>CP032253.1:38205513-39622013 GCA_005610355.1 Gossypioides kirkii | reverse complement strand
ATGAGGCGTCAGAGGGTTGTGAAGAGACACCTTGGGATGAGACTATGGAAGAATTAGTGATAGCACTTAAAAATAGCATACTTTTATGCATTTATTATATATATTGTGAGTATGATTCTATTAATTTGGGCTATTTGTGATCCTTTTATCTTGTAGGGATTAAATTGAAGACAAATGACAAATTGGGGAAAAAATGATTTTGGAAGAGAAAGAGAAGTTGTGAAAAGGTGGAAGACTTGAAGAGAGTTTTTATAGGACAAAAG
The DNA here is from genome assembly GCA_005610355.1 of Gossypioides kirkii. NCBI lineage: Eukaryota > Viridiplantae > Streptophyta > Magnoliopsida > Malvales > Malvaceae > Gossypioides > Gossypioides kirkii. Next base: position 39,621,750 of record CP032253.1, on the reverse strand, counting down.
ACTTGATTTTATTTTATTTTAAAGATTTATTTTTATTAGGATTAATATTTAGGATATTGATTATATATTTAATTTATATTTATCTTTTAGAGTTTAAATTGGATCAAATTAGGGAATTAATATTTAGATTTAATTCTAATTATCTTTTAGAATTTAGATTGGATTCAACTAGGGATTTCTATGTACTATAAATAAGGGATGGAGTGATTGAATTATTCACTTCCCAATCATTGTAAAAATCCTCCATCTCCCACAAACCCTAGTTCAATAAAAAGCTCAATTTTTATTATCTTGTGTTATTCCCCAAAAACATAAGCAACTAAAAACCCTTCTAGCCGAATGTTATTAAATGCTCTTCCAAAGTTCATGAGGCTTAGAATCCGCGCTTAATTTTTCTCGCCCGAGTATTCATTAATTCTATGAATTACATGATCGACGCTCATGTTGGGAAAAGATGATCTAGTATAAGACGATCTCATTGGAGCGATGGTTGGCTAGAGTCAAGTTCCCCTAAAGTCAAAATTATATCTGGAGCTGGTGGTCATAAGCGTCCTCTTCCATTATAACTGGCTTATTCAGGCACGAGAAGAACCATCCAAAGTTTATGATTGAACCGAGGAGGAATCAAGATAACGGGAGGTTGGATCTCTCAATATCGTTAAACCTTTTCTTCCTTCGAATCTGTTTATTTTTATGCAATTTATTTTATTTCGACACCTCAATCTTCTATTTTTTTTTTTTCTCTAGATTTCGACGCTTTTCTTGGGCAATATTTCACCCAGGATCTCGATAAACAAGATTCTTTACGACACTCCAGTCCTTGAGGATTAGACCCTACTTCCTTTTACTGTTATTTTTTTAATTTTCAGAATAGGTTATATTTGGTGTTCTCGACGACACATCAAGTAGTTACATCTACAGGTCCTATGACCGAGGGTGTGGATCCAAAAGAGCAGAGCACGCCTCTTCGATGAAAAAAAGTGAAGATGACTGCCCCAAAAGGAAGAAACGTACTTAGTTTTGATGAAATTAATTCAGGGAACGACACATCCAATGCGTAGTTACATGCTTTCACATTTTAATTTTATTTAAGTTCATTAATTTTATGCGGCATGTAAACTATTAAACATTTTTTAATTTATTTTTGAACATTTTTATTTTATGTTTGTTGTTGTTATTGTTTGTTTTTCTTTATTTTTTTTCACATGTGCAATGAGTTACCAAGAAAGACTACACAACATATAGAACTTCAACGAGGAGGTGGACACCCAAGCTAGTCTGATGCTCCTTTCTAGGGAAGTTTGGTAACCTCCTAACCTTTCTTTTGAATACATTGGGGACAATGTGTAGTCTGAGTGTGGGGGGTGCACATAAGCTTTATGTGTGTTTATGTTTTCTTATTTTTATGTTTATTTATGTGTTTATTTTAGTTTTTATTTATCTAAAAAAAATTCCAAATTCCAAAACTATTTTCCATTTTTGTTTTTAATTTCCCAAAAGTCCAAAAATATTTCTTGTTTTCATTTTTAATTTTTAATATTGCATGGTGTTTGGACTGTAATTGAGTAATAAGTTAGTAGTTGTACATATCAAATGAGTATATAGGATTGCCAAACTTGTAAATTTTGAATGATTCTAGGTAATTTATTGCTCTTAATTGTAGATTAATTAGTTCACTTAGTTAATAGGTATAATAGACTAGAGGCAATAACAAAAATGAAAATATATAAAATGTACCGTAAGATGAATAAAAGATACGAATCCTTTTAGATAAATAATTCGAATTGCTAATTGTTTGTTTAAATAAATGCATGCTTAATAGATTATTGCTAGATGATTAAGTCGGGAAAGACCTTAGGCATTGTTTGTATAGTCTTAAGCTGAAGGACCAAACTTAAACATTACATTATCCCTAGTTCTCGAATTTGAGCCTTACATTGCCCTTCTTAATGAATCTTTATGTTTGAAAACTTGAGGCAAAATTGAGTTCAAACCTCAACCCTTCACACTCCTTGAACTTTGTAACGCACTATTGAATGGACATCAGGCCATGGACATCGAGGGTTAGGTAGGAACATTACAGAGGTTTCTCACAAAAATGTGCCCAAGTGATTCGTTAAGAGGGATTGAATTAGCTCGTAAGTGATTATTGCTAGAAATCATGCTTAAAAAAAAGAAAAGAAAAACTTGAAAGAGAGAAAAGTGAGGATCAAAAGCATTGTGAGAGAAAAGAACAAACAAAGTACAAATATTCTCAAAACAAGAAAATAAACAAGCACAACATAATGTCTTGAAATCATAGTGCACAAAAACGAGTTGATTTCAATCATCCTCTTCCATATTATTGGAGAAATAAGGAAGGTGAGAGAAGGAGAAATAAGACAGTGAGATGTAACGATCACATTTGGGGGGAATTGGAAACAATGTCGTGTGCTATACTATTCATAGTGCTTAAACATTTTGAGATGAAATTTCTTTGAATCCATACCAACCTCAGCCTCAAAACATTAAAAGCCTAAAAGACCTTTGAGACCCGAATAAGTCACTGACACATTAATTTGTTCATAACTTGTATTTGTTGGAATGAACGTGAACAATTCTTTTTAAATATCTATGAGCGATCCGTATAATTTATTTTGACGGATAACATTTGTACATATGTTCATTTACATTGCTTCTACCTCTACTGATGCTTTAACTTTTTGAGCTAATAATATTTGCATTAGGAGTAAGTAAATTAGCTAGATTTCATTCTTAAATTGCATTTGAAGTAATTCTTGTACAAATTTGATGTTGTACAACTATAAAACTTAATTACCTAATTTGGTCTAAGGGATGATTTGTTGCATGTTTTGAGTGTTTACTTGAGGACAAGCAAAGACTTGAGTGTGGGGGAGTTGATTTGCCACAAATCGATGTGGCAAATTAGGATTTTTCAACACATTTAAAGAGCTTTTTCTTGAGCAAAATAGAGTTTTTAGCTTACTTTTTCGTCACTTTCGTTAGTTTCATATTTTTGGGTAATAAGTGAAAATATCTCATTTTTACCCAAATTGGTCGATAGTGCCATTTGGAGGCCTAACGTGTGTTTGAGTGCTGTAAGGACGTGTTAGAGGTCGAAAACGAGTGAGAACAATACCTAGAGAAAGGGTATCGCGATATCCAATCCTTAGAATCACGATACCTCAAATAGTATAGAAGGTCAAGGAGGACCTTTAGTGGTATCGTGATATGCACTATGGGTATCATGATATCCAACTCCAAAGGAAGACCTCTAGTTTCACTACTGCCCGAGATATCGCGATATCCTCTTTTGGGTATTGTTATTTAACCTTCGTTAGGGGAACAAACTTGGACAAAAAAGGTAGTCTTTGTTTACTCGGCCCACCAATCACACAAGACCCATGTGTGGACATTTTTGGCATCGCAAAGTCATCAGAACACACTTCAAAATAGCCAAAAATTACTGAGGAGGAGAGGGTCACATTAGCTTAGTTTTAAGTTCAGTTTTCTCTACGTTTTATTTAGTTTTCTCTACACATTTTCTACGGTTTTTATTTTTATCTTCTCCTACCTTAAATTAGAGTATTTTCCTGCATTTACTTCTTGTTCTTGTTGTTCTTAATGTTAGTTAAGTTAGTTAACACTATAGCTATGGTTTATTTATATTTCCAGTCCTTGTACTTCACTTTCAAGACTTTTTAAGTTTTAGTTTTATGTATTTCAGTTTATTTTACTTTTAATCTGTCAAAGCATGTTCCTTTTATGTTTCTTGCTTTAGATTTTGCTGGATAGTATCTTTTGTTTTACATTTTTTGCAAATTAGTCCTTAGGGTAAAATATTTAATTCTCTTGTAAAATCTTCTTTTTATGAATTTTCGTACTATAAAATCATATTAGTAGCCACTTAGACTCTATTGCGTATGCTAGTTATTGCTCAATCACCTCATCCTTTGGGTTTGACCCTTGAAATACTTTGATGTTTAATTGTAACACTATAAATATTACAACTGCCCAATACGCTTGCAGTAAAATCGGGCTTTAAAAATATATTCATAAATTCAGTGTTTTAATGCGCACGCACGCAGTTGGTTACCATTCTAGGGGAGTTCGCCAATCATTGAGAGTTCGCCAAACTTGAAGGGTTCACCAACTCTGCATGTTGCATGAACAGTCTTCTTGCAATAATCCTTCTTGACTTTCATGCTACGAACACCAATTTTATCTCTCAACTCTTCAAACTTTGACTTTCCAAGTGGTTTGGTCAAGATGTCTGCAAGTTGATCTTCAATACTGCAATGGACCAAAGTCACTTCTTTTTTCTATTCGACTTCTCTAATAAAATAGTATTTGATTTTAAAATTCTTTTTCTTTCCATGAAAGACTTGGTTTTCTACAGTTGTAATGGCGGACTGGTTGTCGCAAAAAATTTGAGTTGCTTCATCCTGTACAAAGTTCAAATCAAACAAAATTTTTCTTAACCAAATTGCTTGGTTAATTCTGCTACAGCAGCTTCATACTCAGTCTCAACAGTTGATTTAGCAACTATTGATTGCTTCTTTGAACTCCATAAGATTACCTCAGATCCAAGTGAGAAGTAATATCTGGAGGTACTTCACATATCATCCACTAATCAAGCCCAGAATTGTCAGTGTACCCAATAAGTTTCAAAAGGTTCGCCCTTATGAACTATACACCAAATTCAGTTGTTCCTTTGACGTATCTCAACACCCTCTTCGCAGCTTTAAAATTAGATATATCACAGTGCATAAATTTCGACAATAAGCTAACTACTAACATAATATCAAGTCGTGTTGCTGTTAAGTACAACAAGCAACCCACAAGTCTTCGATAGTTCTTTTCATCAATTTTATAAAAAATTTCATTGCTACTGAGTTTCTCTTCAAGTGCAACAGACGTGCTGATTGGTTTACACTTCTCCATGTAGAACCTCTTTAAAATCTTTAGTGCGAAGCTCTGTTGGCTTATGAAGATTCTTTCTTGAACTTGTCGCACTTCCATCCCAAGGAAATATCTTATTTCCCCAATATCTAACATTTCGAACTTGTTCTCCATTTTCTATTTAAACTCCTTTATTAAGGCTTTGCTACTCCTAATCACAAGTAGATCGTCAACATATAGTGAAACAATTAGCGAAGTGAGTTCGCCTGTCTTTTCCACATGCAAGGTAGGTTTGTAAAGACTCTTTTCAAATCCTAAGCTCGTGAAGTGCTTATTTATCCTCATAGAACCTATTTTAAATTGTTTAAGTCTTTCTTAAGCTTATTCACCTTCTCATTTTTTTCTCTAACTGCGAACCAAGGAGATTGCTCCACATAGATTTCTTCTTGCAAATAGCCATTAAGGAAGATTGATTTAACATCCAGCTGATGAATTTTCCAACCTATCTGTGCTACCAAGGCTAATAATAATCTGATCATGCCCAGCCTTGCTACTGGTGCAAAAGTCTCCCAATAATAAATGTCATACTGTTGATTGAAACCTTTCACAACCAACCTTGCCTTTAGCCTATTGAGTGAACCATCAACATTTAGTTTGGTTTTGAACACCCACTTGACGCCAATAACCTTTTTTGTGATGGTCTGTCAACGAGATCTCGGGTTTAGTTCTTGTGAATCATATTCAATTCCTCTGTATGGCTTCTTTTCGGCTTTCGATGGTTTTTTTTTCTTCGAAGCTATATCAATTTGGTAATAGATCTCATCAATTGATCGCATGCCTCTTATTGGAGTGTTATCAAGATCATCACTGATTGCAACCCTGACTCATTTTGCTCATCATGTCTCAATGAACCTTGCTCGCCATGATATTGTGAACCTAGTTCACCATGATATTATGAACCAGTTAACCTTCTTCGAATGTACTATTGTCCAGAGTATATTTTTGAGCTTTTGCAAGTATATGGGTCGAGTTGTAATATATTTACAACGGGTTAAGTGAGCACTTCGAGGATCATACTCAAGGATGGTGAAGTACTAACAATCTTAAATCCTGCACCAAAAAGATCTAATTAGTACTTTAACAAGATTTATAGTATGAGATACCATAAAAAGGGTTTTGGGTTTTTATAATAATAATAAAATTTCTAAAAAGATATAAATAAATAAAAGAAAAAAAAATGAGATTAGAGTGTTTGATAAATCTGATCATAGGGAGTTAACTTATTTTGGTATGGCTTCATCAACCGTTGCTTTTGTGGTTTTCATTAATCAACTAGTTGCTACTCTAGCAGGATCTTTCGATCTTCCACTAACGTAACAAGTCAGCAAGAACTACTTATCTTCAGACCTCACTGTTCAGATTGGTTTGAGGTAAAGGTGTTCACGAATGGGTAATACCAATTTTGGGTTAATTCCCACCTCGATGACTTCTCGAGGTTGTAAAGCTTAGGGTTTATTTCATGCATTTCCTTTTCCAAATAGTTGATCTGTTGAGAAACCCTAAACAATAATTAAATCATCATGCCTCTACTCGCTAATCCCCTATAAATAGATTAGTTCCTCATGGGTTTCATAAAAAGAATAGATTTAATAAAAAGATAAAACATAATGAACATATTGGAAATATTGAGAATAAGAAAATCTCTGATTTGTATTGAGTATTGGAAATAACTCTCAAACGTTTAATCGCGTCTTACAAATCACGTCTCCGAAATAAGAGAAGAAAATAAAATAACTAAACCTAAGCAAGATAATAACTAAAAACCTAATTTTATGAAGAAAGAAAATGTCTAAGAAAAATAGTTTGTGTAAAATGAGGGCTTAAGGGGTCTATTTATAGCCTTCTGATGATCGTCTTCCTTAAACCTAGGTCAACTATCATTCTCGGGTTTAACGATGCATTGTGAAGACCAAAACATCCTTCACTCGACGTGTTTTCCGTGTTCAGGAGTTGATGTCGCGACATGGCAAGTAGTGTACTCCTTTGATGTGTTTTCTAAGGCTTGTCGCTACACCCTTATGTTGTGTCACGACCACGATGGCAGTTTTAGGATTGTTCGAGTCTGGTCTTTATGTTGCGACATCCTTAGTCCTGCGTCAGACGTAGAAACCAGTCTTGGTATGGTTCGCCTTCTAAATGTCTCCTACACACTCACTAAGTGGATTAGCCAGCCTTTAGGCCTCAATCGGCCATGAGGTCAATAAAAGACTAATTTTTGCACATTTTACTCATCTTATTAACTTACTTAAAACTTACTAAATTCTAATTAAAATCTAACAATTGTACTTAATTTCAAGCTCATAAAGTGTGAAAACTAGTTTTATCTGCTAGCTCAAATTATGACAAATCACTAGTTCGCCAATCCTTTGCTCCAGTATTTCAGCTTTAGTAGCATCCCAAATCCATGTTTTACTTTCATCGAACACAACATCCCTACTTGCCAAAATTTTCTTGGAGAAAGGATTATAAATTCTATAACCCTTCCCATTGTTGCTAAAACCAAGGAAGATACCTGGCTACAACCTCTTTTCTAACTTGCTCTTTTTACCTGTGGAACATGAATAAAGCAGATTCATCCGAAAATTGTTAAGTGAGAAATAGAGGATTTGTTTCCAAACCATGCTTCGAACGGAGTCATCTCTTTTATATCATTGGATGGTAGCCTATTCAGCAAATAGACTGACATGTTCTCTGTCTCAGCCTAAAACTCTATTGACAACTTGCTTTCAAACAATAGACACGTTGCCATTTCCATCACTGTCTTGTTCTTCCTCTCATACATTCCATTCTGTTGTGGAGTGTAGATATTAGTGAGCTAACGTTGGATTCCAACTTCTTCATAGTAGCTTTGGAATTTCTTTGAGGTGTACTTGTTTTAATTGTCAGATGTGATCTTTTTTAGTTTCCTATCAGTCTGGTTTTTAACCTATACCTTAAATTTCCAAAAAAATTCTACGATATCAGTTTTTTGTTTCAAAACATACTCCCAACAATACCTGGTGTAGTCATCAATGAACAAAATAAAGTATCTACACATATTTAATGAGGGTGTTTTCATGAGTTCGCACACATCGGAGTGCACCAACTATAGCCTTTCTTGAGCTCGCCAAGCTTTGTTTGCTGGGAATGGTAATCTTGCCTGCTTTTCAAGTTGATAGACTTTGCAGACACCATTTTCCTTCTCAACACTGATTGTTTTTTCAGCTAGACCTATCTCGCGCATTTGACTAAGGGATTTATAGTTTGCATGTCCCAATCTTTTGTACCAAAGGTTCTCATCATCAACAAAACTGGTATAGGCCTTTGAGTTTGCCATATTCCATTCTAACATGAAACTTCTATTTTTCATATAGACTATTACAACTTCTTTTCCCGATGAATAAGAAATAATGCAACCATAATTCTTAAGAACTACATTGTAATTTTTCTCAGGCAATTGATCGATGCTAAGGAGATTTTGATCCATCGGAAGTACAAAGAGAACATCAGAAATTAGTTTAGTACTTATGTTGAACTAATCACCACATCGCCCTTACCCTTAGCTTATAAGAGTTCTCTATTACCAATCCTCACTTTAAGATCACAACTTCGGTCAATCTTCCTGAAGTTACTTTTATCTGAGGTTATATGGTTGGTGTATCCACTATCGATCAACCAACCTCTCACGACTCTATTTTTTTATGTAGAACATGTAGTTGCGAAGACTTGCTCCTCCTAAATGTGATCTCCCTCAATTGCTTGAGCCTGCACATTCTTTTGAGGAGTTCACCCTTTTTTCTTGCATACTTTCTCCGTGTGGCCTAATTGCTTGCATGATCTACACTTAATATCTAATTTGAACCAACAATATTTTTCTAAATGAGTGTTTTTCTTACGATGCGAGCATGGTGAACATTGCTTATTTCCACTATCTCGTATCGACTTCTCCTTCCTCTTTGACCAACCTTTCTTTCCCTTATGTTTCTAGGGGTTCACAAATTCAATATTGAGGGCTTGCAATAATTCTTTTGCATCCTCCTCTCGCCTTGATTCTCTTCTTTGCTCTTGAGCATACATAACATTTATCAACTCTGAAAGAGAGATCGAGGAGAGAACCCTTGAGTCTTCAAGTGAGGAAATCTTAGATTTATTCCTCTCAAGAAGTGTTGTTATGACCTTCTCAATGACCCTGCTATATGCAAGCTCATCCCCAAGTAACCTGATATTATTTACTACCGCTATAATCCTGTCTATGTACTGCTTCACTATTTAGTCTCCTTCATCTTCAAATTCTTAAAATCTCTCTTGAGATTAATGATTTGTTACTGCTTGATCTTTTTTGAACCTTGAAACTCCTCCTTTAGCTTATCTCAAGCTTATTTTGGGGTTTCGTAAGCCATAATACGTGTGAATATGACATTTGAGACGCCATTATATTTAAGACATTACCTCGTCACTATGGTGATTGATTTGAGCGATTGTAACATTGTCCCTCAAAGGTTCGAGCTCGACATCAATATTCACAACCTCCCTCAAGTCATAAGCTTGTAGATAGATTTTCATCTTAACAACACATATAGGATGGTTTTCTCCATTGAAAATGAATGGTGAAGGAGATGAGAAGCTTGTGAAAGCAATGTATAACTCAGAAAGAACAATAGTGACCCTTAAGAAGGTAACCCTGATACCACCGTTGAAATTTCATCACTAAGGAAGAAAATATTGAAGAGAATAAATGAGAAATTTAACAACAAAATCGTCTGCTAAAGTTTTATATATTTCACTATATTCACTATATTTTTTAACAATGAAACAGGGTATTTATAACAAGAAAAATGCTAAATATGGAAAGAAATAACTTAAGAATTTATGTTAATAAGTTCTAAATATATTATGCTATTGATTACAAAATATTCTAAAATGAAAATATATTCTGTAAATAAATATTGCATGTAAGCTCTTCAAATCTAGTTGCTTTGCAGCTTCAAGACAACTCGCATGTTTTACTGCGACCCCAATTCGCTTCTGTTCTTATGATCCTAGTTCGCATTTTTCCTACGACCTCAATTTGTCAGAGTAAGGCGCTCGTCAGTTTGTGCTACCTCACCCATCTTAGAGGGTTCATCAATATTGGTGTGTTTGCTATTCTGGGGGAGTTCACCAATATTGGTGAGTTTGCCATTCTGAGGGTGTTCACCAATATTGGTAAGTTCATCAATCATTGAGGTTTGGCCAAACTTGAAGGGTTTGTCAACTCTGCATGTTGCATGAACGGTCATCTTGCAATAATTGTCATAGTTTTGCCTTATAGTTGGTTTAGTAGTAATTCCAAACCCAAAGGATAAAGAGGATTATAATGTAGATCCCTGACGTTCATCGGCAGTTGATTGACCATTTTGAACCATGTATGAGGAAGCTTGCCTGTAAAACCATAGTCACCAAATACAACATTTGCAATGCCTTGTCCCTCTGTACCAGGTAACCAAGCAGCGACAAAAAGGCATCTATGGAGACAAGATAAGGTTCGATTACAACGAGGCGACCGAATATTATGATAACAACACATTTCATAGCTCTACAAACATTTCTGATCGTGGTTAGACCAGGTTCTATGATTTTCAAATTCATGCTATCACCATCTGTTTCTGCATATGGATGTTTCCCTACTACCACAATGGCATAGGAGAAGTCGTTGGAGTTGATGAACTCTGCGTTGGGATTCTCCTTGTATACAGCATCGGTGCTTGGATCAACCGTGTTCTTCATGGAAGCTAGAATTGTTGTACCTATTGGTAACAAGAATCATTGTCATGGTTAACGCTTTAAGGTTTGTAAAAGCCAGGAGTATATTGGCCCAAGGCTGAGAAATACCAATTGTACGGTTGTTGCCGGTAAATCCTCCCCTCTCAATTGTCTATCCACCACATTGATAACCCAAATTGTCGGCATGCTACCTACAACTAGTATTTTTGAGGTCTTCTTAGGTGAGGGAAGCAATGGCTGATTCAAAGATTGCCCATGCCTCAGCAAAACAAGCTATTTCCTCACTGCTTCCCTAGCCAACTCTCTATGTTCCTGTTGAATTCGTTCGGAAAACTTACGACATTATAATCATCGTAATCTTTAAAGCTGAAAAAACAGGCAAATGATTTGTATGGTCTAGCACATCCCCAACAATAAACCAGTTCCGTACAGTTAAGCATGGCTAATAAACTAACCTGACTTCCTAGATGGTCAACCAAGCTATTATCAGTGAACGGGTTCTCAAATAGTCCCACTACAAACTTAACTCGCAAAATTCTCCTACCTGCATCATCAATGCAGCTCATGGGAATGACATTGTTTTTCACATGGAAGGTTAGCCCATCTATGAATTCTTTATAGTTGTACGGAACCATGACCTACGAATAGTTCACATTATTATTGTAAGTACATCCAACACTTCAAAAACACAATAAAAATGAACTCTGACCATGTCGATGCCCGCATGAATTCCAGCTTGAATTGAAAATGAATAGTTTCTGTGCGGTGGATATGTTATTCTATCAAGACCTTCCCAATTCGTGATGACAAACCCCTGAAATAATGTGTAGAATCTATGTTATGCTCCCGGGTTCTTTTGAAAAGCGATGTTGGTGGGCTTATGTTACTCGAACTTTTTATTTTTTTGGTCTTATGAGAAATAGTTATACCTTAAAACCAAGTGTGTTCTTGAGGAAAGCTGTGATTAACTCACGATTAGCATGCATTTTAATCCCATTCCAGCTTGAATAGGAAATCATGACCGTTGAAACACCTTTCATAATTGAAGTATAGTAAGCTAGCATATGAATGCTAAGCAAACCTTGCCAGTCTATCACTGTGTTGTTCTCATTTATGCCTTTGGTTGTTCCACCATCACCTACATAGTGCTTAGAACAAGCCGCTACATTGTTCCTGCACACCAAAACAGGGGGCAAAACTTAGACAAATTGGTTTCAACTTTTACAAGCTGCATAAATTCTGAAATTAGAAAGTTGGAGTATGATATTTTACCTAAAAATAAAGTAATAAACCAACATTAAAACATAATAACCTCTTCTTTGAATGATTTCAATATGTCATTAAAAGCTTAGAATAAGACAATATTGGTATCTATAGATTCCTTCTTAAAGAGCAAAAAATGCTTGGAACTCCTTACATATGTTGTGGATAAAAAGTAAGACCAACCAAGTTAGTTACATGATGCAGTCAAACTTTTTATTGTGGATGCAAGTGGGGACTATATTTATACTTTTGTTTGGTCTTTATAATAAGTAGAATTCAGTTTACACAACATTAATTTTTCCCTTCAAAAATAGAGGTACAATAATTTATGGCATGGAAAGTTAAAGGCGTGACTTCTTGTTTTATACAGTTAACTATGTAAAATAAGATGATATCTTAAATGTGAAATTGTGTTGAACATGTGTAGTTTGCGAAAATTGCTTACTTTCCAGCAACAAATGGAACTCCCTTAGGAGAGTCAGTAGGGATGTCTCCTTGTAATCCAGGTATAATGTCTGTCATGTCTTGAACAATCTGGGGATCTTCACTATAACTTTCGTAACATCGACCCCATCTTGGATCTCTACACACCTGTTCAAAGTTTACAAGTTGAATTTGCTTAATTATATACCATCATAAGAAGTTCATACATCCCCAAAGATGAAAATGTAACAGGAAAAGGCAAAAGAAAGCTACCGCTATGCAAGGTGCGAAAACATATGGAATGCCAGTTGCCCTGGTTTCAAGTGCTGTTGCAGCCCCAATTTTCTTAACTAGTTCAGGGTCCCTGGTTTATAAGAAAAATAATTCAGCAATGATGTAGAAATGTAGAACCATAGTAAAGAATAAACCCAAACAGCTAAAGCGCATCTACATGCTTGGTTGCACCCAGACCAATGTTGTGAGGAAAAATAGTTGCCTTGTACACATTGTTGTTCCCATGAACAGAATCAGTCCCATAAATCATTGGAATTCCTAATCAGGTCGATAAACTACCTCTTTGAAAGTCGTTGACCATGCTTATCCAAGTTTCTGTAGAAGCTTGAGGAGCTGGGAGACTCCCTCCTCCACTCAATACACTTCCTGTCAAAGCAAAAGATACCCTTTTTTAGTTTGAGTATGCGTTACTAAAAAATTGCTTAATTTGGTACAATTTGTCAAAGAAGAGTGTGATGGATGTTGCTTACCAATGGAGTACTCCTTCATCACCTCGGCTAAAGCAACTTTGCGTTCGATTTTAACCATCTATCCTATTTTTTCCTCTAATGTTATCCTATCCATCAAGTCCTGGATTCGAACAGGTATGGGTTATTTTGGTTTTCTGTATTTCATATATTCTGGTTTTTTGGGGTTGTCAAGCAACACCAAATCACAACCCCCATTATTAAGATGGGAACTCTTGATCTTGCCATTCTGATTTTCTTCCAATTTCCTTCAAATTAAAGAATAAGCATCAACCCGTGAAGCAATAAATGGAACAACTCAAAACATTCAATTATAAGTACTTAAAGTTCTGAAATAGCTCAAAATATGTTAAAAGTTTGTGAAAATTCATTCATTCATGCTTTACAAGAAACTGACTTATATATTAATAGACCAACTGCCTATTAACAAACTAACAGCTAAAAAACTAACTAATAACTACAGCTAACTAACTTTTAAATACAAGGAAATAAACACTTCTAACACTCCCCCTCAAGTTGGTGGTTTAAAAATATCTTTGAACCCTAACTTGGAAACCAGATACTCATGTTATTGTATCCCCAGAGCCTTGCTCATTATGTCAGCCAGTTGTTCATCTGATCGAACATGTTCAGTTTGTATAAGCCCTTCATTGATTTTTTCCCTAACAAAATGGCAATCTATTTCTATGTGTTTTGTTCTTTCATGATAAATCGGGTTGGCTGCAATTTACAATGCTGCTTTAGTATCACACATCAATCTAACCGAACTTCCATCTTTCATACCAAGTTCTGTCAACAGCCCTTTTTACCACACTATATCAGCTGCAGTAACTGCCATGCTCCTATACTCTGCTTCTGCTGAGGATCTTGCAACTGTATTCTACTTTTTTGACTTCCAAGAAATCAATGAACTTCCTAACATTATGCAAAAGCATGTGATTGATCTTCTTGTAACTGGACATGATGTCCAATCCGAGTCACAAAAAGCTATTAGATGACATGCACTTGAAGAGCTTAAGAAGATCCCTTGACCTGGATTTTTCTTAATGTATCTCACCACCCTTAAAGCAGCATCAAGATGTGATCTCTTTGGATGCTACATAAACTGACTCAACGAATGTACTGCAAAGGTGATATCTGGTCTTGTGTGTGTAAAATAAATCAGTCTTCCTATTAGTCTCTGAAAGATTGACTTATCAGACAATAACTCATCATTTAGCTGACAATCCTTATTCATGCTTTCATCAAACTCTATTGTGGTTAACTTTTTGTTTTGTTCCAAAGGAGTCAAAGCTGGTTTAGCCCCTCCTACTCCTGCATCCTCGATCAACTCCAAGGCATACTTTCTCTGATTCAAAACAATCCCTTCTTTCGATCTTAGCACTTCCAAGCCTAAAAAATACTTCAACTCTCCAAGATCTTTCATCTTGAAATTATTGTTTAGAATAGTTTTGAGCTCTCCAATTTTTTGCTCATCATTCCCAGTAATTAAAAGATCATCAACATAGATTAACATGATGACAACCTTACTCCCTTGGTGTTTAGTAAACAATGAGTAATCATATTTACTCTATTGATAACCAGCTTTTAACAAAGCTTCTGTCAGCTTTAAATTCCATTGCCTTGAGGCTTGCTTAAGCCCATAGAGTGACTTTTGTAGCCTACATACCTTAGACTCCCCCTGGCTGCAAAAACCTTCTGGTAATGTCATAAAGACCTCCTCAAATAGATCACCCTGAAGAAAGGCATTGTAGACATCCATTTGATACAAAAACCAACCAAAGATAGATGCAAGAGCCAAAACTGTACGAACAGTAACCAATTTAGCAGCAAGAGAAAAACTATCAACATAATCCACCCCCTCCTGTTGAGTATACCCTTTGGCCACCAAACGAGCCTTATATCTTTCTACAACCCCATTAGCCCAATACTTGATCCTATACACCCACTTACACCCAATTGGAGTTTTTTCTGGAGGCAAATCAACTACTTTCCAAGTGTTATTTGATTCCAAAGCTGAGATCTCTTCCTTCATGGCTTGAATCCAAAGTGGATCATGAATGGCATCTTTATAAGTTTTTGGTTCAAGTAATTGAGAAGTGGAGGACAAAAAAACCTAAGTATGTAATGGTAAATGGGAATAGGAAATACTAGAAGAAATAGGATACTTACTTGGAAGTGAAGAAGATTGGCAAAGGTGAACATAATCATTGAGCCAGAGTGGTGGTTTAACAGTCCTAGTTGACTTTCTTTGAACAATGGGAGACTCAACCAAAGGTGACTCAACTAAAGGATCTCTTGTTGAAACTAGAGAGGATAAGGAATTTGAGGGAGAAAAAACATGTGGAGGATGTTGAAGGTCTAAGAAATCAGAAAAGACAGAATCAGGAGACTATGGAAAAAATACAGAAGAATCTACAAGTTTAGAGTGAAAAGGAAAAACATCCTTATGAAACACCACATCCCTATTAAAAAAAAACTTTAGTGTCAAGATTAAACAAAATATAACCTCTTTGTATAGTAGAATACCCCATAAAAACTGATGGAACAGCTCTAGGAGAGAATTTATCAACATGAGCAACATTAGATGCATAACAAAGACAACCAAACACTTTTAAATGAGAAAAATCAGGTAACTTGTGATAAAACAACTTAAAAGGACTTTTCCAATCTAGAACAGATGAAGGAAGCCTGTTGATAATATAACAAATAGTGTGCACACATTCTCCCCAAAACTTCAAAGGAACATTGGACTGAAACTTAAGAGCTCTAGCAACTTCTAACAAGTGTCTATGCTTTCTCTCTGCTACTCCATTTTGTTGAGGAGTATGTACACAAGAGCTTTGATGAATAATTCCCAAAGAAAGAAAAAATTTAGAACAGTTAGAATTGAAAAACTCTGAACCATTATCACTCCTTATAGTTTGAATGGTAGTGGAATGCTGATTTCGAACAAAGGAACAAAAATGTTTGAGGTAAAGGATAGTATCACTCTTGAGCTTCAACAAGTAGATCCAAGACATCCTAGTACAATCATCTACAATTGTTAAGAAAAATCTATGTCCACTATGAGTAGAGACACGATAAGGCCCCAAAGATCAATATGTACAAGTTGAAAAGGTTTAGTAGCCCTAGATATGCTTAATGGAAAAGGTAACCTGGTTTGTTTAGCTAATGGACAAATGGAGCACTTGTGTATACTATCAGAATACAAACGACCAGATTTTAATGAAGGAATTTTTGAAAGAGCATTTAAAGAGGCATGACCCAAACGAGCATGCCAAATAGAAGTATTATTAACTAAAGAAGTAGACAAACATTGTGTAGAAGCAGAAACTGAAAATACAGAATTCAAAGAAGGAGAAATCAATGAACTAGTAGAAGACAGACCAGGAACCAGACTTGTAGAATCAAACAAATACAATCCTCGTGACTCTTTACCAATCCCCTTCATCCTTCCATTGCAAAGATCCTGTAAAACATAAAAATCAGGGTAAAAAGTAATGCTACAGTTTAGTTCACGAGTGAGTTTAGAAACTGAAAGCAAATTGTGTGTGAAATGAGGGACATAAAAGAGCCAGTATGAGTAATAGAATCTGTTTTGCCATTAGGAAGATGAACAATACGTGATTCATTAGCACATGAAACAGGAAATTCTAACCTTTGAAAATCAGATAACATATGGTCAGTAGCCCTTGTATCCAATATCCAATTAAGTGAAGTAGAAGTACCTACAAGATTCACAGCAGAATCCATAGAAGGAGAAGATTTACTCAAAAGAGCAAGGAGCTGGTCATACTATTCCCGAGTAAGAACAGGTGCTTGTGAGACAGTTTTAGATCCTTCATCAGTAGTTTCAACTTGAGTATTAGCAGCCACAGTACCATGTGAAACCTTCTTCTTTGTAAACTTAAAATCAAGTGGAAAACCATACAACCTATAACAATTCTCCTTCTTGTGACCCCGAAAATTGCAATGATCACAAGTTCCATTGAACCTCTGGTGATCACTAGAACCAGCATTCGAATACATCACTATGTCATCTGCAATTGGAGAAACCCCAGTCAGTTGTAGACATTGGGATTCCTCTTGAACAAGCATAGAATAAGCCTGATTAACCTTTGGTAATGGCTGCATCAATAAGATCTGACTTCTAATTGTCGTGTAAGTCTCATTAAGCCTCATAAGAAATTGAAATAATTTTTGTTGAGCAAGATGCTTAGTATTTTGATCTGACCCTTCACAATCACAAATAGAAAGTGGAACCAAAGCAGCATACTCATCCCATAAAAGTTTCGAACGTGTAAAATAGATCGAAATCGTGGAATCACCTTGATTGGCAGTTGCGATTTCACGATGAAGGAAAAAATTCTTGAGCCATCCACCTTATTAAATCTCTCCTGCAAATCTTGCTAAACATGAGCTACACTAGAGGCAAAATACTATTCTTGCCGAGAGATCACTAGATACAGTGTTAAGGATCCATGAGAGCACAAAGGCATTCCATCGTTCCCATTGTGAATGCAAAGACTCATCATACTTCTCCTTCTTGCAGCTTCCATCAACAAAGCCCAGCTTATTCTTAGAAAGCAAAGCAATCTTCATAGAACGACTCCAAACATTGTAGTTATTAATCCCAACAAGACGTTGAGAAACAAGAACCCTCCAGGTGTATCAGAAGGATGAAGAAACAGAGGATGAATAAAGTCAACTAAATTTTCAGCCATTGATCAGATCAGAAAAGAAAAAAACAAGAACAGATTAAAAGAACCTGGATATGTCTGATACCATGTTAAAAGTTTGTGAAAATTCATTCATTCATTCTTTACAAGAAACTGACTTATATACTAATAGACTAACTACCTGTTAACAAACTAACAGCTAAAAAAACTAACTAATAACTACAACTAACTAACTTTTAAATACAAGGAAATAAACACTTCTAACAAAATAACCCAAAAACTGCAATGGAAACTACATCTTGAATTGAGCAAAAGCAATTCAATCATAAGTACTAGAAGTTCTGACGGTTGTTTTCTATGTGATAATAATTGCAACACACATGGATGGTTTCCAAGCAACATGAATATTTTCTTGGATTTTGACAACACGAGACGTAGAGAAATATCGAGCACAATGCAAAGAGGTTATCATGCAAAGTGAAAATGAAGAGAGTTGATAAGATAGAAGAACATACACAAAAAAACCCAGAATTCCAATGGCTAGTGCTCCTTGAAAAGATATACAAATAGAAAGATTATTCAAAATGTCATGTAGGTGACTCTCTGGGAAATCAAACATGGAAAAGGTGGTACTTATAAAAAGATTGCTTCCAACTCCCATATTTGGTGATTAAGAATTCACTACATTGGATATATTTTTATCTTATTTGAGTACTAATTCTCTTTAATCATACAATAAAAACATCTTTCATCAAAAGTGAAAACTCCAAACACTTTCTTTTTTATTGGAAACTAAAAAATAAAATAAAATAGTTGAAATCATGAAAAGAAAATTGGAGATGTGACTCAGAGTGGCAGGTAATCTAATCGAAAATAAAGTATTTTAATGGCGCCTTCATATTACATAACTCAAATCAGCATCATTTATCTTTTACGAAAATTTCTCTTCAATAGAGACAATTATTTTTTTATTATAGAGACAATTAAAATATTTTGTGAAATCTAACAAAAAATTTGAGGGCAATCATGCATCTCGAATATGGATAGTAAAACGGACATGAAAAATAGTAAAAATGAAAAATGAAAGTTTGAATCTTGGGTTTGAATCTTGAGGTTGTGTAATGATTTTAATACAAAGTGTTAAAATTTATTTGGTAAAATATCTCTCCAATCTTTCTAAATTTTAAAATTGAGAAAATTGGCTCCTTGCAAAAAAATCGAAGTGATTTAATCTGTTAATTTTAAAAGTGAGCAATTAAGAATAATTAATCACAACATAAATATTTTTTATTAATTGTACATAAAGCTAAGTTTGTTGATTTTTTAAAATTAAAAATAAATTGATAAAATATGTAAACATCAATAGCTAAATTTGTTATTATACAAATAAAATTATGTACAATTGTCGGAAGCCTTTAGCTTGTTAATTAATTGTTCTTAGTCGCTCACTTTCAAAATTGATAGGGATTAAATTGCTCTGATTTTTTTAGATGGACCAATTTGCTCGATTTCAAAATTACGTGGGATCGAATAGGTCTTTTTTTACCAATTTATTCATTTATTTACAAAATTTAGTTATTATATATTAGATCGTCCAATCTCATCATGTGTAGTTGGCAAATGTGAGTTCTAGTTTAGTTTGTCGATTTGTCATTGTTGGAAGGGCTTTACCTGAATGCCTCCTCTTTCTCGAATAAGATTGTCTCAAACTGTAAAACGAGCAAGAACACCTATGATTATAAAAAAATAATATTTTGTAAGATAATTATGAAGCACTAGAATTTATTTATTTATTTTTAGTCTTGAACAAAATTTGGTTTTATATGCTCGGCATGTGAGGGTTTTAATTTAGTTTATCGATTTAAATGTGAATTGTTTCAATTCTTAATCCGTTTATGCTATAATAATTTAAAATTTGTTGTTGAAGCCCAATTTTATCCGGGTCTAACACTAGACATAAATTGAACCCAAAATAAAATACAATTTTAAATTTAAAGTGTCCAAATACAAAATTAAACCAAAATTACACCAAATGTCCAATTGCAAGCCCAATGACCAAAGCCCAAACTAAATTATATGACCCAACAGACTCAAACCCAAAAATCAAACCCTAGCAGAAACTTGTGCTACTGCCGCCCCTGCCTTGCTCATTCAAATATCACCACATCAGCAAAGGCCACCCACCATCTGCCCGCCACCGCCACCAGTAACTTGCACCACTACCACTGTCACCTGCAAAGAGGAAAGGATCGGCATTTAGTTGAAAAGAACAAAATACCATGATTGTATAACAAGGCTATAAAGTCGAAATTAATATCAGTTGTAATGGTTACAAGTTCTTTCGAAATCAATACAGTGACCTTCTAGCATTCAAAACCAATACACAGACAAGTTTATTTCGAAATCAATATAAAGACAAAAATATTCGAAATCAATAGAAATATGAAACATTTGAAAAGCAATTAAACAATAGAATACAAATCAGATTTCAAGCATTCAGGTATCAAGTTCTCAAGGTATACAATTTCGATAGATATTTACTGCTTATTTACTATTCAAGTTTCGAAACTCTCCATATCCTAAATATATATTAAATATCATTTATTATTTTCATTTATTACAAAATGATTTATAATAAATATATAATAAATAATAAATAATAATAATAAAAAGGGCAGTCAAGGGTCGTACCTGGACATGAGCGGTCGCCGACGTAGCACTCGGACGGAATCCCTCCAAATGAGTCCGTGCACGGAGGAGTTCTGTCGAAGACAGATTTCATCAGTTTTGAAAGGAAAATAATAACAAAACAAAGAAAAACGAATTAAAAAGAATAATAAAAACATAAAAGTATGAAACAAATTCGAGGAAGGAAAGATAAAAAATTAAAATCAAAGCTTTTTAAAAAAAATAAAACCAGATCTAGGGTTTTTTGGAAAACTAAAAAATCATCATCAAAATACTTTTTTTTATGATCCCAAAGAACCTTTTTTTTAAAATCTAGTCTGTTTTAAAAAAATATATAATGAAAAAACAAATCAAAATGGGATGAGTCAGTTTCGATTTGGGTAATTTTTTTTTTTAAAAAAAGAATCTTTTCATGTTCTTTCAAAGATCTGGGCTAAATCGGGTTCGATCTAGACCCAGATCTATTTTCTAGAAAGTAAAAATAAAGAAGGAGGGTTTTTACTTACCTGGGCCGCTGTGGACGGCGACGCGTGACGGCGGGTGGCAACGGACCGACTACGAAGGAAGGCCGAACCTTAGGTCCGACCATGGGAGCCTTAAGGAGAGAGAACAGAGAAAAAAGGGTTTGAAAGAAAGTTTTTTTTAAAACAGATTGAAAAGTTATTTTTTAAAGAATTTTTAGCCTTTTATAGGCTCTCAAAACGACACCGTTTCAAAAGGGTGTTTTAACACCAAAAGGGCGTCATTTACCTAGCCTCGACTTGACCCGCGCAGATCCACTAGGATACGCGTGTTTTTGAAAAATGAGATATTTATGCGGGCGATCCTTTCGCATTTTTGTTCTTACAACTTTGTCCTTTCTAATGTTTTTTTAATCTATTTTAAATTCGCCCTTTAATTTGATTTCTTTTCAATTTAGCCTTTTGATTTTTGGAAGCATAGAAAGCTACCACGTGTCACTTTTTTTGGGTTATTTGCACATAAAGCTCCTATTTTACTTAAAAATTACATTCTGATCCTAGACCTTTCAAAAATTGCATTTTAATCCTAAACTTTTTCAAAATTATATTTTAACCTCCAAACTTTTCCAAAATTACATTTTAACCCCTAAATTTTTCTAAAATTACATTTTGACCCCTAAACTTTCCCAAAAGCACATTTTAACCGCTAAACATTCCCAAAATCACATTTTGACTCCCAAACCTTTCCAAAATCACATTTTGACTCCCAAACCTCTCCAAAATCATATTTGACCCTAAACATTTCCTAAATTTATGTTTTGACCCTAAATTTTTCTAAAATTACATTTTAACCCAAAATTCTTCGAAACTTCATTTTTTAACCCAATTTTTTATTTTCTTTTTCTTCGATTCTTTTGTACATAAAATTAACTTATTCTCTTCCTATTTTAAATTAATCCTGTTATTTTCTCATTGATTTTGATTCGTGATACTTTCATATTTCGTATTTTATTTTATGCTTAATTTTTGCATTTACTTATCTGCTTAATTATTCTATTTAATTTTGCTAATAAATAGCACATTCGTATTTAATTTACGCACTCATTTTTAATTGTTTGTGTCTCAAAAAAAAATATACAAATAATTTTAAAATCGAGGCAATATTCTTTTATTTTGGATTTTGAAAAATTGTGCCTTAACTTACTAGGCGCGATTTTTCTTCAAACCGAAATAATCGAATACCCTTTTAAAGGTTTAAAATTCACAATGAAGGGATGCTCATTATTTTCGGATCTTGAAATGTTAAGTCCTAACTCACTGGACGTGACTTCTTTCCTCGATCATTTCGAAATAACAAGATTTCCTCACGAAATTCGATTTCTTCTTAAATGTGTACATCAAATAAACCATGCCTTCAAGGATCATATTTTAAATTTCATTCGAGTTTTCAAATTTTTAACAACTAAGACCGGATAATAATCAACGTGGTGCCAAATTTGGGCGTGTGAGGGTGCTAATCCTTCCTCACACGTAACCGACTCTCGAACTCGTTTTCTGGATTTCGAAGACCAAAATATTGTTCAAAATGGATTTTCAAACGTTTTGTGGTGATCCAATCACACCAAATCAAAAGATTAGTGGCGACCCCAATTTTTCAATTTAAAAATATTTTTTGAGACCTTTTTCAAAAAAAAGTTTCGACAGCTTGGCGACTCTGCTGGGGAGTTTTTTAAATAAAAGAGAGTCAAACCAAAAGCCGATTATTTGGGTCTTTTTGCTAAAAATTTTTAAACACTCGGTTTTGTTTAATATACGATCATTTGCATTTTGTGTGATGCTATATTATGTCAATATTCCTAGTATAAGTTTGCATTCATATGCATCTGTTACTGCCCCTTTAATTGGAAGCGGGAAGCTACGCCTTCGCGAGGTTTTCACCTCCGTGCAAGATAGTGAATCGCTTTTGGGATTACATCCGTACCCATGTTTTCGTGAAGTTTTCACTTCCGTGCAAACATGTGGGAAATGTGTCCCCCTAAACCGAACTCATATGTATGAGCTTGTAATGGGTAAGGATCGAGGAATCTACTGGTTTGGGTACCCTTTACTCTAGAGCCTAAACCGCATATAATGAGCCATAAGTACTTGCTTTAGAAGAAGTTATACCGAACCCTTTAGCAACTATCCAAGACAAGTTCTTAGGTTCTTTATTCTATACCTATATATTGATATTGATGTGTTTTGCTAACTTGTTCTATTTTGTCTCTTTTGCTTGCATTGCATCATCATACAAGAAAAGGTATTGATTTAAGCTCGATCACCAAATAGACAGATTCATCATGGAAGACGGATTTCTTGATAGAGTGGAAGATAACATGGTCATGATCTTATGGTCAGAGGGAAAACAGCGTGAGAAAGGAGACAGTCTAAAATAGGGACATTTATCAGAATTTTTGGATCATACTCGGATAAAGGTGACTCAAAATAGTTTGCAAGAGTTAAGAGACATCTGGGGTCAGTGTGATAATGAGACGAAACAAATGTTTTATAGGGAATATGAAGACCTACCCTACTTACTCGAAGTGAAGATAGACAAACACTTCTTTCGAGCTCTCACCCAACATTGGAATCCTGCATATAGTTGTTTCACCTTTGGAAACTTTGACATGACACCCACAGTGGAAGAGTACACTGCAATGATTCGTTGCCTAAGGATTCAAGTCAACAAGGAGTATTTAAAAGATGCATGTGTCCCAACCTTTTTTGGAAAGACTGATGAACACAACCGAAATGAGTGAACGGTGGGTTGCATCCCGGATCAAGGTAAAAGGAGATAATAAGTGTATCAATTAGAGAAGTCTACGAGATCTAATACTGGCACACCTAGATGAGAAGAGACGCGTCGACATTTTCGCTCTAGGCATATACAGGTTAGTCATTTTCCTAAAAGCATTAGGGCATGAACAAGATGTAGTTGTAAGTCTTTTTTATCATCTTAGTAAGGGAGTCACTCCGGTCCCAGCAATCCTCACTAAGACCTTCAGATCATTAAATGCTTGTCGAAGAGAAGGAGAAGGGAGGTTCATCAGTTTTGCACCGCTTTCGACAAGCTTAGAGACATGTTGAAAGCACTCAACCAAATGAGAGAAGTTACTGATCACATGCAAGTATTAGTCATCGAAGCTGATATATTGAGCATGCAATATGAATTAAATCAAGGCAGGGACAAAAATTAGTCGGACTTCTTAGGAAGATCAAAGCTTTAGGTAATAATGCAAAGTCGTTTATGTAATTCGCTTTATGTAAAGAAGTTTGTCTTCTAGAGAAGTTGTTCTAATGGAATTGAGTTCAAAATCAATGCTTTTTCTTACATTGCATACATGCATTCATAAGCAACACATTTTATTAACTTGCATATATTTCCGTGAGAGCTGACTCAAGAAGAATTATGTCAAACCGTTAGTGGTTATACGATTGTATTCTTGTTTTTTTATTACAATCTATTTTCAAATTTTGAATCTGATTGCATTGCATATTCATTAAAAAAATGTGTTGATTCAGGCTCTATTGCTAAATAGAGAACTGGTCATAAGAAAACAGATTCCTTGATAAGGTAGAAGTCAACGTGGTCGTGCATTTGTGGTCAAAGAAAAATAACAACGAAAAATGATGACCTGTCAAAGGGGTACATATCAGGGTGATTACACCTAAATAAATGAAACTCATAACAGTTCGCAAGGGCTAAAAGAAGTATGGAAGAAAAAATAAAGTAGATGTTCTAATTCGAATATGGTTATTTGCCTTACCTACTCAAGCTTAGTTGCTTCAATTTCAGAAACATAAACATGAGATAGAAGAATATGATATGTCGCTCCATTGCCCAAGGATCTTAAATAATAAGGCCTATTCTAGATGAGTAGGCATTGGGGCACGTAGAGGGCACGATTGCAGATTTGTTTGACCAATTTGACAAGAGAATCACTCATATTCTAGCAATTTTAGCCACTAAACACCTGTCGAAGAAGGGGCAAAAGAAGGTGTATCAGTGCACTACTTTTGCTAGTATGGTTCCGTGGGCAGTTCTGGAAAGTCAAAAAAGTCTCTTATCGAGTATTCTCTAATGACTGCCCTTTGTTGAAGGAATTTATGGCTATCCAAAGACAAGATGACTTCGCCAAAGAAATTGGAAATAAATGAGGAATGACTCCAATGCTCTTAAGGGCAAGTCTGAAATAGGGACCATGTCGCAAGCAAGGATTCGGCCAAGTGCAAGAAACGGCTAACCACTTCCAGACTTTAGCCATTCAAGACGAACATTTTGAACTTAAAATTAGGGTTAAACCGAAGCAAAAATTAGCTTGGAAGATTAGGACTTTAAGCATTAAGGCACGACCATACTTGTCTATGTCTTATGTACAAAAATTTCTTTTCTAGTAAAGTTGTTCTAATGGAATGGAACCAAGAATCAATGCCTTTTGCATGCATTTTATCATTCAGTTGCATTGCACTTAATGCATTAAATTTTAATAAGATCCCACCTATTTGAAACATTCGTGTGTAAGGGAATCATCAACCTTAAATGAAAACTGAGAGGAAACATGATAAATCAAGATAATTTGGGAATGTTAAAAATTTTTTTAGCAAAAGTCATACTAAGAGTGTAACCTATTGAGAGTTTGTCCCTTCACCCTTGGAAGTGTTTTGGACAACTAGACTGTGGAGGAGTTTCCTCTAGTTTTTAGGACTTTTTAAAAAAATATTCAGAACACACTTATCATTTTAAGCCCGAGAGTAATAGTGATCCTTTTATAAAGGGCACGAAACCACTGTCTTTTATTTCGATGAAAATGATGCATTTTTTGTGTCTCACTTGGCAAACATCTTACTTTTGTTTTTCAATCATACTCATACCATATGGTAAATCATTCTTAAATTCATTTATTCCCTTACCCATATGTTGCATACCTTGATATCAAGGACACGAGCGACACTACTGTTGACTTAGACCCTTTTAAGTAAGACGTGTGTCCAGAAACTTTGAGACTTTGAAAATGATCGAGGATGTGACTTGTCTCCCGATCTGCTATGGATGTTTGAGCAAGACTGGAAACGAATATCACCTTGAAGAGTTGTGATTTTCAGTGAGAATCGAGACATGTGTCTTTGTAGAAACAAGGCAAGCTGCCTTGAGAATCCAAAGATCTTTGCATGGTCCTATCAAAGCATGCCAGGTTTAAGGAACTAATGTCGTGACACACAAGCTCCCATAAAGGAAGAATGTAATCCAATTCAACAGAAACTTCAAAAATTGAGGCTCGACGTGTTATCGAAAAGAAAATACAAAAAAAGAAGAAAAGATGGGTCGAAAAATCCGCAAAGGGCATTTTAAAACCTAATAAAAAAGGAGAGAAAAGAAAGAAAAAAGTCAAGACAAAAACCTGCAAAGGGCATCTTGAAAATTTATTATTCTTCTTCATCTTTCCACGTCGTGGCCTTTTTCTATGTGAAGCATGGACACCATCGAGCCAACTTTGCAAAAGAATTTCTAATGTGCATCAATTCGTCCTCATGATCATTGATTACTACTTCCTATGCCAATCGATGATTAAGAAAATCATTGAAAATGAGAGATTATATGTCGATATGGGTTGCCAAAAAGGATCATATCCGACGATGACTTGAATTTGAGCAACAACATAATAGCAAAAGTCTACAGCCAAATTCAAGAACAAGTATCACGACTCAACACCACATCACAAAAAAAAAGAAGTGAATGGGGCATTGGAGGTGACCAATAAGAACATCAAAAGGATTCATAGCAAAGACCTACAAAGGCTCAACATGAGAAATCACCATTTTTCTTCAAGGCTTATCGAGCTTCTATCAGAACATCTACCGGGGCAACACCTTTCTCACTAGAATGAAAGTTGTGCTACCCATTGAAGTCGAGTTTCTTTCCCTCCAGATTTTGTTAGAGCTGATGAAATAGAATGAATCCAATCCAAATGCAATCAGCTAAACTTGATTGAAGAAAATATACTAAAAGTCATCCGTCATGATTCAGATGATAACGGTTTACGACAAAGACAAATCCGCTCTAGAGAATTCCACGAGAGAGCTCTAGTTTTGAAAAGGATCTTGCTTACAAAAGACTTCCAAGGAAAATGGATGTAGAATTGGGAAAGGCCCCATGAGGTGAAGAAAGTCTTTTTTAGAGAAGCTTTGATTTTGATCGAAATGGACAACAAAGACCTGCCCAACTCCTTGAACTCGGATTCGATGAAGAAAAATAAATAAATAAATAAATAAGAAAAGAAAGAAAGAAAAATAATAAATAATAATTAAAAAAAGGAAAAAGAAAAGGAGAGGTCGAGATGAAAACCTGCAAAGGGCATCTCGAAACCTAAGGAGATTTGAGTTGAAAACCTGAAAAGAGGCTCAAATTTGAATAAAAGAAAAGGCATAAAGTGGTCTTCTCTCTCAAAAGTAACAAGTTAGAGAAACTTTACACCTTGAGGCATCGACGAAGTACTCCAAGTTTCATGGACACATGTCAAGCTTAGAGTGGTCCTCATCAAGTTTGCTCAGCGAAGCTCATACTTTGATATTTGGGGCACCTAACTCCTTTCTTTGCTCACCTTATGTTTGGCAACTTTTGACTGGTATGGGTCATTTTTAATCTTTCATCCATGTGAGATTTGCCTCCGATAAAATTTAATTTTATTCGTCTTGTGATCATGCTCAAGCATTTCTACATCAATAACGATTCATGAACCAATGATCTTTTCTTTCATACGAGTTTTGCCCACCTTATAACCTTGATTCAAGCATCTTTGCATTTGAAATAACGGTTAGTGTTTAACGATATAAGGAATAAAAAGATTTCTGCATATCATTCTAAAAAATTTCAAAAAGTACAAGGACCTGAAACAGGACCACTAATTGAAAATAACCAAACCCAAGGGTTAGAAGGGCCTTGAAACAAATAGTTCAAATTACGACTACCTCTTTAGGTTTCACAATAGAGATACCATACCAAAAGAAGAATATGATAACACATCAGTGATAGGACTTAGACTGATAACGAACGAAGTCGGCTAAGGACTAAAAATAAAATCATTTCTCAAAGATGACATTTTTACATTCATCATTCATACTCATCTTTTTAGGAGCTTTTGATTCATTCTGATCATGGCATCCTAATAATCTGGCCTACATAGAGGCCCATTAAAGCATATTCTACAGGTTTCATTACCACGAAATGGCGAAATGAACCAAGAAAACATGAAGATATGAAGGGAAAGGTTGAGGCCGCAACGGCGAACCCGGTATCTTAGAAGATGTGATGGGAAGGATCGAAGCCGCAACGGCGGATCTGGTACCATAGGAAAAAGTGAAAGGTTTAGGCCGCAACGGCGAACCTGGTACCTTAAAAGATGAGACGGGAAGGATTGAAGCCGCGACTGTGAATCCGGTACCATGAAGATATGAAGGGAAAGGTTTAGGCCGCAACGGCAAACCCGGTACCTTTAGAAAGATTGAAGACACACCAATATCTTACCCTGATCATAGGACAGATTGAGCCATTCCAATCTTTTACCCCTAACCAAGAGGGGCAGATTGCAGCCATCTTCTAATCTTTTACCCTTAAGTCAATAGGAGAAAATTGAAGTCACATTCTGATCTTTTACCCCTAGTCAAGAGGGGCAAATCAAATCCATCTTCCTGATAAGATACAGAGAAGTGGATTAAACCAATGATGCGATCATCTTCTTGATAAGATACAGAGAAGTAGACCAAATCAATGAAGTGAAGCTTAATACGAATAAGACTTCAAACCCCATCTTCCTGATGAGATACAAAGAAGTAGCTCAAAGCAAGAAAGCGGTTATCTTCCTGATGTAATACAGAGAGAAGTAGACCAAATTCGTCATCCTGATGAGATACAAAGAAATGGATTAAATCAATGATACGATCATCTTCTTGATGAGATACATAGAAGTATACCAAATTAATGAAGCGAAGCTCAATATGAATAAGACTTCAAATCCAATCTTCTTGATGAGATATAGAGAAGTGGGTCAAAGCAATAAAGTGGTTATCTTCCTGATAAGATACAGAGAAGTGGATTAAATCAATGATGCGGTCATCTTTCTGATGAGATACAGAGAAGTAGACCAAATCAATGAAGCAAAGCTCAATACAAATGAGACTTCAAACCCATCTTCTTGATGAGATACAGAGAAGTGGGTCAAAGCAATAAAGTGGTCATCTTCCTGGTGAGATATAGAGAAGTGGACCAAATCAGCCTTTCTGATGAGATACAGAGAAGTGGATTGAATCAGTGAAGTGATCATCTTCTTGATGAGATACAGAGAAGTAGACCAAATCAATGAAGCGAAGCTCAATACGAATGAGACTTCAAACCCTATCTTCCTGATGAGATGCAGAGAAGTAGGTCGAAGTAATAAAGCGATCATCTTCCTGATGAGATGTAGAGAAGTAGACCAAGAAATGAAGCCACAACACACCTGAAGTATCGGTGGATTGAATCAAAGACTACGATGACAGATCTCAATCTCCTTGAAGTTGCAAGTGAATTGAGTAAAGTTACAGTAGCAAATTTTGTCTTTTTGAAATTGCCTTAAGGCAAGATGGAATCACAAAACTGAATCCTACTTTCCTAAAGTTGTAGAGAAGCGGACGCAGTGAAGTTGAACGAACAATAAAGCGAAAGGTGGGTCAGTTCAAGGAAGAGCGTCAAAGATATGAGACCTAACGAAAGAGCTTCATTTTAGTCTTTGCCTTGTTCTCGTTACACGGTAACGAGCAAAGAGGGGCAGTTGTTGGAGCCAAATTTGTCCGAATCCAACTCTAAACCCAAATTGAACCCAAAATAAAATACAATTTTAAAATTAAATTTATTTTAAATTTAAAGTGTCCAAATACAAAATTAGACCAAAATTACACCAAATGTTCAATTACAAGCCCAATAACCAAACCCTAAACTAAATTACATGACCCAACAGACCCAAACCCAAAAGTCAAACCCTAGCAGCAACTTGTACTGTTACCTCCCCTATCTTGCCCATTCAGATGCTGCCACGTCAGCAAAGGCCACCCACCATCTGCCACCGCCACCAGCAACTTGCACCACTGCCACTGTCACCTGCAAAGAGGAAAGGACCAGCATTTAGTTGAAAAGAATAAAATACCATGATTGTATAACAAGGCAATAAAGACGAAATTAATATCAGTTGTAATGATTACAAGTTTCTTTCGAAATCAATACAGTGTCCTTCTAGCATTCGAAATTAATACAAAGACAAGTTTATTTCGAAATCAATACAGAGACAAAAAAACATTCGAAATCATTAGAAATACAAAGCATTTGAAAAACAGTTAAACAACAGAATACAAATCAGATTTCAAGCATTTAGATATCAAGTTCTCAAGGTATACAATTTCAATAGATATTTACTGTTTATTTACTATTCAAGTTTCGAAACTCTCCATATTCTAAATATATATAAATATCATTTATTATTTTCATTTATTGTAAAACGATATATAATAAATATATAATAAATAATAATAATAAGGGAAGTCACCTGGACATGAGCGGTCGCTGATGTAGCACTCGGACAGAATCCCTCCGAGCGTGTCCGTGCACAGAGGAGTTCTGTCGAAGACAGATTTCATCAGTTTTGAAAGGAAAATAATAACAAAACAAAGAAAAATTAATTAAAAGAATAATAAAAACAAAAAAGTATGAAACAAATTCGAGGGTTTGTTTTAAAAAATTAATTAAAATCAAAGTTTTTTTAAAAAAAAAAATCAAACCCAGAT
The DNA here is from genome assembly GCA_005610355.1 of Gossypioides kirkii. Classification (NCBI taxonomy): domain Eukaryota; kingdom Viridiplantae; phylum Streptophyta; class Magnoliopsida; order Malvales; family Malvaceae; genus Gossypioides; species Gossypioides kirkii. The sequence continues at coordinate 39,590,919 of CP032253.1, read as the reverse complement.
CTAGGGTTTTCTAGAAAACTAAAAAAATCATCATCAAAATACTTATTTTTTTATGATCTGGAAGAACCTTTCTTTTAAAATCTAGTTTGTTTTAAAAAATATATATAATGAAAAACAAATCAAAAAGGGATGAGTCAGTTTTGATTTGGGTAAAAAAAATTTAAAGAAAGAGAAGTTTTTTCATGTTCTTTCAAAGATCTGGGCTAGATCGGGTTCGAACTAGACCCAGATCTATTTTCTAGAAAGTAGAAATAAAGAAGAAGGGTTTTACTTACCTAGGCCGCCATGGACTGCGACACATGACGGCGGGTGGTGACGGACCGACGATAGAGGAAGGTAGAACCTTAAGTCCGCCCATCAGAGCCTTAAGGAGAGAGAACAGAGAAAAAAGGGTTTGAAAGAAAAAAAAATTTTAAAATAGATTGAAAAGTGATTCTTTTTAGAATTTTTGGCTTTTTATAGGCTCTAAAAATGGCATCGTTTCAAAAGGGGTGTTTTAACACCAAAACGGCGCCGTTTCGCTAGCCCCAACTCGACCGGCGCAGATCCCCTCTAGGATTAGCATGTTTTTGAAAAATGGGATATTTATGCGGGCGATCCTTTCGCATTTTTGTTCTTACAATTTTGTCCTTTCTAATGTTTTTTTAATCTATTTTAATTCGCCCTTTAAATTGATTACTTTTCCAATTTAGCCCTTTGATTTTTGGAAGCCTAGAAAGCTGTCACGTGTCACTTTTTTGGGTTATTTGCACATAAAGCCCCTATTTACTAAAAAATTGCATTCTGACTCCCAAACTTTTCAAAATTTACATTTTAACCCTAAAACTTTTCCAAAATTACATTTTAACCCCAAAGCTTTCCCAAAATCACATTTTGACTACCAAATCTTTCCAAAATCATATTTTGACCCCAAACTTTTCCTAAAAATACATTTTGACTCTTAAATTTTTCCAAAATTACATTTTGACCCCAAATTCTTCGAAACTTCATTTTTCGACCCTATTTTTTATTTTCTTTTTCTTTGATTCTTTGTACATAAAATTAACTTATTTTTGTCATATTTTAAATTAATCCTGTTATTTTCTCATTGATTTTGATTCGTGATACTTTCATATTTTGTATTTTATTTTATACTTATTTTTACATTTACTTATCTGCTTAATTGTTCTATTTAATTTTGCCAATAAATTACACATTCGTATTTAATTTACGCTTTCATTTTTAATTGTTTCTGTCTCAAAAAAAATATACAAATAATTTTAAAATTTAGGCAATATTCTTTTATTTTTGATTTTGAAAAATTGTGCCTTAAATTACTAGGCGCGATTTTTCTTCAAATCGAAATAATCGAATACCCTTTTAAAGGTTTAAAATTGGCAACAAAGGAATGATCGTTATTTTCGAATCTTGAAATGTTATGTCCTAACTCACTGGACGTGACTTCTTTCCTCAATCATTTCGAAATAACAAGATTTCCTCACAAAATTTGATTTCTTCTTAAACGTGTACATCAAATAAATCATGTCTTTATGGATCATATTTTAAATTTCATTTGAGTTTTTGAATTTTAAACAACTAAGACCGGATAATAATCAACGTGGTACCAATTTTGGGCGTGTGAGGGTGCTAATCCTTCCTCACACGTAACCGACTCCCGAACCCATTTTTGGATTTCGAAGACCAAAATATTGTTCAAAATAGATTTTCAAATGTTTTGTGGTGATCCAATCACACCAAATCAAAATATTGGTGGCGACTCCAATTTTTCAATTTAAAAATAATTTTCGAGACCTTTTCCAAAAAAACGTTTCGACATTTGTAATTATTGATATATATATATATTGCAGGGAATAATTGTTATCTATAACTAAAGTTATTAATAAGAATTAAATTTCATTTAATAATATAATTTTACTAACAAGTATTTTTGGTTTGGGATAAAGTCCACAAGCTCTTGATATTTTCTGAAAATATAATTGAGTGTGTTTAGATAGCAAAAGCCACTTAAAAGTAGGAGCAAATGAACCCAGCAAGTGGCTCCAACGAAAAAGAGGATGTTGTTCATCCTAAGGGTTTCGGGTTCGAACACTTGTGTGTGCAAGGTGTATGTGCGTTGTCAAAGGGCTCTTAAGAAAGAATGAGCAGATACTACCATGTAATCACACCAGTATATTAAAAAAAGTAAGAGTAATTAATCTAAAAATCAATACCTCATAAATAAATAAATTTTTTAATAAATAAAAGTAACCAAAATGAGATATTATTTTTTACTGTAACCTCTTCAACTCAGCCTTGACGTTAAATCCGAATTCGGAATATTACATTGGCCATCGAAATGGTCTAACGGAATTATCAGATTTTAAAAACAGTTGTTTAAAACATTTGTTTTAATTTTTGAATAAAAACTTAGTGTTTTTTCAAAAGGTACAATTAGTTTCAAAAATTGATTGACCTTACCGATTGTTTTGCAAAAGTTGAATTCCAATTTAATATATATATTTTAGACCTCATTTGCATAGTCATTCTGTAACACCCTCAACTCGACCCAATTCTCCGTTTTCAAATCTTGGGTGTTACTACACAAATCACTTAACAAAAATTTCTAAACTACCTTTTTATACTCTTGACTCAAGACATATTCCTTGACATTTAACATAAACCATTATTATTAAAGAGACAAAGAAATGTATTTAAACATAATACATCATGTTTGTTGTAACTAGTTACAATAGTAAGGTTCAATAAGACAATTTCTTAAGCTGTAAACCTACAATATGTCACTTGTACAAAAAGGTCCACTGTATGCAAAGTTTCTCTGCCTACCGCTATTCTTGTGCAATCCTGGGTTATCCCTCTTAACGCAAACAACAACACCTGAAACAACAACAATCCCTTGTAAGTTCGAGGAAAACTTGGTGAGCTCAAGTAGAACATACCTTGGCTGGTACTTTTATAATATCAATTGAACTTCTGCATGACAGATTCCCTTCTTAACCCATCATTCTTGTTTTGGGTGAACACTTGTAAGTATCTGTAATGTAACACCCAAATCCCATACACCGTCGCCGGTTAGGATTTCGGTGTCTACTATTCATTTTATACAGTTCATCTTTTATAAATATCCGACTATTTGCATCTTTATTCAAGACAACTATCAATTTTCACAATTAAAACAATATCTAAACATAACACAATTTTATCAAGAGTAAAAATGCTATTTCCAACATTTTAGGGGACTTCTACCGGTACTTGGTGGTCAAGTATTGGTAGCAGTCAATTAAATGAACAATTTTAGAACTGTGCAGATTTCTACCGATACATTTACTAATTCTACTTATACAAGTATAATTTCTACCGATACAAGTCATGCAACTACCGATACTAAAAACTCCAAAGAGCAAAAATCCACACCCTATAACTTCTACCGATACAAGCTTACATACTACCGATACATGTGTAACATGAACTATCGATACTTGCAATTCAACTACTGATACAATCTAAGTCAGAGAACAACCTCTCTCCTACCCTGCACTTCTACCGAAACATACATGGGTTCTACCGAAACAAGTATGCTAAATCTCAAAAATTATACCAAAACACAAGTTCATTGATTTCATACAAGCACAACTTTTAACTATGCATTCAAGACAAAACAAATACAAGAATTATGTCAATACAAGGTACTTAGAACTACATCTAACATTTCATCAAAACATAACAAGGCTTTTCACAAACTCATTATATAAAGAAAGGTATCATCATCCTAGTACATGCCATATTAACCAAGTGATGTAAAAGTCTACCGAACAACTCCGGGATAGTGTGATGCTTCAAGATGATCCGATCTCCGAATAGCAAAAGTGAATCTACAAAACAAATGCAAATTCACAGGTAAGCACTTTAAGGCTTAGTAAGTACATAAAGTTAAATAGATTTAACAAACTTCAAGAGTTGTAAAAATCTAATTAATTGAATGGAACATTGTTTACATCTAGGTAGGTTTCACTCGCATTTATTACTCACGATGACACAAAGTCATCAGACCTTTGTTCCACATTGGAACTCATTTCATTTAATACTCATGATGACATAACTTCTCCCCGTATAAATAATATTGCCAGATCTTCAAAGCAAACACAATGGTAGCTAACTCTAAGTCGTGGGTCAGATAGTTCCGTTCATGCGGTTTTAATTATCGGGAGGGATAAGCTACTACCTGTCCTATTTGCATCAATACACAACCCAGGCCATTTAGAGATGCATCACTATACATAATAAACTCTTTACCCGTTTCAGACTGTGTCAATACTGGAGCTTCTGTCAACAATTTCTTCAGTTGATCAAAACTTTGCTGACACCTTTCTGACCACACAAACTGAATATTCTTCTGTAGCAATTTCGTCATCGGTAAAGCTATGATAGAGAAAATTTTTACGAATTGACAATAATAGCCTGCTAATCCCAGAAAACCACATACCTCAAAAACATTCTTAGGTATCTCCCAATCGACAATAGCTGACACTTTACTCGGATCCACCCGAATTCCTTTCGATGATACCACATGGCCTAAAAATCCCACTTCTCGGAGCCAGAACTCGCACTTACTAAACATAGCATACAACTGTTTTTCTCGCATTATTTGTAAAACTTCCCTCAATGTTGAACATGTTCTGTCTCTAACTTGGAATAAATTAATATATCATCAATGAACACCACTACAAATCTGTCCAACTAAGGTTTAAAACCTCGGTTCATCAAATCCATAAACGCTGCCGGAGCGTTAGTTAATCTGAATGACATTACTAGAAACTCATAGTGTCCGTATCAAGTTTTGAATGTTATTTTCTGCACATCACTAATTTTTACTCGCATCTGATAAAAACCCGATCGGAGATCTATTTTAGAAAAGATGGCCATACCTCTCAACTGATCAAATAACTCATCAATACGAGGTAACGGATATTTATTCTTGATTGTTACCTTGTTCATTTGTCTGTAGTCTATGCACATTCTCATCGATCCATCCTTCTTTTTTACAAACAAAACTGGTGCGCCCCAAGGTGATATGCTCGGTCGAACAAAGCCCCTATCCAACAACTCTTATAACTGTGCCTTCAACTCTTTCAATTTAGTGGGTGTCATCTTATATGGTGAAATCGAGATCGGTGCAGTTCCAAGTACTAATTCAATGCCAAATTCTACTTCTCTGATTGGCGATAAACTCGGTAACTCCTCTGGAAACACATCTGTAAATTCCTTGATAATCGACACCTGTTCTAACTTTGTTCTAGTACTCCAAGTATCAAGCATATAAACCAAAAATGCATCACAACCTTTACGAACCATCTTCTGTGTTGATACTGATGAGATTATCCTAGCGCCATTGCTTAACTTCTCTGACTCAACTGTGATTACTTCTCCTGTCAACCGTTTCAAATCGATTTGTCTTCGTTTACAATTAACCACTACATCATGCTGAATTAACTAGTCCATTCCCAAAATTACATCGAACTCAGTAAATGGTAATAACATCAAATCAGCAGGAAACTTACAGTCCCAAATTCTCAGTGGACATCTACAACATATCAAATTAACAATGACACTATAACCTAATGGGTTTGTGACTTGTACATCAAACTCAGTCGACGCAATAGGAAATTTCTTTTCAGTAGTGAATGCAGTACAAATATATGAATGAGTCGATCCCGGGTCAATCAATGCACACACAATATCATTAAAGAGATAGAATATACCAGTCACAACATTAGGAGCGGTAGCCTCTTCTCGAGCCCGGATAGCATAAGTTCATGCAGGTGCTTGAGCCTCAAATCTGGTTACGGTGTCTTTGTTATCTCACGGTTTCCACCTGCATCGCTACTCTGCCCTGGGCGTCTATTCTTTTGTGGTGTAGCAGGAGCTTTTACACTCTGTTCCTCCTTTGCTTCAGATATCATCGGACAGTTCCTCAGAAAGTGGTTTGCACTTTCATATCGATAACATGTCCCTTTCATCTTGCGATACTCACCTGCATGGCTCCTCTTACAATACTCACATATTGGACTAGGTATATTACGAACGCTAGCCACACTGTCTACGGGTCTGTTCTGGAATTTAGATTCTGGTGATCCCAACTTACTCCTACACAGAAATCCCAAAGATATTGGGCCCCGACTAACCTCTTCTCTGAATCTCTTCAATGGTGGCATAGAGAAGGTCTTGGCAATGTTTTTCTTTCCAGATTCTTGAAATCTCTTTTCTCTCTGTCTCTTATTGTTGTAGATTTCTTCCATCTTTTGAGCTCTATCAGCTAACACTGCTAGCAGTCAAATTTCAGAACCACCTACCATCATTCTTATCTCATCATTCAGCCCTTCTTCGAAACGGACACACATAGCTTCATCAGTTGGTACCACCTCTCTAGCATACTTACTCAGCTGTACAAACTCTCGTTCATAATCTGCCACCGTTTTATTTCTCTGCTCAATTCTAAAAATTCTTTCTTCTTCTTATCTAGGTACCATTTGCTGACATATTTCTTCTTAAACTCTATTTGAAAAATGTCTCAAGTAACTTCATTTTTCGGCTTCATCGTCGCGACCATAGCCCACCAATGATAAGCCTCATCTTTCAGTAGTGACGCAGCATACCTTATATAGTCTTCAACAGGACAAGCCATCTTATTCAAGACTCTCAGCATATTTTCCAACCAGTATTCAGCTCTGGAAGGATCGTCTTCCATACTGCCTCAGAAGTCTTCAGCTCTGTATTTCCTAACCCTATCTGTAGGGATGCGACGCCTCGGTTCCACCATTGGAGGTGAAGGAGGCCTTTCTAGGGGTGCTACCGATCGGGCACCTAGCTGCGTGATAGGAGGCATAGAGGATAGTATCATCGGATTATTTCTCATGAATTCCGTAAACCACTACCCCATTAAACTGAAAAAAATATTCTTTACTTCATTCTCTATCATCGATAATATTAATGCACTATGGCTAGCTCCAGAATCATTAGTCAGAGTATTACTGTTTACCTCATTAGTTTCCTCTTTATCAAAGTCAGGCATCTTGTATTTATCTGCAAAAATCTTGATTAGATCGTATTCATCCATATCACACTATCACAAGTTCAATATGCCATGTACTTCTAAATTATCAAACATGACCATTCAGTCCAAGAAATGGCTAAATCATAAGCTCTGATACCATTAAATGTAACACCTAAATCCCGTACACTGTCGTCGGTTAGGATTTCAGTGTCTACTGTTCATTTTATATCATTCATCTTTTACAAATATCCGACTATTTGCATCTTTTTTCAAGATAACCATCAATTTTCACAATTAAAATAATATCTAAACATAACACAATTTTATCAAGGGAAAAATGTAATTTCTACCATTTTAGGGGACTTCTATCGGTACTTGGTGGTCAAGTATCGATATTAGTTAATTCAATGAATAATTTTAGAACTGTGTAGATTTCTACTGATACATTTACTAATTCTACCAATGCAAGTATAATTTCTACCGATACCAAAAAATCCAGAGAGTAAAAATCCACACCCTGTAACTTCTACCGATACAAGCTTACATACTATCGATACATCAGTAACATGAACTATCAATACTTACAATTCAACTACCGATACAATCTAAGTCAGAGAACAACCTCTCTCCTACCATGCACTTCTACCGAAACATATATGGGTTCTACTGAGACAAGTATGCTAAATCTCAAAAATTATACGAAAACACAAGTTCATTGATTTCATACAAGCACAACTTTAACTATGCATTCAAGACAAAACAAATAAAAGATTTATGTCAATACAAGGTACTTAAAACTACATCCAACATTTCATCAAAACATAACAAGGTTTTTCATAAACTCATTGTATAAAGAAAAGTAACATCATCCTAGTACATGCCATATTAATCAAGTGATGTAAAAGTTTATCGAACAACTCCGGGATAGTATGATGCTTCAAGATGATCCGATCTCTGAACAGCAAAAATGAATCTACAAAATAAATGCAAATTCACAAGTAAGCACTTTAAGGCTTAGTAAGTACATAAAGTTAAATAGATTTAACAAACTTCAAGAGTTGTAAAAATCTAATTAACCGAATGGAACATTTTTTACATCTAGGTTAGGTTTCACTTGCATTTGTTACTCACGATGACACAAAGTCATCAGACTCTTATTCCACATTGGAACTCATTTCATTTAATACTCACGATGACATATAGTCATCGGACCTCTTGTTCTGTATAGGAATTCATGTGCTCACGATCACACTGAGTCATCGGACCTTTAATTCATCATGGATTCATTTACTCATGATAACACTTAGTCATCGGACCTTTAATCCGTAAAGGATTCATTTACTCACGATGACACTTAGTCATCGGATGACCTTTAATCCGTAAAGGATTCATTTACTCACGATGACACTTAGTCATCGGACCTTTAATCCGTAAGGGATTCATTTACTCACAATGACACTTAGTCATCGAACACTTTTGTTTATAGCTCGAACGCGTTTATCTTCCGTATTTCATTCACACTCGTCTTCCACAATTTCGATTATCATTTCATCTCATTGCAATAGTTATATTACAAGAATAAGTAATTTAAGTTAGAATTTAACCATACGAACTTACCGGACTGGATTGCGGTTGTGAATGGATTCTAGGGACTACTCCGCTAATTTTTTTTCCTCGATCCGTGGCACGATCGTAGTCTACATTCACATCTCATTCCATTTCTTACATTAAATCACACCACCAATTCATTTAACACAATAAAGTCTTTTTGGTAAAATTATAATTTTACCTCTAATAGTTTCCTTTTATTCAATCTGGTCCTTTCAACACGAACATGCAAAATAACCATTCTCACACACAACTAACCATAACCGAATTATCTTAAGTATCTATTCAACCCATTCACACATTTATTTTCACAACAATACATGTAATTTCACCATTTTCACACTTTAGTCCTTAAATCCTAATTTCATCAAAAATCACTTTACAAAAAGATTTAACCTAAGTATCAAACACTCAAATATATCAAAAGCTTTCAAGAACAAGCAATTTCAATAATGGCAAGTTTTCTAACATTTGACAGATTCACAAATTAGCCCTTGCATAAGCTAGCTTAAGTTGATACGGACTCAAAAACATAAAAATTACTAAAAACGATCAAGATTCACTTACTCAAATCAAAGCTCAAAGATTGAATGGTGAAAACCCTAGTTCTTCCTTCTTTGTTAGGAAGAAGATAAAGAAAATGGTGAATTTTCCCTTTTTTTCTATTTTAATTCTTATATATAATCAATGGCAATTTTGTAAATAATAAGACTTTCATCATTAAGCTTAATTAATCCTTTTCTTTAACTTAATTAATACACTCTTTTCACTTTAATATCATATCATTCCACTAACTAAATCTCTCTTGGCTAATTTTTTTAATTGGTCCTTCTAATTAAATAAATTCTACTTTTTCACCTTTCTCAATTTAGTCCTTTCTCTTAATTAACTATCTAATCGATTTAATTCTTTAAACCAGAATTTAATACGATGCTATCGACATCATAATTTTTAAAATAAATAAGTTTACGACTCGACTCATGAACTTGTGATCTCGAAATCACTATTTTCGACACCACTGAAAATCAGGATATTACATGTAACATCCCACCCAGCGAAATCATAGGATGCGAATATTGTTCGAAAGAATAGATAGATAAAATAAGTCTAGAATCGCCAAAGCTAGTCTAAAAGATAAGAACCATGTGGGTGCGCCAGTGATACCTTAAGGTTGGTAGGTTAGCACATAAAAATTAAAGTAATGTCTAATAAGGAATGATTCACCCAAAAGTCTTGGATTGGTATAAATAGAATGGGCGGAATCTGTTATAGGTAACGATTAAATAAATCGTGTGCTAAAATGTCTAAGTCAGCAATAAGTGCACTTAGTAGCGATGGCTTTGAGCCAGTAAGGAAACAATGGTTAAAGCTTAATTGAATATGAACTAAAATAGTTAAGAACCAAAGGAAAGCACTTGATTAGTTTTCTTGGAATTAGCAAGATTTGACTAAGACCATTGAATGATCGATGTGACATTTATCAAGTCCCAATAAAGACATAGGTCAGGTCAAAAATTTTAAGACAAAAAGATACATTTTCTCTCCTCGAGAGAGCAAGGCTAAAAGAAGATAGGGAGACTCCTCTTAAGTATAAAGCTTGATGACTAGCGAGATTTGTAGCTTACAAATAAGTAAAATGTTAATTGCTCCGCTAAGACTTTTGGTATGTACTTGGGCGCGTAAGTCCATACTACACAAGATTTCCTTTAGAAAGGTATAAAAAGGAATGAATGTCTTACAAATTAATAAGAAGACTTAGATAAAGGGGTCATCTTCAATGAGGTGTGATGTGCTCAATGCGTGAATTCTTACGTCACCTATTATGCTCTGGTGACTAAAGATAATAGACAAGTTGAGACCCAAGGTTAAGTCACGTATGTGTTTTCATACACAAGTCTCTAAAGTCGTGCATTTAACTAGTGATCACATGGATTAACATACGTGTCGAACATCTACTGGACAAGGGAAAATATCTAGTTGATCGGGTAAGTGGAGAGAATTGTTCTCTTCATTCCCCAAGAAGTGTTCTCTAGCTAATTAAGGGTGAGCTGAGAGGAAAATCCTCTCATCCTTTAGGATGATCTTAGAACGAGAAGGTGAGCTTTGAGATGCCCCTGTTAAGGTAAGCTTCATGCTTCTACTTGTTATGTTGCTACTTGTTATGCCCTTGTGAAAAATATGTATCTAATGTGCTTGCATGTGTGGCTTGATGCCGAAATGACAATACGCCTCTGTTATGAGAAAAAAATATGAGGACGATGAATGTGCAACAAAAGCATGAGTTGCATGATAAGTATTTGTTCTGTTGAAAAGTATGAACATGCATGAGTGTGCTTGAAGCACGATTGTCTTGCATAAAGATTCAGAGTTGCATGTGAAAATATATGTACATTCACATGTTGAAGTTTGTTACAAAAAGTCCAGTATGAGTTTTCAAATCGAGTCTGCTTGAGTGTACGGGTTAGTCGGGACTATAAACACGAATTCTAGTATATGGAATATCATAGCCATGACAAGTGAAGGCCATATTGTATAAGACCTATTCTGGAACTATGACATCATATGGGGAAATGATCGCCCCCGAACGTACTCCCCTTCAGTGTAGATTTTAGGCTTTCGTAAGTATACGGGTCAGGTTGTAAATATAGTGTGTACAACAAAACACTTGGTAGTATTCCGAGGATCGTACCCAAAGGAGGCATGAGACAATAGTAAATTAAATCCTTGCAAAGAATAAAAGTAATTAGTAATCACTTTAGGTATTATAGTACGAAAGATAATAAAAATAGTGGTTTGTAAAAGAGCATAAAAAGAAACTAAGTAAAGAGTTGAGATGTAGAATGACGATAAATGGCATTGGGGATTTTAGGTTGCTTCCTTATGAGTTCCTTAATTGTTGGGTTTTAGGGATTTTCCTCCAATTAACTAGTCACTACCCTAGTTGGATCTCTCGATCTTTTGCCAGCATAGCAAGTCAATGGAGACTACTTATCGCTAGATGTCACAGTCTAAACTAGTTTGGCAAAAAGGTTTTTACAATTGGGCAATACCAATTTTGGGTTCATTCCCACTTAAATGACATTCTAGGGTTGTCAGGCCTAGTGTTTGTTTGATGTTCTTCCTTTCCCAAACAGCTGACCCGAAAGGTAAAATCCCTATTAAACAACAATAAAATATTCATGATTTCACTCCCTAATTCCCTAAAATGGAATTAGTTCCTCATGATTTTCTTGATCATCATTAAAATAATAATATATGAAAACATATAACTGAATAAATAGAATGAAAAAGAAACTTGAATTGTATTGGCAATCTGTCGAAAAAAAAGTCCTCGAACGTTTATGCGAGTTCTACAATCTCATTTCAAATGAAAATACAAAATAAAAACAAAAAGCTAATAAATGGTATCCTTAAACCTAGTGCTAAAGACCCTATTTACAGTCTTGGCTGATCATTTTCATCAATCGTAGGTCAGCTGTCATCCTTCGTGTTTAAGTCGTATTGTGAAGACGAAAACGCCCTTAGTTTGATGAAGAGTTGTAGTCTGGGGTCGATGTCGCAACACACCAGGACCTCATCGTGACAAAGCAAACAGTTTCTCTATTCTTCGATTTTGGCCCCTTTATTACGACATAGAGCTCTTTATGTCGTGACAAAGTTGTCAATATCATTGTTGTTCATCTGCTAATAGTCTCTTGTGCATTCACAAAGTAGGTTAGCTAATCTTTAGGTCTCATTTGGCCTTGAAAGTAGTAAAATAGCCCTTTTCAGCATAATTTATTTGAAAGACAAAACTAAACTAAAATCCATAAAGCATAAGGAAAAATACTTAATTTCAAGCTTTTCAAATGTGAAAACTAGTTCAATTTGCTAGATATAAAACGGTAGATCAAACTCCCCCACACTTAAGTCTCTGCTTGTCCTCAAGCAAACAACGAAACTAAAATCAAAATAACAAAGAAAGGAAATAAAAGAAGGATAAGTGAGCTTGAACTATATTATAAAAAAGATTAGGTTCTTAACATCTACTCTAGGCCATATGTATTTCTTAATAATTTTAACATGATGACTGAGCAATTTTCCATTTTTAGGCAGAAACAATATAAGTTCAGTAAGTTAGAAGAAATACAAATGTTAAAGTTCTATCGGTATAAATCCATTAATGCCTAACATAAGTACTTTGATTATCCTAGTACAATACAGACAACTATAATGAGATTATGCAATTTCCACATCTATCCATGCATAGAGTTGTATAGGTCACATTAGGCTTTTCAGCTTGTAACGTGTTGAAGCTTACGACAAGTATTAATTTCAAAAATAGTTAAGCACAAAAGAGGTTACAAATACGAAAACAGTTTGGTACATTGTATTGTTCCCTATTCTATTCCTTTATGTCCTATTCCATCTCACCTACGTATTTCTCCTTCTCTCACCTTCCTTATTTCTCCATTTTAGGAAATCAACATAAAGTAATCCCTTTAGCTAGCCTATGAGTACTTTTTATTTTGTTTCTTGAGTAAGATTCTCTTTTTTCTACTTTTTGCTGATTTAATGATTTTGTCACTCTTCAAATATTTTCTTACTCATGATTCTCTCTTTTTCATTTTTACTCATTTTCCTTTTCTTTTTGATTTTTCACTATTTTTTCTCTTTTTAGCTAAACCAAATTTCATACATTATAATGATTTTCCTATTTTATTTTACAACCTCCTCCATAATGTGTCTACTTACCCTCAATACATATGGCCATACATCCATTTTCATACAAAATAGGACCAAAGAAAAGGATAAACACAAATCATCATTCGAGGTCTTAGAGGCTTATAATGAAGTTTATCAAAAAGGGTCATAAGGCTTAAAGATGGCTACTAATGGGAAATTCAGAACGGGATTTGGCTTTTTAGCTCTAGATGTATCCAAACAATGCCTCAGGTCATCCCTAAACACCTCAATATGCACAAATATCAATTTAATCACTTAATCTCAAAATTATCATCTATCATATATACTAGCATGCTCGTATCCTCATATCCTACACATCATTTGGTATCAATAATACCTTTTTATCTATACATAATGTAACCTATAGAACTTCATAAATTTCATGCTCAAAAATTAAAAATTCCTCATCATCATGCCAAATTTATCAATAAACACAATCAACCTATTATACATTCTCCTAACCAATCACTTGTTTTTTACAAGCTAAAGCACACATCAAAAGACAAAATTAAAACTATACGCCAAAAACTCCTATGTTACCCCCACTCTTTAGAAAACACATTGTCCTCAATGTGTACCCCAATAAGTAGTGAGGAAAGAAGTTATCCGATTGATCGTGAATGTCCTTTTCTTCTCATGGTGGTTGTCCTTCTTCCTTTGGCATTAGTGCTCGAAATTGTTGTGTCTCCATAATGTGGGGTTCCTACAAAAAGAATTAAAGCATAGATACAAAAATAATTTCTAATCCTACTCCTACTCTTACAAATTATATAAGTCTTAAAATAAAAAGTAAAAAAATTATCCCCAAAATTACAAGTCTAAAAATAAACCAAATTCTCAAAACTATTAAAAACAAAATTTTAGTCCTCGCCTTCCGAGTCGGATTGAGGGTCCATAGGGGCTTTGCCTTTGTCGGAGTACCTTTGGTGGGAGCTCCTACCTTATTGTCTTGTTGGACTCCGAATCATTGGACCTTTAAGAGTTAAGTATTGGGGTTAAAACATATTTTCGTACTCATCCTCTGTGTTATCATCCCCTTATTCCTTATCAGTTCCCCTAACTCTTCTTCACCTTCTTCATCTTCAAATATGTTTGGTAGATAGTTTGGGGTTGATAACCCATGTATTTTTGTAAATTCTTTCAGTACAGGAGTTATTTCCCGTATCCACTGAATCATGCTATTAAGCTTCCTATCGATGCTAAATTTGATTTTTTTCCTTTGCCCTTGATTTTTATTTTTTCCTCAATGATGTCGATACATCCATCTTCTCCTTTCGCCTTTGATTCCATTCCTTGATTTTTTTTCCCTGAAGCTCGACATATTGTTTGTACAGTGAATCACCTATGATGCTTCGAGTTGGCTTTAGGAATTGTTCATTTTCATGCATTGATACACCTGCCTTTTTGCACATGGTCGTTACCAAATGAGGAAAGAAAAGGCCACTCTTTTGGCCTTGGGTGCACCGCTTCAGTTCTTCAAAAATCCAAGACCCTACACAAATCTGTTTACACTACAAAATGCCATATAATAACAAAGCTGGTAGAGAATTAACATTAGAAATATTTAGTGTAGGTATAATTCGTGTAGACAAAAACTACATCCACATCTTAGCTATCGAAAACATGATAGCTTGATTAAAGTTAGAGGGTATGCTTGTATCGGGTCTATAATTCCACACACCTCGTCCCTCTGTCAAGAACTTAATGATTTCCTCCATGTCCACATTTTTAAATATATTAAAATATACTTTTTCTACATAATCTTTTTCATAAAAAGGAACATTGTAATATTCGCAAATATCCCTAAGTACCATAAAGAAATCCTTTCCCCTCACTATTACTGTTCCTAATGGTTTCCTCTTAACAATATCATCCTTAAGAGATGCATAGAACTCATGGACTATGGGTGCTACTGCATTACCTGTTGGAGAGATGCAAAATTGCTCCCATTGATGGTATCGCACCAATGGTCATATTTCTTTAGAGTACCATTGAAAGTTCGAAACCTTGTTTCTGAATGAGAGAACGTCCTTGTGACGCCAAGAAGCATTTTTCGATTTGAGTATTTTCAAACCGTTTGTAATTCGAATCACTGTCACTTTCTTGCACCATGGTTCTTTTTCGAGGAGGCATTCTAATCTATAGGAACAAAGATGAATAGTGATGAATGTGACAGTAAAATGGTAAAAAGTACCTTTTCTTTTAAATGTTTTCCTTGTTGATGAAATAATGTTACACCTTGGAATGGAGTACTGCCATTGGAGAAATTGGGTTTTAGGTTTGAAGGGGAAGAGAGGGATGAGGGATTTAAGAGACTTAGGAGTTATTTGAAGGTGTTAAGTGAAAAAAAATGTGTTTAGGTTAGTTTAGTATATATAAGGATAGGAATTTTTAAGGTTTTAAATGTTAAAAAAATCGGGTAAAGTATGGGTTGGCTGTCGGGTTATGTAGTCGAGTCGGGTCAACCTTGAAAAAATTACAGAGGATGTCGGGACGTAGCCTTGGTATGTTCCAACCAACCTTCCAATACCCTATTTTTCGTGATATAGATCACCCTGTGTCACGACAAACTCATCAATTTTGAGTTTCTAGTAGATTGTCCTCTATGTCGCAACAAAGCCTCACCTGTGTCGCGACAAACCTACCAATTTTGGATGTTCAGCAATCTGACCCCTTTGTCTCAACACACAAGGGTATGTCGCGTAATAACCTGCCTAGGTGTACTTTAAGTAGTCTGGTCACTTCGTCGCAATGTCGAGAAGCAATGTCATGACAAACATGTCTGTTTTGATGGAAATCCTGAAAAGAAGGAAAATAATAAAGTTAGTTAGGTTAGTATATATATATAACATGTATGTTAGTACTTGTCATAATTATATGAAAAGAGTGTTCTATTCGTCCAGCAACCGTCGTGCCAGGCTACTCTCTAGCATTTATCCCTTTCTCAAATTTTTTCTTTTCTTCCTGCATTGATAACTGCCAATTCTTTTCGTCGATCATATTGGTTCACGACAGCTGTGATGTTATGCCACCACCTATTCTTGTAACTGCCATCATTGTTGATCCACTAGCGGAATTGGTACGCCTTGGTGTAGTGGATAAATAGTTACTCGATTACCCCATTCAATAAAAATGGTTGATTCACTATATATCTATATATTGGTGTTGCAGAAGCCATTTGTTTCCCTTCATAATTTCCATCACCTTGTTCTATATCCTTTGGATCATGGTACCATTATAATAATTTCCTCTCCAACGGACGTGCTCTTTCTTTCTCTGTGGATATGATTATTTTATCTGAGAACTGGATTCTAGCTTGTAAATATTTCCTGTTTTCTTCAAAAATTGAAAATTTTCACATTAGTAATTCCTTTAGGGATTTGTTATGTCAGGAAAGCATTGTATATAGTAGCTATTTTCCATTAGAAATTGAATCTTTGATTTATAATATCTTCAACTAATATTTCTTTTGTCGGTACATCTATTATAGTAATTAGTTGAAGATCTAAATCATGGGTATGGAAACCGTCATCTTCCTTTTAGAGGATTGATTCATTATTGGATTGGGGCTCAATCTCGATTTTCACAAAGCTTTTTACCTCCCCTTCCAAGGATGAAATCTCGATTTGCTCGGCGGTTCAATCATCAAATTCTTTAAAGAATTATTTTTTCGTTTCCTCATTTAGCCCTTTTTCTTATTCTCGTTCCGTTTGTTCAGATTTGAAAAATGCTTCTCGAGAAGATTGATCATCATGTTGATCGGGGATCTAGATTTCTTCACAGAGTTGACTCAACTCTAGCATCAATAATCTTTGATTTTCTTAGATCTCCCAATCTTCATGATACTTGTCTTAATAAATATTATCGTTAGAGATGTCATAATAAATATCATCTGCACAAAAATAATCATAGGCATCCATGGTCTAAAAATAATATGATGGAAATTAAAGGGAAGGAGTAGATCTGAAAACAAAACTGTTAGTATTGGAAATCTATTGGAAAAAATTCCTCGAACATTTATGCAAGTTCTACAATATTATTTCAATGAAAATACAAAATAAAAACTAAAAGCTAATAAACTATATCCTTAAACCTAGTGCTAAAGGCCCTATTTATAGCCTTGGCCGACCGTTTTTATGAACCCTAAGTCAGCTGCCATCCTTTGTGTTTAAGTTCACATTGTGAAGATGAAAGCGCCCGTCATTTTGTTGTAGAGTTGCAATCTAGGGTCAATGTTGTGACACACTAAGACCTGTGTTGCGATAAAGCAAGCAAATTCTCTATTCTTCGTTGCTGGCCCCTTTGCTATGACATAGAGGTCCCTATGTAGTGACGAAGTGGTCAGTATCAGTACTGCTCAGCTGTTAATAGTCTTTTGTGCACTCACAAAGTAGGTTAGCTAATCTTTAGGCCTAATTTGGCCTTGAAAGTAGTAAAATAGCCCTTTTCAACACAATTTATTCGAAAGACAAAACTAAACTAAAATCCATAAAACATAAGGAAAAATACTTGATTTCAAGCTCTTCAAATGTGAAAATTAGTTAAATCTACTAGGTTTGAAACTGACAAATCAGGAAATGAAGACCACATTGAGAAGTCATGTGGATATATGTGTAAAGGATGATTGGGTGAGCACCAAGAGATGAAGGGAAAACCTCATGACGATGAGTTTAGGCGAATCCCTATCGTCAAAAATACCAAGTTACCAATATGTGAAATCCTTTGTGGCTACTCTTTGTTACATGTGAGCCTTTGTGACTGGTTCTCTGAAATGTGAAAGCCTTTGTGGCTGTTCTCTATTATATGTGAACCCTAGTCACGGAACCTATTATATGTGAAAGCCTTGGTGGTTGTTCTTTGTTACATATGAGTCTTGTGGTTGTTCTCTGTTATATGTGAGCCCTTGTGACTGATTTGTTATAAAGAGCCTTTGTGGTTGATTCTGTTAAATATGCCTTCGTGGCGATATCTATTGAATGTGTCTAGACGCCTCCGTGGCTATCTAGCAATGTGTGGACGCCTTTGTGGCTATCTAATGATGTATGGACGCCTTCGTAGCTGTCTATTGATCAAGTGTGTATATGAAGCTTCCAAAGACAATGAGAGACATTTGAAGTAAAGAATACGTCTTAGTGGTGTCATCTGTCAAATATCCTCGGGACAAGGATTCAATGGAAACACCGAAGTGGCGGTCTCTGAAAAAAATGAGCTACCAGAATAAACTCGTAAGTCAAATGATATTGGCTGAGGTAAGATTGTTTACAGAATGTGAATGAAGGTGAGGTATGTAGAAATTTAATATATGTCATGCTGAGTTTGATAAGTATCTGTTTAGTAACTTAAGAGAATTTGATGTGTTTTATATTTATTATGAAATGATGAATGTATGTATGATAATACCTCACTAAGTTCTTGCAAACTTATTATGGATGCCTCTGATCATAAGATTTGTTAGAATGAAGGGAGATAAGAAATGATGCCAAGGCTACGCCATGGGAGTAGCGGTTCATGTTGATATGCATATAGAGAAGAAAAGGATTGTGGCGGAGTACGATCTATGCCAAAGGAAAGGCTAAAAGAGCCATACGAATGTCTATAGGGATAACACATAAGCTTAAGAAAGAAGCCTTAAGGAAAGGTTTAAGTCTGCGCAATAGTTGAAATACTTTGATCCTATATTGGTAGGAGTGAGGCGAAAACTATAGTTTTATTATTCGGATTGTAATGTAAATTTTACACTATAGAAGAAGTTATACGTAATAAGAATAAACGAGGTAATTCAATTGAAATAAAATAGAAAAAATTATTAAATCATTTCTCATCTAATACATAGGCGAATAAATGAGTCCAGGTACGTTAGTTTTAGCAAGTAACACCCAACACTCAGATTCGGTTGATCGGATTGGGTAGAGCGCATTCAGTATCAGTCTTGTACGTACATATCAACCATTACTTATGTATCAACTTCCATTTTAATTTATTTGATAACTTATCAGAAAAAATTGCATTATCTTTCCTCTTCAAATAACCTTTAATGCTATTTCCAGATAGGTCGTTCACAAGTACCATCTACTGTCAAACACTTACTATCCGACTCACATTTGGCAAATCTCATATTGAGCTAGATAATAAACCTCTCTAAACCAATGCACAACATAGATCAAATCCTAGTACATACTCATACTAACAATGAATTACCCAAATCATTTTAATGAAATCTCTACCTCCTTTGTTACAATACACGAGAACACCAGATTACATTTTCTCCAAATTCCAATAGTCCAGAGTGTAGACCCGATATTGTTTAAACATGGAAGATATTAAACAAAATAGATTTCCATCCCTACATAACTCAGTTGAAATTAGAACAATGGATACTTATATAGCTCTTATAGTTGAGAATACACCCATATTCTAAGTTGACAGATAACCACGGTAAATAACCTCTTAAACCTATAGATTCATACTTCTTTTCAACAAACTTCCTTTAAGGCTCATTCAATTACATCACATAACTCTTCAAACCAAAATATCTTCAGACAAATCAAATCCTTAACATAGACTAATCGGAGTACACCATAAGGGCCAAACAAAATACGCCACAAAGTCAACATACAGAATACATCACAATGGCAAACATAATGTCGAAAAGGCCAAACAGAATACCACAAAGGCAACATACAGAATACATCACAATGGCAAACATAACGTCGAAAAGGCCAAACAGAATGCCACAAAGGCAACATACAAAATACACTACAACGGCGAACAGAATGCCATAAAGGTAACATAAAAAATACACCACAATGGAGAACAGAATGCCACAAAAGCCAAATATAATGCCACAAAGGCACCCTATAAACTATCGTGTTTGCGATATGATTTGCCTAAATTCACATCACATGAGGTTTTACCCATCATCGCCTTGGGATACGCAAAAAACTACAGTCGATAAATACGACTCATCCGCCCCTTTCTAGAATGTGTCATGGCCATGGTTATTCTTCAGAATTGTCATATAGAAATTCGTGTTTACTATCCTAATGAATTTCATCGAATACCACCACGATGTCAAAAACTCACTTCACATAATCTCTCAACACACCCATTCACCCTGTTTTTCCCATGCACCATATATCTAACATAAGTTCACATTCAGGTAGGCTAGACTCATTTTCTTAACCAAACTATACTTCAATACACGTTTCGCACACATCAACACAATCATGTATCACAATATACGTCACAGGCACACGCACATAATTGTTTCACAGAATCACATGTATCCATACATACAATTCATTACCTACTTGACTCACAATGATATTTTACCAAGATTGCATACATATTTAAGTACACGTGCATTATTTCTAAAACATCGATCATAAAGAACTATCTAAAAGGACTTGTAAGAGTATATTAAGAACTCACTTAAGACTCACCCATTATAGTTCAAAGCTCCAAACTTAGACATTCTTCTTGAACCAGAAATAACAACTACTTAAAGAACATAGATCCACTATTACAACCTCCATGAATTCAAATTACTTAACATTTGAACCTTAGATAACCCCATGCAAGGTTTTGTACTAATAACTTACTATTTATATACCTCTTACAGACTTACTCTTTCAAAACTTAACATACAGAGTGGTGATCTTACCTAGAGATGGAACGACCACTGATTTAACTAAGAACTTTATCTTCCAGCTTAATGAAGAAGAAATACAATTTGATTTTAGAAAAAAGAAAGAATCAAAATGTAATGTTGTAAAAAGAAGAACATTCTTACAAAACCTTTCTCTCACTTATATATATATCACCTTATCCCACTTAGTGGAACTTAACAAGTGTCGTATAAATTCAAAAGTTGTCCTTCTTAATGGCCTACAATTTTCGAGAAAAACATAAATGAGAGTTCTGTATAATGGATATTAGACTAGTCAATCCCGTTGGTTCCTAACTAGGTCATTTTTACAACCCAACTAATATAGTACTAAGACAAATAGGGCGTACTGTACATTTGGCGATAACTTACACCATAATTACTTTTTTGCTTTAACAAGAATTTCTCTTTAAATAGTAGCAAAATCTGAAATAAAATCTTCAATTACTTGCACGGAGATCACTATACTCCCACACATATTCTCCAAAAGAAACAAATGAGCGGATTATACTTCGTCGAACTAAAAATTTCACTACTACAGGCCTCATTCTTGGATCCACCAAACTTAGGGTATGACACATGCAGCAAAAAAGTAATATTTAACATAGTTTTAATAAAAAGGAAAATTTCATGCAAGATTGAATCAATTTCCATATTTCAACAATCCTAAAATCAAAGTAGATGTTATGCATGCCAAATAATCCCGAAAACCAAGCTACCATGCCACAGTTTAATAATAATATAATACAATCTCTAGATAACATAAATTGAGAATAATGAATCTAAAAATACTTTATTTGAATAAAAACACAATTCGAGCCTAGCCCTCAAGATGTTGTGTCTACGTCCTAACTTGGTAGGTTATTTGTAAATATGGGAATAAAAAGGGGAGTGAGCTTAAGAAGCTCAGAGTGAGTCCAATTACAAGAAAATCAATGCAAAACAGTAGATAAAACATGTGAAATAAAAGCTCTTTAAAACAATCACATTCATATAGCAAGTCTCGATAACAGTTTTATAGATCAATGCATCAATACAATAATTCAACATTCACTATTTTATATGCACATGTTTATGAATGACAATACAATTTCAGTATATCAATAGAAAAATCCGCTACACACCTCACTGGGAGTTCCGCTGAACTTAATCCTTATACACACCTCACTGGGTTGTGGATGCACAACATATTTGCTGATAAACTGCCACTGGGTTATGGATGCACAATATATTTGAAGATAAAAACTACCATTAAATTGTGTATGCACAACATATTTGCAGATAAAAACTACCATTAGGTTGTGGGTGCACACCATATTTGCAAATAAATTGCCACTAGGTTGTGGATGCATAACATATTTGAAGATAAACTACCACTGGGCTATGGATGCACAGCATATTTGCAGATAAACTGCCACTCTTCCTCCGTACATATCATCCCACCCCTACAATGCAATATGTCATACTTTGTAATAGAACAATTGAACACTAGCAATAGACTTGCTTATCATGTACTTGGTAGGGCGGAAACAATAATAACACTAATAGTTTATTAATATCACTTCGACAAAAGGCATGTAATATTCTCTTATCATGTAATGTAGTAATAACGCTTTAGTCATAAAATCATATATTCCAAAATAAACACAATATAATGGACTTAATTGAGCGAATAAAAACTCTAAAACTAAATCAAGGAATATTCAAGGATTAAATTGCCCATATCATAAATTTTTGGACAAAATTGTAAAACAGGGGTCACATGACCATGTGAGATGCTAAAAGTCATGTGGAAGGGTTACACAATCGTGTAACAGATTGTGGTCTTATGTCAAACGCTAAAATTACCCTATAGGAAGGACACGACCGTGTTGTAAGCCATATGGAAGAGCTGTGGTCGTGTGGTTCACGAACTAGCCTAGGGTTTGCAGGGGTACATGACTGTGTGGTGGCCGTGTGGTCCACCTATATAGTCCAACCACCCGTATGAGAGAATGTGTGTCCCTAATCCCACACACAATCACCACCGATTCACTTGGGAAAAGACATACACCTTTCACCACGGTTCAATTGACATTTCTCACGATCGATTTTGATCTGATTCCCCTAGATTCAATCCTTCAATGAAAAATATACACAATTAGCGATTGATATCAAGATTTGGGCAAGATTCACAAAAGATTGATTAATTGAACGAAAGATTTACGTCAAATATTTGTACAACGGAATTATGAAATCTAATCATTGAAACGAAGTATACTTATCGATTCTTGGCTAAGATACCGAATCCTACTAATGACATTTCTAAATACCGATAGAAATTAAACGAACGGGGAACGATTTGGTAGGGGAAAGAAAAATAATTAACAACACAAATATTTGCGAAATTTGGTGCAAGAATGAGAGAAAGGAGAGAAAAAGAAAAGAAATATAATATGAAAAACAAATTTATTATCGCGTGATTATGTGCAAGTGTACACGATCGTACAAGTAATAAGTAGTGAATAAAGAGTATCGTCTCCACCGGGATTGTGTGTGAATTATTTGCAAAGTTAAAGTTTAATCAATTTGGTTGAACAAAACAAATAAAGAATATTGTTGATAAAACAACATACATTGTAGAAAAAAATCACAACAGGAAATAAACATAAGGAATAATAAAACACAATATAAATAGAGTAAAATAGAATATTTCACTTTAACACGAATTCATTAGTAGTCATAAAAAAATATTATGAAAGATTCGTGGCAATATGAAAATTCATTAAACCCATTTTAATTAAGGCATAGGCTTCTCCCGAAGTTTTATTATGTTCCTAGGTTAATTAGCATATCTCTGTGTGAAAAACTTAGAAATTACCCTCCCGAACATTTACACAGTTTATGCATACAACAATTATCTTCCGAAATCAACATGATATGCTTCATTTAGGTCTTTTGTCTATTAACTATTGCCTCTTCCTAGATTAAATAGTTAATTCAATAACCTACAAATTTTGGTCTTACATTCACAAGTATGATAATGAATTAAACCTAAATGAAAGAAATAATCATTTGCACAAAATATTCAGAAAACAAATATCAATGAATTCAAATCAAGATTCATATCCATTTTGAATAAACAAAATTAAGTCATGTCATATTAAATTGAAAATATATAGATGAGATGCAATATTGTCTCCCGACATAAAAAAAACAATAATTAATAGTAAAGAGAAGGGTAAGAAAGAGTAGTTGAGGGGGCTATCCACGGCCATTTCATAATGTGAAGAGTAAACAGCTGCATGTAGGGGGCTATCTTCGACTACTCCTTGTGGCTTTTGATGGTGCCTTTCCTTCTCTTATTCATGTTAAAATCATCTAAACATCTTCAAGTCATCCTCCCAATTGCTCTCATTTTGGCAAGTGATTGCCTTATTTTGTGGAATTCAAGTGTTAACAAGCCATGAGAAAAGCAAGAACACTCAAAGGAATTTTTCTCTGAAAACTTATGTGTGAGAAAATAGCGTGTTTGAATGATAAATGAAGGCGTCCTTTTTATAGCCATTGAACCCCAACGTCCCTTTCTATTTTAAAAAGGGAATCCTTGATTTCTCCCCCATTTGTGTCGTCCCTTAATATGTGGAAGGTGGGTGAGTAGTTTCTTGATTTTAGGAGAGGACATGCTTGATTATGTCCGATGTGCGGTCGGCCCCTAGTTGGCGGAAAGGTAGTTGATTTGAATACTATGTTTAGCAATAATATGGACGGTTTGAGGCTTGAATCAAGGGGAATGGTTGCTGATTTTTATTTGAGGAGAAATGAAGTTGAATTTTCTATATTTAGAGATTGAATGGCCGACCCTTGAGTGGTAGTAGGGAAGTCGATTATGTAATGACTATTTTTGGTTACTTGAATCAAGGGAAGAAAATCTCCTTGATTCTTTCTTGGTGATGACGTCCCTAATTCATGGAAAGTGGGTGAATTGAATGATAGGTGGGCGGTTTTGGGCTTCCATCTAATCAATTTTGGGCCTCCATGTAATTAAATCTGGAATGAAGAAGTCATTTTGAAGCCCACGTGACTGCATCTTGAATCTTCCAACCTGTACCTGTTTAAGACCCAAATACAACCAAAATTCTGCCATATTTTCCTTTAGCCCAATTATTCCCAAAAAATGATTAAATAACATGCATTTAACATAAATTTCACTAAATTAACACATTCCCATGGAAATTATAAAATATCAAAAATTGAGTATAAAACCACAGAAGATGATATTTATTTACTCGGAATTGGCATGAATTGTACATAAAAGAGTGCTGAAATGTCTATATATTTTAGAGCTTACAAAATTTTATTAGGATTTAAAAAGGGCAATATGATAATCTAATTAGAAAAATAATAGAAAAAGATGGTGGAATTCTAATTCTATTAGAATTTGAGGAAGGAGAAGATATGAATTCTAATTAGGAAAGAATGCAATTTACCTTAGGGTTAAATTTTGAGGAGGGATTCAAACTTTGACCTTAAGAGAGGGGTACCAACACTTAACCATTAAACCTGTAGAAGCCCAATTTGTCCGGGCCTCTACAACCCAAATTTTATTATTTTATTTTTATTTATTTATTTATTAAATAAATAAACAAAGAAAGAAATAATAAAATTAATAAACATATACAAACCCAATTTCATAAACCAAAACCCAAATACATCCAACCCAAACTTAAGCCTAAACCAAATTAAAATATCCATTACAAAATAACCCACATTCATTACAAGCCCAATACATTTAAAAAAAAACTACCTAATTTCATAAACCCTAAAAAAACCCTAGCCTTTTCTACTGTCTAGTTGCCGCAGCCGCCAGCTCACCCGCGCCGCCACCGCCGTCGTCATCGCCGGATCCGGACTCCACCTCGTGCACGTCACCGGAAAATTCGGAAATTAGTTGTAAAAAAGTGCTATAAATATAGTAGATGTAAATATATTTTTTTCACACACACAAAAATTATACATACAAAGAAAATCATATACGGAGGAGGAGATAGATACAAGAAATCAGAGGGAGAAACACAGAATAGAAGTGTAATTCTTTTTTTAGCAACCAAGTTCATCAATAAAAGCAAGGTATTAGCTTTAGATCTATACGTTTTTTCTTAGTTTAAACCACTACTAAGAAGGGATTTTGGGTTTCTTTTTCTTTTTACCTTTCTTCACCACCCATGGTGGCCATCGGCGGGACATCGGCGCCAAGATGAACGGCGGAGTGGCTTCTCAACCCATGGTCAGTAGAATGGGGGGCTGGAGAAGGAGGGTCTGTTTTGATTTTGAGAGAAGATATGGAGAAAATTGAATGTGATTTTGAAAAAAGGGAGAAGAATGGATGAAAAACCATTTAATTTTGATGGGAAATGAAGAAATTAATTTTAATTTGAAAAAGAAGGAAAATGGTTGTGTTGAAAGTGATGCCACCCACGTGAAATGGCAGGCATGGGGAAGGGCATTTGTCCTTTTCTTTAAAATAGGGTTATTTCCCCATTAAGTCCCCTTTTTCTTTTAGTTGTTTCAATTAAATTTTTTTTTGTTATTTTTAATTTATCTTTATAAAAAATTAATTTAATTTGAAAAAGAAGGAAAATGGGTGAAAAGTGATGCCACCCACGTGAAATGGCAGGCATGGGGAAGGGCATTTGTCCTTTTCTTTAAAATAGGGTATTTCCCCATTAAGTCCCCTTTTTCTTTTAGTTGTTTCAATTAAATTTTTTGTTATTTTTAATTTATCTTTATAATTTTGCCTAGCTTCCAATTCAGTCCCTAACTTTAAAATGTCTCAAAAACTGCCATGTGTCATTTTTTTGGGTTTATCATTTATGAAGGCCTGGTTTATTTTCAAAATCATTTTTTGACCCTCCTAAAATTTTCAAAAATTAGAATTTAACCCCGATTAATGTAATCTTTTTTTTTCCTTCTTTCTTCCATATATGCATATGTATATTACATCATCTTATGATATTTTATGTATGTATTTTTTTATTATATATACTTATAAATCCTGTGTATACTTTTGCATGTCATGTAATTTTTTATATATACAAATCATTTTAATAAATTAAGGCAATGTCTTTTGTCTCGAGAATTTGAAAAAATATGCCCTAACTTACTGGGTGTGGTTTTTTCTTTGAATCGGGATAATTGAATATCCTTTTAAATTTTAAATACGAGTTTTTTTTGAAAAAAGCTCGTCATTTTCGAATATTCGAATTGTTATGTCCTAACTTACTGGATGTGGCTTTTTCTCGATTAATTCGAAGTAAAGGGCTTTCTTCAGAAGCAAAATTTGTTTTCAAAATAGAATAAATTTGACATTCATGCATTTAAGGATCGTGATTTAAATTTTTCTCGAATTTTTAATTTTCAACAAATAAGATTTCGAATAATCGTTAGGTACCAATTTTGGGCGTGTAAGGTTGCTAATCCTTCCTTATGCGTAACCGACTCCCGAACTCGTTTTTTTTCAAAGACCAAAATTATTTTAATGATGTTTTTATTATTTTTGAAAAAATCTCGAAAGGTGACCCAATTACACCTGTTTTAAAAAATTATTGGTGGCGACTCCATTTTCATAAATCGAGACTTATTTTGTTTTTGTTTTTTTCAAAAAAATAGTTTCGACAGCTTGGCGACTCCACTGGGGACAAATAAGAGAGTCAAGCCGTAAGTCGATTATTTTTTATCTTTCTTGTTGAAAATTTCAAATTCAATTTAATTTAATTTGTGATCCTTTGCATTTCATTTTTTGTGATTTATATGTTTGTTGTGATTATAACATGTTGATATTGTATGTTTTATATTTTGCATACATGCATTTGTTACTACAACGCTTAAGTGGAAGCGAGAAGCTACTCCTTCGTGAGGTTTTCACCTCCGTGCAGGATAGTGAATCGCTTTCGGGATACATCCGTACCTATGTTTTCGTGAAGTTTTCACTTCCGTGTAAACATACGGGAAATGTGTCCCCCTAAACCGAACTCGTCCGTATGAGCCTATAATGGGTGAGGACTGAGGAATCTGCTGGTTTGGGTACCGTTACTTTAGAACCAAAGCCACATGTAATGAGCCTTAAGTGCCTACCCTAGGCAAACTATACCGAACCTTTAGAGACCACCTAGTAGATGTGTAGGTCCTTTGTTTTATTTATTTATTTATCCATTTTTTTTGATATATTTAATGACTGTGGATACTAACCTTTTTTTTCCCTCTCCTCTTTTCTCTTATTTTTGCATTGCATTCTCATATTAGGAAAGGTATTTGACTCGAGTTCGATTACTAGTAGAGAACTGGTCATGGAAAAAGGATATCTTGAGGAGGTAGAAGACAATGTGGCCGTGCGTATGTGGTCAGAGGATAAACAACGTGAGAAGGGTGATAGTCTAGCTGAAGGCCATGTATCGGACTACTGGACTTTACTCGGATTAGTGTGACTCAGAATAGCTTGCAAGAGTTGAGAGAA
This sequence comes from Gossypioides kirkii, assembly GCA_005610355.1. NCBI lineage: Eukaryota > Viridiplantae > Streptophyta > Magnoliopsida > Malvales > Malvaceae > Gossypioides > Gossypioides kirkii. Next base: position 39,562,380 of record CP032253.1, on the reverse strand, counting down.
GTTTGGGATCAGTGGGATGATGGCATGAAGCAGATTTTCCACCGAGAGTATGGGGATCTACCATACTTACTAGAAGTTAAGGTAGACAAGCATCTCTTCCGAGCCCTTGTACAGTACTGGAACCCGGCTTATAGCTGTTTCACTTTTGGAAATATGGATATGGTGCCCACCATTGAGGAGTACACTGCTCTGCTTCGGTGCACCAAAATTCAATGGAAAAAGGTCTATTCGAGACCCGCTAATGTGCCAACTTTTCTTAAAAAGCTGATGAACACTACGGGAATGAGTGAGCAATGGGTTACAGCTCGAATTAAGGTGAAGGGCGATAACAAATGTGTCACTTGGAAAAGTTTGCGAGATTTGATTTTAGCTCATCCTGATGCAAGGAAGAAGGTTGATATATTTGCTCTCAGTGTGTACGGACTGGTTATATTTCCCAAGGCGTTGGGGCATATAGATGAGGCGGTCACTGATTTATTCGATCGGCTCGATAAGGGGTTACACCTATTCCAGCAATTTTGGCTGAAACTTTTAGGTCATTAAATGCATGCCGAAGAGAGGGAGAAGGGAGATTTATTGGATGCGCACAACTACTGATGGTATGGTTCCATAGTCACTTTTGGAAAGTGGAAAAAGTTCCTGGCAGAGTATTTTCTACGAGTTATTCTCCTTTGAGGGAATTTTTGCTATACAAAGACGAGAGGATATCTCTGAGGAAAAGTGGATGGCAATACTCCATAGTCTCCAAGACGAAGATATAGAATGGCGAGCACCTTGGTTTATTCCTGGTGAAATTATTTATCGATGCGGTGATTTTGATTGGCTTCCGTTGCTAGGGATATGGGGAGCTGTGGGATATGCTCCTTTGTTAGTAATGAGACAGTATCGATCAAGACAGTTCATCCCAGCAACTCAAGGCTTGGCTCAGTGCGAGTTTGTATATAAAGGTGAGAATAATAAGAAAAGAGTTCGAGAGATATCAAGTGCTTGGAATCAAGCCCATAAAATGAAGCCATTTGCAGCAAATCCTATGAAAACCCAAGGGTATGACGATTGGAGGAGTAGGAGAGTCAATGATAACATCCCCGTGCCAAATCCCGACGATGTTCGCCCAATTGAAGAATATCTGCAAGTAGTCCCATCGAAATTAGAGCTCATCAAGCAAGACTTTGAGAAGAAAAGTTCTGAATTGGGGAAAAAGATAGAAGCACTGGAAGAGGAAAAGATGCAGTTGGGTTTAGATGTTGACGTCCAAAAGTTAGAAGCTGATAAGCTAAGGAAGGGGAAGAGAAAGGTTGAGGAAGACTTGGATGACTTGAAGAAGGATTACAAGAAGCTTCGTCAGTCAATAAAAACTGCTGGGTTAGGCAAAACATCAGAACAGTGGCAGCAGGAAATTCAAGAGGAGTGGGTTCGAGCAGATCTGTGGAAGAGAAAATTTCAGGATGCTCAAGTCCAAGAAGATGCTATAAAAAGCGAGTTATTAGAAAGTCAAGTCGAGAAAGCTGAGATAAAGGCCCGAATAATCGAGTTAGAAGAATCTTTGCATATGCACCATAATCGTAACTCTGTGACAAAGTTAAGGGCAAGCAAGATTGAGAATGAAGGATTAAGGAGAATGGTTGGAGAACTGAAAGCTTCATTGCAGAATTGTGAGATTCGGATCGAGTTCCTCGAACGAACTCTAGAGACAAGTAATAGGCAACTTCAGCAGTCTCAAAAGCAGATCAGAGATCGAGACCATGTCATGGGGGAAGCATTAACACAAGTAAGAGAGGTGGCTCAATACTTGCAGAAGTTAGCTGTCCAAGCAGACACTTTAAGCATAGAGTACGAGTCAGTGTCTGATAAAGGCCAAAAGCTAGCATGTTTCCTTCAAAAGATTAAGACTTTGAGCATTAGGGCTAGGCCTTATTTGTAAATATCTTGTGTAAAGACATTCGTTTTCTAGTAAAGTTGTTCTATCAGAAGTCGATTGAGAGTCAATACCTTTCTTGCATTTGCATTCATGCATTATCATACATTATCCATTTTTTTTTTTTAAGAGAAATATTGCTAATTAATTAAAAAAATTTCAAGTTACTCTGGAAAAAACCACTTCGTTACTACACTCGTGCCAAGACAAGAGCGATGGATCAACGATTGGAAAGGTTGGAGCAAATACAAAAGGAAATGCAGGATCAATTGCATGAGCAATTAGTGAAGGTGCAACAAGATATGAAAGAGCAGATTGTTGAGGCTCAGAATGAACTTATAAATAAGTTCACCCAATTATTGGTTGAAAGAGCTGAAAGGGGAAAGGGTATTGTAATAGATTCAAAGGAAGGGAATGATGGTCCTCCTTGCCCTTCAAATGTTACTCCCACACCGACTCGGGATATGCAAGAAATGAGTGGTCGAAGAGCATCTGTCACAATTAACCCACAGTCATGCTTGTTTGGCACACCAAAACCGGTAAACTTCCAAACGGGTTCTAGTTCTAACCCAGAAAATAACCCGGTCGACTTTGGCATACCAGACTTAAATGAGATGACGGAAGTAGAACGAGCAAGAGCCAAACTTCCTAACCAGCTGGAGGAGCGTTGTAAATGGCTGGAGGAAAGGTTCAAAGCTTTAGAAGGAGAAGGGTGTTGTGGAATTGATGCTAAAGAGTTGAGTTTGGTCCCTAATTTAGTATTGCCCCCAAATTTAAAGTTCCAGAGTTTGAGAAATATAACGGGACAAGCTGTCCAGAAGCACATATCACCATGTTTTGCAGAAAGATGACCGGATATGTCAATAATGATCAGCTGTTAATTCACTGTTTTCAGGACAGTTTAACGGGATCAGCTTCAAGGTGGTATAATCAATTGAGTCGGGTCAAAATTAGTTCTTGGAAGGATTTGGCACAGGCTTTCATGAGACAATATGGTCATGTCACTGACATAGCTCCTGATAGGATCACGTTACAAAATGCTGCTGAGAAAAGGCCAGGTGAAAGCTTCAGGCAGTATGCTCAAAGGTGGAGAGATATGGCCACCCAAGTACAGCCACCGCTTTCTGAGAAAGAGACAACCATGCTCTTTGTCAGTACCTTGAAAGCACCGTATATCAATCATCTACTTGGAAACGCTACTAAAAGTTTCTCTGACATGGTCATGTCTGGGGAAATGATTGAAAATGCGATTCGAAGTGGAAAAATTGATGCTGGAGAAAGTACCAAAAGGTCCGCTCCTAAAAGGAAGGACAATGAGGTAACTAATATAAGCTTGTACCGGTCGAATGTTACAAAACCGGTTATGGTAACCCAGTCTAAAGCCCCAACGACCAATTATCAAATAGACCGAGGCAAGAATCGGGCTTGAGGCCAAACATTGAAAGAATCCAATTCACTCCTATCTCGATGACCTACAAAGAGCTTTACAAGAGTTTATATGATGCCCGGGTAGTGTCTCCCTATTATTTGAAGCCAATGCAACCCCCGTTCCCAGATTGGTATGACGCAAACGCTCAATGTGACTATCACGCAAGAATAGTGGGCCACTCTATCGAGAATTGCACTGCTTTCAAGAAACTAGTTGAAAGATTTATCAAGATGGGGATAATCAAGTTTGATAACTCCGTAAGACCCAGTGTAGCTGGGAATCCCTTGCCAAATCATCCCGACCAAGGGAGTAAACGCAATAATTGAAGAAAGGACCAAGATGATTAAGAATGATGTAGGGGAAGTCAAATCTCCATTAAAGTGGGTTTGGCAACAGATGGTCAACAGGGGTCTAATCATGCAGAAGAGTGAGGACATGGTAGCAAAGATTGGAAATTACTGCGAGTTTCATGCAGTGGAGTGGAAGGCATAAAATCCAAGGGTGTGTTGAATTTCGATCCTTGGTACAGAAATTGATGAATAATAAAGAGCTGGAATTCTTTAAGGAGAAGGAAGATGAAGGAACGAATAATGTTTGTGCTTCTGAAGAAGGGGTACTAGGAAAGACTTATGAGGCTAACTTGCCATTGATAATTATATCCAGGCCAGTAGGTGAAGTTGGAGGTCAGATGTCACCACGAGTCATCATCCAAAAACCTGTGGCATTTCCTTACAAGGATAATAAAAAGGTACCGTGGAGCTATGACTGTAGCGTAACGATACCGAATGAAAGGAGATTGATAAGGATCCAGATTTTACAGATGCAGAAGAAGAGGTTAATAACAAAGCCTTGATGGATGGGCTTGAGAGAAGAGAAAATAACAGACTCGAGATACGAGTAAATGAGCCGGTAACTGAAGAAAAGGCCAAGGAATTTTTGAAATTCCTAAAGCACAGCGAGTACAATGTGGTAGAACAGTTACATAGGCAGTCTGATCGAGTATCAGTTTTAGCCCTACTATCAGGTTCAGAGGCTCACCGGAACGCGCTACTGAAAGTGCTGAATGAAACGTAGTGGCGGAGGATATCTCGGTAAAAAAGTTGGACCGACTGGTAAGTAACCTAAGTGCGGATAATTTCATTTTTTTCAATGACGATGAAATACCTCCAGGGGCATGGGCTCAACGAAAGCTCTTCACATTACGGCCCGGTGCAAAGGGTACACTTTACCAGGTGTATTGATTGATAATGGCTCAGCCTTGAACGTGCTACCATTGACAACACTGAATAGGTTACCGATAGACAGCTCTCACATGAAAGCATGCCATAATATAGTGAGGGCTTTTGATGGAACAGAGAGACGAGTGATGGGCAGAATTGAAATTCCACTCCTGATTGGGCCCAACACGTACGAGATAGACTTTTAGTGATGGACATCAGGCCTACCTACAATTGCTTGTTGGGAAGGCCATGGATTCATTCGGCAGGGGCAGTACCGTCGTCCTTGCATCAAAAGTTAAAATTGGTGATAGAAGGTCGATTAATCACCATTAATGCTGAGGAGGAAATCATTGCATCAGTGACTAGTGATGCACCTTACATAAGTACAGATGAGGAGGCCATAGAATGCTCCTTTAGGTCGTTGGAATTTGTGAATGCTACCTTCGTGGCTGAAGGAGATAAGATCCTCACACCGAGGATATCGACGACAACCAAGATGGGACTAAAAGCGACAGTTGGAAAAGGCGCTTCACCTGGAAGAGGATTAGAGAGGTATCTCCAAGGAAGGATTACAACGCCAGTACTGACAGAGAAGCGTGATCGGTTTGGTTTAGGATTTAAGCCAAACATGAGGCAGAGAAAAGAAGAGCTACAAAAAAACAAGACAAAAGAAGGGCTAGGATAAGTGGGGAAGAGATCAAAAGCGAGCCAATGGTCTTTCCTTATATATCAAGATCTTTCGTGTCGGGAGGTTTTATTAACCCCGAGCGAAGGCTAACGGGAAATAGGTTGGCAGGAATAATGGGAAATCTGTGCATCAATGTTGTTTCTGAAGGAGCGAGTAAGCAAAGAAATTTGGCAGGAATTCGTCCTTACGCCCTCGAAAGCGTTCTAGACAACTGGACTGCGGAAGAGCTCCTTGTAATTTTTAAGTCTTTTCCAGAGTAATGTTCAGAACACCTTTTTGCTTTAAGCCCAAGAGCAATTGAGATCTTTTTGTAAAGGGCATATGTTCATTGGCTTTTTATTTTCAATAAAAAAGACACACTTTCTTTCACCAAATTGACAAAAGTTCTCGTTATTCTTTTCATTCATCTCATATCATAATACATATTCTCAAATTCCTTTATTTTTCGGATCTTTTGGTCCATATGACAGGTCTCTAGATATCAACGATATGAATAACGTCGTTGCCAACTTAGAGCCTCATTTTGAGCAAGATGTGTGTTCAGAGGGATCTTATGATTTTGAAGAAACCCAAGATTGTAGTTTATCCCCTGATTTGTTACGGATGGTTGAGCAAGAAGAGAAGCAAATCCTACCTCACAAAGAATCAGTAGAAGTTGTGAGTTTAGGGAATGAAGTTGACAAAAGGGAGGTAAAGATTGGAACTTGTATTTCTGCAGAAACGAGACGAGATCTCATTGATCTGCTTCAAGAGTTCAAGGATGTGTTTGCATGGTCGTATCAGGATATGCCCGGTCTAAGCACTGACATCGTGGTACACAAGCTCCCTATAAGAGAAGAATGTAAACCAGTTCAACAAAAGCTTCGAAGAATGAGACCAGATGTTCTTTTAAAGATAAAAGAGGAGGTCCAAAAACAGTTTGATGTCGGTTTCTTACGAGTGGTGGAATACTCAGAATGGGTGGCCAACATAGTGCCAGTTCCTAAAAAAGACGGGAAAGTATGCATGTGCGTCGACTATCGGGACTTAAACAAGGCTAGTCCAAAAGATAATTTCCCGCTACCTCATATCGACACATTGGTGGACAATACAGCAGGTCATTCTTTATTCTCTTTTATGGATGGTTTTTCTGGGTACAACCAAATAAAGATGCATCCTGAGGATATGGATAAAACTACATTTGTCACGTGTGGGGAACCTTCTGCTACAAGGTTATGCCATTTGGATTGAAGAATGCAGGGGCAACATATCAAAGGGCTATGGTAACGTTATTCCATGACATGATGCACAAGGAAATTGAGGTTTATGTCGATGATATGATTGCAAAGTCTCAAACAGAAGAGGAACATGTGGAAGTTTTAAGAAAGTTGTTCATAAGATTGAGAAGGTTCCAATTGAAGTTGAACCCGAACAAATGTACTTTTGGGGTTACTTCAGGCAAGTTACTAGGCTTTGTGGTCAGTAAAAAAGGAATCGAAATTGATCCTGATAAGGTCAAAGCTGTACAAGAGTTACCACCACCACGTACTCCAAAGGAAGTCAGGGGGTTCTTAGGGAGGTTGAATTATATCTCTCGGTTCATCTCACAACTAACCGAGAAATGTGATCCTATCTTTCGTCTTCTCAAGAAGCATAACCCGGGGGTTTGGGATGATAAATGCCAAAAGACATTTGACAAAGTCAAACAATATTTATCCAAAGCTCCAATTTTGATGCCTCCGAATCCAGACAAACCTTTGATCCTGTACTTGGCCGTATTTGAGAACTCTATGGGATGTGTATTAGGCCAGCATGATGAGTCGAGAAAGAAAGAAAGAGCAATCTACTATCTCAGCAAGAAATTCACGGAAAGCGAGATAAGATATTCTCCAATTGAGAAATTATGTTGCGCTCTGGTTTGGACTACCCGAAGGTGAGGCAATACATGTTATATCATACAACTTGGTTGATTTCAAAATTGGATCCTCTCAAGTTTATGATGGGTTCAGCTGCATTAAATGGAAGGATGGCCAGATGGCAAATGTTACTTTCTGAGTTTGACATAATCTATGTGAACCAGAAGGCGATAAAAGGGAGTGCAATAGCAGATTTTCTGGCCAGCAGAGCTCTCGAGGACTATGAGCCATTAAATTTTGACTTCCCAAACGAAGATTTAATGTATGTCGCAACCGTAGCAAAAGAAAGTTTCAAAGGAGCAGCCATGGAAAATGCATTTTGATGGTGCTTCAAATGCTACTGGCAAAGGGATTGGAGCAGTTCTGGTATCCCCGAAAGGAGACCATTATCCCTTCACAAGCAAGCTTGACTTCGATTGCACAAATAACATGGCGGAATATGAAGCATGTGTCATGGGTATTCGGGCAGCTATTGAACGTAAGATCAAGATTCTGGAAGTGTACGGGGATTCTGCGTTGGTAATTTATCAACTCAAGGGAGAATGGGAAACGAGAGATTTCAAATTGATGGGTTATCGAAAATTAATGCTCGAGCTAATCAAAGAGTTCGAGGACATCACCTTTCATTACCTCCCGCGAGAGGAAAATCAAATGGCCGATGCTTTGGCCACTCTCGCTTCAATGATCATGGTCAATAAGCAAGAAGATATGAAGCCAATTCAAATGAGTATTTATGAGGTTCCAGCTCATTGCTTCAACATTGAAGGAGAAGAAAAGGATGATCACCCGTGGTACCAGGAAATCTTGCAATATGTAAAAGACCGTGAGTACCCTGAGCAAGCCACCGAAAATGAAAAAAGAACATTGAGAAGGCTTGCCATTGACTATGTCCTTGACGGGGATATTCTATATAAAAAGAGAAGAGATCAAGTCCTATTAAGGTGCGTCGATTCTATTGAAGCCAAGAAAATCTTAGAAGAAGTTCATGAAGGGGTTTGTGGAACACATGCCAATGGTTTCACGATGGCCAGACAAATTATGAGATTTGGGTATTATTGGTCAACCATGGAAGGAGATTGCATTAAATATGCTAAGAAATGTCACAAGTGTCAAATTTATGGAGAAAAAATTCATATATCTCCTTCACCTCTCCATGTTATGACTTCTCCCTGGCCTTTTCTATGTGGGGCATGGATGTCATCGGACCAGTCTTGCCAAAAGCTTCTAATGGGCACAGGTTCATTTTTGTGGTCATTGATTATTTTACTAAGTGGGTAGAAGCTGCTTCCTATGCCAGTGTCACGAGATCAACGGTCAGTAAATTCTTGAAGAGAGAAATTATATGTCGGTATGAAATACCAGAGAAGATCATATCCGACAATGCTTTGAACCTGAATAACAGCACAATAGCAGAAGTCTGCAGGCAATTCAAGATCAAGCACCATAATTCAGCACCGTATCGCCCAAAAATGAACGGAGCAGTAGAGGCAGCTAATAAAAACATCAAGAAAATCATTGGGAAAATGACAGAGACTTACAAAGATTGGCATGAGAAGTTACCATTTGCTCTCTACGCTTATCGAACGTCTGTCAGAACTTCTACCGGGGCAACACCTTTCTCATTAGTATATGGAATGGAGGCAGTCCTACCCATTGAGGTTGAAATTCCTTCTCTCCGGGTCTTATCAGAAATAAAGTTAGATGAGGCAGATTGGATCCAATTAAGATAACCAACTAAACCTAATCGACGAGAAGAGGTTGAAAGCTATCCAACATGGCCAGATGTACCAGAAACGGATGATTCGAGCTTATGATAAAAAAGTTCGCCCTAGAGAATTCCATGAGGGAGATCTAGTGTTGAAAAAGATACTTCCTATGCAAAAAGATTTTCGAGGCAAATGGATGCCAAACTGGGAAGGCCCATACGTGGTAAAGAAAGCTTTCTCTGGAGGAGCTTTAATTTTAACTGAGATGGATGGCAAGGATTTGTCAAATCCCGTAAATTCAGATTCAGTAAAGAAGTATTTCGCCTAAAAGGGAGGTTGAGTTGAAAACCCAAACGACAGCACAAAAAAAAAAGGTGGGGCCGAGATGAAAACCCGCAAAGGGCGTCTCGAAGCCTAAGGAGATTTGAACTGAAAACCTGAAAGGGCGGTTCAGATTCGGATCCAGGATCGGGCATGAAATGAGTTTCTTTCTCAGAAGTAGCAGGATGGAGAAACATTGCATCTTGGGCATCGACAGAGGCAATAGGTTTCATGAGTACACATCAGGCTTAAAGTGGTCCTCATCAAGTTTGCTCGAAGGAGTTTATACGTTGATATATAGGAAATCTGTTTCTTCCCCTGTTGCTCATTTTAGCAATTCTTGATTAATGTTTGCTAAGATTTTGACCAACATTTTTATCTTGGCCGATGTTTTGATTAATGTTTGATATTTTCTTATTTATCTCCATTCAAACGTTATCACAAATAAATTCAACCTTATCCATTTTTATAACCCTTCTCAGAGCATTCTTTGCATTGAAATAATGGTTAATGGACTTGATGATATAAGGTATAAAAAAGATTTCTGCATATTACTTTGGGAAATTTTAAATAGTACAGGGACCTGAAACAGGACCGTTTGTTGGAAATAACTGAATCTGAGGGTTGAAGGGATCCTGAAATGAATAAGTTCGGCTTACGATTTCGTACAAGGAATACTGGACTTGAAGGAAAGGCATGATGACACATCGCTGTTAGAACTTAGGCAAGTGACGATCAGTGACGACCTAAGGACTAAAACAATAAAAAATCATTTTTAAAATGACATCTTTGCATATCAGCATCATTCATGCGCATTTAGATAGGAGCATTTGATTCATTCAAATCATGGCATCCTAGTTACGTGGCCTAGATAAAGGTCCATAAAACAAGTTTTACAGATCATATCCTCGGAGGATGACGATAGAATGACAAATCTTTTACCCCTAAAGCTGTAGAAGTGCAGATTGAAACCGCAAAGGCAAATCTCATACACCTAAAGCTGTAGAGGGGCAAATTGAAGTCACAAGGCCGAATCTTATACCCCTGAGGCTGAAAAGAAGTGAAGTTACAACCTCCAATCTTTTACCTCGATCATGGGCAGATTGAAGAAATCTAATCTTTTACCCTAACCAGAGGGCAAGATTGAAGATCATCCAATCTTTTACCCCGATCATGGGGCAGATTGAAGAAATCCAATCTTTACCCTAACCAGAGGGCAAGATTGAAGACCATCCGATCTTTTTGAAGAAATCCAATCTTTTACCCTAACCAGAGGGCAAGATTAAGACCATCCGATCTTTTACCCCGATCATGGGGCAGATTGAGGAAATCCAATCTTTTACCCTAACCAGAGGGCAAGATTGAAGACCATCCGATCTTTTACCCCGATCATGGGGCAGATTGAAGAAATCCAATCTTTTACCCTAACCAGAGGGCAAGATTGAAGACCATCCGATCTTTTACCCCGATCATGGGGCAGATTGAAGAAATCAAATCTTTTACCCTAACCAAAGGCAAGATTAAGACCATCCGATCTTTTACCCCGATCATGGGGCAGATTGAAGAAATCCAATCTTTTACCCTAACCAGAGGGCAAGATTGAAGACCATCCGATCTTTTACCCCGATCATGGGACAGATTGAAGAAATCCAATCTTTTACCCTAACCAGAGGGCAAGATTGAAGACCATCCGATCTTTACCCCGATCATGGGGCAGATTGAAGAAATCAAATCTTTTACCCTAACCAGAGGGCAAGATTAAGACCATCCGATCTTTTACCCCGATCTGGGGCAGATTAAAGAAATCCAATCTTTTACCCTAACCAGAGGGCAAGATGAAGACCATCTGATCTTTTACCCCGATCATGGGGCAGATTGAATAAATCCAATCTTTTACCCTAACCAGAGGGCAAGATTGAAGACCATCCGATCTTTTACCCCGATCATGGACAGATTGAAGAATCCAATCTTTTATCCTAACCAGAGGGCAAGATTGAAGACTATCTGATCTTTTACCCCGATCATGGGGCAGATTGAATAAATCCAATCTTTTACCCTAACCAGAGGGCAAGATTGAAGACCATCCGATCTTTTACCCGATCATAGGGCAGATTAAAGAAATCAAATCTTTTACCCTAACCAGAAGGCAATTGAAGACCATCAGATCTTTTACCTCGACCATGAGGCAAATTGAAACAATCTAATCTTTTACCCCTAAAGTTATAGAGAGGCAGATTGAAGCTACAAAAGCAAATCTTATACCCCTAAAGTAATAGAGGGGCAGATTAAAATTCATAATAGTAGACCTCAATCTTCATTGAAGATACAAAGAAATAGACCGAAAGATGAAGTTACGGGCACCAAATCCCTAAAGTGTTAGTGGATTAAATTAAAGACTACGATGGTGAACCTCAACCTCTCTGAAGTTGCAAGTGGAATCGAGTGAAGCTATAGTAGCAAATTTTATCTCTTTGGAATCGACTTAGGGTAAGGTGAAGTCGCGACACTTCCTAAAAGTTGTGGAGAAGCAGATGCAATGAGTTTGAACGTCCAATGAAACAAAGAGTGAGCTACTTGAAGAAGGGCTAAAGAGACCAAATCCAGTGGGACCGGACAAAGTTGGTCAATTTTTAATCTTTGCTCTGTTTTTGTTACACAGCAACGAGCAAAGAGAGGCAGCTGTAGAAGCCCAATTTGTCCGGGCCTCTACAACCCAAATTTTATTATTTTATTATTTTATTTTATTTTTATTTATTTATTTAAAATAAATAAACAAAGAAAGAAATAATAAAATTAATAAACATATACAAACCCAATTTCATAAACCAAAACCCAAATACATCCAACCCAAACTTAAGCCTAAACCAAATTAAAATATCCATTACAAAATAACCCAAATCCATTACAAGCCCAATACATTTTAAAAAAAAAACTACCTAATTTCACAAACCCTAAAAAAACCCTAGCCTTTTCTACTGTCTAGCTGTCGCCGCCGCCAGCTCACCCGCGCCGCCACCGCCGTCGTCGTCGTCGCCGGTTCCGCCGGATCCGGACTCCACCTCATGCACGTCACCAGAAAATTCGGAAATTAGTTGTAAAAAAGTGCTATAAATATAGTAGATGTAAATGTATTTTTTTTCACACACACAAAAATATACATACAAAGAAAATCATATACGGAGGAGGAGATAGATACAAGAAATTAGAGGGAAAACACAGAATAGAAGTGTAATTCTTTTTTTAGCAACCAAGTTCATCAATAAAAGCAAGGTATTAGCTTTAGATCTATACATTTTTTCTTAGTTTAAACCACTACTAAGAAGGGATTTTGGGTTTCTTTTTTTTTTACCTTTCTTCACCACCCATGGTGGCCATCGGCGGGACGTCGGCGCCAAGATGAACGGCGGAGTGGCTTCTCAACCCATGGTCAGTAGAATGGGGGGCTGGAGAAGGAGGGTCTGTTTTGATTTTGAGAGAAGATAATGGAGAAAATTAAATGTGATTTTGAAAAGGGAGAAGAATGGATGAAAAACCATTTTGATGGAAAATGAAGAAATTAATTTTAATTTGAAAAAGAAGGAAAATGGTTGAAAAGTGATGCCACCCACGTGAAATGGCAAGCATGGGGAAGGGCATTTGTCCTTTTCTTTAAAATAGGGTTATTTCCCCATTAAGTCACCTTTTTCTTTTAGTTGTTTCAATTAAATTTTTTTTTGTTATTTTAATTTATCTTTATAAGAATTAATTTTAATTTGAAAAAGAAGGAAATGGGTGAAAAGTGATGCCACCCACGTGAAATGGCAGGCATGGGGAAGGGTATTTGTCCTTTTCTTTAAAATAGGGTTATTTCCCCATTAAGTCCCCTTTTTCTTTTAGTTGTTTCAATTAAATTTTTGTTATTTTTAATTTATCTTTATAATTTTGCCTAGCTTCCAATTCAGTCCCTAACTTTAAAATGTCTCAAAAACTGCCATGTGTCATTTTTTTGGGTTTATCATTTATGAAGGCCTGGTTTATTTTCAAAATCATTTTTTTGACCCTCCTAAAGTTTTCAAAAATTAGAATTTAACCCCGATTAATGTAATCTTTTTTTTCCCTTCTTTCTTCCATATATGCATATGTATATTACATCATCTTATGATATTTTATGTATGTATTTTTTTATTTATATATACTTATAAATCCTGTGTATACTTTTGCATGTCATGTAATTTTTTTATATATATAAATCATTTTAATAAATTAAGGCAATGTCTTTTGTCTCGAGAATTTGAAAAAAATATGCCCTAACTTACCGGGTGTGGTTTTTTCTTTGAATCGGGATAATTGAATATCCTTTTAAATTTTAAATACGAGTTTTTTTGAAAAAAAGCTCGTCATTTTCGAATATTCGAATTGTTATGTCCTAACTTACTGGGTGTGGCTTTTTCTCGATTAATTCGAAATAAAGGGCTTTCTTCAGAGGCAAAATTTGTTTTCAAAATAGAATAAATTTGACATTCATGCATTTAAGGATCGTGATTTAAATTTTTCTCGAATTTTTAATTTTCAACAAATAAGATTTCGAATAATCGTTTAGGTACCAATTTTGGGCGTGTAAGGTTGCTAATCCTTCCTTATGCGTAACCGACTCCCGAACTCGTTTTTTGGTTTCAAAGACCAAAATTATTTTAATGATGTTTTTATTATTTTTGAAAAAATCTCGAAAGGTGACCCAATTACACCTGTTTTAAAAAATTATTGGTGGCGACTCCATTTTCATAAATCGAGACTTATTTTATTTTGTTTTTTTCAAAAAAATAGTTTCGACAAAACCTATTACTCATTTCTTGTTTATTTTAGACACTTAATCATATATATATTTCAGGGCGTTTTTGCCAAAAATTTACAAAATTAAAAGAGGATGGGGAGGTTTGTACTTAGGTCCTTAGTATAGATGCTTTAATTCTTTACCATTGAGCCTCAAGCTCATTTCTTATTTAATCTTATTTCTTAATCGTATATATTTATTTTGGGTGTGATTTTACCCTAGTTTGTCGAAAATAATAAAATGGGAGGAAGAGAACTCAAAACTAGGATATATAAGGATAGCTACATTACTTAACCACTAGGCTAAATACGCAATTTTATTTAAACTCTTACAACATTTATTCTTAAAACGAGGCATAACACTTGGTAGTGTTTGGAGCAATTAAATAAAACTAATGCACAGGAGGGGATTTGAACCTTAGTTTTAAGAATAAATGTTATAAATCGGAGCATGACTACTCTCAATTTCACAAACCTTGATTTTACCAACTTTTTTTTGAGACGTGACATTTGGTACAAAATGAGATGCAATTTAATAGAATTGATAACTTAATTATAATATTTTAGTATTATACTATTTATAAGTTTAAAAATTATCAAATATAAAATTTATAAATTAATTAATGCTTCTAACAAAATTTAATATCTTTTCAAGTATTTAACTAGTTTATAGTTTTTATTTTTATTTTCTTATTTCATATTATTCTTAATTTTAAAATAACATAATAATAATAAATAATTTTTAGCTACAATTTTATTAAATTAAGCCTATTTTATAAATTATTTAAATAAGTGAATAATTAAAAATTTAAGATATAAAAAGTAAATTATTTTTTGTAAGGATTTAACAAATTATAATTTTTTATATTTTATAAAAAATTAAAATTTATAAAAACACTTATTAAGAAAAGTTTTTAGACGGTGTATTTCTACCCATAAAATTTTTCTCACCTTTAAATCATACAAATATATATATATATATATATTTAAGCATATTCGAATTAATATTCTTTTAATTGTTATATTAATAAATTAAGAATCAATTGAGAAAACTTATAAAATTTGAAATCAACGATGAATAAAGGGAAAATACAATATAATGGTAGATGTGGCTTCTCCAATTGTCTTACTATATGTATATATATTTTTACACAAAGTCTTATTATATGTATATATTTTGCCAAGAGGAGTCTTACTATATATATATATATATATTTAGCCAGTCTTACTTCATGTATTTTTGGTCTTACTATATGTATGTAGTGACCATCACGATGAACATAACTTTTTATTTTTTTAATAAAAAAGAAAAAGCAGACAGGATTGCTGATACCCCCATACTTTTTCGTACTAACAATTTTAACATTAAAAATTGAATCTTATATATAAAATAAATAATTTGTAAGAAATTATTAATAATAGTATTTAAATTATAATATATTAATATTTAAATCATGATAAATTTTATATTACTTTAATATTAATATAATTAATTTTAAATTAATTAAATATTTTTAGTACTTTTTAATTACATTATTTTTTATTTGGATATTTTGTTTATCTGAATTTATACTTTCCTATATTTTTTATTTGGATCGTTGTTTAAAAGTTTGGATTTTCATGGTTTGGTATAAATGTTTAAAAGAGTTTTAGACTGTTTGAATTTCATCTAAGTAGAACTTTTCGAAAATCATTATTGTAACTCTTCAGATTTGGCCATAACATTTAAGGGGGGTTTGGGGTGCTACAGATTCGGTCCTTTAATGGAAAATATACACAATTAACGATTGATATCAAGATTTGGACAAAATTCACAAAATATTAATTAATCGAATGAAAAATTTACATTAGATGTTTTTACAAGGAAATTCTGAAATCTAATAATTGAAACAAAGTATACTTACCGATTTTTGGCTAATATATCGAATGCTACTGACAATGGTTCTAAATACCGATAGAAATTAAACGAACGAGGAACGATCCAATAGGGGAAAGAAAAATAATTAACAGCGCAAAAATTTGCAAATTTTGGTGCAAGAATGAGAGAAAGGAGAGAAAAAAAAAGAAATAAAAGATGGAGAGTAAATTCTATCAGGATTTGAAAAGGGGCAATATGAAAATCTAATTAGGAAAAGAAGAGAAAAATATGGTGGAATTCTAATTCTATTGGAATTTTGAGTAAGGGCAAGATTTGAATTCTAATTAAAAAATAATTGGTTAAATTCTTAGGGTTTGTAAACCCTAAGGGCAACACATGAAATTTACCCAAATTTTATTTCTCATGATAGATTCTCTAACTCTTTACAATTGAGCCTCAAGCTCATTTCTTATTTAATTTTAACCATATTTATTTATTTTGGGGTGTGATTTTACCTAAATTTACTGAAAATAATAAAATTGAAGGAAAGGAGCTCAAATCTAGGATCTTTAGAGATAGCTACGTTACTTAACCACTAGGTTAGATACTCAACTTTGTTTAAACTCTTACAATATTTATTTTTAAAACACGGTGTGACACTTGTTAAGATTTGGAGCAAAATTGTACTAAATAAAACTGATATGAGGGAAGGGATTTAAACCTGGGTTTCAAAGACAAATTCAGTAACACTTAACCATTAGGCCTGTAACTTTTTTATTTAACAAATGCATAATTATAATCTTATTATATGTATATATATTTTTAGCAAGAGTCTTACTATATGCATATATATTTTTAGCAAGAGTCTTATTATATGTATATATATTTTTATCCGGAGTTTTACTATATTTATATATATTTGTAGCCAGGGTCTTAGTATATGTGTATATTTTGGAGTCTTATTATATGTATATATATATATATTTTTACCCAGAGTTATTATATGTATCTATGTTGTCAAGAGTCTTACTATATGTATATATTTTCACCCAGAGTTTTACTATATGTATATATTTTGCCAAGAGTCTTACTATATGTATATATTTTGCCAAGAATCTTACTATATATATTGTTGAAGTCCAATTTATCCGGGCCCAATAAATTTAGTTTTAAAATTTAAATTTATTTTGAATTTAAATTTGTATAAACTTTAAATTTATTATAAATTTAAATTTTAAATTAAATAAAATGTCCAATTACAAATGTCCAAATTACAAAGGCTCAATCGGACCCAAAACTTGAGCCCAAATACACCCAAACACAAAACAGACTTTTGACCCAATTCCTAAACCCAATTACAATTGACCCAAAGGCAAAGCCCAAATCAGGGGTCCAATTACAAAAACAAGAGAAGTTTGATGCAACTTGCACTGCACCACCACCACACCAGCCAATCAGGATCAGCCACATCAACACCAGCAGCTCCAAGTTGCCCTTGCCACCACCGGCTTCAGCCTGCTCCAACCGCCACTGCCTGGACCTGCAAAACGAAGAATAGACAAGCATTTAGTAATGTAAAACAAAATTGAATCATGACAAATCTGGTTATAAAACCAGATTCAAACCATTTGTAAAAGGAGGAACCCTCTTTCAGAAACCAATATACACGAATTTGTTTTTCATATACTTAAAAAAAAGTCAATACCAAACAAACTTTTACACCCAGAATCAATATTTGCAAAGGATAGTTGAATCACAGTCACGAAAAGGCAAAGCAGTTATCGGACCATCAAAATTCACAGGCTTGCGTCTTGAAGTAATTAATACATATTCAAGTATATACGGTTTATTCATGTATGACAATAAGTATTCATTTATTATCTGTTCAAGCATTGCAAACGTTTAATAATATATATATACCATTATTAATAGCAGTAGTAATGGCATAAATAATAATAAATACGATGCTGATGATATTAATAGCTTTAATGATTGTTTTTAATATTATTAATAATAATAATAATATTAATAAACAAAAAAAAGAAAAGATGAAAGGTCTCCCCTGGCTTCACCGTCACCGAGTACTTGCCTGAACGTCGCCAGAGCCCAATGATCTGCCGTCGTTACACCTCCGTGGCTGCGGTTTGCAAAAAGACATAAAACAACGATTAAACCCTAGGTAATAAAACAGAATAAAAAAAGGGAAATCAAAAGAAATGAAAGATCAAATCTTTTTTAAAAAAATCCAATCTTCAAACCCACAGTTAGGGTTTCAACGTCTCAAAAAGCTTTTGAAATAGAAGGATCTAAGCTTTTAAGGAAAAAAGGTTTTTTTTTTTTTTTTAAGAAATGAAGAACAATCGGAAAGAGAAAAGCTGAAAAAAAGAGCTTTATCTTCGATCAAAGACCGCACGCGGCCGCTAACGGTGGCGCGTGCACCAGAGAAGTGCTCAGAGGGCGACCAGCGACGATGTGGGATGGCCATGCATGGCGCGCGTAAGACCCCACGCGTGGGACGGGGACCGGTGGCCGGTGGTCGACCATGGGGAAGTTTGAGAGAAAAAAATAAGAAAAACAAAAGGGATTTTGTTTGAAAATGAAAACAAAATGAATTTCTGGGATGAAATTTGGCTTAAATACCATATGTGAAACGACGTCATTTTGAAGGCTGAATTTTAGCCCCAAAACGGCACCGTTTCATGCTTTGACCCAAGGTCGACCCGAAATCCGACTTGACCCGCCTCAGAATCCGCGTGTTTTTAAATAATGGGTTATTTACGCGTTTGGTCCTTCCGTATTTTTTAATTATTTTAATTTAGTCCTTTTCACATTTTAAATTATTTTTAATTTGGCCAGTAATTTTGTTTACTTTTCAATTTAATCCTTTGACATTTTGAATGCACCAGAGGCTACCACGTGTCACTATTTTGGCTTATCTCTGAAATTGGTCCCCTTTTTTTAAATTGTTATAATTTAGTCCTTAAATCAACTTCTATTAAATTACAAAATTGGCCCAGGAATTTTTCAAGATTTACAAATTAGTCCTTTGACCTTTGGATGCCTGTGGGGCTATCACGTGTCACCCATTCTTTGGTTTTATTGTTTTGTAGGTCCCCAAACTTTCCAAAATTCCATTTTTGACCCCGAAACTTCCAAAAATTACCATTTTACCCCCAAACTTCCCAAAATTCCATTTTGACCTTGAAACTTCCAAAAATTACCGTTTTACCCCTAAACTTTCCAAAATTCCATTTTTGACCCCAGTTTCACCAAAAATTACCATTTTACCCCCGAACTTTCCAAAATTCCATTTAACCTCGATTTCACCAAAAATTACCATTTTACCCTCAAACTTTCCAAAATCTCATTTTTAACCTCGATTTCATCAAAAATTATCATTTTACCCTAAAACTTTCCAAAATTCCATTTTAACCCCAATTTCATCAAAAATTACTATTTTACCCTCTAATTTTCTAAAACCCTATTTTTAGCCTCGATTTCACCAAAAATTACCATTTTACCCCTAAACTTTTTGAAATTCCATTTTTAACCCTAATTTCACCAAAAATTACATTTTTACCCTCGGAAGTCAAAAATTACCATTTCACCCTCGGGCATCCAAAGGTCCCGTTTTCGATCCCGATCGCATCGTTTTTCTTCTTCACTATATACTCGCATTTGTTTTAATCATTATGCACTTGCATTTTACATTTTGCATTCTATTTATCTGCTTATTATCTTGCTTCGTATTCAATTTCTCTTATTAATTGCTATCCGATATTTTAAATTTACACGCTCATTTTTAAAGTATCTTCAAAGACGAGGCAATGTTCCTCTCGTGTGAAAGCTTCGAGAAATCATGCCCTAACGTGTCGGGTGTGATTTTTCGTGTAACTCACACGCGTCGAATATCTTTTTTTAAGATTTTTATACCTGTTAACCCCGAGATTCCGAGAATATCGTGTCCTAACGTGTTGGTCACGATTTTAATTCTCTGCGAAAATCGAAGTAAACGGGTATTCCATATTTTAAACTATGTGTCCGAGGATTACATTTTAAATTCAATACGAAATTTTCAAATTCTCAAAGCATATATCCATATCACAAATAATTTTAAAAACGAGGCAATGTCCTTTCGTGTGAAAACTTCGAAGAATCGCGCTTTAACGTGTTAAGTGTGATTTTTGTAATTCATGCAAATCGGATATCCTTTTCAAAAGTTTTCAAAATACTCTTCAATCTAATAATTATACACAAAGTGGTTTTAAGACCCAAAAGAAGAAACAATGTTCTTTCGTGTGAAGATCTCAAAACATCATGCCCCAACGTGTTAGGTGTGATTTTCGTGTGGTTCATATGATAGAACACTCTCTTTAAAATGTCTAAAAAACGTCCTTCAGTTTTGAAACTCCGAGAATATAGTACCCTAATGTGTTGGACACGACTTTTAATTCTCATAGAGGATCGAAACACGAGGACGAATTTTCCTTAAAAGTTTTCCTTTGAAATTATACAAAGTTGTTTAAAATAAACATCGCATTTAAACTTTACTCGAGTTTTCATTGTTTTCATAAAATAAGACCCGAAAATAATCATATGGTACCAATTTTTGGGTGTATGAGGGTGCTAATCCTTCCTCATGCGCAACCGACTCCCGAACCTTTTTCTCTAGATTTCGAAGACCCACTTTCTAAAACGTTTTAAACGTTTTATGGTGATCCAATCACTCCTAATAAAAGATTGGTGGCGACTCCCATTTCCCTTTTTTATTCCAAAATTAATTTAAAACGATTTTTCGAAGCCCCGTTCCCGAGGCGGTTTCGACATATATTTAGCCAAAATCTTACTTTTATGTATTTTTGGTCTTACTATATGCATGTAGTGACCATCACAATGAACATAACTTTTTATTTTTAATAAAAAAGAAAAAGCAGACAGGATTGCTGATAGGCCCCATATGTTTTCATACTAACAATTTTAACATTAAAAATTGAATCATATATAAAATAAAAAAATCTGTAAGAAATTATTAATAATAGTATTTAAATTATAATATATTAATATTTAAATCATGATACATTTGTATATTATTTTAATATTAATATAATTAATTTTAAATTAATTAAATATTTTTAATTATTTAATGATTTTTTTTAAAAAAAGAAACTTATTAAATTTTTTAAAAATAATTGACGTTATAAAAATATTATAAGCACAACCACCGTGATAGGATAATACAAATTAATTATAAAATAAAGATAAAAATAGTAAACAGGATTGTCCCATACGTTTGGGTTTCAAGATCTATCAAATTTGTCTAATTGTTATATATATATATATATATATATATTTGTCCACGTCTTTTCTTCTTTGTTTTCTAATAAACATAAGTTTGTAACATTTAAAAATATCTTGTGAAATATAATCGGACGATAAAGGAGGGAAGATTTCAACTTTATATATATTATCTTTTGGTCGGAAAAAATAGTTTATATTGTTGTGATGTTGCGCACGATATTAACCTGATTTCTTTTCTCAACATAAAAAATAAAGGGAATTACATCACATTATTCATATTGTATTCAACTTTTTTTTTTGTTGTTGTTGTTTGAAAGTATCATTCTTCAAAGTGTAAAAGTGAAGAAATTGTCACCAGTGTGTGATAGATTAGGATCATTTGTTGTAAGTATTGAAGATAGTAGATATTTTTCATAGAGCTAAGTTCTGTAGACGTAAGAAAATTGAACCACGTAAACAACTTTAGTGCTTTTTGTTTGTTTACTATTTTTCTCGCAGTGGTGAAGGAGTGCCCACTCCCTTGTCACTCCTTCATGGTTTATAGATTTTATCTCAGCAACAATTTTAAATCTTCAATTGGTATCAAAACTTGTCACTTAAAATAATTAGTGGAAATCGTTGGTGTTGCTAGGTTCAAGTTGGGGAAGGCTCTTTTACTTCAAGACCCCCTATGCTAGAGGTTGACAATTATGCTTATTGAAAAGTTAGTCTGAAGGCTTACATTAAGTCCATTGACGAGAAGTCATGGCGTGCTGTGTTGACTAGATGGGAACTACTCAAAATGGATATTGAAAGTGGAAGAGTTATTAAGCTAGAAGCACAGTGGACCACTGAGGAAGAGTAGTAGGAAAATGTTAACTCAAAAACTTTATATGTAATATTTTTTGGAATTGACATGCAGGAGTTTAAGAGGATTGTAAAATGCACAATTGCTAAGGCTTCTTGGAATATTTTGGAGACTGCACATGAAGGGAACATTCATTGTCAAGCAGTCAAAGATGCAGATGTTGACTACGAGGTTTGAGAACCTAAGGATGCAAAAATTAGAAACAATTGGACAATTATATGCTAAG
Source organism: Gossypioides kirkii (assembly GCA_005610355.1). Taxonomy (NCBI): domain Eukaryota; kingdom Viridiplantae; phylum Streptophyta; class Magnoliopsida; order Malvales; family Malvaceae; genus Gossypioides; species Gossypioides kirkii. The sequence continues at coordinate 39,540,168 of CP032253.1, read as the reverse complement.
CTGTGTGACTTATTGAATCAGGCTTTTTGCCTTAGGTGAAGAGTATTCTAATGGCAAGCTGGTTAGGAAGGTGTTACGATCTCTTCCTGAGAGATTTTCCATTAAGGTCATTGAGGAGGGCAAGGATATTGAAAGGTTGGCCATTGATGAACTCATTGGTTTATATTAGAGATTCAGCCATATGTTAAAATGTGTATAGTTGAGATGCAATTAAGTAGTTAAGTATAATTTTGGTTTAGTTGTGAGTTAATTGTACAATTTCGCTAAGTTGTAAAGTTGTTATAGTTGGTAGCTAGTAACTGTCATTTAGTTGTGAGTTAATTGTACATCAGTCTATAAATATTTTGTATAGATTCACAAGCTATTAAGTTGCTTTTAGGGGCGAAGCTAAAAAATTATTTTAGAGAGGCGAAATTAAATTGTATATTTTTACGATAATAAAAATGTAATTTCACTATTTTAATATTTATATATTTATAATTTTTAAAGGATTATATCAAATTTTTATCATTTTAGAGAGAAAATTGCAATTTTACATTTTTAATTTAAATTTTTATAAATTTTAAAAGGGCTTAAATGAAAATTTTTTATTTTAGGGGACCAGAGTCCCTGTCAGCCCCTTGACTATGCCCCTGATTTTGCAAATAAAATCAGTTTCATATTTTCTTCATGTTCTTGTTCAAGTTTCATCTTATTCTGTTTCGTTTCCTTGATTGTTCTTGAGTGATTGTGAAATTTAACAACTCAAACTTAAATTAAGGATAAATTTTTTAAAAAATTAATAAAAATATTACTTATAACTTGAATTATTAATTGTTTTAATTTATAACTTGTAAATTGTAATTATCATTTTCTATTATTATAAAATATGCCATTTTAGCATACACTATTTGATTTTGATAGCAAATTGCAAATAACTAAACACTTGTTGAAATATATATATTATCTCTTTGTTTGCAAGTAAAATTAATAAGAGAAGAAATTTCAAAATAAAAATAAAAATATTAAAATGAAGTTGATATATTTAAAAATCTCAAAAACTTTTTATTTTGATATTTTTTTTGTGTCCAAATCTTTAAAAATTTGAATTTGTCATTTTGTTTTAAATCCTAACAATCTAATTGGTTTTTGCTTTTCCCATAAAGTTTAAATTAGATAATGTTATTAACAAAAAAATCAAAATTTTAAACTAAATCAATATATTAACAATAAAATATCAAAATTTTAGATTATAATTATTATTAAAATAAAATATTTATAAAAACAATTTAAAACTAAACTAAAAATAATTATTTTTGTCAAATCAAAAGTTTTGGTTTTAATTAATTAAGATTTTATTATATTTTATTTCAAAAATTATTTCTGATAATTATTACTTTTATAATAAATTTAAATTGATTAAATAATTTGTTCAATTTTGATTTTATTTTATTTTATTTTAAAATTAAAAAATAAAATTTATGTCAAACTGAAACATATAAATAATTTGAATCTAAAATGAATTGGTTCAAAATAACTCATGTACTAAATTAAACGCGAATAACTAGATATGAAATGATAATAACCTCAAATAGTTTGAATTCAAAATAATCTGGCTTGAAAAATTCAACCATCAAATTCGAAATGTCTTGAGCCAATAATGACCTAAATTTAAATTGTTCTAAAGTGACTTAAAATCAAAATTAACCCAAAACCAAATTCGAAATTGATTTGAGGCAACTCTACCATCCAATTCATATATCTAAATTATTTATAGACAATTTGAAGATCGTCATGTATTGGATTAATTAAATCTAATTAAAGTCATAGTGTTTGGGAAAAAAAAAGTCATTGTCTCCACAATAAAAATTAGATTTTTGATAATTTACTTAATAAAGTATAAAGTATGATGGGTGGTTGTGATTAATACATAGTTGCATCATTCATGTTAGATTAGGTAAAAAAATATTTAGAAACTATATAAAACAAAAATCAAGAATCAATCTTTAAAAAATGATAGTTTAAGGTTATTTTTTTAAATTATAAAATTATTAAAAGATATAAATACTTTTATAATATTTTGTATTTAAATTAAAATTCAATTAATTTATAGTACCAACTCAATCACGAACTTCATAAATTATAAAGATATAAATATAAATTTTTTTGAGTTAGGCACTTAACTCATAAAGCCATTATTAGACATATTAAAATAATATATATTTCTTTTATTTCAATGAATTAATTTTTATTGTCATCCTTATCACATAGTATATTATTTCTTCCAAAAATTTTAACTGTGATTTCACGTCATTCATATCCTTTTTAATAAGAGGATGATAAATCAAATTTTTCCTTTTGATTTTCTGCATTTTCAGTTGGATTTGAATTTGTTCAGAAAAAAAAATTAAAAATTAGGAGGAAAAATCTGATTTATCATCCTCTTATTAGAAAATGATAAGAATGATGTGGAATCATAATTTAAAGTATAGATGGCAGGGGCCTATGAGAGGTGGTGTTCATTTTGTTGCAAGCATGTTTATTGATGATGATGATGTCTATGTCGAGACCATGGCATTCTGACATTGGCAAACAAGCAATTGCCCTGTTGAGATATACGTAGAGGTCAAAGATGTAGACTATGGGTACAAAGTTGATGATTATCTATTTGTATAAACAATCCTTGGTTTTCAAAATCAATTGGAAAATCACCCAAACTTCCAAATTTTCCTACTCAAGAATTGATAATGGTTGAGATGCACAAGGTGTTTCAAATGATGTTGAATTATCATTGTCACCACTAATTAGATCGATTTACCATATCAATCGTCAATACTTCCAAATAAATTGATTCAATCATATCACACAAAGATGCCTATAACCTTAGTAAAAGACACCGAAAGGGCGGAAGAATAGGACATTATGAACTCGGATCATTAAATGGTGGTAGGATGGATGCCTAAATTGAATTGATCCGATCATATTTGTTGGAGATTATAGTGGGTTTCCATTTCATACTTTTCTAAATCTCGATTATCTTGGTGATGAAGTTGGAGAAGTGAGAAAATCTAAAGCTAAACTAAAAAATTAGAGTTGCAGCTTAACATGATGATGAGGTTGAGGCTAATACAATATTTGTCCACCAACAAAGCTCCAATCTTCCTACAAATCAACCTTCATCTTTTATGTAGATTGTAGGCTATGTAATTTAGGGGCATGAATCTCCGAAATTTGCCTTTGATTTGTATAAGCCTTTATTGTAGTCTTATTCTGAACTTTGCATTGGTGATGTAAGGAGAATCCTGCAAGTGGAAATCTTGAGCATCGATTTTGAAGAAGAAGCAATGTGGAGAAATCCAAAAATATACCCATATGTATATGTCATAAGACTAAAATTTTAATCTCGCAATCCGTGCGATCTTAAGCAGTTTTTTAGTTTTGAATCCGCTTAAATCAGTTAAAATATCCAAGACACTAAAAATAAAGTGAAAGCAATTCAAAGACAAAGAAACAATGAGAGATCAAAAAAAACCACACTTACAAGATGTTTGAGTAAATGCTCTCACTAGTATTCAATTACTATCAATGTGATACAATGGGATGATTACAAATGAGGGGGAAGGCATCTATTTATAATTGAGCTTCTCTCAAATCCAATGATACAATTTACTTTACATCGACAGTTAAGATTAAAATCTATTTACAATTGAGATTCTAAAGGGATTTACACAATCTTTCAAGACTACAAAATCAAATATTCTAGGATTACATATCTTCTAAAATTAATTTCCATATTTACCATGGCAACCCTAATTTTCCTTAAGTGCTTCACTAGGCCACCAAGACTTCAAGTAGTTGAGTTTCTCCATATGTTCCACAAATCGAGCAAGGTCAAGTGGGTTGAATGAGCCCTATTTAATAAATTGACCTTCATGGGACGTTGTTTGTGCATTAATCACAGACTTTGATCCGCGATTGGATCTGCAACCTTTGACATATATGTGTGATTGTGTAAGTTAAATGACAAAAACGTAAACTTAAGAATAGTTTAATTATCTTAGATATCATTTATCTAAAATTCTAAGAAAATTCTAAAAATATAAAATTAATAAATTAACAAAAAATTCTAAAATTTTGAAAATTAAATTATTAAAAGTTCTAATAATATTAAAAATAAAAATGAACAATAAAAATGTCATAGTTTCAAAAAAAAATTAAAAATGAATTCCTAATAATTATTTAAAAATTCAAAAAAAAACTATAATTTTTTTTCTAGAAAATTAAAAATATAAAATTTTCTAAAATTTAAAAAAAATAAAGAAATACTTCCTGACAACTTCATAAATGGTATTGGTATCACTTCCAAAATTTAAAAATGTTAACAAAATATTCCTAAAAAATTATTTTTTTATAGAATATCCAGTAGAAAATAGAATTTCAAACTAAATATTAGTAATTTCTGCAGAAAGCAAAATACACTTTAGAAATAATTATTTCAGGAAACAAAATTTTTTTTTTTCTTTTTTCTTTTTTTAATTCTAAAATTTGGAACATATTTGTAGTTTTCTAATTTTATTTGAATGTTTAGAATCTTATTTAATTTCTGGGAAATTAAATTGTTTTATTTTTTATTTTTATAAATTTTAAAATAAAATTTTGAAAATTTTCAATTTGTTTGGATTTTTTAATTATTGACAACCTTTTATAATTTTTCGTAAGTTTTTTTTTAAATATGTAAATTTTTGTTATTTCGTAATGGATAATTATTTGGTATATACAAGGTGGAAATTTTTAACTTTAAAATTCAGATTTTGTCACGTGTCCTTAAATTATATTTAAATAAATAAATAAAACATATGAAAAAAATTTCAACTCGGTCGTGAAGTTAAAAATTTTCACTCCCATTGTACTAAGTAATTATCATTTTAAAATTCTTTTATAACTTTTAATATTTTTTATTTTTATTTTAATTTTTTTAGGAATTTATTTTTTGAAAAATTTTATCTGCTCTTTTTTAGCATAATGTCTAAAATTATTTATAGCTCATCCCAACCGATAAATAAAAAGATAATGTGCTTTAGCATACTCAAACCCACGCTCTTTTACATTTATAACAAAAACCATACAAATCAAATTAAGGCTCAATTAGTAATTTTTTAAAAAATTTTAATGTTATATATAGAAACTCAAGTTGAAAAATCACATCGAGAGAATTTTTCTATGAAGTAAAGCTAAAAATCAACATAGGATAATAATTTCATAAGAGTCTTGATGCAACCCAAAATCTTTAATCATAGAAAGTGATATTACTTGTTCCACAAGCAATCAGGCTTAATTCACAAAAAACTAATCTTCAAGTCTTCAAGTCTTCAAGTCTTCAATTTAATTTATTTTTATTTTTGGGTTTTAACTCGTCTAAATCTCATCAAAAAAATATACCTCACTACTTTTATTCTAAAATTTAATAATTTTGAGAATTCAATCAGTGGCTCTAGTGAAAAAAGGATGATGTTCATCTTACAAGACTCAGATTCGAGTACCTATGTATGTAAGATGTATGTGTTGTCAAAAAATTAAGAAAGTATGAATATATACTACCATGTAATCACACCAATATATTCTATGAATATATACTATTATATAATTACACCAATATATTCAAAAAAAATTACTAACTTTAAAAATAGACAAATTTAAAATATTTTGAAAGGTAAAACTTCGAGAAGAGATGATAAGATGATTACGAAGCATTCTTATCATAAAAAGAGGGAAAAAAAAGGTTGAAATTTAACTCATTGAAGAATTTTCTGTATAGAATATATTGATTTTTTTATTAATGTAATTTGAATATTTGTTTTTTATTTTAAATTAAAGAACATGTAATCAAATTAAATGAATTTTCTTGTTAATCAAGTACTATTTTTATTATAGATAAACTATACAAATAATTATTTAATTATATTTTTTTTATTTTAGGTATTTAAAATAAAAAAAAAGTTTGTAATTTAAGTACTCAAGTTACATAGTTCGATCGTTTTGGTCACTTATTAAAATCACAAATAACAAGATGAAGTGACAGTTAAAAGAATTGATATAATTAGGGGTGAGCTTTCGATCGAATCGAGTGAAAAAATTTAAGTTAATTGAGTTGACGAGTTTTATTTTATAATCCTAATTCAATTAGAATTTTTTTCAAATTGATTTGAGTAAAATGGAATTCGACTCGAATTGAATCGAGTGAAATTAAAAAAACTAAACATGTCAAATTAAAATCTTGTTACAGTATAACTAATTCTTAAAAATTTCAAAGCAAAACAATAAAAAAAGAAGATACTTTAATATGATAAACTTGAATTATTAATTAAAATTATTATTTTATAAAATTTTTAAAAGTTTAATTTTTTATATATTTTTATATTTAAAAAATATAAATTTTGGAATTTTTATAAATATTTTGAATTTTAAAAAATTATTTTAAAATTTTGAAAATTTATTTTAATTTTTTTGTAATTTTTGTTGAGAGAGAGATCAATTTGATCAATTTCAAATTTGACAAGGACTAAAGGGGTATTTACATCAATTTGTTATTCGAATTATTTGAGTTATTAGAATGGTAAAATTCAACTTGACTCCAATTCGAAACTTGAATTACTTATTTGAGTTAACTCGAATAACTCGATTCGATTAACTCAAAATTCGAATTTTTCCGATTTTTGAAACAAATCAAGTTTTGGTGACCCCTAAGTATAATAAAAAATTTAACCCTTAGATTTACATATTATATTAATTTAATCATAATTTTAACATATCAAACCTTAAAATTTATGAATAATCTCATTTTGTTTTTAATTCTAAAAATTTAAAATATATATAACTACATAAATATTTTTTTAAATATATAAAAATAAAAAATATAGTTGACAAGAAATAATAAAATTTAAATTTTAAAAATATATCAAATAAACAAATATTTAAAAATATATATATAATAATAAATTTAAATTTTATATAAATATAATTATATTAATATAATTATATGGTCTAGATTTTAAATCTCCCACTTATTTTTTTTTTTTGTGAATTACAAGGGGAGTATTTTTTTGGTGAATTACAAAGGGAGGGTAAAGTCTTAACAACAACGTAATTGACACAATTCGAACCCAGATCACACCAGAGACTATGAACACCCTTGACCATCAGATCAACACACGGGATTCTCCCTCTATATCTTTGGATCTTTTGAAGGTTGCAATATTTAATAAATTATTGAATTTTAAAAAATAATTACATACCTAATGTGATTTGAATACGTAGAATAACAATTTGATGTTGTCTAGGTGGACTCCAGTGATTGTTGATTTTATAGATTTTTGTTTCATATAGTACTATAGTTGTAATCCTAATATTCATTGTTATAAAGTTTGAATAATTATCACCCAATTTTAAATTTTCAATTTACTTTATTTTTTAAAATGATAGAATGATTAAACTATCTTTCTTGACATTTGACATTTCCATACTTTCATAAATAATAAACATTAAACTGATCAGTTTCTGTTCAAAAATTGTCTCAGTTTGGACATTTTTTTACAGTAAAGTGATGTAATAAACCAGCCCAATTAGCTTAATGGTTGTAACCCAATAATAAACACAGACCATAATGTAGTAATATGGTTTATAATTAAATTAAAAACTATACTCTTCACTTTTATCATACAATAATATATATAAAAGTTGCACGTGAAACAAACAAAAAGATTTAAAGGGAAAACGATAGCAACTTGCCCCTTCATTTCATCCTAAACCCTACATTATTTTGTCGAATAAAGATGGAAGCCTTCGGAAGAAGTTCAGTGCTGGTGACGGCATCTGATCCCGGAACAATGGATGCCGGAAATAGTAGAATTCGAAAGCCATTGCTATCATCTTTGGTGGTACCAAATATAACACGAATGCCACCATCAAACATAATCCAACAAAAATGGCCGTTGCACGTGGGTCTCGCCATGTCACCAATGCTTGTACACGTTCGCCTTGTGTGGCGACATCACCCAATATGTTTTGCACACGTGCACCGATGGCGCGTAACTTATCATACCTCGTACGTATAATGTCCGGCGATCGAGTGCTCGGCATTGTATCGAACTCTTCATCGAGTTCATCACGATCCACGCTTTCTGCCAATGACATCTTAGGACAAAAGTGGGGTAATTTCTCCTTTGATCTAAACCTATAGTTCCATACTCCAATCGCGAACACATAAAATGCCAACGTGGGAATGATCAAATCAGGGAACCACACCAGCATCACTAGCAATGCATGCACAAGTATCGTAGCCGTTGGATTCTTCCACATACGTGTATCCTCTATCCACCGTACCATATCGATCAAGCACGATAGCACATTGACTATCCTTGACCAATTTGCACGTACTTTTCGCATGCTGAACGTGTGTGAGTCGGCATCGAGCATGTAACGTACCACTTCACTCCTTAGTGGTGGCTCTGATCGCGACATGTGTGCGGCCAAGATTTTCATGGATGTGCTCCTCAACTTCTCTTGTTGGGCCATTCCTAAAGGCTTTATATGGTGCATCAACGGTAACAAAGGCAGAGAGTACACGTGTAAGAAATCTAGTGTTGGGGCTGCACGACAAACCTTACAGCCACCTCCAGCTCACCCATTTTTTGTACCCCGCTATTACCCAACATCACCAACGGATATGTATTTTTGTACACCTTACCCGTTTCCAATGTAGATACGCGTATTCGTACTTTTCCCATACGGAAGTCAGGACGCGTGGCTTCTTTTCCACCGTCAATGTCCAATGCTCCCCAACTATCGAACACACCTATTGTCAACACTGTACATGGATCATATACCTTCCACGTGTACTGCTCATTCCATTTCGGATCTAAAGAATCAGACACTGTACGAGTTCGGACCCATTTCGACCCGTATTTTGCCACGGTGTATGCATCCGTGGACCCTTTACTATTTATAGTTTTCATCGGCAGCAAATTCTTACAACCAATGATCCCAAGCTCAAGTGTCCCGACCGGCGGTTTCCACAACTGTCTTGCAGTCGGTCGATAATCGCTACAGACGTGCGTCGCCTCGTCCATCACGTGATATCCGCCGTCAAAACATAGGCTCAAGTGGACTCTGCCTTTGTAGCCTTTCTTATCACTTTTTGGATCCTCGAGATTGAACCATCGAGATATCACTTTTCGATCATCGACACGACGTTCAATGACGGTCAACGGGATTCCGACGACTCCTAGTGTCACTGGTCCTTTTTGTTGGCAGTACTCGAGATAGAATATTAAATGTTCGGCAAATGGCTCGGCGGCTACGAACATGAGATCTTCATTCCATGATGGATTTCCGTTACGAGAAATAGAAGCTTTAGTTTTTTGTACTTGGAATCCCAATTGTGCTTTCATCTGAAATGAGCCTTCTTTCAATGCCGTCAATGGCAAAATATCTTGCGCTTCGAGGACGGAAGCTCGAAGGTACCAAAGCTTAGGAGAGAGATAAATTTTGGCACGAGAATTCACAAGGTTACCGGCAGCATCCGATTTCCACGAATCAGGAAATGATTCGTCAGCTTGGGTTCCGATCCAAGTAGCAAGCATTATATCACCTCTATGAGCTCCACCTCCTTCCAACCTATACCATTGCGGCGCCAAGGGGCTGTCCGGTGGGTCTCGTAAAGGAATCTCTGTCGCGTCGAAACAAACCCGCCTAAGAAATTGGCGCCACCCGTATCGGCCCAAACAGACACTTCTAGAAATGAGGAAGTTTCCGGTGTGTCGCGGGCAAAGGCAAATGTTTGGTCCCACTCAAAATACTTGGCTTTTCGAGCTGGTTTTGATGTCACGTGGCAACCCGCAACAGCGATCTTAACGATGGGGTTTCCATTGGTAGGTAGGTTGCCTGCTTTCACTACTTTGATGAAAACGTAATGCATTTTTTCAACAAGATCAAACGAGGACCGCTCAATCCGAGTGTGATCAGGTGGGTCCACGAAGGAAGCATAACTGGTAGGGGTTGCTGGCCGTGTGAGTGGCGGCGGAGCAGAGGTGGTTCGTGCAACTTTGATTTCCGGAATAGACCCGGATGTAGCTGATGCCATGATACCCGACTGTGGCGACGAGGCCCAATTGGTTGATGTAGGATCAAGTACAATATCATCATCATTATCATCAGCTTGTACGGATTTCGAATCTGCTTCTGGCTCCACCTGATCATATCCTTCTGCTGGCTTTTCGCCTTCAGCTTCACCCTTTTCTTCTCTCGCTGGCGTAACTTCAACAGCCTTCACGGACTCAACGTCCGCAGGCGGACTTGCGGCCTTGTCATCAAGCTTCACCTCAGCTGGTGGTGGTTGTTGGTCAGACGGCATAGGGGCCGCTACATTATCTGACGACAACTCCACCTTTCCCTCCTCCGCTTTCGCCTCCTCAACAGGCGGAGGAGGAGGTGGCGGCACATCATCAACATAATAAATTTTCAAACCAATTTCACCACGAATCCAACTAAGCAAATATTTCTTCTCTAAAGGATAATAAATCAAAGCTTCTTCACCCTTCTTAACGAACTGTCCCGAACTCAACTTCAGCCTTCCTAAGGAATTTTGCCTACTGGTTGGCCCATGATTCTTATCATGATAAACATCAAGTTCAAGCATGTCACTGAAAACATCAGATGGTTTTTCGACATTGAACTGAAGAACCTCGTTCCATGTGGGGTTTATGTCCCGGGTAACCGTCCTCGTCCGCTTCCTTTGCCCGTAGTAGTCCACCACAACGTAAGGACTTGACGTCCCGTGACCATCTTTGGGTACTAAATTACGTGCATCAACCACTTCTACCACAAGTTTCTGAGTCGTTGTTGCCATGACAAAATAAAGAAACAAACAAAATCTAAAATTTTCAAATATATTACATTACATTATAATTTTGAGTGAGAGAGGAAAAGGTTTTTTTTCTGAGTATACAGAGAGATGTTTTCTTTTTTTTTTTTTTGGTGAATAGAGAGATGTTATATAGTGTGAAAGGTAAGAGATTTAAAGTTGCAAAATAGCTTAACCTACAAGGAGACACAAAGCCTTTTCTTTTAGAAATACCATGACAGTGAGGGTTCTTTTTAAAGCTTTTGCTTTTGACCGGCCTTTAGGCTTTAGCAGCATATATGTATAAACAAAGCATCATGTGGAGTAGATGATGAGCTGAGCAGCATAAAGAAGGCAAAGGGTGATGGAATCAAGGAAGCTTTTGTCAAAGATGAGGCTCTTTTCTTTATAGAAGTCGGTGCCAATCTTTGTTTTATGAGACCGGGGGTAAGGGCGATTACCGGTACTGAAGTAGTCAGCAACAACACCGCCCCTTCTTTTTTGCCCTTTCTCGTAATCCAATGAAACCCTGATTGGAACATGTGGGGCAATTCTAGCTTGTAGCCCCATGCCAGTGGGGATCTGCCATTACTACTTTTTCCTCACTTTTTCGAAACCGCGTAGTGGAGGAAAATTTATGTTTCAAACAAAATGATTGGATTCTTGAAATTGTTTATTTGTTTGACAATAGAGTCGTTTTTGGTTGGATTTAGTTTCATAATGTAGAAGTGAGCAGCTGTTAAAACTATGTATACGAAGAAATCGATGATTTCGTAAGGAGAAAATGGGGTTTCTCAAAGATTTCTGTTTGTCTAAAGTTGCTTTTCAAAAGTTACTATTGAGGAGATGTATTCGGTTAATATTAAGTATTTGATATTATTGTAAAAAAATATGTTATTGTAAAACTTGAGATCGATAATAAAAAAATATTGTAAAAAAAAAAAGAAAACATACAGATTTTACGTGTAGACTCTTTTGGGAAAAAATTACGGGCAGAAGAAAAAAAAATTTACTAATGTCGAAATCGAATAATTATAGGAGGAGACGACTACGTCAATTTATAGGTTAAAAAATTTTATTATAATCAATATCTAATAGAAGTAACTTTGTAAGGTCAAAACATCTTATTCTAAACAAAAACAAATAGTAAAAGTATACTTCTATATGGATTTTACCTATGTAGTATGTATCATATCGTTTGGACCGAAGTGAATGTCCATCAAAATCAAAATAAATTTGATATACATTAGGATTTAATGTTTATTAGAAATAGAGTTTTATATCATCTATATTTATTATGTCTATAAATATAAATTTTAGAGAAGTATTATAATATATTTTTATCGATAAATAAAATGCACACTTCTATTTTGCTCTCCTATTTCTCTTGTTTTTACTCTTTTTATCACTTGTCTACAAATATGAAAACGCGCACTCTCTGTATTTTTTTTTGGTATTTTTTTTATTTTTTATGTACGTAAGTAATAGATATTTTGCATTCCCCGAGAAGTTAATGCAAGCATAAAAAATAAATTTAAAGGATAATTATGAATATGATAAGATAAGTGGCCTAACACTAACCACTAGAAGTGAGAATATGATAATAAATGAGAGAATAATAAGAGTTTTCAAAATAATCCTTCAAAAAATAGAGATAATGTCATTGATGTGAGATAAAATATCATTAGTTACATACATTTCGCATGTCCAAATATTTTGTAACAATTAACACTATCCTTACAGGTAGAAAATATTTATCTCATTTGATATTGAAACAAATCAATATTATTACAATATTTACTAATACAAAATTAATTTGAGGCTTACCCTATGTTTAATGTGGCAATGAAACATGTTAGTATTTTGTATCACAAAATTAATTCGAGACTCCAAAAGAGCTAATACATTGCTCTCCGAAAGAAACAAAATGATAATTGATTTATTATGTTCTAGTCAGTTTTACATTAATTATTTTATTTTAAAAGATATTTATTGTAATGGATCTCATATTGAGATTGTGAATGAGGAAAAGATTTATTATATTTGATATGAATCATTCTTTTTATAAATAGTTGTCTGCTTTGATTTTGAAAAGGATAAAAAAATCAATTATTGAATACATGAAACTTATTCTTAAATACTTGATTAACTGTGATTATCTCCATCATCTTCCTTAGTCATCATCCTCATAAAGGGTTGAAAGTATAATATTTGATGTGAAATATTCATTTAAATTGTGGAATAATTTAAAATAAAGACATGAAAATCCGATCATATGATAATTTTATGATTGGATGCACTTGAAGTTGTAAGATTTCCTATTTAAGGCTCGTTATGATCAAATGCACAAATTGAAAAACTTTAAAATTGTGAGTTAATATAACTTTACAATATTTAGGATAAGTTCTCAATTAAAATTATTGGGAGAATATTACTAATTAGACCTTGTTAAAGAAAACATTTTCAACTTTTCATGCTTTAAATGTGTTCATGCAATAATAATATTATGAAAAACTTTTAAAATATCTTCTAAATTAATATCATATTTTACTTGTGGTTGAATAAAATAGCGAGTTACTAAAAGAAAAACTGTAAAGCACATCGTACTAGATCTACTTCATTCCTTGAAGCAAATTCAACAATATATAATAAATTGAAAGACATTATCTTGGTTGTGGATGTAGTAAGTTGCTCTATAATAGCACAAAAGGGTGCTCATAGTTATTCTTCGCACCACCAGATGTGAGAAAATGAAGATACTGTGAAGACAAATAATAAGATTGATATTGAAATTTAAATTGATAATTCCATTCTATGTTTTAGCTTTTAGTTGATGTGCATTTATGATATGCTCATAAGCTTTGCTTAATTTTGTACTTACACCTATACTATTTTTTTGGTGAATTACAATAATAGGATAAAACCCGAACAATAAACGTGACTAGTGCGATTCAAACCCAAGTCACACTTGGGACGGTGAACACCCTTAACCATCAGATCATCACATGGGGTTCAAACCTATACAATTTTGAACTCTAAATACAAAGATATATGAATGATAAAAGATTTGACACTAAACTCTTTAAAAATATTTACAAGAGAAATGAAAGAATAACGTTTATCTTGATCTTTAAGCTTGAATTCAAATTATTTTATAAAAAAAACTAAATTTAATTATTATATTATAAATTATATTAAAATAAAAATAATACAAACAAAACATTATTCCTTGCATAAATAAAATTTAAACTATAAATTTCAAAATAAAAAATCCTTACTTCTACAAGAGAGTGAATGGAGAGTTTGAAAGTAAATTGGCGGGGAGGGGGCTTGAGACTTTAGGGGATGTGCTATCCAAATATCTCAATGCTTTTCTTTTCAAACTCGAAATGTCATGTGTCGTCATCATGTTGAACTCGTCTTTTGATGTGATGAGTTCAGTGATTTTTTTAAAGAATTAAAAAATTATTTTTTTAAAAGTAATAATATAATCTTAGATTTGAAATATTCAAACAAATTAGTTATTATCATTATCTTAGTTTTAAATTGTTTTTGAATTATTAATATATCTTATTTTTGAATTAGTAATTTGGTTTTTTGTGTATTTATTATAAATAGAATTTTTATCAATAAATAAGATGGGGCTATTTTATAAGCCTTCCTTACTTCAATTTGATATCAAAGCTTTTTATTTAACGACATGATTTTTTATCTTAGCCTTTATGTTTTTTTTACCCTTTCACTCAAACAAACATATTATTAAATCTTCATATAGCTCAACTATTTATATTTTTCAATAGAAACAATGTCAACTCCTATTTACCAAAGGCAACTAATCAATTTTCATTATTACTAGCCAATCATCGGCTTCTATCTATCTGCTCAAAGTGACAAGGTTCGTACCTAATAATCTTAGTAGGCAGTTGAAAGCCCTTGCCTAGTGGATGTCGAACCGCTTCTTAAATTTAGTTCTATGTTGCCGTAATTCAGAACAAGAGTTCACCATTACAACGTTCTCAATTGAAAAGTCCAATTTTTTTTTACTATTAATTGTTCGCACTTTTTTCGTCAACGTCAATCTAATATTACTACTCTATCTGACCATTAATCTTGTGGGGGCATAATAATGTAGTCTTAAATTTGAAATATTCAAATAAATTATTTATTATCATTATCTTAGTTTCAAATTGTTTTGAATTATTATTTTATCTTATTTTCTAATTAGTAATTTGAATTTTTATGTAATTATCTTTACCTCTATAAATAGATGTTTTTATCAATAAATCAAGTGGGGCAATTTCATAAGCCTCTCATCACTTCAATATAGTATTAAAGCCTTTTCTCTAATGACATAACTTTTGATCTTAGCTTGTATTTTTTTTAACCTTCGGCTCAAACAAGTATATTCTTGTGTCATGGGTTGCGTATGGGAGCCCGCAACCATGGCACACTTAAGTGATCCATCGAGTTCAAAGGAGGTCTTTTGGCCCAATCGGACTGGCCCAGTGCTTGGAGAGATTGATGGTCCATTTACAAATTTGGCAAATATGGAATGTAATCTTCAAGATAGGCAATCTTAGAAGATATGATCCTTGTGATCTTAGAGATTTGATTGTAATCTTAAAGATTCTTTTTGTAGATACTTTTCAATCTTAGCCGTTGATGTACTTTAATCTGTACCGTTGATTTTGGGGAGGCTCAACTATAAATAGAGGCCTCTTCCCCTCATTGTAAATCACTTCATTCTTTGAGTAATAAGAATTCTTGAGAGCATTCACTCAAAACTCTCTCTCTTTTGTTCTTTGATTTTTCATTCGTTCATCTTGAGTTCTTCTGCTTTTGTGTTGGTGCCTTAGAGGAAATTCTGTTGAATCCTCATTTGTTGGGAAATAGGCTGACTTAGGCGTTTTTGGAGAAAAGAAGCGACCTAAGGCCGCACGGATTGCGTGGGAAAAATCTAAGTCCGTGACAGTTGGTATCCGAGCTAGTGTTGCGAAGGCACCCTACGAGATGTCGAAGGAAACCGTTGAACATGTGGAGCCTATGGAGACCCGCGGAAGGGCTAGAAAGGCTAGTCGATTGAGGGACATGCTGTCGAGCTTGGAGAATCGTGTGGTCAATCTCGAAGAGTCTATGGGAGACACGAAAGAGACACTTGAGATTGCCATGAGCCGTATTGATGATCTAAGGGAAGATAGCAAAGAGTTTGTGATCGATTCTCTTAGGTCCACTGCTGATAGGTTGACAGTAAGAGATGATGCTCTTGAGGCCTTGGTGTTGGCCTTGAAGGAGGAGATTGCTGAGCTTAAGGGGGAGCTCACTATCTATAAGGCTGCCCTGAGAAGTGGGATGATGGCTTCAGGTCCGAAGCAACGCAAGGTTGATGTTCCAAAACCTGAGAAGTTCAAGGGGCTAGGTCCGCGAGAGAAGTGGATAACTTCCTATGGGAATTGGAGCAATACTTTCGAGCAATGGGCATCGAGGATGATGCCACCAAGGTAAACACTGCTTCGATTTACTTTACTGATATTGCTCTCTTATGGTGGCGACGTAGGTCCACGGATGAGAAACGTGGAGGAACGGCTATTGGGACTTGGGAGGAGTTCCAAGGAGAGTTGAAGAAACAGTTTTACCCGCAGCATGCTGAGAAAGAGGCTCGAGCCAAGTTGCGCCGGCTTACGCAACAAGGTACTGTTAGAGAATATGTGCGGGAATTCAGCGAGTTGATACTTCAGATCTCAGACTTGAACGAGAAAGAAGCGTTCTATTGGTTCGAGGATGGGCTGAAAATGTGGGCGAAGCAAGAGTTACGTCGCCAAGGCATTACTGAATTGACCGTAGCCATGGCTGAGGCAGAAAATTTCTTGGAAATTGGGGGAAGAAAGTCCGAGAATAATGAGTCCTTCAAATCCAAGCCAAAAGCCAAGGGTAATGGTGGGGGAGACAAGAAGAATGATGGCCCAAAAGCTAGTCAAGGCAAGACGTGGGAGTGAAAGGGGCCATTGAAGTGCTTTCTTTGTCAAGGCCTACATAAGATGAAGGATTGTCCAAAGAGGGAAGCCTTCAATGCCATGGAGGCACGTGGAGGTGCCAAGGAAGCTGAAAAAGATACCAAAAATCTCAGTGCAATTCTGGGAGGTGTCGAAGATGAGACGAGTAAGGGACTAATGTTTGTGGACATTACTATGGCTGGCAGAGGATTGAATGCACTTGTTGACACTGGTGCGTCTGATTTATTCATGTCTAAGGAAATGACGAGGGAACTTGATCTCAAAATCGAGAAAGATTCGAGTCACATTAAAACAGTGAACTCGAAGAGCATGCCTATAACGGGTATAGCAAAGGGAGTAGAACTCCAGCTTGGTGAATGGAGAGGCAAAGCCAACATAAAGGTAATACCACTTGATGATTATGATTTTGTGGTTGGTCTAAGCTTACTTGATCAGGTAAATGTGGGTATTTACCCTTCCGGTAATTATATGGTGATCAACAATTCAAACCATCAATGTATGGTGAGAATGAAAAGGAAAGCAAGCATGGAAGGGAAAACCTTATCAGCAATCCAGTTCGCTAAGGGAGTACGAAGAGATGAAGTCTCCTACTTAGCTACCTTGAAGGTCAATGAGGGCTTGAAATCTGTTGGTGAAATTCCAAGGGAAGTGGGGCAGTTATTAAGGTCTTTCCAAGATGTGATGCCAGCTGAGTTGCCCAAGAAGTTGCCACCTAAGAGGGAGGTGGACCACAGGATCGAGTTGATGCCCAATTCGGAGCCGACAGCTAGAGCCCCATATAGAATGTCTCCACCTGAGTTGGAGGAACTGCGGAAACAATTGAAGGAGCTTTTAGATGTCGGGTTCATTAGACCATCTAAAGCCCCATTTGGTGCACCGGTGTTATTCCAAAAGAAGCATGATGGGTCTTTGAGATTATGTATCGACTACAGGGCTTTAAACAAGATCACTGTGAAGAACAGGTATCCATTCCTCTTATTGCAGACTTGTTCGATCAACTTGGTGGCGCGAGATGGTTTACTAAGTTGGATCTGCGATCGGGGTACCATCAAGTGAGAATATCCGAAGGGGATGAGCCCAAGACGGCTTGTGTGACTCGATATGGATCCTTTGAGTTTCTTGTTATGCCCTTCGGGTTGACGAATGCTCCAGCTACATTCTGCACACTGATGAACAAGGTATTGCATCCATTCCTAGATCGTTTTGTGGTTGTTTATCTTGATGACATTGTGGTGTACAGTAAGTCGCTTGAGGAGCATGTGGGACATTTGAGGGAAGTGTTCCAGACCTTGAGGGAAAATGAGCTATATGTGAAAGAAGAGAAATGCTCATTTGCCCAACAAGAGGTGTCATTCCTTGGTCACATTGTGGGATGTGGCAAGATTCGTATGGATGAAAGCAAAGTTCGGGCTATTGTTGATTGGGAGCCACCAACCAAGGTAACAGAGTTGCGGTCTTTCCTTGGGTTGGCAAACTACTATAGGCGCTTTATTGAAGGCTATTCCAAAATTACTGCACCCTTGACGGATTTGTTGAAAAAGGGTAAAGTATGGGATTGGGATCCTCGATGTCAGAATGCCTTCAAGCAAGTGAAGCAAGCAATGACGAGTGAGCCGGTACTTGCTTTACCAGATTTTTCCAAGGCGTATGAGGTACGCACAGATGCATCAGACTATGCCATTGGTGGAGTACTAATGCAAGATGGGCATCCGGTGGCTTTCGAGAGTCGAAAGTTGAATGAGACAGAACGGTGATATACGGTCCAAGAGAAAGAGATGACCGCTGTGGTGCACTGTTTACGCACGTGGAGACACTATTTGCTGGGTTCCAGGTTTGTGGTATACACCGATAATATTGCAAATAGTTATTTCCTGACTCAAAAAAAATTGTCTCCCAAGCAGGCTCGTTGGCAGGTTTTCCTCGCAGAGTTTGATTTTAGCTTGGAATTCAAACCGGAGAGTGCCAACATTGTTGCTGATGCACTAAGCCGAAAGATGGAATTGGCAACAATCATCCAGCCCGATAGTTTCCTATTGGAGCGTGTTCGAGAAGGATTGTCCCATGATCCCATGGCCAAAAATTTGATGGAGCTTGCCAAATATGGAAAAACAAGGCGATTTTGGCTCGAGGGAGAATTGTTATACACTCGGGGACACCGTCTTTATGTGCCACAATACGGGAATTTGCGAAAAGAAGTCATGAAAGAATGTCATGATTCAAAATGGGCTGGCCATCCAGGTATGCACCGCACTTTGGCTCTCTTGGAGGATCGATTTTATTGGCCTCACATGGGTGATGATGTGGAGACCTATGTGAAGACTTGTTTGGTATGCCAACAAGATAAAGTCGAGTTGAAGACTCCCGCCGGTTTGTTACAACCTTTGCCCATTCCGGAGCGTCCATGGGAGAGCTTATCCATGGAATTTATTGTGGGTTTGCCTAAATCTGATGGGTTTGCAAGTATCTTGGTTGTGGTAGACAGGTTCTCGAAGTATGCAACTTTTATTCCAGCAATCAAGGAGTGTCCTGCTGAGGAGGCAGCTCGTTTGTTCTTAAGACATGTGGTGAAGCACTGGGGAGTGCCACAGTCTATCATAAGTGATCGAGACGGGCGATTTACGGGACGGTTCTGGACGGAATTGTTCAAGTTAATGGGCTCAGACTTGAACTTTTCCACTAGCATGCATCCACAAACCGATGGGCAAACCGAACGAGTGAATGCGTTGTTGGAAACGTACTTACGGTACTATGTGAGTGCCACACAAAGAGACTGGCCGAAGTTGTTGGACGTGGCCCAATTCTCGTACAATTTGCAACGAAGTGGGGCGACGAATCAGAGTCCATTTGAGATAGTTACGGGTCAACAGCCACTTACACCCAATGCTGTTGCAACTCGTTATGCGGGACCTAATCCAGCAGCTTACCGATTTTCAAGGGATTGGCAAGAGCAAAATGATTTGGCTCGATCTTGCCTTCACAAGGCAAGCAAACGCAACAAGAAATGGGCGGGTCAAAATCGAAGGGACGTGCAATTTCAGGTTGGTGATTCAGTCCTTGCTAAACTCCACTTGATTTTGCGACATAATGGTTTGCACAAAGGGCTTGTACGACGGTATGAGGGACCATTTCGAGTTGTAAAGAAAGTGGGCAAGGTGGCATACAAGCTTGAGTTGCCTGCAAAGCTCAAAGTCCACCCAGTATTCCATGTAAGTATGCTTAAGCCATTCCATGAGGATCAAGAGGATCCAAATCGAGGCAAGTCTGAACGAGCACCAATGGGGGTAAAGGTCTCCTACGATCATGAAGTTGAGAGCATCGAGGCAGACCGTGTGTTCAGAAGGAAGTACTATCGGCCGCGACATGAATATTTAGTTCGATGGAAAGGATTTCCCGAAAGTGAGACAAGTTGGGAACCTGCCGAGGCCTTGTGGCAATTCCAAGACAAGATAGACCAGTTCCATGCAAAGGACGCAACGAGGACGTCGCTAGATTCGGTGGGGGAGAATGTCATGGGTTGCGTATGGGAGCCCGCAACCATGGCACACTTAAGTGATCCATCGAGTTCAAGGGAGGTCTTTTGGCCCAATCGGACTGGCCCAGTGCTTGGAGAGATTGATGGTCCATCTACAAATTTGGCAAATATGGAATGTAATCTTCAAGATAGGCAATCTTAGAAGATATGATCCTTGTGATCTTAGAGATTTGATTGTAATCTTAAAGATTCTTTTTGTAGATACTTTTCAATCTTAGCCGTTGATGTACTTTAATCTGTACCGTTGATTTTGGGAAGGCTCAACTATAAATAGAGGCCTCTTCCCCTCATTGTAAATCACTTCATTCTTTGAGTAATAAGAATTCTTGAGAGCATTCACTCAAAACTCTCTCTCTTTTGTTCTTTGATTTTTCATTCGTTCATCTTGAGTTCTTCCGCTTTTGTGTTGGTGCCTTAGAGGAAATTCTGTTGAATCCTCATTTGTTGGGAAATAGGCTGACTTAGGCGTTTTTGGAGAAAAGAAGCGACCTAAGGCCGCACGGATTGCGTGGGAAAAATCTAAGTCCGTGACACTTGGATCTTCATATAACT
Source organism: Gossypioides kirkii (assembly GCA_005610355.1). Lineage (NCBI taxonomy): Eukaryota > Viridiplantae > Streptophyta > Magnoliopsida > Malvales > Malvaceae > Gossypioides > Gossypioides kirkii. Next base: position 39,519,197 of record CP032253.1, on the reverse strand, counting down.
CCAATTATTTATCTTTTTAAGCTGAAACAATGCCTACTTTTATTTACCAAAGGCAACCAATTAGTTTTTTTTTTATTGTTAGCCAATCACGACTTCTACCTATCAGTTCAAAGTAGACTTGTTCATGTGTCGGGTTATTCGCTCAGGTCCAAAGGTCCGTCCAAAATTTGAAAGAGTTTGGGCACAAATATTAAGCCCGAAAAATGGGTTTGGGTAAAAAATTAGGCCCGCTTAAAATATGGGTCAGACTCGGTCTTAAACATTTAAGACCCGAACCTAGCTTAACCAGACCCGTTTTAAGTTTATAATACTTTATAATATGTTATTTTTATATATTATGTAATTTAAAACACATTAGAAAAATAAACTAATATATAATACTACTCTAATGTAAACATTAAAGAATTTTTTTTAATATACTGGCGTGATTACACGGAAGTATCTGTTCATACTTTCTTAACCCTTAGATAACGCACACACACCTTGCATACACAGGTGCTCGAACTCGGGACCCCTAGGATGAACAATATCTTCTTTTTCACTGGAGACACTTGCTGGATTCAACATTAAAGAAATATTAAAATGATTATATAAAAATTTTCAATAAATAAAAAATTTATAAAATTATATATATTAAAATAAAAAAAATATATAAATATTTTTAAAAAATAAAAACTAATATGGGTAGGTCTAAAATGGGCTTGAATTAGTCTTTTTATAAATATAGGCGAGTTTGGGCAAAATTTTAGGCCTAGATTTTGGCCGTGTCGAGCTTGAACAAGCATAAAGTATGTTAATATCATATTTAAGCTGGCTCGAACCCAACCCGGCCCATGAACACCTCTAATTCAAAGGGTGAGGTTCGTACTCAATTATCTTAATAGGCGGTTGAGGGGGATTGCCTAATAGATGTCAAACCATATTTTGGATTCAGTTCTACGGTGTCGTAACTCACAACAAGAGTTTGTCATTACAATGTCCTCAGTCGAAAAGTCTACCTTTTTTACCATCTATTGTTCGCGCTTTTTTCGTCATCATCAACCCAAGATTGTTTTTCTACCGACCATCAATCTTGTGTGAGCGTAATAGTGTAATCTTAGATTCGAAACATTTAAATAAATTAATTATTATCATTATCCTAGTTTTAAATTGTTTTTTGAATTATTCTTTTATTTTATTTTTAAATTAGTAATTTATATTAAATAGAGATTTCTATTAATAAATCAAGTGAAGCCATCTTGCTGAATCCATCATTTAACGTGGTCGGTTTAGAATTTTTTTAAAATTAAATATTATTTTTTAACTATAAAAAGACGGTCTTATATTGTAATGTAATCAAAAGTGTTTATTATCTTAAATGTGATTTGGGTTCGAATTGCATCAGTCGTATTGTTGTTAGAGCTTTAACTTCTCCTTATAATTCATTAAAAATAAATAAATAAATAAATTCACCGTCTAGAGTTTACTTTCTAAAAAAATAATCTAATCTTTTAAATAATTTGAAATTAGGCTAAATTTCTAAATAAATTTTATTAGGTATATACATCTTCAAAAACAAAAAAAAATTGAGTTTTTGTATGAAAATAGTATGTAATTGATAAAGATGGAAAAATATTCCTACTTGAAAAGCAAGTCATTTTGGCTTTCGTGGTGTAATGTGACTCAAATGCGGCAGTTTTCTTTTTCCTTGGCGTCTAAGCATTTGAATTCCTTTTTTACCCTTTAGTGTTGACATGTCAACTTTTGTGCAATAAAAGTAAAGTAATTATGTAATTTACTGTGAAAAAGTTTTTTTTTTCAACGATTAAGGTATTTTTTTTTCTAGGATTAAGGTTCCTACCTAATAATCTTAGTAAGCACTTGAAGGGTTTTGTCTAATGGATGTCGAACCGTTTCTTAAATTTAGTTCTATGTTGCCGTAATTCACAACAAGAATTCACTATTACAACATTCTCCATTGAAAAATCCAAATTCTTTTACCATTAATTGTTCGCACCTTTTTTGTCATCATCTACTCTATCTGATCATTAATCTTGTGGGACATAATAATGTAGTCTTAAATTTGAAATATTCAAATAAATAATTTATTATCATTATCCTAGTTTTAAATTATTTTGAATTATTATTTTAACTTATTCTTTAATTGATAATCTGAATTTTTATGTAATTATCTTTATCTTTATAAATAGAGGTTTTTATCAAATGGACCAATTTCATAAGCCTCTTATTACTTTAATATGGTATTAGAGTTTTTTCTCTAATGACATAACTTTCAATCTCAGCTTGTATTTTTTTTACCTTTTGCTCAAATAAATATATTCTTGGATCTTCGTATAGCTCCAATTATTTATCTTTTTCAGTCGAAACAACGCCTACTCTTATTTACCAAAGCCAACCAATTGGTTTTCTTTATTACTAGCCAATCACAACTTCTACCTATAAGTTCAAAGTGGTGATGTTCGTACTCGATTATCTTAGTAGGCGGTTGAGGGGCCTTGCCTAATAGATGTCAAACTATATTTTGAATTCAGTTCTATGTTGTGTAACTCACAACAAGAATACTCGTCATTACAATGCCCTCAGTCGAAAAATCCATCTTTTTTACCATCAATTGTTCGTGCTTTTTTCGTCATCGTCAACCCAAGATTATTTCTCTACCGACCATCAATCTTGTGTAAGTGTAATAGTGTAGTCTTAAATTCGAAACATTCAAATAAATTAATTATTATCATTATCTTAATTTTAAATTGTTTTTGAATTATTCTTCTATCTTATTTTTAAATTAGTAATTCATATTATATATAACTATCTTTACCACTATAAATAGAGATTTCTATTAATAAATCAAGTGAAGCCATCTATGTGAATCCATCATTTAATGTGGTCGGTTTAGAAATTTGTTTTTTTTTTCAAAATTAATTATTTTTAACTATAAAAAGATTGTTGGTTAAAGATGTTCATTGTTTTAAGTGTGATCTATATTTGAGTCGCGTCAATCACGTTATTTTTAGGGTTTTACTCTCTCTTTATAATTCGTAAAAAATAATAAATAAATAAATTTACCGTTTGTTGTGGCGAGATCATTTTCTAAAAAAATAATCTAATCTTTTAAATAATTTGGAATTAGGCTAAATTTCTATATAAATTTTATTAGGTATCTACATCTTCAAAAACAAAAAGTGAGTTTTTGTATGAAAATAGTATGTAATTGATAAAGATGGAAAAATATTCATATTTGAAAAGCAAGTCGTTTTGGTTTTCATGGTGTAATATGACTCAAATGTAGCAGTTATCTTTTTCCTTGGCGTCTAAGCATTTGAATTCCTTTTTTACCCTTTACTGATAACATGTCGACTTTTGTGCAATCAAAGTAAAGTAAATTTACTGTGAAAAGGTGTTTCTTTCTAGGATTTAGATATTTTTTTTGAAAATTGGAAATTGATTTGAGCTATGATGTTTTATTCGATTTTGGTTTATTTCAATCAATAAAACAGCCTTTGATTCAATAATGGAATTTTTAATATAAGACAAATTAATGATTCTAATCTCATCGTTTATAAAAAGAAAAAAAAAATCATAATTTATTTATCACGTTTATTTTGTGATTTTTTTTTAAAATTAATAAAAATGGATCAATTTTATTAAAACGCACTCAATTTTCATGAAAATTTAAAAAAAACACTTCTCAGTAACGTTTTTTTCCTTTAATCAGTAAAACACTTCTAAAAGCATTTTCAAGAGAAACCCAAAAAAACACTTTCAATTGAAAATATTTTTAACACATCAGCATTAAAAATAGCAAGCATCAATTCTTTTTCATTTTAGCTGCCACCTTTTAATGTGAAAATAAAACTTACAAAACAGACTCATTTTCTTGTTTTCTTAAACAATGTGAAATATGAGATATGATTGCGTTTGCAGCTTGCTTCTAAAAAATGTGGGATTTCTTCCTTAAATTGTGATATATAGACAATGTGTATACATAGAGACTCAAGGAGTGCTCCAATCACCATCAGCGACACCTCCTGCAATATAGTTTCTTTTTCTTAGTCTGCTATCACTCAATTTCTTCAGAATTTATAGTGACATAACCGTAAACTTCGTTTAATAGCTCTAACAGGGACTTAGTTGGATTAACGCAATATAGGAATTGAATGTGATTAGGTGCATTTTTTGTTTTGTTTATTGGCGTGTTTTGAGCTTAATTCTTGAATCTTTGATTGGTTAGTCCGAAGGATAGAGGTAAACTAGCAGAGGAGCTGATGCTGTTGTGCTTACTTATGCGTGCGATCAGACCGAGACTCTTAAAAGATTGACTACTTTCTATCTTAATTTGCATTTGTACTTGCTAGTTTCTTCTTTTGATGGAAGATATGTGAAGGGGAGGTGAGGTTGTTAAAAAGTTTTTAATCATGCATGCTCTTTCAGCTCTTAATTTCTTGTGCCTGTGTTGGACTCAATTCAAATTTGTTGAGGATTTGACAGCAGCAAAAGAAGAGAACAAAACATCGAGCAAGTGTTGAAGAAACAAAAACAATTTACTTGCTCACAAACGTGCAGCAAGGAAGCAGATCAGCTATGTTGAGGATTCAAGCCACAAAAAGAAAGAAGAAAATGCAGAGCAAAACAGCAAAGAAAATGATCAAAACCGGATCTGCTTACTCATTCAATAAGAAAACAATACATTTATAGTCAAAATACGTCACCAAATACTCAACTAACCCCACTAATCAGCATTGGGACTACTCAAACATTGATTGTACACTTAGATAAGCTGACTTATCAGCTCAATCATCACCAAAACAGCTACTAAATCAGCTAAGTAGCTGTCATACGTCAATAAAAACAAAATTACAATGAAACTAACTTAGTTTATTTATAACAAAAGTTTCTAACAATAAAGTTCAGATCTAATAGCTCTGTTTGCTGCTGCATTGCTGGCCAAAATTCAACAAAATTCTATAAATTCGACATGTTATGAGCAAAATATCATAGCTCATTTTACATTTTCAGTTTAACAGCATTTAAACCTGTGTCAAAGCAACTTAAATCTGCTTTTGGCAGCTAATTGGCTCACTTAAGATTTCACCGGACTTGAATATAAGCAACTACATTTGCTTTTAGATCATGCGGATTGTGGAGTATTATTTTCTTAATTGATCAATTTCTGCAGCAATTGAAGTTAATTATTATTGAGCAGGTGAAGGAGCCTGTAATAGTAGTAGGCTGAAAGTTGGATTTAAGAGATTACCAGCAACAATTGAGCTTGGAACAGGTGATGTCACCAATACTGCAACTATTTCGTGAGATTGAAACTTGTATTGAATGTTCAGCATATCAACACATTCAGGTGTGAATTGAGGTCCTTTCTTGTTTTCATTTCGAAGTTAATATGAAAGGCAGATGCTGCAAATATGCTGCTGATAAAATGATGGGTCGACTGTTGCATGAAGGATTGTAGTATTCGTTGCTTGATGTATTGAAATGCTGATCTATTTAAACATGAAATAAGCTTTTTGTCAATGATGACTTGTGCTTGAACACCAAGGAATCTAATACTTTGCTGCAAAACAGGTCAAATGTTTCAATGCTCCATTACAACCTTCGGAAATAGTTGGTGTTAAACGGGTTGTGCAAGATAAGTTGGTTGAAGAAGTCAATCAACGCCGTCTCACCTTGACTGGTTTTCTATTTCTTCATGCACTATTCATAGAAAAAGTATGCCTACATTATGTAGGAAAAAACTGTAAAATTATTCATGAGTTTCATATTCCACGTTGTTTAAGAAAACAAGGTAAATGAAATTTTAAATTTATATAAATGCCTATCTTGTAAATTTTATTTTCACATTAATAGATGGCATCAAAAATAAAATAAAAAATTTGATTTTGTTATTTGTAGTGTTAATGTGGTAAAAACGCTTTCAACTAAAAGCATTTTTTTAATACATTTTTTTTGAATTTTTTCTGAAAACGATATCAATTGAGCACATTTTAGTAAAATTGGTCCATTTATATCAATTTTAACAAAAAAAACCCATTTCTATAGTTTTTTTAAAAATGGGCCTTGGTAAATTAGTCCACTTTGTGGGTGATAAAAGAAACTTTTAAAATGAAATAATCATAGTCTAGAGAGCATTAAAGAGTTGTAAACAATCAGTTTTCACCATAATCTGGACAATGTAAGAAAATGTGCTTGCCATGTCGTATAATTTGGATAGTGATAATTCTTTTTTTAGTATAGAAAATTAAAAGAATGGGCATTTTTATAATAAATTATATATTTTTACCATTTGGATAGTGATAAATTTTGTTACCAAATTAGGATATTTACTGTTCATAGTTGTGGTTATTTTTTTCATAGTAGGTGTTGCTTGAAAAGATAAATGGTTAACAATGAAATATATATATTTTTTAGGTAGGGATGCAACCCTGACTTTATGGTTAAGAGTCACAATTAGGGCTAGTTTAGTATTGTTTTTGAAAAGTTTAGTTTAAGATTTAAATGTTTAATATTATTGTCAAAAAGTGTTTTTGAGATATACAATGTTCATGTTAAACATGATATTATAAAATAACAAAAATGCATTTAACCAATGTTCAAATTAATTAATATTATGATATTTTAGTAAGAATATAAAAATAATTTTTTATAACTTGTTAATATTTTAATATATGAAATATAAACTTTAAATATTTTTAAGCAATTAATATTAGTTATTTATCAAATTTAATTAGAATATATAAATTATATTTTAAATATTTAAATATAACCATTAAATATTTGTAATTATATATTAACACATTTGTATTATTTTAAGAAATGTTTTATTATTTTTAATTAATGATTTCATTTTAAAATGTAATTTGAATGTATAACCCATATTAAATATTAACATAACATAAAAAACATAAATCTAACAAATTAAAATATTACATGTATTTGGATTAAATTTTCAAAAAGGGGTAATATTTATATACCAAATATAAATATTAAAATTTTTACATTAACATTGGTTAAAGTGAATGAAAAATGGGAGAAGAAAAATGGAGCTATAAAAAAGTAATAATACTTTCAAAAATGCTTTTGACTCAAGAAAATCGAAAAAAAATTAGCTTCTGAGTAAAATTGCTTTTAAAAAGCCACTCTTCTCAATTAAAAGTTGATTGTTTAACACATTTTTTCTTCCAAAAGTGCTTTTCAAGCTAAAAATATTTTTTAAGCATTACTAATCACAATCTTAGTATCATATATATTACATTAAATATATATCAATAAATAGAAATTGGTAGTAGTAATCGAATCCTTGGTATAGTTTATATTTCCTTTTGAAAATTATTACATTATATTTTTAAGGGTTATTATATTATTTGGTATATAAGTTTGATTTCAATGCTCAATTTGGTACCTAAATCAAATGACATCATGTGACCTAATGAATATTTGACATTTGTTCTCTAGTAATAAACAAACATAGGTACTTATTGAGAAAAAAAAAAAACTCATGTACTTAAATAAGACAAAGAAAAACTTAAGTATCAAATTGAATAAATTTAAGTACTAAATTGAACATTAAAATTAAACTCAAATGCCAATTTAAAATTAAAAAAATTGAAATATTAAATTGAATATTAAAAACTCAAGTATGAAATAGTATATCTAACTTTTGTTTGATTCTAAATTTGAATCTATTGAACCCAACGAGTGGCTCCAGTGGTAAAGAGGATATTGTTCATCTTAAGAGATCCGGGTCTGAATGCCTATGTGTGCAAAGTGTGTGTGCGTTGCCAAAAAGTTAAGAAAATATGAATAGATACTATCATGTAATTATACCAATATATTCAAAAAAAATTTGAGTTCTATTAAAATGAAAGCCTCCCTCCATCGTGGAGTAAGCAAAGTTGCCTCGACTTACATTGCATCACCTCCCAAGTTCAGTCCAATCCAAAGCATAAACCTTAAAATTTGTAAATAACAAAGTCAAGTTCAATTTTTTTAAAAAATATTACTTTTTATTTAATATTTAGTAATTTTATATATAATTTCATTTCATTAATTTTTTTTTAAATTTTACTGTACGCTTAGTTCATTGGAATGAAATATGATTGTAATAGAATAATCATAGGCATAACAGTGATTGTAATGGAATGGAATGAGTGTTGTAATTACATTCATATGTTTGATTGAGAGAAATAAATATGTAATAAAAAAAACTAGAATGACAAATATACCCTTTATTAATTTACTAAATAATAGATAAAATAACACAAAACATGATTAACAAGATAGTAATTACTGATTTTTATATAATATTAATATTAATATTAATAAAATATATAATATAACATATTTATTAAATAATAATATATTAAATGAAAAAATTCTCTCCATTATTCATTATTTGGTTGTTGACAAAAAAAATTTTAGATTTGAATCATCCAAAAACCCAATCAACCAAAATTCAAGAAAATTTTTCTTACTATATATATTACATAATATATGAAAATAAAACTTATAAAATTAAAAAATGAATTGGTTGAGCTTTAACCAATGATGATTAGAGCCCAAACTTGATCATAGTATAAGGGGGTTTAATTTTTTTTCCAACCCAAATTTTGACCTAATATTTATATCTAAATTCTTTCATAGGACATACATTTGGATTTAGACAGATAATTCAATTATTTAATAAATTGATTTTTTTTTATGAATTATAGGGGAAGGTAAAGTCCCAACAACAACGCAACTAACGTCATTTGAACTCAGGTAACACCTGGAACAATAAACACCATTAACCATTATATCACCACACGAGATTCAATGGTTTATTTGTTATGTAGTTCAAAAACTGGTTTAAACTCGATTTTAAATGGCTGAAAGTAAGGATGTTGGAAAGAAGAACCTTTCATACTCTTGTCTGAGTGCAGCGAAACCATTACCTGTAATTGCAAATTGTAATGCCCGCCTTGTCAACAGTATACAACATATATTGATAGGAGTATTGACCATCTAGTCGATGTTACATTCTCAGTGGTTAAGACATAAAGAAATGTTATGATTGCTGCTTTGGCTATTACCGGGATGAGACGATTAGAATTATTTAAAGCTTGATAGTGATATATTTTTTATTAGTCATTAGAAGTTAGGTTCGATATTGATGTCTTGTTCCTCGTTTATTCAGGTGTTCTGTAGTTTTTATTAGGAAAGAGGTTGATTTTTTCCATCGTCTTTCTAGTAACATGTATGCACACTAACTGAGCAAAAAAAAAAAAAAAAAAAAACAGTATACAACAAAAGTTCAAACTTCAAAATAAAATTGTTGAGAAAAATAATTACAAGCTCTAAATATAGAAACCGAATTTGAATAAGATTAAAAAATATTATTATCATACTATTTATTTAGCAAAAATAAAAAATAAAAACCGTTCCTATCCATTAAAAAATAACAAACAACCAGCATCGAAATAAAAGAGAAATTTTCAACTACTCAGTGCAAAATGACTTTGCTTAAATCTTTGTTGGCATAAATGGAGACATATTAATGAAAATAAATATTATTATAAAGCCCTCTCCACAAGATATAACAGGTAGGTATTATCGGTTTATCAATTCACCCAGTTCGATTAAATAAATCATTAAAAAACTTTAATGTCCTTCTCCGCACCAATATTCTAATTGATTCTCGATTCAATCAGTCCAATTAGTTCAAACAGCCACAATGGATTTAAAAGATGAACTAATTTCTTCACTTAGAAAGCCAAATAAACAATGTGATATTGGTAACAAGTAATGATAATCCATAGGCAATTAAACAAGTTTTTTTTTTCATTGTAAATGTTTGATTATGTAAAGTTAATCCTAAATATTAATTCCTAACATACTGCATACGTAAAAGTACAGATTATTAAGTGGTATTACGTGACATGTAATTAGCATTACTGTATTTATTTTCTTAAACTATTCTATGCCTTATACTATAAAACTTGAGTAATAGCGTTAGGGTTTATATAATTTTTGTCTATCTAACATGCATGTGCAAGTGTCTACAATAAGAATACAAAGAGAAACATTATTTCTAATATATATATATGTTCTGAAATAAATGAATATAGGAAGACAAATATTTCATGAATCCATAAATTAATGTGAAAGACACGGTCTGATATACATATATATATACACATGAAACATCATTGATCTTGTCTTGATATAGATAATTGTCCTATATCATTTGTCTTGGAATATTCTAAAGGAGGAAAATGGAAAAGACTGAAATATGTATGAAAGAAATCCAATAATTAGTCTTAATGGAAACATTATACATACATACATACATATATATATATATATATATTACATGTATGTGTAAGATAGAAACATTTGTATCGATCATCCTGATAATTGAAATTAAAAATCTACTACCTTATTAACAACAACAACAAAAAAAAACACATGGTTATTATTTAATCTATGAAACACCAAAGAAGTTAAATATGCAAAATCAAATCTATGAGAAAATGGAAAAAAGTAAAAATAAAGTTCTTATGTGTATGTGTGTATATATTCAAACCTGGAATAGAGATAGAGGGTTTGGGTTAAGTGATGGAGCAATGGAAAAGCATGGTGTGAGGAATGAAGCCTGGTCCGAGATCCATTAATATCATAATGATTGATGGATCTTGGATCAAACTTCATTCCATACACCATCTTTTCTTCTTCAACTTTCTCAGTTTTTTCCTTCCAACACATATGAATTAATTAGCGACAATTGTAAGCGTCACTAAATATACCACATGAAAGAAGGAACATAAAGGAAAGACATAGAGAGAAGTATCTTGGGTTTTGAACTTCATTCTAAGCACCCTTTTGTTCCTTCTTTCAATGACCCTAACTAGCTCTCTCTCTCTCTCTCTCTTCTTTTATTTTTATTTTTATTTTAATTTCTCATGATTCAAGCAATCAAAACAAGGCTGCAAAAACACTCAAGTTCTTAGCCTATATGTGATGATGATCTCTCTCTTTCTTTTTCTTTCTCTCTTGCTCAAAGAAACAAATGAAGTAAATGAATGAATGATAGTTATAGCCAAGATGGGGAGAGACAAGGAAAGGAAGAGAAGAAGTTAAAAGCAATTTGAAAAGAGAAAGAAAGAAAAAACATAAAATGTGGAAAGGCACATGATAGACAGGTCACTATAAGCTTAAAATAATGAAAAAGGCTGTTGGTTTTTGGAAGTATGGTGTTGTCTTCTTCTAGGGCTTCTCTTTATGGGAGATCAAAGGCCATGGGAAACTCAGAGGTGACACCAATAGTGGGCCTCCATTACAATTGGAATTCCATATATTCACCCTCTCGTGCTTTAGGCATCAAATTTTATCGTTTATTGTAATATATATTGTGTATATGGGAACAGAATTCAACCTTACTTTTTTATTTTGAAAAAAAAAAATTATTAAGTATTGATGAGTGTTTTCGTGATATGGCACAATCTCTAGATGTGACATGTTAGGTAGATCCCTTGAGTATGGGTTCGCTTGCATGATGACGCGAATTTATCAGATGCGAACTCATACCAACAAACTATACGATTTGGCTACTAAAATAAAGAGGATCGAGTCGACTTTAATCGGATAACGGATCGATAATGACGAACACCATAACTAGTATGCATATTATATCATAAAAGATGGAAAATAAGGGTCATTTTATTGATATTTATATAAAAATAATAATTAATTAATTGATGCAAAGATTTAGGGAGGGAGGAAAATATATGATAAAAGAAAATGGTAAAGTAGAGGTGCCTTGCAAGGCAAAAGAAAGGTATTATTATATATTAAATAAACAAAGAAAGTATCTCTCTCGATAGCAAGAAAAAGGGAACGCATGATAGAACCACTCATTTCCTTGTTAATTAGTAAATTATTATTTTTATTTATGTTCTTGCGTGTGACTGACAATCTGAAGAGATAAAAAGAATTTATTTATTTTTATTTATATAATATTTTGGCTTATAAATCTAAAAATCCTTTAAGAATTTTTTTAAAAAAAATTAAGACTTTCAATTTAATTGGCACCATTTATTATTAATTTAAAAAATTAATAAATTACCTTAGACTAAATTCATCGTTAAACTCAATTGATGTGGTCGATAAAAGTTCTGTGATTATGTCATGTGTCATCCACGTAGAATAATATTGATCGAAAATAAGTACAAAAATTCAAAAAAAAAAATGTTTTAACATGATTTTTTGTTTTTGCTATTTTGAGTTTAAGATGTTTGATTTTCAATATAAATCTTACTCATTTAAATTAATAAATTTAAGATTTTACTTTTGCATTGAAAATGTATAGAACTTATATTACTTGCAATTTGTTTAGAAGTTTTCAAATTATATTTATGTTCTTGTTTTAATATTTAGGTATGAGAAATGTGTTCATCTTCCCTATCCTCTGAACCCAACCAAAGTGATGTTTGCTATTGTGTTTCTTGAAAATATGATGGAGAAGTTGTTTTCTACTATTCTGGAATGAAATGTCCATTGTGGACAATCGAATATTGGGAGAAGGTTCTGTTATAATGGAAATAGAATGGTCGCAAAACAATAAGAAAAGAAAAATAGAACACACAAATTTTACGTGAAAACCCTTTCGGGATAAACCATGGGCAGAGGAGGAGAAATTCACTAATGTTGAAAATCGAATGATACAAGAGAAATTTCGATTACATCTGTTTAAAAGGTTGAAAAACCCTATTCTAATAGAAGAAGTGTAGTTTTCTATACAGATTCTATATGTACAACATGCCGCCACGGATCCTCTTATTTTTCCACTGTATTTTATTTTTTTAACAAGTGATAGGATTTGGATCACACAACTCTAACAGGTTCTACAGTTGCTCAAGTTATAAAGTAGTTGACTACAATATTTTTTAGATGGCACGATGAGCAACTAACAAAAATGGAAAAATATCTTATTTATGTGTTGAACAAAGAGAACAGTGAATTGAGGAATGTTAATCGGAGCTTCAAAAGTCTAAATGAAGATGAATGTGTAATTCAAGAGTTGAAGTTTGAAATGGCCTTTAAGGAAAAGCAAATGCTTTTAGCAACGGAAAATGCATATTATTTGAGGAGGAAGAAAAGAATGTATTGTACTAGAATGTGTATTTATTGAATCATATGCATATTAGTGTTTTTTTAGAATTGCATATTCGTGTGTTGTTTATGGTGTAACGTAAAATGCAGAGCTCTTTGATCGTATGTTAGATAACTATCAGTTTGAGCTCTTTGTTCATATGTTTATTGAATTATACTTTCATAAAATTTTAAATATGTTAGATATGTTATTTTAGAATGATGCTAATCTTATTTTGGAATGATATTAGTATTTTTGTAACAATCTGTTTTTTAGTGGTGTAAAAAGGCAATTTCGGAATCCCATTTTCATAAATCAGGTCCATTAATTGTTTAATTTGAATGCAAGAACTAAATTGTAAAAGTTTTATCACCATAAATTTTTAATTGACCAAAGGACTAGGGGCTTAAATTGTAATTAACCAAAAGTATCAAATGGAAGTTAAACCGTTTTAATTTATATGTTACTAGAGTATGATGAGAGAATCCACTTATATAAGTTAATGGTGGATTAAGTTAATAAAATGTAATTAAACTAATTAATTAAGGTGATTAAGGTATTAATCTTAGTATATAAACTTAAAATTAGTGCATGTATGCTCATCTTATCATCTTATTTAACTGAAACATCCTAAAAACCTAAGGAGAAATCATTTTTGAGCTCAAACAATTTGGTCCTCAATTGGTATGTGATTTCAAGTCTTTTTCTTGTAATTTTTATATTTTTAGGTCATGAGAGTTTATGGGCTATCAATTTATAAAATTGTTAAAGTTTTTGTAAGTTTCCATTGTTTATATATTGAATAAATTGATGTTAACTTGATAGATTTTAAGCTTAGATGTGAAAAAGGACTAGATTGTAAAATTTAATTGTTAGTTTTGTAGAAAAGGACTAAAGCGTATAAATTGTATAACTGATGTGAAATTTCTATAATAATAGATAGCATAGTCCTAAAAGGATGTGATTGAGATCTTTTATGAAATTGAAGCTCAAAATTGAATGATATAGTTATTTCGGTCTTAGGGAATAAATTGAATAAAATATAAAACTTTAAGGTATCAAAAAAATGAAATTAAATATGTTCATGCATATCATATAATAATATAAAAATGTTTTGTATTGATAAATTGTTTAAAATAATTGTTTAGATCAAGAATTGAATCAAACCAGAGATAATAAAAGAAAAGCCAAAATTATCGAATAACCTTGAAGATTCAACTTAATTGTTTTTTTTCCAAGTAAGTTCATATGGTATAAATGCATTTAATTTTTTTTTGTATTTGATTTTTTATATATGTGTTTGGTTTTGAATTGGTATAGAGGTGAGATTTGGACTAAATTGTAAGGAAATGTATATGTGTTAAAAATGCCCGGGTGAACTTAGTAAATGTTAGAATACGATTGATATGTTAGTAGGGTCTTGTGCACACTTTTATGTATTGATTATAGATGATTATTGAGATCCAACATTTGTTGTAGACTCGAAGATACATGTGACACATGTTTAGCCTAGACTAGTAACTTGATGTCGTTTTAAAGGTTTAGCCCGGACGAATAACCTAACATGTAAACGTTCAGCTTGGACAAGCAATCAGACGTGTCATTTTAAAGATTTAGCCTAGACTGATAACCTAACATGAGTATACTTAGCTAGAACGAGTAATTAGAGTAATAAAGATACATGTGTATCCAAGTCCGTTTACTAGAGTTCATTGGACATGATATGAGTTTGATGTTCAATTGGATAAATTTTAAGTTAAGCATGATCATGGTATTGAGATGTTAACTTTGAAATGAATTGGATTGATATATGGTTGAGATTATCATATGATTTGATGATAAGTAAATACTCACCTTGTTAATGTGTTGGTTTTGCCATGTTAACCAAAGTATGCATCTTGTGGTATTTTTTTGTATTTAATTGTATGATAATGTAAGTTTTTGTGTTTAATACCTATGAACTTACTAAGCATTATATATGCTTGCCATGTTGTTTTTCCTTTCCCTTTTAGATCGCATTGCGTAACGTGTCAAGTTAGATAGTTTTGAAGCTCACACTATCATATCATTGAATTGATAGATATTTGATCATTTTGAACCTTGAGATTGTGGCATGCATATAGTGTTTTGGTACATGCTTGAATGTATAAAAGTCTTAATGAGTTTGAAAGTTGTTTTGATCTATGGTATTGAAAGTCATGTTTTGGTAATGGTTGATACCCAGTTGAAATGGTATATTTTGGTTAACATGTTAAAGAAATGTATGGTATTTGAAATGGCATAATTGAAAGTAAAATAACATATTCTCAAGATGATTTGGTATATGTAATGTTGTTAAGTGAATGTTTAAGTTTAGTTTTTGTAAATGTATTGAATATCTTGCATAGAAGTTGAATTGAGTATTTAAACTTGATTGGTATGGTTTTGAGTATGTTTTGGATCAATTGAGTTTGGTATTTGGTACATAAAATGTTAGGTATGGTTGGAAGCATTGAAATAAGTACAAAATGGTTTATTTTTTCCAAAAATAGAGTCCACGTCTCGATAAGCAACTTTCCTTGTCGCAATGTCGGCCAATAATAAGTGATGTTGAGACGTCAATGGTCTAGCATATATGAATTGTAATAGAAAACATATCTTTCGTTGGTTTGAAATTATTGTTATTCCCTTACTAATATAATACTCTCTATTAACTAACAATTTCTTCAAAAACCACCTTTATGATGCAACAAACTCCCTTTCAACCACTACTTATTTGGAACAAAAAAAAAGCATTACCCAAGCAAGTGGAAGCATCTAGTTTTTGGCATATTTTCCAATAACCACTAGTATCACCCCTTTTTTGACGTGAACCTCGTACGAATTAAGGTTACAAGTCACGATTTAAGTTGCTCGATCGTTCTAAATAGGATCAAACTCAAAATACGATAAAGGGTAGGAATAAAAGAAAGATAACAAACAAAATGGTAAAAGAATATAACTTTCAAACTCGAAAACAATTTTAGAAACGAACATACACTATATAACAATGAGACCCAATTTCTATAAAGATGATTAATGTTTCGATAAGTTTGGGTGATTGAAGAAAAACTATGACCCACTATTTATATATGAAATAGGAACCAACAGTATAAGGGTGACTGCCACACTTCAAAAATAGAAAGGATGAAAGTGATAAGATCGGATAAGTTTGAATGCCACAAGAAAACAATCTTGATAAGTTTGGATTTAAGTTCTTGAAGAACAAAAGAGAATTCTCTCAAAATATGTAATTGACCCTCCTCCTCAAATCTTACAAATGAATGACTATTTATAGTGAAAACTAACTAAGTGAATAGTTACAAATCGATCTTAATTGCAATGTCTAGAATATTCTTTAACATTTAAAGATGATTTCAAGTTGCATTAAGAGTTCTCTTCAATCGAATAACCACATGGTTCTTCATCTACTCATACATGCTTCCTTAGTGAGTAAGAAATTCTTCAAGGGGCACATTATTCTCCCATGTTGGATGGTGGACTTTAATGTGAATTAGTTTAACCAAAAGTCACCTTTTAGAATCCTCCAAAGGGCTTTGTTCAGCCGCCATTTGGACAGAGGCACTTAATAAAGCAATGGTTGGCCGAATGGTCAACAGCCTTTTGTGTGTGAACACTTCTTGATTCCCCTTAGCAAAACGAATAGTCCACTTGCATCCTTGAAGGTGGTCGACCATTAGTGTTTCTAGGACACATTAAACACAACATTAGGACATCATAAACACAATAATTAAAATGTAATGAACAAGACATATTAAAGACATAATAACTTAAGACATGTTTAAGACACATTTAAAACTATATTAATGATATAATAACAAAGATACAAATTAAAGAGCATAACAAATATTAGATAAACTATAATTTAAATGCTATGGAATTAAATAAACTAAATGGACGGTTGGGCTTTAAAAGTCCACATGCAAAATGTTGTATGGGCTTGGGTCTTTATCAGGGGCCAAATAAGAATTGATCTTTTCGTGTTCGACCTAAACTTGTTGGATTAAGCTCACGAGTGACTCCTTGAACCTTTTAGCTCTATCCCACGTTATAGGTCCAATAGGCATTCTAATTGGATCACTTAAGGAATTTTGCAAGTCATATCTTGTAAGCTTGTCAACTTGCAGCCCAAATGGTGTGGAAATGGTCAGCTTGGTGTTTGGCTCAATTAACGTTCCAAAGATCACATTATTTTTGGGTTGCTTTCAAAAATCATCATTTTATTTCCAAAAAGTCTAAAACTCTCAACCTTAACCATGAAACTCACCCCTTTTCACAATGAACATCTTCTCCCATCACCTGTTCTATAAAATAAAACAACCTATCTTTTACTACATCTAGTCACCATTTATCCATTCAAGCTATTGGATCCCATTTCATTTCTACTACCTAAACTTTTTAACCTTCTACCACTAATTTTATTTCAATTTATCAATATCAAAAACTTACTATGTTACTAACCAATCTACCAACTCAAAACATCTGTAAATCTGAACCATCTCCATTAGCCATCCAACTCTCAAACTAACCAAATTGTGTCATCACTTGCTCTTAAAACCAAATTTTCAAGCCCAAAAATGTTTTTGATTACCTACCTCACCTCTCTCCCACACCCACCTCTATAAACAAGTAACCAAATACTCATATTGGTAAGTAGACATCCAAGAGGAGTTTGATGCCTTAAAAAGCAATGAAGCTTGGATCCTTGTTCCTTAAGATCCAAATGTCACTGTAATTAAGTACAAGTGGATTTTCATAATCAAGCAAAAGTCAAATGAGTTAATTGTGCATTATAGAGCTTGACTTTTTGCAAAAGGGTACAATCAAAGGAAAGGTGTGGATTATCATTTTGCTTTTATTCATGTCATTAAGTCGTCAATCATTTGCCTTGTATGACCAATTGTTGTTCAAAACCAATGGTCATTGCAATATATTGATGTGAGTTATGCCTTTTTACAAGGATATCTTGATGAACAAGTTTATCTAAGGAAACCATCGAATTTTGAACACTCAAATCATCATGACTACGACTGTCAATTAAGAAGATTGATATATGGACTCAAGCAAGCACCTTGACAATGCAGCAAAGAACTCACCAAATTTCTACTAAAAATTGGCTTCAAACAATTTGCTTGTGATGCATCCTTATATATTCATGATGACTTTGGTATTTTAATTTATCTAGTCTTTGTAGATTTCATATTGTGACTAACAATAATTCAATAGTTGTTTAACATTTATTACTTCTATTTCACAAAAATTTTCACTTAAAGAACTTGGTTCATTAATATTTTTTCTTGGGGTTGATGTAAATATTAACTATATATGGTCTATTCTTATCACAAAGAAAATAAATTCAAGATATCCTGAATGACTCAGGGATGCAAGACAACAAAGGAATTCTTGCTCCAATGAGATCCTCTCACCATTACAAACTTTAAGATGAGTTTGACCCTATTTATGCCACTATATACCAACAAGTTATTAGGAAACTCCAATATCTTTCCTTTACAATACATGATATTCTATTTGTTGTGAATAAACTTTCTCAGTTTATGTATGCTCTATCATACATACATTGGAAAGTAATGAAACACATTCTTTTATACTTGAAACAAACCTTCAGCTATGTTCTTCGACTCATTCATCATTTGGATCCAAAACTTTATATGTACTCGAATGTAGATTGAGTAGGTGATCACATTGATTGTAGTTCGAAAACTGATTTTATTCTTTATATTGGTTCAAATCTAGTAAGTTGGTCCTCAAAGAAACAACCTATCATTGTTTGCTTCTCCAATGAAGCTGAATATCGAGCAATCACAACTGCTACCTCTGAAACTCTTTGGGTTATAAGTATGCTAAAAGAGTTCAAACTTCCACTATCTCATCATCTGGAAATCTTTAATGACAATCAAGGTGCAACATCTCGTAGTTAGCATCCATTTTTGCATTGCAAAATGAAACCCCTTAAGGTAGAGTTACATTTCTTTTATGATCATGTTCAGAGAAAAAAATTTAGATATCACTCACATTTTCACTTTCAATCAGGTTGTTAATACACTTACCTTAGCATTACCCAAAGCAACTTTCATGTTTAACCTCAACAAGTTAGGTTGCTACTCCACGACCCCAAACTTGAGCGGGCATATCGGATGGCCAATTCTTTAGACACTAGATTTCTTATTTGAATTTTAAATTTATTTGAATTAGACTCCTCTTTCTAGAAGTTTTGTTGATAGTTTGTTCACGACTTTTGTGTATAAACATATACACATTCAAGGAATAACAAGCGGCTTATTTTTATCTTTTGCATAAATTTATTCACTTTTTTACTCAAAAATTTAATATTATCAACTACTATACTAATTAGTACATCCTAGAACTCATCACAACATCTCTGTTAATTTAAAAAAAACAATTATATTTGGAAAGAAAAATAACTTTAAACTTTTAAAAAACAACGTAGTTTTTTTAAGTAATTTTCTATTTTAGCTAATTGTTATTTATTAAAATTTAAAAATCATAAATACTCCTTAATTGAGTTGATATTAAGGTAACATTTGATTTGAAGCTTCCTCACATGTACTGGTTTGATATTACTTAGCCCTTCAAAATCCTAGGCTTTTTAATTTTATGATGTTAAGTTGCACCATTATGTATAATTATTATATTTTTAAAAGTGAAAGGTACTGAATAAATTATAATATATATCTTGGTTAACACGTCTTTGACTCTCGATTAGGTTTTCTTAATAAGTATATGTGTCTTCATCTGTTTTAAAGTTTAAGCTTAATCCTATTCAAGTCGGGGTGGTATTCAAGTGAAGCCATCCTAATAATGATGATTCAATCTTAATCCAAATGTATGGAGGAAAAATTCACTATCAGTTCTTTGAACTACTTGTTGAATATATTACTCTTAAAAGATTAATTCAAATGGGTTTATTAATAAGTATTTTAAGGAAATTTGTTAAGGTTAGATAAATTAGTTATACTGATACTCTCATATTAAATGGAGTAATTGGTAATTGATTTCATAATTTCAAGTAAAACCCTATTTTCAATGCTAAATTATGAATTCTAGGCAATATAAATTACCAAACATCAAAAGATTGTAGCTTTGGTTGGGTCTTGGCGTCTATTACAAAAGTTCATTCAATTGAAAAAGCCTTAGAAGCGACAACCTATGAAAGATGCCACCACAATGCATAAGGTTAACATAAGAAAATCTATCCAATTTCTACTTTTAATTAAAAAAAAGACCAGATAACATTTTACTATTAAAATATTAAAAATATATTATACTTTATATATTTTCTGAACGAAAAATTGTTATTTCATCATGGAAATATAGCCTAATAATTATATTAGGATGACTGGTGTAGTAGGCCCAATTTAACCGGGCCCATTCCAAAACCAAACCATTAAATAAAGTTTAACTTAAAATTTATTTTTAATTTAAATTGTCCAAAATACAACCCAAAGCCATTTACAAACCCACAAACCCTAAACTACCAAATTAAACCTTGACCTAATTACATGACCCAAACAAAAGGCCCAAACCTAAAAATCTAAAAAAACCCTAATGGTAGCAGCTTGTGCTGCAACTGTTGCCCCTGCCCAATCAAATGCCCCCATGTCAGTATCTACCATCACTGTCACCAGCAACTTGCCATCACCGCCACTGGAACCTGTAAAAGGAGAAAAGACAGCCATTTGGTTGAAAAAAAACAAAATGGTATCATTGTAATATAGGCTTTAAAAGCTGATTCAAAATTTGTTGTAATGTTTACAAATGCACGAAGCAATACACAGAAAAATAGAGTATTCGAAATAAATACACGGAAAGTATAGTTCAGATTTCAATGATCAATTTTCTCAAGGTATACAATTTATAGTATATACTTATTTATTGTTTACTTATTATTCAAATTTCGAAACCCTTTTATATTCTAAATATATATTAATATACTATTTATTATACCATTATTGCATCTATCAGTATTTATTTCAAAATGTTTAATAAATAAATAATAAATAGTAAAAAGCAAGTTTTAAAGTCATTCCCGTACCTGAATCGTCGCCGCCACCAAGGTCGGAGGCTCGAGCTCTTTCGCGTCCACAAGAAGGAAAACCCCAATATTCAAACATTTATAAAAAATATAATAGAAAAAATAGAATATGTAAACAATAGCAGATTTTAAAAAGAAAAAAAATCGTCAAAATCTTGCTGTTTTTCGAAAATCTGGAAAAGTTCATTTAGATCTAGGTTTATTACTTTCAAAAAATATAAAAGGAAAGGGTTTTTTTTTATAATTGGGCCACTGTGGACGACGACATGTGACGACGGAGGCGCGATGGAACCCTAGGGCCGACGGAAGGGACAAATGGACAGAGAATTGAGAGAAAAGAGAAAAAATAAACTTTTTTTTGAAAAAAATGAGAGAAATGAAGTTTTTTTTTCTGAAAATTTGGCTTAAATACCCATGCCCGAACGATGTCGTTTTGACTATCGAGTTTTAATGGCAAAACGGCGTCGTTTCACGCCTGAAGGACCAGACTCGACCAGATCCAACCTGTAGGACCCGCAGGATCCGTGTTTTTTCATTTACGCGCGTGTTCCTTCCGTTTTTTATTTCTACAATTTCGTACTTTTAACATTCTTTAATTTATTTTAAAATTTCCTAGTAATTTTAAAAGCTTTATAATTTAGTCCTTTAACTTTTGGAAGCACAGAAGGCTACCACATGTCATTTTTGGCGTTATTCGCACATAAAGCCCTTATTTTATTCAAAAATTATATTTTAACCTCTGAACTTTGTTAAAATTACATTTTAACCTTAAACTTTTCCAAAATTACATTTTCACCCTCAAATTTTTCCAAAATCACATTTTAACCTTAAACTTTCCTAAAATTACATTTTAACCCCTAAATTTTTTTAAAAAATACATTTTGACCCCAAATTCTCTAAAACTTCATTTTTCAACCTTATTTTTTTATTTTTTTCTTCGATTCTTTGTACACAAAATTAAATTATTTTCTTCGTATTTTAAATTAATCCTGTTATTTTCTCAATGATTTTGATTTGTGATTCTTTCGTATTTCGTATTTTATTTTATGTTTATTTTTACGTATTTATTTATCTGCTTAATGCTTCTGTTTTTGTATTATTTAATTTTGCCAATAAATTGCATATTCGTGTTTAATTCACACACTCATTTTAAATTAAATTAAAATTGTTTTCTGTCTCAAAATACAAATACAAATGATTTTAAAACCGAGGAAATATCCTTTCGTGTGAAAATTTATGAAAATTATGCCCTAACGTGCTGGGTGTGATTTTTCGTATAATTTGCACAGTCAAATATCCTCTTTTAAACCTTTCAAAATGTCCTTCAATTTCGAAATTCCGAGAATGTCGTGCCTTAACGTGTTGAACACGACTTCAATTCACTGAGAAATTCGAAACACATGGGCATTTTTCTTCGAATTTAATTTTTGAAAGTCATGCGAAATAAATTATGTGTACAAGGATCGTATTTTAACTTCACTCAAGGTTTCAAATTTTTAACAACCAAGATCGGATAATGATCGACGTGGTGTCAATTTTGGGTGTATGAGGGTGCTAATCCTTCCTTAGTCGTAACTGACTCCCGAACTCGTTTTCTGGATTTCGAAGTCCAAAATACTATTCAAAACAGATTTTCAAACGTTTTGTGGTGATCCAATCACATCAAATAAAAGGATTGGTGATGACTCCAAATTTTCAATTAAAATATTTTCGAGACCTTTTTCCAAAAAAAAAAACGTTTCGACAGCTTGGCGACTTCACTGGTGACTTTTTTTTAAATAAAAGAGAGTCAAACCAAAAGCCGATTATTTTCGGGTCTTTTTGTTAAATATTTTTAAACACTCGGTTTTGCTTAATATATGATCCTTTGCATTTTTATGTGATGCTATATTATGTCGATATTGCTAGTATAAGTTTACATTCATATGCATCTGTTACTGTCCCTTTAAGTGGAAGCGGGAAGCTACTCCTTCGTGAGGTTTTCACCTTCGTGCAGGATAGTGAATCGCTTTCGGGATTACATTCGTACCCATGTTTTCGTGAAGTTTTCACTTCCGTGCAAACATGTGGGAAATGTGTCCCCCTAAACCGAACTCATCCGTATGAGCCTATAATGGGTGAGGATCGAGGAATCTACTGGTTTGGGTACCTTTTACTCTAGAGCCTAAACCACATATAATGAGCCATAAGTACTTGCCTTAAAAGGAGTTATACCGAACCTTTTAGCAACTATCTAAGACAAGTTCTTAGGTTCTTTGTTTTAAACCTGTTGATTGATATTGATGTGTTTTGCTAACTTGTTATGTTTTGTCTCTTTTGCTTGCATTGCATCATCATACAAGAAAATGTATTGGTTTAAGCTCGATTACCAAATAAAGAGCTTTGCCATGGAAAATGGATTTCTTGATAGAGTGGACGATAACATGGTCATGCGCTTATGGTCAGAGAAAAGACAGCGTGAGAAAGGAGACAGTGTAAAAGAGGATCATTTATCAAAATTTTGGGATCATACTCGGATAAAGGTGACTCAAAACAGTTTGCAAGAGTTGAGAGACATCTGGGGTCAGTAAGATAATGAGACGAAGCAAATGTTTTATAGGGAATACGGAGACTTACCCTACTTACTCGAATTGAAGATAGACAAACACCTCTTTCGAGCTCTCACCCAACACTGGAATCCTGCATATAGCTGTTTCACCTTTGGAAACTTTGACATGAGGCCCACAGTGGAAGAATACACCGCATTGATTCGTTGCCCCATAATTCAGGTCGACAAGGCATACTCGAAAGATGCATGTGTCCCAACCTTTTTGAAAAGATTGATAAACATAACCGAAATGAGTGAACAGTAGGTTGCATATCGAATCAAAGTAAAAGGAGATAATAAGTATATCAATTGGAAAAGTCTACGAGATCTAATAATGGCACATCCAAATGAAATGAAACGCATCGACATTTTCGCTCTAGGCATATATTGGTTAGTCATTTTCCCAAAAGCATTAGGGCATGTAGAATATGCAATTGTGAGTCTTTTCGATCGGCTTAGCAAGGGAGTCACTCCAGTCCCAGCAATCCTCGTCGAGACTTTCAGATCATTAAATGCTTGTCAAAAAGAATGAGAAAGGAGGTTCATCGGTTATGCACCACTTTTAATGGTTTAGTTTCACAGTCATTTTTGGAAAGTATAAAAATTTTCATACTAAGTGTTCTCGAAAGATTTCTCACCTTCGAGGGAATTCGTTGCCACACAAAGGGTGTAACAGCTCGATTTTTAGTGGTGTCAGAAGCAGTGATTTCGGGATCACAACTCCGACGAGTTGAGTCGTAAATATTATTTATTTAATATTTATGATGTTAATATCATCGTATTACATTTTGGTTAAAAGATTTTATCATTTACATAGTTAATAAAGTAAAAAGGATTAAATTGAGAAAGGTGCAAAGGTAAAATTATTTAAATAGAAGGATCAAATAAGTAAATTAGCCAATAATGGTTAAGTGAATGGAATTTTATGATATTTAAGTGCTTATAAGTGAGATTAATTAGGGTTAAAGTTGATTAATTAGGTTAATTATAAAAGCTTATAAATTTACAAAAATGCCATTGTTATATAAGTAAAAATTAAAAGAAAGAAAGATGAAATTTCCTTATTTTCATCTTCTTCTTCACGGCTAGCTTGGGAAAACTTAGGGTTTCCATTGTTAGACTTTGAGCTTCGATTTAAGTAAGTAAACTTCGTTCCTTTTTAGCAATTTTTATGTTTTCGAGTCTGTATTAGCTTAATCTAGCTAGCTCAAGGACTAATTTGTAAATCTGTCAAATATCATAAATCTTATCATTGTTGAATATGCTTTTTCTTGAAAGTTTTTGATGGATTTTGTATCCTTGATGATTGGGTTAGATCTTTTTGTAAAGTGATTTTTGATAAAATTAGGATTTAAGGACTAAAATGTTAAAATAGTAATATTATTGTCCTTGTTTGAAATAAATGGATTTTCATGGATTTTTATGAGGCTATGAGTGCTCGGCTGGTATGGGTTGGGAGGAAATGAGTACTTTGCATGTTTTATGTTGAAATGACTAAATTGAATTAAAAGAAAGTATCAAGGGTAAAATCATTATTTTACCAAAAAAGGTTTAATTGTGTTAAATGAAATGATTGTGTGATTTAAAGCGAGAAATTGAATGATTTGTGAATGTAGACTATAATCGTCCCTCCGATCGAGGAAAAGAAAAATTAACGGAGTAGTCCCTAGAATCCATTCATAACTGCAATCCAGTCTGGTAAGTTCGTATGGTTAAATTCTAATTTAAATTGCATATTATTGTAATGCAAACTATTGTATTGAGATGAAATGATAATCGGATTTGTGGAAGACGAGAATGAAGGAAAAATGGAAGGCAAACGGGCTTTGAGCCATAAACGGATTAAGAGGTTTGATGACTAAGTGTCATCGTGAGTATATGAATCTTTTACGGATTAAGAGGTCCGATGACTAAGTGACATCGTGAGTATATGAATCCTTTACGGATTAAGACAGTCCGATGACACTGTGTCATCAGGAGTATATGAATCCCTTATGGATTATAAGGTCCGATGGCTATGTGTCATCGTGAGTATATGAATGAAGTGAAATCCATTGTGGATTAAAGGTCCGATGACTTTGTGTCATCGTAAGTGTCAAATGAGAACTGAAACTTACCTTAATGTATACGGTTTAATCAATTCAGTTGATTTGATTTACAATTCTTGAAGTTGGTGAATCTATTTATATTTATGAACTTACTAAGCTAAGAAGTGCTTACCTGTGAAATTACTATTGTTTTGTAGATTCAATTTTACTGATCGGAGATCGGATCATCTTAGAGCATCACACTATCCCGGAATTGTTCAGTAGATTTTTACATTACTTGGTTATATGGCATGTACTAGGATGATGCCACTTTTTGCTTAAGTACAATGAGTTTGTGAAAAACCTTTTTATGTTTGATGAAATATTGAAAATAGACTTTAAGTACCTTGTAATGACATAAAAATCATGTACTTGTGTTGACTTAAATGCATACTTAAAGTTGTATATGAATGATGTTAATGAACTTGTATTTTGGTATGAATCTTGTGATTCTGCATACTTGTTTTGATAGAACTCATGTATGTTTCAATAGAAGTACAGGTTATGAGAGAGGTTGTTCACTGACTTGAGATGTATCGGTAGTTGAATTGTGAGTATTGGAAGTTATATGTATAGTTGTATCGGTAGTTTGCATACATGTATCGGTAGAAGTTGAAAGGTGAGAATTGTAGGTCTCTGGAGTTTTAAGTATCGGTAGATGCATGACATGTATCGGTAGAAATTATACTTGTATCGGTAGAACTAGCACAGGTACCGATAAAAATCTGTACTATTTTAGAATTGTTTACTGATGCCCCGATACTTGACCATTAGGTACCGGTAAAAGTCACCCAAAATATTAGAAATATCATTTTTACCATTGTTGATTTGTGTTTATGTTTAAATGACGATGTTTTACATGTGAAGTGAAATATTTTAATAAATAAAATTGTATAATATAACGATAAGATGAACAGTGATAAATAAACAATAAAACATCAAAAATCCTACCCGACGATAGTGTTCGAATTTTGGGTGTTACATTTAGTGGTGTCGAAATCACTTTTAAAATGGAGTTTCGCAAAAAATATTTTAAAATTTTGAAAAAAAGGGAGTCACCATCAATCCATTTGTACGGTGTGATTGGATTACCTCAAAACGTTTAAAATCCGTTTTGAAAAATGTTGGTCTTCAAAATCCAGAAAAACAGGTTCGGGAGTCGGTTATGCATAAGGAAGGATTAGCACCCTCATACGCTTAAAATTGGTACCATATTGATTATTTTTGGATCTTAATTTATAAACCTTGAAAGCTCTAATAAATTTTAAAAATATGATCCTCAAATGCATGAGCTATGTTTGAAAGAAATCAATTTTGTTTAGAAGTCTCACTATTTCAAAGTGATTGAGAGAGAAAGTTACGTCCAGTGAGTTAGGACAACATTTCGAGATCCAGAAATAATGAGCTTTCCTTTGTAAAACTTTTTAAATTTGAAAAGGATTTTCGATTATCTCGGTTTAAAGAAAAGTTGCACTTAGTAAGTTAAGGCACAAATTTTCAAAATCGAAGGTAAGGGAACATTGCCTCGACTAAGGGTATTCGATTATTTAGTGTCTTTATCATTAAAAATCGAAAATTCGAGTAGGAATTTTAAAATGTCGTTCATGGATTAAACATTAAAATAAGATATCCAATTATTTAAGTTCAAAATGAAATCTCACCCAACACGATAGGACACGATTTCTGAATCCCTTAAAATGATGGAATATCAATCAACTATCGATTCTAAAAGGGATGCTTGATTATTTTAGGTTCCAAGAAGGAATTACACTCATCGCGTTAGAGCATAATTTCCCGAATTCCTAAAATAAAAGGGGCATTGTCTTTATTTTCCTTTAGAAATCCATATATTTTTAACAAAATGTTTTAATAGTTTGATTTTGAAGTAGGACATTGAATTCTTCGGTTTGAGGAAAATGTACTCAATACATTAGAGCATCGTCTTCCAAATTCGCGAAGTAAATGAACCCTTACCTCGAAAAAAAGATTCATATATATTTTTTAAAACATAATTTAACTAAATTATTATTATTATTGTTTTTTGCAAAGTGTTTGAATAAGTGTGCACTTTAACTTAAATAAAAAATAATCAAGGGCATAGGACGAATTACGTCAAGCATGTTTTATTCATAAAGAGGTAATAAGCAAAACAATGACGTATGTAGAATAATGTAGTATGATAAGTTGATAAAGATAAATGCAATATATATACAGCTTAAACAATCAGTAAGAGTAATTAAAAGAACTTCAATTTTAATTTACATGTATATAAAAATTAGGTGTTTTATGCTCAAAGATCGTAACTGGCTTACTAAAAGTAAACTGAATGAATATGCTCATTTTTTTAAAACAAATCAACAAAGTTGTGGAGAAATTTTATGAAGAAATTCATTTTAAACGATAAAACTCGAAGTAAAAAAAAGAGAGATTTTCAACATAAATATGAAAGGGAGGGGTCAATAATATTATAACAAGAATGAAATTTTCAAAGAGCCTTTAAAATTAAATGGAATCTTGAGAAACAAAATAAATGGATTTTTTTAATCCAAACCTGAAAAATTAAAAAAAAAATCTAACGATCAAATTAAAGAAGAAAAATGGCTAGTTAATTTCAAGAAAACAATTTTAAAAAAGGTTGACTAATTTTAAATAAAACCAAAAGACGGGGTCAAGTGAACGAACTCTCCTTTTTTACTTTTATTATTAATTCTGGGGCTAATTTAAAACAAAAAAAAATTTGAGTATAATTTTGAGCAAAGATGAATAGATTTTGGACCTACTTTAAATATGACAAAACAAAAGGGCTTAAAACCTGAATTTTCATTTCAACCTTTGAAAAACTTATTACTCAAATGACAGCATTTCAAAGCAACAATTTTAAGCTAGAAAACGACATCGTTTTAGTTCAAAGTGTGATCACGAGGATCAAAATTAAAACAATGGAAAAATGGAAAGACCTCATAGCGATATTTCCCATTAATGTGAAACACGCGGATCTCCCTTCAACTGGGTCGAGTCATGTGCGGGTTTGTAGGTTGGGACGTTACCGTTTTGAGCCATAAGCATGGGCTTCAAAAATGGCGCCGTACTTTAACCCTATAAAACCATTTTTGATAAAAAAAATCATTTTGAAACCTCCTTTAAAAAAAACTCAAATATTTCTCTTCTCAACCCATCCCTCTCATGCCCTAGCCGCTTCTACTACCCTCGATCGTAGCTCCACTATACCCCCGCTGTTCGCACCACCATGTACGAAGACTAGGTAAACTCTTTCCTCTCCCCTTTTCTTTTAAACGGTTCAATGTACAAAATTTCAAATCTAATTTTTAAGAGAAGAAGAGAAAATATCTTGGAACTTCCCTTTACCTATGAGAACTTCAGATTAGGTTTTGAATCTTAAAAAAAAAGTTCAATTTTTCCTTTAAAACTCTATTCTAATTCTGCCGTCTTCCTCACTATTATTTTGCTTTTTATTTTGAAGTGGTCTTTTTTTGACTAAAAAAGGGTTTTGTATTTCATCTTTTTGAAAGATGTATTTCACTTATATTATTAATCAAAAAATGAACCCAGGTTTTTCTTTTTAATTAGAAACATTTAGATCTAAACCCCTAAATCTATAAAAGGTTTTCTTCGATGGTCTCTTTTTAGAGAAAAAGTTTGGTTTGGCTATTTCTTTCAATTTATAAAAATGGAGAAAAGGTTCGACTTTTCTACTTTTAAATCTGTTTCCTTTTCTTGTTTTGTTACAAACTTAAACAACAAATGAAACATAAAAGAAACGCTAGTAAGATAAATTTAAGATATATGCATATAAATGATATACCTTACGCAAAATATCACTTCTTGAATCTGTCTTGTGTTCGAATCGCTCTGTGGGTTTTTTATGTATTGATTTTTTTGCGTGAATCCTTGTGCATTGATCGTCCCTTGTAAAAGAAAGAGAGAAAAAAAACCCCGTTACAGATTTTAAAATGGCTTTTTATAGCCAAAATAAATTACAACAATACTGTTCTTCTGTCTCTATTTTTGCCTCTGTTCCTTGCTCCCTTTTTTTGCAAGTGGTGATGGTAGTAGGTGGTGCTTTCGGTGGTGTCAGTGGTTGCAGAGGCAAGTGAGGGGGCTGACAATGGTGATGGGGCTCTAAACGCTGACGTGGCAGCATACCAATGGTTGGAGTGGATGTGGGTGTACAAGCAGCAAATTGGGTCTTTTGTTTGGGTTGAATTGTAATGGGTCATTGAAATTTGGACCCAATTTGGGTTTGCATTTGTAATTGGGCTTTGAAGTGTGAATTTATATTAATTTTAAATTTGAACATAAATTTAAACTTAAATTAAATTTAAATTTAAACTTTAAAACAAATTTAATCTTAAAATAAATTTAAAATGGGTTTGGTATAGGCCCGGGCAAAATTGGGCTTCAACAGCTGCCCCTCTTTGCTCGTTATTGTGTAACAGGAACAGAGCAAAGATCAAAAGAAGGCTAATTTTGTCTAATCCCATGGAATCTCGGCTCTATCATTCACTACTTCAAAGTGGCAACACTTGACTTGCTGCTTCATTCCAATCTACTGCGGTTGCGGGGAGAGTGAGATCTCTTATCCCACTTGTTGTATTCTTAAAAATAGGGTTTGATGTCGAGGCTTTATCTTGCTCTTACTACAACTTCGGAGAGATAAAGATTTGTTATCCAACTTTACTATAACTTCAAGAGGATAAGAATTGAAGTTTGAAGCTTCATCTTGCTCTTACTATAACTTCAGAGAGATAAAGGTTCGTTATCTAACTTTACTATAACTTCAAGAGGATAAGAATTGACGTTTGAAGCTTCATCTTACTCTTACTATAACTTCAGAGAGATAAAGGTTCGTTATCCAACTTTACAAGAACTTCAAGAGGATAAGAATTGACGTTTGAAGCTTCATCTTGCTCTTACTATAACTTCAGAGAGATAAAGGTTCGTTATCCAACTTTACTATAACTTCAAGAGGATAAGAATTGATGTTTGAAGCTTCATCTTGCTCTTACTATAACTTCAGAGAGATAAAGGTTCTTATCCAACTTTACTATAACTTCAAGAGGATAAGAATTGACGTTTGAAGCTTCATCTTGCTTTTACTATAACTTCAGAGAGATAAAGGTTTGTTATCCAACTTTACTATAACTTCAAGAGGATAAGAATTGACATTTGAAGCTTCATCTTGCTCTTACTACAACTTCAGAGGGATAAAGACTTGCTATCCAACTTTACTGCAACTTCAAGAGGATAGGAATTGATGTTTGAAGCTTCATCTTGCTCTTACTACAACTTTAGAGAGATAAAAACTTGCTATTGCTTTTCGATCCACTATGACTTCAAGGTAGAAGTTTCACCGTCGTGGATTCGATTCTTTCTCGTCATTTTTCTAAGGTACCGGGTTTGCCGTTGCGACTTAAACCTTTCCCTTCAAATCTTCGTGGTACTAAATCCGCCGTCGCGGCTTAGATCTTTCCCTGATATCTTCATGGTACTGGATCCGCTGTCTCGGCTTAGATCTTTCCCTTGTGTCTTCGCGGTACTGGATCCGTCGTTGTGGTCTTAAATCTTTCTCGTCATGTTTTCGTGGTACTGGATTCACCGTTGCGGCCTTAGATCTTTCCCGTCGTGTTTTCGTGGTACTGGATCTGCCGTTGCGACTTTAGATCTTTCCCGTCGTGTTTCATGGTGCTGAGACCTGTAGAATATGCTCAAATGGGCCTCTAGGTAAGCCAGATTGTTTAGGATGCGATGATCCGAATGAGTCAAATGCTCCTAAACTGATGAATGCAAAATGTCATTTTTAAGAAATGATTTTATTTTAATCTTTAGGTCGACATTGTTCGTCGTTTGTCTAAGTCCTATCACTGATGTGTTATCATGTTTTTTCTTTTGGTATGGTATCTTTGACATGAAACCTAAAGAGGTGGTCGTATTTTGAACTATTTGTTTCAAAACCCTTTTATCCCTCGGATTTGTGTTATTTTCAACTAGTGGGTCCTATGTCAGGTCCCTATAATATTTAGAAATTTTTCAGAATAATATGCAGAAATCCTTCTATTCCTTATATTGTTGACCACTAACCATTATTTCAATGTAAAAATTTTTGCATAGGGTTATAAGGTGGATGAATTCGAATTTGATTAAAAACAAAGGTCGTATAAATGAAAAGATTGTTTGGTTCATTAATCGATATTTCAATGTGAAATTTGCTTTAGCATGGTCGCAAGGCGAATGAAATTTTATTGAAGGTAAAGCTCTCATGAATGGAAAGATTAAAAGTGAGCCATATTGGTCAAAGGATGCCAAATACAAAGTGAGCAAAAAAAATAGGGTTAGGTGGATGAATTTTATTGGAGGCAAAGCTCGCATGAATGAAAAGATTGAAATTGAATTTGATT
The DNA here is from genome assembly GCA_005610355.1 of Gossypioides kirkii. Taxonomy (NCBI): domain Eukaryota; kingdom Viridiplantae; phylum Streptophyta; class Magnoliopsida; order Malvales; family Malvaceae; genus Gossypioides; species Gossypioides kirkii. Next base: position 39,486,859 of record CP032253.1, on the reverse strand, counting down.
GAAGGCTAAAGCTTGCATGAATGAAAAGGTCATTGATTCATTGATCATTGTTTTGATGCCGAAATGCTTTGACATGATCGCAAGGCGAATGAATTTCAGGGAGGCAAAGCTCACAAAAGGATTAAAAATGACATGTATTGGTCGAAAGTTGCAAAACCTAAGGTGAACAAAGAATAGTATTAGGTGCCCCAAATATCAAAATATGAGCTTCAATGAGCAAACTTGGCGAAGACCATTCTGAGCTTGACACGTGTTCATGAAACTTAGAGTACTTTATCAATGCCTCAAGGTGTAAAGTTTCTCTACCTTGTTACTTTTGACAGAGAGGACCACTTCATGCCCCTTTTCTTATTCAAATTTGAGCTGTCCTTTCAGGTTTTCAACTCAAGTTTCCTTAGGTTTCGAGATGCCCTTTACGGGTTTTCACCTCGACCTCTCCTTTTCTTTTTCTTTTTTCTTTTTCTTTTTCTTTTTTATTCTTTTATTTATTTATTTATTTTTCTTTTTTCATCAAATCTAAGTTCACGAAGTTGGGCATGTCTTTGCTATTCATCAAAATCAAAGCTTCTCCAAAAACTTTCTTTGTCTCATGGGGCCTTTTCCCAATTTTGACATCCCTTTTCCTTGTAAGTCTTTTGCAAGCAATATCCTTTTCAAAACTAAAGCTCTCTCGTGGAGTTCTATAAAATGAATCCTTCTTTGTCGTAAACCCTTATCATCTGGTCACGACTTTTAGGATTTTTGACTTCATCTGGATTAAATTCATTCTGCTTTATTGGCTCTAACTAAATCTGGAGGGAAAGAAACTTGCCTTCAATTGGTAGGATGACTTTCATTCTAGTGAGAAAAATGTTGCCCTGGTGGATGCTTTAATAAAAGCTTGATGGTGAGTTTTTCATGTCGAGCCTTTGTAGGTCTCTGTTATGAATCCAATCAATCCTTTGTTGTCTTTATCGGTTCTCCGCCGATGCCTCATTTTTGACGATGTGGTGTTGAGTCGTGATATTTGTTCTTAAATCGACTACAAACTTTGCTTATCGTGTCGTTGCTCAAATTCAAGTCATCGTCAGATATCATCCTTTCTTGGCATTCCATATCGGCTTATAATCTTTCATTTTCAATAATCTGATTAACTGCCGATTGGCTTAGGAAGTACCAATCAATGATCATTAGAAACTCTTTTGCAAAGTTGGCTCGATGATGTCCATGCTTCACATAGAAAGAGGCCATGGAGAATAAATTTTGAAGGTGCCCTTTGCAAGTTTTCATCTTGACTTTTTCTTCTTCTTCTTCTCTTTTTTCTTTTTTCTCTCTTTTTATTTGGGTTTAAAATGCCTTTTGCGAATTTTCAACCCATCTCTTTTTTGATTTTTTTATAACACGTCGAGCCTCAATTCTTCAAGTTTCTATTGAATTCGATTGCATTCTCCCTTTATGAGAGTCTATATGTCATGACATTGATTCGTTGAACCTGGAATGCCTTGATAGGATCATACAAAGACTTTTGGATTCTCGAGGCAATTTGCCTATGTCTGGATTCTCACTTAAAATCACGACTTTTCAAGTAATGTCTGTTTCGTGTCTTGCTCAAACAGTCGTAGCAGATTAGGAGACGAGTTACATTCTTGGTCATTTTCAAAGCCTCAAAGTTTTTTGGACACATGTCTTACTCAAAAGGGTTTAAGTCAACAGCAATGTTGTTCGTATCTTTGATATCAAGGGACCCAGCATAAAGAAAAAGAGGATACAAAGAATAATTGAATGAAAGAATGATTAATTGCGATCTAAACAAATGGAAAGAATGGTAAGGTGTTTGCCAAATAGGACAAAAACAATGCATCATTTTTATCGAAATAAAAGATAGTGGTCATTTGTCCTTTATAAAAGGACCCCTATTACTCTCGGACTTAGAGTGATAAGTGTGTCCTGAATATTTTCCTGGAAAAGTCCTAAAAACTACAGGAAGCTCCTCCACAGTCTAGTTGTCCAAAACACTTCCAAGGGTGTGGGGACGAACTCTCAATAGGTTCCATTCTTCACCTGACATTTTCTCGATTTTTTATCATTTCTTATCTTGATTTATCATGTTTCCTCTCAGGTTTCATTTAGGGTAAATGACTCTCTCTCACACGAGGGTTTCAAATGTTTGGAATCTTATTAAAATTTGATCCAGGAAATGCTAATGCACACGAAATAATAAAATGCATGCAACAAGGCATTGATTCTTGGTTCCATTCCGTTAGACAACTTTACTAGAAAGCAAATTCTTTTACATTAGGCAAAAGCATATATGGTCGTGCTTTAATATTCAAAGTTCTAATTCTTGCTCTAGTTTGCCCCTGATTTCAAAGTTCAAAACATCAGTCTTGAATGGCTAAAGTCTACAAGAATTTAGTCGTTTCTCGCATTTGGGTCAAATCTTTGCTTGCAACCTGGCCCTTATCTCAAACTTGGCCCGAAGCGTGTTGAAATCATTTCTCGTTTAACATCGTCTTGTCTTTAAACAGTCATAAATCTCGTCAACAGAGAGTAGTTTAGGGAATTCTCGATAAGACTTTTTTGACTTTTCAAACGGCCATAGGACCATACTAACAAAGGTCATGAATCAATACACCTTCTTTTGCCCCTTCTTCGACAGGTACTTAGTGGCTAAAATTGCTAGAATATGAGTGATTCTTTTGTCAAGCAGATAAAATGAATCTGTAATCGTATCCTCTACATGCCCCAACACTTTAAGGAAAACAACTAACTCAATCGTGTTTGAGATGAAGATACCATCATTCTTTCTTGCATCTGAGTGTACTAAGCCTTGCAGGCTTCCCAAAGCAATGTACTTGTTTTTTTACTTTTCCTTAATCAAGATTGCTACCCAATGCTAATCTAGAGTAGACCTTATCAACTTGAGTTCTCAGGCAATGGAGCGATGTAATGTATTCTTCTATAGTATGTCCATGTTTCTGAAGGTGAAGCGACCATATTCAAAGCAAACATTATTATTTTGAAACCTCGGGCAATAGGATAGAGTGATGTACTCTTTTATCACGGGTATCATGTCTTCCTTTCCAAATGTGAAGTCATTAGAAATTGAATTCATATACTAAGTGAGAGGTCGAAATTGATGTCAACATATTCGTGATTAGACATTTTCCTTGTTTTGTCTTCCATACTTCATTCAACTCTTGCAAATATGGCTTTCATGTACTTGGGTGCAATCTTGAATCCCTGATATGCATCCCTTTGATAGGTCATTACATTTATCTTTGACCATATATGCACGACCACATTGACTTCTACCTTATCAAGGAATCTGTTTTCTTATTACTAGTTCTCTTATTTGATAATAGAACATGAATCAACACATTTTTTTTATGAAAATGAAATGTAAACAGATTCAAAATATATTGTAATTAAAAGCAAAAATATAACCGTGTCTCTTACCTTGCTCGAGTAACCACTGAAGGTTTGGCACAATCTCACTCAAGGTAGGCTCGTATAGAATTACACAAGCTAATAAAATGAGATGCTTATGAATGCATAAATGCATAAGAAAGGTATTGACTAATAGCTCAATTCTATTAGAAAAACCTTACTAGAAATCAAATTCCTTTACATAAAACAGATACGTGTATGGTCGTATCGCGGTATTCCAAAAGACTTAATCTTCGTAGGAAGCCATTGAAATAGTCTTGGCTCATTTCTGACTTTCGATCCACAATATCATTTTGAAAAGGTTGAGTGGTCAATCACTTCTCGTACTTAGGCCAAAACTCAAATGATTACATGATCTTTTTTTTCGTCTTGTTCATCTGGCAGATCATGATTTTCCTTCTGTAAGCCCAACCATATTATCTTCTATTTTATCAAGGTATCCGTTTTCTTATGACTAGCTTTTCTATTTAGTAATTGAGCTTGGAACTATACCTCTCTTTGTATGAGGATGTAATGCAGATAGATTCGAAATGAACAAGTGTAATTAATACAGGAATAAAACTTGGAACAAATTGCAATTAAAAGCAAAGAAGCAAGAATGTAACTATGTCTCTTACCTTCTTCGTGCAACCACTGAATGCTTGACACAATTCCACTTGAAGTAGGCTCTCAAGGAATTATGTGCAAGTTAATAAAATGTGCAGCTTATGAATGCATGTATGCATAAGAAAACATTGACCCATAGCTCAATTTTACTAGAAAATTTGGTTCATTGTACGGTCTTTGTTTCTATCTTACTCGATTGGCTAATCATTGGCTTTTCATCTTTCTTTTCTTTTTTGAGCATATGCGCGTGACCGTATTATTTTCCATCTTATCAAGGAACTCGTTTTCTTATGACCAATTTTTTATTTAGAATTGGGCTTAAGTCTACATTTTTTCTTTGCATGAAGATGTAATGCAGACAACAATTAAAAAGTAAAAGAACACAGGCATGATAACAAAGTACAAATATAAAACAGAGAACCTAGACTTGGGAGACTACTAACAACTCGGTGTAGTTCTATCCTAAGGTAAGCAACTAGGGTTCACTAAATGTAGTTCAAGTTCTAGAGTTGAGGTACCCAAACCAGCAAATTCCTCGATCCTCACCCATTACAGGCTTATACGGATGAGTTCGATTTAGAGGGATACATTTCTCACATGTTTGCACGGAAGTGAAAACTTCACGAAAACAAGGGTATGTATGTAATCCCGAAAGCGATTCACTATCCTGCACGGAGGTGAAGACCTCACGAAGGAGTAGTTTCCCGCTTCCACTTAAGAGGGCAATAATCAAAATGCGTATGAGTGCAAATTTACACTATCAATATCACATAGTAGAATGTCACAAAAAAGATGTCGAGGATCGCATATTAAACAAAACTGAAAATTTTAAAGTTTTCAAAAAGAACCCGAAAATAATCAATTTTGGCTTGACTCTCGTTAATTTAAAAAAAGTCCCAAGTGGAGTCGTCAGCTATCGAAACCACTTTTAAAACGATGTTTTGCAAAAAATATTTTAAAATTTCGAAAAAAGGGAGTCACCACCAATCCTTTTGTACGGTGTGATTGGATCACCTCAAAACGTTTAAAATCCATTTTGAAAAATATTGGTCTTCGAAATCCAGAAAAATAGGTTCGGGAGTCGGTTACGCATAAGGAAGGATTAGCACTCTTATATGCCCAAAATTGGTACCGTATTTGTTATTTTTGGGTCTTAATTTATAAACCTTGAAAGCTCGAGTAAAATTTAAAAATATGATCCTCAAATGCATGAGCTATGTTTGAAAGAAATCAATTTTGTTTGGAAGTCTCACTATTTCAAAGTGATCGAGAGAGAAAGTTACGTCCAGTGAGTTAGGACACAACATTTCGAGATCCAGAAATAATAAGCTTTCCTTTGTAAAACTTTTTAAATTTTGAAAAGGATGTTCGATTATCTCGGTTTAAAGAAAAGTTGCACTTAGTAAGTAAAGGCACAAATTTTCAAAATCGAAGATAAGAGAACATTGCCTCAACTAAGGGTATTCGATTATTTAGTGTCTTTATCGTTAAAAACCGAAAATTTGAGTAGGAATTTTAAAATGTCGTTCATGGATTAAACATTAAAATAAGATATCCAATTATTTATGTTCAAAATGAAATCACACCCAACACGATAGGACACGATTTCTGAATCCCTTAAAATGATGGAATATCAATCAACTATCGATTTTAAAAGGGTTGCTTGATTATTTTAGGTTCCAAGAAGGAATTACACTCATCGCGTTAGAGCACAATTTCCCGAATTCCTAAAATAAAAGGGGCATTGTCTTTATTTTCCTTTAGAAATCCATATATTTTTAACAAAATGTTTTAATAGTTTGATTTTGAAGTAGGACATTGAATTCTTCGGTTTAAGGAAAATGTACTCAATACATTAGAGCATCGTCTTCCAAATTCGCGAAGTAAATGAACCCTTACCTTGAAAAGACAATTAATATATATTTTTAAAACACAATTTAACTAAATTATTATTATTATTTTTTTTGCAAAGTGTTTGAATAAGTGTGCACTTTAACTTAAATAAAAAGTAATCAAGGGCATAGGATGAATTACGTCAAGCATGTTTTATTCATAAAGAGGTAATAAGCAAAACAATGACGTATGTAGAATAATGTAGTATGATAAGTTGATAAAGATAAATGTAATATATATATAGCTTAAACAATCAGTAAGAGTAATTAAAAGAACTTCGATTTTAATTTACAATCAGTAAAAGAACGTAACTGGCTTACTAAAAGTAAACTGAATGAATATGCTCATTTTTTTAAAACAAATCAACAAAGTTGTGGAGAAATTTTATGAAGAAATTCATTTTAAACGATAAAACTCGAAGTAAAAAAAAGAGAGATTTTCAACATAAATATGAAAAGGAGTGGTCAATAATATTATAACAAGAATGAAATTTTCAAAGAGCCTTTACAATTAAATGGAATCTTGAGAAACAAAATAAATGGATTTATTTAATCCAAACTTGAGAAATTAAAAAAAAAATCTAAGGATCAAATTAAAGAAGAAAAATGGATAGTTAATTTCAAGAAAACAATTCTAAAAAAGGTTGACTAATTTTAAATAAAACCAAAAGACGGGGTCAAGTGAACGAACTCTCCTTTTTTACTTTTATTATTAATTTTGGGGCTAATTTAAAAGAAAAAAAAAATTTTGAGTCTAATTTTGAGCAAAGATGAATGGATTCTGGACCTACTTTAAATACGACAAAACAAAAGGGCTTAAAACCTGATTTTCCATTTCAACCTTTGAAAAACTTATTACTCAAATGACAGCATTTCAAAGCAACAATTTTAAGCTAGAAAACGCCATCGTTTTAGTTCAAAGTGTGCTCACAAGGATCAAAATTAAAACAATGGAAAATGGAAGGACCTCAGAGCACAATTTCCCATTAATGTGAAACACGCGAATCCCCTTTCAACCTGGTCGAGTCATGTACGAGTTTGTAGGCTGGGACGTTGCTGTTTTGAGCCATAAGCATGGGCTTCAAAAACGGCGCTGTACTTTAACCCTATAAAAGCCATTTTTGATAAAACATTCATTTTGAAACCTCCTTTAAAAAAAATTCAAATATTTCTCTTCTCAACCCATCCCTCTCATGCCCTAGCCGCTTCTACTGCCCTCAGACGTAGCTCCACTATACCGCCATCGTTCGCACCACCATGTACGAAGACTAGGTAAACTCTTTCCTCTCCCCTTTTCTTTTAAACGGTTCAATGTACAAAATTTCAAATCTGATTTTTTAGAGAAGAAGAGAAAATATTTTGGAACTTCCCTTTACCTATGAGAACTTCAGATTAGGTTTTGAATCTTAAAAACAAAGTTCAATTTTTCCTTTAAAACTCTATTCTGATTCTGCCGTCTTCCTCACTATTGTTTTGCTTTTTATTTCGAAGTGGTCTTTTTTGACTAAAAAAGGGTTTTGTATTTCATCTTTTTGAAAGATGTATTTCACTTATATTATTAATCAAAAAATGAACCCAGGTTTTCTTTTTAATTAGAAACATTTAGATCTAAACCCCCAAATCTATAAAAGGTTTTCTTCGATGGTCTCTTTTTAGAGAAAAAGTTTGGTTTGGCTATGTCTTTCGATTTATAAAAATGGAGAAAAGGTTCGGCTTTTCTACTTTTAAATCTGTTTCCTTTTCTTGTTTTGTTACAGACTTAAACAACAAATGAAACATAAAAGAAACGCTAGTAAGATAAATTTAAGATATATGCATATAAATGATATACCTTACACAGAATATCACTTTTTGAATCTGTCTTGTGTTCGAATTGCTCTGTGGGTTTTTTATGTATCGATTTTTTTGCGTGAATCCTTGTGTATTGATTGTCCCTTGTAAAAGAAAGAGAGAAAAAACCCCCATTACAGATTTTAAAATGGCTTTTTATAGCCAAAATAAATTACAACAATACTATTCTTCTGTCTCTACTTTTGCCTTTGTTCCTTGCTCCCTTTTTTGCAGGTGATAATGGTAGTAGATGGTGCTTTCGGCGGTGTCAGTGGTTGCAGAGGCAAGTGAGAGGGCTGACAATGGTGATGGGGCTCTAGACGTTGACGTGGCAGCATACCAATGGTTGGAGTGGATGTGGTTGTACAAGCAGCAGATTGGGTCTTTTGTTTGGGTTGAATTGTAATGGGTCATTGAAATTTGGACCCAATTTGGGTTTGAATTTGTAATTGGGCTTTTAAGTATGAATTTATAATAATTTTAAATTTGAACATAAATTTAAACTTAAATTAAATTTAAATTTAAAATAAATTTAAACTTTAAAATAAATTTAAAATGGGTTTGGTATAGGCCCAATCAAAATTGGGCTTCAACTAGTGGTATCAGAGCTTACAGTTTAGCCATTTCTTGGACTGTATTGGTCGTGCTTGATGATTTAGAAGTACATGCCATATGAACCTGTGATGGTGTGATATGGATGAATCTGATCTAACTAAGATTTTTGCAGATAAATACAGAATGCTTGACTCTGAAAAAGATGAAACTAATAAGGTAAACAGTAATGTTCCGACTAATGATTTTGGGCTAGTCATAGTGCATCAATATTATCGATGGCAGAGAATGATGCAAAGAATATGTTCTTCAGTTTAATGGGACAGTGGTTCATGGAATTCATGAGAAATAATCCGATGGCACCACCCCTTATGCCTCCTGTCACATAGCCAGGTGTCCGACCAGTAGCACCTCTAAAAAGGCCTCTACCACCTCCAGTGGTAGAATCGAGATGTCGTATCCCTACAGATATGGTTAGGAAATAAGGAGCTGAAGACTTTCGAGGCAATATAGAAAACAATCCTTCCATTTTTTTATTTTAACAATTTCGTCCTTTTAACATTCTTTAATTTATTTTAAAATTGCCCAGTAATTTTAAAAGCTTTATAATTTCATCCCTTGATTTTTGGAAGCACAGAAGGTTGTCTTGTGTCATTTTTAGGGTTATTTGCACATAAAGCCCTTATTTTATTTAAAAATTACATTTTAGCCCTTAAACTTTTCTAAAATTGCATTTTAACCCTTAAACTTTTCCAAAATTACATTTCACCCTTAAACTTTTCCAAAATTACATTTTAACCCCAAATTCTCCAAAACTTCATTTTTCGATCCTCTTTTTTTATTTATTTTCTTTTTCTTCGATTCTTTGTACATAAAATTAAATTATTTTCGTCGTATTTTAAATTAATCCTGTTATTTTCTCAATGATTTTGATTTACGATTCTTTCGTATTTTGTATTTTATTTTATGTTTATTTTTACGTATTTATTTATCTGCTTGATGGTTCTATTTTTATATTATTTAATTTTGGCAATAAATTGTATATTCGTGTTTGATTCACACACTATTTTTAAATTAAATTAAAATTGTTTTCTGTCTCAAAATACAAATAAAAATGATTTTAAAATCAAGGCAATATCCTTTCGTGTGAAAATTTCTAAAAATTATGCTCTAACGTGCTGGATGTGAATTTTTGTATAGTTCGTACATTCAAATATCCTCTTTAAAACCTTTCAAAATGTTCTTCAATTTCAAAATTTCGGGAATGTCATGCCCTAACGTGTTGAACACGTCTTCAATTCACCAAGAAATTCGAAACACACAGGCCTTTTTCTTCGAATTTAATTTTTGAAAATCATGCGAAACAAATTATGTGTACAAGGATCGTATTTTAACTTCACTCGAGGTTTCAAATTTTTAACAACCAAGATCGGACAATGATCAACGTGGTACCAATTTTGGGCGTATGAGGGTGCTAATCCTTTCTCACTCGTAATCGACTCCCGAACCCATTTTTTGATTTCGAAGACAAAATACTGTTCAAAACGGATTTTCAAACGTTTTGTGGTGATCCAATCACACCAAATAAAAAGATTGGTGGTGACTCCCAATTTTCAATTAAAATATTTTCGAGACCTTTTTCAAAAAAAAAAATTCAACAATTGGCATTTCAATCCATTATTCTAGGAAAGATGATAGGACAATCTCACAAAGTTAGGAATCTTAATAAACTAGGAAAGGAACTTATTAGGAATCAATTAATGATTGATCCTATATTTCTGAGGAAACTAAATAATAAATCTTAATCTACCAGATTACAACCTATGAGTAATTTCTTAATGTATACAAACTAATCGGTTCATTTCTACACTCCCCCTTAAGTTGGGGTGTATATGTTATACAATCTCAGCTTGGAGTTGAATTCATCGAAGTTGATTCTTGGAAGAGATTTGGTGAGAATCTCAGCAAGCTGTAGTTGAGTAGGATGTAGCTTAACTGGACTATTCCATTGTTAACCTTCGCTGAAATGAAATGGTTGTCAATTTTCACATGCTTGGTCCTGTCGTGGTGTATTAGATTTTTAGCAATGCTTATGATGGATTGACTATCACTATGTCCTTTTATTTGGTCCTTAAAATCAAATTCCATTTCCCTTAGTAATCTCTAAATCCACATTCATTAGAAAATGCCTAAAGCAAGAGCACAATATTCTAACTCTACACTACTTCTTGACACTTTTGCTTCTCCATGTAATAAGATTGCCCCAAACAAAAGAGCAATAACCACTTATGGATCTTTTAGTCAATTCTCTAGCCCAACTTGCATTGGTGTAAACCTTTATCTCATGAATTTCACTCTTCTTGAAGAGTAAACTGTAGCCTGGTGTCATCTTTAGGTATTTGAGAATCCTATTCATAGCCTCTAAATATTCCTCATGCAGACCATTCATGTGTTGGCTAACAACATTTACTAAGAATGCAATGTCTGGCCTCGTGCGTAAGAGAGATAGATCAACTTGCCCACTAGCATTTGGTATTACCATTTATCCACTAGTACGCTTTCCTCATTTTTCCTTAACTTTAAGTTGTGGTTCATAGTTGTCTTTATAGGTTTACACCTAAGCATGTTGATCTCAATTAGCAAATCTAATATGTACTTTCTTTGGGGTATAACAATCACTGCCTTAGATCGAGCAACCTCCATGCCTAGGAAATATTTGAGAGCGCTAAGATCTTTAATTTCAAACTCAGTAGCAAGTAATCTTTTGAATTTGATAATTTCCTCTAAGTCATCTCTAGTTAGAATGATGTTGTCGACATAAACAATGAGAATAGCAATTTTACCTTTTGATGAGGATTTCACAAATAAGGAATGATTTGTCTGGCATTGATTGTATCTGTTTGTGACTACTGTTTTGGAAAACCTGTCAAATCATGCACGAGGTGATTGTTTTAGCCTATACAATGACTTCTTTAGCTTGCACACTTGATGGTTATTTGAGGAGTTTTCTAGACGTGAAGGTATTTCCATATAAACGTATTCTTCAAGATCTCCGTTCAAAAAGGCATTTTTTTTGTCTAGCTTGTACAAGGGTCAATCTTTATTTACTGCTAGTGATAACAATACTCGATTCGTGTTTAACTTGGAAACAGGTGAAAAGTTTTCTTGATAATTGATTTCATATGACTAAGTAAAGCTCTTTGCCACCAGCTTGGATTTAAACCTTTCGATACTTCCATCTGCTTTATACTTAACTATAAGTATTCACTTGCAACCCATTGGCTTCTTGTGTGCTGGAATTTACAAAGCTTCTTGAATTGAATTTGGTATTTGTATACTATCAATAGCTTAAATATATGCTTTATATGATTATAAAAATTTCCCATATGCCATATACTTCTTAATAGGATGGTCTGTACATGTTCAAACACCCTTTCTTTGAGCAATAGATAAATCAAAATCCTCAACAAAAGGAACAAGAGGCTCACGAGTTGAAGAATCCATACCAGTGTGAATTTTGAAGTAGGAGACTCTGGTTCAAGTTCTTGACAACCTCTAATTTGAGTGTCATTCTCTAGATTTTTAGTAGGTCGTCTCCTCCTAGAATGACATGAAGTTCTTGATGATTTGCACCAAGTTGAGGTTGAGTGGACTCATGAAACTAAGACTCGAATGGTGTGTCATTTGGATTTGATGTGGAACTAAGATTCAGATTTTGAGGACTCGGAAGAGGTAGATATTTAAGAACTCAGAAGAGGGTAAGGATGTTGGATTGACAGTTTGGGGTGAAATATACAAGAATTAAGTATCTTGAAGAATGTCCTAAAGTTGAAATTCCCTCGAGTTCCCCCCTTGAATTTCGGATTTGGAAAAATAGGATTGGTGTTAAAAAAGTGACATCTATGGAATTGTACATCTTTTAGGTAACATGTTAGTAACACTTGTACCTTTTTTATTAGAATAATATCCTAGGAAAATGTATTTTACTGATTTGGGATCAAGTTTGGTTCGATGTTGTTGGTGTATGTGAACAAATGTTGAACAGCCAAATCATCTAAGTAGAAGATAATAAGAAAAAGATTTAGCATGAGGGAAGGCTTGTAGGAGGAATTCATTAGGTCATTGAAATTTTAGCACTCGACGAGGCATTTTACTGATGAGATAGGCGGTAGTAAGGATGACTTCACCCCAGAAGTGTTTAGGTACATGATTAGTAAATATGAGTGATCTAACTACCTCAAGTAAGTGTCTATTTTTTCTCTCGGCTATTCCATTTTGTTGAGAGGTGTCAACACAAGAACTCACATGAGTAATTCCTTATGTTATGAAATAGGAACCCAAGCTGATGTAAAATACTTCCTACCGTTATCTGTATTAAGAATCTGAAATTTGATTTTGAACTGGGTGTGGATTATGGAATAAAAAGATTTGAAGATTTCCCCAGTTTCAGATTTTTCTTTCACAAGGAATACCCAAGTGGTTCTAATATGATCGTCTATGAAAGATATGAACCAACAAGCCACATTAATATTTTTCATTCGTGAGGATCCCCAAATGTCACTATGAATTATAGAGAATAGATGTGAAGCCTTATATTGAATGCTAGGATAAACATGTCGTATGTGTTTTGCAAGTTGACATATTTCACAATGAAAAAACTTTAAATTTTTATCGGTGAACAAATGAGGAAACAATTTTTCAAGGTACACAAAATTTGGGTGACCAAGGCAGAAGTGCTATAACATGACTTGATTTTCATTTGAAACTGAAACAAAATTAGACAAAGAGTTTGAAACAGACTCAGAAACACAACTTGAATGAACTTGTCCATGTAGAGGAAAGTTTCGTTTGAGCAAGTAGAGACCACCACACATTTCAGCACTAACAATCACCTTCTCCGAATTCGTTACCTGAAATTAACAAAGATTTATAAAATTTAGTCACACGATTCAAGTCACGGGTGAGTTTACTAATTGAAATTAGATTGGAACATAAAGGAAAAATGAGAGAAGAATGTTATTTGTCAATTTGATTGATCCAATTCCTGCCACTTTTGAGAGTGATCCATCTGCTATTCGTACTGTAGAGGGACTTGAATATGGACCAAACTTGTGGAAGACATTAATGTCTCAGGTCATGTGATCTGAAACTCCAGAATTAACTATCCATGGTCTTAATTTTCTTGTTGTTGCAATATGAGCAGAATAAAATGTACCTTGATGTACTAGCATGCTAGTATGTTGTTCAGTAATGGGTGATATATGTCCGAGTAATTTCTGCAGTACCTCAATTTGCTTATGGGTGAGTGGAGTGATTTCCTTGCTAATGTTGGTGTTGTCGAAAGTGTTGGCAACATGTGTGTTGTTGTCTCGATCTTGGCGTGCTTGGTTAGGCCTCCAATCAACATGCTTCCCATGTAATGTCCAACAAATTTCTTTGAGGTAACCAGGTTTCTTACAATCGCACCATGACTTTTCTTTTCTTTGCTTGCTATCCTAAGATGATTTATATGTATACAAGGCTGAGCCTTCCATAACTGGGGAACTCATATTTTCTATCATCATTAGTTTCTTCATGCTTTCATCTCTTCTGAATTCAACAAATGTCTCTTGGATGGAAGGTAGAGGCCTGCAGTTTAGGATTCTACCCCTTTACTTCATCCAAAACCTTATTAAGACCAAGGAGAAATTTGAATGTTCTCTTTTAATCAACAATTTTTTGTGTAAAGTTGCATCATTTGGACATTTCCAGGGGTATATTTCAAGCATATCAAGGTGCTGCTAGTACCGAGTTATTGTGTTGAAATATTGAGTGATAGTCATCTCTCCTTGTCGTAGGTCATGAAATCGAGTTTCAATTTCAAAAAGTTAAGAGGTATTTTAGGAACTGGAGTAAGTTTCTCTTAGCGCATCCTAGATTTCCTTGGTTGTTTTGTAGAGAAGGAAATTTTATCCAATTTTCGTGGTTAAGGAGTTTATTGGCCATGACATGACCATGTGATTTTCAATCTTCCACGTGCGATACTTGGGATCCGTTATCGTTGGAATATGAACCTCATAGGTGAGATAAGCATCATTGCCTCTACCAGAAATATACATAATGACGAATTGTGACCATTGAAGAAAATCGTGACCATTAAGTTTGCGCTTGAGGAATTTTCGATGGTATTGACTGAGGAATTTTCATAGTTTTTAGTTGAAAGATTTTCCTCGGGTCTGGAATTGACTTCCGAAGAGGAAATGGTTTGTTATCCATGTCGTATTAGGATTTAGAGCCTAGCTCTGATGCCATGAGAATTTTGGTAAAAGAAAAATTCTTATTTCATCAAAAAAAACTATAGCCTAATATTTATATTAGGATGATTGACATTTCAATCCATTATTCTAAGGAAGATAATAGAACAATTCCATAAAATTAGAAAAATAACTTTTAAAAGATCAATTAATGACTGATTCTATATTTGTCAGGAAACTAAATAATAAATTTTAGTTTATCAGATTACAGCCTATGAGTAATTCCCTAATGTATACAAACTAATTCGACTCCTTCCTAAAATACTATTCAAATAGATACATGATAAAATTAAATGTCGACAATGAAGGAATATCGCAAAGAAAACGGAAAGAAAGAAAAACACACAAATTTTACATGGAAACCCTTTCAAAAAAAACCACGAGTAAAGGAGAAGAAGATTCACTAATGTCGAAAATCCCATAATTACAAGAGGAGATGACTACGCCTATTTATAGGTTGAAAATCCTTATTCCAATCAACAACTAATAGAAATAACATAGTAAGGTTGAAACACCTTATTCTAATTAAAATAAAATAAAATAAGTCTAATTTATTTGGACTTTACTTTTATTTTATTTTACCACTGTATTTTATTTTAACAAGAATTCTAGTCACCCAATTCTAACAATCTCCACCTTGACAAGAATTCTCTACGAACAAGTTCTCCACCTCTTCCACAAAACCCCTTGAGGGGTATTCTTCAACAATGAACACCAACCAAGTCCAAGCAATACTCAAATTTGGTTATGGGAAGTGACTTAGTCATCATATCTCCAAGATTTTCATGAGTACTAACTTTGCTCACAACAATATTCCCTCGAGCAATAATATCACGCACAAAATGATACCAAACATCAATGTGCTTTGTTCTCTCATGAAACATTTGATCTTTTATAAGAAAAATAGCACTTTGATTGTCACAAAATATTGTACCAATAACTTCAGCCACATTTAAAGCATAAGCCACTAGATTAGCCTCGGCATACCTCTTTGGAGGTTTAATTTCTCTTCTAGATCTATTCTTGGAAAAAGAATATTGTGGTGAAGAAGTGGCTCTATTATGAACTTCTGTACTAACTTGAGAAGTTGACTCTATTGTAGATACTGGATCAATCTGAAACTTCACCTATTTTTGTTGTTCTTTACTGGAAGAGTCTTTAAGAGATAAGTTAGGTAACATAGCAGTTTCATCAAAAAACAACATCTCTACTAATCACAACTTTTCTATTTTCAAGACGCCATAACTTATACTCTTTTACACCAGTCTTAAAACTAAGAAAAACACATTTAATGGATCTGGGTTCCAATTTTCCATTATCAACATTAGCATATGCAGGACACCCAAAAATCTTTATATCAGAATAATCAGTAGGCTTACCAAACCATATCTCTTGTGGAGTCTTTTTCTCAATGGCAACGAATGAAGATCGGCTGATAAAAAAATATGCAGTAGAGGCCAAAACGACTTCGGTAAATTAGCATTCGACAACATACATTGAACCTTCTCCATGATCGTTTTGTTCATTCGTTCTGCAATACCGTTTTGCTGTGGAGTATGACGAACTGTCAAATGTCTCACAATCCCTTCTGATTTGCACAATTCATTAAACTCATCAGAACAGAACTCCAAGCCATTATCTATGCGGAGGTGTTTTATCTGTTTTCCTGTCTATTTTTCAATTCATAGTTTTTCAGGACTTGAATGTGAAAAACACATCGCTTTTCTGCTTCAAAAAGAATGCCTAAACTTTTCTGGAAAAATCATCAATAAGAGTTAACATATAATTAGCTCCACCTCTCGAACGCACTCTAGATGGTCCCCAAAGATCAGAATGAATATAATCCAATATTCCCTTCGTGTTATCGATTCCTTTGGTGAATCAAACTCTCTTTTGCTTCCCAAAAATGCAATGCTCGTAGAACTTCAGTTTGCTAATGTCTTGCCCATCAAGAAGTCCTCTTTTACTCAATTCTGCCATGCCATTTTCACTCATATGCCCTAGACGCATATGCCAAAGTCTAGTAATATCATCATCTGACAAGGAAGAGGAAGCAACTGCAGCATCACTAGTAATAGTTGAACCTTGCAAAACATATAATTTGGCAGTCTTTCTCTGCCCTTTCATCACAATGAGGGAACCCTTGCTAATCTTTAGAACCCCACTTTCAGTTGTGTACTTGTGTCTTTTTGAATCAAGAATACTCAACAAAATCAAATTCCTTTTCAATTCTGGTACATGTCGCACGCCACTAAGAGTTCTAACGACCCCATCAAACATCTTTATTTTAATTGTGCCAACACCTGCGATTTTACATTAAGCATTATTTCCCATCAAAACAACACCTTCAGACATAACTTAATATGTTGTAAACCAATCCCGAATGGGACACATATGGAAGGTGCAACCAGAATCGAGGATCCACTCCTCGCTCACTTTAGAATTGTCGACAGAAGCAACTAGGAGTTCACCATCACTGTTCACCATCACTGTAGTCTTATACTACATCAGCTTCACCGGATTGTTCTGGTTGTTTTCCCTTTTGATTCTCTGTCTCCCTTTTGATCTTATTTTGTAACTTGTAGCACTCTTTCTTAATGTGCCCTTTCTTCTTGCAGAAGTTACAAGTTTTACCTCTATTTGAAGATCTCGATCTACTTTTAGATTTAATACGGGGATTTCGTTCCTGTGTTCTCCCACAATTATCATCATTGTTTCGATCTTGTCTCCCATGAACAGTGAGACCCTCTCCTTGAGAGTCAGATCTAACCACAAGATGTTTCATCTTATCATACAAGGCTAAGGAAGCATAGACTTCATCAATTGTGAGAGATTCACGGCTATACAAAATTGTATCTTTGAAGGTTGAATACGACGATGGCAACGAATAAAAGAGAATTAACCCTAAATCCTCTGTCATACTGAACCTCCATGGTCTCCAAATCTGAGATAATTTCTTTAAACACATTCAAGTGTTCGTGCACAAACGCACCTTCTTCCAAACGATGAGAATACAGACGCTGCTTCATATGCAATTTACTGGTTAGGGTTTTCGACATACATAACTGCTACAATTTTGCCCATAATACAGCAGTAGTCTTCTCCTTTAACACATCTTGTAGAATTCCATTCGACAGATGCAGCTGTAATTACGTCAAAGCCTTCCGATCTTTATGCTTCTCTTCATCTGTCAAATTCGAAGGCATCTTATCTAACCATAATAGGGCATCCTCCAAATCCATTTGCGCAAGAATTGCTTGCATCTTTACCTGCCACCACGCGAATTTGGTGTTGCGATCCAGCAGCGAAATAACATACTTCAATGTCGCCATTATTGTAATCGAGACTAGTAACCTAAAAAACTCTGATACCAATTTGATAAAATAAAATGTTGACAATGAAGGAATATCGTAAAGAAAACGGAAAGAAAGAAAAACATAGATTTTACGTGGAAACTTTTTCGAGAAAAAACCATGGGCAGAAGAGAAGAAGATTCACTAATGTCGAAAATCTCATAATTACAGAAGGAGATGACTACGCCTTTTTATAGGTTGAAAAACCTTATTCCAATCAACAACGAATAGAAGTAACGTAGTAAGGTTGAAACACCTTATTCTAATTAAAATAAAATAGATGAACTATTCTAATTAAAATAAAATAAAAGAAGTCTAGTTTATTTGGACTTTACTTTTATTTTATTTTACCACTGTATTTTATTTTAACAAAAATTTTAGTCACCCAATTCTAACAAAACAACAGAATCGAAAGTTAAAATATAATATTTAATTTTTAATCCCTCATTCATTTGACATTTCTACATAATTTGGCAATGGGGATAGCAATGAACAATTACTTTGGTTACAAGGAACGTTGGATTCTTTTGAAGCCAAACTATCTCATCCACTATAGCTGGTGTGTCTCAAACTCAGAACAATTGCTCCTAAAAGTTCATGATTTGTAGTCTTGTATTGTTTATGAATGATGAATGTGAAGTGGGGTAACCCTTAATTCCAATATTTAAAGGCCATCTGCTTTAAACAAATAGTTCCTATCGTTTTCCATATGTATTTTATATTCAGATGGCCCATCCTTTCCATTATTTTACACTCTACCATATTTTCTTTTTGGATCTCTGTAGTGTGTTAGGGTGACGTTGCCTTACACTATATATATATATATATATATAAGACAATAAGTTGTGATTTTCCAACTTAAAAAAAATTATTTTAATCTCTATTTAATTTTTCGTTTCTTTTAATCTTTAAATTTATTTTATTTATCAAATCACTCAAAAATACACAAAAAATAACATTTGTTAACTTTGTTGATGTGGCATACATGTGGATGCCACATTAGCAATTAATTAATTTTTTAAAATTTTAAATTTTCAAAAAAAAATATAAAATTTGTTTTTAAAAAACTAAAACTTATTAAAATTATTTAAAACGTATAAAATTTTTTACAAATAACTTATTTGCTAACAGGCATACACATGAATGCCATGTCAACATCCTTAATAGATGTTAACTTTTCTGTCCATTTTGGATTATTTGATAACCAATGGACGTTTAAAGGTTAAAAAATATGAAAGTTTTAATGGAGAGCTAAAATAACTTTTTTACTAAAGTTGGAAGGCTAAATAAATCATTATGCCAAAAATATTCTCTCATAGGTTATCTTTAAACTTGCTCATAAGTCGAACTACCCACTCAGGCTCGCCTGAAAATGGGAAGGTTTAGAGAAGAATACATGACTCGGAAATGGGCTTGAATAAAATATAAGGATCATTTTCTATATGGGTCAAGCTTTGAGTAAGATTTTTTGTCTGAGCCCTACCGGACTTGAATATATTATGTTATAAAAATATAATTATATTAATTATATATGTTAAATAATAATTATTTATATCACTAACTCAATAACAATTAAACTCATTATCCAAAACTTAAAAAAAAAATTTACCTAACTAAATAATCCAACTCAAAATATAAAATTGTAAAAATTATATTTAATACAATAAAATATTTATTATATTTATGGTAGCGTTTTTTAATATAAATACTTTTTAGTGTATTTTTAATGTTTTAGAAAACTTTTATGTTAATGTTTTTAGTGTATTTAGTGTATTATATATTTTTTTTAAAATATTTTTAATTAAAAATTAATCTAGAAATCAAATATGAACAGATCGAGTTGAGCCCGAATTTACCTTTCTCAACTCGGATCGGACTTAAACAAAAAAACTAAACTCATTTCTCGAACTGGATAAAATTCAAACTTAAAAAATTAATCTAAATACCTTACATGAATCTAGTTGGATGATTATTAGCTACCTTTAATTACCTTGATGATGCATGCTAAGCTACATTCTTTTAATCGTAGCATTTTTTTTTTCTTTTCAATGTATTCTTTTATAGATTTTATTTTACTTTGAATGTTGTATTTTAAAGAGATTGATTGGACTTTTGAAAAATTAATTCATAAGTTAATTTGAAATTCATATCTAATCTAAAGTATATATTTATTTTTTTATAGTTTAGAATGCATATTTAAAGGTGCAGATGTATGATAAGTTACAAATTTATTTAATATTTATATTTGAATTGCTTAGGAAAAAATTAAAAATGAAACTTACTTTATTGTATATTGGATTTATTTGGAGTGCATATTTTTGCACCAAATTTATGTTTTCTTATGTACTAATTAATAAAATTGATCTCGTAATTCATAATTCATGTATACATGTTTTTTTTATTAATTGTAATTATAAATACAAGATAAATTATTATGTTGGTCAATATCCTAAAAATGAATATGATGCGTTATTCATTTGGATGAAATTAATGTGATACAATCGATTCCTTATGATGTTAATTTTTATTAGGTCTGATAAAAAAATTCGATATCTTTTAAATAAAATTTAAATTTGAATTTTATTAATGGAAAAAAATAATGTTAGGAGAACTTTTCTCTTATTTAAGAGTCTCACCCTTAAATTAGTAGGAATTTATGTGACTATCCAAACCACCTACTCTCTCCCTCAAGCTCTTCCAACATATCGTTGACCCCATTTCTCCACCAACGAAACTTATGAAGTACCAAAAATGGAATTCTTGCTTTGATGGTGGAAAATGGATTGTGATTCTTCCATATTTTATTCAAAGATGAGTATAAAAATATACTATTTTGAGTGAAGAGAAAAAAATAAAAAATTGAATTAGAAACATTAAATAAATTATATTTGTATTTCGGGTATTTATACATATTATCATTGTTCATGATTTGATCCCACTATTCCTAAGATTGACATTCTGAGCGGGACTTGAGCATGCTAGACACATGTAAGCTCTAGGTCGCCCGCTAGACCTCGCGCCCCCATATGCAAACTCTTTGGGTACATGCAAGCTAATCCCGCGAACTTTCCTTGACTCGTGCGAGCTAATACTGCAAGCTCCCATTGCTGTCCTTTCGCTGTTCACTTCACACTCCTCCATCTAATGAGATCCGAATCCTATTTAAATTTCGGGTTAATGATCACCGATGTGTAACAATATCCCTACCACATTTGCAACTGTGAACAAGTTCATGTCATTTTTCCCTTTAGTTTTTCTTTTCTTTTCTAATGACTGTTGATGATATAGGACAACTTTAAACCTAAAAAATGATGCAATGAAATAGATTACTTAATTATATAACGCCAACGCAAGATCCCCATTTGTATTATTGATGAATTCAATTGTTCCTTCTTTGCTTTGTATTATTGGTTATTGACACACTAAGATCTCGGTCTCAAAATTTTGCTTTCACCAAAGGATTCATGTAATATTTTTACAATGGATTTCTTTATTTTCTACAATACACGTTTCATCGATTAATTGAATATTTTTTCATTTCGATTCGACTCGAATTTCATTTCACTCGATTCGATTCGAAAAAATTTCAAATTGAGTTAAAGATAATAAAATATGACTCATAAACTCAATTAACTCGAAATTTTCACTCAATTAAATCGAACGTCCACTTTTAATTTCAATGCATCTTCAAGTGAAAAAAATCATAAAAAACTGGTGAATTTCGAAAAAGAAGATACATGTCAACTTGGAAAAAGAACATAATAAAATACCAAAAGGGTTGATACACATCAAATAATTGGAAAAAAAATTTAACCTCTAGCTTTTTTCCTCAAATACTCGACCCACCACTGCCTCCATTAAAGGGTCCATTATATTTCTAATCAATCGTTTCTTTGTGCCCCTTTTTTCCCTTCTTCTCTTTGGAACAACATACGTGTGTCTTCTATTCAAGTCCTTTCCATTTGCAAAAGCAAAAGATAGAATTAAATAAAGGGGAAATTTTATCTTAATGTTCCCATGGATTTTGACTAATCATTTCTTCTATTTTTGGAGGGGGGGGGGGGGGCTAAAGGGAAAAGGGTTGGAAGATCTATGGGGGTTGTTGTTGTGTTTGGCAAGTAAGTACTAAATACTTTCTGGAAGGATATCCTATCTTCCCACTCTTTAGTCTCTCTCTTTTCCATTGGGAACTTGTTATGTATACATTACAATTTTGCTTCATTAACAGGTTTCTACAGGATCATATTGCGTATTGGTCCCTCTTATTTAATGCCCTGGATTAATTCTTCCACTTATTTTTCACCCTCTTATTACAGATTTCTTGCTTTCTGTTGACTTTAAATCGACCAAGCCTGATGCTTCACTTTTTGTCAAGATTGTTGATAATGTATGTCTGTGTTGATATATGTAGATGATTTCTCAAATTGACATACAGGGTCAACTGCACTATTTTTAGGCATAGAGGTCACATGCACTGCTGGTGGTGGATTATTTTTAAGTCAATGCAAGTGTGTGAATGATTTGGTAGGAAGATGTCACACGGACAAGGATAATGGTATGCCTACAGCCATGGTCACAGCACTTGTCACTTGCCAAAGGATGTGATTACAAAACCTGAAATTGCACATGCTGTGAATCGAGTGTTTCAGTTTATGCATTCACCCCTTGATACTCATTATGCTTCTATGAAAGAATTCTGCAATACCTAAAAAGCTACAGGAGATTTTGGCTAGCAAGCAGACTGTCCATTACTGGTTTTGTCGATGCCAATTGAGGACTTGATATTGATGACCGCAGGACTACGACAAGATATTGTTTGTTGTTTGGTGGCAATCCTGTCTGCAGAGGGGCAAGCGCAGTGGCTGTTTCTGCAAATCCAGTTTTACGCTCCAATGAGCTTGATTTATATTTTGTTCCAGGGGGAGTTGCCGCTGGCAAGTTGATTGTCGGTGAAGTCCCTGCATCAGACCAAGCTGCAGACATTCTCAGTAAACCTTTGTCTGCATTGTTTCATTTGCAAAATGAGGGGTAAATTGAAGGTGAAGGCTGTTGAAGATGGGTGAATGTTTGTGATTCACTACTATTGTAATTAAGTCAAGGTTTAATCAACAATTCTAATTCTAGACTTAATTAGTTTGACGATTTAGTTAGTTTGTAATGGTTTTTCAGATTAATAGTACAACACAGTTTCATTGTTCTCATCTCCTTTCCCCCTCACTATCTGACAGATCTTCTCAGATCTTCACAATCTTCAATATATAACAAAGCAAAAAAATTTCAAATCTTGCCAATTTTGAGCTAAATTTCAGGGAAAATCAGAGTTTGATAATGTTAAAAGACAATTTATTACTTTATGATTGTACAAAGTCTATGAGCTAAACACCTAAGAATTTTCAGCTTCCAAAGCTGAAAATTATTTCCAAAAGTTAGATCAGGAAAAGCTTAAAGATCTTCCATGATTAAAAAAAAAAAAAGAGAAAGGTTATGTTGAGATTAACCTAAAAAAAAGGAGGTTAAATGCACAGCAAGAAGATCTATACAGTTAAATTTACATTTAACCATTTGGGGGGAGAAAGTAAAGGCCTTGGTGTCTGCCACCTGAAACACCTAACTATCAATTGGCCCCTCTTATGACTGGTTTTTCACAACTTTAACACTGCTGTAGAAGCGTTTAAGGTCTTTAATAGCCCTCTCTTCAATCTGGATTGAACGAATTGAAGATGGTGCTTCTATCTCCGGTTTGAACCAGCGGTTCACCCCAGGGGAGTCAGATGGCGAGCCTTGACTTGCAGCTACTGAAAAGCCGGACATTTTCATTTTTGGACTGTGAGAAAGACCGTGCAGTTGCTTTCCCTGCTTTTTAGTTAGAAGCACCAAGATGAAACAGGTGATTGATTGAATAACAATTCATAATGTGAATTTGAAGAAGAAACATTGCATGAAAATGCCATGCAAGAAGAAAGAAAATGATGCATTTTCAGGATAAAAATTATGAAACGAGATAAAAAAGGGTGCATGTACGACATTGAGGGAAAGAGAGAGAGCTGTAATTTCACACACCTGCTGCATCTGGATGTCCCTGAGAGATGGCCGAGAATGATGAGGAGGGGTACTAGAAGAAGCCCAAGGAGGCGTGCTTCTTTCCGCATCAGATGCCTGTGATGTTTGGACTGAGACCACGGGAATTGGCTTGGATGGCAAAAATGAACTCAGTAGGATTTTACCTTCACTTTTACCAGCAAAAAGATCTTCCACCTGATTTTTACTTCCAGTTTTCTGGTTCACCTGTAATTTGCTCTGCTCGTCTTGAATCTCACGAAGTGAAGCAGATCCCTTTGAAACCTTAGCACCACCCCATGCAGGACCCTCACTACGAGGTGTTGGTGGTGGGGGAGTAACTTGTTTAGGGGAGTCATCAAGAGCACCGCTCAGAAACATAGAAAGCCCACCTTTCCTATTCTTCTTCTTGGTTGCTGTTTGAGAAGTACCCTTATCTTCTGCAGGCACTGAACTGTCCTTTTTCTGAAGAAAAAAAGTAGACTCTTTGGAGGCTTCGTTTTGTGTAGCTCCTTCACACCCACCATTCTCTTCCTGCCAAAAGGAAGGAACAAAGATTTCAACAAATTTGATGAATTGTTTGAGTAATTTTGACCTTTTTTCTTTCCATCACAGTAATATAGGAAATAAAAATTACACCCTTCAAGATGCAAAAATCTGAGACCCCGAGTAACTTTATCAGTATAAGAAACACCGAAAAACAAACTCGAGGGAGACCAAATAGTTACTCTAGGCTGATAGCCAAACTATGTGTCAAAGACTGATTCAAACCATGGGACTGGATTAGAATACCGAATAAAGGATTTTAAAGAATCTTGTCAATCAGAATACTTAATTAAGTCATAGAAAATTGCATAAAATATTCATAAGAGGTATTTGAAATCCTTAAGGACCATATTGTAACTGTGTACACTGCAGTTCTGGAAGTTAGTTTCAATGAGCATCAAGATCATTCTGGAAAAGAAAAAGAAAAAGAAAACAAAAAGAGCTTCATTTTTTATTCAAGCTTATGCATACAAATCCTATTAAGTTATTGCAGCTTGAACCTCATTTCACTCTTCTGCACCTTGGACTTCCTAGCTCAAAAACTCTAGAAACTCACAACAGAAAAAAAGAGATGGCAATAGAAGAAATTACGTAGAACTAATGAAATGAAGTGAACTACACAAAACTTCAATGCGAAACGGAAGAATTTGCATCATAACCATAGCAACTCTTTTCTCAAGGAATTAAAACAGATTACTATATCATTTAAAATCTCACAGGTGACCCTATTGCAGTATTCAGAAGCCAAAAGGAATGCGTTTGAATCCATCCAAAACATTCCCATAAATGGTTAAGCACAACGAGACCGTGAAAATCTTCAGTTCAGTCACCTCTCTAATATAAAACAGATGCATTCACAAAGATCTTTACATGCTGCAAGTATAATAAGTTTAAGAAATATAACCTTAGTCATTAAAACTTGGGGGTTTTCAATATCAGAGAAACCCGTCACCGAGTTTGGTTCTTTGTTAGTTGTACAAAAACCAGATACAGTCTCCACCTGTGATACCCTTTGTTTGCTCTTCCTCCGCTGCTTTCTTGAAACCTCAGCCTTTTTATATCCTTTTCCATCAGAGAGAATTGAACATGATCCTTTCAAATGAGACCTTTCAACTGGTACACCAAGCTCAGCAAGAGAATTTTCAAGAGCTGGTCTTGTTTGCAGCTTTGCAATTTGCTGGTCATCAAGGATGCATCCACTCAACTGCTTCTCTTCAAGCACCTCGATCTGCTGCAACTTCTTCCATAAAGCTCGAACTTGTTTGGAAATACCAAGATTAGGATCATCTTTCGGTTGCAGAAAGGAGTCCAATCTGTCTCCATTTTCCAAAGGATTCTTATTCTTGTTGTTGTTACGGGTCCTTAGAACCTCACTTTCACTATCCTCATCTTCGCTATTGATGATAACTGGAAAGGTAGCTGTATGAGTGGGGAGCCGACGATAACTCCATGATTCTGATGATCTCAAGTCTAACGACTTCTCAAGATTAGCTAAAACATCTGGTGATGCACTGGCAAAAGCTTGCGATGAAACTGTTAAGATATAGTCCAAGTTATGAATAATAATATCCTGCATTCCAGAAGTTAGGACAACTTTGTCGTCAGAGTAAGTTTATGCAGAACACTATGTCAAGAAACCTTAAAGAAACTACTCATGCAATAGATAAAAGTTTATCTGTCAGGAGATCTTTTAGGTCAGAATTTGGTCGACAGTATACAACTTACATTAACTATATGCATTCTGATGGTGTTCAACACCATCTGGAAACCTAAAAAACATGCAGAGCAGATCACTGATGAGGGAGGCACAGCAAGAAGAAAAACAATGCGTTATAGGTTGAATCTTTTAGATCTACTACTTTTTCTTTTTCATTTGGCACATTAAGGTAAGCCTGAGTAGCCTATCATAGTTCAAATTTCTGTATACTATTAAAAAAATCCCTCATGAACATATCACAAGTGAGGCAAAAAATAAAGCCTACTGAAGATTGTAAAAGATTTTTCTACTCATAATTGTTAAAGGCTTTCAAGAGAATACCTCACAATGCTTCTTCAAATCATCAGCTCCAAGGGAATCTGCAATTTCAAGTAGTTGAACTGCATTTCGTGGCTCCACTAGACACTCTGCTGCCACTTTCTCACAAAGACTCTTTAAGCTTGGTATGGGCTTTTGCTTAGAATCATTTTTATGTACAGATGTTATGCTACTTGACTCTAAATCATCAAACATGCATTCCTCATCAAATTCTTCTACTTCATCATTGACTTTCAACTTTGGTGCCTTGTCACTTTTGGGCATGCTAGGAGGATAGACAGGGTGATAGAGAGAACCAATAGCCAAAAGATGAGTCTCACCAACTGAAACTGAAGTAGCCCTCTTAACACCATGTAACCGAGTTGCAACAGGTGGTTTGTCTGTACTTTGCTTGCCATCCCACATGTAAACATCACCTGTAGCAGTGGCAGCTGCAGCCCAATACTTGCCAGCAGAAATGCTTACCATTTTCTTTCCACACAACGAATATAACTGTACAAATTCATCGAGAGCAAGTGAATAAGATGTTTCACTTGTCAGGAAGGAAAAAAACAACAAAGACAGTAGAATAGAACCTCTTGGCATCTAAGATCAGGATCTGAGGACACCCAATAAAATAATGCTCCATCTTCAGTCATAGCAATGCTATGTACCATCCCAGCAGCTATTGCAACCACATGAAGTCGTTCCTTTCGATGGAATTTCAGGGGGATGCTTCCACTCTTTTTTAAATTTCTAGTAATGACAACTCGTCTAGGTGTGACTAGTCGATGACCCCAAGTATATACCTGCCGAAAGTTTTACTGTGGTTAGTCCCATATGACAAAATTCTATATATACTAGTTCTATAACAACAGTGAAAAGAAAACTGAAACTAAGATGTTGGGACTCATCCTAGTTAGAACTAGTCCACAAAATATTCATACATTTTGAAACCAAATGTATACAGGGTTAAAGATTGATAAACTTAATTATCAACAATGCCAGTACTTTTACCTCTCCATCGGCTCCCAAAACAATTGTGTGATATTTTGCAGTCGCAACACCTACAAAGACCTTGCTTTTCAAGTACTCAACTATTCTTGGTGTGTAATTTGATGCCGAATTAGAGGTGCCATAGCCAAGTTGACCCTCTCGGTTGCAACCCCATGTGAAAACTTCACCAGATGCAGAGACAACAGCAGTATGCTTATTTGCAGCAGCAACAGCAACTATTCTTGATCTAAGTGAACTTACTCTACGTGGTGTTGGTTGCGTATCCACAGACGTATAGCCCAGCTGACCCTCTACACAATATAAGAAGGTTACATCAACATTTCTGGTCACTAAGATCTTGATTTGTTTGCAACATGATGCACGAAATTAGCTAGCTGATCAACAAGTAAATTTGAATCAACTAAGAGAATAAACAGAAAATTCACTAGAGGAAAACACTATCTCAAACGGTCAGCAAATCATGCTAGCATAACCCATAAGTTTTTACCTCTATTGGATCCCCAAGTGAACACATCCCCACCCTCAGTAGCAATTACAGTGTGATGTTTAGCTGCAGCAATTGCTTTCACTCGATGTGCCCCCAAACCAGAAGTCACTTGGCGGGGAGTGATAACTGCAGCTTGACCACTGAAAAGTATAGAAGGAAAAATGATATGTTCATGATAGTTGACTTGCATTGTCTTTGAGATTGATGATTAACATGATCCTTCATACCCAACATAAAATAACAGATAAAATACCCCCAAACGTTTAAAATTTTCAGCATGGTAGTTCAAAACCAGAAAAACATGATGGAAACTTTAGACCAACAAAATTCAATTCCCAGAGTTCCCACAGCTTAAATTAATTAGGAGTTCCTAATTGAAGCACCATTAAGCTACTAAAACCTCTTATCGAAAGGCACAGGAAACCTTTTACCTATGAATGTCAAAGTCAGGATGCCCAAGACGGCCCCCCCTTCCAAAACCCCAGGTGTAGACTTCTCCGCGGGCCGTAACAGCTATACTATGGAACTTAGAAGCAGAAACCAACTTAATTTTTGAGCCATGAAATGAATCAAGTTTGCAAGGTAGCTTTTGTATGTGGGCATTTCCAGTTCCAAGTTGATAGTTCACACCACTTCCCCAGCTAAACACCTCAGTAGCAACTAAAAACACAAATAAAACTCTGTTACATTTCAAACATAGATAGATTTGGCTTGCATACAACAATAAGAGGCTTTCCGACATGTCAAGACAGTAGCTGGTACCTGAATCCTGTGCACTTCCAAAAACCTGCAACACGGGCCCTGATAGGAGATCTACAGGTGTTCTACATTTTGAATCTTCCAATGTAATAGAAGCACCAGACTGAAGGAGAACGCTTGCTACAGCAAGATGACCGAAATGCAGAGCCCTGTGAAGGCTACTCCATCCTGATTCTCCATCCTGAAAGATACTGAAGAGTCATGGAAAGAGGATGGAACCTAATTGCACCATCATAAAATCTTTATGACTTCATGATGTTTGATACAAGATCATTCATATTCTAAAGCAGGAGATGGGCATCCACTATGAACTTGAAAGCATTAGATAAACTAAAGTAAGAAAAGAATTAGCACCCTAGCATCAGGATCAGCACCAGCCGCTAGAAGCCTTCGAATAATGGGAATGTTGTTTCTCCATGTTGCAATGTGAAGAGGAGTCAGACCAAAACTGTTCCTTGAATTGATATTACCTCCAGCCTTCTTCAATAGAGCCAACACTGAGTCTACATCAGGCAAGCACCCTTCTCGCACAGCAAGCCACAAATCTTTATGTGAGGCACCAGGTGAGACTTTTCGCATGGATTTTTGGAGACTCTGCTTATGTCCTTGAGGTGAATTAAACATCTCCACTAAACCTTAAATCCAGAGATCACTAGAAATACTCCTAAAAGTTAATGAAAATTAGCTGTTTAGAAGTCACAGCAGATAGCTTCTGTTTAACAATATCCCTCCCACAGATCACGTTGAAAGCCAAAGATTCTCCAAATGCCAATAGAGAAGTTAGCAAAACCAAGTTGTAATGATTTCCTAGCTCCTTTATTCCATCTAGTCCATAGTATAATCAAGAAATCAACCGAGTCTAGATTCTACAATCTATTTCCATTTATGTGGAGAGTGTGTCAACAACATATCATCCCACCATCATCTTCGCCGTATTTACTAGGAAAGCATACCAGATTCAAACAACCGTTCACCAACCCCTCATCAGCATTCATGAGAAACAAACATATCTCCCACAAAAATGTGAAGCAACAAGCTGCATTTAAAATTTTCAAGTGTCAGCATAAAATGCCTTCTAGAAAAAATACAACAACAAAAGGAAAATGAAGGAAGAACATAAAAACAACTCAATCACTAGATAGGCAACCAAAATGCAAATTTTATGATGTAAATGTCCAATGAAATAATTGATAAGCAAAGAGCCAAAAGTTGTCTGAGATTTACTGCAATAGGAATTGAGAAAGAGAACACAATGGCTTTAGACAGATTCATTTCTAGGAAGTTATTGACTGATCTAAACAACACAAGCAAATTCTCTAGAACAAAACCAAAATGCAAACTTGAAAATTTGAAATAGGAGCAAAAGAGAATAACAGATCAGTCATAGAAAATTCAGTTTCCAGATCCAAAATTACATGAATTTAGCCAATTCCCAACATTAGAAATCACACAACAAATCAAAACTAAAACTCAAAAGCGTACCAAATTCCAAGCTTCACTAATGAAAGTTGTAAAAGAAAACCAAAAATACCACACCAAAAAAATGAAAATACCCATCACAAAATTCTATATAAATTTAACAAAAACAACACAGAATGGAAGAAAAGACTAGATTTTTCTATTGAAAATTGAAATATTAAAGAAGACCAAATCCTTTAAGCTAACCTTAAAGAGAAATTCCCCAAGATAAAATTGTTGCAGGTTAGAAGAAGAGAAGTTTAAATAAAAGATATAAAGCAAAGTTTTTTTTTTCTCTCTCTGTTACATGGAGAAGCAAAGCAAAAGAATATACCCAAAGAACCAAAGGCATAAAAACATAACTCTTAAGAGAAAATTAAAAAGAAAAAAAAATGTAGGAAAAAACAGTTGAAGACTGAGACAAATGGGAGTTTTCGAAGCTGAAAGTTGAGAGACAATTTTGTCCTTGTTCTTTTAATTTTATGACAGTCGAGAGAATTGGGTCCACGTAACTCTTTGTGCTCTCTATGATGGCCACGTGGCCTAAAGTTGTACTTTAGAATATCTAAACTAATTACATATTAAAATGTAAACAAAAACTAATTAAAAAATTTTCGGAAAAAGTATTCTTCTTTTTCGGCTTTGAATTTATTTTCTTTAGGCTATCAATGTTAATCCTATTTTTTATTTTTTTATAAAAAGCTTAATCTTAATTTTTTTTTCAAACTTTTATGAACGTCGGGCGAATAGGGTTCCAGTTTTTTTAAAATTTTAGTTAAGCTGAGGTAAGGTTGAGTATTTGAGAAATATCTTTTAGTATTAAAATTAATGAATTATTTTATATCAATATTATATTTTTTTACTTAAAATTAAATAGTTATTCAAACTGAATCTATTTATATATAAAGGTTTTGTCCCATGCTCAAGTTAGAAATATTTACTATTCATGGTTAACTTGAGTTTTAAATTTTGTTTTATATTATTTATTGGATTATAGTTCAGTTAGCATCAATTTTATTATCAATATATGAGAATATAGGTTCGAGCGCATTATCTTTTTATTGGAAGATTTTAGACAATTCTATTTTTAAGTATTGTATAAAAAAAATTAAAAATTATGATACTACACTAATATGAAAAGAAGTAAATAAAAATTACTTTAAATTGATTTAGATTTAAATTTCTAACTAGGTTACTATTTTTTAAAATTTAGTGGTTTGATTACATGGTAGTATCTGTTCATATTTTTTTAATCTTTGCAACACACACACCCTTTACACACACAGGCGTTTAAACCCGAGACTCCTAAGATGAACAAAATCTCTTTTTCACTGGAGTCACTTGTTGAGTTCCTAACTAAATTACTATACTTTTTTAATAAATATAAAAATAATATGAAAATAAATTATATTAGGATATCCTAAAAAGTATAATTTTTAGGCACCAATAAAATAGTGCCACGTCATTAAATTTTAAAGATAATAAAGTATTATCATACACTCATCTATATCTAATATCTCTCTAACTTAATTTTACTTTAATTAAATTACTTAAAATATTTAATTTTTTAAATTATAAACAAATATTTTTTTTTACCTTGAACTTAAAATTCAAAACCTCGAACTTTGAACTCGAACCTTAAATTTTAAACTCCAAACTTTATTAGTTAGGATTTAGATTCGAGATTTAAAGCTTAGAGTTCGAGTTTAAGATTCAAGAGTTTGGAATTTGAAATTCAAATTTTGAATTATATATTTTAATTTTAGGTTCGAGATTAAAAAAATCATAATTTTTAGTTTTGGATTTAGGTTAAGAAATTTAAAAAATAATATCTTTTTATTATAATTTATGTCTATATCTAAGAGAAAACAAAGGTCAAGATCAAACGTAAATATTTATTTCTTAACCTTTTTTATGATTTTCTTAACTTTTTTTAATATAAAACGTTGTGCAATTAACACCTTTAAAAATTCTGTCGGACTTTTAAGGTTATTTGATTTTGATTTAAGTTGGAGATTCAAATTTATTAACTATTTTCTAAAGGGTTTGTTTGAGGCAAATTCTAGCAGCAGTGATTGGAGAAGTGACTAATGTATTTGATATTGCATAAGTTATATAGCCAATTACGGAGTCAAAAAATTATTTCTAAGGTCGAAATTAAATTATATATTTTTATGATAGTAAAAATGTAATTTAATTATTTTAATAGTTTATATGTTTATATTTTTTAAAGGATTAAATCAAATTTTTATTTTTTGGGGGCCAAAGTGAAATTTTACCATTACTAATTTAAAATTTTATAAATTATAAAAGATTTAAATGAAAATTTTCCATTTTAGAGGGGACCAGGACCCTTACCAGCCCCATTAGCTCCGTCATTGCATATAATTTATATTATTTGTTAACATTTTTTATCAAAATATTTTGACAATTTACTTGCATATTTTTTAGGATTTTGAGCAACTAATCTCTTGTTTATTATTGAAGAAGAGATTGAATGAAGTAAAGTTATTTTTTAAGGATTCTTATATGATCTACGTACTTTATATATTGGAATATGCAATCCAAGAATATACGAGTTAATTTTATGATCTTTCACATCTTTATATTAAGAATAATTTATTTGATGATATTTGGGCAAATCAATGTGGATTAAAGGTTATTTTGTGATAGATCCGTATTTAAATATGCAAGTCTTGTTCAACCTTGATAAATTTTTTATTCTTGAGGCAAGGTTTTTTGTTGTAGTTGTCGAAGTGCCAATGGTAGTTGCCACTACAGCTAGTACTGCAACAAGTAACATAACTTGCCAATTTTGGAGTTGGCAATCTTTTCAACAAAATTAGTTGGGCAATGTGACTTGGGTTGTCTCGCCTCATATTGGAGGATTTATCCCGTGGTGCAACAAATCTTTGAAGATTAAATCATTCTGAATCAATCAAATCGACTCCCTTGTTTTATGGATTTTGGCTGAACCAATTTGAAGACTTACTTTGAATAGCTTTGATTTATTTTGGGCTTTATGAGGATGTTTGTAAAGCATTTTATGGGGCTATTTTAGTGGGATCTTGATTGTAAACGCGACTAGCCCGACTTGAACCCAAGTCACACTTGAATTGATGAACACCCTTAACCATCAAGCTATGATATGAGGTTCTAATTGATCTTTATCTTAGCAAGCCTTAAACTCTTATATATTATAGGCTTATGTAAGTTAGAAAGTAGTAATCTTTTTAGCATTCATTTGTTCATTAAGGACTTATATTTGAGATTGCATTCAGAGCGTAAAAGAAGTTTGTTACTTGATTTTATGAGAACTTAAAGGTGAGTGATTTAGATCTTTGGGTAAAAAAGTGAAGTTGTTTTACCAGGGTGTGATAGGACTTAAATCACTTATTGTATCTAGATTAAATATAATGAAATTTCTCACTGAGCTAAGCTCTATAAACGTAGCCAAACCAAACTAAGTAAATAACCCTTCATGTTTTTGTTTTCTCTGTTTTATTATAGTGTCATCTAAAGTGGCTACTGCATTCTATTTTTCTTAAGTATTTATCAACTGCTCATTTTAAACTTGGTATCATAGCCTCCCACTTAATGTAGCTAGTTGTGTTTCCCAGTGCTAAAACTTGCTTAAAATGGAATTTTTTTTATTATTTATGACCTATGTTGGATAGAGCAAATTATGTTTATTGGAAAGTAAGAATGAAAACTTTCATAAAGTTCGTGGATGGGA
Source organism: Gossypioides kirkii (assembly GCA_005610355.1). Classification (NCBI taxonomy): domain Eukaryota; kingdom Viridiplantae; phylum Streptophyta; class Magnoliopsida; order Malvales; family Malvaceae; genus Gossypioides; species Gossypioides kirkii. The sequence continues at coordinate 39,452,830 of CP032253.1, read as the reverse complement.
GGGCTTGGAGATCAATTCTTAATGGCCAGGAGCCCCCTACTATTAATGTTTTTGGTGTCAGATCTTCCGAAGTTGAGAAGCTTTCTAATGTGAACTCAAAGGCCTTTATTGCAATCTTTGGTGGTATTGATGGTTAGGTGTTTAAAAAGATTTCTAATTGTTTTCCATAAAGTATGGTTAATTTTTAAGATAGCCTATGAAGGAACCAACACGATAAAGAAATCGAAATTGCAAATGCTTACCACCAAATTTGAGATTCTTATAGTGTAAGAGAATGAGACCATTGGTGAATTTTATACCAACCTATGTGATTTTTCAAATCAGGCTTTTTCTCTTGGTAATGAATATTCAAACTCGAAGTTGGTAAGAAAAGTCCTTCGATCTTTACATAAAAGATTTGCAATCAAGATGTCGATTATCAAGGAGGCTAAGGACATTGGTTGATTGCATATTTATGAACTCATAGATTTGCTTCAAACCTTTGAAATGATCCTTAATGGGTCAAAGAAAAGTAAAGCCAACGATGATGAGAGAATTGTTTCGTAAGTGAATGATGTAGTGCCTAATGCATACTCCATTATGATTGAAAATCTTTAGGAATAAATAGAGTTGCTTACTCAAAACTTCAACAAGGCGTTCAAGAAGCTATCCAAATAGAGTAAAGGATTTGAATGAGGTAAAAGATTCAATAAGGAAAAAGGGAAAGGTATGGCTATTGATTAGAACCCTATAGCAAGGAAGAAAGGCGTTTCAATATTACAAGTATAAAGGGTATGATTATGTACAAGTTGTGTGTGCAAACTTGAAAAAGAAGTCTCTCAACGTAACTTAGAGTGATGAGACTGTCTCAAGCAACTTAGATTCAGATGAGAAGCACTTGAAATTTTATATGGCATTCACTGCAAAAGTCGATACCCTTATTTCAACTAACACTAGCACAAATGATGATTTGATAAAAGAGCCTAGTGCTGAGTTTCTGCAAAGCTAGAATACTATGCTGGAAAAATGGAAGGAAGCATGTGACATGAATGCAAAGTTGGTAGATGAGAACTCCAAACTCAAGGAATAACTAGAAGTTGGATCAAACAGATGAAGTTGAAGGATATTGTGATTGTTGAAAAGGTTGCTAGTTTAGAGACTACTTAAAAGGACTTGCAGTTACATAGTCCATGCTAGAAAAGTTTAATTCTAATAGTGGTAAACTTGAAGAAATCCTTGCTACTGGAAAAAGAAATCTAGGAAAAAATGGCATTGGATATGTCGAGAAGAAAGGAAAAACTATGGTAAAAAGTTTAATAGTTTTTGCCAAAACCACAAATAGTATTGATCAAGGTGAATCTTTAAAGAATCATATTTTGATTCATGTTGAAAAGAAGGTAATCTCTAATCATTAAGTTATAGTATGGATTTCTTATTCCCATCATAGCTAAATGTTTCAAAATGTTGAGAAAGCAAAGGTGGAAGCAAGTAGTGCCAAAATCAATGCCCACTACACTTGGCACCACTCAAGGTCAAAGGTAAGAATTTATATGGAGGAAAAATGAGAGACTATCTCATGAAATGAAGCAACATAAGAAGAGAAGGATTATCTACTATTATTATAGTATGGTTGTTCACATCAAACTACATTGTTATAAGATGTTGAAAGATATAAGATGGTGAAATGTTAGAAGACAAGTTGCAACTCGACCACAATACTATTGAGAAAATTGGTTTAGAAAATAGTGCTTTTAGGCACAACAAATAATGCAAATATACTACTAGATACAGAATATTATGGTCGAGCCACCACATAATACAAATATACTACCAGATACAGAATGTTGTGGACAAGCCACCAAATTTGCAGTTATACTGCCAGATACTTCTTCCATGCACATTTTCCCAACCCCATGTACGTGATATGACATACAGAATAGATTTTACAATAGGCATAGTGGCATGCTTAACATGCGAATCAGAAACAGAATAATGACATTCTTAACATGCGAATCATAGTAAGAATATCACATGCTCACATGCGAATTCGGAATATCAATAAAAAAATATCATGTTTACAATACATGTATTATCCAAAATCATCATATATCACATATCATGAGTATTAGGAAATCACACATCAACAATTTTAATAGAAAAATCACATAATCACATATTACATCACAAATCTGAAGTTTCGGAAACACTTACTTGAAATCCTTCTTTAACGGATTTTACTAATCCATATGAATACTTTTACGTATTCATCCACTAACACTTTTCAGAGATTTATTTAAACATCAATTAAATATTTCTTATATATATATATATTATCTCGATTAAATATAATATTAATTATTTTTATCAAAATAAATCCCCACACTTGACTTTGGAAATCTGATCGCAAGGACTCCAATTCCAACTTCTAAAGTAGGAGATCGATTCTTGAGCCTTTATGATTAAACAATTCATATGTATTAGAATGGGTTACTTTAATAAATAACCTTCAATCTTACTATACGGTGGAGTACTTACGTAAACGTTCACCTAATCGCACTCTTCCACAAGTGGGGGTATGGTTCTGAGATTTGAATAGTACTTCAATAAAATAGCTAAATTGAATTAGTTAGTGTCGTCTTAATTGAATCTATGCGTAAAAATATACAAAATTATATTATGAACGAAGGATCGACTATACTTACATAGTAACGGAGGAAGGAGGGCTCAACAACTTCCCACGATATTGTGACTAGAGAGGAGGATTCGTCACTAATAGAGAATAACATGATATAAAATTAAAAAGTTAGAAAATAGGATGTGATATAATCATTTGATGAACAAAAATAAGAATTGAGAGATTAAAGAAATCAATTACGAAAAGAGGAGAAGAAAAGAAGAGAAATCAAGAATTTTTTATGGTGGTCAAAGGCGGTGGCGAGACGACGATGCGGCGATAGCGGAGGAGAGATGGTGGTTCAGGGGTGGTAAGGTGGCCTTTAATGGTGGTGGAATGGAGGAGAAATGAGAAGAAAATGGGTGAATTAGGTGATAAAAATGAAAGAAAATGAGAGAAAGAGGGAGAAGCAAGGAGGACCGCAGAGAGAAGGGAGGAAAGCAAAATGAAAAAAATATAAAGTAGAATAAGTATGTTTAGGTGTAATGGACGACACCCTATGGTAAGGAAGGTAAAATGGTATGTTGAAGGGACAAAGGCATGGAAAAGGGATTATGAGTAAGGTGTTCAATTAGTTAACCGACCAGTTAATCGACTTGAACTACCATTAATCGAATTAATCGACTCTTTTAAACCCTTAACCATTAATCTAACTAAAATTTTTTTCAAAAAAAATTAATCGAACCGAACTTTTTCGGTTAATTCAGTCGGTTAACCGAATTATCCAAATTTATATTTTTTTTATTTTTGGTTAAAACAAGTATTTTCTCTTGTAAGGTATTTTCAATAGATTTCTCGCCTTTAAAGGACTTTGTGGCCGCGCAGCATGAACAAAATATATCCGAAGAAAAATGGGCAGCTGTCCTCCAGAATCTTCGGGATGAAAATATTGAATGGTGTGCACATTGGTTCCTCCCAGATGAGATTCTCTACCGATGTGGTGATTTCAATTGGGTCCCATTACTCGGAGTCTAAGGTGCTACTGGGTATGCTCCGCTGCTTATTTTGAGACAGTATAAGACAAGACAGTTTATCCCTGCTACACATGGCTTGGCACAGTGCGAATTTTCTTATAAAGGGAACGACTATAAGAAGAAAGTTCGGGAAATAGCGAATTCGTGGAAAAAGGTGCAAAGAATGAAGAAGTTCAATGCCAATCCATTGACAACCTCGAATTATGACTGGTGGAGAAGTAAGAAAGTGAATGACAACATCCCTGCGCCGAATCCAGAAAATGTTCGCCTTCTGGAGGAATATTTGCAAGAAGTCCCGACGGAGACAGACATCCTTAAGCGTGCCTTTGAAAGGAAAAGCTCAGAGTTCGGAAAGAGGATAGAAGTACTAGAGGAAGACAAGATGCAGCTAGGGCTAGATGTGGATTTTCATAGGTTAGAGGTCGAGAAATTGAGAAAAGGGAAAAATAAGGCTGAAGAAGACCTTGAAGATTTGAAGAAATACTATAAAAAGCTTCGTCAATCCATAAGGATTGCGGGGTTAGGGAAAACTTCTGAGCAATAGCGTCAGGAAATTCAGGAACAAAAGGACCAAACGGAGTATTGGCAAAGAAAGTTCCAAGATGGTTAAGCCCAAGAGAACGCCTTGAAGGGAGAGCTACTAGAAAAACGAGTCGAAGAGACCAAGTTGAAAGCTCAAATGGCCAGTCTAGAAGCGAGGATAAAGGAGTTAGAAGAGTCATTATGGAGGCACCGAAATTGAAACATAGTATCGGAGCTGAAAGCGTGCATGGCCGAAAGACAAGAACTAAGAGAAAGAGTGCAAGAACTGGAGGCTACACTCCATAATAATGAAATTCGACTCGAGGTCATGGAAACAAATTTAGAAACCAGTGAATGGCACACCCGTCAAGCCTAGAGAGAGGTCGGGGAACGAGATCATATCATGAGCAAGGCACTAACTCAAATGAGAGAAGCAGTCGATCACATACAAGAGCTGGCCGCTGAAGCTGACGTTTTGAGCCTTCAGTACGAGTCGAGGTCGGAACGAGGAAAGAAGTTATCAGGATTGCTAGGAAAGATTAAGGATCTGGGCCGAAAGGCCAAACCATTTGTATAAACTTTATTTTATGTAAAGAAGTTTTTCTTCTCGAGAAGTTGCTCTAAATGAAAATAGACTTTAGAATCAATGCCTTTTCTCGCATTCGCACACATGGATTTTGCATCATATCTTGCATATTATTGGCATAACATCTCCTAACTAATTAAAATTAATTTAACTAGTTAACAACAGTAAACATTGAAAACCCACATCGTTATTATACGCGTAAGAAGGCCAAAGCTATGGATCAGAGAATAGAGAGGCTAGAGCAAATGCAAAAAGAAATACAAGAGCAGATGCAAGCTCAGTTACAAGACCAGCTAGAGAGAGTACAAAGGGACATGAGATGCAATATAATTAATCAGTTAACCCAGTTGTTGCGAGATGCAGATAAAGGAAAAGGTCCCACTGAAGGCCCGAGAGAGGAAAACGAGGATTCTCAATATCCTCCCGGCTTTACACCCATACACCATCAGGACCAGCCAGAAACAAACCCGCGAGAAACACCCATCCTCATTCGGGCGCAATCGCAGCCCGTTGGCGCATCAAGCAAAACTAATTACCTGGTCGGATCGGGATTGAACCCGGGTGAAACCGCAGCGAATCCCATCAACCCTGACCTCGATGATATGATGGAGGCAGAAAGAACGAAAGTAGAGGTATCCAAACAAATTGAAGAAAGGTACAAATGGCTGGAAGATAAAGTTAGCGCAATGGAGGGGATTGATGCCTATAGTGGAATTGATGCCAAAGAACTAAGTCTGGTTCCAGACCTAGTGCTACCTCCAAAGTTCAAGATGCCCGAATTTGAAAAATACAACGGGACAAGCTGCCCAGAAGCACACATTACGATGTTCTGTCGGAAGATGACATGGTATGTCTACAATGAAAAATTATTAATTCACTGTTTCCAAGATAGTTTGGTTGGATCCGCTACAAAATGGTACAACCAACTAAGCCGCACGAAAATCAGTTCCTGGAAGGACCTGGCCCAAGCTTTTATGAAGCAATACGGCCATGTTACTGATATCGCTCCAGACAGAATTACCTTGCAAAAAATGAAAAAGAAACCAAGTGAAAGCTTTCGACAATATGCTCAACGTTGAAGGGATGTAGCTACCCAGGTACAACCGCCGTTGACAGAAAAAGAGACAACGATGCTTTTTGTCCACACGCTAAAGGCACCGTATCTCGATCGCTTGGTGGGTAATGCTACAAAGAGTTTTTCGGATGTAGTGATGTCAGGAGAAATGATTGAGAGCGCGATTAAAAGTGGAAAAATCGACGCAAGAGACAATGGAAAAAGGGCAGCACCTAAGAGGAAGGAAGCCGGGGTGAATAATGTAAGCACATACAGACCAAATTATGCGAAGTCAATTACGATGACGCAATCAAAACCTCCTTCTAACAATTATCAAAGTTTACAAAGATCAGAATCAAACTGGAAGAAGAATACCGAGAAGATTCAGTTCACCCCAATTCCTGTTACGTACAAAGACCTCTACCAGTAGTTATATGATCAACACGTGGTAGCCCCATTTATCACAGAGCCCGTACCACCACCATTTCCGAAATGGTACGACGCCAACATCCAATGTGAATTTCATGGAGGAGTGGTTAGGCATTCCATCGAAAATTGTTTCACTTTCAAGAAATTGGTAAGGAAATTAATTAAGATGAAGAAAATAAGATTTGATGAGCCATCGAGACCTAATGTAGCCAGGAACCCTTTACCCGTCCATTTTGATCAATGAGTAAATGCGATTACGAGTGTGGAAGGGAAAAAGGTTAAGGCTCACATTGAAGAGGACAGATCTCCTATGAAATGGGTATGGAATCAGCTGGTGGCTAGAGGAATAATTGCACAGAACGGCGAAAAGATGGTAATGGCGAAGAACTATTGTGACTTTCACAACGCTGAAGGTCATGAGATTCAGCATTGTACGGAGTTCAAGGTTCTAATACAAGATTTGATGAACCGCAACGAATTGGGGTTCTTCGAAGAGAGAGCAAAGATGGAGGACATTTGCTCCTCCAAAGGAAAGAGGACACACGAGCTTGATCGTCCGATAATAATTATCTCCACATCCAAAGGAGCTGAAACGAGAAGACAAGAGACACCATGTGTTATCATACGGAAACCTGCACCGTTTCCTTATGAAGATAACAAAAGAGTTCCCTGAAATTATGGATGTAACATCGCGGCATCCAAGAAGGAGCAGCTGCAAAATGTGAACCTGGTCACACGTAGCGGTAAAACTTACAACTTGAAAGAGAAAGTAGCTGCCAAAGGAAAAGTTGTAGTAGTTGAACCCGAAAAAGTGACTGGCGAGTTGGAACCGATAAATGAGCCGGTGACAGAAAGAGAAGCACAAGAGTTCCTGAAATTCTTGAAACACAGCGAATATAGCGTAGTTGAGCAGTTACATAAACAGTCTGCACGCATATCTATCTTGACGTTACTGCTAAGTTCGGAGGCACACCGTAACGCATTAATGAGGGCGCTCAACGAGACTTATGTGACCAGGATATATCGGTATGTAAGCTGGATCGACTAATTAACAACATTAGCGCTGATAATTTCATTTTTTTCAATGACGACGAAATCCCATCTGGAGGTATAGGATCGACCAAGGTATTGCAAATTACCACTCGCTGTAAAGGGTACACTCTACCCGGAGTGCTTATCGACAACGGCTCAGCTTTAAACGTTCTACCATTGGCCACTCTCGAAAAACTACCCATCGATAGCTCCTATATGAGGACATGCCACAACATAGTCAGAGCTTTTGATGGAACTGAAAGAAAAGTGATGGGCAGGATTGAAGTACCATTACAAATAGGCCCAAATACTTACGAGGTTGATTTTTTGGTGATGAATATCAAGCCTCCCTACAATTGCTTACTAAGAAGACCTTGGATTCATGCAGCAGGGGCAGTACCGTCCTCACTTCACCAGAAGCTCAAGCTGGTAACCGACGGAAGGTTGGTTACAATCAATACCGAGGAGGATATTGTTGCGTCTGTAACAAATGATGCCCCGTATATAGACAAAGATGAAGAGGCAATAGAATGCTCTTTTCGTTCGTTAGAATTTGTCAATGCTACATTTATTGGAGAGGGAAGTAAAATTCCTGAACCTAAATTGTCACAAACAACGAAGATGGGGTTGCGCTTGACGATTGGAAAAGGAGCATTACCGGGAAAAGGGCTCGGGAAATATCTTCAAGGAATAGTTAGCGCCCCGTCGCCATTTAGAAAGTGGGATCGTTTCGGGCTAGGGTACAAGCCAGATGTGAAAGAAAAGAAGAAAGAAATAGAAAGAATGAGAGAGACAATAAGAGCATGATAAGCCGGGGAAGAAATTAGTTGGAGACCGATAACCTTCCATCATATTTCTAAAACTTTCGTTTCTGGTGGGCTAAGGCTTGAGGAGGAAAAAGTTGCAAAACTTGTGATGGAACTGGACATAAATGCTGTTTTCGAAGAAGCTGAAGAAAGGAGTTCGCTTCAAATCTGTCCGTATACACCTGGGAGTAGTTTGGACAACTGGGTAGAAGAGGAGCTCCCCGTAGCTTTTAGGAACATTTCAAAGTAATACTCGTTACACCTCTATCATTCTATGCCCGGGAATGATAGAAATCTTTTGTAAAAGGGCTTTTGAGTTTTTATCCATTATCTTAAATGAAGATACATTTTGACAACTATCTCTTTATTCTTTTCCTTTCAATTCCAAATAAATTATTTGTATTAACACATAAAAATAAATCATTCTTGAATACATACACCCATAATCATATCATACAGTCATTCTTTAATTTATTTTGTTCATTAGCCCATTCTCATTCTTTACAGATCTTGGGATATCAGTAATATGAGTGACACTGACTCCGAACCTCATTTCGAGTAAGATATGTGTCTTGAAGAATCTTAAGACTCCGAAGATGACCAAGATTGTAATATATCTCCTGAATTGCTACGAATGATGAAACAGGAGGAAAAGCAAATCTTGCCCCACAAAGAGGTGGTGGAAACAGTAAGTATAGGGGATGAGGAAGAGAAGAAAGAAGTAAGAATTGGGACCAGCATCTCAGCAGAAACACGAAGAGATCTCATTGATTTGCTAAGAGAATTCAAAGATGTCTTCGCCTGGTCCTACCAAGACATGCCGGGGCTAAACACCGATATTGTGGTTCACAACCTCCCAATAAAGAAGAATGCAAACCCGTCCAACAAAAGCTCCGCAGAATGCGATTTGATGTGCTGCTTAAAATAAAAGAAGAGGTCCGAAAATAGTTTGACGCAAGCTTCTTCCGAGTGGTTGAATACTCGGAATGGGTTGCCAATATAGTTCCTGTCCCCAAGAAAGATGGTAAAGTACGTATGTGCGTAGATTACGGGGATTTGAATAGGGCTAGCCCAAAAGATAACTTTCCGCTGCCTCACATCAACACCCTAGTAGATAATACAGCGGGGCATGCCTTTTTCTTCTTCACGGATGGTTTCTCCGGATATAACCAAATAAAGATGGACCTTACAGACATGGCAAAAACTACCTTTGTCACAATGTGGGGAACATTCTGTAAATAAGGTGATGTCATTCAGACTTAATAACGCGGGGGCAACATATCAAAGAGCCATGGTAACATTGTTTCATGATATGATGCACAAAGAAATTGAGGTCTACGTTGACAACATGATTGCAAAGTCCCGAACAGAGGAAGAAAATGTGAATGTCTTGAGGAAATTGTTCATGAGATTGAGGAAGTTCCAGCTAAAATTGAACCCTGCCAAGTTCACTTTTGGGGCTACATTTGGAAAATTGTTAGGTTTTGTGGTTAGCTAGAAGGGAATCGAAATAGACCCAGACAAGGTTAAAGCTATACAAGAGTTACCCCCGTCTCGTACGCAAAAAGAGGTTCGAGGTTTTCTTGGGAGGTTGAATTATATTGCTCGATTTATTTCGCAATTAACGGATAAATGTGACCCCATATTTCACCTTCTTAGAAAGTATAACCCAGGCGTTTGGGATGACCAATGCCAAAGAACTTTCGATAAAGTTAAGCAGTATTTGTCTGATGCTCCGGTACTAGTACCGCCAAATCCCAACAAACCATTAATCTTGTACTTAACGGTCTTCGAGAATTCTATGGGATGTGTCTTGGGACAACATGACGAGATTGGAAGAAAAGAAAGAGCCATATACTATCTCAGTAAGAAATTTACTGATTGTGAAGCAAGATACTCTCCAATAGAAAACTATGCTGTGCACTGGTTTGGACTACCCGAAGATTGCGACAGTACATGCTATACCACACGACATGGTTAATCTCGAAATTGGATCCTCTAAAATACATGATGGAGTCAACTGTATTAAATGGAAGAATGGCTAGATGGCAGATTCTGTTGTCGAAATTTGATATCGTCTATGTAAGCCAAAAGGCAATTAAAGGAAGTGCAATCGCAGACTTCCTGGCCAGTAGGGCTTTGGAGGACTATGACCCGATAAATTTTGACTTTCCAAATGAGGATCTAATGTATGTCGCAACTACTAAAGAGGAGATAATGACCGAGCATTCGTGGCGATTGAACTTCGATGGCGCTTCAAACGCTATGGGTAATGGGATTGGTGCAGTTTTAATGTCGCCAGAAGGAGACCATTATCCCTTCACCAGTAAACTCGACTTTGATTGCACAAATAATATGGCAGAATATGAGGCATGTATCATGGGGATTCAAGCAGCCATAGATCGAGGGATCAAGGTCTTAGAAATCTATGGAGATTCAGCATTGGTGATTTACCATCTGAGAGGAGAATGGGAGACAAGGGACTCCAAGTTAATTGAATATCGAAATATGGTCCTCGAACTAATCAAAGAATTTGACGAGATCATGTTCAGATACCTCTCACGCGAGGAAAACCAAATGGCTGATGCTTTGGCTACTTTAGCTTCGATGATAAAAGTAAATAGGCCAGAGGACATGAAGCCCATTCGGATGAGTATTTATGAAACTCCAGCCCATTGCTGCGAGATTGAAGAGGAAGGAAAAAAGGGGCATCCTTGGTACCAGGATATTCTCCAATATGTGAAAGATCGAAATACCCCGAAGGAGCTACTGAAAATGACAAAAGGACATTGAGAAGGCTCACGAACGAGTACATCCTAGATGGAGAGATCCTGTATAAGAGGAGAAAGGATCAAGTGTTATTAAGGTGTGTGGACTCAATCGAGGCTAAAAAGATCCTAGAAGAAGTCCATGAAGGGATTTGTGGAACACACGCGAATGGATTCAAAATGGCTAGGCAGATCATGAGATTTGGGTACTATTGGTCGACTATGGAGACTGATTGTATCAATTATGCCAAGAAATGCCACAAATGCCAGATCTATGGGGACAAGATCCATGTGCCTCCCTCACCTCTGCACGTCATGACATCCCCATAGCCTTTTTCTATGTGGGGCATGGATGTTATTGGACCCTTTTCACCAAAGGCCTCTAATAGACATAGATTTATTTTTGTGGTTATTGACTACTTCACCAAGTGGGTAGAAGCTGCCTCTTATGCTAATGTTACAAAGTCTGTGGTCAGCAAGTTCTTGAAAAAGGAAATCATATGTCGATATGGAATGCCAGAAAAGATCATATCAGACAATGCACTAAACTTGAACAACAGCATGATATCGGAGGTCTGTGAGCAATTCAAGATCAGACATCATAACTCGTCCCCATATCGTCCAAAGATGAACGGAGCAGTGGAAGTGGCCAATAAAAACATCAAGAAGATTATTGCAAAAATGACAGAAACTTATAAAGATTGGCATGAAAAATTACCTTTTGCTCTCCTTGCTTATAGAACTTCTGTCAGAACATCTACTGGGGCAACGCCGTTTTCACTTGTATATGGAATGGAGGCTGTTTTACCCATCGAGGTGGAGATGCCTTCTCTCCGAGTCTTATTAGACCTAAATTTGGATGAAGCTGAATGGGTCCAAGCCAGATATGATCAGTTAAATTTGATTGAGGAAAAGAGATTAAAGGCTATCCGTCATGGTCAGATGTACCAAAAGCGAATGATGCGTGCTTACAACAAGAAGGTTCGTCCTAGAGAATTCCATGAGGGAGATCTAGTCTTGAAAAAGATACTTCCAATACATAAAGACTCTCGAGGAAAATGGATTCCTAATTGGGAGGGGCCGTACGTGGGAAAGAAAGCCTTCTTTGAAGGAGCCTTAATTTTGACTGAAATGGATGGCAAAGAATTATACAATCCGGTGAATTCAGACTCAGTGAAGAAATATTACACATAAAAAAAATCGGAGAGGTCAGGATGAAAACCCGTGGAAGGGCATCCTGAAACCAAAGGGGTTTTGAGTTGAAAACTCGAAAAGAGCAGCTCAAATGCAAAACAAGGACAACCAATTGCTCCCTCAAAAGTGGCAAAATGGAAATATTTTACATCTTGGGGCATCAATGAAGTAATCCCAGGACCTCCGAAAACATAGCAAGCAAAAATGATCTTTGGATCAGGGAAACTCATATCTGATATCTAAGTCTAAAACCGTTCTTTTGTCGTTATTTGTTCTTTGTAAATATTTTATATCATAGCCAATAAATCTCCAAATTTAATCCCATTCTTTTCCATATTGTCCAAGTATTTTCATATGAAGATGATGGATAAAAGGTCATGAAAGAAAACAAAGGATTCACGAGTGTTATTTTAGAAAATTCCTATAAGACACGAGAATCCTAAACAACTGCCAGTTGAAAGAATTAAAACTTGAAAGAAGCAATTCAAATGTTGAATCTGCCGAGTGGAATTCAAGGAAACGTGGAGAGATGGCTTCAAAACAGAAAAGACTAATCTTTGAAAAATTCAAACATTAAATCATACGCATTCATTCTAGGTTAAGAGCATTTTAACTCATTTCCAAGCATAACATCCTAAACATACCTGGCCTACCTAGAAGACCATTTGAACATTTTCTACAGGTCTCAGCGTCATAGGATGCACGATGTAAAAGCTAAGACCGCGATAGGAGATCTCGCATCACGGCGATTTGAAAGAAAAGTCCCAAGTCACAACGAATAACCTAGCATTTTGTGAACATGAAGGGTCGAATCCACGACGATGGACCTGCCACCTAGAAGTTAAGGTGGATCAAACCGCAGCAAGATCATTCCCTATCCTCTTGAAATTGAAGTAGAGTTGGATATCAAGTCATTATCTCTCTAAAATTGAAGTAAGAGCAAGATCTTTTCCTATCCTGTTGAAATTGAAGTAAAGATGGATATCAAGTCTTTATCTCTGAAATTGAAGTAAGAGCAAGATCTTTTCCTATCCTCTTGAAATTGAAGTATAGATGGATATCAAGTCTTTATCTCTGAAATTGAAGTAAGAGCAAGTTCTTTTCCTATCCTCTTGAAATTGAAGTAGAGTTGGATAACAGTCTTTATCTCTGAAATTGAAGTAAGAGCAACATCATTTCCTATCCGCTTGAAATTGAAGTAGAGTTGGATAACAAGTCTTTATCTCTTAATTGAAGTAAGAGCAACATCATTTCCTATCCTCTTGAAATTGAAGTAAAGCTGGATATCAAGTCTTTATCTCTGAAATTGAAGTAAGAGCAAGATCATTTCCTATCCTCTTGAAATGAAGTACAGTTGGATAACAAGTCTTTACCTCTGAAATTGAAGTAAGAGCAACGTCATTTCCTATCCGCTTGAAATTGAAGTAGAGTTGGATAACACCTCTTTATCTCCGAAATTAAAGTAAGAGCAAGATCATTTCCTATCCTCTTGAAATTGAAGTAGAGTTGGATAACATGTCTTTATCTCTGAAATTGAAGTAAGAGCAAGATCGTTTCCCATCCTCTTGAAATTGAAGTAAAGTTGGATAGCAAGTCTTTATCTCTCTGAAGAGCAAGATAAAACCTCGACAACAAACCCTACTTTTGAGGATGCAGTAAGTTAGATAGCAGATCCCATTCTCCCCGCAGTCACAGTGGATTGGAATAGAGCTGCAAATCAAGTGCTGTCAATATGAAGTAGTCAACGATGGAGCCGAGATTCAGCGAAACTTGACAAAATTGGGCCTCCTTTTTAATCTTTGCTCCGTTCCTGTTACACAGCAATGAGCAAAGAGGGGCAGCTGTTGGAGCCCAATTTTGACCGGGCCTGAACTTTTGATTCTTTTTTTTTAAAGTTCAAATTAATTTTAAATTTATTTTGAATTTAAATTTATCTTAAATTTAAATATTTAAATTTATTTTAAATTTAAATTTAAAATAATATTAAAATTAATAAATAAAAAAAAGTCCAATGTCCAATTACATTGTTGGCCCAATTTGGCCCATTTCCCTTAACCCATTTACACCCATTTTTGACCCAACTAAGCACTAGCCCAAAGCAGAAAAATCTGCCCACTTGTGCTGTTGCCACCTCCAGCTTGGCCAATGGGAGTGTGCCACGTCAGCAGCCACTTGCTCTGATCAGCCACCATCCTCAGCTCTCCTGCCACCGCCACTGTTACAAGCTTCATTGTCTGGACCTGCAAAAAGAAGGGAAGGATTAGAAATGCATTAAATTGTAACAAACAAAAGAGAATTATAGTGAAAATGGCTATAAAAGCCAAACCAAATTCTGTACAAAGGGTTACAACCCTTGATCTGAAAAACCAATACAAAACTCTGTTCTCAAAATCAACATACAACAAAACCTGTTCTTAAAAATCAATACAAAACAGATTCTAAAAAATAACCAGTAAAAAAGAAACAGAGATTTGAAGCATCTATAATCAGCACTATAAGAGTCTCCTGTCTGGCAATTAGATTCAAGAAAGAACAAGTGTGAAGCATTTAATCCTACACTCAAAACAGATTCAAAGTCTCAGACAATAAACACTCAGGTACTTTCAGTTTACATTTATTATTATCTACTAATAAGCCTTAAGTACTGTGAATGTATGTTCTTTCATGCACCTTAAGCATTTAACAGTCACCATTCATTACTGTTTCGGCTACTCTCATGTGTATTAATGTTTAACAATAAATATCATATTAATAATAATAATGGTTACAATTATTAAGCATTGGTAATTGGTATTAATGAATGATAATGGTATTAAGGGCATTAAATGAATTAATAAATATTAATAACATAATAATAATAATAATATTTTTTAAAAAAAAGAAGACGGATGGGCACTTCCCTTTTCGATCTGACTCCATCGGTCGATGTCATGAGCGGAAGCCACCATAGCCGTCGACCGATCATGCGATCCTTGACTCCGTCGCCGTTAGTTCGAACGTCCAACTGAGAAATAGGGAATATGGCACAAGTTTAAACCAAAGATAAAATAAGTTTCGAAACATAGCCCTTCTTTATATAAAAATCAGATTTGTTTCTTTAAAAAAGGGGGTGAAATGAAAAGAGAAGGGTTTCTAAAAAAAAAGAGATTTTCGGCTTACCTTTCGAACGCCGGTGATCGGGGATGGTTACGTGACCGGCGCGTGGCATCCGACGTGTGACTGACGACCAGAGACGGACGAGCAGAGCGAGGGGCTTCGATGACGCGCCCCTACGAGCGGCTTCGGCGACTGCCGGAGCTCGGCCGGAGCATTGCCGGCCTTGGAGAGAGGGGGCGAGTTGAGAGAAAAGGAAGAAGAGAGGGGGGTATTTTAAAAAATGAAAAATGAAATCAAAAAAACCTAAATATGATATTTATAGTAACCCATTTAGACCGATCCGACCCGACCCGACCCGCTATGGGATCTGCGTGTTTTCGCTTAATGGTCTAATTGCGCGTTTGGTCCTTCCGCATTTTTTATTTGTTTCAATTTAGTCCTTTTTGTATCTTTTTATTTGCAATTTTACCCAGTAATTTTGATTGATTTTCAATTTAATCCTTTGACTGTTTGACTGCACCAGAGGCTGCCACATGTCACTTTTTGGCTTATTTCTACATTTAGTCCCTTTTATTTTTAATTTGTTCTAATTTAATCCCTAAATTAACTTTTATTTAATTACAAAATTGGCCCAAGAATTTTTCAAGACTTACAATTTAGTCCCTTGACTGCTGGATGCCTGTGGGGCTGCCACGTGTCACCCAGTCTTTGGTTTTATTGTTTATAGGTCCCCGAACTTTCCAAAATTCTATTTTTAACCTTATTTCACCAAAATTACCATTTTACCCCTAAACTTTACAAAATTCCATTTTTAACCCTAATTTTACCAAAAATTACCATTTTACCCTCGAACTTTCCAAAATTCCATTTTAATCTCGATTTCACCAAAATTACCATTTTACCCCCGAACTTTTCAAAATTCCATTTTTAATCCCGATTTCACCAAAATTACCATTTTACCCCTGAACTTTCCAAAATTCCTTTTTTAACCCCAATTTCACCAAAATTACCATTTTACCCTCAAATTTTCTAAAATTCCATTTTCAACCTCGATTTCACCAAAAATTAGCATTTTGCCCCCGAGTATCCAAAAGTCCCGTTTTCAACCCCGATTTCGTCGTCTCTTCTTCCTTACCAATGTTTGAATTTATTTGCACCTGCATTTTATATTTTCGCATATTATTTATCTGCTTATTATATTACTTCGTATCTAATTTCTCTTATTAATCGCTATTCGTGTTTTAAACTTACGCATTCATTTACAAGTTATTTTAAAAAAAATTGAGGCAATATTTCGTTCGAGCGTAGCTTCGAAAATCAAGCCTTAACGTTCGGGTGTGATTTCTTCGTATAATTCGCGCGAACCGGATATCCTTTTTAAGTTTTTTACGCCCGTTCACTTCGGGATTCCGAGAATGTCGTGTCCTAACGCGTTGGTCGCGACTTTAATTCTTCGCGAAAATCGAAGTAAACGGGTAACCCATTTTCAAATCCTTCAAATCATATGTTCAAGGATTGCATTTTAACCCTAATACAAAATTTTCAAGTTCTCAAAATATATATACGAATGATTTTCGTGACAAAAACGAGGCAATATTATTTCGTGTGAAAACTTTGAAAATCGTGCCCTAACGTGCGGGGTTTGATTTTCGTAATTCGTGCGAAAGAAATATCCTCTTCAAAAGTTTTCAAACACATCCCTATCTATATCCGAAAGATTTTGGAGTAATCAAGACAATGTTACTTCGCGTGAAGCCTTCGAAAATCGTGCCCTAACGTGCTGGGTACGATTTTCGTACAAATCACGCGATCGAATACTCTCTTCAAAATTTCCCGAAACGTCCTTCAATTTTGAAACTCCGAGAATATAGTGCCCTAATATATTGGACACGTCTTCTAGTTCTCATAAGAGGATCGAAATTCGGGAACGAGTTTTTCTTAAAAAGGTCTCCTTTAAAACTACACAAAGCCATTTAAAATGAACATCACATTTTAAACTTCACTCGAATTTTTTATTGTTTTTCATAAAACAAGACCCGAAAATGATCATGTGGTACCAATTCTGGGCGTACGAGGGTGCTAATCCTTCCTCGTGCGTAACCGACTCCCGAACCTATTTTTCTAGATTGCGTAGACCGACGTTTTTAACGTTTTAAACGTTTTGTGGTGATCCAATCACACCTAAATAAAAGATTGGTGACGACTCCCTTTTTACTCCCATCTTTCCAATTTTAAAATAATTTTTTGAAACTTCGTTTTAAAGGTGGTTTCGACACCCCTAATCATGAGAGTGAAAAGGGGAACAAAAGGGGAATGTTGACCTTGTAAACAAGGAGAGAATCTTCCTAAGCATGTTTATGGTTACTCATTCCCACTATCGTATGTTCATTTTCCAGTGGTCCAATTGCTCAATTGGTCCTTTAGTTAATTAGAAATTCATAGTGATTAATTTTTATCACTTTTACAATTTGGTCCTTATACCTTAATTAACTATCCAATTGTAAAAAATTAAAGAACCAAAATTTAATTAAACCTTATAATAACCTCATAAATATTAAATAATAATACCTGTGGACTCACTAATTGAAATAGGGTTCCAAAACCACTATTTTCGATACCATTAAAAAACAGACTGTTACATCTTCAATAATAATATAACCTCAAAGATCTCATCATTAAGCACCTTGAAGATCAAACCTCTTATTTATGGGAAATTCCACATTTAAAGTCTTGAATTCATCTTCGCTTGGCTTGATTTTAGAATGATCAGTCTTTAATAATGGGATGTTAAAATCCTCATACATCATTAATTAAAGGCCCACACAATATTGGGCAAAACATGCCAACAAATAAGGTAAGTTACAATAGTTTGCCAGATATTCCTTAAGCTATTACTAAAGTTTCATTTGGCAATTGTAATTGACATTAACAATCTCCCAAGCCTTTTGAGAAGTAAAGCAAAAAATGATATCATCTACATAGATCTGACCAATAATAATGGTACCTTTCTCATTTTAATAAATAGGGTTTTGTCTACATTACCTCCTTGATGACCTTGTTCTAAAAGAAACCTTGAAAGCCTATCATATCACACCTTAGGGACCTACTTTAAACCACAATGCGTCTTAATAAGTTTGAACATATAGTCTAGATAATTGGGATCTTTAAATCCTTTAAGCTATTCAACATAAACTTCTCCATTAATGAACCTAATTAAAAATGCATTCTTTACATCCTTTGACATAATTTTGATATCCATGTAATTTGCAACTACGAGAAAATATTTAATGACCTTTGTAAAAGTTGAGCGTCGACAATGAAAAAATATTGCAAAGAAAACAAAAAAGAAAGCACACACAGATTTTACGTGAAAACTCTTTCGAAAAAAATCACGAGGGAGGGGAGAAGAAAATTTACTAATATCGAAAATCAAATAATACAAGAGGAGACGACTACGTCTATTTATAGGCTAAAAAACTTTATTCTAATCAATCTCTAATAGAAGTAATATTATAAGGTCGAAACACATTATTCTAAACAAAATCAAATAGTAGAAATATATAACCACTAACAAATAGTAGAAATATATAACCACTAAGAAAATGAAACAAAAATTATAAAAGATAAAAATTATATTACGAAGATTATATGAGTAATATAATAATTATAAACAAACTAAAAGTTCAGTCCTTTTTCTCATTTATTTTTTTATTAATAATTATTGACATTTCATTTTTATCAATAATTATTAAATTGTTTCAAGAAAAAAAGTGACTTAAATTATTTTTTATGTTAGCGATTTATATTTTTATCATATATTTATATTAATTTTTAAAATATGAAATATGTGTTTATACTTTTTTAATCCTTTGACAACGCACAAATACTTTGCACACACAAATGCTAGAACTCAGGTTTCCTAGGATAAATAACATTTTTTTTACTACTAGGACCACTCGTTGAGTTCACTTGCATGTATAATTTTTTTTAAAATAAAGATTTTAAAAATTATTTTAATATTTTAATTAAAAAAACTTAATCAAAAATTGCAAAAACAAGGGAGCAGTGCTACAAGCCACTAAGAGTGTGACTACAACAAAAACAAAAAAGAACACAAACAAGTTATTTACACAATTCGGTTTCTTTACGTTTGTTGAGTCTTGCCCAAAAAAATAATTCACTATCTTAAACATAGTACAAATAGTGATTAAAGTCTTATTGCACATCAATATAATAATCTCATTTTTTCATTTAAGAATTAGATCTCGAATTTTCAAGATCAAGTTTTTTCACTGAAAACTTAGTTTGTAAATCAAGTAACTCACTTGTTTACTTACCAAATGCACTCACAATAATGAATTCTTAATGAACAAATTAAGTTATCAACTCTCCACGCTTCTAACTTACACAAGCCTCTAATATATAAGAGTTTAAGGTTTGCTAAGATAAAGATCAATTACAATAAAAATCTCACTAAAAAAGCCTCATAAAAATGTTTTACAAATACCCTTATAAAGCTTATAATAAAACAAATATCTCCAAGATAAGTATTCAAATCAATCAAGCTAATCTCCACAAAACAATAAACCCAATTTGCTTCATTCGAATTGATTCAATCTTCAAAGATTTATTGCTCCATAGATTTATTGTTCCACAAGATAAATCTTTAAATATGGGTAAGTACACATACACAATATCATCTATGTCATGGACTAACAATTTTCTTTCAAAGGGAATTGCCAATTTTAAATAAGGTAAGTTATTTGACTAGCGCAATGCCAAGTGCAGTAGACACTGCTCGTGGCATTGCTTACATAGTTTTCTCAATAGTCTCTTCCAACAAGATTTCCATATATGGAGCCAAAATCCAACTTCAGTAAATAAACCTCAATCTATCCCGATATGTCCAAATGCCATTAAATCAATAGCTCTTATATAAGGATATAAAGGATTGAGATACATTTTCGTAAAATTAGTCGTATCTTCTTTTATTACATAGCTTAGTATAAAAGACAAGTAAATCACATTAGAATCTTTGAAAAATAATAATGCTTTGATTCAACACTTTTTCCAATTATAATAATGAGAATGATCACACAAATTCCTTACAAAATGCAAACAAATCACTATCATACTTTGATCAAACGTGTCAACAAATAAGACAAATTATAAAACTTGCAGGGACAAGAGTAATAAGCACTACACGAGTCATTGCTCTTGAAACTTGTTTCAACATAATCCATATTTTATGTATAATTACAGTAAGTATATTTGAATAATTTTACCAAAATCAACATAACAAAGCACAAAAAATGATAACTTAAAATAATTTTTTTAATATATTGATGTGATTACATGATAGTATCTGTTCATATTTTCTTAATTCTTTGACAAAGTACACACCTTGCACACACAGTGCTCAAACTCGGGTCTCTTAAGATGAGCATCATCCTCTTTGAATTCATAACTTAAAATAATTATATTCAAGTACTATATGTAATATGATTTAAATTAGAATAATCTGAACAAAATTTACTCAAAATGAGAAGATTTCAAAATTCTTATAATCTAAATAATTGTCACTAAATCAAAACATTCATAATGTTTTAATACTTATTGGAAAATAGTTGGAAGGATTAAATTAGAAAGGATTATTTTATTCTAAATAGCGTAATCAGAACTACTTAAAATTCTACGGAAGAGCTTAAAATTATCTCCAACGTCCAAAGAAAATTTGACAACAAATTAACCCAATGGTATTTGAACACGTCAGATCCTCTGCTGCGCTGTCGGCATGTAATTGGAGATTGAGTATAGAGTCATCCATGCCAACATTACCCTTTGATTTAATTGCGAAACACGTGAGTGAAAGGCTTAGAAAGTGGTTGATGTAACCACCACCATCTCCTCAAATGCAGTTTTAAATCACAATTAAAAATCATAATAGAAAACAATTAATATACCCAACATTAAATATTGATGTTTTGAATGCTCATTTATGCGAATATATATTAATAATGAATTTTTTATTTTATATGTAGTTAAAATAAAATAAATGAGATAATTCATGATCATAAATATTTGATAAATTGTCAGTAAAAAATTTAGATTTCATAAATAGAATTAAGAGATTAACTAGTAAAGGTATTCATAATTTGGTTAAAATCGAATTAATCAGTCGTTGGTCGAGTTTAGTTTAATCAGAAGTTGATTAATGATTTTTTTAAATTTTGATTACCAATTAACCGAAATAAATAATATATATTGTATATAATTGTTAACTTTTTGTTTGGTTGTTGACTTCAAATTTTACTTAATGTCTTATTTGTTGTCTTCAACTCCATTTAAAATTTTTTGAACTATTAAAAAAAAGGAAAATAAATATTAGTAATTTATTTGTATATGCTTTATACTTATTTCAATAAAAAAGATAAAAATATATATATAAATTTTGGTTAACTCGGTTAATCGATCGAATTAATCGAAATATTTCAGTTCAGATAATGTATTTGAAAAAACTTCAGTTTAGTAACAGTTAAAGATTTTTACATTTCGAGTAATTCGATTCAGGTACTAATCGAACCGACCATTAGAATGCCCCTATTAATAAGTATCCTATAAAAATATTCTAAAATATTAAAAAAATAAAAATGGACACATGATAATTTTTTAAAACTTCTTATAGAATAAAAAAAATACATTACTTATATACCAAATAATAACCCAAATCACAATCTCTTTATTTTATTTTTGAAATTAAAATAATCACAATAGAAACATACGATATAATAATATATATCAATAAAATAATTATGAAATTTAAACTATTGTTAATGTAATTTAATAATGTGAAGGAGAGTTGGACTATTCGTTTCAACAAACTCAATTAAAATTGTAATTGGTGGATATAATATTGGATGTCAAATGGAAACAAACAAAGAGTATTTAAAGAAATTCTTTTGATTGAGATTTATTAGCAAATTCAATAACCAAAATTTAGTGATTTCAATCAATTCAGCAATAATTCAGGGAATTACCTTTCACTCACTACCACTAATTACTTCCTTCTTCAAAATATAAAATTCCAAGGTATGTAAAAAATTTAACAACTTTTTAAAATTGTAACTTAATATTTTATATATTATGTTATATCAATTAATAAATTAATTAATTCTTTTTCATTTTTATTTTTACTAATAAACTTTTTCTTTTATAAAATCCTCACCCCATTAGTAAAAAAAATCAAGGTACAAACAACTATGGGGTTTATTACCAATAAAAGCCCTTATTTTTTATTTATAGAAATGGATTAAATTGAAAATTATTTACGGAATGGATCAATTTTGCAAAAATGCACCTACGTGGACGTTATGTCAGGGGTTTTTCAGGCAAAGCGCGTCTACGTAGACACGTTTTTCCCAAAAGAGCGCTTATGTGAAAGCGTTTTTGGGCAAAAAAGCGTCTACGTGGACGCGCTATAACCTGTGTTTTCCACGTAGGCACCAACGATCAAATTGGCCAATTTTACCGTTGACCAACGGTAAAATTCAAAAAAATATATATAAATACCCCCTCCCCTTTTATTTTTCACTCAAATTTCTCTCAATTTTCTATAAATTTCTCTCAATTTCTCTTTAAAACTCTCAAAATTCTCAAAAGTTTCAAAATTCTCTAAATTTTTTACACAAATTTCTCAATTCATCGTGTTAGCAATGGCCCAACAATTAATCCATCGAGATGGAAAGTTTCCCAACAATTAAAAAATAATTAAATTATAAAAATAAAATAAAATAATGGTTAAGTTAACGGTTTCTCAATGGTAACATTAATTATAAGTTTATATAGTGCAACTAGAAAACTTTGTGTGTGATGATGCAAAGTTAATGATTTGCAAATTAAAGAACTTCATCTATGGGCTTGAGCAGATTTCTCATCAATAGTATTACAAATTTTATCAAATGATTATTTCATTTGGTTTAGAGATGAATTTGGTTGATAATTGTATATTACATAAGGTTAGTGGGAGTAAGGTTCCATATTTGGTTTTGTATGTTAATGACATACTGCTTGTCAAAAATAAGTATAGTCTCAATCAATGCCCTAAGAATGATTTTAAGATTATAGAAATGCATAAGATTTTTTACATTTTAGAAGTGGAAAGTCTAATGTACGTTCAGGTTTGTATACATTGGAATATTGTGTACATTGTTGGGATGTTAGGTAGATATTTAAGCAACCTTGGTTTGGACCATTGGATAGCATCTAAGAGGGTTATAAGGTATTTTCAAAGAACAAAGATTACATGCTCACATATCGGAGGTCTTATCAGTTAGAGATCATCAGGTATACAGACTCCGATTTTAATGGAATATGGATACAAGATTTTGTCACTAAGGCGCAACTTATGAAAACAAATTGCAGCCTTTTATTCCAACCTTGGTTTGGACCATTGGATAGCATCTAAGAGGGTTATAAGGTATTTTCAAAGAACAAAGATTACATGCTCACATATCAGAGGTCTTATCAGTTAGAGATCATCAGGTATACAGATTCCGATTTTGATGGAATATGGATACAAGATTTTATCACTAAGGCGCAACTTATGAAAACAAATGCAGCCTTTTATTCCAACCTTGGTTTGGACCATTGGATAGCATCTAAGAGGGTTATAAGGTATTTTCAAAGAAAAAATATTACATGCTCACATATCGGAGGTCTTATCAGTTAGAGATCATCAGGTATGCAGACTGCGATTTTGATGGAATATGGATACAAGATTTTGTCACTAAGGTGCAACTTGTGAAAACAAATTGCAGTCTTTTATTCCAATAGCAACAGGAGCACACCAAAGTCAAAGCACATAGACTTTAAGTTCCTGGTTGTTAAAGTAAAAGTTTAGAGTAGTTAGGTGACTATAAAACATATTGCGACAAACTCCATAATTGCGGATCCGCTTACTAAGGGACTACACCAAGGTTTTTCATGAGCACATTACTCATATGGGTGTAATGTCATTTAAGGATAATTGGTTTTAGTGGAATTTTGTATTTTTAAATATTTTTATGTTATAGACACATTTTCAGTTATTTTAGTTTACGGATATCAAGTTTATTTTCTGCAGAAATAAAGTTTATTTGGTTTATTCACACTCTAATTTTGGTAAGGTTTGATCTCACTAAGGTTTAAGGATGACCAGTTGGAAATAGACATGTTTAGATCATATTGTATGTAATTTCCATGCTACACATCCATACTTGATCTATGTCATTTGGTTGTGTTAATATACGTGATCAGGGATGGATTTAATTACGATACATGTAATGAAAGTCGCCTTGATTCTATGTTAACATAACTAATGGACGATATTGTTCGAAATATATTTTGGATATGATAGTAAAGATTTGAGCTCATAAGGTTATATAATGACATGTAATTATAGAGTCATTAGTATATATATGTGGTCCAAGTGAGAGATTGTTGGAAAATATGGACATCGCATATATGATAAGAGTAATTACATGTTATTATTTACTATCATAAAATGTTAGCCCAAATTAAAAGTGATCTAATTTAGTTAAGGTTTATTGGGCTTTAATTATTAAATAAAGTATGGGTCAAATATGTGTAGATACTCTAATAACTAATTCCTAATTGATGATGGGTTGATTAGAAATTAGGGCTAATGTGTCAAAGTTATATATTAGGATTATGGTCCCCAAATTACACATGAGTAACTTTTCTAATATCCCATCTTTGGAAAAGAGAGAGTCACCATCTCAAAATTGCTTGTGTGCTAATTTGAAAGATCAAAACCCCAACATCCATAAATTTCAAGAAATCTATGAATTCAAGTATGCTTTCGCATCTAGTTTTGTTCTTTATTTAATCTTGATGATTTGATATGACAGATCCTGGTTTATGGTTTATTAAGTTCTATTTTAGATTTAGTTTACAGTTTTAACATAAAACTAATGGTATGGATTTTGTTGGTAAGCGTTTTGTTGGTTTTGATTTTATGGGTCGACTTGGTTTAATAAGGGATATTCTTGACCGGTATGCAATGTGTCCTGGCTCAATTTCTTGGTTTGCTCCATATTTACTCTAACAAGGTTTGTAACTTGATCATTGGCACGGTCAAACTCAATACTAGGAAGATCATTGGTACTTGGATGTGTCATGCTCTGTCCATACTCACCACACCAATTGTTCACCAGTGAGATGAACAAAAGGAATAAGATGATGATTTAGTGAAGAAGAAAGGAACAGAAGTTGGGAGGAAGACTCAATTTTCTAGAGAGAGATAGAGATTTGGTGATTTGTCTACACGAGTCTAAGATATTTGCATAGCTCTTTTAAAAACACCCTCTTTTAATGTTTATTATTTTTATAAAAATTGAATTTTTAATAAATTTTTAGTTGAGTTGAATCATACTTTTAAAAAATATATTATCAAGACAAAATGTATGGAATTTAATAAAAAGAAAAAACTTGTAGCAAGAACATGTCCCATGAAATAGCAAACTTTTTAACAATTTAGTCTTCTAATTGGCCTCCAAACCAAATGCCAAGATGTACCAATCATAACCTAGACTATAATTTTGATATTATATGTTTTGAAAACGTATAAAAGGATAATTATCTAAAATATGCATGTAAGTAAGCAAAAGTTATACCCACTAACTAGGAGGTAAATTGTATTTTGCTCCCTATACTCAAAAATAGATAAATTAGCTCTTATATGTCAGAAAACAGTTCAAATTAATCATTTTGTTAAAAATTTCATTCATATGTGTTGTTAAGTGATGGCTTGGCTTTTTTTTTTAAAAAAAATTCTTATATAAGTGACTTGGAAATAAAGGATGAGTATGATTAGATAAAAGTACCATAGAGGTCCTTGAACTAGGAGTTAGATTGTATTTTATCCCCTCTACTCAAACAAATGGAAAAATTAATCCTTATACGTTAAATCAAAGATCAAACTGATTCTTTTGTTAAAGATTTTATCAATTTCTACTATTAACTAATGACGTGGATGACGAAGCAGCCAGACATCGACATATGATGTGTCATGTGTGCCTCGTGCTGACATGACAATATTCAAAAATTAAAAGATCCATTAAAAATTATAATTATTTTTAAAAATCACATTTAAGATACACCTAAACAATTGGTTTTTCAAATAATTATAAAATTTTAAAATATAAAAAATATTAAGAATTACAAGAAATTATAAATAATGATTCATTTTTTAAAAATCACATGTTATATATATATAACATGTTTAAAGAGTACATACATGCATCTTTTTAATCAAGTTCATATTTTTAGTTAATCAAATTGTAAGTCTTATTTTATTATTTCTTATAATTCTTAATATTTTTATTAGTTTCTTATAATTGAAATATTTGCACACATATATAATAGTAACCTTTGATAATACTTTTTATTAATTTTTAAAATTTCAATAATTATTTATAATTATTTATAATTTTGTATAATTATTTAATAAATCGTTCAGAATGAGTGGACAAATGGTTATGTAGCTTCATTTGAAACTAGACAATGTTTTGTCCAAGTTCATTATGGACTTGGTTTTTTTAATAGTTTCTATTAATTTCAATATTTTTTAATAATTATCTATAATTTTTTCCAGACCCAACCTGGATGTGATTTAAAAAAAGTTTATTTATTTTTGAAGTTTTTTTTAATTTTTTTAATATTTACTTACTTGGTAAAATGCCACGAGATATATATGATAAACTATGTGTCGTTATTTAATTGTTTTGTCATTCACATCATCATTTAATGATAAAAATTAATGAAATTTGTAACAAAAATATTAATTTACTCTTCGATTTAACTCAAAGAGACTAATCCAAATAATATTTTTCTTTTCCATCTCTTGTTCCTGCGCTATGAATACACAAAATAAAGGAAGTCCCAGAAAAACATAAATAAAAACGCCAGTTTTCTTCAAATAAATCGCCAAAAATGAGACAACTTGCGAAGCTCACATGCACCTAATACCCACCATTTATTTCTTTTTATAATATTTAACTTTACTTTTAATCCTCCTGCTTTTGGAATTTTATAAACTCACTTCTTTAAATTAAATTTTATATAAAGAAAATTACAGTGAATGGAAACTTCATGGCAACGGATATAGTAATTATATATTATTGTTTTCATTCTGCAGATTTATTGTTGGGGATTTAATATGTTGCCATGTTTTTTTCGCTTGCAATTCTAGGTAAAGTTGTCAATTTCTCAGCTTGGTGTCGTAAACTCATCATCAAAATTATAAACCAAGTCAGCCAACATTTTCATTTTTTCTTTCTTTTTTATATATATAAAAAAAGTACCCAACCAGCCAAGATATTGACTTTTAATTTTCTGTTGTAAGAGTTTTATGATTTGACTTTTGCATCCTACATAACATGAACCCCAACTGTCAAAATAAAAAAATGGTTGGAAGTCAATTTTTGGTTGTTTAATTTGCCACACAAAAAAGAAGTAAAGCTTGCTTACATTTTGGTACCAAAATGCAGTTTTCTACACCTTTTTTTGCAATTAAAAATTGGCAGATGCGATTTTCTTTTCTGTGTTTCTCAATATTGTAAAATAAAATACTTAAAAATATTTAACTTTGATTTCATCGGTTTTGGTTGGAGGAAATGGAATAATTATTTCCTCTTTATTCAACTTGTTGTGTGAAATTGTCGAATAGGCATCCAGCACTCAACCCTAAGAATGAATATTTCGGCTCCAATGAGGAATTGCAAAAGAAACCATCTAGCCAAGACAGCCAAAACATTGCAAAACTAAGGACAATACAATCAACAATTTTTCGGATAAAAAAGATGGTGCCGCCACAGCTAAGATTTGCAAATGTGCACTGAATTTTGAGTTCCTTCTTAAATCAGGGTGAATGGGTAGATGCTAGAAAGAGAAAGATGCTTTGTTATACACCTCACCATAGTTCACCAGCACCCATCATATTCAACCAAAGGCCTCGATGAACACACACTTCGCCAAAGTCCATTACTAGGAAAAGAGTGAAGATCCCTCCTAATTATCCGACATTATGCAGAATGAATGACTTAGACAAGATAACATATGGCTTAAGGAGAATATATCAACACATGCGTACATAAGAACTCATGATTCTTCCTATGAATGCTTAAGGAAAGGTGTGGGGTGTGTTTCGTATTCTTCACTCTAATCTTAACTTATTTAAAGGGTCTTGTATCCTTGTTTTGAGATGCCAAATAGAAAAAGGATTTTCTTTGGGAGCCACAAGATGTAGTTACAAATAAGGTTTGGTGAGAGTTTCGTGGTAATTATGAAAAGTATTTTATACCTTTTTGTGAGTATCCTATGAGACTTAGGGTTTTGTTTTCAGGTTTGCTCTATGAGAGTTTGAGCTTTGTATTTGTGGTTTTGGGTAATGTACTTTTAGTACATTTAGGTTGATTTTTTCATATTATATTCTCATTTGTTTACTTATTTAGTGAAAAATCGAAACTTTCTTTCTCCGTGTTTTTTTTCTTTTTGAAGTTTTTTCATATAAAATATTTTTGTTCGTTCTTCTCCACTTTTATTATATCATTGTTTATACGAGTCGATCCCAACAAATGAACATTTGTCCCTAAAGTACCAAAATGGCTTTTGGTCATTAAATGGCTTTTGGTCATTAAATGGCTCTCGGCTACTAAGTGTGAATCTTGACTCTTCCTACTAGCACCATCAATTCTTGTTCTTCTCATCTCCCCTCAACCACATCAACAAAACATCAACGTGCTTAAATGTAAAACAGAGGCATAAAAAGCAATATTTTTGGGTTTCTATGTTGGCTAGGTGAGAGAGAAAGGAAGGAAGGAGGAACCGAGAAATAGAGAAATTGAGATGATGCATGTTGTATGGCAATGAAGTGGAACGGGGTGAATATTGCTAAATCTATCAATGCTCTACAATTAGTATGCTCTGCTCCACCACTCGCCCTACTTCACTATGGATGCATAATTTTAAAAACTATTATCACCACCATGGATGTTGGATGTATCTATTCCCGCCCCACCCCCACTTTGCTTCAATTTATTTTTTAGTATTTATCTTTAATACTTTCAATCATTTTAAAATCGAGTAATTATTTAAACATAATTCTTAAAAAAATAAACATAAAATATATGGTTTTTTATATTGTATTTTTACCCTTTTAATAGTTCATATATATAAAGATAAAATGATAATTTCATATAGTGAAAAGAAGCAGGACAAACAATTATCATAATCACTTTATATCTATTATTTAAAAGAAAAAATCCACCTTGTCTTGCCTCACATCCATTTTTCAAAAAAAAATTCACTCCATTCGAAGGATTTGGGTGGTTTGTGTTTTATCATCCCTATGGGAGATGAAAATTAATGGGTGAGAGAAAAGATGAGAAATGGAGAGAGAAAAAATTATGCCAAAAATTAAATTAAATATCACATATCCCTTTTATACTTTTAACATGTTTTAATATGTTTGGAAATATTTTTAGTTTAATTTATTACATATATTTAGTAATATATATAACAATAAATTAATACAATATATTATTGACCAAAAAATTAATACAATATTTATTAGAATTATATTATTTAATTAAATGATATAACTATTTATAATATTAAATAATTAATTTAATTTTATATAAAGTTATAATAATGCAAATAAAATACAAATTGTTTAGTTAAAGAATAATAATGTCATCCCAGTGGACCCAACTTCAATTTCACATCAATCTAGAAAAACATAAGAGTGCAATTTAAGGTCTCGTCTTTTAAGGCAGAAAAGTAGAAAAAAAAAGAAGAAAAAAGAGTGAAAGTGCAGAATGCTAACATGAATTACAGCTTCTTTTTCCTTTTCCTCAGCTGAAAACCAAATCTAAAAGGCTTGAAAATTACAACACAAGACCCTCTACTAATCAAAGAATAATATTGGTAACAAAACCTCAAATCAAATACACCACAATACCCAAAACTGAACACAACTTTGTGCACTCTACCACAAGAATCTCGACCCAGTAACGATGCGACCGTAACACCATAAGTTTCCAACTTACACTGCAATTCCATCCTGCACACCAGCAAAATTAAAGGCGTGATTAGCATGGAAGATGACTGATGTTTCTTAGGTTCAGAGTGCTACTGGAATGACATACCTTGGCTGTCAAGTTTGACATGGCTAGGTTGAACTTTTCTTTGGTTTTTGTACTGGCAACCTGCCCAGCCTTTGCAACTTTGCTGAACGCACCGTTTAGCCAAGCTGTCCCCGCAGTTACGTACCTGTCCAGAATAAAACCAAGTACCTCGATTTTATGATAACACAGGGACAAAGCTGAACTCGCATGGCTTTGGGAAGGAGAAATCGTACCTGCTAGATTTGACGGCTGATCCCGTGTCATTTATTTTCCTCTCTGCTGCAAAGATTGCAGCCATTGTTTTATCCGACACCTGCAACCTTTGATCCACTGATTTTACTTTCTCATTAACCACTGAGATTCCTACAGTCAGTTTCTCAGTCAGCCCGACTCTCCGGTCAAACGACATGACCTTGGCAGATGCACTGGCTCTCAATTGATGTTTCTCATCAAAAGCCTTAGCTTTGTTAACTGCATCTTGTCGTATGGCAGAACCTTTGGCCAACATGCTAGCAACAACATCTTGCGCCCTACTAACATACATTCTTCCACTGCCAGGTGGACTCGTTCTGCCCTGCTGAAATAGACCGACAACCCAAGTCGTAAACTAAACTATTAATTTCAGATTCAAACGGCAAAAATCTAGTTAAAGAAACCACTTGCTCTGACACAGTTAAACATGGCAGAAAGGGTGGGAAAATGCAGGAATTCGGAATATCATTGTGGCAGTAGAGGGTTATCAAGTGCATGAAAGTTCCGGATTGCATTTTCTTTAATCCGGTAGTTTTTGTGAGAACTTGAAAGTTCAAAATCTACTTGATTGGCTAAACAAGTAGTCATAATATAATATTAAACCAGCTATATGCATCAAAACGAATTGAACACATGACACATCGACGTGTTTTTCCTGTCTCTTTCCCGTACTTAGCAAGCCCATGCAACTAGGAAACATTTCTATGCAATATAAATTTTAAATCGGTACCTCATCAATTGATGCACTATGCCCAGCAGGAGCAATAGACACAATGTTCTCCGCCGCTCTTGATTCCTAGACAAGTTGCAATAAAAAAATTATGAATTTCACTAAATGCAATTAAAAATAGAAAGCAAAACCTCTCTGTCAACTTACGTGAATCTCAAGTTTTGGTACGTAATTTTCAACAGAAATTATCGTCACAATCTTGTCAATGATTGTTGCCCCCTGCAGCAACAAGATTTACAAATGTCAGTTCCTACAGTCATTTGTGCAGAAAACACAAACACGGAAAATCTTAATAAGTGCATACCATACATCAAAGGCCGACGGGATTAAAGAGTATGTTCAGAAATTTGGAAACAAGAAGGAAAGGATTTCAATTTGTTCTGACATGGCTAAAGTATCCGATAAAAAAGGCGGAACCAATGGGGGACTTGTCTAACTTGGGGCATCCGAATTTATTTATTTCTTATCAAAGAAGTTTAGCTCGAATCCAACCATGAAAATACATCATTATTTCTTATAATATTGATCATTCTGTGAGGACAGATTAACTTCAAGAATATTAAATCAGGCAACTTTTCCAACTTGACATTGCTTTAATTTAAGAATTACTTTAGAAGCTACTTATTGCAATTCAACCAGTTCTAATACTTTATTCACTTTAAGAAGTCATAAGCAACCTACTTTTGGGATACCTTCAGGATCTCGGCTCAAACAACGAAATTAAAGGAAAGGCATTGCTTGATAATGTAACCAATATTTGAGTATTACAAAGGCAAGAAGAAAAGTAAATCCATTCATCAATAGCACTCTATTTAACAAAAAGAAAAGTTAAACCGGATTAAGCACGAACCGATAATAACAAGGCGATTTCAAGAGCTTTCGGATCCTTGAATGTAACATATGCAGTCTTTGATTGACCAGCTTCACTGTAATAACCATAAAACAACACAGCAACCTAAATTAACCAGAAAACCCCTACTTCTGCCCATTTAGCCTTTGATAACACCCAGAGAAACCCCAAATTTTGTTTAAAATTTCTTTCCTTGAACTTATCCACAAACATGGAAAAAGATTGCAACAAAAAATGGAAATTTAAAAAAATCCAAAGCAGCCCTTACCTACCAGGTTAGTTGACATAGAATAAACAATAAAAGAGTCAAAATTCAACACAAGTTTTTTGTTTTTATTTTTTGAAGTTCGATTTTTTTAAAAAAAATAAACTTTGGCCCACAAAAGGGAGACTTAAGATCCAAAATTCCAACTTTCTTTCATTTTCTCACATTTTCTCAGCCACCAAACACATTCATTACTCAACAACCCTTTCATAGAAGAAAAACCAGAAAGAAAAAAGAAGAGAAAAGAAAGGAAAGAATGACATACCTTATGATTTCAATGTGCTCAATTTCACCAGAGAAAGAAAAGAACTCATGAATCTCCCTCTCAGTAGCTAGATCTGACAGGTTCTTCACTTGTACAGTTCTTGTCTGAAAAACCCAACATCAGAAACACAACAAAGATAACATTTTTAATTCAGAATAACGAAAAAGAACCAGGTTTTAGATTCATTAAACACAGAAGACATGAAGAGAAGAAGAAATTTAGCTTACCTGCATTGTTAAAGAAAAGCTGATGCAGAGAATGAGTTCTTAAAATGGTAAGAGAGAGAAGCAGACAACTAAGAGAGAGAGAGAGAGACAAAAATATGTGAGCAAGAAAGAATGTATATAACATGATTGAGTTCTTTTATCATGACTTTTCATAAATGCCCTTCGGTTTTCTTTGAATTTTCCAATATTTAATTTACCATAATACCTTTTTTATTATGATAAACTATATAATTGGTCACTCGACTTTTATAAAGTTTCATTTTGGTCACTAAAAGAACTTGCAAATAAGGCATTATCGTTACAAAATGTTTTCATTTTAGTTATCGATTGCTAATTTTGGTGTTAGTTAATATTATTGTACATCCATTTAGTCAATTACAAGGGAAGATAAAACCCTAATAACAACGCGATCGATACGACTCGAACTTTAAGTTATAATTGAAGCAATAAATACCTTTGACCATCAGGCTAACACACAAATTTCAAAAAATTAAGTTATTTAACTGTAAAAATAAAACCCCAAATTACGAAATGGATGATTAACCTCACATGAAAATGAAGAAGAGTATTAATCAATCACAAATACACAATTTAATAATGATTTAAAAAAAAATGAAAGTGAAAGAACAACAACCTCATTCTCATAATTGAAGAAGAAAAGGGTAAAAGAGTAAAATCAGAAAAAGGGTAAGATGGATAATCCCCAAAATCCCAAGTGATTCTCTTTGTTTGGTCAAAATATGAGTGATAAATGCTGGACTTTGCAAGCGCCGAATATGACCTTAGTTGGACTTGTCGCCTTTTGCTCATGCCTTCAAATAATAATTAAATTAAACAAGTCTCTCTTTTCCATAATTATTTTATTTAACTTTATACACCAATGTAATTTGACAGTCAAGCATTTGGATTTAATTCCCATCATCATCCATTCCGATCTATATTAAATAATAAATTGATATTGTAGTAAATTTAACCTTGAACTTTAAATAATATTATTTAAATTCAATAGTTAAGTATTTAAATTTTTTACAATGATAATATTTGTATAAAAGTTTATAATGTTTTATTTTGTTTGAGTTTAATGTTGTACAAAGTTTTGTTTTTAATTTTTAAAAAATAAGTGTAGCATTTAATCATATGTTATTCATTAAAAGAGTAAACAATCTCACATTGCTTAGGAACAAACTATAAATGATTATGAGTCTATATATATATATATATATATATACATATATCTATATCTCATATCTCACATCCCACATCGCTTAAAAAAATAAGAAAAATAAGACTTGGGATCTATATAAAAATATGTTTTGTAATTTTTATATTCACAAGAGATGGCACCAACTAAAAAAGAAAAAGAAGATAATTGGGTAGAAAGTATTTCCAATTGAAAGCATTTTTTTGCAAATTGGTTGACAATGCTTCAAGCTAGAAGTGTTTTCGTAAAATTGGTCTAATTTTGTAATTTTTAAAAAGTAAGTGTAGTCTTTAATTTTATCTTATTAGTTAAAAGAGTAAGTAATCACACATTATCTAAGAACAAGCTGTAAATAGATCGCTTAAGAAAACAAAGGAAATGAGACTTACAATCTATATAAAGGATTTGTTTTGTAAGTTCTATTTTCACAAGAGATGGACCCAACGAAAAAAATATTTGGGCAAAAAGTGTTTCTAGTTGGAAGCGTTTTTCGCAAATCAGCTGAAAACGCTTCTAGCTAGAAGCGTTTTCGTAAAATTGGTCTAGCTCTGTAATTTTTCAAAAAAAAAAGAAGAAGACCTAATCTGATAATTTTAAAAAAAGGCATTTTTCAGAAATTTAGTCATTTTGGTCACTCTCATTAAAATCATAAACAGAAACTGATATGGCAGCTAAAAAAATTGATATAATAACAAATTTAACCTTCAATTTTAGATAATAATATATAAATTTAAAAATATATAAAAATAAATAAATATTTTCAAAAAATATAATAATAAATTTAAATTTCATATTAATACTTATATTTATATTATATAAATATAATTATATTAATATTAAATAAAATAAAAAATCCCCCCACCATTACTCCACCCTCTCCCTCTCCCTCTCCCTCTCCCTCTCCCACCGGATCTCTCCTTACCACCATCTTCGTCCCCCCACCCCATCACTGTCCCTCCCTCTTACAAATATTATTTTTTGAAGATATTTATGTATTTTTATATATTTTTTTGATTTTTTTAGAATTAGGATCAAAGTGAGACTATTTGTAAATTTTGAGGTTTTTTCAAATTATTATTAAATTGATATAATATGTAAAATTTGATGATTAAATTTGTATTATGCTGATTTTTTTTTAACTTCCACGTTAGTTTACCGTTTGTGATTTTAATAAAAGCGATAAAAATGATTGAATTATATAACTTGTGTGCTTAAATTGCGAATTTTTTATTTTGAGTACTTAAAATGAAATTTTTTTATAATTTGGTGACAATATGTATAATTTACCCATCTTTTTTTATAATCATGTCAACCTAAATCAATTAATTCAACGTTTTATGTTGATGGGTTTATCGCTGTACAAAGCAAAGGAAATTAACATTCCCATGTGCATTGTCCTCCAATTTTTCATATAACATGCAACATGCCCAGTTTGGGGGGTTCACTTTTCATCCTAGAAAATTTTCAATCATTTTCTTACAAACTAGATTTGGGGGGTTAACTTGATAATTTAAAAAGTTGGATCATCAACGGTCAAAATTCATCTATCCCTTCAATCACACATCTCTTTATTTACTATCAATAAAGATATATATTTGTTTATTTATTATTCATCAACATTGTATACGAACATGTTCGTTTAATGATCACAAACATGTTCGTTTAATTTAGACAAATAAAAAGTAACACATGAGTTTAAATAAATGAATTTTTAATAGTTAACAAACACAAACAAATTTTAAAATAAAAAAAAATAAGCATGCATAAAATTTTATTTGATCAATCTCGAAATTGGAGTGGAATTTAATAGGTCTGCTTTTAGAGCACGTTTCCACATCTACTTTTAAGGAATGCTTACAATTTGATTTCTAGGGTTTCGTGGTCGACGGTCATTGATGAAAGAGGGTCTTACGTCATTATCGATTTCGAGAGGGGGAGGAGGCTGGCTGAAATGTTGATTTAGGAGAGGAGTTAGGTGAAGATGATGTCGATCTCAGTGTGGTCGAAAGTTTTTTTATTGCAAGTGTTGTACAGTTTCAGGCAAAGCGCGCTACTTTAGCAAATCTTTGGCACTTGCACGAGGGTGTCACAATTACGGATCTTGGTGAAAAGAAATTTCTATTTCAATTCTACTACGAGATTGATCTGGATCGATTTTTAGATGCGAGCTCATGGACGTTCAATAACGACCTGCTAGTGTATCATAGACTTCGAGAAGGTGAGGATCCTATGGTGGTGCCGTTGTTTTGGTCGAATTTTTGGGTTCAAGTTCATGATTTACCAACAGGGCTTATATCTGAGATAATGGCCAAACATTTTGGTGATTTCATAGGTCGATTTCTTGAATATGATGTGAAATCATTATAGAATGGTTATTATGTGTATATGCGGATCAGGGTATGACTAGATGTCTAAAACCCGTTGATAAGGAAGAAGAAGTTAATCTTGGGAAAGAGAGGCTGCGTATGTGCTCGATTCAGGTATGAAAGATTGTTTTTTTTTCTTTCTTTGTAGCCAACTAAGCCATGTTGAACGGTTTTGCCGACAAGAATTATTCATGGGAAAAAGGAGTTAGCGTTTGAATGGGATGTGTCTATTAAGGCAGTCCCTAAAAGGGCTATGGTCACATCTAGCCCATGGTTGCGAGAAAAGGGAGAAGGGTCACACTTAGGGGAATTGAGGGAGACAGTTCGTAGGGGCTCTAGAAAGTTGGGTGATAACGTTCA
The DNA here is from genome assembly GCA_005610355.1 of Gossypioides kirkii. NCBI lineage: Eukaryota > Viridiplantae > Streptophyta > Magnoliopsida > Malvales > Malvaceae > Gossypioides > Gossypioides kirkii. Next base: position 39,416,015 of record CP032253.1, on the reverse strand, counting down.
AGACTTGTTTCAAAATATGGATTTTTTGTGACAAGGAGACTCAACGTGGGGGGAAGGATTGGATTGAATATTGGGGATTTGGAAAACATTGATCCTAATAAGGTGATTGGGGAGGAGGATAGCCTAATGGAGATTGGGGAAGGGAAGAAACGACCTCGTAGCACTCGATTTTCGCTTATTTCTGATAATATGGATTCGAGGAAAGCATTTGATTGATAAAATTCTGTGCATGATTATGAGATATCAATTAACTCTGTAGGGCAGAGCAACCGAATGCAATGAAGTTTTTTTTCTAGAATGTTTGGGGTTTGGGAAGCCTTCGAGCTAGAGGTCGCCTTCGGCATGTGCTGAAGGAGATGAATCTTGATGTAGCTTTCTTCATTGAAACGAAGCAACATAGTTCAAAAATGGAAGAGGTTCGCAGAAGTTAGGGATTAGTGAAGGATATCAATGTTAGTAGTAAAGGTATTAGGGGTGGTTTGTCTATCGGGTGGAGACAAGGTCTTAGTGTGCATTAATGGAGCTTTTCGGCGAGCCATATTGATGTTTGGATTGCTGGGGATAATGATGATTCGAATTGGCGCTTCACGGGATTTAATGGACATCCTGTGGAAGCTATGAGATAACAGTCTTGGAACTTGATTTGTGGTCTCAAAATGGATAATAAATTGTCATGGTTAATCTTGGGGGATTTTAACGAAATATTGTTTGCCCATGAGACATAAAGGGGTCATTTGTGTGAGGAAAGAAATATTGCAGCTTTTAGGTTGATGTTAGAGGAGTGTGATTTGTTGGACATGGGTTATCAAGGACCTTAGTTTACTTGGAAGTGGGGTCGATTGACTCATAACAATATCCGTGAGCATTTAGACAAGGGGGTGGCCAATTTGAGATGGAAGGAGACGTTCTCGAATTTTACATTGGAGCATTGTGTTCATTCCATTTTGAATCATTGCCCTTTATTGCTTAATACGCATGGAAGGGGTATTCGACGGTTTGGACCATGTCAATTTAAGTTTAAGGCAACATGATTGTTAGAAGAGTCCTAAGAAGGGGAGGTTTAGAGATTATGAACTGGTTCGGTTGGTACTATCTTTGACAGGCTCAGCCAGGTTAGGAATAGTCTTATGGTTTGGGTGTAAGAACAGAGAAGATTGTCCAAAATGTCCATGCGACATTTGCGTCAGAGGATTGATGAGCTTAATAAATTGCCACCAACGAATGAAACGTTGGAAGAGTTGATCATTACTAACATACATCTAAATTTGAAGGTTAATAAATGAGAGCGGTACTGGGAACAATGAGCTAAAGTCAATTGGCTTCGAAATAGAGATCGCAACACTGTTTATTTCATAAGCTTGCCTTTCAATGACAAAAATTTAGAAGGGTGGACCTAATTGAGGATGTAGATGGTGTCATGAAATTGGGTGAGGATGAGATGGCACAAGTGGCATGTGATTACTTTGCTGACTTGTTTATGTCTAGAGGTCGGAGGGATGCCATAAAGACTCTATAAGGAATTGACGTTCATGTTACTAATGGCATGAATACCTTTTTATGTTCACCTTTCAGTGAGGAGGAAATTGGTGTTATGGTATGAGATGGCACAAGTGGCATGTGATTACTTTGCTGACTTTTTTACGTCTAGAGGTCGGAGAGATGCCACAAAGACTTTGTCGGGAATTGACGTTCATGTTATTAATGGCATGAATACCTTTCTATGTTTGCCTTTCACTGAGGAGGAAATTGGTCTGGCGGTTCGTAGCATTCATCCCATTAAGACGCTTAGGCGGGATGTGTAACACCCCTAAACCCGGTTCACACGTATAAATCCGGTATAGAAGTATTACATACAGTGCCAGAGAATTAAAATCGAGTATAATTAGAATTTTCATCTAAATAATATAATTTTAAACCATTTTATCAAAAATATAATAAAATAATCATGTAGAAGTAATATCGAGACTTAAAACAAATTTAAAAATAATAAAAATAAGAATTTTTGCTCAAAATAGGGCTCAAAATATCGATACTAGCTATAAAAATCGAGACCAAGAGGGTATTTGGAACTGTGGTACTGATTTTTACTGTAGCGATACTGTAGGTACTATAGCGTATCGATACCTTCTCAAAGGTATCGATATTTTTCATCAAAAATCGATACTTTTCTTTAAAAATGATACAAAAGGGGCATTCTGGAACTCTGGTATCGGATACCACCATGAAAATTATCGATACCTCTGTTACAGAATCAATAAATAGAGCTGGAAACTTAATAATAACACCTAAAACCATCTAAAAACTTTTCCAAATTTCAAATCAATCCAAAACACAATTTCAACCATTTCATCCAATATATATAAAGTTTCAAAACAACATTTGAAACCTATTGTTAGGAACACTAAGAAGTACCATTTGTACATTCCATTTTACTCAAAATAAAGTACCTAAGCTTGAAATCTTCCAAGAGTGATGCGATGAGAGGTCCCTTGGCTTGTTATTAACTTCTCGTAGCTTTTGTACTTATGCATTAAAATAAACGTGTTAAGCCGATGAAGGCTTAGTAAGCACTACAAAAATAATTAATCATTCATCTTTTAAATTATCTCATTTTAACACATATACAAATACTCATACATGTAAAAAAATTCATACCTTTCATACTCATAGAATTCAACTTACCATAATGACATAATTCATACTTTCACCCACTTTTCACAACTTAGCCCATACCAGACTACCATAGAACCTTTCGGATATACGGAACAAATATGGAGAGTACCAAAGTACTAAACAGAGAGCACAAAAGTGCTGGGTATTGGAGAGCACACTAAGTGCTAATCGGAGACCACACGAAGTGCTAATAGTGGAGAGCACACACAGTGCTAATAATAGAGAGCGCGCTAATGTTCCTTAATGGCATGCCACTAATATCACAGCAGTTCTAACTTGTCTACATGGGCATCATCTTATTTAACATATTATTCACAATTTATACATCACATATACATTTCTTTCTTCACATATACATAATCATTTATTTCTTACCTTTATTTTCTCAAATAAATCCACAATTTCACCAATTAATCACACAATTAATATTTATCAATAAACATATCATATCTCACATTTTCATCATAATTAATAATATACTAAAATTATAAACACATAAAATTAATTATTTTTAATCTTTAATTCTTATAGTACTTACAACAAAAGGTTGGTATGAGATGATTTCTTCTCTTTTTACTCCTTGCTCTTCTCCTTTCCTTTCTCTTCAAATTGTTTCGTCTCCTTCTTTCATTTTTCTTCAATTTAATATAAACACATATAAGCTAAAAACTAAAATTTAATAATTTTTCATGCTAGATTATAGAAACATACATGTATGTCATGAAAATTTAATCATCTCTTACCTTAGTTCTTGAAATCCCAAAATCCTACTAAAACTTTATGCTCTTTAACACTCCAAAGTAAACTTTACAAGAAGATAAAAGTGACTACTAGCTTCCTCTTATGTCTTTCTTAAAAGAAATTTCAAAGAAAATGGAGAATTTTGAAGCTTGGAGGGTTTAACAATGGTGAAGGGACTAAATTGGAATAAAAGGAAAAGTTGGGTAGATACATACATGCATGAAACGGTTGGGTTGTGGAAGAAAACATGATACTTTCATCTTTTATCTCTTTTCTTTTCTCTCAGTTTCTCTAGATTTCTCCACTAAATATATCTCTCTTTAATAAAAATGGTAAAATTTCTCTTTTAGTACCTCCTGATCACCATAGTTCTTATGATGACTCATAATCTAATTTGGTAAAATTTCTATTTAATCCTTCCTTCTTTCTCACAAATACTAATTAATCCTTAGATTTTTCCTAATCTTCTTGTTTTAACCACATATTCTAATTCTTAACTCGACTCTAATATTGTTCCAACTTTGATTCAAAAATGCAGATGTTACAATTCTCCCCCAAATTCTAATTCTTCTTATTTCATCCTCAAAATTTACTTGCAATAAACAACTACGGATATTGTTGCCTCATAGTTTCCTCTCTTTCCCATGTTGCTTCTTCTGAGTTATGATGTCTCCATAAAACCTTTACCAAAGGAACTCTTTTATTTCTCAACTCCTTTACTTCTTGAGCTAGGATCTTTATCGATTCTTCCTTATAAGTTAGATCCGGTTGTATTTCTATAACTTCTGGGGTAATAACATGAGATGGATCAGACTAGTATTTTCGTAACATAGATACATGAAAAACATTATGAATCTTATCTAATTCTAGAGGGAGAGCTAATCGGTAAGCAACTAGACCAACTCGTTCCAATATCTCATATGGCCCGATGAACCTTGGGCTCAATTTTCCTTTTTTCGAAAATCGAAGAACCTTCTTCCATGGAGACACTTTTAAAAAGACTTTTTCACCAACATTGAACTCGATGTCTTTCCTTTTCAAATCAGCATATGACTTTTGTCTATCTGTAGCTGCTTTTAATCGATCTCAGGTAAACTTTACTTTCTCCTTTGTTTCTTGAATCAAATCAGGACCCACTAATTTATGTTCACTCAATTCTGTCCAACATACAGGAGTCCTACATTTCCTTCCATACAATGCTTCATACGGCGCCATCTGAATGCTAGACTGCTAACTATTATTATAAGTAAATTCAATCAATGACAAATACTTTTCCCAACTTCCTTCAAACTCAATTATACAGCTCCTCAACATGTCTTCTAAGATCTGAATTACCCGTTCTGATTGCCCATCAGTTTGAGGATGATATGCTGTACTAAAATTCAACCGAGTACCTAAAGCTTCATGTAACCTTTCCCAAAACTTTGATGTAAATCTTGGATCCCGATCAGAAATAATAATACAAGCACACCATGAAGTCTAACTATTTCATCTATATAAAATTGTGCATACTTATCCATTGAGAAATCAGTTATTACCAGAAGAAAATGAGCAAACTTAGTTAATCGATCAACTATCACCCATATAGCATCCTTTTTCTTCGGCGAAAGTGGCAATCCCGTGATAAAATCCATTATAATTTTTTCTCATTTCCACTCTGGTATGGTGATTGATTGAAGCAACCCCGATAGTACTTGATGCTCTGCCTTTACCCTCTGGCATATCAAGCACTTGGAGACATACTCAACTATATCCCGCTTCATCGTTTTCCACCAATAAAATGGCTTTAAATCATGATACATCTTGTTACTCCCCAGATGTAAAGTAAATGAACTATAATGAGCTTCATCGAAAATTCTTCATTTCAAATCTTCTTGATTGGACACACATAACTGATTATGAAATCTCAAGCTTCCTTCACTATCAATCTCAAATTCATTACTTTTGCCTTCCTCAAGTTGTTTCCTTATCATCAACAACTCCCCATTATCTTTTTGTGCCTTCTTCACTTCTTACAATAAAATCGGCTTTACTCTTAGTTCAACTAATAACTTACCATTTTGTTGTATCTCCAATGTGCATTCATTACCTTTAATGCTGCTATTGACTTTCCACTCAAGACATCAACTACTACATTTGCTTTCCCGGGATGATAATCAATAATATAGTCATAATCCTTAAGCAACTCAATCCACCTTCTTTGTCTCATATTCAACTCTTTTGGGGTTAACAAATACTTTAAAAATGAGTGTGTAAGTTTAAAATATCGAATAGTAATTAATAAGAGAAATTAAATACGAAGTAAGATAATAAGCAGATAAATAGAATGCAAAAATATAAAATGCAAGTGCATAATGACTAAAATAAATGCAAGTATTTAGTGAAGAAGAAAAATGATGCAATCGGGATCGAAAACGGGACCTTTGGATGCTTGGGGGTGAAATGGTAATTTTTGACTTTCGAGGGTAAAATGGTAATTTTTGGTGAAATCGAGGTTCAAAATGAGATTTTGGAAAGTTCAGGGGTAAAGTGGTAATTTTTGGTGAAATCGGGGTTAAAAATGAGATTTTAGAAAGTTTGAGGGTAAAATGGTAATTTTTTGTGAAATTGAGGTTAAAAATGAGATTTTGGAAAGTTCACGGGCAAAATGGTAATTTTGGTGAAATCAGGGTTAAAAATGAAATTTTAGGAAGTTCAAGGGTAAAATTGTAATTTTGGTGAAATCGGGCTTAAGAACGAGATTTTGGAAAGTTCGGAGGCAAAATGGTAATTTTGGTGAAATCGGGGTAAAAAATAGGATTTTGGAAAGTTCAGGGGTAAAATGGTAATTTTTGATGAAATCGGGGTTAAAAATGGAATTTTGGAAAGTTCAGAGGTAAAATGGTAATTTTGGTGAAATCGGGGTTAAAAATGGGATTTTAGAAAGTTCGGGCGTAAAATGGTAATTTTGGTAAAATCGGGGTTAAAAATGAGATTTTGGAAAGTTTGGGGGTAAAATGATAATTTCTGGACAGTTCAAGACCTATAAAACAATAAAACCAAAAAGTGGGTGACACGTGGCAGCCCCACAGGCATCCAAAAGTCAAAGGACTAATTTGCAAATCTCAAAAAATTCCTGGGCCAATTTTGTAATTAAACAGAACTTAATTTTGGGACTAAATTAAAACAAATTGAAAATAAGAGAGACCAAATACACAAATAAGCCAAAACAGTAACACGTGGCAGCCCCTGATGCTTCCACATGTCAGAGGATTAAATTGAAAAGTAAATAAAATTATTGGACCAAATTATAAATAATTAAAAAATGCAAAAAGGACTAAATTGAAACAAATAAAAAAAGCAAAAGGACTAAACGCGTAAATAGCCCATTAATAAAAAACACGCGGATCCTAGGTCGGTTCGGGTCGGGTCGAGTCCGGTCCAATGGGTCCTATATATATCATTTTAAAGCCTTATTATTATTATTTTATTTCATTTCTAAAAAAACCTTAAGCCCCTTCCCTATTTTCTCTCAAGCCGACCCACTCCGGCCAAGCTTCGGCAGAACTCCAGCCACTGTTCGTCCCATGCGTGGGGCGCGTTGTCACTGCCCCTTGTCCTGCTCGTCCGTCCGACCACACATCCGTCGCCGAGAGCCCTCCCACGCGCCGTCAATGCAGGTAAAAAGGCCATCCTTCTCTTCTTTCCATTTTTTATCTTTTTTATTCATATTTTCAACCCAGATCTGAATCTTTCAGATCTGGGCATTTAAAAAACCTTCTCTCTATTTTCTTTTTAAAAAAAACAGTCCTTTTTTCATTTGAAAAACATTTTGTTTTGTTTAAAACCTATTTTATCCTTTATGTTTTTTATGTTAATGGAGGGGTCTGTTTTTAATCCCTTATACCCGTCTTTGTTTTGCAGACATACGCATATCAAGGCAGGATCAACGGCGGCCAGTGGATGGTGACGGTGCAACTCCGACGACGGCGATGGGTCAAAAGGGAGTGACTCTAACCCTTCGGCTTTTTTTATTATTGATTTATTAATATTATTAATATTATTATTAATGGCTATTAATGACAAAATATCAGTTAATATTTATTGACATTTAAAATGAAACAATGAATGTCAGTAGGGTATTGAATGCCCATCTTAATGCATGCATTGAAACCGAATGGAATTTAATACTGAGTGATGAATAACAACGGTCATGCAATAAATGGTACCTGATTGGTTTTGGTGCTTGAGTGTTCTGATCTACTACTGAGTGTGTGAGTGTTCTGATCTACTACTGAGTGTGTATATTCGAATATTTACTGCTGTTGATTGCTTCTGTTTTGGTTCACAAAATATTCTGAAAATTTTACTTCTGTAGCGATTAAAAAAAGGGGTCGTATTTTCAGGAGTTGGGTTGTATTTTTTCAATAACAGAGTTTATATTGATTTTAGAACAGGGTTTGTAACCCCTACAATGGCTTACAATTCTGGCTTTTATAGCCATATTTCCTATCATTACACTTTGTTTTTATGCAATTAAATGCCAGTCTTAATCTTTTCCTTCTTTTTACAGGTGCAAGCAGTGGCGGTGACAGCAGCAGTTGGAGCAGCTAGTGGCAGTGCAAGTTGCTGGTTGAAGAAGATGCAGTCTGGGTTGACGTGGCGATGTACAATTGGCTGAAGTGGAGGTGGCTGGTCAGCAGATTAAGGCTTCCCCTGTTTGGGTCAATGTAATTTGGGTCTCAATTTGGGCCTGTTTTGGAATTGGGCCCTAATTTGGGCATTTTTGTAATGAGACACTTGTAAATGGACTTTTTAATTTTAATTTTTAGTTTAATATTATTTTAAATTTGATTAAATTTAAATTTAAAGTAAATTTAAATTTAAAATAAATTTAAAATCCATTAAAACCAAAGGCCCAAACCCGGTTAAAATTGGGCTTCAACAAAATGGTTTTTAGATCCACATCTAAAACAAGCTCGAGTATTCAATCGACATTCTCCCCAATGAAATCTTCCACAATGCTCACATGACCACTGTAATGGTTTCCTTCTAGTACCTCCGGTACTATAGAAGTTCGTGGTTGAATCTATCTTGTTTGGCTTAGAGATCTCTGACTAACAGAAAGAGAAGTATATCTAGAATCTCTAAAATCTCTCATTTTCTTTGAAGAAGGTGACGATGCAGAACTGGTTGCCACTCTCTTCCCAGTGTTTTTCTCTTTTGAATGAATTAATCCCTCTTCCAACCTTTGAGCTCTATAAACTAAAATAGGAAATTCTTGTAGATGTAACAGTAGAAGAGGAACATATATTTCTTCATTTAATCCCCATTCAAACCTTCTACACATATCTGCTTCATTAGCTATCAATTCTTTAGCATACATACTCAATCGAAGAAATTCACGCTCATACTCGGCAACTGACATGTTGTTCTGTTTCAAATCCAAAAATTCTCTTTTCTTTTTCTCAATATAAAGCTCATTGACATATTTCTTCTTAAACTCAGATACAAAGAAGTTCCAATTAATCTTTTTGACAGGATGAATGTTCAAGACAGTGGTCCACCACTTATATGCCTCACCTTTTAGCAAAGATACTGCATATTTTAATTTTTCCTCCCCAGTACACTGTAGCTCTTCAAACACCCTCTGATTATTTTCTAACCATTCCTCAGCCTCAGCTAGGTTATCATCCTTCTTACCTCTAAATTCTTCAATCCCATGTTTTCTTAGTCTTTCTAAAGGAGATCGATAGCTAAATGCAGAAGGTTGTGGCTGAGGAGCACTAGCAGGGGGTGGTGGAGGAACAGTATGAACATTACTAGTGCTTGCAACTTGATGTAACAACTAATTCATTGTTTGCAAAAGAGTAGCAATCGAAATTTCTTGTTGAGGTAAACTCAGTTCATTTTGAGATTGATTTCTTTCTTTTAACATAGGATCCCTATTATCACTTGAATGTACAGATTCTCTTTGAGCTTGGATCCTAGGTGGATCTTCTTCTCTAACAGAATTTGGAGCCCCACTCTCAACTTCATCTTTAGACTCTTCATGCGACCTATTTGACATATCTACTTTTTACAATATTCACAAATTAAACAATTAAATAATTGAGCATCCTCTCATCACATCAACATATAAAATGGCATGTACACGTGGACTCATTCCCGACCCCAAACATCATAAAACCTATACTTTGATACAAACAAATGTAACACCCCTAAACTCGATTCACACGTATAAACCCAGTATAAGAGTATTACATACGGTGCTAGAGAATTAAAATCGAGTATAATTAAAATTTTCATCTAAATAATAGAATTTTAAACCATTTTATCAAAAATATAATAAAACAATCATGTAGAAGTAATATCGAGACTTAAAACAAATTTAAAAATAATAAAAATATGAATTTTTGCTCAAAATAGGGCAAAATATTGATACCTATCGATACCTTAGGCTTAGGTATCGATATTTTTACTAAAATATCGATAGTAGCTATAAAAATCGAGGCCAAGAGGATATTCTGGAATTATGGTACTGATTTTTACTGTAGCGTATTGATACCTTCTCAAAGGTATCGATATTTTTCATCAGAAATTGATATTTTTCTTTAAAAACGATACCAATGGGGCATTCTAGAAATCTGGTATTGATACCACCATGAAAATTATCGATACCTCTGTTCGAGAATCAATAAATAAAGTTGGAAACTTAATAATAACCCCCTGAAACCATCTAAAAACTTTTCCAACATTTCAAATCAATCCAAAACACAATTTCAACCATTTCATCCAATATATATAAAGTTCCAAAACAACATTTGAAACTCATTCATTAGGAACACTAAGAAGTACCATTTGTACATGCCATTTTACTCAAAATAAAGTACCCAAGCTTGAAATCTTCCAAAAGTGATGTGATGAGAGGTCCATTGGCTTGTTATTAACTTCTCGTAGCTTTTGTACCAACACGTTAAAATAAACACGTTAAGCCAATGAAGGCTTAGTAAGCACTACAAAAATAATTAATCATTCATCTTTTAAATTATCTCATTTTAACACGTATACAAATACTCATACATGTAAAAAAAATTCATACCTTTCATACTCATAGAATTCAACTTACCACAATGACATAATTCATACTTTCACCCACTTTTCACAACTTAGCTCATGGTAGACTACCATAGAACCTTTCGGATATACGGAACAAATACGAAGAGTACCAAAGTACTAAACAGAGAGCACAAAAGTGCTGGGTAACGGAGAGCATACGAAGTGCTAATAACGGAGAGCACACACAGTGCTAATAACGGAGAGCACAATACGTGCTAAAATAACGGAGAGCGCGCTAGTGTTCCTTAATGGCATACCACTAATATCACAACGGTTCTAACTTGTCTACATGGGCATCATCTCATTCAACATCATTATTTACAATTTATACATCACATATACATTTCTTTCTTCACATATACATAATAATGTATTTCTTACCTTTATTTTCTCAAATAAATCCACAATTTCACCAATTAATCACACAATTAATATTTATCAATAAACACATCATATCTCACATTTTCATCATAATTAATAATATACTAAAATTATAAACACATAAAATTAATATTTTTAATCTTTAATTCTTATAGTACTTACAACAAAAGGTTGGTATGAGATGATTTTGTCTCTTCTTACTCCTTGCTCTTCTCCTTTCCTTTCTCTTCAAATTGCTCCTTCTCTTTCTTTCCTTTTTCTTCAATTTCATATAAACACATATAAGCTTAAAACTAAAATTTAATAATTTTTCATGCTAGATTATAGAAACAAACATGTATGTTATGAAAATTTAATCATCTTTACCTTAGTTCTTGAAATCCCAAAATCCTACTCAAACTTTATGCTCTTTAACACTCCAAAGTAAACTTTACAAGAAGATAAAAGTGACTACTAGCTTCCTCCTATGTCTTTCTTAAAGAAATTTCAAAGAAAATGGAGAATTTTGAAGCTTGGAGGGTTTAACAATGGTGAAGGGATTAAATTGGAATAAAAGGAAAAGTTGGGTAGATACATACATGCATGAAACGGTTGGGTTGTGGAAGAAAAGATGATACTTTCATCTTTTATCTCTTTTTCTTTTCTGTCAATTTCTCTAGATTTCTCCACTAAAAAATATCTCTATTTAATAAAAATGGGAAAATTGCTCTTTTAGTACCTAGGCCATCCAACTTTATACTTTGGCCTCAAATCATTGCCTCCAAAAATATCTTCCATCTAATTACTCTTTTGCCTCTCCTGATCACCATAATTCTTATGATGACTCATAATCTAATTTGGTAAAATTTCTATTTAGTCCTTCCTTCTTTCTCACAATTACAAATTAATACTTAGATTTTTCCTAATCTTCTTATTTTAACCACATATTCTAATTCCTAACTCGACTCTAATACTGTTCCAACTTTGATTCAAAAATGCGGATGTTACAGGATGGACTACTAGCTCTGTTCTACCATCGATTTTGGCACATCATTGGACCCGAGGTCAGTTCTTATTGTCTTAATATCTTGAATAATTATATTGATATGGGTGCTATTAATCATACTGATGTTGTGCTTATCCAAAAGCAGTCATTGCCCATTCGTATGACTCATTTCCAGCCTATAAGTTTGTGTAATGTACTCCTCAATATTATCACTAAAGCAATTGTACATAGACTCCAAATGATTATGCCCTATTGCATAGATGAAAACGCTTTTGTTCCTAAGGGACTTATAACAGATAATGTAATTGTAGCTTTTGAACTCTTACACTCTTTTAAGCGGGGAACGGGGGTTGGTCGTGGTTCTTTTGCCCTTAAGCTCGATATGATCAAGGCTTACGATTAGGTCGAGTGACATTTAGTAGAAGTCGTAATTAGGGGTGAGTATTTGATCGAGTCGAGTCAAATTGAGTCAAAAAATTTCGAGTTAGTTAAGTTGAAAAATCTTATTTTAGCAACCGAACTCAATTTAAAATTTTTTCAAATTGAATCGAGTAAAAAAAAAATTCGAGTCAAATCGAGTTAAGTTAATGAATTCTATTATTTATACCCAATGTTGTGTTTATATGGATCGATTGTTTAACTAATAGATGAAGTATAAGATTATTTAACTACATAAACAATATAATGATTTTGCCTTTTAACTTAATGAGTAAACATTTATTAAAACGACATAATTTTGCCTTTTAACTTAATGGTTTTGACTTTTAAATTTATAAAAGGTAAACATTTATCAAAACGACGTAGTTTTGCCTTTTCTTATTTAGATTTTCGAATAACTCGAATTGTGTAATTCATATTCGAGTTAAATTGAAAAACTTAATTTTTTTATTCGAGTTGATTCGAATAACTTGATTAACTCAAATAACTTAAACTATTTAATTTAAAATTTGAATGATTTTTTGAGTTTTTCGAATCGAATCAGATTTTGCTCACCTCTAGTCGTGAGGCTTAAGATGGGTTTTAAGGAGGAGTGGGTGCAATTGATTATGAGATGTGTGAGATCTGATATCTACTCTGTGGTACTTAATGGACAAACTATTGGCTTTATTACTCCAACACGAGGTTTACGATAAGGGGATCTCCTTAGTCCATTTTTTTTATTCTGTACCGAGGGGTTGTCTGCCTTACTTCGAATTGCTATGCAGAACGAGATCATAAAAAGGACAAGAGCAAGTAATTCGAGTTCTACAATCTCCCATCTCTTTTTGCCAATGACAACCTTATTTTTAGGGAGGCATCAACTGAAAAGGCAAGGAATATTAAGGGTATTTTGGTTGAGTACGAAGCTTGGTTGGGGCAATTTATAAACTATGACAAATCCTTGATATATTTTAGCTCGAACGTGTCTGAGGGAGCTCGAATCATGGTTGAAGGGGAGTTAGTTGTTAGATGTTCCCTTGATCTGAAAAAGTATTTGGTTCTTCTTATAGTCATAGGCCGAAATAAGAAGGTAGCTTTTTAATTGCTCTTGGATCGTGTTAGGGGTAAATAAGGATGGTGTAATCGATGGTTATCTCAATGAGGGAAAATGGTGTTTGTTAAGTTTGTATTACAAGTTATCCCCACATATGCTATGTCATGCTTCTTATTGGCTAGAACTTTTCCTGAGGAAATTGAGATGATTTTTAATCGATATTGATGGCAAAAATCTCCATCGAACCATGGCATCCATTGGTGTAAGCAGGCGGACTTGTGTGAGTTAAATGAGAGGGAGAGGGTTGGGGTTTAAATAATTAGCAAAATTTAATATTACGCTACTTGTTAAGTAGGGGTGGAGTCTCATTACCAACCCCACATCTTTAGTAGTATGAGTTTTACAAGTTAAATATTATGTGCATGGTGAATTTATGGAAACAGAGTTAAAGAGTCAACCTTTGGTGATTTGGAAGAGCATATGGGCGACCAAGGGTCTGCTACAAAAAGGTTATGCTTGGAGTGTGGGGACCGATATGCATATCCCAATTTGGGATGCTGCTTGGCTATCAGGCGATAGACCAATACACATTCAAAGTGCTACAATTGATGAACTTAGTATGGTTGCTAACTTAATTGATGCACATGAAGGAAAATAGAAATTGGAGTTGATCTGCAATACCTTTGGTACTCGAGAAGTCCAATAAATTCTTTGTATCCCACTTTCGGTAGAGGGACCAGATGACAGCCTTCGTTAGTGTTCTGATAAATATAGGGTATATACAATGCGTAATGGCTATTGTTTGTTACTCTGCAGGTTTGGAGGGACAGAGGATGACAGGTACAATTATATTGAGCCACATTTATGGCTATTATTCAAATTCACACCAGACAAGATGAAAATAATGGTTTGGAGACTACTCCATAACCATGTGCCTACAAGGAAAAATCTTTACAACAGACATTTATTAGCTGACGCTACGTGTTATAGTTGTGGATTGGAAGCGAAAATTGTCATTCATATTTGTCGTGATTGCCCTTTCGTAATATAGGTTTGGGAACAAATGGGCTTCCATTAGAGCATGCAAATTTCTGATGCTGATATAGGAGTGTGGTTATCAAACTTATACTGCACCTACAAGCATCATAGACTATTAATTATAATCACTCTTTGGGCATTATGGAAATCGCAAAACAAGCTAATGCATGAAAATTGAAGGCAAAATGTGCATGACATATGTTCTTTTGTAATTGGCTATGTACAGGAAATAGAGGTGCTAGAGAAATATTATCGAGAACCAGTGCTAGAAAGTAAAATTAAATGGTGCCCACTTGAGCGACCGTGTGTCAGTGGCTACTATCAAGATCTGCAATCATCGAGTACAGGGGCGATTATAAAAAATGAGGAAGGACTTATAATGGGTGCCTATTGCTCATGGAACAAAAATATACCTTCAGTGGAGGTGGCGGAGGCACTTGCAACTGTCCAGCCTATTCAGTTCTCTAAGGAGATGGGGTTTCGTCGGATTGAGCTTGAAGGTGACTCGTTGGTAACTATATCAAAGTTAAAGTCACAAATGGTAGACAAATCAGAAGTTAGGCCATACATAAGGGGAGCTCATAGGTTACTAAGTACTTTTGAGAGTTTCAAGTTTCATCATATCAAAAGAGGTGGGAATCGAGTTGCTCACCTAGTTGCTAAGGAAGGGTTCCTATGTAGAAGAGATGTACAATGGGTGGAAGAGGAACCATCGGTGGTGATGAACCTAGTGGCGGAAGAGGCACTAAGGGTTCCTTGAGTCGACCACAAGGAAATGAGATGGTTTTCTATTGCATTTCAGATCTAGGCAGCATCTATTTGAGTGTTCTCAGTCGTTTTTGCGTTTGATCGGACATAACTGCTGCGAAGGAGAACCTACTATTGGCTTGCAAGAGTATCGAAGGGTTTTCTAATTTTCTCAAACCCTTTCTCTGCTCATGGTTTCGTGTTGTGTGGGTTTATTGTTTTATTTTTTTCCTTGGAAAACTACATTGCTTTAATTAGCTTGTAATGCTTGTCTTTTATGTTCTTTTAATAAAGCAAGCTAGATCATTAAAAAAAGTTTATTTAATCAAACCCAATTTAATTATAATCTTAATTTCCATACGAATTATACATTATAAAAAAATATTAGAATTCTCCCTATTATCAATCTTACCCTCATCAGTTCTAGTAGTACCTTCAAACATCACTTTGAAGAATCCAGTTCAATCAAAATTTCATTCAAAGGCTACTTCTGCATCCTTAATACAAGATCATCTGGTGCATTTTGTTCCCTAAAACACCTATCTTTTACACTTCCAAATATGATTTTCATCCCAATATATATATCAAATCTTTTCTTAATCCATAAATTCAACAATGAATCCCTACCCTAAAATTTTGACCACGATAACAATTGTGTGACAGTTACCACAAAACTATCAATACTACTCATCACTACTTTCATAACATAAAAACCAAAAACACAAGCAACTAATAATCTGCATGACTCTACTGATGAGTATTTTTCTAAATCCTTTAGATGGTGTGCTCTGCCTATTTTTATTATATGGTGTTGTTCATTGATAAGACAAATTAGGTAGGCTTCATGCATGTATACATGTACCCTATTCTAGTCTAAACACGTGTCTACATGGTTCCAAGCTCATGTAACCTCGCAGTACAAGACCTCGCAATACAGAGACCAAGTTTAACTCGTCAACCTGTGAACTTAGTCTGTGAGCTTAATTCTTGAGTAAAGCCTACGAGCTCATTAGGGTTCGGCTTAGACCCTAACCTAAGACGAGTTTGGGCCAATAATGATAATCATCCTAAAAAAACTCCACACTAAATTATCCAGTTACATGACTACTCCACCAATATTTTGCTCATCTCAATATTCATCATTTTACTTAGAAGAAAAAAAAGATAAAAATCTTAATAATAAACAACCTTGATTGATTGTAAATACACCACCAAGCTTTAGTTTATCATCAAATAGCGTAGGACCACCCATAAGTAGTAGTAGAAATTAACCTAAATCTTAGACATATCATTTATTTCTTCTAATTAGATCAATCCTCCCAAGCCGTAGAGACTTCCATTCCATACTTCGTTGCTTTTTGATTGGTGTTCAAATGGTATATATATATATATATATATTAGTTAAATTACACTTGTTTTAAGTAAAATTGCTAGGATTTGTATGTTGTAATGTGCAGGTGAAGAGGACCAAGCCATGCAGAGGTGATGAAGTTAGTAACTTGAGGCACGACCTAAGGTTGAGTAAGTTGTGACCATTGTTACTAAGTTGAGACTGATATTATGGATTGCAGGGAGAATAACACCCACATTTACTGGGTTGGACTTGAAAGTGCCAAGTGCAATGAGGAAGTCGTGACCGTTGCTACTGAGTTGAGACTGAAATTATGGATTGCAAGGAGAATAACGTCCACCTTTACTGGGTTGGACTTGAAAGTGCCAAGTGCAATGAGGAAGTCGCGAAAGTTGCTACTGAGTTGAGACTGAAATTATGGATTACAGGGAGAATAACGCCCACCTTTATTGGGTTGGACTTGAAAGTGCCAAGTATAATGAGGAAGTTGCGACCGTTGCTACTGAGTTGAGACTGAAATTATGGATTGCAGGGAGAATAACGCCCACCTTTACTGGGTTGGACTTGAAAGTGTCAACTGCAATGAGGAAGTCACGACACAAAGCTTTATGCCATTAATTCTAGAAGAAGTGAGTAGTTAATTAGTGCATTTTATATTGTTTTTGTGTGGTAAAAGTACCACAAAATTCCATATATTATATTTTGGATTGAATTGATAAAATGAGCAAATCATCCCTTGCATGTTAGATTAGTGAGCACAACAGTCCTTCCGTTAAAATTAGGTGTTTTTATATAAGGTATAATAATAAATTTAGCCCTCAACTTTTACATATTTATTTGATTTGACCTTTACAATTTTATTGGAAGTAAATTAGAAAATTTTGAAACTAATAGGATTAAAGGGTCAAAAAAGCCTTAGTAACAAATTAAAAAAAATCAATTAAACCTTTTAAAATTTAAAAATTACTTTAAAAAAATAAAAATTTTATAAAAATTATAAAATTATAATTTTTTATTAAAAAATAACAATACCAACCTAATAAAAGAGTAGGGGTCAATTTTTTTTTAAAAAAAAATTCTATAACCATTAGATTTTAATTTATCAGTATTTTTATTTTCTAATAAAAAATTATAATTATAATTTTTTATAACTTTTATGTTTTTTCAATAAGTTTTAAAATTTAAAAGTATTTAATTGACTTTTTAAAAAATTTGTTACTAAGATGTTTTTGACCTTTTAGCCTTATTAGTTTAATTTTTTTTTAATTATTTTCAATAAAAATGTAGGGTTCAAATTGAACAAATTTGTAAAGGTTGATAACTAAATTTATTATTATACCTTATGTATAAACACCAAATTTTAATGAATGAGCTGTTTTTGCTCACTAAAAGGGTTAATATGCTATTTTTTCAGCTTAGAAAGTCCAAAATAGTGGTCCAAAGTTCTAGTCTGGATTTAGGCATGGATAACTAAGCATAGCCTCGCGATTATGCAATGCCAAATCTAAAAGTAGCATTACCATATCTACACTTCCTACTAATACTTTGGAAATTAAGCCAACCTCCATATACATATGTGGCTATTTAAGAATTTATTCAAATCTTGGAATTATATGAAATTGAAGGGAAAAGTAGTAAAGGGACTAAAATGGAAAAATGGTTACTTTTTAATTGAAATTTTTTGGAGGACTAAAGTTGAGATTTTACCTTTGAAAGGTGAGGATTGCTTTATAATCATTGTATGATTTTATAAGTGATTAATGAGGGAGAGTTTGAAATAATGTTGTTTGAATCGGATCGGTTTGATTGAGAATTGGATTGGGGACAAGTTTGGATAGTGGTTTTGAACTGATTAGATCGAGAATTAATATAAACTGATTGAACAGGTTAAAAAATCGATTGAACTGGTTAGATCGATGAACTGGTGGTCTAGTCTTGAAAAATATTGGTTGAACCAAAATATTGAATGTAGTGATAATACATATTGTATTTCTAAAAGAAAAATATGGGTTTGAATCTCAAATAGAATATTATTGAAAGAGAAAATAACGAACCCAAATATAAATTATAAAACATATATGAGGAATAAAATGATGGAAGGTTTGATGGACTTTTCACCAGATTTATTATTAAGATTACTATTTAGAATTTAGAATTTAGAAATTATGAGGTGAAATGTAGTCCATTGGATTCACAATTATTTGGTCACTCAAAACAAAATAAAATAAGAGAAGGGTAAAAGAGTAAAATCCAAAAAGGTAAAATAGATGATTGCCAAAATCCCAAGTGATTCTTTGTATTTAAAATATATATGTGATAAATGATGGAGTTTGTGAGCGCTGAATCAGGCCTTTCTTTTTTTCTTCTTTTTGCCAATAATAATAATAATAAATAAAATTAAACAATACTTGGCCTAGGCTTCAAAAATATTCATATGGTATAGGCCTGTTAAATAAAGGAAGGCATTAAGATAAAACAACTAATACATGTGATAATTTTTTTTCTAATTTTGTATCATAAAAATCACGGACGAAATCAGAAAAAATAATTGGATTAAAATTAAATTATAATTTTTACGATAATAAAAATATAATTTTATTATTTTAATATTTTATATTTTTATAATTTTTAAAAGATTAAATTAAATTTTTATCGAAGAATAATATGTAATTTTAATTTTACTAATTTAAATTTTTTAAAAAACTTAAATCTATGTTTTATTCTTTACAACTAAATGGGATATATTATTAAATTATTATAGTGTTTGTTGGCATTCGAATGATGGTGTTTTTGTGACTTTTTATTTATTTTTATTTTGAGAATATTTTAAAATAATAAATAGTTTGGCAAATTAATTAAGACTTATTTTATTTGTTGATAGTAAAAAAAACTATTACTTAGTTTTTTTATCTGTTTATATTTTGAGTTTATTTTGAAATAATAAATAGTTTCATGAGTTTGTTTTAATTTATTTTGATGGTTGATATTTAAATGGTGGCTCTTAGTTGATTTTTTTTTATCTATTTATGTTTTGAGAGCATTTAGAAATAATAAATGGTATTACGAGTCCGTTTGTATTCGTATTATCTTGCTGTTTCTCGTTGTTTAATAAGTTTTCCTTTTTCTCATGAAAATGACCAAAGCTTTTTGTTTTTTCTTGTTCAAGTTTTAGGTTTTTTTTATGCAAGTAATCTTGCTTTTGTAAGTGTTTAAGGATGGATTTGTCATAATCATCTCCAATATGGTGGGTGCTCGATTCTCTTGATGATTTTGTTCACTATTTTGGATGCTTCAGGGTTGATTCCCTTATCATTATAGGTACTTACAATCATCTTAGATGTGTTTTGTTTAATTGTGACAAAATTTGTTATCAACATATTATAATGTTCTTTTTTTGCTAAGGTTAAAACTATTATCATATTGACGAAACTTGTCATTTACCATCAACAACATGTGTTGTTTTTTTCTTTGGCCCGGATTGTAAAGTATCATTCAGGAAATTCCTTTCAAAAGAAATTCTTATTTTATTTTACCCATGCACAATTTTTTTTTCTATTTGTTAAAATCTTTTAAATATATATTTTGATTACTTTTCGTCAGTAATGTAATGCCTAAAAATTTTGGTACATTTGACATTATTTTAGTTTCGAACATAACGAATTATTTATGAAAATATGAATATGAGTCAGATAAAGGGAAATTCATATGAAATTACATTGATTTTGTAGATGAAAACCGATGTAAAAAATTGTGAATGTGAAAAAGAACCAAAACATAAAATTTGAAAAGTTAGTAGATTAAAATAGAATTTGATCAAATTAAGAAAATATAAAAAAATGATGATTATTCGCAAGGATGTTTGAACCGGGCTGAATTAGCCACGTAATCGAAAAAATCATTTGAATTGAGAACGGAGAAAAATCGTAGTTGAACTGCAAACCAAAATAATCAGTGAAAAGTTCAGCTTCTTCAGGCTGCGCTAAGCCAGGAAAAAAGCCTAAAACAAACCCAATTTTCAAAAGCCCGATTTTTTAAATTAAGCCCAAAAATAAAAGTAAAAATAAATGAAAAAATTAATTAAAAAAAAAAAACCTACTAAATACTCCCTACCTAGGCACCCACTCCCCCATCAAGCCTTTAGCCTTTAGATTTGTTTCTTCCACCGTTATTCTTATTAGGGAAGTTCAAACTTCGATTAAAATTAAATTAATTGATTAAATTGATTTAATTTAATTAATCAGTCAGTTAATTGATTTAGTTCGATCAGAGATTGATCAATTTTTCTTTTAAAATTTTAGTTAATGATTAATTCGATTTGAAATAGGATAATTAATCGAATTAATCAAATTTAATAAATAATTCGTAACTCAGTTAATACGGTCAAATGAACATTATTAATTTTTTTTGATATGTTTTAAACTTGTTTTAACAAAAAACAAAGCATATAAATTTCGATTAATTCGGTTAACCGGCCGAATTAATTGGAATATTTCTGTTCGGTTAATTTTTTTTGAAAAATTTTGATTCGATTAACGATTAAAAAATTAAAAATTTCTATTAATTCGATTAACCGATGGGTTAACCGTTTGAACTCTCTAGCTTTTATGCTAGACCATCTAAGGCGAGATTTCTTATATCTCTTTTTTGGCACAAAAATTGAGTTTTGGGTTATTATTATTTGTTAATATTACTTATGTTAGACTGTTAGTGCAATATAATAATAGTATTGTCAATTTATAATATATATTTTTTGAATGGTTCAGATTGGAATTTTATTGAAATGAAAATTAAAATTAGATTACAAACACTAGTCTAGAAAATAAAACAAGAAAAAATAGAGGCCTAACTTTTAAGGGGCTAAAAACAAGACAAAAAAAAAATAGAATCAGAAAAACTATAGATGACTGACCAAAAAACTTATGGGAAACTAAAACAGGAAGATTAAATAAGGGAAAAAATTGAAAAGAAACCTAAGGGTAGCCCAATCAAAACGTTCTTGATTCCCGTCCTAGGAATATCTGCAATCAATGCTCCGACGGTTCTAGGTGAGGAGAGGTGCTTTCCAAAAAAGAAGACGAAACATTTCGTTATTCCTCTCCTTCATTTTCTTCTTGCCTAAAACAAATTAATCTGGTTCCCTAGCCCAGATGATTTCCACTTCCCTTTCTCTGCAGACCAAGGGGCTTCATTACGAAGACACCTTTCCTTATGTTTCGTCATTGCTTCCTTTTCTAAGTCGTGAGCGAGGTTGTTAATCAATCGAGGGACATGCAAGAAGTCGATTTGGCGAAATCTGCTTTCTGCTTGTCTAATGTCTTGCATGTGAGCGCTGATGACAGATTTATTCGGCGAGGCAGAGGTGCACTTCTTTATGATGGTAAAGGAGTCTCCTTCCACTATTATTAAACGTCATTCCATTTCTAACCCTAAACTGACTGCTTTGTAACAGGCTATTGCCTCTATTACGAAGGTAAAGGCCACTCTTCCATGGATCTCCGATTTGGAACAAATAATTCTTCCTTCATGGTCGCGAGCGACAATGCCAGAGGCGGATGTGAAGGTACAAGCGTCATAAGCACTATCGAAGTTGATTGTGACTCTATTACTGGATAGGCATTTCCAATGCTTTGTTGATTCATCTGAGTGAGAGATACGAATTTCCAGGTTATCAAGTTCAACAATGTATTTTGAAACAAATACGACAGTCTCCTTACTAGTTTTGCTTTTCTTTTCATGGACTTGCTAATTTCTGGCTCCCCAAATAGCCCAGAAGGCACAACAAAAGATGCAACGAAGGATTGAAGTACACTGTTGAAAAACCTAGGTGAGCCAAAGCTTGAAATCCATTTCTTTTCTATTTGTAATCCATAGAAGTTGTAGCTCTAACCATAATGCTATTGATGCTGGGCATGTAACACCCAAAACTCGTCACCTTCGTCGACTAGGGTCCCGAGGTCTTTACCGATCATTCATCATAAAATAACTCTCAATATTACCTCTTTTAAATAAACTTGAATAAAATAATCACATCATACATATCATAAATCAAATTCAAATATCAATACAACTCAAAAGGGCAAAAATATCAATTTCACAAATCTGGGAGACTTTTACCAGTAGCTATTGGACAGGCATCGATAGAAGTCAAGTCAGTATAAGATTCAGAAATAGCTACAGTATCCTACCGATAGTTGAGATGGTTTTACCGATACAAGGGTGACTTTTATCGGAACAACTCATGCTTCTACCAATACTAAAAACTCTAGAGAGCTAGAAAGTTTTATCTTGCAACTTCTACTGATACAACTATGAACAGAACTATCGATACTTTTTAAGATACTACCGATACAATGCAAGATAATAGCCAACCTCTCTCCTACATTGTACTTATATTGATAAATTCAAGAGTTCTACCAAAATAAGTATACAAATTTCAAGTATTCACACAAGTTATCAAGTTTAACACACATTTTCATTTGTATAGCCACATCATACAATAAAAACCACCTAAGTGATCATAAATTCACATGTTAATAAATCTCAAAGCATAAAGTCCACTTCCAACATTAAGCACATCATACAAAATGTAGTCAACATTCATCTACATGCCTTCATCATAGAACCAATTAACCCAAAATCAAGTATTATTCAAAATGACATCATCCTAATACATGCCATATAATCCAAGTGATGTAAAAACTACCAAACAAGCTCCCGAGATAGTGTGATTTCTTCGAGGTAATCCGATCTTTAGCCAACAAAACGAAATCCACAAAACAACAACAAAACACGAGTAAGGTTTCTAAGCTTAGTAAGTCCGCAAACACTATGTTTCAATGCATCGTAAAGTCTTGTATAGACATGTTTCATCCGTGACATAAGTCTTCCTTTTAAACCACCTTATGCTCAACCGAGATATAGGTCTTCCTTATAATCATAACCTCATGCTTATCTCGAGACATGAGTCTTCCTTTCTTACGTAATCTCATGCTCATTTTGAGTCACGAGTATTTCATTTTTACATAACATCATGCTCATCTCGAGACATGAGTCTTCCATTTATACATAATCTCATGTTCATTTCGAGACATGAGTATTCCATTTATACGCCAAGTGATTCAAGAACTTTCACATAAGCAATAATTAGCAGTTTAAATATGAAATTTAACAAACGAACTTACCGAGCGAAATTACAGTTTAGGTGAAACTTTAGGGACTATTCTGTGATTTTCCCTTTCCATGATCAGTGGTTCTATCTTGATCTAACACAAAAAATAAATCAATTCTCTCATTAAATCATGTAATTTGATCAATTTACACGCATAAGTCCTTTTTGGGAAAATTATGGAATTACCCCTAACCTTTGCATTTCTATTCAATTTATTCCTTAATGTCAAAACATGCAAAATAACCATTTCCAAATTCAACCCATGCTAGTCAAATTCTCTAGGATACATTCTCAACTCATACATACCATTATTTCACCTCAAGGGCATGTATTTCATCATTTTCACAATCTAGTCCTCAAATCCTAGATTCATCAAAAATCACTTTATAAAATCATAAAATCTAACCATCTAACATACAAATCAATCAAAAGCTTTCAAGAATAAGTTTATTCATCCATCAAGTTTTATAACATTTGATATATTCACAAATTAGTCCTTAAGTTAGCTAGATTAAGCTAATACGAACTCAAAAACATAAAAATTACTAAAAACAATTAAGGTTTTCTTACCCAATCAAAGCTTTAAAGTTTCAACAATGGAAATCCTAGGTTTTTTTCCTTTAGCCACAAGAAGAAGAAAATGCTAATTTCTTTCTTTAAATTTTACTTATATAACAATGACAATTTTGTGAATTTCTAAACTTTCATAATTAACTTAATTAAGCATTTTAACCTTAATAAATCTTACTTATTTTCACTCAAATGACATATCATTCCACTCACTTACTTACTATTGGCTAACTCACTTATTTTTTCCTTCTAATTAAATAATTTTACTTTTATACCCTATTATGATTTAGTCCTTTTTACTTAATTCACTATCTAGGTGATAAAATTTCTTAACCAAAAATTAATAGGATGGTAACAAAATCATAAATTTTAAAATAAATAAATTTACGACTCAACTTGTCAGAGTTGTGATCCCGAAATTACTGTTTTTGACACCACTAAAAATCGGGCTGTTACAAGGCAATTCTTGAAAACATGAAAAGTAGATTCTGGCGCAGCAAAATAGTAGAGACAAATCGTATTACTAATTAGTATTTTAAGGTTTAGATTTACATAAGTAGGAATGTAGTTCCATGAGATCTTCCATGCTATGATTTTTACTTTTCCGGGCCGATTTAAAGCCCACAATTGGTTGTAAAAATTTCTGATAGAGGTTTGTAAAGCATAAGCATTAGAGTCCTGGGAAATATGCTGTAATAGGTTGTAGGCACTGCGGACTGTGAAGTCCATAGTTAGCTCACCGATCTAGACTTGTTGGTCCTCGTGCGCCTACTCTGCCAACAGAATCCAGAGGATCCGCTTGGCATCATCGAGCGCAAAGGTATGGACAATTTGATCATACTTCCACTTTCTAGCATGACTATCTATTAAAGCTACTACTATTGTAAATTGCATGCGATAAGATGGATGAGAAAGTTTATAATTTACTGAACCAGACACCCATGGATCACTAATTAAAATTTTGGTTCCCAAACTAACTCTCCAACAAAGACCTTGCTGTAAAAGACCCTTAGTCGCCCAAAGACTTTTCCAAGTGAAAGATGGGTTGCTTCCTAAAGGCGTGTTCATAAAATTTGAATGTAAAAAATATTTAACTTTGAGAATTCTATACAGCAAGGAATTTGGAAAAGAGATGATCTTCCACCCTTGTTTAGCTAAAAGAGAAACATTAAACTACCCGTTACTTCTAAAACCCATTCCGCCTTACTCTTTTAATTTACACATATGAGACCAAGCACTCCAGTGGCTACCTTTTCCGCCCTTGTCTTTTTGTCACCAAAATCCAACAATTAATTGCTCAATTTCTTTACATAGAGAATTAGGGAGAAGGAAGCATGACATAGCGTACGTTGGAATGGCTTGAAGAACAGACTTGACAAAGACTTCCTTACCTGCTTGAGATAAAACTCTAGTGTTTCAACCTTTAATGCGACTTTTAATCTGGTCCTTTAAAATTTGGAATGAAGTTCTCTTTCCTTTTTCGACAAAGTTTGGTAGCCTAAGGTACCTTTTGGTATTAACAGACACTCTCATACCCATGAAATCAGCGATTTGCGAATGGACTTCCTCTCTTGTGTTTAAGTTGAAAAAATTATAGATTTTTCAAAATTAACGCACTAACCTAAACAAAGCTCATAGGTCCCATGTATATTTTTAATAGTAGAAGCCTGCCTAAAGTAGCCTCACCAAAGATGATGCTATCATCAGCGAAAAGCAGATGAGATATTTGAGGGCCGCCTCTGCTAACTTTTACCCCTTTTAAAAGTTCGCCCCTAGATGCCAATCAAAGTAGAGTCGAAAGGCCCTCGCTACAAATAATGAATGAAAACGGGCTAAAAGGATCACATTGACGTAAACCTCAAGATGGTTGGAAGGAAGTGCCACATACTCCATTGACATTACTGAGTACGAAACTGTAGATATACATCTAATTATGATATTTACCCAATTTATATCAAAACCTATGTGAAGCATCAAAACTTCTAGAAAACCCCATTCAACTCTGTCAAAAGCTTTACTTATATCTAATTTAAGTGCCATAAGCCTTTTTTACCACTGTGTTTCTGCCGAAAAGTATGTAGAATTTCATAGGCTATTAGAATGTTGTTAGAAATTAGTCTATCTGGAATAAAAGCAGATTGGGCTTCATCGATGATTTCACCTATAATAGCTTGTAATCGATTAGCTATAATTTTTGCAATGATTTTCTATAAATCGTGCATAAGCTGATAGGACGAAAATTGGTCATTGTGGTTGGGTTTTGACTTTTAAGAATAAGTACTATTTTCGTTTCATTAATCGCATTGAGACCATTGCCATTGTTCAAAATGCCTAGGCAGAATTGACTAACTTTATCACCTATAATATGCCAATAACGTTAAAATAAGAGTCGATAATCCATCTTTTTTGGGTGCTTTAGTAGGCCCCATGATTTTTACAGCTGCAACTAACTCTTTCAGTGTACTGAGCCGTTAATTTTGAATTTATGGAGCCATCAATGCGTTTCTCAATACTCATCACTAAGTAAGATGTATCTTCCACCCCTTTCGAGGTGAAAAGATTTTGAAAGCAACTAGAGGCTACTTCATCCAGGTCTTTGCCAGAACTAACCTCTGTTCCATCCATTCTTTGAAGTTTCCTGGTCGTATTTGACTTTTTCCACAATGTAACAATTTTTTGGAAAAAGGTAGTGTTGTGATCTCCCATCTTAAGCTAATTTGCCATTTCACTTTGTTCCCAGTAGGCTTCATCTTTATCGATTTCCAAATTTAATTGGAATTTTATTTCCATAAGATTAAGGTAAAACCTCATCATCACGATCTTTGCCGCTGAAATCTTCAAGCCTGGTAGCAAGTTTATCCTGCCGAATGGATCTTTGTTTTCTGGTGCGCCTATCCCATATCTTTGACCCGATGCTTAACATTTGGAGCTTTTCCACAAGGGAACCTAAAGTTGGCTTGACCTCACTTTCAAAGGAATTTTCCAATGTCCATCATGCCTCAAATTGGAATTTTGACGATTTAGTACGACAATTATCCTGACATGTATTAATTAGCAAAGGGCAACAGTAAAAAAAGGAGTGTAAGAGATGCCTAATTCACGTAGTGGGGAATTGGAATAGCCATTCATCATTTGCAACTCCCTTGTCGAGCTGTTCTTTTATATTGTTATCTTTAAAATTTCTTTTCTCCCACATGGACCATGGGCCATGGTAGCCTATGTCGGTTAAGGAACAATCTTTCAAGGCTGCTTGAAATTCTTCCATTTTCAATTTAGTTCTTGGAAGACCCCCAACTTTTTCAAAAGAATAAAAAATTTCATTAAAATCCCCACAAACTAGCCAAAAGGTTTATTACTCAAAGCCAAGCCGTCACAGAACATTCCATGCTTTTTCTTTGTTATTTGGAAATGGGCTATCGTAGAAGCTCGAAAAATGTCATTTTTTAGAAATTTCTAAATCACAGGTCTGCATCAATATGAGATCTGGAGAAACTTCGTAGAGTCACTTTGGGGGCTTCTTTCTAGGCCAAACAGCGGCCTCTACACGAACTGTCTACACTAACTTCAACGCCATATAAAAAATCGCATTTTTCCTTACTTTTTCCATCTTTTTAGCGTCGATTTTGGTCTCTATAAAGAAGACCACCTAAGGATTATGTAACTTCAGCATGTATCGAAGCCTTCTTGCCGTCCGTAGACTTCCCAATCCACGGACATTCCAACTTAGGATTTTCATTGTGCCCGGTCGACATGCCTATAGGCAACCGCCAATCCTAAGTTTTCGTAGTTGTAACCCATATCCATTGTAACCACCTCATCATCAACTGGAGTATCATGATCTAAAGTCTGATTGTCCAACTTTCTTTTTTATTTTCAATAGTTTTGTAACAGCCCGATTTTCAGTGGAGTCAAAAATAGTGGTTTCGGGACCACAGCTCTGACGAGTCGAGTCAAAATATTAGTTATTTAATATTTGTGATGTCATCAGCATCATATTCAGTCTTGGTTATGAAATTTCATCGTCAATTAGATAATTGTATAGAAAGGACTAACTTGTAATAGGCACAAAAGTATAGATGTTTAATTAGAATGACCTAATTAATGATGAAAGTCACAAAATTTACAAAATTCCCATTGTTATATAAGTAAAATTAAAAGAAGAAAAATAGCTCATTTTCTTCTTATTTTCATCTTCTTCATTCGACCAAAGAAAGGAAAACCTAGGGTTCAATTATTGAGATTTTAGGCTTTGATTTGGGTAAGCAAACCTTGATCGTTTTTAGTAATTTTTATGTTTTTAAGTCCGTATCAGCTTAATCTATCTTATGCAAGGACTAATTTGTGAATCTGTCAAATATTAGAAAGCTTGTCATTGTTGAAATTGCTTGTTATTGAAAGGTTTTGTTGTTGTTTTTGTAGATCGTTTTGTTGACTGAAGATCGGATCATCGTCATCTCTTGAAGTCACAATATTGCGGAGCTTGTCGGTAGATTTTGCATCACTTGGTCTTATGACATGTACTAGGTTGATATTAACTTTGATATTGAACTAAAGATGTTGAAATCTTGCTATTTTGATTGTGTAAATGTATGAAGTACAACTTAGATGTTTAAGCTTATGATGCTTGTAAAAACTTAGAAGTTATGCATGTTGTGTGATGACTTAATGCATAACTTGAGATGGATGTGTTTGAGATATTAAACTTGTGTCTTGGCATAATTCTTGAGATTTTGCATACTTGTTTTAGTAGAACATATGCATGTATCGGTAGAACTACGGGCTAGGAGAGAGGTTGTTCTCTGACTTGAATTGTATCGGTAGTTGAATTACAAGTATCGATAATTTTTAGCATTAATGTATCAGTAGTTGGTATACATATATCGGTAAAAGTTGAAGGGTGAGAATTTTTGCTCTCTAGAGTTTTTGGTATCAGTAGATGCATAACTTGTATCAGTAGAAATCATACTTGTATCGGTACGGCTAGCACAAGTACCGCTAGAAATATGTACAGTTTTCAAATTGTTCACTAACTTAACTACTACTGATACCTGACCATCAGGTACCGGTAAAAATCCCCTAAAATGTTGGAAATATCATTTTTACCCTTAATAAAATTGCGTTATGATTAAATATTGATCCAAATTATGAGAGGTGAATTTCGTATTGAATAAAGATTAAAAAGTTATTGATATTTTAATAGATGAACAATGTTAAATGAATAGAAACACCGAAATCCTAATCGGTGATGGCGTTCGGGTTTTGAGTGAAACAAGTTTCCTTAATTATTGAATCAAAATCGGAGGAATCTGATATTTTGTTTGTTAAAAATTAAATGTCGACAATGAAGAAATATAGCAAAGAAAACAGGGGAAAAACACACAGATTTTACGTGGAAACCCTTTCGAGAAAAAAACCACTGGCAAAGGAGAAGAAGATTCACCAATGTCCAAAATCGAATGATTACAAAAGGAGATGACTATGCCTATTTATAAGTTGAAAAACCTTATTCCAATCAACAACTAATAGAAGTAACGTAGTAAGGTTGAAATACCTTATTCTAATTAAAACAAAATAGATGACCTATTTTAATTAAAATAAAATAAAAGAAGTCTAGTTTATTTGGACTTTACTTTTATTTTATTTTACCATTGAATTTTATTTTAACAAAAATTCTAGTCACCCAATTCTAACAATCTCCAACTTGACAAGAATTCTCTACTAATAAGAACTCTCAACGAACAAGTTCTCCACCTCTTTCACAAAACCCCTTGAGAGGTATTCTTCAACAATGAATACCAACCAAGTCCAAGCAATACTCAAACTTGGTTATGGGAAGTGACTTAGTCATCATATCTGCAAGATTTTCATGAGTACTAACTTTTCTCACAATAATATCTCCACGAGAAATAATATCACGCACAAAATGATATCGAACATCAATGTGCTTTGTTCTCTCATGAAACATTTGATCTTCTGTAAGGAAAATAGCACTTTGACTATCACAAAATATTGTATCAATCTGAAGATCTTTATTGAGTTCACCAAAAAGTCCTTTTAACCGAATAGCTTCTTTACAAGCCTCGGTAATCGCCATGTACTCAGCTTCAGTGGTAGACAAAACAACTGTAGTTTGCAAAGTAGCTTTCCAACTAATTGCACAACCCCCAATTGTAAAGACATACCCTGTAAGAGATCTTCTTCTATTTAGGTCTCCAGCAAAATCAACATCAACATACCCAATGACTCCATCTCTAGTTCTTCCAAACTATAAGAAAATATCAGTAGTACCTCATAAGTATCTCAAAATCCACTGAACTACTTTCCGGTGTTCTTCACCGGGATTCACCATGTATCTACTAACTGCACTGACTACATATGATAAATCTGAACGTGAGCAAACCATAACATACATTAGAGAACCCACTACACTAGAATATGGAACAAGTGACATGTAATCAATCTCATCATCTGATTACGGAGACAAAGCCGATGAAAGTCTAAAGTGGGCTGCTAATGGAGTACTAATAGGTTTGGCACTCTGCATATTGAACCTGCAAAGAACTTTCTCAATGTACCTTTTCTGACTTAGGTACAACTTACATGCCTTTCTATCTCTAAGAATCTTCATCCCAAGCATCTTCTTTACTGCTCCCAAAATTTACATCTCAAATTCTTCACTAAGTTGGGCTTTAACCTTTCTTATATCTTATTTATCTTTCGCTGCTATCAACATGTCATCAACATAAAGGAGTAGATACACAAAAGAACCATCACCGTTTTTCTTAAAATAAATACAACTATCAAAACTGCTTCTTTTGAAATCATGGGTAGTCATAAAAGAATCAAACCTCTTGTACCATTGTCTTGGTGCCTGTTTCAAACCATAAAGAGACTTTTTCAACAGGAAAACGTAGTCCTCCTTTTCTGAGACTATAAAGCCCTCTAGTTGTTGCATGTAAATATCTTCCTCAAGTTCTCTATGCAAGAACGTTATTTTTACATCTAACTGATCAAGCTCCAAATCATACATGGTCATAATACCAAGTAAGGCTCGAATCGAAGTATGTTTCACAATTGGAGAAAACACGTTTGTGAAGTCCACTGAGAATCTGACTGTAACCTTTTGCAACAAGTCTAGCTTTATATCTAGGTTCTTCAATTCCTAGAATCCCTTCTTTCCTCTTGAATACCCATTTACAGTGAATAGCCTTTTTACCCTTTGGAAGCTTCACTAAGTCCCAAGTTTTATTCTTAGGGAGTGATTTCATCTCTTCTTGCATGGCAACCATCCACTTTTCTGAGTCTTCACAGCTAACTGCCTCAAAATAAGTAGATGGCTCTTGATTTGCATCAATATCTTTAGCCACGTTTAAAGCATAAGCTACTAGATCAACCTTGGCGTACCTCTTCGGAGGTTTAATTTCTCTTCTAGGTCTATTTTTGGTAATAAAATATTGTGGTGATGAAGTGACTTTATTCTGAGCTTCTGTACTAACTTGAGAAGTTGACTTGTTGTAGATACTGGATCAATCTGAAACTTCACCTGCTTTTGTTGTTCTTTACTGGAAGAGTCTTTAAGAGATAAGTTAGGTAACATAGCAGTTTCATAAAAAACATCTCTGCTAATCACAACTTTTTTATTTTCATGACACCATAACTTATACCCTTTTACACCAGCTTTAAAACCAAGAAAAACACATTTAATGGATCTTGGTTCCAATTTTCCATTATCAACATGAGCATAAGCAGGATACCCAAAAATCTTTATATCAGAATAATCAGTAAGCTTACCAGACCATATCTCTTACGGAGTCTTTTTCTCAATAGAAACGGATAGAGATCAGTTGATCAAAAAACATGCAGTAGAGGCTGCTTCAGCCCAAAACGACTTTGGTAAATTAGCATTCGACAACATACATCAAACCTTCTCCATGATCGTTCTGTTCATTCGTTCTGCAACATCGTTTTGTTGTGCAGCATGACGAACAATCAAATGTCTCACGATCCCTTCTGATTTACACAATTCATTAAATTCATCAGAGTAGAACTCCAAGCCATATTTGTGTGGAGGTGTTTTATCTGTTTTCCAGTCTATTTTTCAACCATAGTTTTCCAAGACTTGAATGCGAAAAACATATCGTTTTTCTGCTTCAGAAAGAATGTCCAAACTTTTTTGAAAAAATCATCAAGAAGAGTTAGCATATAATTAGCTCCACCTCTCGAAGGCACTCTAGATGGTCCCCAAAGATTAGAATGTATATAATCCAATATTCCCTTCGTGTTATGGATTCCTCTGGTGAATCGAACTCTCTTTTGCTTCTCAAAAACGCAATGCTCACGGAACTTCAGTTTGCTAATGCCTTACCCATCAAGAAGTCCTCTTTTACTCAATTCTACCATACCGTTTTCACTCATATGCCCTAGACGCATATGCCAAAGTCTAGTGTTATTTGACAAGGAAGAGGAAGCAACTACAGGATCACCAGTAATAGTTGAACCTTACAAAAGATATAATTTGACAGTCTTTCTTTGCCCTTTCATCACAACGAGGGAACCCTTACTAATCTTTAGAACCCCACTTTCAGTTGTGTACCTGTGTCCTTTTGAATCAAGAGTACTCAACGAAATCAAATTCCTTTTCAATTCTGGTACATGTCGCACGCCACTAAGAGTTCTAATAACCCCATCAAACATCTTTATTTTGATTGTGCCAACACCTGCGATTTTACATGAAGTATTATTTCCCATCAAAACAACACCTTCAGACACTTCATATGTTGTAAACCAATTTCGATTGGGACTCATATGGAAGGTGCAACCAGAATCGAGGATCCACTCCTTGCTCACTTTAGAATTATCGACAGAAGCAACTAGGAGTTCACTATAACTGTAGTCTTCTACTACATCAGCTTCACCGGATTGTTCTGGTTGTTTTCTTTTTTGATTCTCTACCTCCCTTTTGATCTTATTTTGTAGCACTCTTTCTTAATGTGTCCTTTCTTCTTGTAGAAGTTACAAGTTTTACCTCTGTTTGAAGATCTCGATCTACCTTTAGATTTACTACGGGGATTTCGTTCCTGTGTCCTTCCACGATTATCATCACTATTTTAATCTTGTCTTTCACGAGCAATGAGACCCTCTACCTGAGAGTCAGATTCAACCACAAGATGTTTCATCTTGTCATACGAGGCTAAGGAAGCATAGACTTCATCAATTGTGAGAGATTCACGGCTATACAAAATTGTATCTCTGAAGGTTGAATACAACGGTGACAACAAACAAAGGACAATTAACCCTAAATCCTCTTTATCATACTGAACCTTCATGGCCTCCAAATCCGAGACAATTTCTTTAAACACATTCAAGTGTTCGTGCACAGACGTACCTTCTTCCAAACGATGAGAATACAGACGCTGCTTCATATGTAATTTACTGATTAGGGTTTTCGACGTACATAACTGCTGCAATTTTGCCCATAATGCAGCAGCAGTCTTCTCCTTTAACACATCTTGTAGAATTTCATTCGATAGATGCAGTTGTAATTGCGTCAAAGCCTTTCGATCTTTATGCTTCTTCTCTTCATCTGTCAAATTCGAAGGCATTTTATCTAACCCTAACATGGCATCCTCCAAATCCATCTGCGCAAGAACTTCTTGCATCTTACCTATCATAACGCGAACCTGGTGTTACGATCCAACAGCAGAATATCATACTTCAATGTCGCCATTATTGTGATCGAGACAAGTAACCCGAAAAGCTTTGATACCAATTTGTTAAAAATTAAATATCGACAATGAAGAAATATCGTAAAGAAAACGGGGGACAAACACAGATTTTACGTGGAAACCCTTTCGGGAAAAAAACAACGGGCAGAGGAGAAGAAGATTCACTAATGTCAAAAATTGAATGATTACAAGAGGAGATGACTATGCCTATTTATAGGTTGAAAAAATTTATTCTAATTAAAATGAAATAAAAGAAGTCTAGTTTATTTGCACTTTACTTTTATTTTATTTTACCACTGAATTTTATTTTAACAAGAATTCTAGTCACCCAATTCTAACATTGTTCTTGCGCTTTCCACCCATTACACTTATACTTTTATGATTCTTAATGTGGGCTCTAGCTAATCGCTTCCGGCTGCGCTTTTGCTAGAATTATTATTTTTTATGTACAAGAGGCATATCATGCCCATTATTATCATACCTTTGTTGAGTAGTGAAAAGCGGCGCATTAGTGATTGAAGTAGAATTTTGATCAAAGTATTCTTCCGCAATTGGTGAGAGTAGATTAGATCCATCAGACTTCAATTCTTGCAAGAAAACGAAATCTGACATGGATCCAACAATTTCAATTCTCGTGGAAAGTGGATCCAGACTAATCGTGATATGCTTTGGGATTTGTTCTGATTTAGAGTTCAAATTAGACTATAATACCTTTGGATCCGTAATTCCATCAACTTTTAGAGGCGAAATTTTTTAAGGTGTCGTAGCATAGTTGCCAGCGACAACTAGTGGCACTCTTTCATCCGTTTTTTGACCTGTGTAATTACTTTGACTCGTGTACTTTTTCTTAGCAGAATTAAATTGAAACGTTTCATGCCCTAACATGCTAGATTTAGCTCGTAATGCGGTTGAATAAGGAAATTCTCCATCGTTTGAAGATGGGTAAAAAGCACAATCTTTAGATACATGACCCATTCTTTCACATTTGGAACAAAAACTTGGTGATTCTCATATTTAAAAGGCACCCATTTTGTTCATTCTCCTCCGTGCCAACAAATATACCCCTTTGCAAAGGTTTTTGTACATCAATGGAGACCTTTAGACAACAAAGATCACCCTTAATTTTCGATCTCAAAACCCCTCCAAAAGATGCCTCTATTACATGTAGGTTTTTTTTTGTCACATTTAGGTGGGCACATACTGATTTTCATCTAGAAGGGTGATTGGACAAGCTTGACTTGCTTTCTCTCCATTGGTTCTATGATTCATTCAAATAGAATAAGTTGTTTCCTGAATAGCCATGGACACCCTTCCATGATATGCTCAAGATCACATTAATCTTCAAAAGAAATTAAAAATAAATTATGACCAGTCAATTGAATTTCAATTTTCTTTTTAGTTTTCCAAATACTTCTCATTTGAGCTCGAAAACTATCTGGATTGTAAGATTTTTTGATCCATACCGAACATAGTAGCGTCAGATTCTCCTTCGGTATTATCTTTGAGCTCTTAACTGTTAACTTCTTGAGTTCTTCCTCCACAAGGGAGATTGCATCACCTTCCATTCTCTCAAAATTTATTATTTTTTTGAATTTCTTCCTAATTTTCACCTATTGTTTTAAAAAAAATTTCTTTTTTTATATACAGTGAACTAGTCAAAACAGATTGGTAATGTAACATCCTCAAACAAGGGTGTAGCCAAGGAACTGGTAACGGCTCGACCTCCCCTAAAATGGGAAAATTTTTATTTAGACATATTTAAAATTTATAAAAATTTAAATTAGTAAAGGTAAAATTGCACTTTGTCTCCCCAAAAATGAAAAATTTAATTTAATCCTTTAAAAATTATAAAGATTTAGTTATTAAAATGATGAAATTGTATTTTTACTATCGTAAAAATATACAATGTAATTTCAACCCCCCTCTAAAAAAGTTTTCTGGCTTTGCCCCTGTCCTCAAAACTTCTTTAGTTGTAATAATGTTATTTTGAGCAAATACAAGTCAAGTTTTTCCTAATAAATAAAGTATGAATTATTAGTATTAATCTAGAATATAAACAAAATTATAGAATTTTGCAAAGTGTAGGGGTTAAAGTTAAAATTTAGAGTATAAAAATATTCAATTGAATTGGTAGAAAAATGTACGAAGACATAGAATGTCATTATTATCAAGTGATAAGATAATTATTGAAATTTAAAATAAAAATATAGTGAAATTGTTGTCATGATTTGAACCATTGAATCTTATGAGAAATTGGTGAATTGATCCTAGCAATGGAACTTGTTGTATCGATAAAAAAAATACCTGATTTAGAATTTAATTCGGGATCTGACTTTATATAATAAAATTTTAAAGATGTTTTATAGAAAACGAGAAGGATCTTCATTTTCACTACTGCTAGATCAAAATTTCCTCCCATTCATTTTCACATTCATTGATCCAATGTATCAACAAGTTTCACTTACTCTGAATTCCATTCTGGTCTCAACTCAGGGGCTTTTCCAATTTTTATTTTGATATTGATAGGAAAATAATTTTGTACAATCTATTCGTAGAGCGTTGAGATGTGACCATGTAAGAATAAATTTGGGAATTTCAAATACTAACATAGGTTTATAATAAGAAAAAAAATAATATTTACATGGATGTGGTTTAAACTTCATAAAAAAAAATCATTATAAGAGGTAATTTTCATTTCTCGAAAAATGAAAAATATTTAATAAAAATATGATTGGTTGAATTTTTTTAAATATACTAAATTAAAATATGAAAAATTTAAAAAAATTGTTGTTTTTATTGTTTTAACTAAAAATTCGTAAAAGCAACAATTTTTAATTTTGAATGAATTGCATTAAAAATAAACTTTTTTTTAATATATTGATATGATTACATGGTAGTATCTGTTCATACTTTCTTAACCTTTTGACAACACATATCTTGCACACACTGGTGCTCGAACCCGGGTCTCCTAGGATGAACAACATATTCTTTTTCACTGGAACCACTCGTTGGGCTCTTTAAAAATAAACTTTAAATGAATTACTCTGATTTAAACTCATATAAATCAAGGTAGACAATATCATACTAGTAGATATACTGTTTTGTTTTGATACTGGTACCAATACTAGTACCGATATAATTCAATGTATTGTTTCAGATTTATTAATATTTTTAAATATTTTTTTCACATATATATTTATAATCTAATATTTAATCTCTTGATAAATTATATATATTTAAATATTTTTCATATATATATATATATATATATAGTCTAAATTATAAATTATTTTGGTAAAAATAAATTAAATATTATATATACGTGTAAATATATCTTAATTTTATACATATAAATATATATTACATATAAGTTTTAAAATTATTAATTAGGTTTAACAATTTAATTTAATAGCTATTAATTTTATGCAACAAAAAAAAACTATTAATTTTAAATGTAATTGTAAAAAATTTAAAATAATTTAAAATTTTGTATCAATAGATACACATTGGTATTGGTCGAAATGACCGAAACACATCAAAATTTTGAATGGAATGGAACATAAAAGACTTGATATCAGTTTAAGATCGAAATGATACGTATCGACAGATATAGTTGATATCGATATATTAACGATTAGTATGATATAAACACAAATTGCGAAATATTAAGAAATAGTTGTTGTCATAAACCAAATATTTTAAAATTTTGTGTTTTTATTAAAATCTTACGCGTTGTGTTATATAAACTTTAAGGAATTTAATAAAATTGAAATTTTATATTGTATTCGTATTGAGATGTTACATTATGCCAATGAGCGAGAAGAGAAGGGATTATATGAAACTGTGATTCCACCCCATCCCTATCTCTTTCCAATAGGGGAATGACAAATCAGATTTTTCGTCCTGACTTTTAGTATTTTTAATTGTATTTGAATTTTTTCAAAAGGAAAAATCTTATTTATAATTCTTCTATTAAAAATGAATAAGAATGATGTAAAATTACAGTTTCATACAATCCTTTTTCGAGGGAGAAAACCAAACAAGCAGAAAAGGGATGAAGTATAAAGATGTTTAATTAGGAAAAGAGAAACAAGGAAGATGGTGTAATGTAGGAAACCATAACCAAATGCTTTAGAATTTGAAAAAGGAATGATTCTTTTAGGAAATCCAGAAAGGAATTTAGCATCTTAATTAAGCAACTGTTTCTTATATAATAATACAGCATCTTAATGCATTCCAAGTGTCTTCCTTTATTTCACAAACAAACAGTACTATTTCTTTCAAAACTTCCTTTCTTCTGCAAAATGTCCCGTTCTTACCTAGATTTTGAGCCTGATTGCCATTACAAAGAAGGAGAAGCTCAGGACATTCTTGAGTTTGATGTCAGACGTAATAATTAATATATGTATTGCCAGCCTTTGTTTAACTCTCTTTCTTTGTTATGCAATGTTACATTTCATCCTTTCAATTCAATGTTATCAGATTTTAAAAAGGACCAGCTCAAAGTTCACTTCGGCAGCAACAACGTCCTAACCGTGTCTGGCGAACGGCCCCTCGAAGGAAGTAAATGGATCCGATTCCGCAAGGAATTCACCACTCCCAAAGACTGCAAGGCCAACAAAATCCGTGCAAGGTTCAGTTCCGGTTTTCTTTATATAACAATACCAAAGGAAATCGCTTATTCGCAACAGGATTCACTTACACCCACGCAGCATGGGGAGTCAGCATCGTCGTTGCCTCCGGTTGAAGACAAAGGGAAAGCAAAGCAAGAGAACGGCATTAGCCAAAGTGGAGAGGCTGCCGGCGAGGGTTCTACAGGTGCCCCTACCGAGAATGCTATATCGCCCAAAGCTCGCCCCAAATGGGCTAAAATGGAGAGCAAGACAGCAATGAAGATTGGGGCAAGTTTGACAGTGGCGGCATTGCTGTTGATTGTGTTATTTTATGCATTCAAGCTTTATGATCCCATGGTTATGAATGTTTAGCATTACCCAAATCCTTTGAATTGATTCGTTTTCCATGTAATTGATGCAAAACAAGCTGTGATTGCTCAATGGAACAAAGCTCAAATTAAATGGATTATCCTAACATGTTGATTCACCTCACAATGATTTATTGGTTTGCATTATAGAGTACTTAATTTCTGAAAATTTGTCAATAATGGAAGGTAGTCGTGATTAAAGTCTTTTATTCTACACCTTAATCATCAAATTTTAAATTTTCTTGATATAATCTCCTTCCTATGAAAAATTTAATGGAATTCTTTAATTGTAAAAGGGACGTACGTACCATCGATTTTCCAAAAACTTGAAATATTAGAACTTTGAAATGTTGAAAACTTGTTTCACAATTCATATTTGAATTATATTTAAAGTGGATCTCCCTTTCTAAAATAAGTTTTAAATATAATTTTTTTGTCATTAATAATAATAAAAAACCAAATTTAATGCGTATTTCACATTAAAATCATCAAATCAAAATCAATATTCATAATACATATATTTAAAAAGTATACCATCAATTTTCTGTTTAAATAAATTCAATATTAATTAACAAATATTATTTTTGAAACAAAAAAAGGACAGATTAAATTATAAAATAATTTAATATTTTTTATTTAATAAAAATAATTAAATTTTTGAAACGAATATACAAATTAATAAATCAATATTAATAAGTGAATCTCTTAATTTCTTTTTTATATATTTTCTTAAGTCACATTTCAATGTTTATTTATTTATTATAACTTAATTTTGTTTGTTTTAGAGTTTATTATTATTTTCATTATTATTAGTTGATAAAACTTAGCATTTATTATATTATATTTTGTCAATTACATTACATTCCTTTTTTATTAATAATTATATGTGTGTGTTTTAATTATATCAATTATTTATTAGTTTAAAAATTTTAACATATTGTATGTTACTATGATTCTCTTAATTTTTTTTCTATATTTTCATAAATAACGTTGATTTTCAGATTAATACCTTTTCATCATTATTCATAATTAAAAATAAATAATTACATTCTGTAAATAAAACAACAAAATCTTGTATTTTAATTAAAAAAAATTAAACAAGATAGTGCAATATGCCTTGTAATGCGCTAAATAATCTTTCTCGAACATTGTTTGTTTCCTTCTTCATTTTACATCATGAAATAATTATTTATTCTTCTATTGAAAAATGATAAGAGAAGAGCGAAATCAAAAAATTTTTTAGGGAGGTCGAAGTTAAATTGTAATTTTTATGATAGTAAAAATATAATTTTAAAGGATTAAATAAAAAATTGATCATTTTTAAGGAGATCAAAATACAATTTTACTTTTACTAATTTAAAGTTTTAAAAATTTGAAGGAACTAAATAAAAATTTTTCTATTTTAGGGGGTCAAGTTTCTGCCAATCCCCTAGATTCGTCCCTGATAAGAATAACTTGAAATCACATTTTCATACAATACTTTCGTTTACCCGCGTTTTATAATATCTCAACAATTTGTTTTTATTACTTTAATTACCACGAATATTAATTAAAAGATGTTTTATCAATTAATTTCGAATCTTTGAATGAAAACATGGTGTGTACGTGCAAGCTTTCTTCATATTTATTTACCTTTATTTTAACCTAATTCAATTTTGACCTTTTTTTGTTAATTGTTTATTACCTTCGGCTTAAGCAAATAAAAGAAAAGGAAAAAGGGATTTTGAAAAGTGAAATTTGCAAAACCAAGATACGAGAAATCTTTGCAGAGTTTGAAAATTAAAATCAGTGAAATATTAGGGTTTTGAAGATTTGGAAATACTTGAAAGTTAAGAAAATAATCTAGAAAAATAAAAGATTTTGCAATATAATCAGAAAAGAGGCATTGATGACAAATTCGATCATCACCTTTCTTGACCTATAAATTCCTGCACAAATTCAAAAAAAAAAAAAACCCACAGAGAACACCACCATGGCATCAAGCTCTAGCTATAGCAGTAACGATGTGGAAGCATCATTCACGAAAATAGTTACGGATTTCGAAGTTCATAACAAGATATTACGCTTGGACAAGCACCACGTTGATAGATTCATCAAGACTAATTTGCCTCCGGGTCAAATTAACATCCTTGCTAGCGATAGAGATTGTTCTGGAATTCCGATTGTGGATGAGAAAACTGGTGATTTCTTCTTCGTCACCCTATCAAGCAATGAGTACTGCTATGTTATGACGGGAATCTCAAGAATGATTACCAGAAACATATTTGTTGCTGATCAGGAGGTTGCTTTCAGTTGGCACCATGGGGCTTTGCATGTTCATCGTTACTAATTAACCTTCTTTTTATTTATAGTTTTTATGATATGAGAATAAATGAATTTTATTGTTGAATAAGAATGAATAATTAATATTTATAGTTTCTTGCTTAGCTTCTATTGTTATATTGAATTAAATTTGAATTTTTGTTAATTTATTTAATAGTTGGACCGACTGATAGTTGTAATAATCCTATTAAAAAACCTTTGGATGAGATTCTATTTTTTTTTTAGTAAAATCACCTAGAGGCTTAAAACTAAAAAGGTAACCTACCCACGGTTTTGTGGAAGCTTGTAGCTTAAACTAGAGGCTTATGCAAAATCTCCAAGTATCTTCAACTTTTAATTCCATTTTTGTTAATGAAGTTTTCGATTGGATTGCAGTGGCAGGAGCAGCTTATTTTATAGTTGCAGAGCCACCGCACGCAAGAACTCATTCAAACATGTCCCATGAAACCATGAATTCAACACCATAATCGCTACTCTTTTGATCACTCGGCTGAGAAGAGGGGGTTGGGGAGGTGAATTTGGTATTCTAGGAAGCCATTTGTTCCACTCACAGTGTAATTCATCGCCTATTCAATATATAAAATACAGATGGGTTTTGTTTACTAGGATCAGAGCTTTGTCCACAAGGTAAATTCACTTCCATCTATAAGTAAATCTGGATGGCATGTATCCATAAGTCAAATGTAACAAAACTCATAAGACTTGGATTTGGATGTTATCTTTGATTCATAAACTTTCACGACCAGAAACCATTGTTGAGAATGCACGTCTTAGAGGACATTTTTCAAGCTTCGACCTGGCATACATGCTAGCAAGGAAAGTATAAACAAATGCTTCAA
This sequence comes from Gossypioides kirkii, assembly GCA_005610355.1. Lineage (NCBI taxonomy): Eukaryota > Viridiplantae > Streptophyta > Magnoliopsida > Malvales > Malvaceae > Gossypioides > Gossypioides kirkii. The sequence goes on along the minus strand of CP032253.1, from coordinate 39,373,922 downwards.
GTCAAGCCCAAGCTTCAAGACTTGTCCATGAATCTATCTCTGCTCGTGATTTTAAAATGAAAGGAAAATAACATAGGCGAGTCCACCACTCTCATAAAGTCCTCTAGTATGATGACTATTTGCATTATTTGATGCAAACAGCTTCCTACATAGGTTATATCTATTTAGGCCAAAGCTAGATTAACCCCATATGTATTGGTTCTCAATTACAATAACATCTCAAGTATCCCTAACAACCCTTGAAATGCTTAACTTCACATTTCGCACAATAAACTATCGAATTTTCTTAAAGCAAATTTACGAACTAAAATCTAAATAATTTTTTTATAAAAAATTAGATTAGAAGAAAAACTCGTTTTTTCTTCTTTTAGATTTTTCCTGTTTCATGATTTTAGTTATTCTAAAGTTCATATACCACATTGATTTTTCTATTTTGCTCTTGTTTTACAAACTCCACCTTGATGTGTCTACTTACCCTCAATATATATGACTATACGTCTAAAACCGTGCAATTTAGGACCAAAAAAAAAGATAAACACAAATTAACTTTTCTTTTAGGCTTTATGGTTTGTATTGCGGTTCATCAAGAAAGGTCAATAGACTCAAATGTTGGTACTAGAAGGTAAAAATCAGAATAAATTTACTTTTTGACTCTAAGTGTTTCCAAACAATGCCTTAGATGATACCTAAATATCTCAATATGCATAAACTTCAATTTAATCACACAATCTTGAAAGTACCATTTACCATATATACTAGCACTAGCATGCTTGTTTTATTCTTTTAATTTCTTAAATATTTTTATTGTTTTATTCTTTTAAATTCTTAAATATTTTTAATGTTTCATTTTTTTTCATCCACACATATAGTGAGGAACCATAGGATTATTTATAATAAATTCCTCCCGGCGTTACTTATCATGAGTAAATTCAATTAGTAAAAGTATAATAATAATATTAAAATTATTAAATTAAAATATAAAAATTATGTGAATTAATTCTACCAAAAAATTATGTGAATTAAAATTTAAATATAATATTTTATATAAAAATATTTATTTTTAGAATATTAATTCAATCCTTTTAAACTACCTATTATCATAAAACTACTCATCAATTACTCCCTCTAACTATTTTTATCTTTTGAAAATACAAATTATACATATAAACCCATATTGTAACTGCCCAAAATTTAGCAACATTTTATATGGATGAAAGATAATGTTCAAAGAAATCAAAATAATACAAATTTTAATTCGAAAACAAAAAATGCATATATATTAATTTTAGTATAAGTTCTGATCATATCTATTTTTTTGATACAATACTTAGAATTATTCGTAACTCCTCACCAACCAATAAATAGGAAGATAATGCGCTCTAACGCACTCAAACCCATATTCTCTTATATTGACAACTATATCCTTGTTAATCAAATTAAGACTCAATTCACCAAAAATATATATATTTAGAAAGCGAATAGGGAAAGTATTTTTTTTATGGCAAACGCAAAATAAGAAATGAAAGAGCCATTGACTTAATTAGCAATTGAAAATAATAGAAAAAAATTAACGGAAGGATTAGCATTAGAATTAAAAGTGCTGATTGAAGCACATCTAATTAGCTAAAATCAATAAAGACAACCAAATTTTGGTATCTGAACATGAGTTGAATTAGGGTTGGACTCAATTCTGAATACTGATGCACTCCAAATATTTGTACATAAAAACCCCAAGAAGCAACAGTAGAGCAACAGCCATTGCAGAGCTGGTTGTTCCCTTCACAAATTTCTGGGATAAACGTATAAGCAGAGCTTTGTAATTAGGATCCTTCCCAATGGTGAGGAAGGTGATAGGTGGATATTTACAGGGTAGCCTTAGTTGAAGTTTCCCACCTTCAAATTGCGCTTCAATTCCTTTGACTTCATACTTGGTAACATCAATCCTTTTGTTGAATCGCTTGATTTGATTCTTCCCAATTGGATGTTCTCCACTTATATGCAACTTTCCATCCACTCTCATTTCGTTCTTCACTTCTTCCGTCTTGAATCCTGCATCCAAACATTAGTATTTTCTTTTCTTTACAAATAACAAGGAAAGGATATTAATTTCTTGTACCCTGTAAATCGATTTCAAGAATATCAACTTCGTCGAGAATGGAAGCTGCGTTTTGCTTTTTCCACTCGCAATAGGGTTCGAAATCATCGTACAAAGGCTCTGACCTTCCTTCATTCTTCATTTTTCTTCTGTTTGGATTGAAAAGAAAGAAGAAAATGAATTATTAAAAGATGTTGAGTGCATGAAAGTTGTCTTTATGCCTCCTCCTTTTTATGGAACTCCTTGAGTTGAAGGAAAGAAATAAAGGTTCTTTAGTTTTCATCAAAGCAAAGAAAAGTAGCAATTTTCTCCTCAAAAGTATATTCTTTTCGATTCAAGCTTGCTTGAATTTGTATATTTAACATTTGTATATCAATCCAAATAGAGATAATGAACTAAATTTGTATACAAATTCTTTTGTTTAATTTTTTATAAAAAGAGAAGCATTATGTGTTACCATATGTATAAATTTGTCTTTCTTTTTTATTGGGCTATTTTTACAACGATAATATTTGTATAAGATTTATAATGTTTTATTTTATCAGAGTTTAATGTTCTACAAAGTTGTCTTTAATTTTTAATAATTTAATGTTATGTTGTTAGTTAAAACAGTAAGTAATCTCACCTTATATAGTAACAAACTGTAAATGGATTATGAGTCTACATAAACTCATATCCACATCTGTATAAAAAAAAGGAAAATGATACTTAGGGTTTATATAAAGATTTGTTTCATAAATTTTATTTTCATAAGAGATAGCACCAAAAAATATATATTAAGAGTAAAAAACACTTCCAATTAAAAACATTTTCTTCCAAATACATAATATAAAAGATGCCTTCAGCATCAAACGTAACATTACTTATTTGTATCTATTATCCGATCGGATAAAAAAATATTACATAAGGAGAGCTGAAGGAGAATCTATTTAAATGTACAAAAGTGAGAACACACCAAGTGCTCGAGGGATTGAGCTTAATTTTCAGTCTGCAAAGAATAAGAAACAAGAGAAAAATCTGGTCTGCCTTTTAGTGATCAGAGATATTGAGAACCATATTACTGCTGCCTGTCCTTTTTAGCAAACTTAATTTTTACATAAGAATAGATTTGAAGTGAATTTATAAAGAAGCTTTTAGTATGCAGATATCTGGTTATACATATCGATAATTTCCTTGTTAATCATATCTATCTAGCTTTTCATATGGAGATTTTATATTGGGTTGATCAACCAGTTTATCATTGGCGTACGTGCTTTGAGTTTCCATATGATTTTCTTGGTTGTGGTGATTATATTCAAACATTTCCATGAAGAATTAAATATTCAAAAACTGAATTTTTAACTAGAAGACAAGACCATGAATGTAAGGCACCCTTGATTTATTAATTTGTAATCAATGATGATCAATAACATTGGAACCTAGAAAAAATTACTACAAGTAAACATACATAGAACCGATAAAGAAAGTTATTTTTCCGGTAATAAGGGCTAGAAAAGTTGTTGACAGCATGATTGGACGATGGCAGATCAAATCCATGGATAAGGAGATGGAGCCGGTGGCCATGAAGGTGCAGGAGCTGGTGCCCAAGGGTCAGTAACTGTTGTTTCTGGCACTGAAACTGTAGTTGGTGCCCAAGGCTCAGGAGTTGGTGCTGGTGTTGTAGGCAAAGACGGAGCAGGTGGCAATGAAGGTGCTGTAGGTGTTGGTAGTGAAGGTGGAGAAGATATTGGAGATGGTGCCCAAGGTGCAGGAGCTGGTGCCCAAGGGCCAGTAACTGTTGTTTCTGGCACTGAAACTGTAGTTGGTGCCCAAGGCTCAGGAGTTGGTGCTGGTGTTATAGGCAAAGACGGAGCCGGTGGCCATGAAGGTGCAGTAGGTGTTGGCAGTGGAGGAGAAGAAGGGGCAGTAACTATTGTGTCTGGCACTGAAGGTGTAGGTGCTGGTGTTGAAGGTGAAGAGGGAGTGGGTGCCCACGATTGACTAACTTGTAGTATTTGAGGGGTTGGTGCTGGTGCCCAACCATACTGGTATTGAACAGTGATGAAAAGCTTTTGGGCATAAGCAGAGCAATGGTTACTAACACCGCAGATGTACCACTTTCTACCGGGGTGTTAAGGACTACAGTGTCATTTCCGGAACTGAGAGCTTGGTTTGCCGGTGGAATGTCACAATTCTTGAAAGCTGTACCGTTTACTTTGAACACATTGTGATATCCTTTAGGGTATTGGAACACTGCAAATTCATTTTTGAGTAAAAAAAAAATTAAGAACAACTATTTTTTAGGTGTTAAGGTGGAATCTGCTCAATTATTGGGAAAAGCCTTTGAAATGTAGTCTTATAAGAAATTGACTCGGACATCAAATAGTTGGTATTATTTTTGAGGTGTCAATGCTCGATATTAACCTCAAGGTTTTACCTTCGAATTTGGCCTTGGTAGAATTCGAACCTAAACTCTTTAATGGTCACAATAGGTAAGAATAATACTCTTTAGACTTTTCTGAAATTGAGAAGCAAAACTCTAAGACTAAAATCAAGTATAGACACCTTCAGAATAATATCAACTTTTTGATGTTGAGGTTGACGTCTTCATTTCAAAGACTTCTCCCAATAAGAGAACCAACTCCCCTCAACAAAAGCTAAATCAACTTCCAAATTAAACAATTGTAAACCCACAGTGCAAAGCTGAAAGCTTTACACAAGAGTGGATCTACTAGTAACAAACTCTTAGATATTTCAAGTTAGAGAAGAAGTAAGCATTGAAGATTAATTAAGATCTTTAAGAAGAAAATATGGTGAATATACCTAGTTTGTCACCAACATAAAATATTTTATCCTTTGCCCAAGCTTGATAATCGAAATTGAGGGTCCATCCGCTATCATCCCCGACGATATAATCTGTTGCCATAGCCATTGCAGGAAGAAAAATGGCTACAACTGACAGCATAAGAAGCTTGTTAGAAGCCATTTGAAGCTTATAAAATGTAAAATTTATGAAATCCTTTGATTATATTCTAATTCTAGTTTGGGTAATAAGCAGCAAAATGAAGGACATACTTATAGTTTGGTATTGGAATACGTAGCTATAGAAAATTAAGAAGTTCCCGAAACTGTGAGGAACCGGCGGAGGTCAGCAGCATATAAACATTGGGTTGTACGTAAGACTGCCGAATTATATTCAATAATTGGAAGTTTAGAATATCTTGCATTGAAAAATCCAAATTGCAATAAGTTTGAGAAGATTAAAATAAAAAAAATTAGAACTTTTAAACACACGTCACGACTTGAAAACATGCCTGCAAAATTTAATTATAGTTTTTTTTTTTGTTGTTTTCAATATTTTATCTTATTAATTTTTAGTTTCTCTATTTTTAAAAAAAGTTTTTTTGAAAAATAGTGTGTGAAAGTGTTTTTGAATTGCTATCGAAAAGTATTTTTAAGTAGATAAAATGTTTATTTTAGATATAATGTTGTAAAGTAAATAATATATATTTAATGTATTAAAATTAATTAATATTATGATAAATGAAAAAAATTTATTGTAACTCATTATTAATATATTTTTTTATAAGAAATATAAATTTTAAATATTTGTTAATTTGTCTTGGCTTGTATGTAGTAGTGGTTAAAGTTTTTGTAAGACATTCATTTGACATGAGTTCAAATCGTGTGACCCCCATCCCCTACCTTTGATATTGTATTAAAAAAATTTAGGTTAAAATATGCCATAAGTCTTTGTGCTTTTCAAAAATTTGGAATTTAGTCCCCTACTTTTTAGATTTTAAAATTCAAATTTAATTGTTAATTTTTGTTAAAATTGTTGGTGTGACATTTTGAAATTAAAAAAAAAACCTCACTTGATGGCAATGTAATCAAAAAATGATGTTGTCGAAACCCTTTTTTGAAAAAGTCTCAACTTTTATTTTAAAATCAAAAATGGAGTCGCCACCATTCCTTTTTATTTTGGTGTGATTGGATCACCTTATAAAATATTTGAATTTGTTTAAACAAATGTTTTGGTCTTTTGAAACCAAGAAAACAGGTCCGGGAGTTAGTTACGTGTGAGGAATTATTAGCACTTTCACACGCTCAAAATTGATACCTAGTCGATTATTTAAGGTCTTAAATGTTGAAAATTGAAAACACGAGAAAAAATTTAAATGTGATCCCTAAATGCATGAATGATATATTTAAGGTCATTTAAAACCGAACTTTGCAAAGAGTGCTCATTTATTTCAAATTAATCGATAAGGGACGTTATGTCTAGTAAGTTAAGGCACAACACCTCAAGCTTTCAAAAATAATGAGCATTCTTAATTATTGCTTCAAATCTCATATATTTCAAATTTAAAAAAAAGGCGTTCGATTATTTCGATTCGAAGAGAAAAACCACACCTAGTAAGTTAATGCATGATTTTCTCGAATTCTCAAAGTAAGGAACATTGCCTCAATTTTTTGAGATGATTTATTTATTTTAAAAAAAGGGCATACGATTTATTTTTTAAAAATATTTTACAAGGGATACATGAATATGTATACGATTTAATTTAATGATGACAAAATAAAACATATATAGATAAGATGAATTAAATGAGCACAATTTAATACAATATACAAAAAAAAGAAATAAAAATAAAATAGCAATATTTTTAGAATAAAAGTATAGTGAACACTAATTTATGATGTAATAACAAATACGCTAAACACAATTATATAAAATAAATAAATAATAATTAAATTAGAGGTGAAATAAATACAAATAATTAAATAAAATGGCAAAAATTAAAATGTCATAAAATGAATAAAAAATAACTAAAAATAACATAAAAATAATAAATACACATTAAATATTAAAATGAATAATATAATATAAATGAATAAAAAAGGATCAAATTGAAAATAAAATAGAATGTCATAGCATAATTTTAAAAAAGAAAAAAACCCTAAAGGATTAAATCTTAAATCACAATAAAAGTAAAATTTAAAGAAAAAAAGAGCTATATCCAAATATTCGGACACCACAGGGACCGCGTGGGCAATTTTCCCAGGTCCTTACACATGTCATTCCCAAGGATCATTGGTCAGAGGATCGGATTGTAAAAAATTAAAATTAAAGAGCTAAATTGAAAAAGTAAAAAAGGGTTGAATCAGGATCAAATTGAAAAATGACCCAAAGCGGAAGGACTAGGGGACCAATTTCCCCTTTTATTGAAAACACGCGGACTATAAAATGGTCCAAGTCGGGTCCACGAGTCGTCAAAATGACAACGTTTCAAAGCCACTAAAATCAAGCTTTAAACGACATCGTATAGGGTCTATTATATGCCAAAAGGATTAAATTGTAACCCTTTAAAACGGGGAGGGATTGCGGGGATGATTTACCCAAATTCTGAAAACACGTAGACCCTTCTTACGGACGGGTCGGGTCGATTCAGGTTAGCATTAAACGGTATCGTTTTGACTCTTAAGTCTCTTTCCCAAGACGAGGTCGTATCAAAGGCTTATAAAAGGTGATTTTTTTTAAAAAAAAATTCATTTCTCACCTTTCTTTAAAAAAACAATCCCTTTTCCCTTTTTACCTCTCTAGGGCTCCATGTGCCCAGTCAAGGGGTTTGCCATGGGTCGCCAATCATCGGCACCGGCAACCGCCGCCTATGGTGGTTGGATTTTCCAAAAAAATATTTATGCTCGAATTTTTCATTCCAAAATCAAATTTGGGGTTAGATCTTCCCAAATATGACCCTAAAGCCCCTCAAATCACTCGAAACCCCTTCGATTTCTTAAGGTTTTTGAAAGAACCTTTGTATTTTTTCATTTCCAAAAATACCCCATGTGAACATGAGTTGTTCGATGGGTTTTCGATCGAAAATAGAACACCCATCATCGAGGGTGGTGGCCTTAACCGTTTGTGGCAGCAACGCTTAGGTGACCCTAACATCCCTTTTTCTCTTTGTATTTTTTATTTGCTATATCTTCGAAACAAAAAAAGAATAATAAAATACAAAATAAAAATATATGTGCAAAAATTTAATAGTATACCTCAAAAAATTTGGTTCTTTTTGTATTTCTAACATTGTAGTGTTCGTAAAATTGTTACGAAGAAATTTCAGGGGCTTTTATATCCAAAGTACAATAATTTGTTTCTATTTGTTTTCTTTGCTTTTTGCAGGTAGCAACGGCGGTAATGTAGGTGCTTTTGGTCTCCCAATGGAATTGGCTGATGTTAGAGGTGCGATGGTGGCCTCGGGAATACGTTGCTAACGTGTCATGAAGGTCTGCGGTGCCGAAGGAAGCACATTCAAGCTAGGGTTTCTAATGGAGTTTATTTTAGGGTTTGGGTTAGGATTGGTGTTTAGGTCTTTGGGTATTTGGGCTTGTAAATTGTTTTTGGTTTTGGGTTTGGATAGTTTAGGCAATTGGGTTGTAAATGGACTTTGGACTTTATATTTTTTTTTGTTTTTTTCTTTTATTTTGGGTCGGACAAAGTGGGGCAGTATAGCTGCCCCACTTTGCTCGTTGTTGTGTAATGAGAACGAAGCAAAGACTCAAAAGAGGACCAATTTTTTCTGATCCTGATGAATCTTGCTTCTTTGGTGCTTCTCTTCTTCAAGTAACCCGCTCTTTTGCTTCATTGGTTACCCAACTCCACTGTATTCACTTCTCTACAACTTTAGGAAGATAGGATTTAGCGTCTTGACTTTATCTTTCCCCATGGCAACTTCAAAAAGATAAATTTTGTTGTTGTAGCTTCACTCCATTCCACTACAACTTCAAAGAGATTAGGATTCGTTATCGTAACTTTAATCCGACCCACTGTAACTTCAGGGGTATAGGATTTGATGTTGTAGCTTCATCTTGCTCTATTGTAACTTTAGGGATATAAAGATTTGCTTTTGTAACTTTAATCCTAAACACTACAACTTCAAGGGTATAAGATTTGGTTTTGCAACTTCAATCTACCTCTCTGGATTTAGTGGTATAAGATTTGATTTGGTGGCTTCAATTTGCCCCTCTAGATTTAAGGGTATAAGATTGGATGTGGTAGCTTCAATCTACCCCTCTGGATTTAGGGGTATAAGATTTGATATAGTGGCTTCAATCTGTCCCTCTAGATTTAGGCGTATAATATTGGATGTGGTGGCTTCAATTTGCCCCTCTAGATTTAGGGGTATAAGATTGGATATGGTGGCTTTAATCTGCCCCTCTGGATTTAGGGGTATAAGATTGGATGTGGTGACTTTAATATGCCACCCTAGATTTAAGTGTATAAGATTTGATGTGGTAGCTTTAATCTGTCCCTTTGGATTTAGAGGTATAAGATTGGATTTGGTAGCTTCAATCTGTCTTCCTAAATTTAGGGTATAAGATTTAGTGATGTAACTTCACTCCATTCCACTACAACTTCAGGGAGATTGAGATCCGTTACTGTAGTTTTAATCCACTTAACTGTAACTTCAAGAAGGTAGGATTTGGAAAAACTTCACTCTATTCCACTGTAACTTCAGTGGAGATTGATATACGCTACTCGTTTTACTCTAATCCTTGCAACTTCAAGGATATAGGATTTGGGGTGGCTTCACTCCATTCCACTGCAACTTCAGTAGAGATTGAGATTTGTTACTTGTTTTAATCTACTTCACTGCAACTTTAGGAAGATAGGATTTGGTGTTTCACTGGTCTATCACGTTATTTTTGGGGAATAAAATCTGTAGAATCTACTTTATGGGCCTCTATTTAGGCCAAGCAATTAAGATGTCATGAATTAAATGAATCAAATGCTCCTAATTGAATGAGTGTGAATGACATTGGCATGAATGCAACATGTCATATTTGCCTTTTGGTCCTTATGTCAACATTGTTTGTTGTTTGCGTAAGTTCTATCACTGATGTGTTACCACGCCTTCTTTTTGGTATGGTATCTTTGACATGAAACCCAAAGAGGTAGTCGTAATCTGAACTATTTGTTTCAGGACCCATTTAACCCTTGAGTTTGGTTATTTCCAACTAGTGACCCTATTTTAAGTCGCTATACTATTTAGAAATTTTCTAGAGCGATATGCAAAAATCCTTTTAATATCGTTAGTCCACTAACCATTATTTCAAAAATGCTTGAACAAGATTGTAAAATGGATAAAATTTAATTTTATTGGAGGCAAAACTCGCATGAAGGAAATGAATGAAAAGATTAAAAATGGTAAACATTGGTCAAAAATTGCCAAACATAAGGTGAGCAAAAAATGAAATCAAATGCCCTAGATATCAAAGTAAGAGCTTCGCTGAGCAAACTTGATGAGGATCATTCTGAGTTTGATATGTGTCCATGAAACCCGGAGTACTCGTCGATGCCTCAAGGTGTAAAGTTTCTCCACCTTATTACTTTTGAGAGAGAAGACCATTTCATGCCCCTCATTTGATCCAAATTTGAACCTTCCTTTCAGGTTTTCAACTCAAATCTCCTTAAGTTTTGAGTTGCCTTTTACGGGTTTTCATCTCGACCTCTCCTTTTTCTTTCTTTCTTTTTTCCTTTCTTTTTTCTTTTTTTTTTGGGTGAAATCTTTTTTCACCGAATTGAGTTCACAGGGTTGCGCAGATCTTTGTTGTCCATCTTGATTGAGATCAGAGCTTCTCCGGAAATTTTTTTTTCACCTCATGGAGCCCTTCCCAATTTGGCATCTATTTTCCTCGGAAGATTTTTTGTATAGGAAGGATCTTTTTGAACACCAGGTCTCCTTCATGGATTTCTCTAGGGTGAACCTTTTTTTGTCATACGTCTGCATCATTCATTTTTTTGTACATTTGACCATGACAGATAGCTTTTAGCCTCTTTTCTTCGATTAAGTTTAGTTGACCGTATCTGGATTGGATCCATTCTACTTCATCGATTTTAATAAAATTTAGAGGGAAGGAAACTTGACTTCAATGGGTAGGACTGCTTCCATTCTATAAACCAGTGAGAAAGTTGTTGCCCCGGTAGATGTTCTGATAGAGGTTCGACAAGCATCGAGGGCAAATAATGATGCCAATTTTTTAAATGATCTTCTTAATGTTCTTATTGGCTGCCTCCATTGCCCCATTCACTTTTGGGCAATATCGTATTGAATTGTGATGATTGATCTTGAACTGACTGCAAACCTTTGCTATCGTCTTATTGTTCAAATTCAATGTGTTGTCAGGTATGATTCTATCTAGCATTCCATACCGAAAAATTTGCTCACTGTTGATTGGCATAGAAAGTAGCTTCTACTCATTTGATGAAGTAGTTAATGACCACGAAGATGAAATGATGCCTATTAGAAGCCTTTGTGAAATTACCCTAATGACGTTCATGCCCCACATAAAAAGAGGCTAATGACGTGAAGAGGTGAAAGAGATACATAGATTTTCAAGATGCCCCTTTGTGGGTTTTTATCTTGACTTTTTTTTTCTTTTCCTTTTCTTTCTTTAGGTTTCAAGATGTCTTTTGCGGGTTTTCATCTCGACCTTTTTTTTACCTCCTTTTTTAATAGCACGTCAAGCCTTATTCTTCGAAGTTTCTTCTAAACCAGATTGCATTCTTCTTTTATAGGACCTGTGTATTACAACATTATTTCCTTAAACCCAACATGCTTTGATAGGACTATGCGAAGGCTTTTTCGAATGCTTGAAGCAGCTCTATGAGATCTCTCCTTGTTCTCGCAAAGGTACATGCCTTAATTTTCACATCTTTCTTTTCATTTCCCTTGAACTCACAATTTCTACCAACTTTTTTGTGAAGTGATATTTGTTCTTTGTCTTGCTTAACCATCTGTAGCAGATTGAGAGACAAATTACATTCTTGATTATCTTCAAAGTCTTGAGGTTTTTCTAGACACATGTCCTTCTCAAAAGGGGCTTTGAGTTAACAGGAGTGTCGTTCATCTCATTGATATCAAGAGACCCGACATATGGATAAGAGGAAACCCAAAGGACAAATGAATATAAGAATGATTAATAGTATGGTATGAGTATGATTGAAAGAGAATAGTAAAATCTTTGCCAAGTGAGACACAAAAATGCAACGTTTTCATTGAAATAAAGGTAATGGTCATGTGCCCTCTTCAGAAAAGGATTCCTATTGCTATTAGGCTTAGAGCAATAAGCGTGCTCTAAATATTACTCTGGAAAAGTCTTAAGAACTATAGGAAGCTCCTCCACAGTCTAGTTGTCCAAAACACTTTCAAGGGTGTAGGGACGAACTCACGATAGGTTCCACTCTTCGTTCTCTTCTTCGGATATGATTTTCGCTCAATTTTTTTTCAACATTCCCTATTATCTTGATTTATTATGTTTTCTCTCAATTCTCATTCAGAGTTGATAACAGCCTTCCTTGACACTAATGTTTTAGATATATAGGGATTTTAAAAAAAAATAATGCGTAACGAAATGCAATGCAAATGAATGGTAAAATGCATGCAAAGAGACGTTGATTCCAGTTCAATTTTGTTAGAACAACTTTTCAAAAAAACAAATTTCTTTACATAAGGCATATACATATATGGTCGTGCCTTAATGCTCAAAGCCTTAATCTTCATAAGAAGCTAAGCTAATTTTTTTGCCCTAATTTGACTCCGATTTCAGGCTCAAAATGTCAGCTTAAATGGTGAAGGCCTGCAAGTGGTTAGCCACTTCTCGTACTTGGGTTAAAGCTTTGCTCGCAAAATGATCCATATCTCTAACTTGCCCTTAAGAGCGGTAGAGTTGTTTTTTTCCAATATTCACTGTTTGTTTCCACAATTTCTTTGAGAAGCTTAACTCGTAGTTCACATTCCGTAATGAGGCCTCAAGTTCTTCTACCTTTTAACTTCTTATTCTTGACCTGGCTTACCTTTCAGCTCAGTCGCAAATCCAAGACTACATCATCTATATGCCCTAATGCCTTAGGGAAAATGATTAACTTATGAAAGCTTAAGGTGAAGACGTCGACTTTTCCTTGCATCAGGGCGTACCAAAATTAAGTCTCGTAGACTCTTTCAAGTGATGTACTTATTATCCCTTTTTACCTTAATTTGGGCTGCAATATTTTTTTGCTCATCTCGATTATATTCATCAATCTCTTTAAGAAAGTTAAGACTTTGACGGCTCTAGGGTAGGCTTCATCGACTTGAATCCTTGAGCAACGGTGTAAAGTCGTGTACTCTTCTACCATTGGCACATGTTCATGTTTCTAAAAGTGAAGCAATTATAAGTTGGATCCAATGATGTGTTAGGGCTTGAAGAAGATACATATCCACCTTAACCTCGAGTAGGTTAGGCAGATTATCATATTTACAATAGAACTTTTGCCTTGTTTCGTCGTTCCTCTGATCCCATATTTTTTCAGCTCTTGTAAACCATTCTGAGTCGTTTATCCAGGTGAAATCCCAAAACTCTGATATGTTCCTCTTTGATAGGCTATCACCTTTTCGTGTTGTTTTTCATCTAACCATATACGTACGGCCACATTATCTTCTACCTTATCAAGAAACCCATTTCTTATAACCAGTTCTCTATTTAGTAATTGAACACGAATCAACACTTTTTTTAAATAAAGATGCAATACAAACAATTTTAAAAGAAACAAGTCAATATGATTAATATAAGAATAAAACTTGATAACAAATTGCAATTAAAAGCAAATAACAAGAATATAACCGTACCTCTTACACCTTATTTGGGTAACCGCTAAAGGTTCAGCGTGGTTCTACTTAGGTTAGGCTCTTAGGGTTCATTACATGAGGTTTGGGTTCAAAAGTTAGGGTACTCGAACCAGTAGATTCATCAATCCTCACCCATTATAGGCTCATATGAACGAGTTCAGTTCAGGGGGATGCATTTCCTATATGTTTTCATGGAAGTGAAAACTTCATGAAAACATAGGTACGAATATATCCCGAAAGCGGTCCACTATCCTGCACGAAGGTGAAGAACTCACGAAGGAGTAGTTTCTCACTTCCACTTAAGAGGTGTAGTAGAACACTTATGCAATGCATGTGAAAAATAATCCTATGTCCTAGCAATATTAATACAAACATTATTAACAAAGCAACACATGAAGAGTGAAATGCAAAGGATCGCAGATTTTTTTAATTGTGTCATTGATTTTCAACAAAAAAACCAAAAAATAATCGACATGTGACTTGACTCTCTTATTGGTCCCCAGAGGAGTCACCAAGCTGTTGAAACCTTTTTTTTGAAAAAGTCCCGACTTTTATTTTAAAATCGAAAATTGAATTGCCAGCAATCCTTTTTATTTTAGTGTGATTGGATCACTTTATAAAATATTTGAATTTGGTTAAACAAATGTTTTGGTATTTTGAAACCAAGAAAACAGGTTAAAGAGTCGGTTACGTGTGAGGAAGGATTAGCACCCTCACACGCCCAAAATTGGTATCTAGTCGATTATTTAAGGTTTTAAATGTTGAAAATTGAAAACATGAGAAAAAAATTAAAATACGATCCCTAAATGCATGAATGATATATTTATGGTCATTTAAAATCAAAATTTGTAAAGAGGGCTCATTTATTTCGAATTAATCGAGAAGGGACATTATGTCTAGTAAGTTAGGGCATAACACCTCAAACTTTCAAAAATAACGAGCACTCTTAATTATTGTTTCAAATCTCATATATTTCAAATTTAAAAATAAGGCGTTCGATTATTTCGGTTCGAAGAGAAAAACCACACCTAGTAAGTTAAGGCATGATATTCTCAAATTCCCGAAGTAAAGAACATTGCCTCGATTTTTTGAGATAATTTATGTATTTTAAAAAAACGACATACGATTTATTTTATTAAAATATTTTACAAGGGATACATGAATATGTATACGATTTAATTTAATTATGACAAAATAAAACATACATAAATAAGATGAATTAAATAAGCACAATTGAATACAATATACAAAAAAAAAAGAAATAGAAATAAAATAATAGTAATAGTAATAGTAATAAAATAGCAATATTATTAGAATAAAAGTATAGTGAACACTAATTTATGATGCAATAACAAATACGCTAAACACAATTATATAAAAAAATTAAATAACAATTAAATTAGAGGTGAAACAAATACAAATAATTAAATAAAATGGCAAAAATTAAAATGTCATAAAATGAATAACAAATAAATAAAAATAACATAAAAATAATAAATACATATTAAATATTAAAATGAATAATATAATATAAATGAATAAAAAAGGATCACATTGAAAATAAAACAGAATGTCAAAGCCTAATTTTAAAAAACAAAAAACCATTAAAGGATTAAATCACAATAAAAGTAAAATTTAAAGTAAAAAAAACAAGGGCTATATCCAAAAATTCGGACACCACAGGGATCGCATGAGCAATTTTCCTAGGCCTCTACACGTGTCATTCCCAAGGATCTATGGTTAGAGGTTCGGATAGTAAAAAAATAAAATTAAAGTGCTAAATTGAAAAAGCAAAAAGGGGTTAATCAGGATCAAATTGAAAAACAACCCAAAGCGGAAGGATCAGGGGAGCAATTTCCCCTTTTATTGAAAACATGTGGACCCTAAAAGGGTCCAGGTCGAGTCCTCGAGTCGTCAAAACAATGACATTTCAAAGCCACTGAAATCAAGCTTGAAACGGTATCGTATAGGGTCTATTATATGCCAAAAGGGATTAAATTGTAACCCTTTGAAAATAGGAGGGATTATGGGGATAATTTACCCAATCTTGAAAACACACAAACCCTTCTTACAAACGAATCGAGTCGGTTCGGGTTAGCATTAAACGACGTCGTTTTGGCTCTTAAGTCTCTTTCCCAAAACAATGTCATATCAACGACTTATAAAAGGTGAGTTTTTTTTTTTAAATTCCATTTCTCACCTCTCTTTGAAAACAACAATCCCTTTCCCCTTCTTTCCTCTTTAGGGCTCCTTGTACCCAGTCAAGGGGTCTGCTGTGGGCCGCTTACGATAGTCGGATTTTTCAAAAGGAACATTTTTTCTCCGTTTTTCATTCCATAACAGATCCAAGGTTAGATCACCCCAAATCCAACCTTAAAGCCCCTCAAATCACTCAAAACCCCTTCAATTTCTTAAGGTTTTTGAAAGAACCTTTGTATTTTTTTATTTCCATAAATACCCCATGTGAACATGAGTTGTTCGATGCGTTTTCGATTAGAAAACAAGTTACCATCATTGGTGGTGGTGGCCTCAACCGTGCATGGCAGCAACACTCAGATAACCCTAACCTCCCTTTTTCTCTTTTATTTTTATTTGCTATATCTTTGAAACAAAAAAAGAACAATAAAATAAAAAATAAAAATATATATGCAAAAATTTGAAAGTATACCTCAAAAAATTTGGTTCTTTTTGTATTTTTGATATTGTATGTTCGTAAAACTGTTACAAAGAAATTTCAGGGGCTTTTATAGCCAAAGTACAATCATTTGTTTCTATTTGTTTTCTTTGCTTTTTGCAAGTAGCAACGATAGTGGTAGGGGTGCTTTCAGTCGCCCAATGGAGGTGGCTGGTGTCAGAGGCGCAATGGTGGCCTCAGGAATACGTTGCTGACGTGGCATGAGGGCTTGCTGCGTCAAAGGAAGCACATCTAAGCTTGGGTTTCTGATGGAGTTTGTTTTAAGGTTTGGGCTAGGATTGGTGTTTAGGTCTTTGGGCATTGGGGCCTGTAAATGGTTTTGGGTTTTAGGTTTTGGTAGTTTAGGCAATTAGGTTGTAAATGGACCTTGGACTTTAATTGACTTTATATATTTTTATTTTTTTTTCTTTTATTTTGGGCCGGATAAATTGGGCCTATTACAGTTGTAATTAAACTGAATTTAACCATAAAAAATAATATTTTAACATTTGAACTTGAATTTTGAAATCTAAAAAATAGAGAGAATAAATTTCTAAAAATAAAATAAAGGGATTAAATTCTAAAATTTCAAAAAGTACATGTACTTATAGCATAATTTAATCTAATTTTAAACAATTAGTATAAAATGACTGTTAATTTTAAGTTGAAAATATTCACCACATTAGTAATTAAAATGGATAAACATTACAAATTCAAATATGTTATATATTTGAATTAAATTTCAAAAAGGTTATAATTGTATGTCCAAAATAAATATTTTAAAAAAATCACATCAATGTTTACAATTTAAAGTGAATTCATTTAACTACAAATTATGACATTCCTTATTAAATAAATTTCATTACCAACTAAATTGTTTGAATCACTATTATCATCACTTTCTCCATCATGCACTTATTCTAGATTAATAATTTTCATATACGCTTTGTCATTATTTTCATGTTCCATAAAATCTGTATCATTTAGACTTGCATGTTTTCGAATGAAATTGTGTATTACCATTACAGCAATAACAATCAACATTTGTTTTTCAAAACTGTAACTTGGTATATCCCTTAAAATGATCCATTTTTTTTTCAGTACATCAAAAGTTCATTCAATCACACTATGTAGTGCTGAATGTGAATAATAGGATATCTCTTCTTTATCAGATATAGGTCTACCTCTGCAAAAATCAGGTAAATAATATTGTTGTCCTCTATATGCACTACAGCAAAAAAGGTTATTAACGGCACTTTTAGCAGCGTTTGGATAGAAAACGCCGCAAAAGATAAAGCAATAGTGACATTTTTACATAAACCCCGCAAAAGGTAGAGCAATAGCGGCACTTATGGAAAAGCGCTGCTAAAGATCAGAGCAATAGCGGCGCTTATGGGAAAACGCCGCTAAAAGTTAGAGCAATAGCGACGCTTATGAGCAAGCGCCACTAAAGGTCAATGTAATAGCGGCGCTTATGGGAAAGCACTGCTACAGGTCAAAGCAATAGCGGCACTTATGGTCAAGCACCGCTAAAGGTCAGAGCAATAGCGGCGCTTATAGTCAAGCGCCGCTAAAGGTCAGAGCAATAGCGACGCTTATGAAAAAGCGTCGCTAAAGGTCAATGTAATAGCGGTGCTTATGGGCAAGCGCCGCTAAAGGTCAAAGCAATAGCGGCGCTTATGAAAAGGCGCCGATAAAGGTCAATGTAATAGCGGCGCTTATGGGAAAGCGCCGCTAAAAGTCATTTAATTGAGGGAAAATTTTGATTATCTTTAATTATATTTAGATAACATTGTATAAAAAATAATATAACTTGTTAACAATGGGATTTGAACTAGTTTCATAAGGAAAATAAGCAAGCATCTTAACCATTAAAGTCAAATTAGTTAATTGACATATTAAGGAAGTAATATTATTATATTACTTATATTACGTGTTTCAAAGATTTATCGGACCTATTCCGTACATGTGTCATATCTGAAAAAATAATACGATAATTTTGAAAAAAAATTCGTGTTTGCTTCGAGTAAGCAAGGAAAATTATAGTTTGAATGTTTCAAAATTCAAATTTAAACCGAAAAAATCAAAATTTAAAAGCAAAAAATGCTCGTTTTGGATGAAATTTTGATACAAAAAATTGCCCACTTTTATTTACATCATTTGCTGTGCAACGTTTCAAAATCAATGACATAATTAATTTCTCATAAGTTTTTCATGCTAAACTATTGAGTGAGCTATGATTTAATCAATGATAATATCTATTCATTAATTCCTAATTAGTATAATACTTTTGGTATGCAAAATTAATAATATTACCTTTTCATCCTTAATTCATTTATAAACACAAGAATCATGAATGCTTTGCTTAAAACCAAATGTTTGGATCGTTTGATCAAACTTTAAGTTTCACGAGTGAGATGTTTGCTTAAGCTCATATATAGATGTTAGCAAATTGCAAACTTTATGCTCTTGGTTTTTCAATATATGATTTTTAATTGAAAATCGGTTCCAAGATCAATGACGCCATCTCAAATGAAAAAGAGATTTAAGGTTGATATACTTTTTAAAGAGCTTTTTCCTTTATCTGTATGTGCGATGGGATTTGAACTCATACCATTTATATAGATTTATTAACCAAACACTCTAAATATTATTAATATTAGCTACCATTTAAATAATAGAATAAACTACATCTAAGGTAATTAAACAATTTGGAAGTTAGTTAATGAATTTTTATGACATTCTCTATTCTCACCACATGTACTAACCGAAAGCTCTTATTCCCTTTTTTTTCATGAATCAACTATAAACATCAAGAATATGTGAACATTACATCAACACGTGTTTATCTATTGTATCGAATATCGAGTCATCATTTAGAGTTTACTAGTCCGACTTTAAAAAAAAAGCTAAACAGATAAATGATTTAAATGAGAAATTTTAAAAAATTAATGACCATTTTATAATTTTTTGATGTTGAGAAATTATAATGTGAACTTAAAAAAATTTAGTGCCATTAGCTTTAGTTTAACCTTAATATTTAAATAACAAAATGTGTTGACTCTAGAAAGGAGAAAAGCATTGACTCACAAATGAAGGGAACTCAATGTGATAACATTTTAACTTTTGATTTTTCTAAAAAAAAGGAAGGGAAATCCAAATGCTCAGTCCCAAAAATAAATTTTGATTACCCGCTCCTTTCTCCCTCTTCTTCTCATCTCCCCAAATTTCTCATTTCCAACCACACCAGTCAATACACCTTCACCAACACACACTTATTTCTCCTTTTCATTTCACTGCACTGAATTCACTCACCATAGCTACTCCTTTTCTCTCTATCTCTTAGGGTTTCTTTTAATTTTAGGCTTTTAAGGGAACGTACGGTTTCTTTTTAATTTTACTGCTGACTTCAATGGTGATGGAAAACCTAGATGACAAGAAAGGGGAGTTTTAGGAAATCTGGTCCAGATTCGTTGATTAAGCACATAATAGGAAGAGACGAAGGGAAAATTTCAAGAAAGAAAGTGGTTCTCTTTTATTATATTTTTACTTATAACTATTATGTTGTAGCTTTTCAGCTTGCTTTTGATATTTCAATTTGTTTAAGTAGGAAATATTATAGCTTCTTTTGGTATATTGCACTTGCATTTAGCATTGAATGTCGATGATTTTATACTTCTTTTTTCCCTTTAATTTGCTCATATCAATGCTTCTTCACCGGAGGATGGATTGAACTTCTATGATTCTGGTCATCGTTTTGAGCATTTACAAGTTTTGTTGGTTTTATTACGATCTCTGCCATATGCATCTAGATCTTTCCAAAGTCGGGCACTACAGGTATGCTTGTCTGAGTTTACTGGATGTAGATTTTGTTACGTGTTAGTTGTTAACTGAAAACATGCTTAATTTTAATAATACTTATGAAAATAAAACATAGTTTAGAATCGTCATCTATTCTGTTGGTGGTAGCATTTCCCATATTAAATTCAACTATAGTCATATCTTGGTTACCTGCCTTTTGTTTCACATTCATATTTTGTCCTTATCTTGACTTTTCTGATTTTCCATTATAATCTGAGCTATTTCTTTCTATATGATTTCAGGATCTTCTGTTTTTGGCTTGCAGTCACCCAGAAAATAGAAACAGTCTAACAAAAATGGAGGAGTGGCCTGAGTGGATACTAGAGGTCCTTATCTCTAACTATGAGGTAGTAATTTCTAGCTTCTTCTCTTTTCTATATGCTAATGTGCTTCTTCCCCATTGTTGTTAGCGTTAGAGTTGTAGTGCTATGAGGTCCTTATCTCTGTTCTGTTGCAAATGGATCTGGTAGTGCTGTTGTTAGCGTTGGAGTTGTAGAGTTTTCTAACTAGTATTTTGACCTTACTGAATAGCCTTTGAATGTATATACTCCTTGACCCTTGTATTAATTATTGCAGCTTGTTACTTGATTTTGCAGATGGATGCGAGAAAAAAGTCTGATTCAGCAAGCCTAGGTGACATAGAGGACCTCATACACAGTTTTTTGATTATTATGTTGGAGCATTCAATGTGCCAAAAGGATGGATGGAAAGTGTGTGTGGCATTTAGACTCCTTGTTGTCCTTTTTCTTTATGGGGTTTTCGTGTTCAACTTGCTGTCATCATTCTCTTTAATCAATATGCTTATGTGGTTATATGGAAAGTGTTTGTATAATTTCCTGAATGTGGATTACTTCCTGAGAATGACATGAAACCGGTGTATCGAACTGAAATACCGGTTTTCATGTTCCTATAGCGTATTTTCATGTTCCTATAGTTGTCTTACCTTAGCTTATTGAATAGCAGGCATGTACATTATGCAAGTAATTTTATAGAAACTGAGTAGTATTTGTTGCGTTTTACTTTGAGGTATTTGTTTGTATGTATTTTTCATTCATGTTGCCTATATACAGATCTATGTTTTACTTATGTATAGTTAGATGTCGTGAAGCTTAAGTTTTTTATATACATTTTTCTGTGCTGAGAAAGATGACTTGAAACAATCAACACTATTTCTTCATTGTCTTTCCTTTTTGCTGCTTGAATAGGTTGTAGATGCCAAAAACCTGCGGTTTCAGCTAAAAAGGTATCGTGACTCTTCCTCATTTCCTGAAGCATTTCTTCAAATAGCATTTGCGGTACTTCTGATCACTCATCTTACATATTACATCTTACGGGAACAACCTTTTCAGCCTTCTTTTACAAATGGCTAGACCATTATTTTATTTATTATCTGATATTCGTTGGCTACTTGCATAGGTGCTCAGTGTTTATCCGCTAAAAGTTTTGTCCTCTCTTGTAGGATGTTGTAATTCTTAATAAGGTTGATTTGGTTTCTCAAGAGCAATCTAAAGGTGCCTTAGAGGAGCTGGAAAATGAGATACATAGCATAAACTCCCTTGCCAATATCATTCATTCTATTCGATGTGAAGTAGACTTGTCTTAGATACTGAACCGGCAAGCATATGATGCTACAGTTAGTCCTACAAAACTCAATCATCATAGTATACATATTCTTAGATCATGATTATATTGTTTATGTTGTTGCAGGAACTTGTGGAGATGATTTTCAATTCTGTGCTATAAGAGGGACTTTGCAATTTAGCATTAGGAATAATTGATGTTTTTTATTTTTCTTTTTGTTTCAATTTTGTTAAGAATATTTGTTCTTTTCTGGTAATGTAATTGAATTATTAGATTTTTGGATATTTAGTTGCTTGTGAAATGCAATTTTAGCTTGTCACATGTTTTAAGTTATCTATATGTATTTACATACTTTGCAAGACTTCATCACTAACACTTAAAAAAGGCTCCATTTTTTAAGAAATTTATGAAGGTTTGAATAAAAATTTAATTGAAAATGAATATGAATTTACAAAAAAATATATTGAAAATTCGAGTTTTATATGAATTAAAATGAGCTGGTAAAATTTGTTAATTTTAGTGGCGTTTGTGGGAAAAGCGCCGTTAAAGACCATGTTCTTTAGCAGCATTTGTGGAAAAAGCGTTGCTAAAGACCATGCTCTTTAGCCACGCTTTTTCAAATAAACACCGCGATTTTTAGCGGCGTTATCTTTAGCGGCACTTATAAGCGCTGCTATAGACCCAAAAAAACACCGCTAAAAACCTGTTTTCCTGTAGTGATGATCCGAAGAAACCTTTTATTTGAGAATATCCATAATTAATAAGATAATAGTTTCCTATATACCATACAATAGTAATCAATTAGAGATTTATTTCTTTATTATTAAAAATAAATAAATTAAATAATTTACCATTAGGTGGGTTTGGAGATTTTAATCTTGAAACTCCAATTACATAAAAAAAATATTCTAGTGTCATGTGATTATACTTTCCATCCAGCCACAATAATTGTGAAGCACATAATAGAATCATATGTTGCCATAACATTTTAAGTTGACACACATTTTCTTCTTATATAGGGAATTTGTACATTTGATAGAATAATAGGGGAACATATGTTTCATCAATTGCACCTATATAATATTGAATAAATAATCATATTAGTACACATTCATAATTGAAGTAAAAAAATATTCAAACATAATGTTATAATTTTAAAATTTTACCTTAAAATGTGGCATATATCTAGAATAATTATGTATTTGTTTTGGTTAGAGTTGACAAAACAGGTTTGAGCCTGAAAGTTCGTCCATGTCAATCCGAGCCCATAACGATTCAAGTTTGAGAAATCTCAAGCCTGTAACAAATCTAAGCCCGAAAAAGCTTGATAGAACTCAAGCCCAAGACGGAGTTAAATTTGACCCAAAACTCGAATTTGTAAACATACATAGAACCAATAAAGAGAGTTATTTTTCCGGTAATAAGAGCTAGTAATGTTATTCACAATCAAAATCATTGGAGTATAGCAGCCATGGATGGAAACATGATTGGACGATGGCAGATCAAATCCATGAATAAGGAGATGGAGCCGGTGGCCATGAAGGTGCAGTAGGTGTTGGCAGTGAAGGTGGAGAAGATATTGGAGATGGTGCCCAAGGTGCAGGAGCTGGTGCCCAAGGGTCTGTAACTGGTGTTTCTGGCACTGAAAGTGTAGTTGGTGCCCAAGGCTCAGGAGTTGGTGCTGGTGTTGTAGGCAAAGACGGAGCAGGTGGCCGTGAAGGTGAAGAAGATATTGTAGATGGTGCCAAAGGTGCAGGAGCTGGTGCCCAACCATATTGGTATTGAACAGTAATGGAAAGCTTTTGGCCGTAAGCAGAGCAATGGTCAGCAACACCGCAGATGTACCACTTTTGGCCGGGGTCTTAAGGACTACTGTATCATTACCAGAGGTAAGAGCTTCACTCGGCGGTGGAATGTCACAATCCTTGAAGGCTGTACCGTTTACTTTAAACACGTTGTGATATCCTTTAGGGTATTGGAACACTGCAAAATTAATTGTGGTTTAAACAATATTGTATTATAGTTTTATATTTAAGCTTTTTAATGAAATTTTAAAATATATAATTTCTATATTTAACAACTTTTCACCAAAAAAATTAATTAAATTAACTATATTCGTAGAAACTAATCTAATTGCATACAAAATTTAACTATATTTAATTTACTAATTCCTTTCAACCTTTTATTGAAATCGAAGTATGTATTCATATGTATACAAGATGGCATATTGTTAAGTGTTCACGGGTTTAAGTTGTGATTTCAAAAGAATAATTTTTTAAAATGACATGAAACTTAATATTACTATTCAAAATAATATTTATTTTTATTTTTTATATTAATATTTATAAGTAATTTTTAAAAGGATAATTTTTTTTATTTCACTAACATTCATTCGTAGACCTATTTATGTTCGAGCTATCCGTCTAGGTCTGAAGGCTCGTCCGAATTTTTGAAGGGTTTTGATAAAAATATTAGGTCCGAAAAATAGGCTTGGGCAAAAAAATTAGGTCCGTTTAAAATATGAGTCGGGTTCGGGCTTAAACATTCAAGGTCAAAGCTTGGCTTGGTCCGACCCATTTTTAATTTTATAATACTTTATATTATGTAATTTAAAACACATTAAAAAATAAACATATACTAAATATATAATACTATTCTAATGTAAATATTAAAATAATGTTAAGATAACTATATAAAAAAATTTAATAAATAAAAAAGTATAAATTTATTAAATATTAAAATAAAATAAATATTTTTTGAAAAATAATATTGACGAACTTAAAATGAGCTTGGGTTAATCTTTTGTAAATATAAATAAATTTAGACAAAATTTTAAGTTTATAATTCGGGCCAGACCGAGCTTAGGTAAAAATAAAATATGTTAATATCATGCTTAAACTTGGCCCTATTCATGAGCACTACTAGTAATTCGGATCTTGCATGATCAAAGTATAATAATAATAATAATAATAATAATAATTTGAAATAATGAATATTTCTGTAATCTTATAATTGAGTTGGTGATTTGGTTAAAAGTGATATCAACTCAATAAAGTACTTAAATATAAATATTAGACTAGATTGCATGATATTCAAATTATTGATGAAGGAAAATAATTATATAAAATAAATAAAGAAATTTGTTATAAATAGATGAGAGACAGGGTCCGGTTGTTTATATGTAAAATGTTTTACGGAAAATATTTTCTGCAATTTTCTAAGTTTTTTTCATATAAAACAGCTTGGTCAATGGAAAATGACTTACAAATCAACGTAAAATAAACTCTTTTTCTTGTAAAATGACTTATCATTTTGAAAAGCGTAAATCGTTTTCCGAAAAAGAACTCCTCTATAAGTAATTTTATTTTTATATAAAAATTAACTTAAATCAAACTTAATATTATATATTGATAACATTTTTTATTCTTATTTTTAAAAATATTTAAAATTATTACAATATTAATATAAAATATTATTTTTTAATAGTATTTTTCAATATTATTAAACATACATATTTAATTATTTATATTTAATCATATAATAAATTATCAATATAATTAATATAATTTATTATTTTAATAAATTATTTAATATTTCAATTTTATTTTAATAATAAATTTTAAAAATAATAATTTTAAATAATATTCTTCACATATTATTGAAAATATTCAATATTAATATTTTAATAATAAATATTCATTACAATTATAAATATATTAATAATAAATATTTTGTAATATAAAGATTAAAATATGTCATATACTCTTTAAAAATTTGTATTTAGTCTCTATGCTTTTATTTTCAAGAACATAGTCTCTCTACTTTTCAGATTTGAAAATTAAGTCAAATTGGTGACATTGTTAAATTTTTTTGTTAATTTTGTTGATGTCACTTTTTTAAAATAAAAAATACTCACTTGATAGTCATGTAACTAAAAAATGATGTTGTAATGAACCTAAATTTAACAAATTATTTTTAATATATGCAAAAACAATGTAAAATATAAATTTATAGAGATAAAATAAACTCAATTAAACAATAAAAATATAAGAAAATCTCAAATGTATATATGTTTGATTCATTGAAAATAGTTTTTATGAAATATTTTTAAAAAATCTGTCAAACGACAGAAAATATTTTACACAGATTCATCTAGATACTAAAAAATATTAATTTTTCCAGAAACGTAAGTTGTTTTTCAGAAATCATTTTTCGAAAACCATTTTTAGTGAAACAAACAGACCCTTAATATCGAGAGATATGGTGAATATACCTAATTTGTCACCGACGTAAAATATTTTATCCTTTGCCCAAGCTTCATAATCGAAATTGGGGGTCCATCCGCTATCATCCCCAACGACATAATCTGTTGCCATGGCCATTGCAGGAAGAAAAATGGCTACAACTGACAGCATAAGCAGCTTGTTAGAAGCCATTTGAAGCTTATAAAATGCAAAATTTATGAAATCCTTTGATTATATTCTAATTCTAGTTTGGGTAATAAGCAGCAAAATGAAGGACATTTTTATAGTTTGGTATTGGAATACGCAGCTATAGAAAATTAAGAAGTTCCCGTAACAGTGAGGAACCGGCGAGGTCAGCAGCATATAAGCATTGGGTTGTACGTAAGACTGCCAAATATAAAATTATAAGTTAGATATCTGGCATTGGAAAATCCAAATTGGAATAAAATAAAATAAAAACAATAAACACATAAGGATGTTGAAACGGTTAATCAATTGGTTAATCGAATCAAATTAATATTAATTGAATTTCTTAATCTTTTAATCGTTAATCGAATCGAAAGTTTTTTTTAATTAATCGAATAGAAATATTTGAGTTAATTCGATCGATTACCAAATTAGTAATAACCTAATACATATAATATATAATATATAATATTATTTATTAAGGTCAGTTAATTCAGTTAATTACTCGATTTTGAACCGAATTAACTATTACTCGAAATTTTAAAAAAACTTTTAATCGATTTCCGATCGAACTAGATCGGTTAATCGATAAATTAACCGAATTAAATCGTTTACTTTTTTCCCAAATTTTAGAAATTCTTTAAATTTGGGGTTCACTTTTTGTAGAGACTTTCAATGTTGATTGTTGTTTTATTAAGGCAGCGTTTTGGAAGAAAATATTTGTCACATGAAAAAGGGAAATTCGTTCATCCGACTTCTTTGTTTTCTCAGAATCTGATAAGATATTTATTTTGATATTATTCTATATATGAGTTCATTTGTATTTATTTGTTAATACAATTAATTATGCAGAAACAGACATTTATAAGTATTAGGCAAATCAAACAACATGCGTCTCATAATTACGTCGGTGCAAATTAGTCTTGTCAGAGGATTTGGTAGTCCGCACGGCTCGAATAAAGATTTTCGCACCTCGTATCGGTTCTATATAAATTCAATTTAAATAATAAAAATAATAAAAAAATATATTTTTATTATTTTATTAAAATAAAATAAGTTTTTTAGACGTTTTGAAATTGGGTCTTTCATCCAATCCAATTCATGAAGCTCTTTTAATACAAACATCATCCTACAAAATTTAATGTTTTAATGAATTTGATAATATTAAATACAATACGAATACAATAAAAAATTTTAAAATAACTAATACATGCAATCGCGAAATGTGACATTGAATTATGGGGGGTTTAGTTAATTTTTTTTTTAGTTTTGAAGGTTTAATTAAAAAAATTTAAAGGATTTAACTAAAATTTTTAAAAGTTTTGAAATTCAATTAAAATTTAAAAAGTTCAATAATAAATTTTCAAAATTTTGAGCGACGATGGCCCCTCTGGCTTCTGTTCCGTTTCGCCATTGAATACATGAATGTCACAAATTTTAGATAATGTAAACTATAACTATATATAAAAGATAAATATTGTTACACCAGGTGTCAAAAGATAATTCAAGCCCAAAGAAGCATACCGCAATTCCAAGCAAATTAGTTAAACATAATTACATAAGGAAAACCATCTAGCATATAATATGCATGTCGATTGAGTTTTAACTCGTGTAGTATGAGTATTATTGTCAATACAGGAAAATGTGAGTTTGAGTGTACTCAAACGCATTATCCTCCTATTTTGAAGTTGAGGAGGGATTATGGATAATTCTAAGTATTGTACAAGAAAAAAATAAATAAATATCAGAACTTATAATGAGATTATTAAAAAAAAACAATTCACTATCAAACCTGAAAACAATACTTGCCATAATTTAGAGGACACGATAAAAAAGGGCCCGAGGTAAAGTTTAGTCAAGAGAAAGACATCAACCTCAAGCAATCAAATGAAAGGAGCGGTTATCACCTACACACTCTTATGAAATGATAATCTTGAAGATGCAAAAACAAGAACTTGGTTGTGATATCTAAAGTAATAAACTCTTAATCAAAATTGTATATTCGATTTGTCTAGAATTGAAGCTTCGACCGAGCAGTTTTCTCCGCTATCCTCAAGCTCACGTCTGCTAAGTGTGGGCTCGCTTCAAATCAAAAAAGTTTTCCACAAAATTACCCAATTACTAGTGGGGTAATTTTGTAATTTCTCTAAATTTCTAGGTCAAGTTGTAAATAATAAAAATATTCCGGAAATCTTCTAAAATAATTTTTTCAGAGAATTTTCTCTTTACAATTTTCTCTGTAATTCAAGTGTGTGAAAAATAATGACTCGTAACTCTCTTTATATAGGGAGACTTTAGAGAGTTCAACTATTAAATTAATAGAATATAATCAAGATAAGTATTAAATTAAATTTAATATTAAAACTATACAATAATATTATTTTTGGAATAGTTAATTTGAAATCAAATTATCCGGTAAAGTGTCGGTAGGAGTGTGATTCTTCCACTACTCAACCGTCGAAGAACTGTTGCTGTCGACCATTCGCCGGCCATTCGAATGTTGCCATCGCAACCGTCGGCACCATCGTGTTTGGTGGTGCCATCGCAGGTGCGACAGCCTCACGACACCTCGAACTAGTTCGATAGTTTCCGATTCGATTCGAGCGTAGTGACGGTCCGACTGGTTCGGTCCAGCCACTAGTTAGACCGTCGGCTTGATTTTACATGTTAGGCTCGATTCGACTAGTTTTTGGGTCTCGATCTTGGTTTTGGGTTCTCGGGCCCAATTTTCAATCTCAGGTCCAATTTTTAAGTTTGGTCATTAGGCCAATTGTATGACTTGAAAATTAATTTTTAAAAATTATCATA
Organism: Gossypioides kirkii; assembly: GCA_005610355.1. NCBI lineage: Eukaryota > Viridiplantae > Streptophyta > Magnoliopsida > Malvales > Malvaceae > Gossypioides > Gossypioides kirkii. The sequence continues at coordinate 39,344,822 of CP032253.1, read as the reverse complement.
TTTATTTCAATTAATTTGATTAATTTAATTTTAATTGATCAAAATTAAATTTCCTAAAAATCATTGAGATTTTCAAAAAATTAATTTTTCAAGAAACTTCTTTAATAAAATTTTCTAGTTGAATAGTTCTCACAGCTACCTAATTTAATCATCGAATAAATCAACTCAATTAAATTATTTCCAAAGTTGTAGAATTTTCTTCTGATTCAATGCAGTCTGATCGAGCTTTTGTTAAGCTAGAGGATGGACTAATCGGACATATACAATTAGGTTCGAGTAATTCCAATTATGTTTAGAAACATTGTTTCAATAATTCACAATTTACTTAATCATTGAGTCAGTCCACAAGAAGTATCATGATTGAAAAATTCTTATTGTATACTTTTTACGAAAGCAAATCATCCAACTGCTTTGTCCAATGACCTCGTCATGTGTGTGTTACCCTCATATGATATCCTTGATTCCTTTGAGTCAAATTCACTCACTCAATACAATCTTATTTTATCTCATTGTGACCATTGTGTCTTTTTATGATTAATATGATGACTGTCAACAAATGACTATGATAAATTACTTGTTCGAGAACAAACAACCTGTGGCCATGTTCTATATTTATCAATTCACACAATGCCAATGAAAGGATATCATTAACTCTTTATTTGAGTTAGGAAATTCCATTGTTGCTAGTAAATCCATGTCATACATATCTCATGTACCCAACATATCAACTATGGGCTCGGTCATCTTTAGAGCATAAGCCTCCACTTATAACAAAGTACATGAGTTACATACGTATGGTTAGTCACTAACTCAGGGTTTAGGTAAATCACACCATGAACGTCTCAAGTAAATTAATTCACAAATGGCTTAAAAATTAATTCATCTTGGGTCCAGTCCAATGTATCATTCTTTCATTTATACATCTATGTCTCTACCCGTGGAGTCAATTGCTCTGACAACCAAGACTAGTCATCTCCTCAATTGATACTGTAGACGACATAATAATCCTTCTAAGTATTAGAATCAAATGCTCACTTTGATTCTTTTATGGGATTACAAACTCGTTTAGATTATCTACTAATGTAAGTTGTCTTTCTCGCAATGTAACCGTTCTTACAAAGCCACTTATCATCAATTTGATCAATCCCCCTTAGTTAGTAGCAACAAGTTATTGTAGATGTGTAAAGGATCCATCTCCCAGCTAAAAAGATTGATCCCCTCTTAAAAGGATTGATCCTTTGTCATGGAAGGCTTTAATAAACGTGATTTTTCACCCTCCAATGGTTATATTTTGTCTCCAAGGGCTATAAATGAGTAGAAACTCATTCCTTGGTATAAATATACTTCAAGAGATCAATATCCAAGTAAGAAACCACGAGAAAATTCAATTAGACCTTTGTTTTCTTCATCTTTTTGTAGTACATATTTTTTAGAATGCTTTCTTGAAAATATTTGAAAGAGTTTAGTGTTGAAAAAAATCTAGTTTGAAAACGGTTTTATTGCACAGCGAAAAATACAAAATTTGAAAATCGACCCAATTTGTAATGTTTATAACAATAAATCCTAGACCGAATTCGAACCTGTGTTTTTGGATAGGCAAATCCTTGTCATTCTCAACTTTCAACCAAACAATCTTCTCTGCTATTCTCGTACCATAAACTGCTTTGAGTATGGGCTCAGACAATTCAAATCAAAACGTAGAACTAGAAATAGTATTCTTCTTTTTAGTGTGAAAGAGAAAAAATTTTCTCAAATAGAAATCGACATAATTTTTTATTCTGAAAAATAGATTTCATAGTTGAGAATAAATTCTCTCTATTTTCAGGCAAAATAACAATCTCCTAAAGTTGTTTAAATACCTCTACCGGTATCATCTATTTATGGGGAGAGGAGGTAGAACCCTTATTGAATTGTAGATATTTATTTCAACAAGAAAAATGAACTCCTAGTCTATCTAGAAGGATAGGGGGCAACAACCTTAGTTAATAATACGAGGGTTTGTTGTCCCACCCTTTATCGTGAGGGGCTTTTGGGCCTTTCTCATATTGGATCCAATTATAAGTATTTCTCTGGTTTTTAACCCAATAGTTTATAATTCGATCTACTCGATATTTATTTTTCTATTTCCCAAAATAGACTTCTCAATATATTTTCAATTAAATAATTTTTTTAATCCAATTCTAATTTCGCTAAAATCATGAGGAATTTACCGTAAAAGAATTTATGAAAAAATATATTTAAATTTTCTGCATTAAATGATTCACTATAACCAAATGATTTATTTCCATTTTTGAACTTCATTTAATCTGAAAAACAAAAATTCATTTTCGTTTTCATTTTGGAGAAAGTCAGAATCATTTACAAATGATTCCGTTTCTCCATTTTCATTTTCATTTTGGAGAAAACCATAATCATTTCCAAATGATTTCTCGTTTCTCCATTTTCACCATTTTTTTTCATTTCTGTTAATTTGATTAACATGCAATTCATTTTTGGTTTCAACATGTAACACCTTATACCTGGCCCGATCATCGAGCCCGAATACTAGGATGCTACCCCACCGTCTCACTTCGTGTTCATCTTAAAACGTTGTATTATACATGCATTTTTTATTTCTTTTATTCATATAGTATTCATGCAAATTGTATGCCATACATAAGTTAAAAATCAATAAAACATGCTAAATATACTTCAAACGAGCTCATAACATCAATTAATCATCAAAATATACGAAATAATAGTCCAAATGTCATGTTTTAGGTCCACTAATCTTCATGCATAATAGACATGCAAACAACTAAAAACCTCATAACAAACCAATATTAAATATTTCAAACACCACGGGTAATGGAGTTGGGGCACTCTTGGTATCACCACAAGAAGACCACTTTCCTTTCACCAGTAAACTCGATTTTGATTGCACAAATAACATGGTAGAATACGATGCATGTATCATGGGAATCCGTGCAGCCATAGAACAGACAATCAAAGTTTTGGAGATATACGGAGACTCAGCACTAGTAATCTATCAACTCAAACGAGAATGAGAAACGAGAGATTCTAAGTTAATTGATTACCGAAAATTGGTTCTCGAGTTAACCAAGGAGTTTTATGATGTCACATTCCATTATCTCCCACGTGAAGAAAACCAGATGGCTGATGCTCTTGCTACTTTAGCCTTGATGATCAAAGTAAATAGACCAGAAGATATGAAATCCATTCAAATGAGCATCTATGAGGCTCTGGCTCATTGTTATGGTATTGAAAAAGAAGAAGAAGAAGAAGAAAGAGATGACCGCCCATGGTACCAAGATATTCTCCGGTATGTAAGAGACCGCAAGTACCCGAGCGAGCTTCTGGGAATGATAAGAGGATAATGAGAAGGCTTGCAAATGAATATATCCTAGACGAGGAAATCTTGTACAAAAGAAGAAAAGATCAGGTATTGCTAAGATATGTCGACGCAGTTGAAGCTAGAAAGATCTTAGAAGAAGTTCATGAAGGCATTGTGGGAAACACGTCAATAGTTTCACAATGGTCAGACAGATAATGAGATTTGGGTATTACTAGTCTACCATAGAAGGAGAATACATCAATTATGCTAAGAGGTGTCATAAGTGTCAAATCTATGGAGACAAGATTCATGTACCTCCATCACACCTTCATGTCCTTGGCCATTTTCTATGTGGGGCATGGATGTCATTGGGCCAATCCAAGGCTTCTAATGGTCATAGATTTATCTTCGTGGTAATCAACTATTTCACCAAATGGGTAGAAACAGCTTCTTATGCCAACATCACGAAGTTTACGGTTAGTAAGTTCTTGAAAAAGAGATCATCTACCGATAAGGGATGCAGAGAGGATCATATTTGACAATGCCTTGAATTTGAACAATAGCACAATAGCCGAAGTTTGCAAGTAATTCAAAATCAAGCATCATAACTCGTCTCCCTATCGCCCGAAGATGAATGGAACTATAGAGGCAACTAACAAAAACATCAAGAAGATCTTTATGAAAATGACTGAGACCTACAAAGACTAGCACGAAAAGCTACCACTTGTCCTCTTTGCTTATAGAACTTCAATTAAAACTTCTACTGGGGCAACATCATTCTCACTAGCATATGGTATGGAAGCAGTCTTACCTTTTGAGGTTGAAAAACCTTCTCTCCGAGTCTTGAGTGAACTACAGTTAGATTAGGCAGAATGGATCCAGGCTCGATATGATCAGTAGAATTTAATCGAAGAAAAGAGGTTAAGAGCTATTCGTCATGGTCAGAGTACTAGAAAAGAATGATGCGAGCTTATGGCAAAAAGGTTCATCCTAGAGAATTTCAGGAGGGAGATCCAGTTTTGAAAAAGATACTTCCCATACATAAAGACTTCCAAGGTAAATGGATTTCCAATTGGGAAGGACCTTATGTGGTAAAGAAAGCTTTCTTAGGAGAAGCTCTCATGCTAACAGAAATGGACGGTAAGGATCTGCACAACCCCGTCAACTCGGACTCGGTGAAAAAATACTTGACCTAAAAACACAAAAACCAGTAAAGGGCGTTTCAAAAAAAAAGAAGGATCGAGATGAAAACCCGCAAAGGGCATCTTGAAACCAAAAGAATTTTGAGTTGAAAACCCGCAAAGGGCAATTCAAATTAAAGAACGGGTTCGAAGTGATCGTTTCTCCCTCAATTGTAACAAGATAGAAGAAAATTACAGCTTGAAGCATTAACGAAGCACTCCAGGTCTTCTAGACACATATCTGGGCTTAGAGTGATTCTCAGCGAGTTGGCTTAGAGAAGCTCATTCTGCGATATCTGAGGCATCTAATTGTCTTTTGTTGTATACTTGGCACTTTCTTGACTAAAATTTGCCTCCTATTGATCTTTTGAATTATCTTTATTAAATTTTGACCTTATTCTTTCATAATCTCGTTCAAGCATTTTTCATTTAAAATAACGGATAATGAATTAATAACATGAATCATACAAAGATCCATAAGCATTACTCTAGAATTTCCTAAATAGTACAGGGGCCCGAAACAGGACTACCAATTGGAAAACAGACTCGAAAACAAGTAGTTGAAGCTAAGTCTAAAAGAAGACAGGGTGGTACGTTAGTGACAAAACTGCAACGAGCTACAACTATATCACTCTAGAGACGAAAACTAAAAAAGAACTAATAAAATTGAATCTGACATCAATCATACACAATCATTTAGTTAGGGGCATGTAATTCATTCTAATCAAAGCATCATAACAACCTGGCCTGCATAGAGGTCCATGAAAGCATATTCTATAGGTTTGATAGGGAAGGATTGAGGCCGCAACGACGAATCTGGTACATTAAAATATGTGAAAGGAAAGGTTGAGGCTGCAATGGCGAACCCGGTACCTAAGAAGAGGTGATGGGAAAGGTTGAGGCCGCAACGACGAATCTAGTACCATGAAAAGATAAAGGGAAGGATGGAGGTCGCGACGATGAATCCGATACCTAAAAAGATGTGATGGGAAAGGTTGAGGTCGTAATGGTGAACCCGGTACCACGAAGATACAAAGGGAAAGATTAAAGCCGCAACGGCGAGCCCGGTACCTAAGAAGATGTAATGAGAAAGGTTAAGGCCGCAACGGCGAACCTGGTACCCCGAAGATACAAAGGGAAAGGTTGAGGCCGCAACGGCGAGCCCGATACCTTAGAAGATATGATGGGAAAGGTTGAGGCCACAACGGCGAACCTGGTACCTAAGAAGATGCAATGGGAAAGGTTGAGGCCGCAACAGTAAACCTGGTACCATAAATAGATGAAGGGAAGGATTTAGGCCGCAACGGTGAACCCGGTACCTAAGAAGAGGTGATGGGAAAGGTTGAGGCCGCAGCGGTAAACCCGGTACCACGAAGATACAAAGGGAAAGGTTAAGGTCGCAACGACGAGTTCGGTACCTAAAAAAATGTAATGGGAAAGGTTGAGGCCGCAACGGTGAACTCGGTACCATGAACATACAAAGGGAAAGGTTGAGGCCACAACGGCGAGCTCGATGCCTTAGAAGATGTGATGAGAAAGGTTGAGGCCGTAATGGTAAACCTGGTACCTAAGAAGATGCAATGGGAAAGGTTGAGGCCATAACGGTAAACTCGGTACCATGAAGAGATGAAGGGAAGGATTGAGACCGCGACGACGAATCCGGTACCTTAGAAAATATGATAGGAAAGGTTGAGGTCGTAACGGCGAACCCGATACCATGAAGAGATGAAAGGAAGGATTGAGGCTGCGACAGCGAATCCGATACCTTAGAAGATGCGATGGGAAGGATTGAGGTCGTAACATCGAATCCGATACCATGGAGATATGAAGGGAAAGGTTGAGGTTACAACGGTGAATCTAACACCTTAGAAAAATGATGAGAAAGATTGAAGCCACAATAATGAATCTTATACCCTAAAGTCGAATAGGAACAGATTGAAGACGTAATGATGAATTTCCTACCTCGAAGCGTCAATAGATTAAATCAAAGACTACGGTGACGGATCTCAATCTCCTTGAAGTTGCAAGTGAATTGAGTGAAGCTACAGTAAGAAATTTTAACTTTTTGAAATTGCCTTAAGCCAAGATGGAATCACAATGCTGAAGACACAGAAGCAGATGTAGTGAAATCGAACGAAGGGAAAGGTTGATTGAAGAAAGAGCGTTAAAGAAATGAAACTTGACAAAATTAGGCCTCCTTTTGGTCTTTGCTCTGTTCTTGTTATGCAACGAGTAAAGAGGGGCAGCTGTTGGAGCCCAATTTTGACTAGGCCCAACATTTAAACCATTAAACCTAATTCAAAATTTTAAATTTTAAATTATTTTGAGTTTAAATTTATTTTGAGTTTAAATTTAAAATTTAATTAAATGACCAAAATGTCCCAAAATTACAAAGTCTGAAACCCATTTTTACAAACCCAATTGGGTCCAATTTCAATTGACCCAAACACTCAAACTAACCCAAACCTTAAACCTAAAAATTTTGAAAACCCTAGCAAACCACTTGTGCTGTTGCCGCCCAAGCTCTGCCCATTCAGCAACCAAGTTGCACCACTGCCCAACTGCCACTGCCATCACCACCACTGCAAGTCGCACCTGCAAAGAGGAAAAGAAACTTGCATTTAGTTATAAAGAACAAAAGAGCATGATTATAATTTTAGGCTATAAAGCCGAAATGAAAACACTTGTAAGTTTTTTACATATTTTTTAGAAATAAAACACAGAAGCCTTTTTCAAAAGTCAATACAAAATTCTAGCATTTGAAACAAACACGAATACAAACACAGAAACCATCGAAATTAACAGAGAAACAACAAAGCATTTGCAAGTCAAACACAGAAGAATCCGAAGTAATTAATATCAACACTCGAAGCAGACTTCCAAGCATATCAGTGTGTAAAGTCCTTTAACATTTTTGAAGCCCAGGAAGCTGTAACGTGTCATTTTTTGGGTTATTTGTGCAACTGGTCCTTTCTATTTTTGATTCATTTTAATTTCATCCCTAAATCAAGTTTTCTTTAATTTTAAATTAGCCCAGTAATTTTAAAAGCTTTACAAATCGGTCCTTTGACTTCAAAATGCATAACAGGCTGCCACGTGTCCCATCTTTTTGGTTTTATTGCCCATAAAGTCCCTATTTTGACAAAAAATTACCATTTTATCCTCAAACTTCCAAAAATCACATTTTTACCCTCGAACTTCTTAAAAATTACCATTTTTCCCTTGAACATCCAAAATTACCATTTTTACCCTTAAATTTTTGAAAATCACATTTTCAACCTCAAATTTTCCAAAAGTTCAATTTTAATCCCAAATTTTCCAAAAATTTCAATTTTGATCCCTAAATTCCTCGAAAATCACGTTTTCATCTCGAATTCTCTGAAACTCTATTTTCAACCCCGTTTGTTTTGTTTTCTTTTTCTTCAATATTCATACATAGAACTTAATTATTATCCTCTCATATTTTGTATTCTATTAATTTTATGTTTACTTTTTGTACATTTATCTACTTAATTATTTTGTCTCGTTTTTTTTTAATCTTTGCTATTACCTGCCCATTCATATTTAATTTATACATTCATTTCAAAATTATTTTACATATAAATAATCCTTTAAAACCGAGGCAATGTCCTTTTCGTGTGGAAATCTCGAAAAACCATGCCCTAACGTGCTGGGTGTGATTTTTCGTATAATTTACACGAATCGAATATCCTCTTCCAAACTTTTCAAATGCCTTTTAATTTCGAGATTCCGAGAACATCGTGCCCTAACGTGTTGGTCATGACTTCAATTCTCCTTGAAAGTCAAAACAAACGGGCTTTTTTTTAAAAACTAATTTGAAAATCACATGAAATAAGCTATGTGTCCAAGGATAGTATTTTAAACTCAATACGAAATTTCGAGTTCTCAAAATGTATATATACAAATAATTTTAAAACAAAAACGAGGCAATATCCTTTCATGTGAAAACTTCTAAAAACCATGCCCTAACGTGTTGGGTGTGATTTTCGTATAATTCACGCAATTGAATATCCTCTTTAAAGTCTTTCAAAATGTCCTTCAATTTCGAAAGTCCGAGAACGTAGTGCCCTAACGTGTTGGACACGACTTCCAGTTCTCCTAGAAATTCGAAACATACGGACGATTTTCCTCAAATAGGATTTTTGAAAATCATGCAAAGTTTGCTAAAAGCAAAGATCGTATTTTAAGTTTTATTCGAGTTTTCAAAACTGTTAACAAATCAAGACCCGAAAGTAATCAACATGGTACCAATTTTGAGCGTGTGAGGGTGCTAATCCTTGCTCATACGTAACCAACTCCCGAACCCATTTTATGGATTTCGAAGATCAAAATGTTTTTTAAAAACGAATTTTAAACGTTTTGTGGTGATCCAATCACACCATATGAAAAGATTGGTGGCAACTTCCATTTTTTCAAAAAATAAACGTTTCGACAACCATTACGTAAACAAATCATCATGCATCAATCAAACAAACATATAATATTCTTAGCATCATTAAGTCTAGTGTCATATTTCGTACTTTTAATCATCTTTTCACTAATTATTTACACATTAATCACATGAATATTTAAGCATAACCTATAGCACATAATAATCACACACAATCATATACAGTTATATTTAGTCACATTTAATCACAATTTATGATAATTTGACTCTTGAGATTATGAAACATAAAGTGGACTCTATCACCACAAATCAGATACGCGAATCTACAAACAAACCAATTATGACTCACAAAGTCGAACATATCCCACAAGTGAAGCATATAGCTAATACTCTCTAAACACTATAGGAAAACAAGTTTTTAGCGGCGTGTTTTTGGGCCTATAGAGGTGCTTTTACAAGTGCCGTAAAAAATGCTACTAAAGATAACGTCGCTAAAGAACATGGTCTTTAGCGGCGCTTTTCACACAAACACCGCTAAAGAACATGGCCTTTAGCGGCACTTTCCCCACAAATGCTGCTAAAGAAGATGGTCTTCGCTTTTCTCACAAACGCCACTATAAAACATGTTCTTTAGCAGCGTTTTTCTACAAACGCAGCTAACAGTAACAGATTTTACCAACCCATTTTACTTCATATAGAACCCGGATTTTCAACATTTTTTCTTGTAAATTCAAATTCAACCAACTCAAATCTAAATGATACTTTTACAAAAGAAATATGTATATGATTAAATTAATCAACAAGTGAAAAATATATTCAAAAGTAGTATTGTATATATTATTCTCACAATAAGAAAAAACAAAAGTCTAAGATGGTGGATTCTACGGTTGATTCTGCTGAAACATTTTCATCATGTTTTGAAGTTGTAGCTGGAGCTTGTCATACTTCCTTTGAGACTCTGCTTCCTTGGCTTGAAGTTGTAGCTAAAGTTGTAGCTGAAGTTCATCATATTTTCTTTGAGCATTGGCTTCTCTTGTTGCTACCTCTGCTTTAAATTGAGCAATTTGCTCAACTATGCTAGCCACTTGATCTCTTAACCTCTGAACTTCAGCTTGATCTTGACTCCCCGAAGGCATGTATCTCTGCAAGCTGGATCCAAAATATTGGGATGGGCTAATAAAAGATCCTTGAAATTGAACTCAACCATACCTTTCAGGACCCACAACTTAGTAATAACTCGGTTATCAATGTCCTCTAGATTAACCGAACTATCACTTGAAGCCATCGCTTCATACTCTGCCTTCTTATCCTTTAATTTATCCTAATAAGTCAATCAAGGAGTTAGAAACGAAATATATAATCAAACAACTGCAACATAACTTTGCATTATTTGCATTACAAACGACGAATTAAGCCATTATAATTAAACATGATAAATATTTAAAATAATTCAAAATTTATCAAGTAAATATACCATAATTTCTGCAGCTTCAGAAGTCATAAGAGATCCATCTTTCTTTCTATGTATAATGTCAAAAAGCTAAAGGCGTCTAACTTTTTGACCTGATGACAGTTCCTACATTATAGTAGGAAAAATATTAATTAGTAGAAAGTAATTAATATTTGACACAATTAATAAATTCAAAATACCTCATCATCAGCTACACAAGCAAAACTTCTCGATCCAGCTATGTGCGTGAATATTTGTTTTTGCCTACTTGTAGTTCCAACACGCTCATGATCCTACATTATGAAATTATTATTACGTATATATAAATACTATAAACCGAAATAATTATAAGAGTTTAGTAGTACATAATACCTCTCATTTCTTTGAGCTCCAAAATCTAACTTGTTCTTCCCGTTGATACCTCAACATTCTCGACGGGACATTTTGTAATTTCTCTTCAAGGCTTATATTTATCTTAAAATAATCTTTCTTTAAAGTACTCTTATGGTCTCTCCATTTCTTTCTTAATGCTTTCTTCACATAGTCGTCCAAGACCTCTAAAACAAATCTCTCCTACAAATAACACAAGTTTAAAAAGTAAATATAAATTAAAATTAAACCAAAGTATTATAAATTACATTCACTTATTACCTTAATATTATCGAGAACTTGATTTTTGTTACTATCATGCATATGATGCCATGACTCATAGTTGATTGGCAACAGATTGTCATTTCGTGCTACAATGCCCAAGTATCCTCCCAAAAGTCAATCTTCTGATCCAACAGGCTGACCATGACTATTTGCAAATACTTTGACACACTCCTCAGGATTTAGACTCTACAAATCCTTTAATAGGGTACGTCCTCGAGTTCTGCGCCTCTCAGAATTTTCATCTAAAAAACTTGTATATGATAATATTAGAATTTGAAACAAAAATAAAAAATAAAAGTGAACATGCATGTAAATTAAAGTTAATATTACCGTGATTTTTTATAGTTTCGGCAACTGTATTCGAAACATTCGAAGATCCAATAGCAGTCTGTTGCTCACTATTTGTTTCTTCCGAATTTGGAGGATTTTGAATAATACTTAGATCTCAGAATTTTCTTCTAGGCATATTATCTGCAATACACATAAAATAGTTGAAATATTAGTAAAATAGTTGAAATATTAGTAAATAATTACAACAATAATAATAATGGTTATATTTAACAATATCAAGATTTAAATTATAATATTACATATTATTAAAAAATGTAAAATCTTACTACATTATGATTCCTAAATATTTTCATCCACATCCTGGCGAACCAATTAAAATTGTGTACTAGTACTAGGGATAGTTTCATTTAAGTTTTGTTCTGGAAAAGACAAAGTTTCTGATCTTTCGTCCATGTCATCTCTACTCCTATTGCCCATGTCAAACAAATCTCTAGGGGTGTTACAGAGTACAACGTACCAACCCTCATCAGTTGGATCTCTTGAGTAAAAAACTTGTTTGACTTGAGAAGAAAATACATATGGCTCGTCTATCAATTGTTGCCTAGTGTGAATTAATTGAGAGAAGTTCACCAATGTAAAACCAAACTGATCTTTTTTAATTCCGCGAGCATTATTAACATCATCCCAATCACATTGAAATAAAACAACCTTCTATTTGCTATAGTAATCCAACTTAATAATGTCCGTAAGAAGTCCGTAATACTCCACATTTCCCTCGACAGGATTACTGTCCCTAGCACTAGCATAACTTGTAATTGAAGAATTAACAACTATTCCATAATTTTGAGTCCTCCTCAATCTTTCGCGTGATTTTGTATGAAACCTGAATCCATTAATCAGGAAGGCATTATATCTTTTTACTACTCTATTCTGACCTTGGAAAAGCCATTTAACTTCTTCACTGACGTCCTTTCCACTCTAAACCTATGGAATTGAAAGTAATTTGATTAATTATAATGTTATACGAAAACATTATTATTTGTCATTGAAAGCTTCAGTTGCATACCGTCTGCCCTAACCATTCATGAAAAGATTCTGTGAATAACTTATGAATCTCTCGATGTTGTAATCTTCGGGAGCATGAACGAGATCTCAAGAGTTGTTTATACTCACTAGGTTAAAAAGTGAATAAATTGGTTAGCGAAAAAAAAAACAAATGAAAAGGATGAATATTTATCAAATTCTAAAACTTATTTGCGTAATCGTTCAACTGAATCATAGTGAAAAAGAACATATCGATGTGCTTGTACCCAAGACATATCATCTAAGTGTGCAATTTCAACTTTCCCGATTGGTTGTCCATAACTTCGAAATAGATAAGTTTCAGGTAAGCTATGATCATTATTGAGCCCAACATTTCTACTTGGTCTATTCAGTCTTGTTTCAACATCTTCTAAATATCTAGAGCAAAAAGTCATACACTCCTTTGCTAAGTAACCTTCAGCAATTGATCCTTCTAGATAACTCTTATTACGACAATAAGACTTTAATTTGCATTAGAACCTAAACACAATATATAACATTATCAAAAGTTGTAACTAAAGGCATACTAATGAATGAATGAAAACTTTGCAAATTAATTAGCACCTCTTTATAGGATACATCCACCGATAGAAAATCGGTCCACCAAGTTTTACTTCAAGAGGGAGATGGATTAACAAGTGCACCATAATAGTGAAGAACGAAGGTGGAAATATCTTTTCCAAGTTGCATAAAGTCAATGCGACTCGATCTTGTACTTTCTCAAGTTCTTCAACATCCAAAACTTTGTCACAAATAACTTTCATTATATTGGATAGTTCAATTATACAAAACTCACTTTTTTTTACATACAATACTGCAAAGCAACTGACAGTAAATCTTGCATCAAGATGTGATAATCATGTGATTTTAGGGAATATAGTCTTCGATCTTTAAGACTCATACATCTAGATATATTTGATGCATATGCATCTGAGACCTTTATATCCTTCAACACCGTGCAAAACAATTCTTTTTCTTTCTTCGACATTGTAAAAATAAAAGGCGGTAACCGATATTTTCCATTCGGAAGTAACTGGGGATGAAGATCATGCCGAATTCCCATGTCAACTAGATCAAGTCGACTCTTAAGATTATCTTTCGATTTTCTATCGACATTAAGAATTGTCTCGATTATGTTCTCGCAAATATTCTTTTCAATATGCATGACATCAAGATTGTGTCGCAGAGTATGATGCTCCTAATTAGGCAAATAAAAAAAATACTTTTTTATTTCCACAAGTCCACCTTATTAGGATCATCCTCTTCATCAGATTCAGCATCACTCTCCCAGTAAACATCGCCAACATACGCCTCCCTCGATCTTCTATTTCTTCGCACGTTGGATGGTTCATTCATCTTCCCATAACTGAAGTCTATCTTTCAACATGAATAAGATTTCAAATCCAATGGTCTGCTCAGGAACTTCTCTGAACTCTTCAGTACCATCAAATTGAGTCCTCTAAGATCTAAATCTATGATTTCTATCTAACCATCGATGATGCCCCATATAAGAGAACTTCTTCCCATTATATAACCACTTTGAACATGTTTGCGCTGCACAACAAGGACAAGCATAATGTCTTTTGGTACTCTAACTCGATAAATTGGCTTAAGTAAGGAAATCATTAATATTCCACAACAAAGCTGCATGTAAATAAAAGTTCTCCTTTCTGAAGACATCATATGTTTCAATACCTGCCCATAACTGTTTCAACTCTTTAATAAGTGGCTGCATATAACTGTCAATATCATTCCTGGGACCTTTTTCTCCAGGGATAATCATAGATAAGATAAAAGAAGATTGCTTCATACAAATCCATGGAGGCAAATTATAAGGAACAAGAACTACAGGCCAAGTACTGTATGAAGTACTCATGAGCTTAAATGGATTAAATTCATCAGATGCTAGCCCAAGCCTCAGATTTCGAGAATCGCTTGCAAAGCTTGGAAATTTACTGTCAAATGATTTTCAAGCTTGGAAATTTGCCTACAGATCACACAATTGTTTTTCGTTAAAGTTCTAATTTGCCTTATGATTGCACAAGTTAATTGAGAATAAACTATTACAAAATACAGTTTTCATACCCTTATACAAGTTTTCATACTAGAGAGCAGTTCCTCAATGGATACAGAATACAACTAAAAATATGTAAACTTCTCTTCCAAATGTTCGATTACAACGTATTATAACATCAAGAAGTTTGATCATTGAACTATTATTTTAAACTAAAAACATCTTACGTTTCTTTTGAATTTTCTAAGGTTCCTTCGAGTTTTCTCTGACTAAATAGCATAGTTGATTCGATTATCCACCCACTCACTAATCTTCACTCCTTCACTCACTCACAATCCTAAGAAGTAGGAAACAATGATTGGGATTCTTCCAACAACGACGAGAATCTCCGCTAATTGATCAACCAAAATGACAACAATAAATGCAGCATTGAAACGAACAAGGAACAAACAAGGATGAACAAACCAGGAACAAACAAGGATGAACAAATCCAAACCCTGACTTCTAAACTATAACATAGAATAGTAGAGTATATTTTTGTGCTAAACAATTGGTAACAAATTTCCAAATTTCCAAATTAAGCTTTAAAATCCAATAAAATTCAATCCAAAACTCATCTTGCAGCTAAAGCATACCATTTCTCAGGCAGGTGAAACAACTCAATGCAGCAACCATAATACAAAAAAATGGCAAAACATTGGAACATTTTATAATTAAAAGATTCTATTTTGATCTTCCAATCAATCAGAATCCCTAAAGCAACCAAAGAGATTAAAAATCATAAATGTCTAAGAGAAATGAGTTAACAAAAAAAAGAATACCTTGTTCTGAGAGGGAGGTGGAAAGAGTGAGAATTAGTTAATGGAGATGTAGATACTGGGAAAGGAAGAGACAATGACATTGAGGTGAGTTTGTTGAAGCATTCTTCCGAGTGAGTCGAGGGATCACGCTGGTAAAGTTGAAGAAGAATATAACACGCACATGTATTTTGTCAATTAAAAACTATGGGTTTTTTTGCATTTGGCCACCAATGCACAAAATCAAAGAGGAGAGAAACGAGATATAGAGAGGGGAGAAAGATTTAGGGATTAGAAATTTAGGATTTAGGGTTTTGATAGAGGATAAAGAACTAAGGATTAGAAATTTAAGGCTTGGGGATAAAGGGTTGGGTTTTTTTTTGTTTAATTCGGCCAAGGAGAAACAACGCCGTTTCAATAAAAATTAATAAAATTAGCGGCGTTTATGTAAAAACGCCGTTATAGCAATACTTTTAATGGTGTTTTTCCCAAAACACCACTAATACTCTAAACCTTTTGCGGCGTTTTCCCAAAAAAACACTGCTATTGCTCTATACCTATTACGGCGTTTGTCCCATAAACGCCGCTATTGCTTTACCTTTTATGGCGTTTTCCCATAAATGCCGCTATTGCTTTACCTTTTGCGGCGTTTTTCTCATAAACGTCGCTTTTGCTTTACCTTTTGCAGCGTTTTTTCCATAAACGCTGCTATTGCTTAACCTCTAATTTTTAAAAAAATTCTTATTAATCTTCTTAAAATTTTTAGAAAATTTTTAATATGGTTTATCATCGGTTGATGAATATATTTTAAATGTTAATGGTAAACCTCATATATGAATGCTTTCTTCTTAAATGTTCTTGGTGCTTGTATAAACTAATATTCCTTCTTTATATCTAATGGTTTATCTAAATTATATAACCCTATATATGAGCACATATAATCTTATTATACTGGTGAATATTGACAATAGACTTTGAGGCCTTCTTAATTATGCAACAAATAAAATTATTTAAATTTATATAATTTTATCATGAATTATTTTATTATTGTATAAAACTATGAAAATTAGGTTAAAACACTTTAATAATAACTCATTTAGTTTGTATAAATAAAAGATATTTTAATATTTTTTAACTAAATTGTTGAGTCATACATTAACTCAATCACTTAATATAAGTATAGACATAAATTTTTATGAAGATATTTTATTACGTATTACCGATGAGAAATATATATCTAAGTTTTGCACTAATAAAAATTAAAAACATTTCTAAAATCACAAATTGATTAATTCATATGCAATAAATATAAGAAAACAAAATACATAAATAATAATGTTAAGAAAAATATTTGGTATTAGTAAAATACTGAAAAATAAATATTTAAAAAAAGATCAACTATAGGAATATAATAAAATATTCAAACATTATATCCACTAAAATTTATTGAATTTTAACCACGCCTCAATACTTAGTCAATATCAAGATAAATCTTTAAACCAACCAACCAACCCACTTCATCCTCAATTTTATATATAGTTCTTCCCCAATTTGTCTTTTCCCCTACCTTGCAACATTTAACTTATCACTGGATGATCGAGATGTCCGGCCTCCTCATCTTCCATGTCACCCGTGTGAACACTTTTTCAAGTGTAAACACTCTTTAAGGGACCAATAGGACCCACCTGAATATAACAACCTATTTGAAAGGAATACCAAAATGAGTCTCATCAATTACATTTTCCACGTACTCCATGATGAGAATCTATTATAACAACTTGCCACATCACCATTACCAAACAAGAGGGCCTCCCTTATAAATACCCCCCATAACGATGACATCCATTAGCAACCTTAAACACTTACTACCATATGTAAGAAGATTTAAAAAAAATTTGCCTATTGGAAAGAGGATGTTGTTCTTCCTAAGGGTCCCAAGTTCGATCACTTGTGTGTGCAAGGTGTGTGTGCGTTGTCAAAGGGATAAGAAAGTATGAAAAGATACTACGATATGTAATCACACCATCATAAATAAAAAAAAAGATTGATTTGATGAAAGTTAATTGTTAATATTATTAGTTAATTTAATTTAAGATATGTAAAATGTAAATAAATTAGCAGCGTTTATGGGAAAAACGCCGCTAATGCTATGACCTTTAGCGGCGTTTTCTCATAAACGCCACTAATGCTCTGACCTTTAGTGGCATTTTTTCTTAAATGCCGCTAATGCTTTGACCTTTAGCTGTGTTTTTCCTATAAACGTTGCTATTGCTTTACCTTTTGCGGTGTTTATGGAAAAACGTCGCTATTGATTTTTTTTGCGGCATTTTCTGCCCAATTACCGTTAATAACCTGTTTTGCTGTAGTGAAACACACCACACATACATATCTCGTTGAATGGAGCATAGCTCACATTCCCTTATCTCTCCAAAAATTTTCCTTAGGCCTCTACGCCCCATATATCACAACATAAAGGTGAGTACTCACAATCCTATGGCATGTCAACTATATCCAACGGTCTTATAAGGTCATAAAGCCATAATATCCATATTATTATCACATATTTTCTTACCAATTTTCTGCACATATACTGCATATTCACATTATTAACATAATATAATCAATGTCACATGGAATAAAAAACATACCCTCATATTCACTTCCATAACAGTAATCATAAGCTTATAGCATATGTCATAACATTTCATGTATGTTCACAATTTCACAATTTTACAAGCAAACATATTTCACATTTAATCATAGGTGGGAGAACACTTATACTCAAAATTTAGAGTAGGAGTTTAGACTACCTCTAAATTCCCAAATACACAATGAATCATCTACGAGCAGTGATTCCAAAACACTCACCAAAAATATGCTTTCGTCGAAAAGCCGAAAGCTTAAACAATTTTTTCTTGGCCTTTATCTCTACTCGTTGAAGGTCCTGTTGACTCCGACTCTACTCGTTGAAGGTCCTGTTGACTCCGACACTTCAATAAGACATACCACCCAAATATACAATCAACAACCAGTCAATAACTTATCCTAAACAGTCAGAAACAATAGCCTAAGCTACATTCTCTTTTAACTAAAACCTTTGACATAGAAAACTTTAAATTCAAATATATCGGTCTATACTTAATCTTTTCACATGAAACGAATTTAATTAATCTAAATATTCATTTACAGCTAATTTCTAACCTTTAAACTATTCAAAACTACACGTTTTAAGGTATCGAAATTTTTCAACGTAAAATAGACATTTTTCATGAAAACTCAATAAAACCTTAGAATTCTTTAATGAAACTTTAGGGAGAGTTTAGAAACCTTCTAATCATATTAAAACAAGTTGAAAATCACTTTAAAACCAAGTTTTAATCCATAATCCCAAAATCCACCATTAATGATCCAATTTTTGACTTTTATTTAAAATATCTGTTTTAATGGCTATAAATTCAGTTTTAGAGACTAGATATCATTTAAAACTAATAGAAAGATGATTGATTGCCTTTGATGGATGAAAAGCGAACTTTGGTACGAATTTGGAAAAACCCACGTTGAAGAAAAAGAATAAACTAGTAAGGTTTTTGGGTGTTTTTCTTAGTTTTAATGGAGATTTATGGTTCAAATGATGTTAGAAATCACAAGGGATTAGGATTTGGAGTTTAAAATTGAGTAGAATAGCAAGGGAGAGCAAGGGATGTCAAACACAATTTCTTGGGGTTGTTTAACGTGAATAATGTGGGTGGGGAAAGAAAATATGTCTAATTTTGACTTTTGGTTAAATTTTTTTAAAAAGACTCAATTTTGACTCTTTTACAAATCAGTCCTATTTTCGAAATTAAACGTATTTAAAACTTATTTTCAGAAATTAACTTAATTTCCTAATAGCCATTTATTGAAAACACTTTAGGTTTGCAATGTCACAAAATTTTGATCACTCTAAGGCTAAAATTTCTAAATTACTCTCGAAACTTCTAGGATCAATTTTGAGGTGTGACACAACGAGTTTGTAAAAGGACCAATTGGACCTATGCAATTATAGCTCAAATGATTTATAATTAAATTCTAGTTTTTTTTCCTATTAATTATCATTTAGTCACGAAATCATCCACTATAGTATCTTGATTGAGCTCTCCCTAACGACATACCATTATGAAAGCAACTCGATCAGTGCTCGTCCAATGACCTTGTTATAAGTTTGTTACCCTTATATGATATTCCTTAATCTCTTTAGGATAATATCTATTCTCCCAATATGATCCTATTTTATCTCATGGTAACCATTACATATTTCTACATGAAAAGACAATTACTATCAAACAGTAATCAAGTCATTCATCACAAAGACGAACGACCGGTGGCCACGTTTACTTTTCATCAACCATGTAATAGTAATGAGAGGATATCATTTACCTATGTCTCGGGCTATGAATTCTAGTATTGTGAATGACACTACATATTGTGGAAGTCGTATACCTAACACACTAGCTTTTAATTCCTTATCTTTTTAAACTCAGGTTTTTACTTACATAAAAGAATACGAGTCACACATACATAGTCTGTCATTCACTCAGGATTTAGGTATGTCACACTATGAATGTCACAAGTGAATAAATCTATAAATGAATTTAGGATCTATTCTTCTTGGATCCAGTCTGATGTACTGTTAGTCCAGTCAGTTATATCTATGTCTCTATCTTCTAGGAGTCATCTGCTCCGATGCCCAAGACAAAACATTTCCCCAATTGGACTTGATAGACGACATAGTAGTTTTTCAATCGGTTTTTCAATCGATTTTCTCATTTTCGATTAGACTAAGGACATGTTTAGGTTTATCTACTAATATAAATTGTCTTTTCATATTACGATCCGACCACATAATACCGCTTATTAGTTAAACATTAGACAACCATTGAGCAACATTTACTTCTATTTTGCTTTATGTGCAAAAACCATATGAAGACAATTATACAATGTATATTCATGTAATCAATGGATTTGTTTTATTAACCTATCTGTTTGAAAAAATTACAAGTGTACATAGATGAAAATACTACACTTCAGGCACCAGATACAACATTTAGCCTTATCTTTGAGTGAGCTTAAACTTTGTAACACTTACCTATTATAGGTTTTCTTTGTTTACTCATTTCATACCTTTGTAAAAGGAGAGGTTCTAGTTTCGCATTGAAAACTAGGTTGAAGTGATTTTTATTTTAGACCAAGTAAAAGATGAAATTGTAAAGGTTAGGTTTTAATAGTAAAATGACGCCTCTACTATACCTCGATTGCCAAATTGGCCTTCAAATTTTTTTTTGGTCAAAATTAGTCCCAAAAGTTTTATTCTATCATGTGCTTTGGCTTCAAACGTAACATTTTGAACAAAATCATGTGATTTTTGGGCAAATAAAATCACACCACGTGGCAAAATTTTTAATTAAATTAAATTTTTTTTTATTTTTCTTCCTCTCTCCCTAAGAAACTCTCAAACATGGATTTATGAAATGCAAGGCTTTAGCAGTATTAAATTTAATTAGATTTTTGCCATATGTCATAATTTTATTCGATCAAAGTGTCACATAGTTTTTCAACCATGTTACATTCGGGGGCTAAAATACGTGACAAAATAAAAGTTTAGGAACACTTATGACCCCTCAAAAAAACACCTTTAGGCTCTTCTTGATATGAAGGATATAAAAGATTGAGGATAAAAAATTTCACAATCTAATGGTTAAACTACAAACTAAAAAGTGATTATGAATTTTAATCATTTGATTAACAAATTTTCCGTCCTCACTCTTTTTCATCCTCCATACCAAATAAAATCTAGGGGGCAATCTAGGAATTGAGGTATAGGTAAAAGGGAAATTTTACTATTAAAGTTAAAAAGTTATACGTTATCCTTCAAAGCTATCTACTCAAAGTTAAATCAGTTAGGAAAATCTTTGACAAGTGGGGTTAAGATAGTGGAGAATGACAATTGAGACCAAATCACAATAAAAATTTGTGTCAACCTTTTCTATCCTTTCTCATCTTTTTAAAATAAATTAATTACAATTTCAGAATTATAATGAGGTATATTTTAGTGATTTTATTTATTTTGATTATTTAACTATAATTAGGGATGTCAATTGGGACTCCAAGAATTTTTATTCTCATCCTTACTCCGTGACCTGCTGTGGGTATAAAATAAAAAATATCTCTGCCTCACGACCCGCAAGATTAAAACCATCCTTCTCCCACCAGCCACGTGAACCCTTAGACTCACCTAATCCCCGTTATACCTGTTCCGTGACCTACTTCATATAATATATTTATAAGTATCAGTTAAATAAATATAAACAAATTTTTTTATAAAAAAAATATGAATGTTTTGACCAAGTAATCTTTCAACATTATCTTTAAGCTCATGTCTGTTGAGTGTGGGCTCACTTCGAATCAGAAATTTTTTTCACAAAAAATTACCAGTGGAGTAATTTCACAATTTCTCTCAACTTTTGGGCCAAGTTGTAAATATGAAAATTATCTCTAGAATTTTTTTGAAATAATCTCTTTATAGAATTTTCTCTTTACAATTTTCTCTTGAATTCAAGTGTGTCAAATAATTATCAAAGGCTCTCTTTATATGGGGAGAGTTTAGAGAGTTCAACTATGATTAAACTTAATCAATTTAATATTAAATTAAATATAATATTAAATCTTATTAAATTAATAGAATATTTATCTACAAAATAAACATTAAATTTAATTTAATATTAAGACAATCACTTTAATATTAAATTAATAAAATACTATTAAGATAATTATTAAATTATATTTTTATAAATATTTATTTTCTAAATATGCTTAACCTGTCCTACCACTCGTGGCGAGTCTAATTTTTGTCCCCATCTCTATCTCGTCACCTGCGAAACCTGTACTCAACTCTGTTCAATTGGGTGTGAAGTGGGACGGAATCCCGTGAAACCCTCCCCACTAACATCCCTAACTATAATCTAGAAGTCCTTCGCAATAAGAAGAGGAATTCACTGATAAAACGGTAGAAAATCACTTTTATTAGTTCAAACGTTGTAACGGGAAGCCTTTGTAGAAGAAAAAAAGAAACAATCGCATGTAACAAATCCAATCCAAAATCACATCAAACTGTTTTATTCATTAAACTGCTAAGCCTTCAAACTTCACCCCATGAATAAAGCGTCACTAGACCATGATCAATGCAGCCGCGATGCATAAAGTCATCCCTAACACGATCTGGAAATTGGTCGCTTTGGCAAGTAATGTTGAAGCAGCGCTAGGAGGAGCAGCAGGGGCAGTACTGTCTAGCACCATGATCTTAAGCTTCATCCCTTTACCACAATGGCCGCTAACACCACAAATGTACCATTTTTTCCCGGCGGCTGCCAACTTAATTATGTCGTTTCCGGTGAATGAGCCCAAACTATTGTTTGATGGAACAGTGCAGTTGTTGAAGTCATCTCCATTCACTTTGTAAACGTTGTGACTAGCGTTGTCGTACTTGAAAACTACAGCCCCAAAATTAAAAAGAAAAAAGAAACCTGAGTGTTTGATCCACAAGTAAATTGATAGTTCCAAAAGTTGATTTAGGATTACAATTCAATCTTGGGTTAAGTTGTTAGGTATAGATACAGTATAATACCTGAAACCTTAACTTCCTTTCAAAGCATACGTAATAAACACAACATAAATTTTATTACTGATTAAAAAGAATAGTAAGAAATGGATAAGCTTACGAAGAGTGTCTCCAACATAGAACTGCTTGTCTTTAGCCCAATCTGTATAGTTACCATCTAAGCTCCACCCTTTATCATCACCCACGACATAATCCATAGCCAATGAGATGGTCGGAGCCATGAAAGCAACAATTGCAAAAATAACTAATGAACGATGAACAGCCATTTGATTTAATTAAGCTAAATAAAATAAAATCTAATTTGTTGCTCTAATGTGGTTTTTGTTTTCTGGGTATGGAAGACTTGTGGAAAACCATAGGTGGAAGTAAGTATTTATAGTGTTAAAGGCATACTGTTGGGTTCAAAAGAGTACAAGATTAAAGTTAAAAACTATAATGTTTTATTGTTTTTTTTAATGGAAAAATAAACCTTGTATTCAAGGACGGTATTTGCCGAATTAATATGAGACAATTTGCTTGTGATTATATTTATTTGGGTCATCTATGGATTTTGGAGATGATTACAATATGTTTCTAGAATATGCCCGCATGCTTGAAGAATTTGTACGAAAATTTTGAGTGTAATGTTGATATTAATCATAAATGCAATGATTCAATTTTTAAGCACATTAATGTAATGTTAAAATTGAATTATTATAACAAAATAATTAAGTAAAATATGTGTTGAACTAATGTCGATAATGTCAATATAGAACGATCACAGAGTAATAAGAAAAATAAAAATAAAACAGACAGATTTTATGTGAAAATTTTTTTCGGGAAAAATTACGGGCAAAGGAGAAAAAAACTCACTAATGTCGAATTCGAATATTACAAGAGGAGTTTTAACT
Source organism: Gossypioides kirkii (assembly GCA_005610355.1). Taxonomy (NCBI): domain Eukaryota; kingdom Viridiplantae; phylum Streptophyta; class Magnoliopsida; order Malvales; family Malvaceae; genus Gossypioides; species Gossypioides kirkii. The sequence goes on along the minus strand of CP032253.1, from coordinate 39,321,063 downwards.
ATATCTATTTAAATGTTGAAAAACTTTATTTTAATCAATGTCAAATAAAATAAGTGTAATTCTATATTGATTTTACTTTTATTTTTTTATCATTGTATTTTATTTTAACAAATATTCGGATCACTCAACTCTAACAATATGAAATGGATTAATAAAAAAATATGAGAAAAATAATAAAAAAATTTACAGGTAAAAATAGCATAAAAACTTAAACAAATCATTTGCACAGTTGTATAAAATTTAAATTGTTATGATAAAAATATAATTTAAATCACTATCATAAAAATATGCAAAATATGAGATTAATTGGATAAGAGTACTATGAAAGTTCTTATACAAGGAGTTAGATTGCATTTTACTCCCACTACTTTAAAATTAGTAAATTAGCCCATGTATGATAGATTGAAGAGTAAAGTGGTCATTCTGTACAAAAATCCACTCATTTCTACTATTAAGTATTGACATGAGTGATGGAACAACTAGACAATGACATATAGTGTGCCACGTGTACATCATTATGATGTTGCAATATTTAAACAAATTTAGAAAATTTTAAATAAATAAATAAAATCTTTATAATTATTTAAAAAAACACATCTAATATGAACCTAAACAATCATTTGTCTAGGTTCATATAAGAGTGATTTTTCAAATAATTATTAAAAATATAAAAAATATTTAAAAATTATTAAGAATTATAAAAAATTATTAAATTATTAAAAAACTAATAAAAATTATTAAAAACAATGAACCTGACAAAGTTGCTAATGCTAGAATGAATTTACACAACAATTTATCTAGGTTTATTCTAGAGTAGTTTCTTAAATTTTTTTTTTTTGAGGTAATCTTAAATAATTATTAAATGGAATAAAAATTTATAGTGAATTATTATATTTTAAAATTATTTTTTTAAAAATTAAATAATTATTAAATATTTTTTATTTTAGATTTCTTTAAAAAGTTTAAAATATTTGATGATGTGGCAAAATGTCAAATTAGCATGAGCTACATATGTCGTTGTTTGGTTGCTCTGTCAATCATGTCATCATTTAACAGTTTAAACAGATGGATACTTTAATAAAAAGACCAACTTGCTCTTTAATCTAACATGCAAGAACTAATTTGTCTATTTTTTGAGTAGAGGGGGACAAAATGCGATTCTTTTAGTACAAGGCTTCCACGATACTTTGACCTAATTCTACTCATTCTTTAATTCCACATCACTTATATATAGATAGATAGATAGATAGATAGTGAAAAAAACCAAATAATCACTTAACAAATGGATAAAATTTTGAATAGAAGGGTTAATTTGCATTTTTCTCCAACATATAGGGCCGAATTGCACATTTTGTGAGTATAGAAGCAAAATGCAATCCCGCTCTTAAATATAAAGGCCTCCATGATATTTTTACCGATTAATTGAGACATAGTATGAACTTGATACAAACGTAAATATTTTTATTTAAAATTTATCACTAACAAAAAAACAAGGAGTGATCAAGTCTTTCGATGGTCTACAGTGAACCGACAACCATTCAGTTGAGGAGGTGAACCAAGCAAAACATCAACATGAGACACCTTGGTTCACTGAGATTCTAAACATCTATGCAAAATATGAGATGAATTGAGACATTATATGAACATAATATGATAAATAATTGAAAAAAATACAAAAATAATATATACTATATTTTGTCACACTCGTAATGTGAGTGAAAGAAATTTTCGTCTAAAATTTATTTAATAATAAATATAAAAGGAAAAAAAAAAGAAACAAATCCAATCCAAAATCACATCAAACTGTTTTATTCATTAAACTGCTAAGCCTTCAAACTTCACCCCATGAATAAAAGCGTCACTAGACCATGATCAATGCAGCCGCGATGCATAAAGTCATCCCTAACACGATCTGGAAATTGGTCGCTTTGGCAAGTAATGTTGAAGCAGCGCTAGGAGGAGCAGCAGGGGCAGTTTTGTCTAGCACCGTGATCTTAAGCTTCATCCCTTTACCACAATGGCCGCTAACACCACAAATGTACCATTTTTTACCGGCGGCTGCCAACTTAATTATGTCATTTCCGGTGAATGAGCCCAAACTATTGTTTGATGGAACAGTGCAGTTGTTGAAGTCATCTCCATTCACTTTGTAAACGTTGTGACTAGCGTTGTTGTACTTGAAAACTACAACCCCAAAATTAAATAGAAAAAACAAACCTTGAGTATTTGATCCACAAGTAAATTTATAGTTCCAAAAGTTGATTTAGGATTACAATCCAATCTTGGGTTTAAGTTGTTAGGTATAGATACAGCATAATAAGTGAAACCCTAACTTCCTTTCAAAGCATACATAATAAACACAATATAAATTTTATTACTGATTAAAAAGAGTAGTAAGGAATGGATAAGCTTACGAAGAGTGTCTCCAAAACTGCTTGTCTTTAGCCCAATCTGTATAGTTACCATCTAAGCTCCACCCTTTATCATCACCCACGACATAATCCATAGCCAATGAGATGGTCAGAGCCATGAAAGCAACAATTGCAAAAATAACCAATGAACGATGAACAGCCATTTGATTTAATAGCTCAAAAAATAAGATTTAATTTGTTGCTCTAATGTCCTTTTTGTTTTCTGGGAATGGAAGACTTGTGGAAAACCATAGGTGGAAGTAAGTATTTATAGTGTTAAAAGCATATTGTTTTTTTAATGGAAAAATAAACCTTGTATTCAAGGACGATATTTGCCGAATTAATACGAGACAATTTGCTTATTTCTAGGTTTATATTTATTTGGCTCATCTATGGATTTTGGAGATGATTACAATGTGTTACTATCATAAAAAAATAAAAATACACAGTTGTATAAAATTTAAATCATTATGATAAAATATAATTTAAATCACTATCATAAAAATATGAAAAATATGAGATTAATTGGATAAAAGTACTATGGAGGTTAGAGTTCTAACTTTCAAAATTATCACAAATCTAAAGGAAACCAAAATGTCAGAAACTTTGCCTACGGCGGAGTTCATGGTGGGTGATAATTTCTCAGGTTTGAATAGCGGTGTCGGTCGAGCAACTAAGAAGATTCGTACCAGATCGGATCTTCACCGGAATCGGAAGATCCGATGGTGGATGGAAATGGACTAAAGATTCAAGGCTCTGAATTACCCAAGGCATCAATAAATCTACGCTAATGGCAGCCTCATCGGATCCTGCGCAGAAAATGTTCGTGGAAGAAGATTTTGCATTTATAGATGGTGACGTTGTTACGGAAGTGATCGAGGGATTCCCGTCGAGAACATTTGCAGATGGCGTCCAAAAGTATGTTGAGCGTAGGAGGGCTAAAACAATCATAGTAAAACTGTTAGGGAAGAAAATTGGCTTTAATGCCTTGCTGAATAAGATTTCTCAGTTTTGGAACCCAAGGAGTCCGATACAGCTGATGGATATAGAGAATGACATCTTCTGGGTTCGTTTCCACGATGAGGACGACTATAATAAGGTGCTGGTTGGGGGCCATGGTTAATCTTTGGTAGTTACCTGTCCGTTCGGCCATGGTCGTCGGATTTTATTTGAGCTATCTACTTAAGGAGGTTTTTCCAATAGTTGGGACGGGGGTGAAACTTGACATCCATACAAACTATGCTCGTCGGCTTGCGTTTTGTGTCGATTTGAGGAAGCCTTTGGTGTCGAAGGTGAGGATTAATGGGCACCTACAACGCGTGGAATATGAGTCTCAACAATATATTTGTTTCAGGTTCAGGCACCATGGCCATAGAACAGATTTGTGCACAGGGTTAAGGCATCGTCGACAGACGGAGAAACAATGGCGGTCGAATTTGTTCCAGAGAAATCTGATATCCAACGGCAGGTCGAGGAAGAGTCATTTGGTACCTGGATGTTGGTGGATAGGCGGAAGAAGGGGAAGGACCGTTTCTCTGGGGTGGCTAGGAAGGAAGATTTCGACGGTGGTTATGGTGGTTCTCGGTTTGCGGCTCTTGGAGTAGACGAGGGCGAGATTCATGGAGTGATTAACAGAGATAAAGATGGTGCGGCATCTGAAAGGGATATGGGCGTGATTAATGGGGGGAAATGAGATGAACTAGGAGACCGTGATGGGAGGAGTTAGGAATTTGGGGATTAAAAAACCTAAAGGATTTTAATTTGGGTCAGCGAGCCGAAGGGATGGAGCTATGATTGGATCAAGGTTGAAAAAAGGTTTTAAGGCTTTGAAGCCTACTAAGGGGAATTGGGTTTTAGGCCACAAAAAACCATGTGCCTTCTCATGATGGCTCTAAGATGGGACCAAAAATGGATGTGGGTCATGGGGAACAATTATCTGTCCAGCCCATCAGTGTTTCTGCTAATTTGAAAAAAGAGAAATATAAGGATGAGTACTCGATCGAGTCGACTTAAATCGAGTTAAAATATTTTGAGTTAATAGAGTTAACGAATCCTATTTTAGGAACCGAACTCAATTTAATTTTTTTTAATCAAGTCGAATCGAGTCAAAAAATTTCAAGTCAAGTCGAGTTGAGTTAACGAATCTTATTATTTATACTCAATGTTACGTTTACATGGATTGATTATTTAACTAGTAGACAAAGTACAAGTTTTTAGATTAATTTTGAGTAAAGGAAAAATAGAAAGTGAGGCGATTCGGGAATGAAAGTAAGACTAATGAGTAAACATTTATCAAAATGACGTAGTTTTGTCTTTTAACTTAATAGTTTTGACTTTTAATTTTAGAAAAGATAAGCATTTATCAAAATGACGTAGTTTTGTCTTTTCTTTTTTGTATTTTTGGAACTCGATTAAGGGTGAACGTTCGGTCGAATCAAGTAAAATTGTTCGAGTTAAATTAGAAAATTTAATAATATTAAATTAAAATATTATTACAATATAACTATTTCCATGTTATAGCACATAAATTTGAAACCATATATACTTGAAACTTTTTTAAATCAAAATAATAAAAAAATAAGATATTTTAGTATGATAAACTTGAATCATTAATCACTTATTTAGATTCCAAAATTTTTATTTTATAAAATTTATAAAATTTTAACTTTTTTTTATATTTTTAGATTTTTTAAAAAATACAAATTTTAGAATTTTTATAAATATTTTAAATTTTAAAATTATTTTCAAATTTTGAAAATTATTTTGATTATTTTGTAATTTTTGTTAAGAGAGAGATCAATTTGTTCATTTTCAAAACTAATAAGGACTAAAAGGGTATTTATACTAATTTATTATTCTAATCATTCGAGTTCTTAGAATTGTAAAAATTCAACTCGACTCGAACTCGAAATCCAAAATTTTTTATTCGAATTGACTCGAATAATTCGAATAACTCGATTCGATTAACTCGAAATTCGAATTTTTTTTAAGTTTTTCGAATCGAATCGAATTTTGCTCACTCCTAAACAAACATAAAGCAGTGCGTGTGGCGGAGAGGCAATTTCTGAGGTGGTTAAAGAGAAAGAGAATGGTGTTTTTAATTTTGTAGAATCAAGTAGGGCTCCTCAAATTAGTGTACTGAAAATTAGAGATGTTGGGAGTGGGCAACATGATAAGCCACCGACTATTGTTGCAAGTAGGCTTTCGAATGACATGATGGATTTGAAGGAGATAATGGAGGGCTTGGTTTATGGTCTTGAATAGGGTCCTAATGGCACTTATATGGAGGACGGTGACTTGAGTGGGGAAGAAATTATGGATGCCGAGAGTGACTGTAGAGATAAGGTTAGTTGTTAAAATAGTTGTCCATTTTTGGGTTTATCTTTTATATTTATTTATTTATTTATGGACGCAAAGATATTTTGTTGGAATTGTGAATGAGTATAGGAAGGAATTTTCTCTTGAGTTGATTTGTTTGTTTGAAACTCGGGTTAGTGGTGCTAGGGTTGATGGTATTATTAAAAAATTGGTTATTCTAATTCTTTTTTGGTTGAGGCTAATTGGTTTACTGGTGGAATTTGGTTATGCTCGAAGGAGGATATTTTAGTGTATATTTTGGAAATTCATTGTCAAGTTATTCATTTGAGGATACACAGTAAGCGAGGTTCTAATAGCTTTAGTTGTTTAGTTGTTTATGCTAGTCCATAGTCAACAGCGAGAAGGAAGCTCTAGAAGTTGTTAGATTCTTTGGTAGATGCTTTAGTTGGTATTTGGATTCTGTCTAGAGATTTTAATTCGATTATTGATAGCTTAAGGTTTAGTTTCCCGAGGCATTATATGTCTATAAGACTCAGGAAGTTAACCCAATAAATCTCCCTCTGTAAAGAACACAACGTCTATGTCTAGGGTTGTTACAAGTATCTGTCGAGTACTTGCTTGTATCATTCAAAAGAGATTTAATCTAAAATAATCCTTTCAGAAATTAAATCCAAGCACACGCGTATACCTCCACTATGTCTAGGGTAATCATGTATGTGAATAAGTACCAATTGAATGAAACAGTAACGCAACTAGATTTAATCAAATAACATTCACAAAAATATTTCAAATATCATTCAAATAATCCGAACCCAATGAGATTTAGCTCGTGGGTCTGGGTTTAAAAACCATAATTAAATCATTCAACATACTCCTAATGTAAATTAACACAAATAAACTGAGATCAAGGACGAAAATGCAGGAGCCATTGTCACCAGCCTCCTCCTTCAATGTAATGCTTGCTCGTTCAGGAGGGTAATCGCCTTCCTTCCTCATTCTTAGATCTTTGATGCAACCTGTCTTTTTCCCTTGCTTACTTCAAATCCCACACATGATTTGCGCAATTTTTTTTTTGCGTGATTTGCTCCTCAATTCTTTCACTCCACCTATTTTTCTCTTTTTTTCTCTCTCTTGGATTTTCCTCCTTTTATAGAGGTCATCACACACACCATGCATGCTCCCCCTTCTTTTGAGGGATCCTTCTAGTGCCTTTTCTTTAGATTCTTCTAGTGCCTAAAAAGCTGGATTGTTCTAGAATATGTTGCTTCTGCTGAATCAGATCTCTTGGAATTGCCAAGGCACCAAAACTTTGCCTGAGAAATGGTTTTACTCCTTAATCGTTTTCCTCTTTCTTCTACCTGTGACAAATAGCGACCAAAAACCTCCTTTTTCTCACAAATTAAAGTAATAATTCTAACATAATCACAACCAAGCTTTGTTAATGCATAGATTAAAAACACTAAATTCTTATCCTAAAATGTCTAATTTCACCTAAGTATAAGCACTTTCTCAAGGTAAAAAGGTCCAAAAGATAACTCGATCCAAGAGTTATCACACCCCCAAACTTGAGTTGTTACTTGTCCTCAAGCAAAAATATATAAATGCATGATTGGTTTGCCATGACAACATAGTTATCGGATGAGAAGTCAGATCTTTTTAGAGTATATTCCATGTTTCAATTCTTAGCAATCTTTTAATTCTAGAAACTTATTCAAGTTTCATAAGTTTATTTAACAAAGGAAATGTAGAAAACTTTACCCTAACAAATAAAAATTCCTAATTACAACAACAATTTTATATATAGCAAATTTCTCTTAACTACCTTAGTTCATCTTTTTCCTAAGTTTAGCTTTTACAAATTGGCCACATTTTTACTAAATTTAAGGGATTCATCTTGTCACATGATTTTATGCGTTGACAATTTCAATGGAGCAAACACTAAATTGCGAAGAATTATGTCATGTCACAATTTGAAGATCTTACACTCGTGAAGCTAAGGCCTTTCTACTTAGAAGATAGAGCAAACAACAACTTCCTTAGCTTATTCAGTCTCTGCTATAGTGGAGTGCCCTCAATTTTTTTTTACTTTTTTTTATAACACTTATACTTAAACTTACTTTTCCAATCAAGAGCACAAAGGAACAAACAAAGTACTGCTGACCTACTTAGCAGTTACAAGCATTGAAGTGTCCCATGACATTTTCTTTAAAATTTTTCTTTGTTATGCCATCATAAAATTTTCTTTTATCGAGTATTGTCTTATACTAAACTTTAAAAGAGTTCCTAAGTTTATTAAAAGAAGTCTACTTTAAACAAATTACATTGCTAATCAGAATATTTTTATTTTAAAGACTCAATTTGCAAATAATTTTCCTAAGCTCAACTCACTTATTCATCTATCACAATTCCTAAATATTCAAAGAATTATTATCCTCATCTAACATCATAAACAAAAAGATATAATTGATATATTCTGATAATAATTTAACAACTATATTTGCTGTGAAAAAAAATGCAAATATGGATGTTATGGCAAAATATGAATGTCATGGCAAAATAAACAAATTAAAACAAATATGCAACTAAATATCTACTGCATAACAACACACCTCCAAACCTAAGGGATGCATTGTCCTCAATGCATGAACAGACAAAAATCATAAAAAAGTATATATGTATATGCATATAAAATGGTACGACAAAAATAATGAATGTATGATGAAATAAAATGGCTTGGAGCTAAGTATGTGTTACCTTAATTGGGGTAAGTGGATTTTCGTGCAGCATGCTTGTAACACATGTTCCATTTCAACTATTGGAGTGGCACGTCCTCCTTATCTTTTTCAAACTCGGTGATCTCATTAATGACGTAGTTGAGTTCACGGTATGTTACTGTCATTGCTTATGTTGGCATAGGTGGGATAGCTTCAGTATTGTCCTTAGGTGGTGTAGAAGTAGGGTTGGCTTTTTCTTCAGGTGCTTGGTTTCATTCTCTTCAGCAGCAAACTCGGTGCTTGCAAGCTCTGCTTTGGCTGACTTTTCTCAACATATGCCTATAGTTCCTTAGAACCGTGGGGAACGTAGGCATGGACTTGGATTTTTTTTGAAAGGATCTCTTCTGAGGCCGTATCTTATTTCTACAATAGCCACTCTTTCCTACGCTTTTTCCAATTCCTCAGCTTCTTAATTACGAACCTAAGTATAAGAATTATGTTTGCGCCAAAATCACATAGTGCCTTCCCCATATAATGATTGCTAATGACACAGGGTATTGTGAAGCTCTCGAGGTCCTTCAATTTTGAAGGCAGTTTGTTTGTCAACATGGCAGTGCACCCTTCAGTAAATGCGAATGTTTTGAATTCTCCTAATCTTCACTACTTTGACAGTATATCTTCAAGTTGCTGAGATTGTTTTGTTGTGGCATTTATGTCAGCAAAATGATCTGATTCGGCTGCAGTAGTTTATTGTTTAACCTCTTCAATTGCAGTTTGCTTTTTTGATTGTTTTGACATCTTTGCATGGTTGAGACCTGAGTTATTCTCTTTTTTCATGGCACTTCTGGGAGTGATTACCTCACAATGCTCTTGCCCTTGTGATCTCAAATTCTCAATATCAATCGACAAAGTTTCTCATGGTATCGAATTTAAAGAATTTGCTATCTGCCCTACTTGATATTCAAGAGCTCGTAGGGATGCAGCTTGACTTAGAAGCACGACATCATTCTTGGCCATATATTATTTCAACAAAGATTCAATGGATGAAGATTCTGATGCTTAGTCTTGTTGGACATTTTTCCATGGCAAAGGTTAATCATAACCAGGCAGTGCCCTCTCGGCATTCTATCTAACAACATTGTTTATATTTTACGTGGAAAACCCTTTCGAGGAAAACTACATGGAAAACCCTTTTGGGAAAAACTACTGGAAGAGAGAAGAAAATTCAGTAATGTTAAATTCGAATAATACAAGAGGAGTTTCAACTACATCTATTTAAAGGTTGAAAAACCTTATTCTAATCAATGTAAAATAAATGAAGTGTAGTAAGGTTGAAAAACCTCATTCTAATCAATGTCAAATAAAATAAATGTAATTCTATATGGATTTCACGTTTGTTTTATTTTACCACTGTATTTTATTTTGACAAGGATCCAGGTCACTTAAATCTAATAATCTCCACCTTGGCACGAATGCTCAACGAACAAGTTCTTCAACACGAACTCTCAACAAATAGTTCTCCACCTCTTCTATGAAACCCCTTAAGGGCCCCATCTGATAACATTAGAAATGACACTTATTTTCTCCCTAAATTTGTGTATTAATTGTCTCTTTTGTAGTATAATTAGCATGCATGATAGACATTTCATACTTAGTATTTATATTTTCTAACTTATTGTTGTTTGGTTTAAATTCTTGTTATTTTAGCTCTTCTATGCACTAATGTCGGCGTATGCAGAATATGTTCACAATTGTCAGCGCAGGGATCCATCTCAAAAGATCAATGCTAGAAAGAATCTAAAGATGCAGCCATAAGTTAGCTTGGAATTGTAGCTAGAGATGTCACCGCATAGAAACCTTTTCTTTGTATGGGTGAATTCACGCCGCAAACACATCTGGAAGCACCAGCACAAGAATTTCACATGATGTTGTAGCAGTTAAGGATTATAGATCGCGCCCAGAAATGCGACGATAATCTACAGATTTATGAAGATCACAATAGATCTGCGTGAGTGCATAGCTGGATTTCAACAAACTTTAACAGTTGCACAAGAAGTTGGATTTGAGAGGAGAGGAAATCTATAATTCTTGAAGCCTATAAATAGAGGAAAGAAGAAAGGGAAGGATATTAAGGAGTGAAGGGATTAATTCTGCAAATACTTTGAGTTTTTGAAGCTTTATGCTGGAGTACATTGAGTTGACTGATCAGGCGAGCAACCACTTCTGACGAGAAGTGCTGGTGCGATACAAGAGGAGCAGTTAAGAGATAATCCTAGTAGCCTAGGGATAGTATGCTTCGGTTATTTGTTAATTCCTTTGTTTTAATACTGGTGAATTCTAATGACATTTGATTGTATATGAGAATATCTTTCAATATTAGATTACTTTGATTCAAATTGAATTCTTCTCATCTGTTTATTCTTAGATTTAACTGCTTGACCACGAGAGTGTAATTGTAGTTTACCGACATTGAGAGGTACGGTGACAAGTTGAATTAACAAGCAAGTCAACGAGAGTTGCTTGAGACTAGAATGGATTCTTTCACTTGTTCTTAGGTGTGAAGCAATGCCACCACTGAGAGGTGTGGTACTTGTGAGCGCTTGAGTCTCGATTAAATAGTGAGTTACTATTTGTATGATTTCATTGGAACTTCATTGCTGCGACAGTTCATCTATAAAATACCTTGTCGACGCATCCAATGTTGCTACTTAGTGAAATCAGTGATCCACTCCAATCCTTTACACTTGATCACGCTTTACTTCTACGCATTTAAATTCTCCAAACTTCAACAACTATTTGATTTACTTTTAGTTGCTCTGATAACTAACTTTTATAATTACATTGACAATTCTGACTATTTTAACTATGCAGTTCTGATTTAATTGCGCTGACATCCTTACTAGCATTTCCTCTAATTTTAGCTATAGTTTCTTCGACAAGTGAACATCAAGAACTCATTCCTTGCGGGATCAATATCTGATAGAGCAATTTATCAACTATACTTGCATTGACATGTGTCCGCTTGCACATTGCTATGACGTTACAAGCCGATCAAGTTTTTGGCGTCATTATCGGGGAATGGCGTTTGTTTGATGCTCATTTTTGTAGTTGCAATTTATTATTCCTTACTGAATTTTTTGTTTTTACTAATTTGTTTACCTTTCTTTTGTTGATTTTCTCTTTATTCTTTAGGAGTTGCATGTCCACAAGAAGAATTTCTAAGGATATTGTGAACTTTGACCTAGAACTCGAACGAACTATTCAAAGGAGAAAGGAAGAACAAAAGAAAATGACTGGCAACAACAACAACATCAACCTACCACCATTGCTGCCACAAGAAGTCATTCCTCCAATACTGCCACAACGAATAAATAATTTACCACCACTGCCTCCACAAGAAGAGCAAGTATAGAACAAAACAATCAAGGATTTTGTTGTTCCTATATTGGACGATTTGCAACCAGGGGTGGTAAGGCCAACTATACAAGCTAGAAACTTCGAATTGAAACCGATTATATTTCAAATGCTCAATTCAAATGAGAAATATGCGGGCATACCTCATGAGGATGCACGAGAACATTTAAAATCATTTTTGCTTATTTACGCATCTTTTAGCCAACATGGTGTCTCTGGTGATGCCTTAAAAATACAATTATTCCCTTATTCGTTGCAGGGAAGAGCGAGAACATGGTTCTTGGGTTTGTCGACTAGATCCATTACATCATGGAATGCGTTAGCAACACAATTTGTTTTGAGATTCAATCCACCAAAAATGAATGCAAGGTTGCGCAATGACATCACAGCTTACCATCAATTAGATGATGAGAACTCACATACAACATGGGAGCGTTATAAGACTCTGCTTAGGTGTTGCCCTATGCATGGAATTCAGCATTAGACTCAGATCGAGATCTTTTACAACGGATTGAATGCCCAAACAAGAAATCTTGTCGATGCATCTGCAAATGGTCCCTTGTTGGATTTCACCTACATTGAAGCTGTACAAATTCTAGAGAGGATTGCACAAAATGATTATCAATACCCTATCTCTCGTTCTACTCAGGTAAAAACTAATCCTGGTGTTCTTAAGTTAGATGAAATTTCAGCCTTAAGTGCACAGGTATCTTCTTTGGCCAACATTATAAAGATCATGAAAGGAACAAGTAACGTTGCCCCTATTCAAATAGCCAAACAGATGGATGTCTCGACATTTTCCTCTAAAATTTACGATGAAAACCACAATTATGAGGACTGTCCACAACATGCTGAGAATGCATTTTACGTTAACAACATCAGAGGAAATTTTTATGGTAACTCATACAATAATTCCAATTGAAATCCACAACCTTGGGGGAATTAGAATGCATCTACATATAAATATAAAAATTCCTCACAGCAAGGGAGTTATAGACAAGGGAGTTACAACAACAATCAGCAGCAAAATTATAATTAGAATTCTCAAGTACGTTCAAATCCTGATCAAATGCGGGTACATAGCCAGATGCAACCACAGGCTAGAATGTAGCCACAACAGACTGCGTTACAACATATGCAAGGACAACATCAGCAACATCAGTAACAATTTGCTCAACAAAGATCAGATCCTATGACTGCTCTTGAAGCGCTGATGCGAGAGCATATTACGCAAACTGAAGTAATTGTTCAAGGTAATTGTTCAAGGTAATTCTTCTTCTATCCGTGCGTTAGAAGCCCAACTAGGACAGTTGGCTTCTAATATGAGTTCAAGATCACCAGGAACTTTGCCCAGTGATACTAAAAATCTGACGTAAAAGTCGAAGGAACATTGCAAGGATATCATGCTACGGAGCGAAAAGCAAACTGCTGAACCAAGCAGCAATTTCACTCAAGAAAATGTTGATGCAACTGAACCAACGCAATAAAGAAAAGTTATATCTTAAGAGAGCCCAACAGAAATAAATAAGGAGGAGCCACCTGTAGTAAAGACTATGCCTATAATTCAACCAACAAAGACATCGACGCAACTACCTATGTCGATGCAACCGATTATTCCACAACAACTCACTGACAATATACCTTTGCCATTTTCACAGAGATTTAAAAAGAAAGACCATGATAAGGATTATCAGAAGTTTGTTTCTACTTTTAAGTAATTACACATTAACAAACCTTTAGTGGATGCTCTTGTGCAGATCCCCAGTTATGGGAAATTCATGAAAGAGTTGTTATCAAAGAAGAAAAAGTTGTCTGAAATCAAGATGATTGCGCTCATAGAGGGGTGCAGTGCTGTGCTAACAAATAAGCTACCAGTTAAAATCAAAGATCCTAACAGTTTCACAATCCCATGCTCCATTAGAAATCATTATCTAAGTAAAGCTTTGTGCTATCTAGGAGCCAGTATTAATCTTATGCCTTTGTCCATATTCAGGAAATTAGGAATTGGATCGATGAAACCCACTGCAGTGACATTACAGCTTACGAACTGATCTCTAGTACAACCTGAAGGTCAGATCAAAGGTGTCCTTGTCCAAGTTGATAAGCTTGTGTTAACTACTGATTTCATAATCTTTGACTGCGAAGCAGATAAGAAGGTGCCCATCATCTTGGGATGATCATTCTTAGCAACAGGACGCATGCTCATTGACGTTTTCAAAGGCGAACTCATCATGCGTCATAACGACGATCATGTTACCTTTAGTATGTTTGAGGCAACTCCATCAAAAAGTAAAGAGCAATGTCACCACATTGACGTGCTGGGCGAGATAATTATAGAGGAATTCAATGAACAGAGCTCAGTAGTTCCAGACGATGATGCAGTGACATTTACTGATGATATCCTAACTGAATGTGACCACAAAGCTGAGGCTAATAGTTGTGAGCTGAGACAGAATTGGCAATTGGAATCCTTGGATTTGTCCAACAGGACGATCCTTATGTTTAAACCATCAGTTGAACAAGCTCTTACCTTGGAGTTAAAGCCGTTGCCATCGCAGCTGAAGTATGTTTTTCTGGGTGACAATGACACATTACCCGTAATTGTTAGCGCAAGTCTCGACGTAATTCATGAAGAAAAGCTCATCGTAATTTTAAAGGAGCATAAAAGAGCCATTGCATGGAGCATTGCAGACATCAGAGTCAATAGTCCCTCTTGTTGCATGCACAAGATTAGGTTGGAAGATGAAGGGAAGTAATCCATTAAGCAATAGTGAAGGCTTAATGACAAAATGAAAGACGTAGTGAAAAAGGAGATTATTAAGTCGATAGACGTGGGTATTATCTATCCCATTTCAAACAGCACATGGATGAGCCTTGTCCAATGTGTACCCAAGAAGAGCAGCATCACAGTAATGAGTAATGATAAGAACGACTTAATCCCTACTCGCATTGCTACAGGTTGGCAAGTGTGCATGGATTATCATTGACTCAATGCGGCCACAAAGAAGGATCACTTTCCACTGCCATTTATTTATCAGATGTTAGATAGGGTAGCTGGCAAAGCATATTATTGCTTCCTCGATGGCTATTCCAGATATAATCAGATTGCTATTACGCTGGAAGATCAAGCAAAGACCACGTTCACATACCTATTTGGAACCTTTGCCTTCCGACGTATGACATTTGGATTGTGTACTACACCAGCAACATTTCAGAGATGATGATGGCTATCTTCTCGGACACGATTGAAGATTCTTTAAAGGTATTCATGGATGATTTCTTTGTATATGGACAAAACTTTGACCAATGCACTAACAATTTGGCAAAAGTATTAAAGAGATGCAAGGACAAAAATCTAGTGCTAAATTGGGAAAAATGTCATTTCATGGTAACTGAAGGTATTGTCCTTGGCTATCGCATATCATGTCAAGGCATTAAGGTAGATAAAGCAAAGGTTGAAATCATTGAGAAATTGCCACCACCCACCAATATCAAGGAATAATAAGCTTTCTTGGTTATGCTGGTTTTTATAGAAGATACATTTGAGATTTTTCCAAGATTGCTAAATCACTATGCTCATTGCTGGAGCAGAATAAAAAGTTTGTGTTTGATGACGAATGTCTGGACGCATTTGTCAAAATAAAGAAGTAGCTAGTACAAGCTCTAATTGTCGTCGTATCGGATTGGACACAACCCTTTCAATTAATGTGTGACGCAAGTGACTTCGCTGTAGGAGCTGTGCTGGGACAACGAAAAGAGAAGGTATTTCACTCAATTTATTATGCTAGCAAAACTTTAACTGACGCGCAGGTAAACTATACAACTATCGAAAAGGAGTTACTAACAGTCATTTTTGCATTCAACAAATTTCGTTCACATCGTATCGACGTAAAAGTTACTGTTTACATAGACCACTCTACGTTGAGATACCTATTTACAAAGAAAGACGCCAAACCAAGATTGCTTATATGGATCCTACAATTACAAGAATTTGATGTTAAAATTAGAGATAGAAAAGGATCCGAGAATCAAGTAACAGATCACTTATCCTATCTGAAAGCTAGAAGTGAGGATGGCAATCAGTTACGCATTGTCGGAGCATTTTCAGATGAAAAATTATTTCATGTTGACGCATCTCTATGGTATGCTGATGTTGTCAATTATTTGGTTTGTGGTAAGTTACCCTTGATTACCACTGGTTACAAGAAGATTAGATTTATGTGTGACGCTACAAAGTATGATTGGAACAAGCCATACCTATTCAAGGTATGCACCGACAACATTATTCGTCACTACGTTCCTAAAGAAGAGATGACTTCCATCCTGAGACATTATCATTATGGTCCCTATGGAGGCTATTTTGGTGGAATGAGAACTGCTGCAAAGGTCCTACAATTTGGATTCTTCTGGCTCACATTGTTTCGAGATACCCATAATTTTGCTCAACAATTCGATAGATGTCAACGCACTGGTTCTATATCTCGCCACAATAAGATGCTCTAACAATCTATTATGGAGGTGAAGCTATTCGATGTTTGGGGTATAGACTTCATGGGACTATTTCCAAACTCTTTTGGGAATGTGTACATTCTAGTTACTGTTGACTATGACTCTAAGTGGATCGAGGCAATTGCAATGCCAAAAGATAATGCTCGAATGGTGTTGAAGTTTTTCCACATGTATATCCTTACACGATTTGGAACACCGAGGACGTTGATAAGTGATCAAGGTACTCAATTTCACAACAACCAAGTGGAGACAGCATTGAAAAGATATGGTGTGAAGCATTGCATGGCCACCACATATCATCCATAAACAAATGGTCAAGCGGAGGTCTCCAATCGACAAATCAAAAGCATCCTTGAGAAAGTGGTTAACCCATCTAGGAGAGATTGGTCTTCGCGGCTATATGATACACTTTGGGCACTTCGCACCACATATAAAACCCTGTTGGGGATGTCGCCGTATCAATTAGTGTTTGAAAATATTGTCACCTACCAGTTGAGCTTGAACACAAAGCCATGTGGGCAATCAAGCAGGTGAACATGGACTACGATGCTGTTGGACGGAAAAGGTTATAGGACATTGCTCAGTTGGAAGAAATTAGACGCAATGCCTATGAGAATGTTGTAATATACAAAGAAAAGACCAAGAGATGGCATGATAATATCATCTTATGTAGACAACTTAATCCTTTTCAATTAGTAATTTTGTTTAATTAGCGTTTAAAACTACATCCAAGTAAATTGCGTTCAAGATGGTCAGGCCTTTTTATGGTTTTCAAAGTATTCCAGAATGACGCGGTAACAATTGAAAATATGAAAGATGGTCACCAATTCAAGGTGAATGGCTAACGACTAAAGCATTACATGAGCCCAAATGTCAAAGAACCAAATGAGACCATTAATCTGGTTACATTTCTTTAATGTCAACGCATTTTCACATTTATTTTTATCTTTTTACTTTTACTTGTTTCCTTTAAATCTTATGTAGGAATAAAAAAATCGTCTTTTTGTCAATGCATCATAAAGCACAACTTGTCGGTGCATTCTGTGATGACTCAGCAAAGCTTTTGCAGTAAGAATCGCGCCGGTTGATTTTTATCCAACCCTAGCCGTTAGATCAAACCAAAGGGAACGATCTGCAGCCTGGCATTTATTAGTTGTAGACGTAACGCTCTTCCACACCCTTTGCAATCATCATGTTTCCTCCAATCTAAAGTTTATAAAACCCTATTTTCTGTTGACTTCCTTCTTCCACTTACACTTTCCATTATTGCTGCAACCATCTTCTCCATTGCCTTCAAGTTTTTTTGCAATTTCTTTTGTCTTCTGAACCTAGTTATTATGGCGAGAACAAGAGGAACAAAAACCCCTTCTAAAACCCCTGCTGAATCTTCCACCATCATGGTTCAGACTATAGACCAACCCCCACAAAATGAACCAATTCTATTTTTGTCCAATGCGGCGAAAAAACTGCTACCATAATGTTATGCTTAAACGAAACTGCCACCCAGAGCAAGATCTACAGTTGTCCCCATAACAGACATTGGGGAAGTAAATCACGAGAACGATTACTCTTCTAAGATGAGAATTTTTCTACAACCACCCAGCCGGATATTCCCCCACCATGGTAAGGGAATTTTATGCTAATATTGTAGACTCTAAACAGGAGTTTATTTTTGTAAGGGAGAGCTTGATACCTTAGAGTGCTACCCACATCAACGCTCTGTTCCAGATTCCTGAGAATGAAGACACTTACACTGCATTTTTGGAAGAATTGACTGATTAAGGTGCTGACCAGGTGATGAGAGACCTTTGTGTTGAAGGTGCTGTGTGCACTGGCAACGATCCGCATAACTACACAATGCACCAATGTTATCTTACAACCCAAAGCAAACTATGGTTCCACTTTGTGATCAACCGCCTACTACCTTCAACTCATAGCACCACAGTGACATTAGATGGCATGTACATCCTGTACTCCATCCTGAAGGGCCATCACATTGATGTCGGTGCAATTCTACATGACTAGATTGTTGAAGCCGCGTCTAAGCAAATAGGTATATTACCCTTTCCTTCTTTGGTAATGTTGCTTTGTAAATAAAGAGGGATTATACCTCGTGATGGTGAGGAAGTGCTAGACAATAAAGGCCCCATTAATGACATCTCAGTTGAGAGAATAACTAGAGGACGAGAAACCCCGCTGGTAAAAGAGGCACCCAAGAAGGACAAAGGGAAAGGAAAGAAGAAGGAAAAGTAGGAAGATTGGCCCACAGGCCATCAAATGAAGAAAAAATTGGCTGAAATTGAAATATTCGTTGACCGCATAGATATGCGTCAAATCAGACTTATCATTGCGTTAGAGGAAATGGACTACAAACAAAAGCTCTTTTATACATACACAAGAGTGTAGAACAAAACTATTATCGACGCATTGAAAAGTCTGAGCTTAAATCCCCTGCCAGAGTTCCCTATCTTCCCACCTACTTTTAAGGAAGCTCCCTCATCCTCCGACCAGCCTGATGGTAGACCTAAAAATGTCCCATCCCCAACAAGAATTCATATCTCTAATGACGAGGAGCATGAGGGACATTCTAATGTCATGGAGGACTGTTACAAAATAATTGCCATCCTGTTTGAGAAGGAAATTTTAAATAGCCTCGGATCTACCATGGCAAACAGAGCGGTTGTTATTGAGGAGCTGCACACCCCGATCGTATCTATGAGGTAAGAGGTAGAAGAAGGCGCTGACAAAGACACAATTGAGCAAGAAAGCCTGGGAAAGAAGAAGCAGAGAAAGAAGAAGGAAATGAGAAGGAGAATGAAGGAAAGGAAGGGGAAATTGAAGAGAATGACCCTGAAGAAGAGCAAGAAGAGAAGAAGAACGATGCCCCAACATATTTTAAGGCAAAAATTATCAGCACACCCATAAGTGTGGTGGCATCTAGTGAAGACATGACTCCACCTAAGCAAGTCAGGTTGAGGCAGTTACCAACAGCGCAGAGGATCTTAATCCTCTAGTCATTGTACCTTGTGTGGCACCACTCGCTGAAGTCCATCTATCAGATGTAACTGTTGATGAGGCCGTCACCCAACCAATTATGGAGGAGCAATCCGCTGCTCCGATTGATTCGGAGGACAAGAAGAGAAATCGCAAGGATAAGAAGAAGCGCAAAGAGAAAGGCGAGCGCCAAAAGAAAAAGAAGAAGAAAGCCAAAGCAGCCACTTCATCGGCTACTGAACAATGAGTTAGTTTTACTTTTCAGTAGTTAGTTGCATGCATCTTATTTAGTTGTCATTACATTTTTATTTGTCACTGCATTTTATTCGTTAGTGTATTGACATTGTAGTTGTATTTCCATTCTTATATGCATAGTATTGTCAGCGTATTAGGGATAATGCATATATTAAGTTTGGGGGATATTGTGTGAAATGGAAATGCTATTGCACTCACATATTTGAAAAATTACTTGTTTCTTAAGTTCAATAAAATTCTGCAAAGTTAAAAATGTGACCACAATTTTTATTTTTATGTGTAATTCTTGAATTGTTTGAAATGCTGATATGTGAATTGGGCGAATATGAATGAATATTGAACCTTCTATGTTTGGATGAATGATTGGAATTGCTTTAGTAATGAATGGATAGTATCAACCCTTGAATTTTGAACTAACTTACCAATTGTAGCAACATTGTATTAATAAAAGACACTCCAATGTGAGTGCATTGTGACTTGTCAAGGGAGAACACTCCGCTGAATGTGTTAGAAAAATCATCTAGCCAAAGGCTGTAACTGCAAGAGTGTGTGTCGGTGCAATTACATACCTCTTGGGGTTTATTACACCCATCATTACTACTCAAGATCAAAGGTAGAGTAGTGCAATGTCATCTCTCAGTCACTTATAAAAAATTCACAAAAAGAAAGAAAAAGAAAGAAGAAGAAAAGAGAAAAGAAAAGAAATATATTGCCATGAATGTTGTATTTGTTAAAGAAGGGTTAAGATTCAAAGCATGTTATTAACATTGGTGAAGTTGCAGTTTTAATTATTCATGTTTATAAATTGTTGGGGCATTATTCTATCATGTGAGTGCAATTTATACATTAGAATTCCAGACAATTTAAGTTGCTAGAATAATGATTGCGGCGACATGTTTGCTTGTGAAGTTTGCTAATTTTTGTTTACTTGAGAACAAGTAAAAACTCAAGTTTAGGGGTGTGATAGCATTAGAAATGACATCTATTTTCTCCCTAAATTTATGTATTAATTGTCTCTTTCGTAGTATAATTAGCATGCATGATAGACATTTCATAGTTAGTATTTATATTTTCTAACTCATTATTGTTTGGTTTAAATTCTCGTTATTTTAGCTCTTCTATGCACTAATGTCGGTGTATGCAGAACATGTTCACAATTGTCAGCGCAAGGATCCATCACAAAAGATCGGTGCTAGAAAGAATCTAAAGATGCAGCCATAAGTTAGCTTGGAATAGCGGCTAGAGATGTCACTGCATAGAAACCTTTTCTCTGTATGGGTGAATTCATGCTGCAAACACATCTGGAAGCACCAGTGCAGGAATTTAACACGATGTCGTCGTAATTAAGGATTATGGATCGCACCTAGAAATGCACGATAATCTGCAGACTTATGAAGATCACAGCAGATCTGCGTGAGTGCACAGCTGGATTATAACAAACTTTGACAGCTGCACAAGAAGTTGGATCTAAGAGGAGAGGAAATCTATAATTATTGAAGCCTATAAATACAAGAAAGAAGAAAGAGAAGGATATCAAGAAGTGAAGGGATTAATTCTACAAATACTTTGAGTTTTTGAAGCTTTATGCTGAAGTCCAGTGAAATAACTGATCAGGTGAGCAACTAA
This sequence comes from Gossypioides kirkii, assembly GCA_005610355.1. Lineage (NCBI taxonomy): Eukaryota > Viridiplantae > Streptophyta > Magnoliopsida > Malvales > Malvaceae > Gossypioides > Gossypioides kirkii. The sequence continues at coordinate 39,299,822 of CP032253.1, read as the reverse complement.
TTCTGACGAGAAGTGCTGGTGCGATACAAGAGGAGCAGTTAAGAGATAATCCTAGTAGCTCAGGGATAGTATGCTTCGGTTATTTGTTAATTCCTTTGTTTTAATACTGGTGAATTCTAATGACATTTGATTGTATATGAGAATATCTTTCAATGTTAGATTACTTTGATTCAAATTTAATTCTTCTTATATGTTTATTCTTGGATTTAGCTGCTTGACCACAAGAGTGTAATTGTAGTCTACCAACACTGAGAGGTGCAGTGACAAGTTGAATTAACAAGCAAGTCAATGAGAGTTGCTTGAGACTAGAAGGGATTCTGCCACTTGTTCTTAGGTGTGAAGCAATGCCACCACTGAGAGGTGTGGTACTTGTGAGCGCTTGAGTCTCGATTAAACAGTGAGTTGCTATTGGTATGATTTCGTTGGAACTTCATTACTGCGACATTTCATCTATAAAACACCTTGTCGACGCATCTAGTGTTGCTACTTAGTGAAATCAGTAATCCACTCCAATCCTTTACACTTGATCACTTTACTTTTATGCATTTAAATTTTCCAAACTTCAACAACTATTTGATTTATTTTCAGTTGCTCTGACAATTAACTTTTATAATTACATTGACAATTTTGACTATTTTAACTGTGCAGTTCTGATTTAATTGCGCTGAAATCCTTACTAGCATTTCCTCTAATTTTAGCTATAGTTGCTTTGACAAGTGAACATCAAGAACTCATTCCTTGTGGGATCAATATCTAATAGAGCAATCTATCAACTATACTTGCATCGACGTGTGTCCGCTTGCACATTGCTATGACGTTACAAGTTGATCAGTATCCTTCAATAATGAGCACCAACCAAGTCTTAGCAATGCTCAAACTTGGTTATAGGAAGTGACTTAGACATCATATATACAGGATTATCATGAGTACTAACTTTGCTTACAACAATATCACCACAAGCAACAACATCACGCACAAAATGATATCGTACATCAATGTGTTTTGTTCTCTCATGAAACATTTGATCTTTCGTAAGGAAGATGATACTCTACTATCACGAAACATTGTACTGTTTTGAAGGTCTTTACTGAGTTCACCAAAGAGTCCATTTAACCAAATAGCATCTTTACAAGCCTCAGTAATCGCCATGTATTCAGCTTCAGTAATAGACAAAGTAACTGTAGTTTGCAAAGTGGTTTTCTAGTTAATTGCCCAACCCTCAATAATAAAGACATACCCTGTAAGAGATCTTCTTTTATCAAGGTCTCTAGCAAAATTAGAATCAACATACCGAATGACTCTATCTCTAGTTCTTCCAAACTGTAAGCAAACATCAGTAGTACCTCGTAAGTATCTGAAAATCCACTAAATTGCTTTCTAGTATTCTTTATCGGGATTCGTCATGTATCTACTAACTGTACTAACTACATATGATAAATCTAGATGTAAGCAAACATAACATACATGAGAGATCCCACTACACAAGAATATGGAACACATGTCATGTAGTCAATCTTATCATCTGATTGCATAGACAAAGCCGATGAAAGTCTGAAGTGGGCTGCTAATGGAGTACTAATAGGCTTGTAACTTAGATACAATTTACATGCTTTTTTATCTCTTAGAATCTTCATCCCAAGTATCTTTGTTGCTCCAAAATCTTTCATCTCAAATTCTTCACTGAGTTGGGCTTTAACCTTTCTTATCTCTCCTTTATCTTTGGTTGCTATTAACATGTCATCAACATAAAGTAGTAGATATATAAATGAACCATCATTGTTTTTCTTAAAATAAACACAATTGTCAAAGCTGCTTCTTTTGAAATTATAATTAGTCATAAATGAATCAAACCTCTTGTACCATTACCTTGGTGACTATTTCAACGCATAAAGGGATTTTTTTTCAGCAAGCAAACATAATCTTCCTTTTTTGAGACTATAAAACCCTCTGGTTGTTGCATGTAAATATCTTCCTCAAGTTCTCCATGCAATAGCATTATTTTTACATCTAACTGCTCAAACTCCAAATCATACATCACCACAATACTAAGCAACGCTCAAATCGAACTATGCTTCACAACTAGAGAAAACACATCTGTGAAGTTTACACCTGAAATCTGAATGTAACCTTTTGCAACCAACCCTACTTTATAACTAGGTTCTTCAACTCCTAGAGTCACTTCTTTCTTCTTAAACACCCATTTACAACGAATAGCCTTTTTACCCTTAGGAAGCTTCACTAGGTCGTATGTTCTATTATTATGGAGCGATTTCATCTCTTCTTGCATGACAAACATCCACTTTCTAGAATATTCACAACTAACAGTCTTAAAATAAGTAGATGACTCTTGATTTTCATCTTTATAATTAGTGACACCCTCGAAGGTACTCTAGATTGTCCCAAAAGATCAGAATGAATATAATCCAGTGTTCCCTTCGTGTTATGGATTCCTCTAGTGAATTAATCTCTCTTTTGTTTCCCAAAAACGCAGTGCTCAAAGAACTTTAGTTTTTAACGTCTTTTATATCAATAAGTCTTCTTTTGCTTAATTCTTACATGTCGTTCTCACTCATATGCCCTAGACGCATATGTCAAAGTCTAATAACATCATCATCTAACAAGGAAGAGGAAGCGATAGTTGCATCACTAGTACAGTTGAACCCAGCAAAACATATAACTTAACAATCCTTCTTTGCCCTTTCATCACCACGAGCGAACCCTTGCTAATCTTTAGAACCTCACTTTCAGCTGTGTACTTGTACCCTTTTCAATCAAGAGTACTCAACGAAATCAAATTTCTCTTCAATTCTAGTACATGTCCTACACCACTAAGTGTTTTGATGACTCCATCTCACATTTTAATTTTCATCGTGTTAATACCTGCGATTCTACATGAAACATTATTGACCATCAAAACAACACCTTCTGACACTATTTTATATGTTGTGAAACAATCCCGATTGGGAATTATACGGATTGTGCAACCATAATCGAGGATCCACCCCTCGTTTAACTTATAGTTGTTAGTAAAAGCAACTAGGAGTTCACCATTGCTGTAGTCTTTTACAACATCAGCTTCACCGGATTATTTTGGTTTTTTTCTCTTTTGATTCATCGCTTCCCTTTTGATCTTTTATTCTGTAACTTATAGCACTCAAACTTAATGTGCCTTTTCTTCTTGCAAAAGTTACATGTTTTACCTTTATTTGAAGATCTCGATCTACCCTTACCTTTACTACTAGGATTTCGTTCATGTATCCTCCCACGATTATCATTAGTATTTTGCTCTTGTCTCCCACAAATAATGAGACCCTCTCTCTGAGAGTCGGATCCAGCCACAAGATGCTTTATCTTATCATGTGAGGCTAAGGAAGCATAGGCTTCATCAACTGTGAGAGATTCACGACTATACAAAATTGTATCTTTAAATGTTGAATAAGATGGAGGCAATGAATAAAGTAGAATTAACCCTAAATCTTCTTTATCATATTAAACCTCTATGACCTCAAAGTCCTAGATAATTTCTTTAAACACAGTTAAGTGTTAGAGCACAGATGCACCTTCCTCCAAACAATGAGAATAAAGACGCTACTTCATATGCAACTTGCTACTTAGGGTTTTCGACATGCATAGTTACTTCAGCTTTTTCCATAATGCAATGACTGTCTTCTCCTTTAACACATCTTGTAAAATATCATTCGACAGATGCAGCTGTAATTGCGTTAAAGCCTTTCGATCTTTACGCTTCTTCTCTCCATTTGTCAATGTTAAAGGTATCTTATCTAACCATAGCAAAACATCCTCCAAATCTATCTACAGAAGAACTGTCTGCATCTTTACCTGCCACAATGTGAATTTAGTGTTACAATCTAACAACGAAATATCATACATCATTGTCTCCACTACAGTGATCGAAACAAGCAATCGGGAAAGCTCTGATACCAATTTGTTGAACTAACATTGTATAATATAAGATGATCGCAAATTAATAAGAAAAAGAAAAATAAAACATATAGATTTTACGTGGAAAACGCTTTCGAGAAAAACCACGGGTAGATGATCGCCTCCGAACGTACTCCTGTTTGGTATAGATTTTGGCTTTTTGCAAGTATACGGGTTAGGTTGTACATATAATGTATTACAATGTAACACTTAGTAGTATTCCGAGGATCGTACCTAAAGGAGGTGTAAAGCAGTAATAAATAAAATCCCTGCAAAGAATAAAATTAATTAGTATTTATTTTAGGGTTTATAGTACGAAGAGAAATTAAAGAGTTGGGTTTATAGATTATAAAATAAAAGATGAAAATAAAGTAGAAAATAAAAGCAAAATTTTGAGTTGTAGAAATCTTATAAACGACTTTGGGGAAGTTAGGTCGTTTTCATATGATTTCTTTAATCGTTGGGTTTTGGGGATTTTTCTGCAACCAACTAGTCATTACTCTAGTTGGATCTCTCGATCTTCCGTCAACATAGCAAGTCGATAGAGATTACTTATCGCTAGATATCACAATCTAAATTGGTTTGGGGAAAAGGTGTTTACGGACGGGTAATACCAATTTTGGGTTCATTCTTACCTAGAAGACTTTCAAGGATTGTCAGGCCTAGTGTTTGCTCAATGTTCTTTCTTTCCCAAATAGCTGATCTGAAAGGTAAAATCCCTGTAAAACAACAATTAATTATTCATACGTCCACTCCCTAATTCCCCAAAATAGAATTAGTTCCTCATGATTTCTTTATTCATTAATAAAATAATATATGGAAATATAAATAAAGGCAAAAAAAGACATTTTAACACTTAGGTTATACAATTTATTCAAATGAGAAATCTATATTAAAAAATCCTACTAAAACATAACGAAAATACTTGGTTTCAAGCTCTTCAAGTGTGAAAAATAGTTCAATCTGTTAGGTATGAAACTGACAGATCAGTAAAGGAGAAGAAATTTCACTAATGTCGAATTCGAATGATACAATAGGAGTTTTAACTACATCTATTTAAAGGTTGAAAAATATTATTCTAATCAATGTCAAATAAAAGAAGTGTAGTTCTATATGGATTTTACTTTTATTTTATTTTAACACTATCTGTTATTTTAACAAAAATTCAAGTCACTCAACTCTAACAATATGGAATGCATTAATAAAAAAATATTAGAAAAATAAAAAAATTAGAGGCCATAAAAATAACATGAAACCTTAAAGAAATCATATGTTAAACAAAATAAAAATACACAGTTGTATAAAATTTAAATCATTATGATAAAAATAAAATTTAAATCACTATCATAAAAATATGAAAAATATGAGATTAATTGGATAAAAGTATTATGGAGGTTCTTGTACTAGGAGTTAGATTGTATTTTGTCCCCGCCACTTAAAAATGAGTACATTAGCCCATGTACGTTAGATTAAAGAGTAAAGTGGTCACTTTGTAAAAAAAAATCCATTCATTTCTGCTATTAAGTACTGACATAAGTGATGGAGCAACTAGACAATGACATGTAATGTGCCACGTGTACATCACAATGATGTTGAAATATTTAAACAAATTTAAATAAATAAATAAAATCTTTATAATTATTTAAAAAAACACATCTAATATGAACCCAGACAATCATTTGTCTAGGTTCATCCGAGAGTGATTTTTCAAATAATTACTAAAAATATAAAATATAAAAAAAATATTTAAAAATAATTAAGAATTGTTAAAAAACTAATAAAAAATATTAAAAACAATGTCTCTTATGAACTTGACAAAGTTGCTCAAGCTAGAATGAATTTAGACAATAATTTGTCCAGGGTCATTTTAGAGTAGTTTCTTAAATAAGTATTAAATGGTATAAAATTATAGTAAATTATTATATTTTTAAATAATTTTTAAATATTTTTAATTTTAGGTTTTTGTTAAAAATTTAAAATATTTGATGATATGGAAAAAAGTCAAATTAGCATGAGGTACATATGTCGTTGTTTGGTTGCTCTGTCAATCATGTCATCATTTAACAGTATAAATGGATGGATATTTTAATAGAAGGATCAACTTGCTCTTTAATCAACCATGCAAGAACTAATTTACTTATTTTTTGAGCGGAGTGGGACAAAATGCGATTCTCTTAGTACAAGACCTTCATGATACTTTGACCTAATTCTACTAATTCTTTAATTCCACATCACATACATATATATATATATATATATATATATATATATTTGTGAAAAGACCAAATGATCACTTAACAATAAAAATGGATAAAATTTTAAATAGTTAGATCAATTTATATTTTTTTAACATATAGGGGTTAATTGTACATTTTGTGAGTATAGAGACAAAATACAATCACGCTCTTAATACAATGACCACAATGATATTTTTATTGATTAATTGAGATATAGTATGAACTCGATACAAGTGTAAATATTTTTATTTAAATTTTATCACTAACAAGACTGCAAAATATGAGATGAATTGAGACATGATATGAACATAATATGATAAATAATTGAAAACTAATACTAAAACAATATATAATAAATTTTGTCATAGCGGTAATGTGGGTGAAAGAATTTTTTTAAAATTTATTTAATAACGAATATTAAAGAAACAACAACAAACAATCGCAAGTAACAAAATCAATTCAATATCACATCAAAGTGTTTTATTCATTAAAATGCTAAGCCTTCAAACTTCACCTCATGAATAAAAGCGTTACTAGACCATGATCAATGCAGCCGCGATGGATAAAGTCATCCCTAACACAATCTGGAAATTGGTCGCTTTGGCAAGTAATGTTGAAGCAGCGCTAGGAGGAGCAGCAGGGGCAGTACTGTCTAGCACCGTGATCTTAAGCTTCATCCCTTTACCACAATGGCCGCTAACACCACAAATGTACCATTTTTTCCCGGCGGCTGCCAACTTAATTATGTCGTTTCCGGTGAATGAGCCCAAACTATTGTTTGATGGAACAGTGCAGTTGTTGAAGTCATCTCCATTCACTTTGTAAACGTTGTGACTAGCATTGTCGTACTTGAAAACTACAGCCCCAAAATTAAAAAGAAAAAAGAAACGTGAGTATTTGATCCACAAGTAAATTTATAGTTCCAAAAGTTGATTTAGGATTACAATTCAATCTTGGGTTAAGTTGTTAGGTATAGATACAGTATAATACCTGAAACCTTAACTTCCTTTCAAAGCATACGTAATAAATACAACATAAATTTTATTACTGATTAAAAAGAATAGTAAGAAATGGATAAGCTTACGAAGAGTGTCTCCAACATAGAACTGCTTGTCTTTAGCCCAATCTGTATAGTTACCATCTAAGCTCCACCCCTTATCATCACCCACGACATAATCCATAGCCAATGAGATGGTCGGAGCCATGAAAGCAAAAATTGCAAAAACAACTAATGAACGATGAACAGCCATTTGATTTAATTAAGCTCAAAAAATAAGATCTAATTTGTTGCTCTAATGTGGTTTTTGTTTTCTGGGTGTGGAAGACTTGTGGAAAACCATAGGTGGAAGTAAGTATCTATAGTGTTAAAGGCATACTGTTGGGTTCAAAAGAGTACAAGATTAAAGTTAAAAACTATACTGTTCTATTGGTTTTTTAATGGAAAAATAAACCTTGTATTCAAGGACGGTATTTGCCGAATTAATATGAGACAATTTGCTTATTTCTGGGATTATATTTATTTGGCTCATCTATGGATTTCGGAGATGATTACAATATGTTACTAGAATGATAGTCAGAACGTTTCTTTTATGATTAATAAGTTAAACAAAACAAAAATACACAGTTGTATAAAATTTAAATTATTATGATAAAAATATAATTTAAATTACTATCATAAAAATATGCAATATGAGATTAATTGGATAAAAGTATCATGGAGGTTCTTGTATTAGGAGTCAAATTGTATTTTATCCCACTACAAAAAAATGGGTAAATTAATTTATGTACGCTATATTAAAGAGTAAAGTGATCATTCTATAAAAAAATTCATTCATTTATACTGTTAAGTATTAACATGGGTGATGAAGCAATTAGACAATGACATGTAGTGTACCACGTGTACATCATAATGATGTTGTAATATTTTAAAAAATTAAAAAATAAATAAAATCTTTATAATTATTAAAAAAACACTTCGACTATGAACCTAGACAACCGTATGTCTAGGTTCATCCAACTTTGATTTTTCAAATAATTATTAAAATATAAAAATATTTAAACATTATTAAGAATTATATGAAATTATTAAAATTATTAAAAAATAATAAAAATTGTTAAAAACAATGTCCATTATGAACTTGGACAAAGTTGTTTAAGCTAGAATGAATTTAGAGAACAATTTGTCCAGGTTTATTATGGAGTAGTTTCTTAAATAATCATTAAATGATATAAAAATTATAGTAAATTATTATATTTTTAATTTTTTTAAAAATTTGAAATTATTATTAAATGTATATTTTTATTTTGGGGATTTTAAAAAGTTTTAAAATATTTGATGATATGACAAAATGTCAAATTAGCATGAGCTACATATGTGTAACACCCAGATAGCATTGTTAACCTAAAATTTAAGGGAAATTGGGATTTAATTAAAAGGATTAGTGAAGTGTCGAGCTCTACCGAGAGTATTCAAAAATTCTAGTGACTAAGTTTTGAGTAGTTGGATTTCAATTTTGGTTAGTTTAGAATGGAACCGATTGTGATACGTGCACAGATGGGGTGGAATTTATTTAATTCTATTCATCGAAGCTGCCAATTTTTAAATTTAGGAAATCAGCAGACTAGTGACGACTTTTTAGATATCCATGCATTTCTAGGTTCAAATGTCTGCATGACGTTCGAAGATCTATCTCTTAGTTTCAAAACACACTTTGAATCACTCAATTTCGAGTTCGAGAGCTCAAGTTATAATCATTTTAATAAAGACTGCGTGAGCAAAATTTTTGGACGTGATTATGACGAGGATTACGAGTTTTAGGCTTTTAATTTGAGTTTAAATTATATTGGGTTCGGGTTTTATGCTTAATTTTTATTATATATGATCCCAATATTGTATTTATCAACTCTTATTATTTTATTATTATTTTAATCTGAATTTTTAATAATTATTAAGTAGTTTAAGTTATTTAGAAGTTTTATGTCAACGAGCGAATTTTGTTTAAAACTACTTCTTGTTTATATTATTAGAGTTTTAGTATACTTTAGAGTTTTTTTTGCATATACTCAACTAGCCTATATAAAGGCTTCTTTATTGTTTATTAATCAGACAATTGTTTTCATGAATAACGTTTTTAACTCTAGGAGTTTATTTCTTGTGCAAGATTTCTTTCTTGTGATTTTTAGAAGTAGTTTTTTTCTCGATTTTCTTCAAGGAGTCATGGGAATCCATTATTCACCCTTCAACTTTGCAGGAATTATTTCTTGGATGGTTGATTAAAGTCATTAGTTGAGTTTGTTGGGATTTAAATCTCAAAGGATTCAACTAGACACTTATCCTTCTATCCATCATATTCATCGGTTTACTCGTTTCATCTTCCACTTTTAAATTTTGTCTTGATTTATTTATTTATTTATTATTTTGAATATTTATCATTAGTTCTTCAATTTCTTCTTTTAGTTTTTTCGTTTTCGTTAATTTCGAAGTTTGTTTATTTCTTCTTTTCAAATCAAATCCAAATCTTTCCTTCTTCAAGTCAAACAACTTGAATTTAATCTTTTTCCGCTTCCTCCATTCCAATTTCGTATCAGGTTGGTTCTATAGTGGGGGACAAATGATTAAGTGTGAATGGTGGTGATGGCCGATGAAGATCGTGCAAAAGAAGTATATATATATAAGAGTGTGTGGAGACAGAATTCTTCTCAATTTTGTTGACCAAATTTTCACTCTAAAGTATCCTCTTCTTTGGTTGCTCTAAAAAAGAAATTGAGGTGGTTGAAGGAAGTCATGCATGTTGAGATCGACGTAAGAATTAAAATCTAGCAGGAAGGAAATTGAGGAACTAGTAAGCTCCCTTACTTCTCTATACTAGTAGATGGAAAAAGGAAGTAAAGTAAAAACTCTTAAAAGCTTCTGTACAATGGTAGATTATGGGTTTTAAGGGTTAAGAACCTTTAGTTTAATTGATAAATGGATGTCATGCTTAACTGCCATGATAAAGGAGGCTCTAGCGCTAGATAAGCTAAGCTATCAATGAAAAGCAAGAAATGTGACTTTTTAGTTGTTGGGTGTGGTTGTGTGAATTTTACCAGTTACCTTTTGATTGTTTAAAAGTAGTTAGTTGACGAATGGTTGTTTGGCATAATGTATGCTTGATGACATGTTTGAGCATTGTATGCATGATATGGAGGGAAGTTTTGTTGGGATAGATGAAGTTAGGACTCGTGAGAAGGAATTTTCGTTCAGATACCGTCATACGGTGTTGTTGTGTTCAAACGGTGATGGCAAAGCTCTAGGCCCTACGGAGGGGACACTACGGTGTTCGAGCATCAAGGTTAGGATGGTGAAATTGAGGAATGGATGGGGGAATAGAAGAAATTGGAATTTCATTTTGATTCTGCCATCCGAGATTGTTGGGAGTAAACCATTATATGCAAAGCTCTGAGCCTTGCAAGAGGAACACTTCGAAGTTCGAGCATCAAGGTAGATAGAAATGAAATGATGTTGACGGATATTAGGTTCCATAAAGCAACACCGCGACGACAGCCTGTAGACTTTATAGGGTGACACCGCGATAACAGTAAGGTCCTACGGGGCAACACCTTAAAAGAGGTACTATGTGTAAGACCATAGCGAGGCTATGGCAACTAGTGTAGTTCGTCGAGACAGTAAACACGGGGTAGTTCACCGAGATAGTAAACGTGAGATAGTCATGCATGTTGAGACTGACGTAAGAATTAAAATCTAGTAATGGGGAAATTGAGGAACTAGTTAGCTCCCCTACTTCTCTATACTAGTATATGGAAAAAGGAAGTAGAGTAAGAACTCTTAAAAGCTTCTGTACAATGGTAAATTATGGGTGTTAAGGGTTAAGAACCTTTAGTTTAACTGATAAAGGGATGTCATGCTTAGCTACCATGACGAAGGAGGCTCTGGCGCTAGAGAAGCTAAGCTATCAATGAAAAGGAAGAAATGTGAGTTTCTAGTTGATGGGTGTGGTTGTGTGAATTTTACCAATTACCTTCTGATTGTTTAAAAGCAGTTGACAAATGGTTGTTTGGCGAAATGTATGCTTGATGACATGTTTGAGCAGTGTATGCATGATATAAAGGGAAATTTTGTTGGGATAGATGAAGTTAGGACTCGTGAGAAGGAATTTTTGTTTAAATATCGTCACACGGTGTTGTTGCGTTCAAACGGTGATGGCAAAGCTCTAGGCCTTACAAAAGGGACACTACGGTGTTCGAGCATCAAGGTTAGTATAGTGAAATTGAGGAATGGGCAGGGGAATAGAAGAAATTGGAATTTCATTTTGATTTCGCCATCCTAGATTGTTGGGAGTAAACCATGTTATGCGAAGCTCCGAGACTTGTAGGGGGAACACTTCGATGTTCGAGCATCAAGGTAGATAGAAATGAAATGATGTTTATGGATATTAGGTTCCATAAAGCAACACAGCGATGACAGCCTGTAGACTCTATGGGGTGACACCGCGATAACAATAAGGTCTTGTGGGGCAACACCTCAAAAGAGGAACTATGTGTAAGACCATAGCGAAGCTATGGAACTAGTGTAGTTCGTCGAGACAGTAAACACGATGCGGTTCGTCGAGATAGTGAACGTGATATAGTCCGTCAAGACAATAAACACAAGGTAGTCCGTTGAAACATTAAACATGAGGTAGTCCACCGAGATAGTAAACATGAGATAGTCCATCGAGACCATAAACATGGGGTTATAAGGTGAAATACCAGTGCTCAGCCATGACAACTCTTATGGTCCATCAGGACAATAATCAAGAGTCGAGTTGAGTGAATCAGTAAGTCAAATATGGCACCTAGTAAGACTCGCCAAAGATTGGGCTAACATGATGTTGGGATTGAGCAAGTAACTAGAAGTATGATATGCTCGGAGAACAGCATGAAAGGACCATTGAGGGTTGTTCGAGAATGTTGGTCAACAGGATAGTCCAAGGATCCACCATAATAAGAAGATCGGTAATATGAGCTAGGACTTAAGAGCTACAGGTTATTGGCGAGTAAACTTTGGTTGGAGTTTTAAGGCTAATGATTAAAAGGAACCTAAACAAAATGGTTCATGATAAAAGGAGCTAGAGGTGGGAATCTACAAAAAAGTGGAAGGTTGACCAGAACTAGGTTACACTGGTTAGTCCACACTAGGCTAACAGAAATGGGAGTTCGCTAAAATATGCGAGGGACAGATAATCCACAATGATGCAACATGTTATAATTTGATAGAAGCTAATCATCCACTTCAGTTATTCTGAAGAGTAGGACGAAGTAAGCCAAGAGACTGGGATCAGGATGCTAAGGCAACGACCTGAGGGTAAGTAGAACATTAATGGAAGTTTGCTAATGGTTGGTAAGAAAATTTTATGTATGGCTATGGGGTAAGCTGGATATGATGTAAAAGAGCTCGGGGTGAGATAGAACTAAACCTGTGCATTGACCGAGGGGGTCTGGGACTAAGGCGAACTCAGTATCAAAATAAGGCATTCCTTCTTAAACATGGTTTCAATTTTCTGTTACGGAAAGATACCTTATGGGTTAGGAAACTCGGGTCAAAATATAAAATTGATGAGGATTGTCCACAGAACATTGAAAAAAGATGTTGCAATTTCATTTGGAAATATATTTCGAGTGTTTGGAGTGATCTTCGGAGTAGCCTTTTTTGGCATGTAGGAGACGGTAGGAGAGTAAGGTGTTGGACTGATCACTAGATTAAAGAGTTGGGACCATTATCCAACTACTGCACTGATACAAGACCATTTTTTCTGAATGCCACAGTATATGCAATGGTAACATTAGAAGGGGGATGGAATTGTGAGTATTTTGAAAGGGATCTCCCAAGGGAAGTTCTCTTGTATATGGCAGGTATTCATCCCCCAAAAGACGATGCAAAGGAAATCCAAGTAGCTTGGAGGTTAACCGATAACGGTAAATGCATAGTGGCTAGTGGATACTGTAAATTCACACATGGTGATTGGCCCTTACAAGATCGAAAGTGGAAGTTGATATGGAAATTACATGTTCCTCAAAGAGTTCGGTAGTTCCTTTGGCTTTTATTACACAATTGACTCCTCTCCAATTTAGAACGGTGTAGGAGGGGAATGGCTAATAGCCATTTTTACAGTTTATGTAAAAGTCGGGTTGAAACACCTTTGCATGCGATGAGAGATTGCTTGGTAGCTCGAAATGTCTGGATCAAATTTATATCGCTAGACAAGTTGGATATTTTCTTTTCAATGAATTTGGAAGAATGGTTGATAACAAATATTTAGATTTTAACGAGTTTATTGTCCAAGGTGTCTATTGGAATATTTTATTTAGGATTATGACCTAGAGAATATGGAAACGACGAAGCAACTCGCTCTTCGATGGAGAATTTTGTGAGACTTCGATTGAGGTTGTTGGAATTATTGCCTTTGCGAAATCAGTCACATTGGTGAATAGTAGGAGAAATCAGTAGAATGATTCGACAATGTCTTTTACTAGTCGGCAACCACCACCTAACGACTGGTGCAAATTGAATATGGATGGATCAAGGCACTTGATTACTAGTTGAGCTTCTAGTGGGGGTTTGTTTCGGGATCATCGAGGTAAATGGGTTATTGGCTACAATTGGAATATAGGCATTTGTTCTGCACTTGATACGAAACTATGGGCAATCATGGATGGATTTGGATATAGCTTGGAAAAGAGGCGTAAAGCAGTTATTGGTGGAAAGTGATTGTTTCATTGCAGCCAATATGCTTAATGGTCAAACAAAAGAGACAAAATGGAGTCTAGCACAAACCATTAGATAGCTATTAGTAAGGGATTGGCATGTGATGGTAATGTTTACTCCACGCACCACGAATATGGCTACAGATTTCATGGCAGCATTAGGAAGAATGTTCCTCTTGGTTTGAGAATTTATGATGTTCCCCCCAAGATGATCGAGATGGAGATTTTACAAAACAGTGTTGGTCTCAAATGTAATTCATGTTATGGCTAAATGTATTTGGCTTCCTTATCAACCAAAAAAATGCGAAAATAATAGTATAAATAGATACAAATACATGCAAAAATATACAATATATATTATTTACTTGTAAATTTATATAAATTTATAATATCTTAAATATACAAAAAAAAATCTAAATACATGCACACAAATTTCTTGCTTTAACTTTGCTTCTTTCTACTGCATTTTATATTATAGAATTCTTTTTTAAAATAATATCTATATTACAATTATATAATAATTACAATTTTGACAAAATTACGTAATAAAAATAATTATACAATCATCAAACATTTATTCACATATATAACTCTAAAAAAAACCATGCATTAGATTAAATGTCATTCTCTATCAATTTAATTAATAAAGAGAAAGATGAAATAATTTGATAATTAATTTACATCAATAAATATAATACAATCCGATTCTGATGCTAATTGTTGAAAAACTTATTTATGAAAAATGTTTTGTATTTAAAAAAATTTCATAAAATCGAATATTTGTTGTGTTATTTATGGTAATAAGTTTTACTAAATTTGGTACATATGTTTCAAAATTAGGGAGACCTACAAAAACCTTACTTTACGGTTTGGTGAGATTTGGTGTTAATGGAGCTTTACATGGAAAATGACGATGGTGGAGGCGTGTGAATGGCGCTGGTCAAGGTTTGAGTGGTAGTGGCTTTGACGGAATTGGATAGTGGTGAATCATGATGTTGACGTATATTTTTGATATTTTAAGGTTTTAGGTAAAATAATAAATTGGATCTATTTAAAAAATTTATAAAATGTAATTCAATCAAATAAAAACATATACTAATAAAAAAATAAAAAAATTGGAGCCCTCTTTTTTTTTCTACTTATAGAGATGCATCAATAAAATTTTTTTTAATATATTGGTATGATTACATGATAATATATGTTCATATTTTCTTAACCTTTTTTTAAAGACACACACACCTTACACACACAGATGCTAGAACCCGAGTCTCTTAATATGAACAACATCTTTTTCACTACTAAAGTCACTCGTTAAGTTCATCAATCAGAAAATTTAAAAGGCTAAAGTTTGTTTTCACATTAAAAACTGAAGAAAAAAAATTAAGCCTCTTTCAATCACAGCCTCTAAGCGGCTACACTACCAAACTACCCTCAGGTCTGGGTTTGACGATGGTGATGAAATTTGTGGAAGAAGAAAGAAGAAAAATTAAAAGGAAAGAAATAAAACTGAAAAGGTTAATTAATTAATAAGTTTTTTATTTTTAATTAATAAAATTAAAAGAAAATAAAAAAAAATTTAAATTAAATATTTTTCAATACACAGGACACAATATGATTGCCTTTTAATATACGAGTCATAATTTAATTGGTTGAGATTAATTTTTTTAAATAATTGGTTGACATTAAAAATTTAATGATGTTAGCTAGGTAGTTAAATAAAATTATCAAGTCGGCTTACGGTTTTTAAATTTATGTATCAGTTAGATTCAAAAAAAATTAGGTACCAAATCGATATAGCTTACGAAATTCAGATACTTTTGTATATATTAACCCTTTTATATTTTATAATTACTAAATTTTAAATATTTTCTATATTTTTTATAATTATTTGAAAATTCATGTTTAGGAAAAATATGGACAAATGATTGTTCTTATCCAAGTTCAAATGCAGAGATACTTGAATATCAAAATAGGTACTTAAACTATGAACCTTTCTCATTTAGGTGTCTAAAGTTTTTTTTTTTATCAAAGTAAGTGCTTAAAGTTTTATTCTATTACCACTTTAGGTACCAATTGTTAACTCACGTTTAAAAAAAAGAATCCAAACAAAATAAATTATGACACGTGACATTTTTATTTTATTACCACTTTAGATTATTAAACTATGCAACTTTTCCCATTTAAGTACCTAATGTTTTTTTTTAACCAAAGTAGATACCTAAAGTTTTATTCTGTTACCACTTTAGGTACCAACAGTTAACTCATGTTAAAAAAAAAAATCCAAACCAATCAAATTATGACACATGATATTTTTAATTTATTACCACTTTAGGTACTTAAATTATGCAACTTTTTCCATTTAGGTACCTAAAGGTTTTTTTTACCAAGTAGATATCCAAAGTTTTATTCTATTACCACTTTAGGTACCAATCGTTAACTCACGTTTAAAAAAGTATTCAACCAATCAAATCATGACAAATGACATTTTTAATCTATTATCACTTTAGGTATTTAAAACTATGCAACTTTTCCATTTAAGTACCTAAAGTTTTTTTTACCAAAGTAGGTACCTAAAGTTTTATCCTATTGCCACTTTAGGTAGCAACGGTTAACTCATGTTACAAAAAAAAAAAAAATTCAAACCAATCAAATTATGACATGTGACATTTTTAATCTATTCCCACTTTAGGTACTTAAACTATGCAAACTTTTCCCATTTAGGTGCCTAAAGTTTTTTTTATCAAAGTAGGTACCTAAAGTTTTATTTTCCTACCACTTTAGGTATCAGCTATTAACTCACATTAAAAAAAAAGAATTCAAACCAATCAAATTATGACACATGAATTTTTAATCTATTACCACTTTAGGTACTTAAACTATGCAATTTTCCCATTTAGGTACCTAAAGTTTTATTCTATTGCCACTTAGGTACCAACTGTTAACTAACGTTAAAAAAAGTCAAACCAATTGAATTATGTCAGGTGACATTTTTAATCTATTACTGAAGGGTGTGCCATGCATTTATTAGACATGTTGTAAGCACCTTAGATGAGAATTAACGAGCAACCAAAGAAAGGCCAACATAGGCTTGACGTCAGGACGAAGAGGTCCCTAACATCAGGGTGACGCGACGAACTCCAACTTAAGGCAGCAACGACGTCGTAACGAGCATGCATGGGACTTCATGATGATGCAACGTATTCTTCACGTAAGCAGTCGCATTTTAGATTTTGAGCAGAATTTTGATTATTTTAAGGATATTTTAGTATGATTAGAACTCTAATCTAAGCCTATTTGAAGGGGCCATTATATCCATGTTTTGACACGTCAATCAGCAAGGGCTTTTATTTGAAGGCGACAAGATGTAGTCACATATGAGTTTCGTGAAAGTTTCGTGGTAACTATGGAGAGAATTTTGTTCTCGAGTTAGGACTTTATTTTCGAGGTTTGGAATTGTACATTTAGTATTTTTAGGTTTATTTTCTCCATATTGTACTCTCATTTGTTTACTCATTTAGTGAAAAGCCGAAGCATCCTTTGCTCGTGGTTTGTATCCCCTTCGAAAGAGTTTTCCAAGTAAATATTTGTGTCTTCGATCTTCACTACTATTCTTGTTCTTTGTTTATATAAGACGATCCCCAAAATTTACCACGTTAGGTACTTAAACTATGCAACTTTTCCCATTTAGGTACCTAAAGTTTATTTTTTACAAAGTAAGTACCTAAAGTTTTATTCTATTACCATTTTAGATTCAAATTGTTAACTCACATTAAAAAAAAACAATTCAAACAAATCAAATTATGACTCATGACATTTTTAATTTGTTACCACTATAGATATTTATACTATGCAACTTTTCCCATTTAGATACCTAAAGTTTTTTTTTTGTTTTGACCAAAGTAGGCACCTAAAGTTTTATTATGTTACCACTTTAGGTACCAACTGTTAATTCTCGTTACAAAAAGAATTCAAACCAACCAAATTATGCCAATGACATTTTTAATTTGTTACCACTCTAGATACTTAAACTATGCAACTTTTCCTATTTAGGTACCTAAAGGGTTTTTTTTTATCAAAGTAGGTACTTAAAGTTTTATTTAGTTAGCACTTTAGGTACTAATCGTTAAGGATGCTCAAACGGTTAATCAAACCGAACTAGTAGTAATCAAATAAACCGAAGTTTTTAATCCTTTAAACGTTAACCGAACTGAAATATGTCGACTGATTTGGTTGATTAACCGAATTAACTGAAATTTTTTATGTTTTTGTGTTTTTGATTAAAACAAGTATAAAATATATAAAATATTATATATTTGATCGAATTAACCGAAATTAACTGAAATTTTAAGTCTTAAAACACTACATAATTAAAAGTATATAAGTCTTGAAATTAACATATAATTAAAATGTAATAGTCTTTAATATCCTCCATTTGCATCCATTTCTTCTCTCCACAATATCTCCATTTGCATTATGCCTATTGTCAAAACGTTTTTTTTAAAAAGTCTCAAAAATATTTTTAAAATCGAAATATGGAGTTGCCACCAATCTTTTTTATTTGGTGTGATTGGAACATCTTAAAACGTTTTAAAATCCGTTTTAACAAACATTTTGGTCTTCGAATCCAGAAAATGGGTTCGGGAGCCGGTTACGTGTGAGGAAGGATTAGCACCCTCACACGCCTAAATATTGGTACCTAGTCGATCTTTCCGGTCTTAATGTAAAAATTTGAAATCTCGAGTAAAAATTAAAATGCGATCCCTAAATGCGTGATTTATTTTATGTACATGTTTAAGAAAGAAATTGAATTTTGTGAGAAAGTCTCATTTTTTTGAAATAATCGAGAAAGAAAGTTATGTCCAGTACGTTAGGACATAACATTTCAAGATCTAAAAATAAAGAGCATTCTTTCGTTGCCAATTTCAAACCTTTAAAAAGGGTATTCGATTATTCTGGTCCGAAGAAAAATCGCACCTAGTAAGTTAAGGCACAATTTTTCTAATTCCGGAATAAGGGAATATTGTCTCGATTTTAGAATTTTTTTATATTTTTGAAGAAAATAGAAAAACAATTTTTATTAAAAAATATTTTTTTTAAAAATGAGCATGTAAATTAAATACGAGTGTGCAATTAATGACAAAATTGAGCAATATGAAGAAAGTGTAATTATACGAGTAATAAATACACAAAACAAATAATTAAAAATAAAATAAACAAAATACACAATGCGAAAGAAATCGAAATATCGAAAAATAAAAAGACGAGATTAATTTTAGCAGAAATAAATATAAAGGATTAAATTAAAATAAAAATGAAAATTTTGGGGTAAAAATGTGAAAATAAGGGAAAATAGGGTCAAAAATGAAATTTTTTAAAGTTCGAGGGCTAAATCTAAATTTTTGGAAAGTGTAGGGGTCAAAATAAGTTTTAGAAAGTATGACGTCAAATTTGAATTTTTGGAAAGTTTGAGGGATAAAAATACTTTTTGACAAGTTTAGGGGATAAAACATAATTTTTAGAAAGTTTAGGGTCAAAATGGAATTTTGAAAAGTTTAGGGACTTTACAGGTAATTTGCCCAAAGATTTGACACGTGGCAACTCAGGGAGGTCTAAGATCAAAGAACTAAATTGAAAATTATTTAAAACTATTGGATAAAATTTAAAATAAATTATAAATATAAAAAAGGACTAAATTGCCAAAACAGAAAAATGCGAAATGACCAAAAGGGAAAATAACACTTTTTACAAAAACACGCGGACCTTGAAGGTGTCTTCGGGTGCGATCCGGGTATGGCCAAAATGACGTCATTTGGAGGCATTTAAGTCACATCTAAAACGACGTCGTTTTGGGGGACTATAAAAGGGTAAAAAACTTCAAAAAAATCATTTAACTCCTCTTTTTAAAAAAAAAACCTTTTATCCTTCTTTTTTTTCTCTCCAACGTTTCCAAGTCGGCCAAGGGAAGCCGTCGTGCTCCACCGTTGGTCGTCGTCACCAGCGTCAATCGACCGCCGTCCGTGATGACCAAAAATCCCCAAATTCCTCATTTTTTCATTTTTTTTAGAAATTTATAGATCTAGCCTAAATCTTTTGAAATCAAATCAAATTTTCAAAAATATCCGAAAAGATTTGATTTTTTTAGTTCTCTTTTGAATCTGTTTTGATTTATATATTTATTTTGAGTTTTCAAAAGGTTTGTTTTCTTTAAAAGACTTTCATCGGAGCCCCCTTTCGTGTAGATCAGCTAGTTTGAAAGGGCTCTCCGTGGCTACAACGGTGGTAATAGATCAAGGTATGAAACCCTAACTTTTCCCCTTCTTTTTATTTTATATTTTCTTAATATTTGATTTCGAAAATAAAAAATAAAAATATAATGAATATATAATAAATATAAACATGTATATGCATAAAAAATAGTAGTACCTTGCAAAAAAATAACTTTCAGTTGTATTACGAATAGATCTCTTATGGTTCGTAAAAAATACAACAGATCTGAGTTGGCTTTTATAGCCATTTTACAATGATGATATTTTTTTTTTTGCCATTAACATTGATTTCAACTTATCCCTAATTATGCAGGTTTGGCAGTGGCGGTAGTTGAAGATGGTGGTGGTGCTGACGTGGCAGCATGTGAGTGGCTGGGGCGAGTGGCGGCTGAACAACTTGCATTAGGGTTTCTAGGTTTTTTTTGATTTTTTGGTGTAATTGGGCTTATTGGGCTTGTTTGGGTTAGGGTCTTTAGGTTTTGTTGGGTCATTTGTAAGTGGACTTGTAACTTAAGTGTAATTTGGACATTTAAATTTAAAATTTGTTATTTGGGTTTTAAAGTTGGGTCCGAACAAAATTAGGCTTCAACAGCTGCCCCTCTTTGCTCGTTGCCATGTAACGGAAACAGGGCAAAGACTAAAAAGAAATCAGAATTTCGTCTGTCTCATTGAACTTGGTTTCTTTGGCGCTGTTTCTTTAAGTGGCCCACTCTTTGCTTTATTTGTCGTTTTGCTCCTCATAGTCTCAAGACGATGGGATTTTGGAATTTCACTCTATTCCACTGTAACCTCAAGGACGTTAAGCTTTGTTTCACTATTTTCATCTGACCCACTGCGAATCGGGATATAAGATTCTGGTGCTTCACTCCACTCCACTGTAACCTCAAGGACGTTAAGATCTGCTATCTGTTTTACTCCTCCCTTCTATAACTTTAAGGGTATAGGATTTGTGTGTGTGACTTCATTCTGCCCCTCTGGATCAGAGGTAAAAGACTAGATGGTGGCTTCAATCTACCCCTATTGATTAGAGGTAAAAGATCGGACAGCTTTAATCTGCCCCTCTTGATTAAGGGTAAAAGATTAGAATGTGGCTTCAATCTGCCTCTCTTGACTAAGGGTAAAAGATTGGAATGTGGCTTCAATCTGCCCCTCTTGACTAGGAGTAAAAGATTGGATGGTGGCCTTAATCTGCCCTCTCTTGACTAGGGGTAAAAGATTGGATGGTAGCTTCTGTAACACCCAAATCCCGAACACCGTCACTGGTTAGGATTCCAGTATTTCTATTCATTTAACTCTGTTCATATTTTAAAATATAAAGTATTTTAATCTTTATTCAATACAAAATTCACCTCTCATATTTGGATCAATATTTAATCATAACACAATTTCATCAAGGGTAAAAATAGCATTTCCAACATTTTAGAGGACTTCTACCTGTACCTGATGGTCAAGTATCGATAGTAGTCAAATCAATGAACAATTTCGAACTGTGCAAAATTCTATCGGTACCTGTGCTAGTTCTACCGATACAAGTATGATTTCTACGGATACAAGTCATGCAACTACCGATACCAAAAACTCCAGAGAGCAAAAATTCTCACCCTGCAACTTCTACCGATATATGTATACCAACTACCGATACATCAATGCTAGAAACTACCGATACTTGCAATTAAACTACCGATACAACTCAAGTCAGAGAACAACCTCTCTCCTACCTTGAATTTCTACCGATACTTGTATAAGTTCTACCAACAAGTATGCAGAATTCTCAAGAATTATGCCAAAACACTAGTTTAACATCTCAAACACAAGTTATACATAAAAGTCTTCATAATACATACATAATCTTAGGTCTTTACAAGCATCATAAGATAAGCATCTATGTTGAACTTCAATTATTTACACAATCAAAAATAGCAAGATTTCAACATCTTTAATCCAACATCAAAGTTAATAATACCCTAGTACATGCCATAAGACTAAGTGATGCAAAATCTACTGATAAACTCCGCGATAGTGTGACTTTAGGTGACGACGATGATCCAATCTTCAGTCAGCAAACGATCTACAAAACAACAACAATAATTGTGGTAAGCTTTATAGCTTAGTAAGTTTAATAGTTAAGAATTACCAACATGGTAATAAGCAATAATGACTCCTTCGAGCCAACGTAGTTTCCATTGCTCTTTGAGCATTTACAACTCCTCTTCCTGTTCATAACTTTCTATTTCTAGTACCCGATGCTACTTACACGAGCTATCGAGGACTCGCAACTTATTCGGTACCCCAGCCATCGGTACGATGTCTATCTATACTATAAACTGTTTCCTAACGATGCTGCTCACACGAGCTGTCGGGAGTACGCAATAAGCATAAGTCCCAGCCATCGTAGGACCTGTAATCCATATAAGATTCGTATCTCTTTTTTGAGTCATGATGCTGCTCATACGAGCTGTCGAGGACTCGCAACACATGCGATACCCTAGTCATCGTGTCGGTACTATTTCAACGGCATAAAGCCTACTATCTCTTGCGTTTTATTTCTTCGATCATTCTTCAATACCAAAAACTTTCGATTTGTTGTACATTGACAATATATACATATACAAGGAATATTAGTAAGATTTACACTATGAACTTACCGGACAGGATTGCAATTTAGGAAAGACTTCAGGGACTAATCCGCTAATTTTCTTTTTTCGCGGTCGGTAGCACAATCATAGTCTACATTCACAAATCATTCAATTATCACAATAAGTTATATAATTTAGTCATTAAACACAATTTAGTCCTTTTGGAAAAATTATGATTTTACCCCTAATAGTTTCCTTCTTATTCAATCTAGTCCTTTCAACACAAAACATGCAAAATAGCCATTCTCTCCCACAACTAACCCTAAATAAATTCTCTTGGTATCTATCCAACCTATTCACACATTTATTTTCATAACAATACACGTAATTTCATCATTTTTACATTTTAGTCCTTTAACCCTAATTTCATCATAAATCACTTTGCAAAAAGATTTAACCCAAGTATCAAACATTCAAATACATCAAAAGTTTTCAAGAATCAAGCAATTTCAACAATGACAAGTTTTCTAACATTTGATAGATTCACAAATTAATCCTTGCATAAGCTACATTAAGCTAATACGGACTCGAAAACATAAAAATTACTAAAAACGATCAAAGTTTGCTTACCCAAATCAAACCTTAAAAACTCAACAATGGAACCCTAGGTTTCCCTTTCTTTGGCTAAATGAAGGAGATGAAAATGAGAAGAAAATGAGTTATTTTCTTCTTTTAATTTTACTTATATAATAATGGCAATTTTGTAAATTCCAAACTTTTATGATTAAATTAATTAATCATTTTAAACTTAATAAATCCCACCTATTTCACTTAAATGACATATCTTTCCACCCACTTATTTACTATTGGCTAATTCACCTATTTGATCCTTCTAATTAAATAATTCTACTTTTACACCTTTTTCAATTTAGTCCTTTCTATTTAATTAACTATCTAATCGATTAATTATTTAAACCAGAATTTCATACAATGCTATCGACGTCATAAATATTAAAATAAATAAATTTACGACTCGACTCGTCGGAGTTGTGATCTTGAAATCACTGTTTTCGACACTACTGAAAATCGAGTTGTTACAGCTTCAATATGCCCCTCTTGACTTAGGGATAAAAGAGTAGACAGTTGCTTAAATATGCCCCTCTTGACTAGGGGTAAAAGATTGGATGATAGCTTTAATCTGCCCCTCTTGATTAGGGGTAAAAGATTGGATGGTGATGTAACTTCACTCCATTCCACTTAACCTCAAGGACATTGAGATTTATTACTCATTTGAATCTAATCCACTGCAACTTCAGGAATATAAGATCTGGTGTTTTACTCCACTCTACTGTAACCTCGAGGATATTGAGATCTGCTACTTATTTTGACCCACTTTCTGTATCTCACCAAGAAGATAGGTTTGAAGTATCGCTCCACTCCATTGTGACCTCAAGGACATTGAGCTCTGCTTCATTATTTTGATCCACTTCTCTATATCTCATCAAGAAGATGAGTTTTGAAGTTTCGCTCCATTCCACTGTAACCTCGGGAATGTTGAGCTCTGCTTCATTGTTTTGGTCCACTTCTATGTATCTCATTAGGAAGATGATCGCTTCATCGTTTTGATTCACTTCTAGGTATCTCATCAGGAAGATGGAGGTTTGAAGTTTCATTCTACTCCACTATAACTTAGGGATCTTGATCTCTGCTACATTATTTTAGTCTATTTCTCTGTATCTCATCAAGAAGATGGCTGCTTCATTGTTTTGGTCCATTTTTTTGAATCTTATCAGGAAGATGACCGCTTCATTATTTTGATCCACTTCTCTGTATCTCATTAGGAAGATGGGGTTTAAAGTTTCACTCGTATTGAACTTTACTTCATTGTTTCGGTCCACTTCTCTGTATCTCATCAAGAAGATGTAGTTTGAAGTTTCACTCACATTGAGCTTCGCTTCATTATTTTGGTTCACTTCTCTGTATCTTATCAAGATGATGGTCACTTCATTAGTTTCAGGGTATAAGATTTGCCATTGCGGCTTCAATCTTTCCCTCCACCCTCTAGGGTATAAGATTCAATGTTTTCTCGGTTCATCTCGCCATTTTGTGGGAATGAAACCTATAAAATATGCTTCTATGGACCTCTATGTAGGCCACATTATTAGGATGTCATGATCAGAATGAGTTAAATGCTCCTAACTAAATGAATGTGCATGATGAATGTCAGATTCTAAAATGATTTTTTTATCCTTAGATTGACATGATTTGTCTTTTGTCCAAGTTCTATTACTAGTGTGTTACCCTGTCCTCTTCTAGGTATGCAATGAGACTTGGCAGAATAGTCGTAGTTCAAACTACTTGTTTCAAGTTGGGTCCTTATAACTGGTGGTCCTATTTCAGGTCCCCGTACCATTTAGGATTTTTTTCAAAGCGATACTCATGGGTCCTTGTATGCTTCATATTGTGTTAGTCCATTATCCGTTATTTTTAATGCAAAATGCTTGAACAAGATTGTGAAAGAATAATGTCAAATTTTATTGAGGACAAAATTCAAAGGAAAGAGTTGCAAACATTAGCCAAAGAAAGTTGCCAAGTATAAGGAATAATATTAGCTGCCTTAGATATCAAAGCATGAACTTCTCTGAGTCGAATTGACGATGACCAGTCTGGGCTCGATATGTGTCTAAAAGACTTGGAGTGTTTTGTTGATGCCTCAAAATTGTAAAGTTCCTCCGTATTGTTACGTTTGAGGGAAACAATTATTTCAAGTTCACTTTTTGCTTCCAATTTGAGTCGCTCTTTTCGGGTTTTCAACTCAAAATCCCTTTGGTTTTAAGACGCCCTTTGCGGGTTTTTATCTTAACCTCTCCTTTTTCTTTTCTTCTTCTTTTTTCTCTTTTCTTTTTTCTGTTTCCTTTTTCTTTTCTTTTATTTTCTTTTCTCTCTTTTTTTGGGTAAAATGCTTCTTTACCAAATCAGAGTTCACGGGGTTGGGCATGTGTTTGCCCTCCATTTTGGTTAAAATCAAAGCTCCACCATAAAAGGCTTTCTTCACCTCATGGGGCTCTTTCTAATTTGGCAATAATTTTCTTGGAAATCCTTTTGTAGGCGAAATTCTTTTCAAAAATCAAAGCTTTCTCATGGAATTCTCTAGGGTGGACCTTGTTGTTATAAGCCTGCATAATTCGTTCTTAGTTCATCAAAACCATGTCGAATAGTGTTCAACCTCCTTTCCTTGATTAAGTGTAACTGATCATATCTGAATTGACTTTATTCTATTTCATCAGTTCTAACAAAATTTGAAGGGAAGGAAACTTGACTCCAATGGATAGGACTGCTTCTATTCCATAAATCAACGGGAAAGGTGTTGCCCCAATAAAGTCTTGATAGATGTTTAATAAGCGTAGGGCAAATGAAACAGCTTCCTTTGCCCTATTCACCTGTAGGCAATATGGTGCTAAATTTGTGATGTTTGATTTTGAACTGACTGCAGACCCTTGCTTTTGTGCTGTTTGTTCAAATTCAGTGTGTTGTCAGATGTGATCTTTTCTGGCATTAACATGTAATCTTTTCAAAAAACTTGCTTATTATAGATCTTGTGATATTAACATAGAAAGCAACTTTTACCAACTTGGTATAATAATTATTGATCAAAAAGATGAATTTATGCTCATTGGAAACCTTTGGTAAAATTGACCCGATGACGTTCATGCTCCACATAAAAAAAGAGCATGACGTGAAAAGGCGAAGGAGATGCCCTTTACGGGTTTTCATCTTGACTTTTCCTTCTTTTCTTTGCTTTTCTTTTTCTTTTTTCTTTTCTTGGGTTTTAAGATGCCCCTTGCGTTTATTTTTTTATCATCTTGACCCTTTTCTTTTTTTTCTTTCTTTCTTTCTTTTTCCTCTTTTTTTAACCTCTTTTTTGATAACACGTCAGTCTTTATTCTTCAGAGTTTCATTTTGAAATGGATTGTATTTTCCTTTATGGGAGCTAGTGTGTTATTACATCAGTTCATTAAGCTCAACATGCTTTGATAGAACCACGTGAAAACCTTTGGACTCTTGGAGTAACTCAACAAGATCTTGCATTGTTTCCACAGAGATGGTTATCCCAATTATTATTTTTTCTCGTCTTCATTCCTTAAGCTTATAACTTCCATTGAGTCTTTATGAGGTAAGGTCTATTTTTCATCTTATTCCATCATTCTTAACAAGTCAGGAGAAAAGTTACGATTTTGATCATCTTCAAAGTCCTGAAGTTTCTCTAAACACATATCTTGCTCAAAATGAGGCTCTAAGTCAGGATCAGCATCACTCATATATTTGATATCTGAAGACTTGTCAAAGAAGTAAAAATGGGCCAAAGAACAAAATAAATTTAAAGAAGAATGTTTTTATGGTATGAGTATGAGTGTAAATGTTTGTCAAATTGGACAAGAATGAATGTATTAAAGAATGATCGATTATGTAACTGAGTATAAATGAATTTGTTTGTTGAATTGGATAAGAATGAAAGAATAATTAGTGAAATTTTTGCCAAGCAAGATAGAAAATGCATTTTCCATTAAAGATAACTGATAATGGTCATGTGCCTTTACAAAATATTCATATTACTCTCGGGCTTAGAGCAAAAGGTGTGTTTTGAGTATCACTCTGAAAAGATCATAAAACTTACAGGGAATTCCTCTACAGTTCAATTATCTAGAATGTTTCCAAAAGCATAAGGACGAATCCTTGACAGATTTCCATCCCCACTCCCTTCTTCGGATATAGCATTAACACTCCTATCTTCGACCACCTCATTTACCCTTTAATTCGAATGATTAGGTAACGGATTCTCCTCTATGTTAGACCTTGTCGAGTCGTCGAACCTCAAGACTCCCTTTTTGATGAGTCTTTTGACCAACTTCTTAAAAGTAAAGCAATTTTCGATCGAATGCCCTGTTACTCCAGCGTGAAACTCACATTGGACATTCGTATCATACTAGTCTGGGACGGGGGTCGCATTGGTTCTACATGGAATGGTGACACAATATGGGCGTCGAATAGGTTCTGATAAAGCTCTTTATATGTGGTAGGGATAGGAGTAAACTGAAGCCTTTCTTTATTTGACCTGGGTTCCTATCTTGGGGCACCTTTGTTATTAGTTATTATAGCCATATGTTGTGCTATTACTACCGACTTTGAGTAGCTTGTCTTACTTTACAGGCCGGTGTTATTTACTTCGGTCTCCTTTCTTTTGGGAGCGAAACTCTTGGCGCTTTCTCCAGCATCGATCTTCCTACTTTTAATTGCAGTGTCGATCATTTCTCCTGACATCACCATATCGGAGAAACTTTTAGTGGCATTCCCTAGCAGATGATTAAGATAAGGTGCCTTTATGGTGTTAATAAAGAGCATAGTCGTCTCTTTCTTGATCAGTGGTGGCTGAACTTAAATTGCCATATCCCTCCATCTTTGGGCGTACTGTCTGAAGCTTTCATTTGGCTTCTTCTCCATGTTTTGCAATGTAATTCTATCAAGAGCTATGTCAGTGACATGGCCATATTGCTTTATAAAGGCTTGAGCCAAGTCCTTCCACGAACTAATCTTCGTACGGCTTAGCTGATTGTACCACTTAGCCGCAGACCTTACCAAACTGTCCTGAAAACAATGAATGAGAAGTTGGTCATTATGGACATATCCTGCCATTTTCCTGCAGAACATGGTGATATTAGCTTCTGGATAGCTCATTCCATTATACTTTTCAAACTCTGGAACCTTGAATTTTGGAGAAAGCACTAAGTCTGGGACCAGACTTAACTCCTTAGCATCCATCCCGTAGAAATTTTCTGCTCCCTGTATAGCTTCAATCTTTTCTTCCAACAGCTTATATTTTTCCTCCATCTGCTTGGGAATATCTGTTTTTGCCATTTCATCGAAGTCAAAGACACCAGGATTTGCGACATTATCTTCAGGGTTGGATCCCGATCCCATTGGATAATTAATTGGCCCTGACGTACCAGTAGTATGTTGTTGTGCTCTTATGGTAACGGTCGCTCCCCGTGTGTATGTTTCAGGTGAAACTTGGTTGTGAGAGGGTGTAAAGCTTAGGAGGTGAATAGGATTTTCGCATTCCTCCGCTAGATTTGTCGCAAAACCTTTCCCTTTGTCAGCCCCACCCTTCATCATTTGGGCTAATTGGCTGATCATATCTCTTTGGGCTTCAATGATCTAGTCTTTCATCTCTCGATGCATTCTTGCCATTTGTTCTTGCAACTGAGCTTCCATCTGTTCTTGCATATCTCTTTGAATTTGCTCGAGTCTTTCTAGCTTCTGTTCCATGGCTTTGGTTTTTTGCAGGTATGGTAACGGTGCGAGTTCTCAATGGTTTTCGATGTAACTGTTAAAATTTAAATTAATTAATTAGGGATATTTCATGGAATTAAATGCATGTTAATAAAATGCAATGCTTATGAATGCATGTATGCATAGGAAAGGTATTGACTCATAGTTCAATTCTATTAGAACAACTTTACTAGAAAACAAATTCATTTACAAAAGGTAGATACTTACATGGTCATGCCTTAGTGTTCAAAAGCCTTAATCTTCTAGGAAATCATCCAATTTCACCTTGGTTCGTCTCTAATTTTTGGTCCAAAATGTCAACTTGAATGGTTAAGTGATCAGTCACTTCTTGTACCTAGGTTAAAGCTTGGCTCGTTGTGCGGTCTTCATTTTCATCTTACTCGTTTGGTAAATCATCGGTTTTTTGTTCTTCTTTTAACCATATACGCATGACCATATTGTCTTTTACCTTATCCGTTTTCTTATGACCAATTTTCTATTTAGTAATCGAGTTTAAATTAACACCTTTCCTTAAATGAGGATGTAATGCAAGCAAAAATCAAAAAGCAAAAGAAAACAAGTCAGTACGGTAACAAAATACATATATAAAACAAAGAACCTATGCATTTGGGAAACTGCTAACAGTTCAGTGTAGTTCTATCCTAAGGCAAGCACTTAGGGCTCACTATATGTGATTTAAGTTCTAAAGTAGAGGTACCTAAACCAGTAAATTCCTCGATCCTCACCCATTATAGGTTCACACGGACGAGTTTGGTTTAGGGGACACATTTCCCATATGTTTGCATAGAAGTGAAAACTTCACGAAAACATAGGTATGGATGTAATCCCGAAAGCGATTCACTATCCTGCATGGAGGTCAAAACCTCACGAAGGAGTAGCTTCTCACTTCCACTTAAAAGGCGTAGTAACAAATGCAAATGAATGCAAATCTATACTAGCAGTATCAATACAGCATTATCACAAATAAATATAAAGGATCGCATATTAAATTAAACAGAGTTTAAAAAAATTAACAAAAAACACAAAAATAATCTACTTTTAGCTTGACTCTCTTTTATTTTAAAAATATCCCTAGTGGAAATGTCAAGCTGTCGAAACGTTTTTTTAAGAAGTCTCGAAAATATTTTTCAAATCGAAATATGGAGTTGCCACCAATCATTTTTATTTGATGTGATTGGAACACCTTAAAACGTTTTAAATCCATTTTAACAAACATTTTGGTCTTCGAAATCCAAAAAACGGGTTTGAGAGTCGGTTACGTGTGAGGAAGGATTAGCACCCTCACACGCCCAAAAATTGGTACCTAGTCGATCTTTCCGTTCTTAATGTAAAAATTTGAAATCTCGAGTAAAAATTAAAATGCGATCCCTAAATGCGTGATTTATTTGATGTACACGTTTAAGAAAGAAATTAAATTTTGTGAGAAAGTTTCGTTATTTCGAAATAATTGAGAAAGGAAGTCACGTCCAGTGAGTTAGGATATAATGTTTCGAGAGTCGAAAATAACGAGCATTCTTTCGTTGCCAATTTCAAACCTTTAAAAAGGATATTCGATTATTTCGGTCCGAAGAAAAATCGCATCTAGTAAGTTAAGGCACAATTTTTCTAATTCCAAAATAAGAGAATATTGCCTCGATTTTAGAATTTTTTTATATTTTTGAAGAAAATCAAAAAATTAATTTTGATTAAAAAATATATATTTTTAAAAATGAGCATGTAAATTAAATACGAGTGTGCAATTAATGACAAAATTAAGCAATATGAAGAAAGTGCAATTATACGAGTAATAAATACACAAAACAAATAATTAAAAATAAAATAAACAAAATACGCGATGCGAAAGAAAATCGAAATATCGAAAAATAAAGACGGGATTAATTTTAGAAGAAATAAAAATAAAGGATTAAATTAAAACAAAAATGAAAATTTTGAGGTAAAATGTGAAAATAAGGAAAAAGGGGTCAAAATGAAATTTTTTAAAGTTCGAGGGCCAAATTTGAATTTTTAGAAAGTTAAGGGTAAAAACATAATTTTTAAAAAGTTTGATGATCAAATTTGAATTTTTAGAAAGTTCGAGGGCCAAAAAATAATTTTTGAAAAGTTTAAAGGCTAAAACATAATTTTTGAAAAGTTTGGGGTCAAAATGGAATTTTAAAGAGTCCAAGGACTTTATGGGCAATTCGCCCAAAGATTTGACACATGGCAACCCTAGGGTTCAAGATCAAAGGACTAAATTGAAAATTATTTAAAATTATTGAGTAAATTTTAAAATAAATTAAAAATATAAAAAAGGACTAAATTACCAAAATAGAAAAATGCGAAAGGATCAAAAGGGAAAATAATCCTTTTACAAAAACACGCGGACCTTGAGGGTGTTTTCGGGTCGGATCCGGGTATGGCCAAAACGACGTCATTTTGGGGTGTTTAAGCCATATCCAAAATGACGTCGTTTTGGGGCTATAAAAGGGTAAAAAACTTTAAAAAAAATCATTTCACTCCTTTTTTTTAAAAAAAAAAAGCCTTTTATTCTTCTTCTTTTTTTCTCTCCAAGGTTCTCAAGCTGGCCAAGGGGAGCCGTCGTGCTTCACCGCCGACCGTCGTCACCAACGCCGGTAGAAAATTCCCAAATTCCTTATTTTTTCCATTTTTTTAGAAATATATAGATCTAGCCTAGATCTTTTGAAATCAAATCAAATTTTCAAAAAATATCCGAAATGTTTTGATTTTTTAGTTCTCTTTTAAATCTATTTTGATTTATATATTTATTTTGAGTTTTCAAAAGTTTTTTTTAAAAGACTTTCATCGGAGCCCCCTCTCGCGTAGATCGTCTGGTTCGGAAGGGCTCTCCATGGCTATGACGACGGCGACAGATCAAGGTATGAAACCTTAACTTTACCCTTTCTTTTTATTTTATATTTTCTTAATATTTGATTTCGAAAATAAAAAATAAAAATACAATGAATATATAATAAATATAAATATGTATATGCATAAAAAAAACAGTAGTACCTTACAAAAAAATAACTTTCAATTGTATTACGAATAGATCTCTTGTGGTTCGTAAAAAATACAACAATATCTGAGTTGGCTTTTATAACCATTTTACAATGATGATCTCTTGTTTTTTTGCCATTAAAATTTATTTTAACTCATCCCTAATTGTGCAAGTTTGACGGTGGCGGTGATTGAAGATGATGGTGGTGTTGTTGACATGGCAACATGTGAGTGGCTAGAACGAGCGACGACTGAACAACTTGCATTAGGGTTTCTAGGTTTTTTTTTCTTTTGATTTTTTTGGTGTAATTGAGTTTGTTTGGGTTAGGGTGTTTAGGTTTTGTTGGGTCATTGTAAGTGAACTTATAATTTGAGTGTAATTTGGACATTTAAATTTAAAATTTGTTATTTGGATTTTGAAGTTGGATCCAGATAAAATTGGGTTCCAACACCTATAAAACATGTGAAAAAAAAACATATAATAAAAATATATACATTTAAAAAATAATAATAATATAATAAAAGAGCATCCTTTATAGTGTATTTAAGAGCATTATTTTATGAAATAATAAAATAATGTGATGTTAATAAAGATTAAATAATCTATAATTTCCAGGTTCTTACCCTCATTTACAGTGTAGTTAAAAACAATAATATGGCAACAAAACTTTTCTGGTCTTTTAATCAAGCAAAGATCTCTCAATGGCAGATAAAAGAGAAAGGATGAATTGCTAAATTAAATATGAGCAAAGGGTCCAATCCAAATCTATACCCGTTCCCTGGAATTATCCACCTGAGATGCAGTGGGTCCAATTCGTTATTAGCTCATAAAGTAATGTTTTTGGAGGACTAATTACTTGATCTGCGAAGCTACACTTAGAAGTTAGGGGGAAGTATGGAAAAGTGAGAAAGTTAACAGTGCCCTATACACTGAGGGCCACCCACATGTACATGCTAAAGCCTGTAAGATCTCAAACAATAGAAATTTGAATAGCCATCCAAACACACAAAAGAAGAACCACATGTCAATCATTCCAGTACCAGCTCATCATGACATTGCACCCCTAACACCATGAGCAAATATTTGGCTCAAGGTTAAAATCCACAGTCCAATGGCAAGCAATTCCATATTGTTGCCAAGACCACCGGCTTGTCAGGTATTTAATTTCGAAAACTTTGAATTTTGAATCTTAAAAATAGATTCACTCTTAATTTTAGTGTTGAAAATTACACAAATAAGAATAGAACATTATGAAAGGCAAAGCACTTGGAGGCAAACAATTACACAATGAAAAATGGAGAATCCAAAAAGAACCTGAAGGCAAAAGGGTTCCAAGCTTCCAGCAATGATGTGAGCAGCGACAACGGAGAACCCAGAAGAGTGCAAGTTGCTTGAGCAGTTGAGTCTTGAAATATTGGACTATAATTTTTTATGGTGTTCTAGCAAGGACGATAGCGGTGACAACAGAGAACACAAAAGACTGCAAGGTGCTTGAGCCCTGAAATATTGGACAGTGGTGAGTGAAGTGACTGTACAGAAAAGGTGCGTCACTGCGTTGAGTTACGGTGGTCAGTGGTGACTAGTGGCTGTCGACACTCGATATTAGGGAGATTCGAAGATTTCAGAAAAATTTCATATTTTGGGAGATGAGATTTGAGAATATGAGATTAATGATTAGGATTACTGAATTAAATGAGAAATTTTAGTGTGTTTTTTTTTTGTTTTAAGATAGATATTTTGGGTTATTGGTTGAGTCAGGGTTAGTGGGTTAAGGACATTAGTGTGTTATGAATTTTTGGATTTTTTCGATGGGTCGGTGGTTGGGGCTTGGGTGGCAGTGAACTAACTGGTTAAGCCTAAACTTGATACATGTTATACATAATATTGATTTTTGGGGAGTTCGGTTAATAACTCGATTTAGAATTGAATTAATCGATAATCAAATTCTCAAAAAATCATTAAACAACCTTTGATCGATTAATCGAATTAGATCGATTCGATCGATTAATTCAGTTTTAACCAAAATTTGAATACCTACTAATCGTTAACTCTCGTTAAAAAAAAAATTTAAACCAATCAAATTATGACATGTAATATTTTTAATTAAAAATTTTAAATAATTTTATCCCATACATAATGTCAATTTTAAATGTATCATAATTTGATTGATTTGGAATAGAATAGAACTTTAAATACCTATTTAAAAAGACAAACTTCAAATACTTCAAGAAAAATTACATAATTTAAGTAACTATTTTTCATATAAATTTTTTAAATAATCATAAAAATTTTATTTATTTTTAAGATATTTTAAAAATTCCAGGTGTCATTCTCTTGTTGTACCATCATATCAGCCCTTAGTAAAAATAATGGAGTCTTTTAGTAAGAAAGTAAAATGCAATATCACTTTTAGTACAGGGTCTCCACAGTAGTTTTACCCATTTAATTCTTTTCACTTTCCCATGAATCATTTCACTTCCCAGAACCTCTCCCCCTTTCACGCGTAAGAAATCGCATCCAAACCCTTAAAGAAATCCGCCGCTGCCGTTTAACACCGTAATCGGCACCATTTAAGCCTTTCTCAAACTCAAACTAAGCCTTTCATTCTCTATTTTCTAAATATACAAAGAAAATCATCAAAAACATTTCTCACCACAGACAAAGCAAACTAGAATAACTCTATAATACCTTGGCTCCGTCACCGAACGCCGCCTTCGCCTGTCGTCCAATCAGCCACCGGTTTTGACTCACGGCGTGTCCTCGAATCTGATGGCTTCCCCACTATCCGGATTTTGACCAGTGTCTTGGTTTTTAAAGATCGGTAAGGGATGACTTCTCCATTAGTTGCTTCTCTGGTTTCTTTCTTTGTTTGCTGACTTTTGGTTTGGTTATGGGTGTTGATTTAGGGGACCGGTTAGGAGGTAGTGTGGTAGGGATTAGAAATGTTGATAGTGTACGTGTGAGGTTTCTGGATTAGGCGGTGATATGGTTGTGACAGGCTTGAGTGGGGGTTTGCTGCGTTATTCAGGGTTTAGGGATGATGTTAATAGTAGTTTAGGTGATGCTTGTTGAACAGTGATTGAAGGTTGTTGGGTTAATGGCTGGAGTTTGGGGTCAATAGAGCAGATGTGCGTGTGAGACTATGGTTGTGGAGGATGGTGTTTACTGGTGGACTCGATAAGGCTTGGTTAGTAGGGGTTTAAGAGAGGACCATTTGGTGGCTGCAATGGGGTTAAGGATGATTGTTAGAGAGGGAGTAGGGATGGTGGGAACCGAGAGTTGTTGGGTTGGCGCAGCTTTGTTTCCTTGTTCTCTCTCTCTCTCTTACTAACCTCCTTTATGCCTTTTTCAGGTGCTGTTTTAATTATTGACTGAGATAATAAAAAACCCTAGTCTGGTCGAATCAGCTAAGCCAACCAGAGGCCGAGATGTCGTCGACTCTACTCGAGGTGACTCGGGCTGCTCATGAAGATGTGGAACAGCTTGAGCGGCTCATAGTGAAGGACCTGCAAAATGATCCGCCTACCGCCAAAGATAGATTGTATCAGAGCCACCGTGTCCGCAATAATATTGACACCATCATCTCCACCACTGAGAAGCTAGTAATACTTCCCTATCCTATGTGAAATTGAGTTACTGCTATAGCTTTATTTTGTGTCTTTTTATTATTTATTTTTGAACGTCTTCAGATTGAGATATATGAAGATAAAGATAATGCTAGGAAAGATGAAATTGCTGCTCTCGGAGGTCAAACGGCTACTGGCATTAATGTCTTTAGTGCATTTTATGATAGATTGAAGGAGGTAACTTTTTACTTTGTTT
Organism: Gossypioides kirkii; assembly: GCA_005610355.1. Classification (NCBI taxonomy): domain Eukaryota; kingdom Viridiplantae; phylum Streptophyta; class Magnoliopsida; order Malvales; family Malvaceae; genus Gossypioides; species Gossypioides kirkii. Next base: position 39,263,893 of record CP032253.1, on the reverse strand, counting down.
TTAACCTGGAGCCAAAAATGCTAAGCTGGAATTTTACACAAATCCTACTTTTTTCTTAGAAGCATGAATAAATCTGAGTGATTTTGATTTTCAAATATATTTTTTTAGCAAAGGAGGAGAAATTTAATCCAAAATTGATGTTTAGTGAAGTAATTGTTACTTAAATGCAGATTCGTGAGTACCATAGAAAGCACCCAGCTGCTCGACTTGTCAATGCTAATGAAGAGGATGAGACTTTACTTAAGGAAGAACCAGTTATTGAGTTCAGTGGCGAGGTATCTTCTCACCCCCTCCCCAACACTTGCATACAATTAAGCACCTTTTGTTGCTGTAATTTCCTATTTTATGTTGTGTTTTCTTTCTGCCATCTGGTCTTACTTGTTAGCTATTCATTTCAGGAAGCCTTTGGTCGGTACCTGGACCTCCACGAATTGTTCAATCAGTTCATTAATTCTAAATTTGGATCCAAAATTGAATACTCAGCTTACCTTGACGTCTTTTCACAGCTGCACAATATCCCTTGGAAATTGAAGTCAACACGGTAAAATATCCTCAATTCTATTTTTATTCTTGCTATTCTTAAGGTGCTTTACCACAGCTTAATTTCTTTCTGTGGTTCTACTTATTTGGCATGCTTCTTATACTGTATTTACAAATATTGTTATCTGTAGGCAATACAGGGAGTACATGGAGAATTTGCTGGAGTATCTTATTTACTTCTTTCAGAGGACTGAACCACTGCAAGATCTTGACAGAATCTTTTCCAAGGTTTCATATTATTTACATTAAAAGTGAATTGAATATCTTTATCCAAAAATAGATTCTTAAACTTTAGGATGCTATGATGCTAAACTCGAACCAATTTTGTAACATGGGGTTATTCTTTTTCTAGAAAAAGAATTGACATGAGTGATGAATCTGACTTGAGCTATAAATAAAATGGTTCTGATAAATTGAAATACATTTATGGTGGTTTATGATAGGTTGAGGCTGAGTTTGAGGAGCAGTGGGCTAATGGCCAGGTACAAGGATGGGAAAAGCAAGGTCAAGAAAATGAAGATGATCCTGCTCAACATACCATGATTGATCTTGATTATTACAGTACAGTTGAAGAGCTTATGGAAGTGGGTCCAGAAAAGTTAAAGGAGGTAATTTTGGTCCTCTTTGATTATGTCATCATTGCTAGACACTTTTTGTTGTAGTGACTCCAATCACTTCAGTTCAGTGCTTAGAAATGTGTGTTTTCCATTTTTTTTAGGCAAATGCATGATCAAGTTGTATTAAAGAGTGAAAAATGAAGAAAAAATTGCTATTGTATTATCTGATCTTGTCACTATAAACATCTTATCTTGCTGGTTACTTTCAAATTAATTAGTTATTTTGAGAATGAAAAATATTATGTGGTTCTGGCTATAAATTCTTATGCTGTGATTTAGTGTTCATTTGTGCTATGTTTGGAAACATAAATTTGAAATTTTAGATTTGGAATTCATTTGTAACCTCAGAGTAGTTCTCTTCTGTTTTAATTGCTGTTATGTGGGTTTTAAGATCCATCACAATTACATGTCAAGCTTTTCACTTTGCCAGAACCCCAAAGGCGTTTTGAGATTTTTGAGGGAATTATTTGATATGTACTTGAAATACTTTGCTAACATCCTAAAAGTTAAAAATGAATTAGATCTTATTGGGCTTCCTTCTTAGTTGATGATGGGTGAATTGTCTATTTATCCTTGCAGGCTTTGGCATCATTAGGACTAAAAACTGGTGGTACTGTCCAGCAGCGTGCAGAGAGGCTTTTCCTAACCAAGGTAATATGTGCTCTGACCTTTCATTTTCTCGAAATACCCATATCTGATGCTTATCTAGGCTTGTATTTCTTCTAAAGATCTTCCAAGTACATGGTTCATATATATTGAACATATTTGTTTTAGACAACATACCTGAATTCAACATTCACACCTGGGTTTGAGTAACCTCGGCTAATAGCTCTTTCTCTCTTTTGGCATTGTACTTCTGGTAATCGTGATTATATTTAGGATGGCAACTGGGATTGTACTATTATTTTGAAATTTGAAATGGTTTTCGGGAAATCTTAATATTAGACTCTCATCCTAGGATTTGCTCAAATGAAATAGGAATATATTATTTCGAGTGATGTAGAAAGGAAATAGGCTAGAGGGTTTGAAGCCTGGTATTAGAGGATGATGAAGGACAACCAGTGATGAAACCTGATACAGCTATGAAATAATATGAGACTAGATTATGTTGCAAAATGTTGATTCTATAGGCTGGTTTAATAGTAATTGTGTCAAATAAATTGGAAAAAAAAAAAACGTATATTTAATGTCTATATGTTTTTCACAGCACACACCTCTGGAAAAGCTGGACAAAAAACATTTTGCAAAAGGCTCTCATGGACCTCGACAAAATGGTTCTACTGCAGTTTCACAAGACATTAACAGTCTGAAACATATTGCATTGATGGAGGCCAAGATGAAGAAACTCTCTGATTTACTGAGTAAGGTTAGTTGGTTGCTTACTTTGCCCATAACTGTCTTTGATAAAAATGTGAAATATGAGAGAAAGCCTTTGCAAAAGTATGTCGCTGCTGTTTGTAGTCCAGATATGGTAACTATAGTAGATGGTTTTAACTACTATTTCTGTGATCTTTTACAGACAATTGAACAAACAAAAGAAAATGTGGTAAAGAAGCAAGCATTGACATACGAGGAAATGGAACAAGAACGTGAGGAGGTAAGTTAATCTCTTGGCATAGTAATTCAAGTGTATCTAATACTAGAACAAAATCCATTGCTTATATTGTGATGGTATGATTATAGGTCACTAACACTGGCCCTCAGCACCTTGTATGGATGGCTGTAGGTAGAGTTTTGAATGCTGGGGCCTGTATGGACCAATCAGCTAGGTGTCAACCTTTTTACAGGTCTGCAGGCCTCACTTTCGGGCTTAATTGGGCTGTTTATTTCTGCATTTTTACTTAAATCTAAAGGACAATTTAAATGGAAGAAATTAGGAATTTTAGTATTTTACATAATTCCTATGACCATATATCAGGCAAAACAAATAGAGGGGATGAAATATCTTTGATCAAATTAACTGATCAAATGGAGGTGAAACAACCATCGACTTTGATTGTTCACTACATGAATGTTTTATCTTTGATTGGACTTTTTCTTTTTTCATGAGAAGTCGCTGACGTTTGGGCAACTGTCATGGTTAACCAGTGCCTTTTGAGTTGTCGGCTCCTCATCTAATCTCTGTTTTTTTAATAGTAAACAAAAGCAGAAACTTTTTCTTGAAAATTTTAGCTATCTTTAATTTCTATCTGTTGTGGTTGTCTTACAATAAATTGTTGCTTTCTAACAGGAAGAGACACAAGTTGACACGGAAAGTGATGATGAAGATCAACAGATCTATAATCCTCTTAAATTGCCAATGGGTTGGGATGGCAAGCCTATACCTTACTGGCTTTACAAACTTCATGGTCTTGGTCAGGTAATTTCTCCTACTAATTCTTTATCTGATGTGAATTTTGGCGCATGCAGCTACTTTGCCAACTTATAGATGACTAAACAAAAACAGTGAAAACTCTAGCAAATATAACATTAAATATTTTTTATTGTTTTGTGATTTCTTAAACCTATAGGTATATTTTACTTGATGTTTTACAACTAATTCTAATAAAAAGGTTGATGTTTCTCTCCACATTTTCTTCTAATTCAAGAGGGAGGAGGAAGTAGGAGTGTTAGTGAGACATCTGTACTTCCAAGTTCAACTTGATCATTGTTCAGTGGAGGTCGAGGTCGAGCTATCAAGCAAGCTAAATTATAATATCCTAACACTTGACAGATTAACTCGCGAGACTAAGCAAGCTTTTCTATTTTTAATAATATTGGAAACTCTCAATTTGAACTCAAACTCAAAGCTAAGCTCAATCATAAATAATCAAGTTTGAAATTAAGCATTAAAATCATTCGTACATTTTACTAGATAAAATGAGCTTCATTGAATCTAGCTGAGTGAACTTGAGCAGTTTGATTTTTATCTTGATCTTGGCTCTAGGAGGAAGGATGGAGTGGCTGTGCTAGGGCTTTTGAATTTTTCTTCACTCTTTGATTGCCTAGTTATTTTTGAGTGCCGGGTCTCATACAGCCCTGCCCCCCATTTCTTTTTTATTCTTCAGGAGTTTAAGTGCGAGATTTGTGGGAACTACAGCTACTGGGGCCGTCGGGCTTTTGAGAGGCATTTCAAAGAATGGCGGCATCAGCATGGCATGCGATGCCTTGGTATTCCTAACACCAAGAACTTTAATGAAATCACCAATATTCAGGTATGAAATGTTTGTTTTTCAGATATTGTGCAATGATCTGCCTATTATGTGGTTTTTTCCTGATAGTGTATGTGCCATACCTTTGGTTTTCTGTTTCACAACCAATGCATTGTTTGTCCATGTAAAGCAAAAAGATAGCCAGAGTTTACTTCTCCTTGTACACAAACGAGCCTATGTACTTTGATAAGTTGTTATTTCAAATCTAATTTAAGAGTTTATTTAGGTATAAATTTGTAGTGATTAACATGGAAGCTTGAAATTGGAAAATTGGTTGTGCAGGAAGCACAAGAATTGTGGGAGAAGATACGAGAGCGGCAAGGAGTAAACAAGTGGCGTCCAGATCTTGAAGAAGAATACGAAGATAAAGAGGGCAACATTTATAACAAAAAGACGTATACCGATCTGCAGCGACAGGGACTGATTTAAAGACGCTTGTGTTGAGAGCTAGATGTTTCCCATGCCACAGGACATGGTGCTTAATTTTGTTACCTGTTAACCTTGATCATCATGTATGTATGATTAATGCTGTTGAGGGATAGAGGTTGGAAGAGTTTATAAGACTGTTGTCTGAATTTGTAGCTCAACAGAACTAAATACTTAGTTCAAAGTAACAGTTAAAACCTGGAAAATTCGCTTGGGCAAGACCTTGTGAATATGAATGCTGAGCCATTTACACCTCGGAGGACGAGCAATATAAAATAAAAATTGACAATGCGACCGAGAAATTTGAACAATAGATTTCACATTTATACCCCAAAGTCAAATGTTTCCTTCCTTTTTTAGCGAACTCACAAGAAAGGAAAAGAATATAGATTACAACATATTGAGGCAATACTGAGATGGTTAATTCTGTGGGTGTCATGAGTTTGAAGGAAATTAGGGATTTTGGAAAGGATGAGTAACGGTTTAAGGCAGCGAAAGGTCGAGAATTAATGGAAGCAGATGGACAAGAGGAACTAATGGGCTTGAAGAGTGTATCAGAGGTGAATGCAGAAAAATCGAAAAAGATAATGGAAGATGGGCCAACAAATCTTTATGCTCTGAAAGGAAAAGGCTCAATATCCATAGCTGAAGGATACTGACGATTTCAAGCTAGGAGCACTTGAAATGTTGATGCTGACTGTCTAAATATAATGATAGTACAATTTAATTACAAATTTGTTACAACAATTTCATGTATAAGGGCTGCCAGCAGCGGAGCCATGTAAGGTCCCTCCAAAGTTTTTTTTTTTTTTTTAATTTAGTCTTTTGTAAATATATTATAATCCTCCCAAAAATATAAATAGGTCCTATCAAGATTTAATATTTTTACAATTTCCTCTTTTGTGTATATATTATGCTCTCTTAACAATATAAGTAGGCCCCTCCAATATTTTTTTAGTATTAAAAATAATAAAAATTTATTCTTGATAAAAATAAAGAAAAAATATTCTTGAAGAAATTAAATTACTCAAGATGACTTTTGAAAGCTATTTTTTAAATAATAATAATTTAATATTTATTTAATATTTTACTTAAAATGATAATATTTTATAAGTAATATATATATATATATATATAAAAGAAAAGAAAATATGAAAAAACTTTTATCATTTTTCCTCCAAAATTTTAGTATAAGGTATGTTTTTCTTCAAACTTTTTATAGATTTTGAATCTTTGAAGCTTGTTTTACTATATGTACTAACAATTTTTTTTATCAAGTATATTAAAAATTGTCATTAAAAGATATTGATTAAAGTTTATAAAATTAAGTGAAATCTGTATGTTTTTGGATGAAAAATTATTAAGAGAAGGTTTTTAACTTGTTAGGAGTGTAAAAATGAAACAAAAATAGCTAGATAAATGTTATAGTAAGTTTCGGTCAAAGTGAAGCGAGGAAGAAAATATTGGTCATTTTGTTTAAAATTATGTCAAATGATAACTTGTGAAGCAGTGAGCATTCCGGTGAAAACTGAATAAAAAATGGTTAATATAGTCGAAAGTTATGTGAATTTTAGATCAGGAAACTTAAGTTGTCAACTTGATAAACCATATATATTCAAGCTTGTCATTAGTAGTTGATTTACTATATCTAGCTATATTAATTTTATTTTTATGAATTTTGAATGATTTAACTGGTATTTAAAAGATTATGTTTCTAATTGAAAACTATTATTTCAATTGTAAAATTAGTAAATTTTTATTTTAAGTTGAATTTGAATATTATGATTTAGAATGGTTGAACAAGCACACAAGCATTAGTATGTTTGATGAAAAGTATAAAATTTATATTATGCGATTTATGATTTGAATATGAAATGAAAATGAGAATGATATGAAAATGGAAATGGAAATGGAAATGAAATGGATGTTACAGTTATTTTACTTTTTTATAATTTTATAAAATTAAATTTTAGGATGAGTTTCAACGATGAAAATCGTCAAAACAAGGCTTCGCAATAAATGAAAGAAGAGTTTCTTACAAATAATCTTGTTGTTTATATTGAAAGAGAGATTGCTAAAACTTTTGATTCAGAATTTATATTTAGTGATTTTATTTCCTTGAAAGAACGTCATTCACAATTTTAAGTAATAATATATCATTTCTTCTTAATTGTTGGAATATTGCTTCTTTTGAATCAATTTTTCATATGCTTAAATTTATTGTCATGTTGGAATATTGTTTCTTTTGAATTAATTATTTATATGTTTAAATCGATTGTTATGCTGAAATGCTACTTCTTATTAATCAATTGTTTATATATTTAAATCGATTATTACATAGCACGTTTAATTTTAGCTTGGCCCCCAAAATTAACATCCTGACTCTACCATTAAGGGTTGCTGCAACAATTGTTTCTCTATCACGAATGAAATATCAAAACTCTTCTCTTCGTCATCTTCTATTTTCCTTAAACCTCTAATTTCTTCAGTAATTTCAGTAGACAAACAAGTGGGTTAGAACATTGTGGTATTAAATCTACCGAAAGATCTAGTGATTCGAGTTGGGAAAGCAGAGGAAGGCCTTTGTCATGGTTGGTTCTGATGGTATCGGGATGCAACTCCAAGAGTAGCTGGAAAAAAACAATTGGAAATATTGCAGGATGAAAACATAATTCCAAAGTGACTGGAAAAGCATAAAGAAAATATTGATGTGAAGTTTACTTAGCAACAACAGAGTAAGAGGTCAAATTTATCGAGATTCAGGGATACATTAGTAGGATCTTGGACCTGTTGTCTCAAAAAGGCCAAGCACCACAACCTCTTACCATTGCAACCATCAACCAGAAAACTAATCAAGTACATATTCGAATACTATCTAAAGCTGATGGAAAAAAAAGCCAGTTCAGATAACAATTATTTATGACAATGAAAGGTATACTTATCAACCAAATGAATCATGTGTTTTAGCTCCAAAACCAACAATAAACAAAATCATCTGGTCTTCACTTGAACTGTCGCATCACTCAATTCGATTTGTACATCTTCACCATTGTAAACTACCAATGACACCTTCGCATCCCCCATACTCCAAATGACCAAAAATTCAAGTAGGACACATTCTATAATATCCAGATCAATGTATGACATCCATTCAAATTTTAGTGCACAATTATAAATTTTGTTATCTACAAAGTTTTAAATTCCAAATTATTGTGTAATTATTATATGTTTGAAAAATTCAATAACTAACTTTGGCTTTTGAGTGTTGATTAAAAGCAATCGAATATCTTTGAGTTGCTCCGGTAGTCCCACATAACTCGGATCATGGTTCCACCTACTCAAACAATATGTTAATTCGAACATATAATAAATAAGCAACATTTACTATGGTAACTATATATTGTTATCAAATGAATTTTACTTAGTCACCAATGGGAATGTATAAGGGACGTCCACTCGGGGAAGTAAAAATGGTAGTTGCCACCATGCCCATGACTGCAACAAGAGTAGACAACTATCGATTGACATCCTATTCGATTCTATCACTCGACACAACTCCTTGTACAACGTGGCCAACAAGGCTGATCCCCAACTTAATCAAACACATTCGTTGAAGTCGACCAGGTGTAGTAGCCACCTTATGTGTACCAAATTTTGAGATTTATCAGGCATTAGAATGCCTCTGATTAACCTCAGGATGAATGCTTAGGTGTATTGTTCGTTGACGACGCCAGTCGTGTTCGGAGGAAGATCTTTGAAATTATCTTGCAACCATCTCATCTCTATCTAGCCACCTTGAAACGTGTTCAGCGCCTTCGCTAAAAATGCCTCGCAAAGGTCCCCCTTACCAGGAATGACCATTGCCCCCATAACGACTAACCCATCCATAGGTAAATTGAGTTGTAAAGCTATGCTCTCGAGTGTTATTATACACTCACCACATGAAAGATGAAATGTGTGTGTATTGAGTCTCTATCTTTCCACTAACGCGTTGGTAAGTGTAGGATCCAATTTACAACCCTCGAGCATATGAGACGCATGTAAGAATCCCGCATCTTGCAAATAACTACGAATTTCACTGGATGCACTCTTTTATAAATTGTGTATGAACTCCTCCAAAACACGATCATTCGTCTATTTATATCAACAAAATAAAATAATTTTAAAATAAAATTAAAACTTTAAAAACTTTAAAATTAATTTAATTGAAAATAACAAAATTTAAAATTTTTTCTTACCATTACCGATTGAGCAGTGGAAATGTGCTTGTTGTCGAAACGAATAAGAGAACTTGTCATTTGTGAAAAATTAATCTAAATGAATAATCTACTAATAATAAAATAAAGCTATAATATTTTTATACAAATTTAATGAAAAATTTCAAACAAAACTTGAAAAATTGAGAGAATTGATAGAATTGGGAATTTAGAGAGAATGAAGAGAGTTGGATTTGAGTGAAATGAACGGAAAATGACTTGGGTATTTATATGAAATTAAAATCACTGTTGGGTTGTTTCAAAATTTTACCATTGGCGTGTTTGAATTTTTACCATTAGGGAAATGACCATTGGAGGAAAGCGCGTCCAATTGGATGCGCTTTCACAACCTCTTTCCAAAATCGGCTTATTTTTCTAAATTAAAAAAAACGGCCTATATGGCTAATTGACAAAGTATTTCAACATATTTGGACAATTTAGTCGACCTACAATGTAGTTTACCCTTTGATTTAATATGGACCAAATGAGTAGCTTAAACTTTGAAGAGACTTTATTACCCTTCATCGTTTAAATTGCACATTTTTTAAAATTATGAAAATTTTTATATTTTTATAATTTTAAATTTATTTTTTTATTTTAAGGAGTTTTAAAATTTTCACAATTTTTTATAATTTTTATTTAAAATATAATATTTTTAATTTTTAAAATATTTTTTTAATTGTTTAGGTACTTTTAAAGAGTAAGAACCAAATTACCAAAGAAAATTATACAGGTACCATTTTATAGCAGTCACATCAACATTTTTAACCGTAAAATGACCAAAATTTTTAAATAAAAAAGAACGAGATTAAAATTTAAATTGGGTAAATTACACTTATATTCACCCAGCTATTGGTAAGTTTCTTTTTTGGCCGTTTAACTATGAAAAGTTACAAACTAGTCACCTAACTATTTAATTTTTTTTTGGTCACCTGTAGTTAAATGATTGACGAAAAGATGATGTGACAACTTTTAAAATCAGCATAATTACAACTGTAACCCTCAGCATTTACACATTGTGTTAATTTAGTCTTGATTTCAAAAAAATTAACTCTCAACGCTTGCACGTTATGTAATTTGTTTTTTTTTTTTTCCAGTTTTTTGGTGACCCTTCCACCTAAAAAGCTAAAAAAGCAAATATATCAACTACATTTGATTAGAAATATACCAAAGAATGAACACACCAAAAAAATCCAATATAATAATTTTTATCTTTTCTTATTCTTTTAAAATTAACCCTCAAGTCACAAATAAAAGCAAAACTAAAAAAAACTCAAATTACATAATGCGTAAATGTTACAGGCTATTTTTTTTGGAATCAAGACTAAATTAACACAATGTATAAATGTTGAGGGTTAAATTTTTTATTATGTTAATTTTAGAAGCTTCCAAGTTATTCCGTTACTAATTTAAAGGTTGGTGACCAAAAAAGAAAAATATAAATAATTAGGTGACCAAACAAGAAATTTTCTAATAGTTGGGTGACTACCAATATAGTTTACCCTTTTAAATTTTTAAAAAGTACAACTAATGGCTTCATGAAGGCCAAAATACAAGGGAGATTTGGTAATTGTTAGGGCTTTCCCATTGTACTCAAATGCCTACGACACAAGTAACAACCCGATTTTTAGTGGAGTCGAAAACAGTAATTTCGGGATCACAACTTCAATGAGTCGAGTCATAAATTTATATATTATAATGCTATGATGTTATTAGTATTGTATTTAAATTTTGGTTATGAGATTTTAATGTTTAGATAGTTAATTGAGTAAAAAGGATTAAATTGAAAAAGGTGAAAAATAGAATTTGCTTGATTAGAAGGACCAAATGGGTAAATTAGCCAATAGAGTTTGAGATAGTGGAATTTCATGGCATTTGAGTGTTAATGGATTGGTTAATTAAGGCTAAAGGTGATTAAAGAAGCTTAATTATGAAAGTTACAAAAATTACAAAATTGTCATTACTATATAAATGAAATAAAAGAAAAGAAATAACAATTTCATCATATTTTTCCTATTCTCTTCTTCTTCTTCACGGATAAGGAGGAAAAACTAGGGTTTTTCATTGTCAATCTTTGAGCTTTGATTTGGGTAAGAATATCTTGACATCTTTTTTTAGTAATTTTCATGTTTTTGAGTCCATATTAGCTTAATCTAGCTAAACTAAGGACAAATTTGTAAATCTGTCAAAGGGTATAAATCTTGCCATTGTTGGAAAAAGCTTGTTCTTGAAAGTTTATTGAAGTATTGTGAGCTTGGTTTATAGATTTTATGATTTTGTGAAGTTATTTATGATGAAATTAGGGTTTAAGGACTAAAATGTGAAAATGGTGAAAAAACATGTATTATTGTGAAAATAATTATATGTAGGGATTGGGTAAGCACCTTAAAGTATTCGGATAGGATTGGTTGTGTAAGAGAAAGGTTATTTTGCATATTTTGTGTTTAAGGACTAAATTGAATAAAAGTAAAATCTTAGGGGTAAATTCATAAATTTCCCAAAAAGGATCAAATTGTATTAAATGACTTATTTACACAATTTAATGAGAAGCTTGGATTATTTTTTGATTTAGATTACGATCGTGCCATGGATCGAGGAAAAGGAAAATTAGCAAAATAGTCCTTGGAGCCTATCCGTAACTACAATTCAGTCTTGTAAGTTCGTAATATAAATTTTGTATTTAGATTTACTTGTATCTATTTATACATGTTGCAAACAAATGGTAACACATGTAAACCAAGGAGATTGGAAGGAAAGATCAACAGAGATAGTAGGTTTTAAGTCGGTAAATTGAAACCGACGCAATGGCTGGGGTACCGCATATATTGCGAGTCCTCAATAGCTAGTGTGAGTAGCATCATGAGTTGGGAAAAGAGATATGAATCCTAGAATGGATTTCAGGCCCTATGATGGTTAGGATTTATGCATAAGTACATATTTATGCATAAGTACATATTCTCAATAGCTCATGTGAGCAGTATCGTTAGGGAACAGTTATATGAACAGACATCGTACCGATAGCTAGGGTACCGCATATGTTATGAGTCTTCGATAGCTCGTGTGAGCAGCATCGGTATTGGTAATAGAGATATACGAACGAAAAAAAGGAAACACTAAATATGGCTTGAGGAAGCAAAGATTTATCCTGACTGGGTTAAGTTATAAACTGCTCTATGCATATGTTTGGTAACTCGTTTAAACCCTTCGGACTTACTAAGCTATGAAGCTTACCAGTGATGTTATTATTGTTTCGTAGATTTATTTTGCTGCTTGAAGATTGAATCATCTCGAAGAAGTCACACATCGCGGAGCTCGTTCGGTAGTTTTTACATCACTTGGTTATATGACATGTACTAGGATGATGTTATTTTGTAATGCTTGACTTTGTGTTAATTGGTATAATGTCAAACTTGTGTTAAATGTTTGAACTCATTCAAAATGCTTGTTTAATGTTAAGTGTAGGCATTTGGCTTTCAAAATGTAATGTTGTGTTTTGTTCTTGAATACTTGTGTTGTCTATTTATACAATATGTTTATGAAATAAAATTTGGATGATGAACTTGTGTAAATATTTGAATTCTTCTTACTTGTTTCGATAGAACTCTTGCATGTATTAGTAGAAGTACAAGGTAGGAGAGAGGTTGGTTACTGACTTGTATTGTATCACTAGTACCATGATAAGTATCGGTAGTTCTGTTCATAGTAGTATCGATAGTTTGGGTACTTGTATCGATAGAAGTTGCAAGGTAAGACTTTTTAGCTCCCTAGAGTTTTTAGTATCGGTAAAAGCATGACTTGTTTCGATAGAAGCTACACTTGTATCGGTAAAACCATCACAACTATCGGTAGAAGTTTGCATCTATTTTAAATTGCTTACTGACTTGACTATGACCGATACCTGTCCAACAGGTATCGATAAAGTCTCCAAAAATCGTTAAAATGACATTTTTGCCCTTATTGAGTTGTGATTATTTTTAATTAATGATTTGTGTCATGCATAATACATTACTTTATTAAAATTTGATTAAATGAAATAATATTGAGAGATAGTCTGCGATATATGATCAAAAAGACCTCGAGACCCTAATCGACGATGGTATCGAGTTTTGGGTGTTACAACATAAATGACAGAGTGGGTTCAACAGTTTTTTATAATAATTCCATGTACCTTTGTCGAGTGCTATGCTGTGGGTTGTGGGCAATCTGGACCGCTCACTGCAAATGGCTTCATGAAGGTCAGAATGCAACTGTAAAGGAGATAGTACATTTCATCAGGAAATTTTTGGGTGAAACAATGAAGGAAATAGGTACGAGGGCAGGGAGTATCATACCTACTGGGGTGTGGACGCCGTCTCAAGCTCCTTTTGCCAAAATAAATTTTGATGCTAGTTTCTGCAGGTAAAATAATAGATCTTGTTTTGGGATTATGATTAGAAATAATCTTAGCAGCATTATATGTTCAAAAACGACTTTACATGACAACATAACTTCACCATTTGCAACCCAGGTGATGGCTTGTCTCTAGGCAATTCTGGTATGGGCTCAAATGGGCTTACTGAATGTAGAAATCGAAGGAGACTACTTGACCGTCATTCGTAATCTGACAGAGAATAGTGGGGAATGGTCAGTAATGGGGATATATTTCCTAAATATTCGCGTTACCTATGTATCTTTTCAAAGGTGTGTAGTTATTCATGTTAAAAAGCATATAAATGGTGTTGCTCATAATCAAGCTACAAAGGATCTTAAAAGGAGAGAAGAATATTATCTTGTGGGTGAAATTCTTGTCTATGCTCTCGAAGTTGTTGAAGCAGATCGTTGCCAATCGCATCCGGCGAGGCACATATGAATCTGAACCTCTGATATGGACCCGGATAAATCAATAGGTGGAAGATTCTTTAGGTCTTTTTAGATGAAGGAGTGTTTGATTCTGAAGAGTCACCATGGTTTTGATAGAATGCCTTCCAATATACTGTTGTTGTAGATCGATGGAATTGATGGGATTTTACTCTGATTTTGGTTATTGAGGGGTTTTGCTTTTCAGTCGCCTGGGAAATGAACGATCTGCCTCGGTGGTTGGGGTTTTTTTTTTATATTTTCTTTAATGCTTTTGTTAGTTACTTTTCTTGCTTTATTTCTTTTGCATGTTTATTTGCTTTGGATTTTATTTGGGTTTTCTTGTATTGTGTTTTATTAGGTCTTCTCTTTTTCGGCCTACTGCTTCAATAAAACCCCAACCATTCTTATTAAAAAAACCTAATAAATATGGGTAAACTACAAAAATAGTCACAAACTTTGGTATTTTTTTTACCATTGAACTAATCAAAGTTACATTTTGGTCATTGAAGTTATTGACTTATAACGTTTTGGTTACTCATCCGTTAATGGTCATTACAGCCTTGACAAAAAAGTGAGGTGGCACATTAATTCAAGGATTAATATCCAATTTGATCCCTAAAGTATAATTAAAACATTCAATTTGATACTTTTACAACATTTTTAACAATAATAATAAAAATTATTAAAAATTCTAAAAATATATTAAAAAAATATGAAAATTATTATTTATTTTTAAAATTATAATTATATAAAAAATAGAAAACTCATAAAAATTCTAAAAATTATATAATAATCAAAAGGCGTATTTACAAATTAAAAAATTCATCATCACTTTATCCCACCTATAAAACCAACCCAATAAAATGTACATATGTTTTACTCAGAAAGGATTGTATGAAACATGTATATTATCCATTTTCAATAGTTTAATACCACATCATTAATTTCATCCTAAATTTTAGGATTTTCATTGTGCTGAAATTTAGGATAAAAATGTTGATATGGCATTAATCTATTATATATATATATATATAACATGACATCACTGTTTCATACAATCTTTTCTCTCAACTTTTATCACCGTTAGATATAGTTATTAGGTTGTTGAATTTGTGGTTTTAGTGCTTCTTGTTATACAAACTTCTGGATTTTGAGAAAGTTATTCATTTTAATTCCTCTCTTGCATCTGAATTTTTATTTCTATGGATTGATTACTTTAAAAAATAAATAATAGATTTTTAATATTTTTGTTTAAGTTTACGTTTTGATCATCGTATTTTGATTCTAACAATTAGGTCGCAAAAATTATTGATTGATAACAACTTGATCATTTTTTGTTTATAGTGTTGTACGAAAATCATAACTGACCTGTTAAATGGTGACATGTGTTTATAGTGTTGTACGAAAACCATAACTGACTCGTTAAATGGTAACATGACTTCCGTGTCATCTCCACATAATTTATAAATATATTTTTAATTTTTTTCTTATTCTTTTCCTTTCTCTCCTCTGCTTTCCTCTCTTGTCCATCCATCTTTCCTTATCTCTTTTTATTTATTTTCTTTATTCTCCCTTCACAACTCTATCCGTTATCGTTGAATCTATCACCAAAGCTCCGATTAGAGGCCACCAAAATGAAGATATCTTTCTCCTCTACCCTTTTGGTATGTATTTTCAAACATGTCTCAAAAAGTTCACAAAATAAATAGAAAAATGGGTCAACGGAAAAATAATGATTAAAATGTTTCAAGCGGATTTGATATGCAATTGATTTGAAATTTTTTGAGCTTTGCATCGAGCAGAGATAGGGTTGGGTTGAACCAGATGCTAAGGGATGAAATTTAGTCAGACGTTCAAGATTATGGCCAAAGAATTGCTTGCATCTCACTGCCAGTGAAGGCCATGCCTCTATTGCTAAGCTTCTTCTCCTTTATAAGGCCAATATTAACCTCATTAATCGATGGAATCATAGTGTATGCACCCAACTTCATCGCCTTCTTTGCATTAATGTTTACAATTCAATTAGTTAATGAAAACCACAAAGTTCGAGTTTAATTTCTTTGATTTTTATTTGTGAAGCCATTAATAGATGCAAGACTTTATAGACATTAGAATATATGCTGGATCCAAAAAGTAAATGTAGGCAAAAGCATGGATGATAAAGAATTTGATGAGGACCAAGTGTTTGAGAGAAAAAGATCAGAAGAATAAGACAAGAATAGAGAGGAAAACCAGAAGAAGAAAGAGAATTGAGAGAAGAAAGAGAATTGAGAGAAGAAAAAATGTATATATTTGCTTAACTACCTCTTCCCTAATGGATTGGCTAATAAAAAGGTGAATAATGGGAACACAGAGACAACCTGGTATAAGCCCGAACGCATTGTTTCACCTATAGCATAAAACGACTCATTTAACTCTAGTATCCCCCTCCCCTCAAAGTGTATCGTTTCATTAAAAGGCTAAATCCAAACACAATGTTTTACCACATCAACTAAAATTAACAAAATTACAATTAAAAATCATTAATTGACCATTTAAGCTTGATTATTTCATATCAAGTATCCCCTCCCTCGAACACGATCCTTATCCTCAATGATCAAAAAGCAAATATTGCTGTTAAAACTCAGTCAGACTTTCTCAAGTAATGTCTTTAGGGAATGTGCTAGTCCACTCAACCAACACTTCTATAACTGCCTGATTACCCCACTTAACCATTCGTTTGTCGAGTATTCGAAGTGGAGTTTTGGCCGAAGCACCATCTATGTCTATAAAGGGCAGTGTAATGTAGCTCAGGTTTGTGCCAATGTGTTTCTTGAGCTGTGAAACATGGAAAGTTAGGTGGATTCGAGCACCAGCTAGTAATTTCAAGGTATAGGCAACCTCCCCTCCTAGCTTCTACAAGGTAAGGCCCGAAGTAACAAGGAGCGAGCTTCTAATTCTTCTGCTTTTTGATCGAGTGTTACCTATAGGATTGAAGCTTCAAATAGACTGGGTCCCCTATTTGAAAGACTCGATCAAATTGTTTCTTATCTAAAGTTGCTTCATTTGCTCTTGGGACCTTTGCAAGTGAAACTTTAACATGTTGCAAGCTGCTTCCCTTTTTGAGAGACTTTTGTCAACTGTAGCAACTTGAGATGCTCCGGCCAAATATGGCAGATGATGGAAAGGTTATTGCTTGTATAGAGCCTCATACGGAGTAGCCTGTAAAGTGGTATGGTAAGTGGTGTTGTACCACCATTCAGCTAGAGGAAGCCGTAAAGCCTAATCAAAAGGTCTTTCCTCTAGCATACTACTCTAAGCATTGGTTAAGGACCTTGGTCTGGCCATCGATTTGAGGGTGATAAGTCATGTATAAATGCAACTTAACCCCCATGTACTTAAACAAGGTCTACCATAAGGAACTAATGAAAACTTTATCCCTAACTGAGATAATGCACTCAAGAATACCATGCAGTTTGTAAATGTGTTCTATGTACTATTGAGCCACGATAAATACAATCAAAAGATGTGTTAAAGCCAAGAAGTGACCATACTTCATGAGTTTGTCAACCACCACCAGGATGGTATCCTTCTTTTTTGATAAAGGAAGGTCTTCAATAAAGTCTAAGCTCAAGTTGTCCAAGCACGATCAAAGATTGAAAGAGGTTGTAACAGACTTGGATAGGCTGAATGATCATACTTGCACCTCTAGTAGATGACACACTCCTTAACCCATTTTTTAACATCACTAGAGATCCCCTTCCAATACAAAATACTTGAGAGACGATGCTTGGTTTCATGAACCCTAGAATGTCCCCTAACAGCCTTACTATGAAACAAGTTAAAGGGCTTCTTCCTCAACTTGAAATCCTGGCCCACAACCACTTTCCCTTTTCTCCTCAAAGTTTTACTATCTCATGAGTATTTCAGATGAAGTTGAGCGTCTTGTTGAATATCGAAACAAATTTGCTGCAATGTTGGATCAAGGAAACAAGAGTCAAGGATTAAGCCCCATATTTCAGACTAAGAAAGACTACCAACACACTAGAAAAATTTCCCTTCTTGTGGGTGAACTCGGCGAGATAATGCATCGACAATTGTCTTTTGGTTCCCTTGTTTAAATATGATAGAGTAATCATAACCGAGCATTTTGGCGACCCATTTTTATTGGTACGAAGTGATAGCTTGTCAGTTAGAGAGAAATCTTAAACTCTGATGATCATCCTTAATGAGTAAATGTTTGCCCACTAAATAAGGATGCCACTTCTTTACAACCAGCAACACTACAAGCATATCCTTGTCATAAATGACAAGGACTGATGTTTGACCCCCAACCCTTTACTGAAAAAGGAAATAGGCCTTCCTTTTTGTTGTAGAACTACTACGACCCCCTAGCCACAAGCATCAGTTTCAACACAAAATTTAACACAAGAGCTTGGGTCAGTATCTGTTTGAGTTGGTCAAAAGCTTCTTGCTCATGGACAAACTAGCTCCAATGGAATTCTTTCTTAATCAAGGTTGTCAAAGGCTTGGCAATGACTCCATAATACCTGATGAACCTTCGATAGTACTCTGAGAGTCCCAAAACCCCTCAATTCCTTTACAGAGGAAGGTGTAGGCCAATTAAGAACCCTTTAAACCTTGGAAAAATCCATGGAGATAGCCTCTCTCGAAATAAGGTGCCCAAAATACTCTACTTGTGTGTTACCAAAATTACATTTCTCCTTTTTTTTTTTGCATACAACTAATAATGTTGAAGGATGGTGAGGAATTCTTTCGAATGCTTCAGGTGTTCTAATCATCAAAATACACTAGGGCGTCATCGAAGAATACTAAAACTGACTTCCTAAGTAGTTACTTGAAGATGTTGTTCTGTTCACGAGGGACTAAAAACTCGAAGGAGCATTGGTTAAGCTAAAGGGCATGACCAAGAACTCATAGTTCCCTTCATGTGTTTGAAATGTTGTTTTATGGATATCCCCTTCCCACATTCGGAATTGGTGATAACTCAACCTTAAATCGAGGTTGAAGAAGTAAACTACTTGGCCTAACTCATCCAACAGTTCCTTAATCACATGAATAGGGAATTTGTCTTTGACATTTAGTTGATTAAGCTGCTTGTAGTCCACACATAGCCTCCAACTGCCATTTTTTTCTTTACCATCACGATTGGTGAGGCAAAGGGGTTGTTACTGTCCCTAACAATACCAACTCAAGCATCTCTTTGATAAGTCTTTCGATCTTATTTTCTAAATAGCCTGGTATCAATATGGTCTAAATTTAACCTCCAGAGCATCATCTTGGAGAGGTATTTTGTGATCTTGTAACTTGATCGAAGGAAGTCCCGTGGGAAGCTGAAATACATCTTCAAAGTCAATCAACAGAAGCTCCATATCAGCACACAAGGTTTGGTTAGGTAATGTTAAAGTGGCATGATCAGAAGTGGTCAGCAACATAAGGTAGAGCCCTATCCTAATACACTAAAACATTTGGATAATTGAGCATCAGTGACCATATGTAACCCCCTAGGCAAAAGACCTTGAAGTGTGCATAATTTCCCCAAGTGCTCAAACTGCATAGTTAGTGAGGAGAAATCCTAAACAATATATCTTATAGCGAAGCCATTGAACCCTAAGAACCAAATCGTATCCTTTAATGGGAAGAACCATGAAATTAGTGGAAAACTAAAACCCTTGAGCCTCCCACAACATTAATCGACATGCCCCTTGCTTAACTAACTGAACTCCATTGGCAACTATCATCTTAAGTTTGCAAGATGGATCCACTGGTAACGATAGTTTCTTCATTAAGTGACAGTCCATAAAATTGTGAGTACTCCCCGAGTCAACCAAAATAATGACCTCATAATGACCAATAGTAGTTAACAAGCGCATCGTATTATAGCCCTACGAACATTGAAGGTATGTAATGACAAAATATGAGGAACTAAGTCTACTTCTCCCTCACCAGCTTCTAACTTTTTTGGATAGTCTTGAAACTCATTAGATGTGGAATGCTTAGGCTTAGTATACCCCTCAACTGAGGCCTCGATCACTAACTAATAGAATTGTGACTTAGGACACTTATGTCCTGGAATGTACTTGGAAGCACACCAAAAACATAGGCCATTCTTTTTCCTGTCATCCATCTCACTTTGAGAAAAGACCTTGATAGGGTTTTTGGCAGTGTTATGACCCTTAGGAGAAGTGGATGACCCAATATAAAGGTACCATTTAATAATAGTAAATAAGGGTTTGGGCAAGTATGCACCTCCAAAAGGGATATTCTTATTGGGACCCATTCCAATGATATCCTCAATCTGTTGAGCTAAAGTAAACCCTTCTACTAGAGAAGTAGACTTAAACAACCTTAAATATTGACCAATATCCAATTTGAGGTTATACACAAAAGTACTAATGGCATAACTCTCGAGCAAATGTAATTGGTTCAATAAACTCATAAAGTGATCGTGGTATTGGTCTACTATACTTGTTTGTTTAAGAGCCACCAACTCGATCATGGGGTTCAAGTGTCTACAAGACTCAAACTGCTCTTGCAAAACTCGAGCATACACCTCCAAAGTGAGTTACAAAAGTCTCCCGTGTCGCTAAGCAAAAAAATGATGCCATTCAAGCGCCCTTCCTTCTAAATGTAACATCACTATCCTGACCTTGGCTAGATCCTTCACATTTTCAGCCTAAAATATTACTCAAGTTTAGATCACCAACCTCGAAAATCTGTGTCATCAAATCAAGGACAAGTTAACTGTAATGCCCTGCTCATGATATCTCCTGAATTAGCTCGTGAATGAATGATCGAGTGTCCCAAATCTACAGCTGGTGACACCATAAACCCTTCATTGAGTGGAAAGCTAGGAGGTGGCGTTCCTAAAATACCCTTGCCCCTATCTTAGGCAAGAGCTGACAATGTCCCAAAGTATTGTTCAAAAAATGATTGCACCTCAGATCTGATTTCTCCTCTAATTTCATCACGAAACTCCATGAAACGAGAGTCCAGTTTGGTGTCTAACTTGGTGTCAAGCTTACTATCGAGTTAGGACAGTTCATGCTGCAGCAACTCTAACTCCTTCTGCATTCGAGTTGTTACTCCATTGTTGGTCATAAGGAATGCATTGCTTTGATACCTTTGATGAGGACTGAGGGTTTGAGAGAAAAAGATCAAAAGAAGAAGACAAAAATAGTAAGGAAAACCTGAAAAGAGAGAGAATTGAGACAAGAAAAACTGTATGTAATTGCTAAACTGCCTCTCCCCCAACATATTGGCCAATAAAAGGTAAATAACGACAACACAAAGACAGGATGGCATAAGCCCGAACGCACCATTTCATTTATAGCATAAAACGACTCGTTTAACTTTAGTATCCCCCTTTCCCCAAAGTGTACTATTTCATTAAAAGGCTAAATCAAAACACATCATTTTACCACATCAACTAACATTAACAGAATTACAATTAAAAATCATTAATTGACCGTTAAAGCTTGATTATTTCATATCAAAATTCATCAAAGATCAACCAACAAAGAATGATTAAGCTCACATGGTAATAATAATAATTTCAAAATTACAATGCTTTCGATTCTATTGATATATGTGTTTTGTTGATTGTTATTGCAGACAGTTCGACATGAACTTGATTCGAATGAAGTAATTGATGTCTCAGAATTGGGTATTGACAATTCTTTAGTAATTAATCTTCAGGTTACCTAAATAACAAGATCTTTGTGTTTTGTTTTTTAATGAACTTTGACGAGGATGAAGATTTTTGAAAAATGAAGATCTCCATTTTGGTGGCTTTGATTGAAGCTCCGGTGGCAGATTAGACAGTAGCAGATAGAGGGCTTTTTTATAAAAATAACCTAAAAAATTGATTAATTATGTAAATGACCCATTTTTTTGATAAAATACGTAAATGACCTAAAATCTATGGTGAAAGTTGATGGAGCCAAATAATATGGCGCCACCAACATGCCACATCAGCAATGCAGTTAAAAAATCAATTTTTGGTGGAGCCATGTAGAATGGCGCCACCTGTATAAATACCATGGAAATACTGAAATTTTTGAAAAATGAAGGGACTTTAAAAAATTTTCCTTTTTTTGGTGGAGTCATTCTAAATGGCGCCATTAGTTTCCAATGTTTATGTACTTTTTTTTTGCTTTTTGTTTATTTAGCATAAACAATAATATTCTAAACGGCCTCCCCTTCACCAGTTGCTTCCTGCTCTATCCAAATAAATCTCTCACAACACATTTTCTAGGAATCTAGCTAAGCAAATAACATAAGAAGGCTATGCACATGACTAAGTAAGAGATAATGATCAGCATTAAGCTTGCTCTGTAGATAAGATATCCGCCTTGTTTAAACTATTAACTCATTCATGTATGGAAATAACAAATTAGCCTAGAAACGTCAGTTACATACTTACCGTAGAAATATTCATACCAAACAAAAGGAATATGAGATTCCACCATCTCCACACAATTTTCAAGAATCAAATTGGTTCATCAAGCATATATTCTCACTTGACAAGCACAAGAAACCAAAATTCATGTAGTAACTCAACCTAAAATTCATAATTGTATTGCTGCTTTGGATTTGAATGAATAAATAAGAATAATGCACATAGATTAGACCTATTAAGGTTTTATCTTATCGTACCAAGACAGAATCATCAAAGCATTCACTTCAGCATAACCAAAAAAATAAACTAAAATAACTTTATTAAAAGAGGAAAAAAATCATTCACAAATAGATGAGTACATTCAATAATACATCATTGAGAAACGAAAAACAAGAAGAAATTAACTTCAGTAGCAGCATTGATGTCACTTGCCTCCGAGAGCGTATTCTTGCAGTTGTCAATCGCTCATGCTTAGGGTCAGGAAGATTGAAGCCAAAAAGAATAATATTTAGGGTTTTAAATAATATTTAAAATGGCTTTACAAAAAAGAAGTTTTTTAAAATCCCTTCAATTTTAAAAAATTTCAGTGTTTTCATGGTATTTATGCAGATGATGTCATTCTACATGGCTCCACCAAAAAATTGATTTTTTATCTGCATTGCTAACGTGGCATGTTGGTGGCGCCATATTATTTGGTTCCACCAATTTTCATTATAAATTTTAGGTCATTTACGTATATTATCAAAAAAAAAATCATTTACGTAATTATTTAATTTTTTTGGTTATTTTTATAAAAAAACCCAAATAGAGTTATGAAAAGAGGAGAAGAGAGAAAAGAAAGAAGAAGAGATAAAGGAAAAAGGAAAAGAAGACCAGGCGAGACATGAAAAGAAAAAAAGGAAAATAATAAAAATTAAAAATATATGTTTAAATTTAATGTGGTAGCTATGATTTCCGTCCAACACTTAACAACTGCTAATGGGAAATGACCAAATTGTTATTAATTGATAACGTCTATGACCTAATTGTTAGAATTGAAACATTGATGACCAAAACATAAACATAACCAAAAATATAGGACTATTTTGGAGTTTAACCTAAATATAATATAGGGTACAGCATTTTTTGGTTGCCACTAGAGTACAGCGTTTAGTAACCCTAAATTTTTGTTCATTTATTTTGAACAGTCTTTCCTCTTTCTTCTACCATCGTCCCTCTTCTCTCTCTCGTCTCCGCAAATAATTTTTCTTTTCTCATCTCAGTTTGCGCCCAACGCCGTGTCCGCTGGTTTATGCGGGATCTAACCCGCATCCCGTGTCGGATTGTGTCGACACAGGTACTGCACCCCAGATTGCGGAGTCCTGGTAAAGAAGGTGAGAACAGTTAGGGAAAATTTGTGGGACAACTGACGTCACTCTCTGTTATATGATGTTAATTCTATGATTACAGAAATCACTGAGGATGAAGAGAAAAGCAGAGGATTTGAAGTCGAAAAAGGGGAACAAAATAAAGAATTCACGAATTCAGCTTGTTAAAGAAAATGATATTGTGCAACGAGTTAGTGAATTGAAGTCTGAGGAAGATCATGATGTTAATGAAACTAAGACAGCAAAAGCGAAGAAGGATTTGAAAAGAACATCGAAAACCAAGTTCGAGGAGTATCTTGAAATGGAGATGCCAAATTCTGGCATGCTTGCACAAGAGGACTTGGAATTGGAGAGAAAACTTGCTAAGAAACTCAAGGTGAAGGGTGGTAAATTAAGGGGAGATGATGATGGACTTAATATTTTATTTGAAGGATTTTCTGATGAGGAAGCTGTGAACCATTCTTCAAGTAAGAAACGAAAAAAGAAAAAGTCAGTGCAGCAGGCTATCAAAGATGATATTGGAGATGACTCAACTAATGAAGCTTCCGAAGGGGAGGAGTATGCAGAGACAGCAGTGGAAGAAATTCCCGTTAAGGCACCTTCACGAAAGAGGCGTAAGAAGAGGAAGTCTTTGCTGCAAGGACAAGAAAGTGACATGGTGGGTGAAACTGCCCTTTGTGTTACCCCGCATTCTGAATGTCACAATGCAGAGGTAGCCTCAGTTAAAATTTCAACTAAGGCTCTTGGAATAGAGAACAGCGGGAAATATGTTGCTCCTCACTTGAGATCCCAGGCAAAGAATGAATCAGAGGAGCAGACTCGAATGCGCAGACGTGTTCGAGGTATGAATATTCAGTTTTAATGAACTTAGTAAGACCACTTCTCATTTTTGGAATTTTGACATGCCACTTATTTTTCACTATGTTCCAGGTCTTCTTAATAGGCTTTCTGAATCTAACGTGGAATCAATTACAGGAGAAATGGCCACAATTTTTCGTGTATGCTGCTATGCTGTCTATAGCTTTTTTGTTTCAATAGACTTCTCTATATCAAGCCTTCTGAATCTTACTGCAATTGATTTAAGCTACATATGCACCCTCACTCCGAGTAAATATTATTGGTTGTTATATTAATCTTTTCTAGCTTAAGTGCATAAAACTGGTACCGTTGTTTCTAACTATGTTAATACAGGGGCTGTGGTTTTACTGAAACTGGAGTTTGCTGGTTAATTTAAGTTAATATCATACCAAAATAGCTTCCATTCTTGTGATAGGTTTTCAAAGAAATTAACATGCGGTTGCCTATGCAGTATCCTCTGCTTTTACATTTGGAAATTAAGACATATAGTGTTAACTATGTAATTTTACTCTTCTACAGTCTGCTAGTCGCAGTGTTAGCTCACACATTATCAGTGAGGAGGTCTTGGCATCTTGTTATAATGGTCCGCGTGGCAATGAACAGTTAAGAGCAACCTCGCCTC
Source organism: Gossypioides kirkii (assembly GCA_005610355.1). NCBI lineage: Eukaryota > Viridiplantae > Streptophyta > Magnoliopsida > Malvales > Malvaceae > Gossypioides > Gossypioides kirkii. Next base: position 39,238,776 of record CP032253.1, on the reverse strand, counting down.
TCTCTTTATTTGTATATTTCTCCATTATATTATCAAGTAAAAAGAACTCCTTTCTTTTTTTTTCTTCTAAAAGGATTCCTTCCTCTTTAATTCTGTCATCTTTCCTTCCTTTAAAGTTCCTAATTTTTCAGTTTATATATATGCTATGTATGGGAATTTTGTTTAATGTGCCTATACTTATTGTCATTGATTGTTAATTTGCACCTGACATTGTACTATGACAAGTGAAGTAAATTTTAATTCTTATGAAATTTTTGCTTATTAAACATGATGTAATTGTTATTCTAATATTCAATGTGATATATGTTAATCAGAGGGACAAACAGTTGAAATATTAATAATGGAAGGTAAATCACTGTTGTTTATTTTTAATTTTTGTCGTTATTTTTGGTTAGAATAGCTATAATGGAAGTCAGATGAATAATAATTATTGTTGCTATCTTTCCTATTCCAACAATACACTCTTCATGCGTGTATTCCTCATCAAGCACAAGTGATTTACCTTCTAGATGCAATACCTGTGATCCCTATTAGATAGAGTACATTAGCACAATATCATGGTTGTTGCATACTACCATTAGTTGGGTTAGCTAGGATTTTGTTGTTGTACTTGTTTTTATTTTATTCACCTTGCAGCAGTTGTATATGTAGTTAATGTTGTTTGTTTCTTTGTAAAGGCATGCTGCAGTCTTTGCAGCTTTTGTTGCTGGCATGGCTTCTTTAGTTGGCGTGGATTTCAGCGCAAAACTTATGGCTTTACTTGCCAAGATTTTTGAGGTAAGTACTTCCACATTAAGTAGTACTCTTGTTTAACGTACTTTTATTGTTATTTATACTTGTTTATCAAGCATTACTATGTATGTATAATATATACGATTGGTACTTTGGACCTTCCAGAGTATTTGATATTGAACAGATATAATTTAGTTATAGGATTAAGGTACTTAAGACTTTATTTTGTTACTGTTCTATTTGTGGGGCCAATCTATCTAGTATCTTATAAATCTAGGGTTATGTTTTGTTTCATACTTTCATTTTAGGGTTAGTGTCTTCGTGTGGTTCCTTTATGCTAGTAGGTTTTGTTTTGAAGTCTAGTTTAGCAATGTTCTTTTAAGGGTCTCAAGTATTTTCTTTGAAATACTTAACACTACTATTAGAATGCCGATAAACTTGACTTAAAAAACAAAACCTAATAGGATAAATAAAACCACACTAAGATGCTAGACTCTAATATAATTGGAAAATTCCAAACATAACTCTAGACCTATAAGATACTACAATTTGCCTATAAACACGAGCAGAGTGACAAAATGAAATCTTAAGTAAGCTATAATCCATGGTTAACTTATTTGTGTTCTACATCACTATCCTGGCCGCACTGCTGCATTTTTAAATGGTTAACTGGTTTTTCCTTTTCAGGAAGAGTATCTTAAAGAAGACAATCTTTCGTTGAGAAATCTCACTCTTTTGCTATCTTATCTCTGCATTTTTGGAGTTTGCTCGTGGTAGGTGCTCTCAGCGATTCTTCTTTTTTTTTTCATAAGGACTCTTAATGAAAGCATTTCCAAGGCAAGAAGCGAATAGGTTCATGGTTAAGAGCATTTCTTTAATGCTCTATTCTCTATCATGATGCCAATGTGGTCAGATACATAGGATGCAGGCCATCATGGCCGCTGAAAAGCATTATTTATGCTTTTGCTATTACTTCAGTGACAACCATAGTCCTATGTAGAAAGATATTGGACGTTGTTATCATGCATCATAATTTTCTGAGTCATGAAATTACCTACAATATTTTCATACATTTGATGAATGTTCTCTGTCATGGCAATATAAGTGATTCTTCACCCAATTTGCGTTTCTATCATCTTTGATACTAGCTGCTTCATGGTCATTACATTTTTGCTCTAGAGTTGGCTGCAGTAATCTAACTTAGCATACATTTAAGTATGCCTTTTGATGTATTAAAAATACTATTCTCACAGCAGTATTTCCGATGATTGCTTCCCAGTGACTTAATATACGATTTTCTGATCATGTTGAGCAAGCGGTTGACAGAGATTGATGTTTCTACCATCCTGACAGTTTTGCAATGTAAGGCTTTGCAAGTCCCTTTTCTTTTATTCTTTCTGTAATTTTTTTTATAATTTGATTATTAAGAAGTATTTATCGAGATCAGAATGCTTAAGCTTTAAACATGCCATACACATTAGTTTTCCTGTTTATTTTTTTTTTTGACATGGATTATCCTTTCCATCTCGTTCTTTTGCAAGTTTTAGGGTGCATAAAGCAATCCTTTTATGGTATTTGATGATAGCATATGTTGATGCTTGTGTAGATAGAAATTGCCCAGATGCAGGACAAACAAGCTTTTTCTAACATTAATTTTCATTGAATGATAGGCTGTGGGATGAAAATAAGGGGCGATGATCCGGCTTCCATGAAAAACTTTATTCTTTGTGTTCAAAATAGGGTGAACGAGTTAAAGGCTTTGTCCGGAGATGGCGAGGCTAAAATAAACGGCAAGAGAGTAAGATTCTCTAAGTTTCGTTTAGATCTAGTATGCTACTTTTTCTTTTTATTTTGCAAAATCTTATTATATTGTTACTTTTGCAGATGGAATTCATGCTTGAAACGATATGTGACATAAAAAATAACAAGAAAAAGCCCAAGGAGGATACAGTGCAACACACTCGGATAAAGAAATGGCTACAAAAGGTATTGCTTCTTTTATTTTGATTTCAAATTAGACTTGCATCAAGTGTCTCTTCAATCGGACCTTTTTAGTTTAGTTATTGTCGGCTATAAACAATGATAACATGTAGGATCTTATATTTCTTTATCACCGTTCTCAATATGGTTCTTAAGTTGTTAATAGGTTTCATTTGCGCACTTCCCTTTTTTGTTCACTTATTGTTCCATGGTCCTTGATATTTTCAGTTAAGGGTTGAGGATATTTTAATTAGAGGGCTTAAATGGAGCAAGCTGATTGATCCTGACAAAAAGGGCCAATGGTGGTTATCTGGGGATATCACCTCTGCAACAGATAATGTCGAAGAGGTTGCCAACAGCATTGACAAAGAGGCTCTTGAAGCTCAGAAAATGCTGGAGCTTGCTGCCGCACAGAGGATGAATACAGATGCCCGGAGGGCAATCTTTTGTGTAATAATGAGTGGGGAAGACTATATTGATGCATTTGAGAAGCTTTTACGATTGGATTTGCCTGGAAAGCAGGTAGGCTGCTGTTCTTCAGATTAAGAAAGAAATGCTTATTTTTTGTCTATTCAATAGTTAACTTGAATATCTGCTTACAGGACCGAGATATTATGCGGGTTCTTGTGGAATGCTGCTTGCAAGAGAAAATTTTTAACAAGTACTACACTGTTCTTGCTGCTAAGTTGTGTGAGCATGAAAAAAACCACAAGTTTACCTTACAGGTAGTCTTCTCTTTTCCATTTGTGGATTAAGTGTAAAGAATGCACCAGATCAACCTAGTGAAGATATTAGGAATGCCTACCGTTTTTCTTGTGTAGTGTGCATACGAAATGAACTTTTTTTGCGATGCTATTGTCTGACCTTTTAATTTTGGTATGTCCGACAGTATTGTCTCTGGGATCACTTCAAAGAGTTGGATTCAATGCCACTTTTAAGGTCGATGCACCTAGCGAAATTCATGGCTGAAATGGTTGCATCTTTTACTCTTTCCCTTGCTGTGTTGAAAACAGTTGAGTGGAGTGATCCCCAGATGCTAAGCCCAAAAAAGATCATGCATTTCCGAATGCTTTTAGAGGCCATATTCGAGTATCCTGATAAGGTTATATGGAACATGTTCACCCGTATAGCAGTCACCCCTGAGCTTGAAACTCTTCGACAAGGTATGGAGTTCTTCCTCAAGGAGTATGTCGTGAAAACTAACAAGAAAGTAAATGATAAATTTAAGCTTGCAAAGAAAGCCCTTAATAACACCGAGGGAGTTTTAATGTGAGCATTAATTATTGAGTTTTAGTTTTGGGTTGGCAATGTCCAATTCTTTAGAGAAAATTTTGACCAGATTTTGCAGTGTTTAGGGGTACTCAGCGTTTTGGATGAGGTGTATAATTTTTATTTATTTTCTACATTTTTAACAATTTATAAAAAACTTGCCTTGTGTTCTACGTATATTTCAAAATGTATATAAATCAATTAAAAGCACGAGTAATCCGCAAGCATCAAAAGCAACAAATCTCTTAAAGAAAATAAAGAAAAACTCCCAACTATTTCAAACAACTCTTCAAATTCTTCTCTTCCACTCTTCTTTCTTCTAAAAAATTGATACGTAATTAACGTGTGTATATATATATATATGTTAAAGGGGTTTAAGTTGGCCAAATGACAAGCCTACTGTTTGTTATAATCACAATTTTGTGCTAGCATTCTACCAAATTCCATTTTGTAACTGTTAAGATTCCCAATAGTTCGATCAATGCCATGCCCTCATGCTTAGAGTATAATGTCGCAACATCACAACAATGTCAGTGACATCGTAGAGTATAATATCGTAATGTTATTGACTTCAACACATCAAGCACTTAAATGAGTGACGTCACATCGTTAACTTTTCTGATGTCGCGACCTTCTTTTTTAAAGTTTAAACTCCAATTCAACAAACAGTGAATGAAATCACAATTTTTTTTCGTGGCATGGCGATTTTATCTTCTATTTCAACCTCATGGCAGAAACAGTCAATTAGATCACAACTTCACATACTGTAATATCATGACATTATTCTGTTTGCTCAATATTGTTTCAAAACTCGTACTGTCCATCATTCCCACTTTAACTCTCCTATGCACGCCTTTAAACTCCCAAGTAAATTCTATTTCATTCAAAATGTTGAAATAAAACTAAAACTAATGAAACTAACACTAAAATATTAGTTATTACTAACATATAGATTCAACTAATAGCATTGAATTTGACCTATTTTCACTCAACAAGCTTAAAGAAATATGAAAACAAACATTGTGACACATCATTATACTTTCCTTTAGTTCTTTGTATGCCCTCTATACTGAAATCTCTCACTTTCAATCTTCTATACTTCGATTTTGGTAATAATCAAATATAATTCATTTGGTTTGTTTTTGTTCATGATTTTAAAATTATAACTAGTCCGATGAGTAAAAGCTAGAGGTTCTGTATACATCAAGCACATTAGCAGTAAAAGCTAGAGGTTCATAGGAGTCACTGGTTTGGTTGAGGTCCAAGTTTTATAGCAACCCAAAAGTCATCACTCATGGATGATACAGTGCTATCAACGGGATAAGTTTTGGTTGAGGTCCAAGTTTGGCACACAGCGATGAACCACCACTGTATTGCAGGATAAGTTACTAAATTTCAGCCGGCTGGTTGATTGAATCCTCGACCGAATTGGTAGTAACTGAGTTTTTACAAAGCAAATTTGATGTAGAAAGGTCATCTTCTGGCTGAGGATGATTATACGACTCCGAAAAGGATAAACTATTTTGCCAATCTATAGTTATCTCTGGTTGTGGGAATGTAACAGAGAGAGGACGATTGCTAAATGTTCCATTAACTGCAAACCGATTCACGTGACGATGATATGAACACCAAGGCTAAAAGAAATATATCTCACAAGCTAATATTGAATAGCATGCATGCAATTTGGCTACAAAACATAAAATAATAAAGCACTCTAGTTAAATGAATAGAAACATAAATGTTTGCATGCCAACTACGTGTCACAAAGGAGCCCACAGTCGATGTGTTACACCCTTTATATTCTCTTGCGGTCATTCGACTGACAAGATTAATCAATTACTTTGAAAAGACTCAAGGTACATTTACTTATATCTTGATTAAAATGTAAAAACTCTAGTTAGGAACGAGTATTCGATCGAGTCAAGTTGAATTGAGTCAAAAAATTTCGAGTTAGTCGAGTTGATGAATATTTTTTGACAACCGAATTCAATTTGAATTTTTTTCGAATTGAATCGAATCGAGTCAAAAAAATTCGATTCAAATTGAGTCGAGTTAACGAATCCTATTATTTATACTCAATATTACATTTACATGGATCGATTGTTTAACTAATAGACGAAGTACAAGATTATTTAACTACATAAGCAATATAATGGTTAATGAGTAAACATTTATTAAAACGATGTATTTTGACTTTTAATTTTAGAAAAGGTAAACATTTATCAAAACGACGTAATTTTTTTTTTTTTATTCGAATTTTTTGATAACTCGAATTGTGTAATTCATATTTAAGTTAAACCGAAAAATTTAATTTTTTATTCGAGTTGATCCGAATAACTTGATTAACTCAAATAACTTGAACTATTTAATTCAAAATTTGAATTATTTTTTGAGTTTTTTGAATCGAATCGGATTTTGCTCACTCCTAACTCCAGCAACTTATAATTTTATCAAGATAATTATTATAAATCCTAAAGGATGAATATGTATAGAGTTTAAATATTTTAATACTCTCATTTTATAGATAAACACTAATCTCAGTGGTTGATGTAATTCGATCTGTACCATTAAATTTAGGAAAACTCAACCATAAATAATCCTCCCCTTCATTTGTTATCATTTCACTACACTTTGTGCAAATTGTCTTCCTATTATTTTTTTTTTTAGTTCTTTCGTAGCTCTTTCTTCTTTTGAATTTCATTCCACTTTATTTCAACACCTTAGAGAAATAATCTAAAGCTTCACAGTATACCAAACTTAAGTTCTTGCCCGTGCCAAAGGCACATTTTTGCATTCATCCATGTATGCAAACAAAGAACTTGCATGGTGCAACGTGCATAAGTGTACCACTTGCGTAAAGCTGTTGATGCAAGAGACTGACACTTTTATAAATAGGATAGTATGCATAAATATGTAATGGATAAAACGATATTTGTTAACTGCTTCTCAACGCATCACTACTTCATCGGTCTATCTTACCTAGAAATTCATGAAATAGTTTGCACCTAAGCCAATTACTTGCCTTATAGAGGTAAGGCCAAATGCAGAACCATGTGCATGCAATTTCAGGGATTTGTCAACTATTAATTTCAATCTGTAAATGAATGTTTACATAAGAAAAATCACCTCTATCCTTCTGTGGATACTTTCCTGAAGTAGAGATAGGATTGAGCACTGTACTGGCTTTGGATCAAAGAGTATGCCTGGCATAAACATTGACATTTGACGGCACGTTAGAGGGTGAGAGAATATTTACTTTTTGTTCTTGGTAGGCAGGAGTTTTGACAGTTGAGACCTTATTTGACTGGCCTGAAAATGAAAATCAAGTTGTAAGCACTTTACAAATATTCAAAACAGACCATAATGCTTACAAAAGAGACAGGAAATTAGGATGCATATACAGACAATTTACAAATGACATGGCAGGCCTAGAAGTCTCCAGTCTTATGAAAATCTTTATGTTCAGGAACTACCTGTTTTAAGGAAACTTGTTAACCATGCTCGATCTCATATTTCAGAGCAGAGCTCAGTTTAACTAAGTTCATCTATGGCATCATCTGCTTGTCCGAACTTGATACACACAAAACCATCTTGCTCTTCCAAATTGATAATATCTGAGAACTGCATGCCATGGCACTAAAAAATCTATGCTCTTAGATGGCAACCGCGAAGCAAGGGATAGGCAGGACTTTGCCCCTTGCTTAAATGGTACTATTGCATTTTTATTAGTCCCTCCTAAACCTTAATAATTTAATTTAATCCTTTTTAACCCTTTTATTAAATAGAAAAATTAGTTTAATCCTGAGCTTCAAAAGTTGATCCGGCTTGACATGTTCCGCAAAGCTATCTACAAGAAAAAAGGAAAGTAAAGAAATAAGCATATTAAATGCTTAGTAAGTCCATATGAAAAATAACTAAACATTCCTTAACATTTCAACTAATTTAAGTAATTGAAACACAATTGCATAAAACATGACATTCCTTTGGCATCCATATGCATATATATACAACTTCACAAAATCACCAATAGGTTAATCCATTAATATAAGTATGTAACAAGATCATATTACTCAATTCATATACAAGTACAACCATGCCATTTTATATCATGCTATTCAACATTGCTCATTTTGTAAACATATCAATCTAATAACTTTATATAATTTAACCTGACATAGCATTTTAATATGTAATATACTATTCAATCAGTATCAATACATCCCTCCACCAAACAGTACAACTCTATAATCCACAATAAAGGTTGGATTCTAATATAATTAGTAACATCTCCATACCATAACATATGTCCCTTACAGCACACAAATAATCCTATTGACATGTCAATTGTATCTTTTAATACGTTCATTCAAACATTTTATTTACCATTTACAATTCATTACAATTAATGTAGCCATATACACACTTTTCACATTTCAAATAACAATCCATTTACAATTTAAACCTTTGTAATATCATCATATACATACTATATATACACATACTATCCAATCATAAAACAATGTCACATTCATTCAATATAATGTATTTATTCATATTTTCCATTTAATTCATATTTTACGATTTAATCCATTTGATGTCAAAAGACATTAATTACATAACAATTCAAACTAAAGGTAAAACAATATAATACATACATATCGTGAATTAATAAAATATGAACTTACCTGATAAAACAACAACAATCAAGGTGCCATAGACTAATCTACAGTTTTTCCTTTTTCTAAGATTATCCTCCAATTAATTCAATTCTCGATCTATAATAATTTATTTCAATTTATCAATTCCAAACATCTTACAACAACCTAATATAAACATATATCAATTCAATTTCATTTTTCGGATGTCTCCTAATTTTTTGCATTTTATTCAATTTAGTCTCTAAAATTGAAATAGTTACAACTTTCGAATTTGAGCCTCGATTTTGAAGTCGATTTCAATTATATCATTCTACATCCCTCTATTCTCTATAATTATAAAAATTTCATGCCAATTTAAAAATATTTACACTTTAATCCCTATGTTCAAAATTAATAATTTTCAGTTTACAAATTAGACATTTTCATACCTAAGCTTAAAATCTAACTATTTAACACTAAAACTTCAAGCATTCATAAATGATATTATTTATAAATTTTAACAATTTCAGAAATTAACATACAAATTAACTAAATCAAATTATAACAATCTCAAAAACATAAAATTTACGAAAAACATATTAGAAATTGCTGACCATGCAAGGACCAAAAAGATTGAACCTTGGTGTTTTCCGTGGAGAAAGCCAAAATAAAAAGATGATGGCTTTTGGTTTTTATGTTTTTGACATATAATTCTTTAAATAAAATTTTTTAATATTAATTATATATAATACTCCACCAAACCGTACACTCATTTTCATATAAGTCTAATTTCCATTTTAATCTTGGTTTAATAACTATATAAGTCTTTTAACAATTAAAAATTTATAGCAATTAACTTTCGTAGCTTGTACAATTTATTTATTGTACATCAATTAGTCATCAATTCAACGAATTATTTATTCAAAATTTAATTCACTTATCTAATAACTTTATAAATATTTAATAAAAATATTTACAGACTCGGTTTACGGAAACGAGATTTTGGTATCTCATCTTTCAATATCATTGATTTTAAAATCGATACACTTGTACCTTAATTAACTATCCAATTAATAAATTTATCATATCAAAATTCAATATAATATTATAATTGACTCGTAAATATTAATTAATAATATTTATAAATTCAATCATCAAAAAACAAAATTCCAAAACTACCGTTTTCAACATTACTGACTTTTGAGTTGTTATACAATCTCTCAAGACATATAAGCCTTGTTTCGAGACAAAGCTCACTGCACCCTAAACTTTGTATTTTTGAAGTCGTTTGAGCAACCAGAAGCCCATTTTATGTATATGTTATGTACAAGCATCCTAGAAAGGATGTAATATGATTTTAAAATGAGTTTGAAAGATTTGAAAATGTTGAAATTTGTTTATGAGATTCTATTTATTCAAGTAAATGTTGATTTTGAAAAATTACTTTTATTTATTTATTTATCTGTGATGGTCTTTGGTCCGGCTAAAGTGTAACCTTCTTTACCTGACCTAGTAGTTATGACCGTATCTAGAAGGTCACAGTTGTAACCTCACCCTCACATAATCATTTAAACCACACACATATATTTATATATGAATCATAATTAAATAAATAACAGTAAAACCATCAATTTCCCAATATTCTTAAATAATCCCAAACACAAAATTGTTTATCAAATACTTAAATTATCATCCAAATCTCAAATTTAAATTAACAATAAAACCCCAAAATAATGAAATCTGAAAATTCCAAAATAACTCATACTGATTAATAAAACAAAAACGAATAAAAGAATTAAGAGTTTCTCAAAGTACCAAGTTGTCTATGTCCAACGTATCTAAAAGAGAAACTATGGGGAATGAGCTAAAGAGCCCAATGTATCTCTAAATTGTATATTTCCACAATTACAATATCATAGTCATTTTATAGCATTTAAAGTAACCACAAAACATGTTACAAATCAATGCAATAAAAACACAAGTATAATGCAATGCACCCAATCACTTGCACACTAACACAGTGAAAAGATTCCTTAAAACCCCTTTCCATCCAATCGTCACCAATCGCAGTGTGATTTTACTATTAACAGTTTGAAGGGGTGACAACCACGTCTTCCACTATACAATCCCAACCCATGAGCACACAATGATATGATAGCACATATATATTAGTCTCAATCGCAATCTCATGATAATATATCAGAGTACACAGTATTTTAGTCACAATATTTAAGTTGTCCACAAACCGATAAACATGCATGCAAATCATCATGCGATTACATAACACAGAACAAGATCATATCAATATCACATCTCAGATCAGTATCGCACAATTAACTCAACACAGAACATTATCACATAATAGGATGTAACACAGATAAAAACACACCTCAAAAAGGCAGAAGCTCTAACGTCAAGAAGGATGTCTCCCACGCTCAGATCTAGCATCGGGTCTAGCTTGATTAGAACCTATAAGAACAAACTCTACATTAAAATCTAATTCTATGCCACCTACTAAACACAACACTAAATCGAAACATACTCACATGTAACTCTCGAAGCTAGTGCAGGGGCAGTCTGCACAGGCGGAGGAGGTAACTCGTTGGCCTCGGAGTTGTAATCATCTAAACACAAAATATCCCACATCAGATCCCAAATTCAACTTTTTAAAAATTACCGAGTACCAAAATTAAGTGTAAATAGCTAAAATGAGACTTTTGGGTTCGGAGTTGATGAAACGGATAGCGAAATTGGAATCAGGACGTCAAAAAACGTTAAGTCAAAGTTGATTGAAAAAGTCAATGATCAAAATCAACGGTCAATGGTCAATGGATCGAGTCAAAGTCAACAATCTCGGGCCTCACAAGCGGGTCGGGTACACAAATGGGTTTGGGTTGGGTCATGACTTGGGTCTTAAGATTTGGGTCATTGTGTTTTCCTTTGATTGGGCTTGCACATTGGGTTTGAAGTTTAGGTCTTATTTGAGTTCTCAACACTCTTGGGTCTCCAACTTTGAGGTTGAAATTGATAGCCCAACACCCATCCTTAGCAACCAAAGCACACTTAGGGTTTCCTAACCCACATCGGCGCTATCGTCGGCGCCTCAATCGAACGACACATAAATGCCATAAATGACACAAAACCAAGACCAAAATTGAGGCCTCAAAACCATGCGCAGCTTACCAACGCCCATAATGGCAAGGAAATAGCAGAACAACAGTGGAGGTAGTGCGAAGGACGAAATTCGAATAGTTTTCAACACCGTTCACGCAAACGACGGTGACGAGGGAGTTTAAACAGATGGGTTTTGTTCACGTAACCACAAGGAAGAAGATGGTGACGATGTGGTGTACGGATGACTGGAAAGGGGAGAATGACGATGATCGGAAAAATGCAAGGGAGAGGGTGTGAGAGAGAGATCGATAGAGGCAATACAAATATGGAAGTGAAGGGTTTGGGGAAAGAATAAAATGGGTTTAAATACCCAACAAAAAGGGTCAATTAAATGGAGGCCCTCTAAAAAATTAGGGTTTTCAAAAAAGCCCTCAAACTTTACCCGTTTAAAAAATAAGTCCTAAACATTTCAATTTTACCCAAAGAGTTTTAATTAGAGTTCAAATAAGTCCCAACTGATGAATTACACCCTAAATTTACTAAAATTTCCATATTAGTCCCTAAAATCAAATTAGGGTGTTACATAAGGGATGTTAGATGTAGAGTGGAAGTTGGTAAGTTTTAAACTTTCCAGATGTACAAAAATAAAACTTACTTGAAAAATATAAATTAGTAGATAGCAACAAGGAGGATTGTATCCATAAAGATCGATGATAAATTTATTTCTTTAATAAAAATAAAACTAAAAGCGGTTTAAAATTAAAAAATAAAAATAAAATTAAAACAAAGTAAAAATAGATCATAAAATAAAATCAATGAGGAGAAATTCTAGCTAAAGGTAATATCTCCATTTGATTTGAGGATTCGATCGTCAACGTAAAGATAACTTTAATGCCTTTAATAAATTAGTTCTAGTTGTTGACTCAGCACATGGCAATCAATCTCTCATTACTTGTTCGGTAACCAAGAGACAACTCGTTTAAAATTACTTTCCTAACTAATAAATAACTTTGTAATTCAACGCCCAATATTTAACTTACTGATATCATTAAGAACGAAAGAGACCTAATTCTAACCAACAAACTCACCTCAACGAGGTTTATTTAAGCTAGATCACACATCCATACCAAATAAATATAAACTACTACATAAACGAGTTATGCAATTTGTCACTAGAAGTAGAATAAATAAAACAATTATGGATTTAATTATTCTAATTAACAAGGCAACCGTTCTAAGCTATAAAATACTGACCACATATTAAATAAACCTAAGCATTGTAATTACAATAGAAGATGCATGAATACCAAAGAAAAAAGAAAAATTAAAGCACAAATAAGTCTCATGAATATATTAAATCAAACTTCGATAAAACCTTTGACTAGAAAATAGGGTTTAGTAACACATAAAATAAAGAAAACAAAACAAAATTAATTAAGAATGATTATAATATAATGGAGAAAATACAAAAGTGTCCTTTGTTACATAGAGCGGAATTTTTCAAGATATTTTGGCAAATGTTGTGTCAAACTTCCAGGTCAGTTTTGGACGTCTTCCTGACTTTTGAAGCTTCATTTGTGTAATAACTTTAACTAGATCTTTCAACTCCCTTAGAATCAATATATTATGGGTCCAAAACGGACATCTGTAGCTCAAGTTATAGTCATAATACTGAAACTACACTGTCTTAAAATCCAAACCACAAAAACTTATTAAAAATAAATTGAAAGTTCATTTTTCTCCAATTATTCTTTAAATACATAATAAAAAATATAAGTATAAATAATATAATTAAGAACATAAATATCATAATTTAAGGGAAAAAATATCATAAATAAAAAGAAAAATATGTACTTATCAACAATCATTATAATTGACTTTCACTATTAAATAAAATTGATTGGGTGAACGGCTAAGTAATTACTTCATGAAACCTTTCAAAATTAAATTCGAAATCGAACTCAACGAGTGGCTCTAGTGGTAAAGAGGATGTTGTTCATCTTAGAAAATCTGGGTTCAAGCACCAGTGTGTAAGGTATGTGTGCGTTGCCAAAGGGTTAAGAAAATATGAACAGATATTATCGTTTAATCACACCAATATATTAAAAAAAAATTAAACTCGAAACTATGAACGTCGAGAGATTGTACATTTTTTTTGATGTATATTGCTCAATGACATGCATGACATGAATTATTTTTTGATTTTATACAACACCAAACTCGACATTTGTGGATGTGGGAACATCAAGTGTTTTGAGAATTAACATTCCCCAAAGACATATATTATAATTGTCTAATAGAAATGTTAAAAAAATCAAAAGAAATTACTATAGGCAATAGAATTACTTATCTAATCTGCTAAATAACATCAAGCTGGGTTTGGTAATCACTTGATTATCATCACTATGGAAACCTAATAAGGATCAACACCACCAAAATAAAACTTGCATTTTAACTACCCTAAAGCTCAAAATCTAAGAAAGAAAAGGAAATTTAAAAATTTATGGGCACCATTTTCCAACTCTTGCAATAGTTAATAGGGGCGAAATCAGATTTTTTTTAGAAAGTTGAAATTAAATTATATTTTTTAATAGTTTATATTTTTATAATTTTTAAAAAAATTAAATCAAATTTTATCATTTTTAAGGAAGATTAAAGTATAATTTCATCTTTATTAATTTAAAATTTCTAAAAAATCTAAATAGATAATTTTCATTTTAAAAGATGGGCCTTTTACCAACCCTGAATACGCCACTGATAGCAAATATATATATCATTATACTAATTTCTTAAACATTTTCTGGATCAATTTCCAATAATATCACTTTCCACCAAGATATAAAAGTGCCAATAATATCACATTATTTTGAATTTGCTAAAGCGAAGGGTATAAAAAGGTAGGCTACATTCAATGAAAATCAAGTACCAAATCTTTTAAATAATTGAAAGTTTTAGATAATAAAATTCGATTTTTTTAATAATTTTATTATAAATTTTAATCATATTTATTTTTTAAATATAATTATAATTTAAATATTAAAAATTAAAATTTTAATCGAGTTAAACGTATCGTCTATAAAATATAAAACCAATTCAATCTTAAAAAGTGATTAGGAGTTTAAATAAAGTAGGTATTATAAAAAATTAATATGAGCAATTTAGTATTATTTTCATATATTTCTATCTCCCATGTTAAGTAATTAATGATAATGTTGTTATTTAAAATATAAACTTTTAATTTAGATCTATATACTTTATATTTCTAGATTTAAGTAGAGTTGAGTAAATTAAGGCATGATATTATTTATCAAAAACAAAAATTAAGGCATGATAGTATTTTAAAATTCACTATAAATATATAAAAATAATTATTGATGCCACGTGACAAATTAACTATACCACTTTAAATTAGAAAAAAGATAAACTATAAAAATAATCACTTTTGTTTATCTTAGATTATATTTTTAATCACTTATATTTGAAATATTACGTTTTAATCATTTACATTATTATTTTATTACGAAATAGCTACTCTGCCGTTAAACTCCATTACCTCCTCAAAGTGGCAGTCTAAATGGGTTTTAAACATCAATTTGAATGTCCAACTGAGGTGATAATAATTTTTTCAATCAAAATAAAAAAAGAGACGAATGATTTTTCTTTTCCAATACAAAGTATAATTAATTTAAAATTTTTAATTAATTAAATTTATTTAATTAAAATCTTATTATCTTCTTAATTAAACATTTAAATTGATATTTAATACTCATTTAAACTATTACATAAAATTTTCATTAAAAAATAATAAAATTTAATGATTAAATGATTACTTCATAATCAAATTATACCATAAATAGTTAAAATATAATAATTTAAATATAAATAATTAGAATATAATCCGAAACAAAGCTACATATTCAACAGCGTAGCATGCAGAAAAAGATATGCATCGTAAATTGGGTAGCAGCAGTCCCATCTTCACTTGCGTGAGGCTGTTTTTTCTCTTTAAATTATAGTGGTACCGGCACAGCACACCAAAACAGCACTAATTTTTCTTTTTTTAAATTAAACTGATGCTGCAGCCGACACATGAACGTCACACAGCTGTGTATGTATCAGTGTCGACTCATATAGTGGGGACATCAATAATTTTCTTAAAAATGTGATAATTACAATATGATTCAACATAAAATAAAGTGATGTCATTTGATACATCAAAGATATCAATAGATATTATAACAATTATTTTTATATTAATTAATTTTTAATATTATTTTTATAGAAAACCCCCAAAACGTGACTATTAGATATCTATTGCGTCTTGCAATAAAAAAAGGAGGATTTAAACAATTATAGTGTCATTATCATAGTCTTCGGTAAGATTTGGTACAGATTATATCCTTGGATTTATTGCTTAAAAATATAAATATAAAAATATCTCAAGTTTCAGCCAGGAAAATGAAAAATGAAACAGAAGTTTTATTATACAGATTTTTGGTATAAATCTAAATTGTATTACCTCATCTGAGAAAAATTATATAAATATAAATAAGGGAATATATAAAAAAGAATTTAGAGATAACTTTTAACATTACAGATGATTTTTTGGTTATGTATGTAGGCATGTTTTTGCAAGTAATTTTGGCGATGTGTTTTTGTTGTCGTCTTTTCGAGTTTGATGGGTGCTCAATTTTATTTGTTGATTTTTGTCCGTCATTTTGGACCATCCGGAACTTATTTTTTTATTGTATTAATTGCTTGCAATCACTTCAGAAATGTCGTGCTGGAATTGTGATAGAGCCAATTGTCAACGTAACATAATATTCTATTGATGCTAGAACTAAAACCTTTGCCATAAATTTAGTTTTTTTAGCACATATACATGAATTTTAGAGGGTTTTTTTTATCAAAATAATATAAAAGTTAATTAATTACGAAAATGGTTAAGATCTAGGTTATTTAGGAAAATGGGTCATTTTTTTTACAGTAACATCGAGTGCCGTCAATTTGTCAAGTGGCACCATCCTAAATTCAACCCAATCATATGCCAATCATTTTGGGGGAGAAAAAAATATTGTTTTATGTGGTACTATTTGACACATTGGTAGCACTAATATAATTTTAAAAAAAAAATATATATGCATTTTCGATTTTATACACAATACAAAAAATATTTTTTTTGTGATACCGCTTGATATATTAACCGCACCAGTTTGATTTTTATAAAACTAAAAAAAGCATGACAGATTAAAAAAAAAGTAAAAAACTTAAAATATTTGGTTCAACTTCACATGTTGTTATAGATTTTTCAAAAGCATAGGCCTCACAATTTTGGCTAAATTGTGCATATATGTTTTTTTTTTAATTGACTAAATAGGTCGTTTTTTCAAGGTTTAAGAAATACATCAATTTTGGAGGGTGTGAACGTGCGTCCAGCTGGACAAGTTTTTCTCTAACGGTCAGAATTTAAACGAGGCAACAGTAAAACTTTTCAAGTGGCCAACAATTATTTTTTTCTATAAATACCAGACAATTTTCATTCTTTTCACTCAAATCCAACTCTCTCTATTTTCTCTAAACTCTTTCAATTCTCTCAAGTTTTGTTCAAAACTTTCCAATACATTTGTTTAAAAATATTATAGTTTTATTTTATTATTTCGTAGATTATTCATTTCGATTAATTTTTCACAAATGACAAGTTCTCTGATTCGTTTTGACAACAAGCATATTTTCGTCGCTCAATCGGTAATGGTAAAGAAAAATTTAAATTTCGTTATTTTCAATTAAGTTAATTCTATTTTTTTAAATTTAAGTAATTTTTAATTTTATTTTGTTGATCTAAATTGGCAGATTATCGTGCTATGGAGAGGTTCATACACAATTTATCAAAGAGCCCAGACACTGAAATTCGTGGTTATTTGCAAGATGTCGAATTTTTATATGCGTCTCGTATGCTCGGGGGCTGCAAATTGGATCCTACACTTATTAGCGCGTTGGTGGAAAGATGGAGACTCGAGACACACATTCCATCTTCAATGCGGTGAGTGTACAATCACACTCGAGGATGTAGCTTTACAACTTGGTTTACTGGTGGATAGGCCAATCGTTACGTGGTTAGTGGTCATTCCCAATAAAGAGGATCTTTGCGAGGGATTTTTAGGGAAGGTGTCGAGGAAGTTTCAAAGTGATTGGATAAATATGAAATGGTTGAAAGATAATTTCCAAGACCATTCTAAGGAAGCGACTGATATTGAAAACGAATAACACGCTTGAGCATTCATCCTAAGGGTAATTGGGGCATTTTAATGCCCGATAAATCTCGAAAGTTGGTACACATAAGGTAGCTACTACACCTAGTCGACTTCAAAGAATGTAGACAAATGAGTTGGGGATCAACTATGTTGGCCACGTTTTACAGGGATTTGTGTTGGACGACAGAATCGAATAAGATCTCAATTGATGGTTGCCTACTCCTGCTACAGTCATGAGCGTGGTGGCGACTACCCTTATACATTCCCATTGGTTACAAGGTAAAATTCATTTGGTAATAATATATAGTTACCATAGTAAATGTTGTTTATTTATTATATGTTTGAATTAACATATTGTTTGAGTAGGTTATGTAGGACTATTGGAGCAGCTCGAAGATACCTAACTGCATTTAGATAAATGATCGAAAGTCGAGGTTAATTATTGAATTTTTCAAATCTATAATAATTATGCAATGATTTAGAATTTTAAATTTTGTAGATAAAAAAATTTATAATTGTGCATTATAGTTTGAATGGATTTCATACGCCTATCTGGATATTATAGAATGCACCCGACCCAAATTTTTGGCCATTCGGAGCATGTGGGACGTTAAAGTGCCATTGATAGTTTACACGATTGTGGAGATACACAAATCGGATCGAGTGATGCAATAGTTTGGGTGGAGGCAAAAAATTTTACCACTACCACAAGACATCGAAGCACTGCACAATCTTGATTTGCGAAGGAAAACCAACGAAAATTGGTGAGATTGTTGTAAGGACTATATCGACATTTGGGATCATAGGATGGATTTTTACCTATTCGCAAAACTTTTTTTTACATTGGACACGATGATCTCTTTAAATTACATGCCTTAGTTTAGACTCGCCGACAAGCCATATCTATTATCGGTGAAGGTGAAGAGTAGGTAAATTCGTCTAAAGGGGCCACGATGATCGCCTCAACATCGTAGATCCGAAGTAAATATCACGACAGGTTTGTCATCAGTTCCAACCCAACAAAAGGCACCAATGTTTACATCACATCCCGATTAGTTCCCTCCATATATTCTTGTTCCTTTCACTAAACCCATATTTTTTTCACAAGCACTGGTTTTTTGCTCCACACTATTCAACACCACATCATGCTGCATCTACACTTCCTACATGTATGTATTTTGAGACACCTCCGTCCCCAACCCATTACGCCCTAATGCTGACATCGATGTCAACACAAATGTCGACACTTGTACCAAAACCAATGCCAATATCGATGCCCACATCAATGACGACGTATTCGGGTTTTGTGACATCATACAGTTATTCGTCGATGGTGTCATCAACACGCATTATGTCATAGTTTTATCAATGTGACTCATCGTCGTAACCACCATATCGTAGAATGAAGAACATGCGATAGGAGGCTAGGATGACATTGCACTTAACCACGGAAGAATTAGATGGAGACGAAGACGGGTGTGAAGAAGAAGATTAAGACGAGGGTTGAGATGAAGATGAATATTAGGGTCGAGGTGAAGATAAAGAAGATGAAGACGACGATCATGACCAAGAGGATGAGCCAACACCCCAAGTTGTACGTAGAAATCCTACCTGCAATCGTAAGCCATCGCCCTATGGCACACATTCGGCCCAATGACGCCGATGATATATTTTTCATTTACTTTTTATGATGTAAATATAATTGATATCAATAAAATATGATCATTTTTTTCATATTTATGTTGGAACTCATAATTTTCTTTGTTAAATTATAATATATATTGTGTAGATTTTTTCATATATAATATTTGATATGAAACATGTAACGATTCGAAAGTTAGTGGTGTAGCAAAACGTGGTTTCAAGACCCAATTTCTGTAAACCGAAAATGTAAATATTTTTATCAATATTTATGGAGTTATATCGTAGGTGAATTGAAATTTGGATAGGCACTTTTATCGAATTAATAATTAATTAAGGTATAGAGATTAAATTGTAAAAATGATAAAAGTTCAATCTCTAGAGAAATTTTAATTAGTACTTAAAGTAAGGCTTAAAGTGAAAATTTTTACACTATATGAATGTTAGTAGAAGGTGGAAAATATAGATGAAATACCAAAGAAAAGAATGAATAGATTTTGTACAAAAAGAAAGAATCATTGTAATAAATTTCTATTATGTTAGCGAAGTTGAGACCTCAATGCATCCCTCAAATGTTGATATGTTACCTTCATTTGCCCTAGGTTATTATAATAGCCATATAACCTCTGTTGATTGTCCTTCTCTTGAACATCCATATTGGTGTGTATCCGAGTAGAATTCGGATGACCTTTTTGTCCATCACCACTCAAAGCCTGAAAAAAGTGCCCTAATCTCAGGAATCTCAGGTAATACTCGAGGCTTCTCTTTCATATATTCGATAAAAATGCCTCAAAATTAAAAGAGGAAAATAAGCCTCTAATTATAGCGAAAAAGGAAATAGAAAAGAAATTTAACGATATGCAAGATCAAATTAATGATTTAATTTTAAATAATGAGAACTTGCATAATTCATTTTCTATGTTTCATATGGGGTAACAAAAACTAAATAATATGCTTGAATATCAAATAGCCTTCTTTGACAAGAGTGGCTTAGGTTTTATAAATTTACAAAAAGAAAGCAAATTTAAAATTTTCTTTGAGAAACCAAGACACATTTATGATGTCTCACTCTTATAAAAAAGGGCATGATAGACAAGTTTGTTCTTTAAGGAAGCTCACGTCTAGGAGCAAACTCACTAAGAGTTTGTGTAACACCCGTATCTCGTTTCTATCACTAGAGTAGGGATACAGAGAATTACAGTACATAACAGAGCATTCTCGTAGCATTCAATGCTAAAAAAATTCAAATTAATATGAAATACATTTATTAATCTTTAAATCGAGCCCTCGTGGCCCTAAAAATAGCTTTCAAACAATTAGGAACCAATTTGAAACAAACCAGAAAGTTTAAGTAAAAGTTAAAAATTTTAGAAAATAGGGGCACACGGCCGTGTGCCAGCCCATGTGCTTGGCCGTGTGTGGTTGGTAAAATGGGTCACACGGTCGTGTGCCAAATTGTGTGACCACTGCACCTAATTATAAATCCACATGATCATGAACATGCCTATGCGTCAAACCGTGTGCCTATTCTGACTTGGGCCAAACGCCCATGTGCCTGCCTATGTGTTAGCCCGTGTGAGCCCTCCAACTAACACTCCTAGGACACACTCCCGTGTGCAGGCCGTGTGTGCCGAAAATGCCTAGAACTCAACTTAACCATCACATATTTGACTAGATATCTAAACCAATTTATACCTCAATGTTACCATGAATTAAAACACACCTAAAAACATCTAAAACATGACTCAATTATCCAGTCAAGACTACATACGATTACCTACATATATTGACATTTCAATAAGCATATGAACATACCAAATCAACCAAGATTTACCCATTTCAATTTAATATAACTACAATGTCAAAAGATCATTTCAAGACATCAATATCTATAAGGGCTAGAGTAAAGGTGATATAAAAACCAAGAGTACAACGTAAATCATACAATTACAACAAGACACCCTAATCACATGCCATATATAACCAAAGTCGGGGCATCAAAGGCTACCAAAAGAGTGCAGAAAGATGCGTATACTCCGATGATCCAACCCACATAGTGACAAAAGTTTAAAATCTACAAAACAATTAAACAAGGTAAGTATGATGAATGCTTTGAAATTCATAAATGGCTTAGTGCAAATCATCATGTTCATAAGAACCTCCAATATTCAACATGAATTGTCAATGTCAGATTCCATGTCATATAACTTCAGAGTATTCTATTTTGGGAACTTTCACATTTGTTTCACTTCCTCGTTACATCATATCACGACAAAATTCATTTTTTACTTTTGATGGATCATTATAGAAGTAATTAATAAGTAAGTCTTAAATTATGTTTTCGCTTGTCAGCTAATGTATGTTTATGTTCCTCAGCCACTTTACGTTTATGCTCATAAGCCACTTTACGTTTAGGCTCGTCAGCCACTTTACATTTATCCTTACGAATTAACACTTTCATTTGATCCATAAATATTTCCTTATTTCATTCTTAAGTAATTCATTCACTAACAAATAAATATAACTCATTTGTTTTCAAGTCAAAGATATAATGTGAAACACAATGAATATACAGTTAAGGACTTACCTGTCGAGTGTTCCAAAACCAACCGAGACTATTTGATGGCTTTTCCCTTGCCTCGTACATCCTCCACACGTTGCAATCCTTGATCTAAATAACAAATTTCATTTCATTAAACATTCCAAATCCACTTAAATAAATAATTTACTTTTAAAATCTCTTTTTAATGTAATTTTAATAAGTTACCCTCACTAGTTTAACTTTTATCCAACAAGTCTTTGACTTAACTTAACATTTAACTTCTATACTTGAGAAACTATATTAACCATGTTGATCTAAGTTCTTATGCATAAAAATAGTCTCTAACTTCATCTAACTAACACCATTTTCCTTTGAGTATTATTTCTTAACTATATATAATCCTTAACTTTCAAAGAATCATATAATAAACTACTTAACAAAAATACTCATATCCATTATTAACATAAATCATTTATTCAAAGTAACCAAAACACATCAAAACCATTAATGATAAAACCTTAAACTTTTAAGGGTTTTACAAATAAACCCTCAAGTTAGCTAAATAATGTTAACACAAATTCAAATACAGAAAAATCATTGCAAAAGATCATTAAAACCTTACCCAAATGAAGGAAGAGTGTGCCAAAATCTCCCTTGCTTAGCTATGGAGTTTTCGTTTGAAGAAGAAAGAAATTAGTGAAATTTTGCAAGTTTTCTTTCTTTTTCTCTCTATTAAAATATATTATTCCTATTTGTAATAATCATTTCTTTGCCAAAATATCTATAGTTGGCTACCTAACCCATCCACTAATTCTTAATATGGTGAAATTACTAATTAAGCTCCTTCAATTTCTTCTACATGTCTCATTGATGTATGCCACTATTAGTATTTAACTTTTGTAACTTATGCAATTATATCATCTTTTCCAATTTAACCATTATATCATATAAGTCTAAAATTTAAAGCTAATATGACTCTATCCAACTCTTACTAATATTCAAAATAATGATATTTACTAACTTATTTGTCGGATTATGCGGCCCTGAGCCACTATTTTCTGCACCACTGAAATCAGGATGTTACAACTCTCCCCCTTAGGAAATTTTGTCTGCATTATTTCTGCCCAAGAAATAAGTTTGGGTATTGTGCTCTAATCGAGTCTTCAGTTTCCCATGTAGCTTCTTCGACTCCATGACAGTTCCATAAAACTTTCACCAAGGGAACCCTTTTATTTCTAAGCTTATTTACTTCCTGAGCTGAAATTTTGACCGGTTCTTCAAAATATGATAAATCTGATTGTAACTCCACTTCACAAGGAGAAATTCAATGCAAAGGATGTAACCGATATCGCCTTAATATCAATAAAACATTATGAATCTTTTCAAGCTTAGGAGGCAGAGCTAGCTTGTAAGCTACGGGGCCAGTCCTCTTAATTATCTCATATGACCCGATGAATCTAGGACTCAACTTTCCCTTTCTTCCAAATTGTAGTGCTATTTTCCATGATAAGACTCTCAGAAACACTTTATCACCAACAACAAATTCTATGTCTTTTCTTTTCAAATCTACATAAGACTTTTGGCAGTCTGGCGCAGCTTTCAAATGATCCCAAATTATTCAGACTTTATCTCCAGTCTCACGAACCAGACGGTACCAACTAACTTGGATTCACTTAGCACTGTCCAGTATAATGGCGTTCTACATTTCCTATCATATATAGCTTCGAATGGTGCAATCTTAATACTAAATTGATAGCTATTATTATATGCAAATTTTACCAAGGGTAAATACTTTTCCCAACTACCTTCAAATTCTAACACACAACATCGCAACATACCTTCCAAAATATAGATTACTCGCTCTGATTGTCCATCTGTTTGTGGATGATACGCGGTGTTAAAATTTAGTCTTGTGCCTTGAACTTCATAGAGTTTACCCTAAAATCTTCAGGTAAATCTTCAATCCCTATCCGAGATAATCGATAGTGGCACTCCATGCAGCTTAATAATCTCTAACACATATAGCTCTGCTAATTTCTCCAATTAATAATTAGTACGGACCAAAATAAAATGGGCTAATTTTCAACATATCCATAATAACTGATCTACCGGTTTGATACCTAGCAGATTGAACTTATTTCTACATTTGATGAGCTTGAAATCAAGTAATTTCCTTTTATTTTATGCATTTTTAGTATAGTTTCATTTTATAATAAAATGTGCTAAATAGGTTGTATTATTGCTTTTAAGGCCAATCGAGGCCTAAAGGATAGCTAACACACTTCGTGAGTGCAGAGGAGACCAGTAGCAACAAGCTAGAGACATCTTGCGATAAGTAATCTCTATCGACTCACTATATCGGCGGGTCCAACTGCGGTAGTGACTAGTTGACTGGAGGAAAATCCTCAAAACCCAACAATTGAGGAAATCATACGGAAACGACCTAATCTTCCAAAGATGTTTTTAAGAATTTCTACGACTCATCTTTACTTTTATTTTATTTTGATCATTTATTTTCATGCTTTCAACAAACTCTTTTATTTTCCCTCGTACTATAAACCCTAAAACTAGTACTAATTAATTTTATTCTTTGCAGGAATTCTATTTACTATCGCCTTAAGCCTCATTTGGGTACGATCCTTGGAATACTTCTAAGTGTTCCGTAGTAAACACACTATATTTACAACCTAACCCGTATACTTGCGGAAGCTAAAATCTACAACGAACGAGAGTACGTTCGGGAGTGGTCAAGTTGTTAGCGCCGTTGCCGGGGAGGCAACGCTTTAGAAAATATAATTCTTTCATTGTACTAAAATTATTAGGAAAATTTTAGGTTATAGATACGAGTTAACTATACTAACAATTTTTCTTTTTTCAGATCTAATAATTTTCTTTTAATTTTCGTTATATCTAAACCCATGGATGCATATGATTTATATTGTTTAGATCCCATGTATGAGGATGATTATGACTCCAAAATTTACGAAGATGGATACTATAAAGATTGGGAGATCAAGGAAATTAGAAGTTATTAATGTTGGAATTAAGTCAACTTTGTGAAAAAACCCAAACCCCCATCCATATGGTGGTCAGTCTTTTAGAGAAATGTGTTTTGAATCTGAACAGATAGAACGAGAACATGAGCAATGGTTGGAAAAGGAACCGAACAAAAAATGTTGTGAATCAGATGATTGGGTCACTGAGTAAAATGAGATCTCGCCTTTGGAAGGGGAAATGGACAATCACGTAGAAGTTGAAATTGAGTCCCAATCCAGTGGTGAATCAATTCACCTACAAAAAGAAGACGATTCCAATACTCCAAATCTAGAACTTTAATTAATTATTGTTACAGCACCATCAGCAGAAGAAATATTAGTTGAAAACATCATCGATCAAAAATTCAATTTTCAATGGAAATTAGTTATCATGTATAATACTTTCCTAGACGAGCAAATCCCTAAAGGAATTACTAATGTGAAAATTTTTCAATTTTTGCAGAAAACAGGAAGCATTTACAAGATAGAGTCCCAGCCATCAACTATCGTGATAGTTACATTCGTGGAACAAGTAAGTACACATTCGTGGGAAAGGTAATTACTACAAGCCACAGGAACCCGAGCAGTACAGTGATGGAAATCACAAGGGAAGACAAACAACTACTGTAACATCAAAACATGAATTAATAGTAAATCCATCATTTTTTCTGAATGACATGATTGAGTAGCTATTATGCCACCACACGAAGGTAAATGAGTTTCTCGAGGAAAACACTGATAAAAGTAAGTATAGGGAAATATGGTGGTACAAATTTATAAATGTCATCAATCGATATGATCAACGAAGGGAACTGCCAGTGATCTATGTAGGAAGAAAAGGAAAATTTGAGAAAGAGATAAATGCCAGTGAGTAGCTTGGCACGACGGCTGCTGGATAAACAACGATAAAATAAACCGGCCAAAGTGCACCCTGACACTCTTGTCAGACAATTCTGATAAGAGCTAACACTTATTTTTATGTTTTAGTCACTAACATGCTAACGTAATTACTTCTCATCGATTTCAAGGTATTTCTTTCGAATCGGGTAGGTTTCTCACGACATAGGAAGGTTACGTCACGACAAAGTAACCAAACTACCCCAAAGGCAATCGCAGGCTATGGTACGTCATACTCTTTGCTACGTCGCAACCAAGGGGTCAGAATGACTGAAAAGGTAGAACTACTAAGTTTGTCACGACACGAACATGCCTATGTTGCAACATTGGGGGCAGGTTACTGGAACATCAAGACTGAAGTGTTTGTTGTGACATAGAGGGAGCTACGTCGCGAAAAATCAGCACTGATGGGTATGTTGCGAGAAACTTGTGGCTATATCGAGACATCATCTGTAATTTTTACAGACTTGACCTGACCCTATTATGTAACCGAGATTTTAAATCCCAATTTACTCGATTTTAAACCCCTAAAACACCTATCTTTTAACACACCTATATATACTAAACTAAAGTAAACATTTTCCCTCACTTAAACTGTCTCCAAACATATCACAAATCCTCTAAAGCCTACATTCTCCCTTTCTCACCCAAAAACCTAAAATATTAGCCTTATAAGATAATACTTCATCTAAAGGTGCAACAAGACTCTTCAACAAAAGCTACTCATAAAAAATCAAAGGTACTTTCTTCGTGTTACTAGGCTATTGGTTTTTTTTTCATTATTTCTTTGTTTTAGATTACAATGCCACCAAGAAAGAGAGCGATGATCTAAGAAAGCGACAACGATTCAAGCTTTGAATGATTCATGAATGCCTAATTAGAAAAATACTTTTTGGCTTCACAAGGGCAGACGCTATTTCAAGAATGTGACCAATGATTCTTTGCAAAGAGGTATGGCCTTTGGTTCAATTTTATAAGTGGGAGCAATTATGTGTTCTCCCAATAGGTAACGCCGTAGTCCTTATAGTTCATAAATTCTACGCATCCCTTAAGGATGACATAGTTAAGCGAAAGCCTTTAGGCATAGTAATAGTTAGAGATTGTGAGGTTCACATGACCCCTAAGAATATATGACAGTACTACAATGTCCCTACTATGAAAACGATTATGTGTAGAGGGTAAATTTAAACACCTTTGAAAATATTGATATGGGAGAAATAGTTAAGTTCTTAATAGAGAGGCGGGGTGTTAGGAATGTTAGACCCAACACTAGCACACCATCTAATTTTAACCCAGCTATTATGTTTTCAGTGGCTAAGATGTGGATGCAATTTCTAGCTACACGACTTATACCTGATTTAAATGCCTCTAACGTTAATTTCTTGCGACCTTTGCTGTTATATGGTATTTTGCAACGCAAGCAGGTCTCTGTAGGCTCCTGGATATACGAGGAGATGAAGCAATTCACCTAGAGCAAAAAGAATGATCGTTTTTCTCACACTTGGTAATCGTTTTATGCAAGAAGGCGAGAGTACAAATAAAGATGACGAATAGTTTCTCAAACTGACTCGGAGCATCATTGAAGACTCTCTATACAAACAATAGGTCAAGCTCCAAAAGAAGCAAATCAAGGAGTGGAATCAGAGGCGAAAAGAGAAGATGGATGTGCCGACCTCGTT
The DNA here is from genome assembly GCA_005610355.1 of Gossypioides kirkii. Lineage (NCBI taxonomy): Eukaryota > Viridiplantae > Streptophyta > Magnoliopsida > Malvales > Malvaceae > Gossypioides > Gossypioides kirkii. The sequence continues at coordinate 39,210,999 of CP032253.1, read as the reverse complement.
GAAAAGAAGGGAGAAAACCACACAGAGCCAAGGAAGCAACGAGTCCAAGCTTAATAGAATGATAACTTGGATTAAAGAAACAACTCCAGTACTAACAGAGTTTGCGAGGATACATGGGTTACCAACCTCGAACTACTCTCCAAACATGTTTGGGAAGGAGACGGAGATGAACCCGAGTTGGCTGGAGCAAATGAGGAGCAAAATGAGCCTGGCACTAAATGTGAGTATGATGTAATGTTTCAGCCTCAATATTCAACTCCTAAAAGACCGATGGTTCGGAGCCTAGCACGACAACAAGGTGTAAGCTTCTGGAAAAAATACATCAGTAAAGGTAAGACTTGTAATTTTTGGGGATAATTTTTCTTTTAATTTTTAGAATTATGTAATTCGTAGGAGTAGGATTAGAATTTATTTTGGTATGCTTTAATTCTTTTTGTAGGAACCCTGCTTTTAGAGACACAACAATTTTCGAGCATTCACGCCAAAGGAAGAAGGATAACCACCATGAGAAAATGACCTTCACGATCAATCGGGTAACTTCTTTCCTTAATACTTATAGGGGTACACATTGAGGGTAATGTGTTATCTAAAGTGTGGGGGGTAACATAGGAATTTTTACATGTGATTTTTTCCTATTTTGACTTTTTGATGTGTGCTTGAGCTTGTAGAAATGCAAGTAATTGGTTAGGAGCATGAATAATAGGTTGATTGTGTTTTCTTGATAAATTTGGCATGGTAATGAGGAATTTTACATTTTGAGCATGAGATTTTTGAAGTTCTATAGGTTACACTATATATAGATAGAGAAAGTTTTGTTGATACTACATGATATGCATAATTAGAGAAAACGAACATGCTAGTATATATGATAAACGATAACCTTGAGATTTTAAATTGACATTTATGCATATTGAGTTGTTTAGGGATAACTTAAGGCATTGTTTAACACAACTAGAGCCAAAAAGCCAACCCTATTATGAATTATCATTAGTACCCATTTTTGAGCCTTATGACACCTTCTTAATGAGCCACATTACGAGTCTTCTAAGCCTCCAATAATGATTTGTGTATATCCTTTTCTTTTGTCCTATTTTGCATAAAAATGGACGTATGGCCATATGTATTGAGGGTAGGTAGACCATTACGGTGGAGGTTATGGAATAAAAGAGGGAAATCATGTTGAAGTATGACTTTTAGAGTTAGCCAAACAAAAGAAAAATAAGTGAAAAGAACAAAACAAAAATGAGTATAAATACAGAAAGAAAATAGTAAAAAAAGTGTGAGAAATGACAAAAGCAACAAAAGTCACCATTAGAAAAAGAGGAAGCTTACTTGAAAAAGTGATTCATATACTCATAGGCTAGCTAGAAGGAGTACTTTGGATTAATTTCCTAAAGGGAGAAATAAAGAAGGCGAGAGAAGGAGAAAAAAGGAGGTGAGATGGAGTGGGACGTAATGGCGAAGAATAGGGAACAATGCAATGTGCCAAACTGTTTTCATGCTATGTAACCTCTTTGTGCTTAACTGTTCTTTGAAAATCACATCTGTCCTAAGCCTCATCACGTTACAAGCCGAAAAGCCCTATGTGACGTAACCAACTTTATGCATAGATGAATATAGACATTGCATAATCTCATTATAATTGTTTGTATTATACTAGGATAATCAAAGTACTTATCTTAGGCATTGATGGAACCATATTGACAAAACTTTGATATTTGTACTTAGAATAAGTGTTGCAAGCCTATCCTTGTATGATACTGTTTCAAGCTCACTTATTTTTTCATTTTCTTAATTAGTTGCCTTGTTTTATTATTTGCTTAAGGACAAGAAAAGACGTAAGTGTGGGGGAGTTTGATCTGCCGGTTCATCATACTTACAAGATTGAACATATTTCTACATTTGATAAACTTGAAATCAAGTAATTTCCTTTATATTTTATGCATTTTTAGTATAGTTTCATTTTCTAATAAAATGTGTTAAATAGGTTGTATTATTGCTTTTAAGGCCAATCGAGGTCTAAAGGTTAGCTAACAAACTTCGTGAGTGCACAAGAGACTAGGAGCAGCAAGCCAGAGTGATACCAATCACTTCGTCATGACATAGACATCTTTATGTCATAACAAAGGGATCAGTAGTGGGGAATTTCAAGAGTGCTTGCTACGTTGCGACACAGGGCATGGTGTGTCGCGACATTGACCTCAAACTCCAACTATGCATCCCACGAGGGGCATTTTCGTCTTAACAATGCAACTTAAATACGAAGGGCGACAACTGACCTAGGTTTTAGGGAAAATGACCATGTAAAGCTATAAATAAGATCTTTAGCACTAGGGTTTAGACACAATTATTTAGCCTTTAATTTTTAGTTTTTAGTTTATTTGTTTTTTATCTTTTGAAATGAGATTATAGAAACTCGCGTAAACTCGCCTTTGTAATATCATCATATACATACTATATATACATACTATCCAATCATAAAACAATGATACATTCATTCAATATAATGTATTTATTCATATTTTCCATTTAGTTCATATTTTACGATTTAATCCATTTGATGTCAAAAGACATTAATTACATAACAATTCAAACTAAAGGTAAAACAATATAATACATACATATCGTGAATTAATAAAATATGAACTTACCTGACAAACAACAACAATCAAGGTGCCATAGACTAATCTACAATTTTTCTTTTTTCTAAGATTATCCTCCAATTAATTCAATTCTCGATCTATAATAATTTATTTCAATTTATCAATTCCAAACATCTTACAATAACCTAATATAAACATATATCAATTCAATTTCATTTTTCGGATGTCTCCTAATTTTTTGCATTTTACAAATTAGACATTTTCATACCTAAGTTTAAAATCTAACTATTTAACACTAAAACTTCAAGCATTCATCAATGATATTATTTATAAATTTTAACAATTTCAGAAATTAACGTACAAATTAACTAAATCAAATTATAACAATCTCAAAAACATAAAATTTACGAAAAACATATTAGAAATTGCTAACCATGCAAGGACCAAAAAGATTGAAACTTGGTGTTTTCGGTGGAGAAAGCCAAAATAAAAAGATGATGGCTTTTGGTTTTTTTGTTTTTGACATATAATTCTTTAAATAAAATTTTTTAATATTAATTATATATAATACTCCACCAAACCGTACTCTCATTTTCATATAAGTCTAATTTCCATTTTAATCTTGGTTTAATAACTATATAAGTCTTTTAACAATTAAAATTTATAGGAATTAACTTTCGTAGCTTGTACAATTTATTTACTGTACATCAATTAGCTATAACTTTCGTAGCTTGTACAATTTATTTATTGTACATCAATTAGTCATCAATTCGGCGAAATTATTTATTCAAAATTTAATTCACTTATCTAATAACTTTATAAATATTTAAAAAAATATTTACAGATTCGGTTTACGGAAACGAGATCTTGGTATCTCATCTTTCAATATCATTGATTTTAAAATCGATACACTTGTACCTTAACTAACTATCCAATTAATAAATTTATCATATCAAAATTCAATATAATATTATAATTGACTCGTAAATATTAATTAATAATATTTACAAATTCAATCATCAAAAAACGAAATTCCAAAACTACCGTTTTCAACATTACTGACTTTTGAGTTGTTACACAATCTCTCAAGACATATAAGCCTTGTTTCGAGACAAGGCTCACTGCACCCTAAACTTTGTATTTTTGAAGTCGTTTGAGCAACCAGAAGCCCATTTTATGTATATGTTATGTACAAGCATCCTAGAAAGGATGTAATATGATTTTAAAATGAGTTTAAAAGATTTGAAAATGTTGTAATTTGTTTATGAGATTCTATTTATTCAAGTAAATGTTGATTTTGAAAAAGTACTTTTATTTATTTATTTATCTGTGATGGTCTTTGGTCTGGCTAAAGTGTAACCTTCTTTATCCGATCTAGTAGTTATGACCGTATCTAAAATTCACAGTTGTAATTTCACCCTCACGTAACCATTTAAACCACACACATATATTTATATATGAATCATAATTAAATAAATAACAGTAAAACCATCAATTTCCCAATATTCTTGAATAATCCCAAACACAAAATTGTTTATCAAATACTTTAATTAACATCTTAATCTCAAATTGAAATTAACATTAAAACCCAAAATAATGAAATCTGAAAATTTCAAAATAACTCATACTGATTAATAAAACAAAAACGAATAAAAGAATTAAGAGTTTCTCAGAGTACCAAGTTGCCTAAGTCTAACGTATCTAAAAGAGAAACTATGGGGGAATGAGCTAAAGAGCCCAGTGTATCTCTAAATTGCATACATCCACAATTACAATAACATAGTCATTTTATAGCATTTAAAGTAACCACAAAACATGTTACAAATCAATGCAATAAAAACATAAGTATAATGCAATGCACCTAATCACTTGCACACTAACACAGTGGAAAGATTCCTTAGAATCCCTCCCCATCCAATCGTCACCAATCGTAGCGTGATTTTACTATTAACAGTTTGAAGGGGTGATAACCACGTCTTCCACTATACAATCCCAACCCATGAGCACACAATGATATGATAGCACATATATCTTAGTCTCAATCGCAACCTCATGATAATATATCAGAGTACACAGTATTTTAATCACAATATTTAAGTTGTCCACAAACCGATAGACATGCATGCAATATCATCATGCGATCAGATAACACAGAACAAGATCATATCAATATCACATCTCAGATCAGTATCACACAATTAACTCAACACAGAACATTATCACACAATAGGATGTAACATAGATAAAAAACACACCTCAAAAAGGCAGAAGCTCTAACGTCAAGAAGGATGTCTCCCACGCTTAGATCTAGCACCGGGTCTAGCTGGATTAGAACCTATAAGAACAAACTCTACATTAAAATCTAATTCTATGCCACCTACTAAACACAATACTAAATCGAAAATACTCACATGTAACTCTCGAAGCTAGTGCAGGGGCAGTCTGCACAGGCGGAGGAGGTAACTCGTTGGCCTCGGAGTCGTGATCACATAAACACAAAATATCTCACATCAGATCCCAAATTCAACTTTTTAAAAATTACCGAGTACCAAAATTAAGTGCAAATAGCTAAAATGAGACTTTTGGGTTCGAAGTTGATGAAACGGATAACGAAATTGGAATCAGGCCGTCAAAAAATGTTAAGTCAAAGTTGATTGAAAAAGTCAATGATCAAAGTCAACGGTCAATGGTCAATGGATCGAGTCAAAGTCAACGATCTCGGGCCTTGCAAACGGGTCGGGTACACAAATGGGTTCGGGTTGGTTCATGACTTGGGTCCTAAGTTTTGGGTTATTGCGTTTTCCTTTGATTGGGCTTACACATTGGGTTTGAAGTTTAGGTCTTGTTTGAGTTCTCAACACTCTTGGGTCTCCAACTTTGAGCTTGAAATTGATAGCCCAACACCCATCCTTAGCAACCAAAGCACACTTAGGGTTTCTTAACCCACATCGGCGCTATCGTCGGCGCCTCAACGAAACGACACATCAATGCCATAAATGACACAAAACCAAGACCAAAATTGAGGCCTCAAAACCATGCGCAACTTACCAACGCCCACAATGGTAAGGAAATAGTAGAATAACGGTGGAGGCAGTGTAAAGGACGAAACTCGAATAGTTTTCAACACCGTTCACGCAAACGACGGTGATGAGGGAGTTTAAACAGATGGGTTTTGTTCACTTGACCACAAGGAAGAAGATGGTGGCGGTGTGGTGTACGGATGACTGGAAAGGGGAGAACGACGATGATCGGAAAAATGCAAGGGAGAGGGTGTGAGAGAGAGAGATCGATAAAGGCAATACAAATATGGAAGTGAAGGGTTTGGGGAAAGAATAAAATGGGTTTAAATACCCAACAAAAAGGGTCAATTAAATGGAGGCCCTCTAAAAAATTAGGGTTTTCAAAAAGCCCTTAAACTTTACCCGTTTAAAAACAAGTCCTAAACATCTCAATTTTACCCAAAGAGTTTTAATTAGAGTTCAAATAAGTCCCAATTGCTCTAAATTAACGAATTGGACCCTAAATTTACCAAAATTTCAATATTAGTCCCTAAAATCAAATTAGGGTGTTACATAAGGGATGTTAGATGTAGAGTGGAAGTTGGTAAGTTTTAAACTTTCCAGATGTACAAAAATAAAACTTACTTGAAAAATATAAATTAGTAGATAGCAACAAGTAGGATTGTATCCATAAAGATCGATGATAAATTTATTTCTTTAATAAAAATAAAAGTAAAAGCGGTTTAAAATTAAAACATAAAAATAAAATTAAAACAAAGTAAAAATAGATCATAAAATAAAATCAATGAGGAGAAATTCTAGCTAAAGGTAAAATCTCTATTTGATTTGTGGATTCTATTGTCAACGTAAAGATAACTTTAATGTCTTTAATAAATTAGTTCTAGTTGTTGACTTAGCACATGGCAATCAATCTCTTATTACTTGTTCGGTAACCAAGAGACAACTCGTTTAAAATTACTTTCCTAACTGATAAATAACTTTGTAACTCAACGCCCAATATTTAACTTACTGATATCATTAAGAACGAAAGAGACCTAATTCTAACTAACAAACTCACCTCAACGAGGTTTATTTAAGCTAGATCACACATCCATACCAAATAAGTATAAACTACTACATAAACGAGTTATCCAATTTGTCACTAGTAGTAGAATAAATTAAACAATTATGGATTTAATTATTCTAATTAACAAGGCAACCGTTCTAAACTATAAAATACTGACCACATATTAAATAAACCTAAGCATTGTAATTACAATAGAAGATGCATGAATACCAAAGAAAAAAGAAAAATTAAAGCACAAATAAGTCTCATGAATATATTAAATCAAACTTTGATAAAACCTTTGACTAGAAAATAGGGTTTAGTAACACATAAAATAAAGAAAACAAAATAAAATTAATTAAGAACGATTATAATATAATGGAGAAAATACAAAAGTGCCCTTTATTACATAAAGCGGAATTTTTCAAGATATTTTGGCAAATGTTGTGTCAAACTTCTAGATCAGTTTTGGACGTCTTCCTGACTTTTGAAGCTTCATTTGTGTAATAACTTTAGCTAGATCTTTCAACTCCCTTAGAATCAATATATTATGGGTCCAAAACGGACATCTGTAGCTCAAGTTATAATCAAAATACTGAAACTACACTATCTTAAAATCCAAACCACAAAAACTTATTAAGAATAAATTGGAAGTTCCTTTTTCTCCAATTATTCTTTAAATACATAATAATAAAATATAAGTATAAATAATATAATTAAGAACATAAATATCATAATTTAAGGGAAAAAATATCATAAATAAAAAGAAAAATTATGTACTTATCAACAATCATTATAATTGACTTTCACTATTAAATAAAATTGATTGGCTGAACGGCTAAATAATTACTTCATGAAACCTTTCAAAATTAAATTCGAAATTGAACTTAACGAGTGGCTCTAGTGGTAAAGAGGATGTTGTTCATCTTAAAAAATCTGGGTTCGAGCACCAGTGTGTAAGGTATGTGTGCGTTGCCAAAGAGTTAAGAAAATATGAACAGATATTATCATTTAATCACACCAATATATTAAAAAAAAATTAAACTCGAAACTATAAATGTCGAGAGATTGTATATTCTCTTTTATGTATATTGCTCGTTGACATGCACGACATGAATTATTTTTTGATTTTATACAACACCAAACTCGACATTTGTGGATGTGGGAACATCAAGTGTTTTGAGAATTAACATTCCCCAAAAACATATATTATAATTGTCTAATAGAAATGTTAAAAAAATCAAAAGAAATTACTATAGGCAATAGAATTACTTATCTAATCTGCTAAATAACATCAAGCTGGGTTTGGTAATCACTTGATTGTCATCACTATGGAAACCTAATAAGGATCAACACCACCAAAATAAAACTTGCATTTTAACTACCCTAAAGCTCAAAATCTAAGAAAGAAAAAGAAATTTAAAAATTTATGGGCACCATTTTCCAACTCTTGCAATAGTTAATAGGGGCGAAATCAGATTTTTTTTTAGAAAGTTGAAATTAAATTATATTTTTAATAGTTTATATTTTTATAATTTTTAAAAATTAAATTAAATTTTATTATTTTTAAGAAAAATTAAAGTATAATTTTATTTTTATTAATTTAAAATTTCTAAAAAACTTAAATAGATAATTTTCATTTTAAAAAGATGGGCCTTTTACCAACCCCTGAATACGTCACTTATAGCAAATATATATATCATTCTACTAATTTCTTAAACATTTTCTGGATCAATTTCGAATAATATCACTTTCCACCAAGATATAAAAGTGCCAATAATATCACATTATTTTGAATTTGCTAAAGCGAAGGGTATAAAAAGGTAGGCTACATTCAATAAAAAGCAAGTACCAAAATCTTTTAAATAATTGAAAGTTTTAGATAATAAAATTCGATTTTTTTAATAATTTTATTATAAATTTTAATTATATTTATTTTTTAAATAATTGATAATTTAAATATCAAAAATCAAAACTTTTAATCGAGTTAAACGTATCGTCTATATAATATAAAACCAATTCACTCTTAAAAAGTGATTAGGAGTTTAAATAAAGTAGGTATTATAAAAAAATTAATATGAGCAATTTAGTATTATTTTCATATATTTCTATCTCCCATGTTAAGTAATTAATGATAATGTTGTTATTTTAAAATATAAACTTTTAATTTAGATCTATATACTTTATATTTCTAGATTTAAGTAGAGTTGAGTAAATTAAGGCATGATATTGTTTATCAAAAACAAAAATTAAGGCATGATAGGATTTTAAAATTCACTATAAATATATAAAAAAAATAATTATTGATGCCGCGTGACAAATTAACTATACCACTTTAAATTAGAAAAAAAATAAACTATAAAAATAATCACTTTTGTTTATCTTAGATTATATTTTAGTCACTTATATTTGAAATATTACGTTTTAGTCATTTACATTATTATTTTATTACGAAATAGCTACTCTGCCGTTAAACTCCATTACCTCCTCAAAGTGACAGTTTAAATGGGTTTTAAACATCAATTTGAATGTCCAACTGAGATGATAATAATTTTTTCAATCAGAATAAAAAAGGAGACGAATGATTTTTCTTTTTCAATGCAAGGTATAATTAATTTAAAATTTTTAATTAATTAAATTTATTTAATTAAAATCTTATTATCTTCTTAATTAAACATTTAAATTGATATTTAATACTCATTTAAACTATTACATAAAATTTTCATTAAAAAATAATAAAATTAACGATTAAATGATTACTTCATAATTAAATTATACCATAAATAATTAAAATATAATAATTTAAATATAAATAATTAGAATATAATCCGAAACAAAGCTACATATTCAACAGCGTAGCATGCAGAAAAAGATATGCATCGTAAATTGGGTGGCAGCAGTCCCATCTTCACTTGCGTGAGGCTGTTTTTTCTCTTTAAATTATAGTGGTACCGGCACAGCACACCAAAACAGCACTAATTTTTCTTTTTTTAAATTAAACTGATGCTGCAGCCGACACATGAACGTCACACAGCTGTGTATGTATCAGTGTCGACTCATATAGTGGGGACATCAATAATTTTCTTAAAAATATGATAATTACAATATGATTCAACATAAAATAAAGTGATGTATTATAACAATTATTTTTATATTAATTAATTTTTAAATATTATTTTTATAGAAAACCCCCAAAACGTGACTATTAGATATCTATTGCGTCTTGCAATAAAAAAAGGAGGATTTAAACAATTATAGTATCATTATCATAGTCTTCGGTAAGATTTGGTACAGATTATATCCTTGGATTTATTGCTTAAAAATATAAATATAAAAATATCTCAAGTTTCAGCCAGGAAAATGAAAAATGAAACAGAAGTTCTTATTATACAGATTTTTGGTATAAATCTAAATTGTATTACCTCATCTGAGAAAAATTATATAAATATAAAGAAGGGAATATATAAAAAACAATTTAGAGATAACTTTTAACATTACACATGATTTTTTGGTTATGTATGTAGGTATGTTTGTGCAAGTAATTTTAGCGATGTTTTTGTTGTCGTCTTTTCGAGTTTGATAGGTGCTCAATTTTATTTGTCGATTTTTGTCCGTCATTTTAGACCATCCGGAATTGATTTCTTTATTGTATCAATTGCTTGCAATCACTTCAGAAATGTCGTGCTTGAGTTGTGATAGAGTCAATTATCAACGTAACATAATATTCTATTGATGCTAGAACTAAAACCTTTACCATAAATTTAGTTTTTTTAGCACATATACATGAATTTTAGAGGGTTTTTTTTATCAAAATAATATAAAAGTTAATTAATTACGAAAATGGTTAAGATCTAGGTTATTTAGGAAAATGAGCTTTTTTTTTACAGTAACATCGAGTGCCGCCAATTTGTCAAGTGGCACAATCCTAAATTCAACCCAATCATATGCCAATCATTTTGGGGGAGAAAAAAAATATTGTTTTAGGTGGTACTATTTGACACATTGGTAGCACTAATATAATTTTTAAAAAAAATATATGCATTTTCGATTTTATACACAATAAAAAATATACAATACAAAAAAAATATTTTTTTGTGATACCGCTTGATATATTAACCGCACCAGTTTGATTTTTATAAAACTAAAAAAAGCATGACAGATTAAAAAAAATAAAAAACTTAAAATATTTGGTTCAACTTCACATGTTATTATAGATTTTCCAAAAGCATAGGCCTCACAATTTTGGCTAAATTGTGCATATATGCTTTTTTTTTAATTGGCTAAATAGGTTGTTTTTTCAAGGTTTAAGAAATACATCAATTTTGGAGGGTGTGAACGTGCGTCCAGCTGGACGAGTTTTTCTCTAATAGTCAGAATTTAAACGAGGCAACAGTAAAACTTTTCAAGTGGCCAACGATTATATTTTTCTATAAATACCAGACCATTTTTCATTATTTTCACTCAAATCCAACTCTCTCTCTATTTTCTCTAAACTCTTTCAATTCTCTCAAGTTTTATTCAAAACTTTCCAATACATTTGTTTAAAAATATTATAGTTTTATTTTATTATTTCGTAGATTATTCATTTCGATTAATTTTTCACAAATGACAAGTTCTCTGATTCTTTTTGACAACAAGCATATTTTCGTCGCTTAATAGGTAATGGTAAAGAAAAAATTTAAATTTCGTTATTTTCAATTAAGTTAATTCTAATTTTTTTAAATTTAAGTACTTTTGAATTTTATTTTGTTGATATAAATAGGCAGATTATCGTGCTATGGAGAGGTTCATACACAATTTATCAAAGAGCCCAGACACTGAAATTCGTGGTTATTTGTAGGATGCCGAATTTTTACATGCGTCTCGTATGCTCGGGGGCTGCAAATTGGATCATACACTTATTAGCGCGTTGGTGGAAAGATGGAGACTCGAGACACACATTCCATCTTCAATGCGGTGAGTGTACAATCACACTCGAGGATGTAGCTTTACAACTTGGTTTACTGATGGATAGGCAAATTGTTACGTGGTTAGTGGTCATTCTTAATAAAGAGGATCTTTGCGAGGGATTTTTGGGGAAGGTGTCGAGGAAGTTTCAAAGTGATTGGATAAATATGAAATGGTTGAAAGATAATTTCCAAGACCATTCTAGGGAAGCGACTGATATTGAAAACGAATAACATGCTTGAGCATTCATCCTAAGGCTAATTGGGGGCATTTTAATGCCCGATAAATCTCGAAAGTTGGTACACATAAGGTAGCTGCTACACCTAGTCGACTTCATAGAATGTAGACGAATGAGTTGGGGATCAACTATGTTGGCCACGTTTTACAGGGATTTGTGTTGGACGACAGAATCGAATAAGATCTCAATCGATGGTTGCCTACTCTTGCTACAGTCATGAGCGTGGTGGTGACTACCCTTATACATTCCCATTGGTTACAAGGTAAAATTCATTTGGTAATAATATATAGTTACCATAGTAAATGTTGTTTATTTATTATATGTTTGAATTAACATAATATTCTATTGATGCTAGAACTAAAACCTTTGCTATGTTGATAGAGCTTGTCCTTTAATATCTACGACGAATGTTTGTTGTTTCCTCTCCCCCATCGAATTATATGATCCCATTTATAGAACAAATTGATGAATTTCTTTTAAAAAATTACACATAAATTTAGTTTTTTTAGCACATATACATGAATTTTAGAGGGTTTTTTTATCAAAATAATATAAAAGTTAATTAATTACGAAAATGGTTAAGATCTAGGTTATTTAGGAACATAACTCTTTTTTTTACAGTAACATCGAGTGCCGCCAATTTGTCAAGTGGCACCATCCTAAATTGAACCCAATCATATGCCAATCATTTTGGGGGAGAAAAAAAAATTTGTTTTAGGTGGTGCTGCTTGACACATTGGTAGCACTGATATAATTTTTTTTTTAAAAATACATGTATTTTAATTTTATACACAATAAAAAATATACAATACAAAAATTTTTTTTTTTTGTGATACCGCTTGATATATTAACCGCACCAATTTGATTTTTATAAAACTAAAAAAAGCATTACAGATTAAAAGAAAAAAAAGTAAAAAACTTAAAATATTTGGTTCAACTTCACATGTTGTTATAGATTTTTCAAAAGCATAGGCCTCACAATTTTGGCTAAATTGTGCATATATGCTCTTTTTTTTTAATTGGCTAAATTGGTTGTTTTTTCAAGGTTTAAGAAATACATCGATTTTGGAGGGTGTGAACGTGCGTCCAGCTGGACGAGTTTTTCTCTAACGGTCAGAATTTAAACGAGGCAACAGTAAAAGTTTTCAAGTGGCCAACAATTATTTTTTTCTATAAATACCAGACCATTTTTCATTCTTTTCACTCAAATCCAAGTCTCTCTCTATTTTCTCTAAACTCTTTCAATTCTCTCAAGTTTTATTCAAAACTTTCCAATACATTTGTTTAAAAATATTATAGTTTTATTTTATTATTTCGTAGATTATTCATTTCGATTAATTTTTCACAAATGACAAGTTCTCTGATTCTTTTGACAACAAGCATATTTTCGTCGCTTAATAGGTAATGGTAAAGAAAAAATTTAAATTTCGTTATTCTCAATTAAGTTAATTCTAATTTTTTTAAAATTTAAGTAATTTTTAATTTTATTTTGTTGATATAAATAGGCAGATTATCGTGCTATGGAGAGGTTCATACACAATTTATCAAAGAGCCCAGACACTGAAATTCGTGGTTATTTGTAGGATGCCGAATTTTTACATGCGTTTCGTATGCTCGGGGGCTGCAAATTGGATCATACACTTATTAGCGCGTTGGTGGAAAGATGGAGACTCGAGACACACATTCCATCTTCAATGCGGTGAGTGTACAATCACACTCGAGGATGTAGCTTTACAACTTGGTTTACTGGTGGATAGGCCAATCGTTACGTGGTTAGTGGTCATTCCCAATAAAGAGGATCTTTGCGAGGGATTTTTGGGGAAGGTGTCGAGGAAGTTTCAAAGTGATTGGATAAATATGAAATGGTTGAAAGATAATTTCCAAGACCATTCTAGGGAAGCGACTGATATTGAAAACGAATAACATGCTTGAGCATTCATCCTAAAGCTAATTGGGGGCATTTTAATGCCCGATAAATCTCGAAAGTTGGTACACATAAGGTAGCTACTACACCTAGTCGACTTCAAAGAATGTAGACGAATGAGTTGGAGATCAACTATGTTGGCCACGTTTTACAGGGATTTGTGTTGGACGACAGAATCGAATAAGATCTCAATCGATGGTTGCCTACTCCTGCTACAGTCATGAGCGTGGTGGTGACTACCCTTATACATTCCCATTGGTTACAAGGTAAAATTCATTTGGTAATAATATATAGTTACCATAGTAAATGTTGTTTATTTATTATATGTTTGGATTAACATAATATTCTATTGATGCTAGAACTAAAACCTTTGCTATGTTGATAGAGCTTGTCCTTTAATATCTACGACGAATGTTTGTTGTTTCCTCTCCCCCATCGAATTATATGATCCCATTTATAGAACGAATTGATGAATTTCTTTTAAAAAATTACACATAAATTTAGTTTTTTTAGCACATATATATGAATTTTAGAGGGTTTTTTTATCAAAATAATACAAAAGTTAATTAATTATTAAAATGGTTAAGATCTAGGTTATTTAGGAAAATAGGCCTTTTTTTACAGTAACATCGAGTGCCGCCAATTTGTCAAGTGGCACCATCCTAATTGAACCCAATCATATGCCAATCATTTTGGGGGAGAAAAAAAAATTGTTTTAGGTGGTGGCGACTACCATTTTTACATTCCCGAGTGGACCCTTTGGTTACAAGGTAAAATTCATTTGGTAATAATATATAGTTACCATAGTAAATGTTGTTTATTTATTATATGTTTGAATTAACATATTGTTTGAGTTGGTTATTTGGGACTATCGGAGCAGCTCTAAGATACCCAACTGCATTTAGATAAATGATCGAAAGTTGAGGTTAATTATTGAATTTTTCAAATCTATAATAATTATGCAATGATTTAGAATTTAAAATTTTGTAGATAAAAAAATTTATAATTGTGCATTATAGTTTGAATGGATTTCATATGCCTATCAGGATATTATAGAATGCACCCCACCCAAATTTTTGGCCATTCGGAGCATGTGGGACGTTAAAGTGCCATTGATAGTTTACACGATTATGGAGATACACAAATCGGATCGAGTGATGCAATAGTTTGGGCGGAGGCAAAAATTTTTACCTCCACCACAAGACATCGAAGCACTGCACAATCTTGATTTGCGAAGGAAATCCAACGAAAATTGGTGAGATTGTTGTAAGGACTATATCGACATTTGGGATCATAGGATGGATTTTTACCCATTTGCAAAACTTTTTTTACATTGGACACGATGATCTCTTTAGATTACATGCCTTAGTTTAGACTCGCCGACAAGCCATATCTATTATCGGTGAAGGTGAAGAGTAGGCAAATTCTTCTAAAGAGGCCACGATGATCACCTCAACATCGTAGATCCGAAGTAAATATCACGACGGGTTTGTCATCAGTTCCAACCCAACAAAGGGCACCAATGTCTACATCACATCCCGATTAGTTCCCTCCATATATTCTTGTTCCTTTCACTAAACCCATATTTTTTTCATAAGCACTGCTTTATGCACCACACTATGCTCCACCGTATCATGCTGCATCTACACTTCCTACAGGTATGTATTTTGAGACACCTCCAACCCCAACCTACTACGCCCTAATGCTGACATCGATGTCAACACAAATGTCGACACTTGTACCTAAACCAATGCCAATATCAATGCCCACATCAATGACGACGTATTCGGGTTTTGTGACATTATACAGTTATTCGTCGATAGTGTCATCAACACGCATTATGTCGTTGTTTTATCAAGGTGACTCATCATCGCAACCACCATCTCGTAGAATGAAGAACATGCGATAGGAGGCTAGGATGACATTGCACTCAACCACGGAAGAATTAGATGGAGACGAAGACAGGTGTGAAGATGAAGATGAAGACGAGGGTTGAGATGAAGATGAATATTAGGGTCGAGGTGAAGATAAAGAAGATAAAGACGATGATCATGACCAAGAGGATGAGCCAACACCCTAAGTTGTACGTAGAAATCCTACCTGCAATCGTAAGCCATCGCCTTATGGCACACATTCGGCCTAATGACGCCGATGATATATTTTTCATTTACTTTTTGTGATGTAAATATAATTGATATCACTAAAATATGATCATTTTTTTCATATTTATGTTGGAACTCATAATTTTCTTTGTTAAATTATAATATATATTGTGCAGATTTTTTCATATATAATATTTGATATGAAACATGTAATGATTCAAAAGTTAGTGGTGTAGCAAAACGTGGTTTCAAGACCTAATTTCTGTAAACCGGAACTGTAAATATTTTTATTAATATTTATGGAGTTATATCGTAGGTGGATTGAACTTTGGATAGGCAATTTTATCGAATTAGTAATTAATTAAGGTATAGAGACTAAATTGTAAAAATGGTAAAAGTTCAATCTCTAGAGAAATTTCAATTAGTACTTAAAGTAAGGCTTAAAGTGGAAATTTTTACACTATATGAATGTTAGTAGAAGGTGGAAAATATAGATGAAATACCAAAGAAAAAGAATGAATAGATTTTGTACAAAAAAGAAAGAAGCATCATAATAAATTTCTATTATGTTAGTGAAGTTGAGACCTCAATGCATCCCTCAAATGTTGATATGTTGTCTTCATTTGCCCTAGGTTATTATAATAGCCATATAACCTCTATTGATTGTCCTTCTCTCGAACATCCATATTGGTGTGTATCTGAGTAGAATTCGGATGACCTTTTTGTCCATCACCACTCAAAGCCTGGAAAAAGTGCCCTAATCTTGGGAATCTCAGGTAATACTCGAGGCTTCTCTTTCATATATACGATAAAAATGCCACAAATTTAAAAGAGGAAAATAAGTCTCTAATTATAGCGAAAAAGGAAATAGAAAAGAAATTTAATGATATGCAAGATCAAATTAATGATTTGATTTGAAATAATGAGAACTTGCATAATTCATTTTCTATGTTTCATATGGGGCAACAAAAACTAAATAATATGCTTGAATATCAAATAGCCTTCTTTGACAAGAGTGGCTTAGGTTTTATAAATTTAAAAAAAGAAAGCAAATTTAAAAATTTCTTTGAGAAACCAAGACACATTTATGATGTCTCACTCTTATGCACATATTGTTATAAAAAAGGGCATGATAGACAAGTTTGTTCTTTAAGGAAGCTCACATCTAGGAGCAAACTCAATAAGAGTTTGTGTAACACCCGTATCTCGTTTCTATTGCTAGAGTAGGGATACAGAGAATTACAGTACATAATAGAGCTTTCTCATAGCATTCAATGCTAAAAAAATTCAAATTAATATGAAATACATTTATACAAGCTTTAAATCGAGCCCTCGAGGCCCTAAAAGTAACTTTCAAACAATCAAGGACCAATTTGAAACAAACCAAAAAGTTTAAGTAAAAGTTAAAAGTTTTAGAAAATAGGGGCACATGGCCGTGTGCCAGCCTGTGTGCTTGGCCGTGTGTGGTTGGTAAAATGGGTCACACGGTCGTGTGCCAAATTGTGTGACCACTGCACCTAATTATAAATCCACATGATTGTGAACATGCCTATGCATCAAACCATGTGCCTATTCTGACTTGGGCCAGACGCCCATGTGTGCCTGTGTGTCAGCCCGTGTGAGCCCTCTAGCTAACACACCTAGGACACACTCCCGTGTGCAGGCCGTGTGTGCCTAAAATGCCTAGAACTCAACTTAACCATCACATATTTGACTAGATATCTAAACCAATTCATACCTCAATGTTACCATGAATTAAAACACACCTATAAACATCTAAAACATGACTCAATTATCCATTCAAGACTACATATGATTACCTACATATATTGACATTCCAATAAGCATATGAACATACCAAATCAACCAAGATTTACCCATTTCAATTTAACATAACTACAACGTCAAAAGATCATTTCAAGACATCAATATCTATATGGGCTAGAGTAAAGGTGACATACAAACCAAGAGTACAACCTAAATCATACAATTACAACAAGACAACCTAATCACATGCCATATATAACCAAAGTTGGGGCATCAAAGGCTATCAAAAAGAGTGCAGAAAGATGCGTATACTCCGATGATCCAACCCACATAGTGACAAAAGTTCAAAATCTACAAAACAATTAAACAAGGTAAGTATGATGAATGCTTTGAAATTCATAAATGGCTTATTGCAAATCATCATGTTCATAAGAACCTCCAATGTTCAACATGAATTGTCAATGTCAGGTTCCATGTCATATAACTTCAGAGTATTCTATTTTTGGAACTTTCACATTCGTTTCACTTCCTCGTTACATCATATCACGACAGAATTCATATTTTACTTTTGATGGATCATTATAAAAGTAATTAATAAGTAAGTCTTAAATTATGTTTTCGCTCGTTAGCTAATGTACGTTCATGTTCGTCAGCCACTTTTATGCTCATGAGCCACTTTACATTTAGGCTCGTCAGCCACTTTACATTTATCCTTACGAATTAACACTTTCATTTGATCCATAAATATTTCCTTATTTCATTCTTAAGTGATTCATTCACTAACAAATAAATATAACTCATTTGTTTTCAAGTAAAAGATATAATGTGAAACACAATGAATATACGGTTAAGGACTTACCTGTCGAGTGTTCCAAAACCAACCGGGACTATTTGATGGCTTTTCCTTGCCTCGTACATCCTCCACACGTTGCAACCCTTGATCTAAATAACAAATTTCATTTCATTAAACATTCCAAATCCACTTAAATAAATAATTTGCTTTTAAAATCTCTTTTTAATGTAATTTTAATAAATTACCCTCACTAGTTTAACTTTTATCCAACAAGTCTTTGACTTAACTCAACATTTAACTTCTATACTTGAGAAACTACATTAACCATGTTGATCTAAGTTCTTATGCATAAAAATAGTCTCTAACTTCATCTAACTAACACCATTTTCCTTTGAGTATTATTTCTTAACTATATAATCCTTAACTTTCAACGAATCATATAATAAACTACTTAACAAAAATACTCATATCCACTATTAACATAAATCATTTATTCAAAGTAACCAAAACACATCAAAACCATTAATGATAAAACCTTAAACTTTTAAGGGTTTTATAAATAAACCCTCGAGTTAGCTAAATAATGTTAACACAAATTCAAATACACAAAAATCATTGCAAAAGATCATCAAAACCTTACCCAAATGAAGGAAGAGTGTGCCAGAATCTCCCTTGCTTAGCTATGGAGTTTTCGTTTGAAGAAGAAAGAAATTAGAGAAATTTTGCAAGTTTTCTTTCTTTTTCTCTCTATTAAAATATATTATTCCTATTTGTAATAATCATTTCTTTGCCAAAATATCTAGAGTTGGCTACCTAACCCATCCACTAATTCTTAATATGGTGAAATTACTAATTAAGCTCCTTCAATTTCTTCTACATGTCTTATTGATGTATGCCACTATTAGTATTTAACTTTTGTAACTTATGCAATTATATCATATTTTCCAATTTAACCATTATATCATATAAGTCTAAAATTTAAAGCTAATATGACTCTATCCAACTCTTACTAATATTGAAAATAATGATATTTACTAACTTATTTGTCGGAATATGCGGCCCTGAGCCACTATTCTCGGCACCACTGAAATCAGGATGTTACAACTCTCCCCCTTAGGAAATTTTGTCCGCATTATTTCTTCCCAAGAAATAAGTTTGGGTATTGTGCTCTCATCGAGTCTTCAGTTTCCGATGTAGCTTCTTCGACCCCATGACAGTTCCATAAAACTTTCACAAAGGAACCCTTTTATTTCTAAGCTTCTTTACTTGCCGAGCTAAAATTTGGACCGGTTCTTCAAAATATGATAAATCTGACTGTAACTCCACTTCACAAGGAGAAATTACATGCAAAGGATCTGACCGATATCGCCTTAATATCGATAAAACATTATGAATCTTTTCAAGCTCAGGAGGCAAAGCTAGCTTGTAAGCTACGAGACCAATCCTCTTAATTATCTCATATGACCCAATAAATCTAGGACTCAACTTTCCCTTTCTTCCAAATTGTAGTACTATATTCCATGATAAGACTCTCAGGAACACTTTATCACCAACAGCAAATTCTATGTCTTTTCTTTTCAAATCTACATAAGACTTTTGGCAGTCTGACACTGCTTTCAAATGATACCAAATTATTCGGACTTTATCTTCAGTCTCACAAACCAGACGGTACCAACTAACTTGGATTCACTTAGCACTATCTAGTATAATGGCGTTCTACATTTCCTATCATATATAGTTTCGAATGGTGCCATCTTAATACTAAATTGATAGCTATTATTATATGCAAATTTTACCAAGGGTAAATACTTTTCCCAACCACCTTCAAATTCTAACACGCAACATCGCAACATACCTTACAAAATCTAGATTACTCGCTCTGATTGTCCATCTGTTTGTGGATGATACGCAGTGCTAAAATTTAGTCTGGTGCCCAGAACTTCATGGAGTTTACCCTAAAATCTTCAGGTAAATCTTCAATCCCTATCCGAGATAATCGATAGTGGCACTCCATGCAGCTTAATAATCTCTAACACATATAGCTCTGCTAATTTCTCCAATGAATAATTAGTACGGACCAAAATAAAATGGGCTAATTTTGTCAACATATCCATAATAACTGATCTATCGGTTTCATGCCTAGCAGATTGAACTTATTTCTACATTTGATGAGCTTGAAATCAAGTAATTTCCTTTTTATTTTATGCATTTTTAGTATAGTTTCATTTTATAATAAAATGTACTAAATAGGTTGTATTATTGCTTTTAAGGCCAATCGAGACCTAAATGATAGCTAACACACTTCGTGAATGCGGAGGAGACTAGTAGCAACAAGCTAGAGACATCTTGATATAAGTAATCTCCATCGACTCGACTCATATATCGGCGGAAGATATAGAGAGGTCCAACTGGTAGTGACTAGTTGATTGGAGGAAAATCCCCCAAACCCAACAATTAAGGAAATCATACGGAAACGATCTAATCTTTACAAAGATGTTTATAAGAATTTCTACGACTCATCTTTACTTTTATTTTATTTTGATCTTTTATTTTCATGCTTTCAACAAACTCTTTTATTTTCCCTCGTACTATAAACCCTAAAACTAGTACTAATTAATTTTATTCTTTGCAGGAATTCTATTTACTATCGCCTTAACCTCATTTGGGTATGATCCTTGGAATACTTCTAAGTGTTCCGTTGTAAACACACTATATTTACAACCTAACACGTAGGTCAAGTTGTTAGCGCCGTTGTCGGGGAGGCAACACTTTAGAAAATATAATTCTTTCATTGTACTAAAATTATTAGGAAAATTTTAGGTTTTAGATACGAGTTAACTATACTAACAATTTTTATTTTTTCAGATCTAATAATTTTCTTTTAATTTCCATTATATCTAAACCCATGGATGCATATGATTTATTTGTTCAGATCTCATGTATGAGGATGATTATGACTCCAAAATTTATGAAGATGGATACTATAAGATTGGGAGATTCAGGAAAATCAAAAGTTATTAATGTTAGAATTAAGTCAACTTTGTGAAAAAACCCAAAACCTCGATCCATATGGTGGTCAGTCTTTTAGAGAATGTGTTTTGAATCTGAACAGATAGAACGAGAATAGGAGAATGGGTGGAAAAGGAACCGAACAAAAAATGTTGTGAATCAGATGATTGGGTCACTGAGCAAAATGAGATCTCGCCTTTGGAAGGGGAAATGGACAATCACGTAGAGGTTGAAATTGAGTCCCAATCCAGTGGTGAATCAATTCTCCTACAAAAAGAAGATGATTCCAACACTCCAAATCTAGAGCTTTAATTAATTATTGTTACAACACCATCAGCAGAAGAAATATTAGTTAAAAATCATTGATAAAAAATTCAATTTTAAATGGAAATTAGCTATCATGTATAATACTTTCCTAGACGAGTAAATCCCCAAAGGAATTACTAATGTGAAAATTTTTCAATTTTTGCAGAAAACAGGAAACATTTACAAGATAGAGTCCCAGCCATCAACTATTGTGATAGTTACATGCGGGGAACAAGTAAGTACGCATTCGTGGGAAAGGTAATTACTACAAAGCTACTACAAGCCATAGGAACCCGAGCAGCACAGTGATGGAAATCACAAGGGAAGCCAAATAACTACTATAACTTCAAAATGAATTAATAGTAAATCCATCATTTTTTCTGAATGAAATGATTGAGTAGCTATTATGTCAACACACAAAGGTACATGAGTTTCTCGATGCAAACACTGATAAAAGTAAGTATAGAGAATACGGTGGTACAAATTTATAAATGTCATCAACCGATATGATCAACGAAGGGAACTAGCAATGATCTATATAGGAAGAAAAGGAAAATTTCGAGAAAGAGATAAATGCCAGAGAGTAGCTTGGCACGACGGCTGCTGGATAAACAACGATAAAATAAACCGGCCAAAGTGCACCCTGACACTCTTGTCAGACAATTCTGATAAGAGCTAACACTTATTTTTATGTTTTAGCCACTAACATGCTAACGTAATTACTTCTCATCAATTTCAAGGTATTTCGTTCGAATTGGGTAGGTTTCTCACGACATAGGAAGGTTCCGTCACGACAAAGTAACCGAACTACCCCAAAGGCAATCGCTGGCTATGGTGCGACATACTCTTTGCTATGTCGCAACCAAGGGGTCAGAATGACTGAAAAGGTAGAACTACTAAGTTTGTCACGACACGAACATGCCTATGTTGCAACATTGGGGGCAGGTTCCTGGAACATCAAGACTGAAGGGTTTGTTGCGACACAAAGGGAGCTACGTCGCAAAAAATCAGCACTGATGGGTATGTTGCGAGAAACTTGTGGCTATGTCGCGACATCGTCTGTAATTTTTACAGACTTGACCTAACCTTATTATGTAATCGAGATTTTAAAACCCAATTTACTCTATTTTAAACCCCTAAAACACCTATCTTTTAACACACCTATATATACTAAACTAAAGTAAACATTTTCCCTCACTTAAACACTCTCCAAACATATCACAAATCCTCTAAAGCCTACATTCTCCCTTTCTCACCCAAAAACCTAAAATCTTAGCCTTATAAGATAATACTTCATTTAAAGGTGCAACAAGACTCTTCAACAAAAGCTACTCATAAAAAATCAAAGGTACTTTCTTCGTGTTACTATTCTATTGGTGTTTTTTTCATTATTTCTTTGTTTTAGATTGCAATGCTGCCAAGAAAGAGAGCGATGATCTAAGAAAGCGACAACGATTCAAGCTTTGAATGATTCACGAATGCTCAAATAGAAAAATACTTTTTGACTTCACAAGGGCGGACACTTTTTCAAGAATGTGACCAATGATTCTTTGCAAAGAGGTATGACCTTTAGTTCGATTTTATAAGTGGGAGCAATTATGTGTTCTCCCAACAGGTAATGTCGTAGTCCCTATAGTTCATGAATTCTACGCATCCCTTAAGGATGACATAGTTAAGAGAAAACCTTTGGGCATAGTAATAGTTCGAGATTGTGAGGTTCACATGACCCCTAAGGATATATGACAGTACTACAATGTTCCGTACTATGAAAACGATTATGTGTAGAGGGTAAATTTAAACACCTTTGAAAATATTGATATGGGAGAAATAGTTAAGTTCTTAATAGAGAGGCGAGGTGTGTGGAATGTTAGACCCAACAATGGCACACCATCTAATTTTAACCCAGCTATTATGTTTCCAGTGGCTAAGATGTGGATGCAATTTCTAGCTACACGACTTATACCTGCTTTAAATGTCTCTAACGTTAATTCCTTGCGTCCTTTGCTATTATATGGTATTTTCCAACGCAAGCAGGTCTGTGTAGGCTCCTGGATATACGAGGAGATGAAGCAATGCACCTAGAGCCAAAAGAATGATCTCTTTTTCTCACACTTGGTAATCGCTTTATGCAAGAAGGCGGGAGTACCAATGAAAGATGACAAATAGTTTCTCAAACTGATTCGGAGCATCATTGAAGACTCTCTATACAAACAATACGTCGAGCTCCAAAAGAAGCAAATCAAGGAGTGGAATCAGAGGCGAAAAGAGAAGATAGATGTGCCGACCTCATTGAAAAGAAGGGAGAAAACCACACAGAGCCAAGGAAGCAATGAGTCCGAGCTTAATGGAATGATAACTTGGATTAAAGAAACAACTACAGTGCTAACAGAGTTTGCGAGGATACATGGGTTACCAACCCCGAACTACTCTCCAAACATGTTTGGGAAGGAGACGTGGATGAACTCGAGTTAGGTGGAGTGAATGAGGAGCAAAATGAGCCCGGCACTGACGGTAAGTATGAAGTAATGTTTCAGCCTCAATATTCAACTCCCAAAGGATCGATGATTCGGAGCCTAGCACGACAACAAGGTGGAAGCTTCTGGAAAAAATACATCGGTAAAGGCAAGACTTGTAATTTTTATGGATAATTTTTCTTTTAATTTTTAGAATTATGTAATTCATAGGAGTAGGATTAGAATTTATTTTGGTATGCTTTAATTCTTTTTGTAGGAACCCTGCGTTTTGGAGGCACAAGAATTCTGAGCATTCACGCCAAAGGAAGAAGGATAACCGCCATGAGAAAAGAAAGACTTTCACGATCAATCGGGTAACTTCTTTCCTTAATACTTATAGGGGTACACATTGAGGGTAATGTGTTATCTAAAGTGTGTGGGGGTAACATAGGAATTTGGACATGTGATTTTTTCCTATTTTGACTTTTTGATGTGTGCTTGAGCTTGTAGAAATACAGGTAATTGGTTAGGAGCATGAATGATAGGTTGATTGTGTTTTCTTGATAAATTTGGCTTGTTAATGAGGAATTTTACATTTTAAGCATGAGATTTTTGAAGTTCTATAGGTTACACTATATATAGTTAGAGAAAGTTTTGTTGATACTACGTGATATGCATAATATGAGAAAATGGACATGCTAGTATATATGATAAACGATAACCTTGAGATTAGGTAATTAAATTGACATTTATGCATATTGAGTTGTTTAGGGATAACTTAGGCATTGTTTAACACAATTAGAGCCAAAAACCTAAACCCTATTCTGCATTATCAATTACTACCCATTTTTGAGCCTTATAACACCTTCTTAATGAGCCACATTATGAGCCTTCTAAGCCTCCAATAATGATTTGTGTATATCCTTTTCTTTTGTCCTATTTTGAAGAAAAATGAACGTATGGCCATATGTATTGAGGGTAGGTAGACCATTACGATGAAGGTTATGTAATAAAAGAGGGAAATCATGTTGAAGTATGACTTTTAGAGTTAGCCAAACAAAAGAAAAATAAGTGAAAAGAACAAAACAAAAATGAGTATAAATACAGAAAGAAAATAGTAAGAAAAAGTGTGAGAAATGACAAAAGCAACAAAAGTCACCATTAGAAAAAGAGGAAGCTTACTTGAAAAAGTGATTCATATACTCATAGGCTAGCTAGAAGGAGTACTTTGGATTAATTTCCTAAAGGGAGAAATAAAGAAGGCGAGAGAAGGAGAAAAAAGGAGGTGAGATGGAGTGGGACGTAATGGCGAAGAATAGGGAACAATGCAATGTGCCAAACTGTTTTCATGCTATGTAACCTCTTTGTGCTTAACTGTTCTTTAAAAATCACACCTGTCCTAAGCCTCATCACGTTACAAGCCGAAAAGCCCTATGTGACTTAACCAACTTTATGCATAGATGAATATAGACATTGCATAATCTCATTATAATTGTTTGTATTATACTAGGATAATCAAAGTACTTATCTTAGGCATTGATGGAACCATACTGACAAAACTTTGATATTTGTACCTAGAATAAGTGTTGCAAGCCTATCCTTGTATGATACTGTTTCAAGCCCACTTATCTTTTTCATTTTCTTGATTAGTTGCCTTGTTTTATTATTTGCTTAAGGACAAGAAAAGAAGTAAGTGTGGGGGAGTTTGATCTGTCGGTTTCATACTTACAAGATTGAACTTATTTCTACATTTGATTAACTTGAAATCAAGTAATTTCCTTTATATTTTATGCATTTTTAGTATAGTTTCATTTTCTAATAAAATTTGTTAAATAGGTTGTCTTATTGCTTTTAAGGCCAATCGAGGCCTAAAGGTTAGCTAACAAACTTTGTGAGTGCACAGGAGACTAGGAGCAGCAAGCCAAAGTGTTACCAATCACTTCGTTATGACATAGGCAGCTTTATGTCACAATAAAGGGATCAGTAGTGGGGAATTTCAAGAGTGCTTGCTACGTCGCGACACAGGGCATGGTGTGTCGCGACATTGACCTCAAACTCCAACTATGCATCTCACGAGGGGCATTTTCGTCTTCAGAATGCAACTTAAATACGAAGGACGGTAACTGACCTAGGTTTTAGGGAAAATGACCATGTAAAGCTATAAATAAGATCTTTAGCACTAGGGTTTAGACACAATTATTTAGCCTTTAATTTTTCTCGACAAATTGCTCAATACAATTTAGTTTCTTTTTCCTTCCATTCTTGATTTAAATGTTTTAATATATTATGTTATTAATGAATAAAGAAACCATGAGGAACTAATTCCATTTTGAGGAATTAGGGAGTGGACGTATGAATACTTGATTGTTGTTTTACAGGGGTTTCACCTTTCGGATTAGCTATTTGGGAAAAGAAGAACATCAAATAAACATTAGGCTTAACAACCCTAGAAAGTCATCTAGGTGGGAATGGACCTAAAATTGGTATTTCCCATCCGTGAACACTTTTTCCCCAAATCGGTCTAGATTATGACATTTAGCGATAAGTAATCTCTATCGACTCACTATATCGATGAAAGATCCAGAGATCCAACTGAGGTAGTGACTAGTTAATTGGAGGAAAATCCCTAAAACCCAACAATCGAGAAAATCATAAGGAAATGACCTAATCTCCCTAAAGATGTTTGTAAGAATTTCTACAACTCATCTTTACTTTGTTTTATTTTATTTTTATCTTTTTATTTTCATGCTTTCAACAAACTCTTTTATTTTTCCTCTTATTATAAACACTAATACTAATACTAATTAATTTTATTCTTTGTAGGAATTTCATTTACTATCGCCTTAAGTCTCCTTTGGGTACAATCATCAGAATACTTCTAAGTGTTCCGTTGTAAACACACTATATTTACAACTTGACCCGTATACTTGCGAAAGCCGAAATCTACACCGAACGGGAGTATGTTCGGGAGCGATCAATAACCCAAATTGAGTCAATTTTCCTTGGCGTAACTGTTAATCCAGAAACAAAATCCATCGTAATTCACTCTCATTTTCATTCAGGGATAGTGATAGTCTCTAGCAATCCTGACGATACTTGATGGTCAACTTTCACCTATTGATAGACCAGACATTTACCAACGAACTCAAGAATCTTGAGTTTCATACCCGACCACCAATACATTTTTTCAAGTCATTAAACATGTTGGTACTACCCGGGTGTATGGAGCACGAACTACTATGGGCTTCTGATAAAATGTTGGTCTTAAGTTTCATGTTATTTGGGACACATAACCTATTACGAAAGTACATCATGCCGTTGACACCTATTGTAAATCCTGTAGTTTAATCATTTTGGATTTGCTCCCATTTGGTTAACAACTTCAGATCACTTTCTTGCAATTCTTTAATTCACTAAAGAAATAATAGTCGAGCCCTCAACTCAGCAATAACACATCCATCTCTCTCTAATGATAGCCAAACATTCAATGCTTTCAGTACGAACAACGATTTTCAGCTTAAAGCATCCGCAATAACATTTGCTTTCCCTAGTTGATAATCTATGATCAAGTCATAGTCTTTCAATAATTCGACCACCTCCTCTAACGAAGATTGAGTTCCTTTTGATTCATTAAATATTTCAAACTCTTCTAGCCCGAATAAATATGACACTTTTTGCCAAAGAGATAGTGTCACCAAATTTTTAAAGCAAACATGACCATAACTAACTCTATGTCGTGTGTCAGATAATTTCTTTCATGAGCCTTTAGTTGTTGAGAGGCTAAGCTACCACTTTGCCTTCTTGCATAAGTATATAGCCTAATCCATTTAGCGAGACATCACTAAAGACTACGATTTCTTTCCCAGATTCAGGTTGAGTTAGAATAAGAGCTTCGATCAACATCCTTTTCAATTGTTCAAAACTTTGCTTACATTTATCAGTCCAAACAAATTGAACCTCTTTCTGATGTAACTTTGTAATCGGTGAAGCCCTAAACAAAAAGCTCTTCACAAAATGTCTATAATGTTCTGCTAATCCCAAAAAACTTCGTATTTCAGTGATATTCCTCGGAGGCTTTCAATTCACTATCACTAAGATTTTGTTTAAGTCAAAACGAATATCTTCAGTGGAGATCACATGTCCCAAAAATCTGACCTTAGTCAGTCAAAACTCACACTTGCTAAACTTTACATAGAGTTTTCTTTCACGCAAAATTTGTAGTACTATCCTCAAGTGTTGATCATGCTCGCTTTCATTCTTCGATTAGATAAGAATATCATCAATAAAAGCTATAACAAATCGATCTAGGTGTGAATGGAACACCCTATTCATTAAATCCATGAATGCGGTAGAGGCATTCGTCAAACTGAATGGCATAAGTAAAAACTCATAATGGCCGTATCTAGTTCTGAAAGCCATCTTCGGAATGTCTGGCTCTTTAACTGCAGCTGATTGTAACTTGATCACAAATCAATTTTTGAGAACACAATCGCTCCTTTCAATTGATCAAATAAATCATCAATTTGAGGTAACAAGTACTTATTTTTTTATTTTTACTTTATTCAATTGTTGATAATCTATACATAATCTCAACGTCCCATCTTTCTTTTTAACGAATAATACAGGAGCTCTCTATGGTGAAACATTAGGTCGAATAAATCTACGATACTGCAATTGAGATTTCAATTTTGTTAATTCGATTGGGGTCATTCTATACGGTGTCATATATATCAAAGCAATTCCTAATGCTACTCCAATAGCAAACTCAATCTCTCTTTCTAGAGGTAAACCTAGTAATTCTTTAAGAAAAACATCCATAAACTCTCGTACGGATTGAACTTGTTCTAATGGGAAATTTTTACAGACCTTATTAACTATCACACTCTGGCCTACCAAATTTGACACTCTAACATCAAACTTAGTAGACTCAATAGGCATTTTCTTTGTAGAGGCTAATGTTGTGCAAATATAAGAACGTGTGGATCCAGGATCAATTAATGCAATAACAGTAGTATCAAGAAGAATGAAAGTACCAGTAATGACATCAGGTGCCGTGGCTTCTTCCTTAGCCTGAATTGCATAAGTTCTGGCTAGTGCTCGACCCTCAGACCTAAAGTTCATATCAAATGTTTCATTTCAGCTCATGTTTGATTTGTTCCGGAGCCTTGACTTCTTACTTTTCTAGGAGGTAGTCATACGCTTCGTCACTTGTTCCGAACGAACTCAATCCTCTATGGACAATCTCTTATTTGATGTTCTTGAGACCCACAGCGAGAACAGGTACCAAAGCTAAATCAACACCCCTTCGTATGAAGCTTGCCACACATTTTACAATCGAGAATGTCAGTTTTTCGTACACTGCTAGCACTAGTAATGGTATTACAATTGACATATATTTTCTCCCTAATTTTTTGTTTTAATTGTCTCTTTTGTATCTCATTTAGCATGCATCATGAGCATTTTATACTTAGCTTTTATATTTTCTAACTCATTGCTAATTAGTTTAAATTCTTGTAATTTTAATCTATTTTTGTACTAATGTTGACGCAAGAAACCGATATATTGCGTCTTAGAATTGTCAGCACAGGAACTTAGCCTAAGAGCTCATTGATGAAAGAAGAATGTTGGCACAAGAACAGCTTGGAGTTGCGACCAGTGACGTCGCCGCACAGAACATGAACTCTGAATTGGTAAACTCAAGCTGAATTTACATCTGGAAGCACCAGCGCAGGAACATCACATGTGTCGTTGCAATTACGATTTCTAATTGCGCTCAGCAATGTAGTGACAACCTGCAGATCTTAGAAGAAAACATTAAATTTGCGTGAGTGCACAGCTGTACTCTAACCAAATTTGACAGTTACAAATTCTAGACCAGGATCTGAGAAATGGAGGCTGAAACCTGTAACTTTTGAAGACTATAAATTGAAGAAATAAGAATAAAGAAATCATCAAGAGGTAGAGGATTAAATTCTATAATATTTGTGTGATTTGGAGATTTAAGGTAGAACGGTGAACTGATAGAGTAAGGGAGCAACCACTTCTGACGAGAGGTACTCGATGCTGCGCAAGAGGAATGATTAAGGAGTAGTCCTAGTAGTCTAGAGATAGTAAGCTTCGATTGTATTCTTTAATCATTCTTTTACGCTGATGGATTCTAATGACATTTGAATGAATATAAGAGTATCTTTCATTGTTAGATCACTTTGATTCTTACTTAATGCTTTTTATCTGTTTATTCTTGGATCTAACCGTATCAAACACGATAGTGGCTTTGCAGTCTATCGACATCGAGAGATGCGGTGACAAGTTAGGTTAACAAGTAAGATAACGAGAGTTGCTTGGGACTAGAAGAGATTCTAGTTACTTGTTCTTGACTGCACAACATTGCTCGTACCGAGAGATAGGGTGATTGTGGGTATTTAAGTCTTGAGTAAACGGAAGACTAATATTGGTAAGAGTGCATTGATGCATTATTGTTGCGACAATTCATCTATATAGTACCTTGTCAACGCATCCAGCATTGCGACTTAGCAAAATCAATGATCCATTCCAATCCTTTACACTTGATCATATTTACATTTCATGCATTTAAATATTCAGCACTCAACACTCAACATATTTGATTTACTTTCAGTACATTGACATTTAACTCTGATTGCATTGACAATATTAACTATTTTAGTGTGCAGATATGACGTAATTGCACTAACATCCTTAACCACATTTTGCTTAATTTCAATATTAGTTGCTCTGACATTTAAACATCAAGAACCCATTTCCTCGTGGGATCGATATCCGATAGAATTTTCTATAAACTATACTTGTATCAACGTGTGTTTACTTGCATAATCATTATGACGTTTTAGACGTAATCTAGTTTTGGTACCGTTGTCCAGTAATTGGCGCTTGTTTGATGTTTACTTTTGTAGCTGCAATTAATTCTACTTACTTAACTTTTAATCTTTACTAATTTGTTTATTTTTCTATTGTTTTCTTTTTCAGTTTTTTTAGGTGTGCATGTCCAGAAGGAGAAATCTTAAGGACATTATTAGCTTTGATTCGGAGCTTGAGAGGACACTTAGGAGGAGAAGGCAAGAACAACAAAAAATGGTTGGTAATAACAACAATAATTTACCACCATTGCTGCCACAAGATGGAGTTCCTCCAGCGCTACCACAAATCCACAAGCTGAACAAGTGCAAAATAGGACAATAAGAGATTTTGTTATGCCGATACTTGATGATTTACAACAAGGGGTTGTGAGACCAGCTATCCAAGCTAGAAATTATGAGCTGAAATCAGTGATGTTTCAGATATTAAATTTAAATGGGCAATATTCTTGTTTTCCTCATGAAGACTCAAGAAACACTTAAAATCATTTTTGCTTATTTGTGAATCCTTTAGTCAACATGGTGTCCCTGATGATGACTTGAAAATGCAATTATTTCCTTATTCATTGCAGGGTAAAGTAAGAACGCGATTCTTGGGATTTCCGGCAGGTTCCATTACATCTTGGAATGCGTTAGCAAAGCAGTTTGTTTTGCGTTTCAATTTGCCGATAATGAATGCGAGGTTGCAAAATGATATTACTGCATATCATCAACTAGATGATGAGAACTTACGTAGAACCTGGGAGCGTTACAAGACGTTGCTTCGACGTTGCCCAATGCATGTTATTCAGTAAGAGACCCAAATAGAAATTTTTTCTAATGGTTTGAATGCTTAGACAAGGAATCTTGTCAACGCATCGACTAATGGTCCCTTGTTGGATTGTACATATAATGAAGCCGTAAGAATTCTAAAGAGGATTGCTCAGAACGGTTATTAATATCCGATCGCTCATTTTGCACAGGTAAAGACTAACCCTGGAGTTCTTAAGTTAGATGATATTTCTGCTTTATCATCACAGGTATCCTCATTGGCCAATATCATAAAGAATATGAAGGGAATAAATGATGTTGCTCTTATTCAAGTAGCCCAGCAATTGGATGCGTCGATATTTTTCTGTGAAATTTACGGCGACAACCATAGTTATAAGGACTACCCAAACATGCGAAAAATGCCTTTTATGTCAACAATGTAAGAGGGGGTTCATTTGGTAACTCATACAACAACCGATCTTAACAACCTTGGGGGAATCAAAATGCTTCCACAGCCAGATATGAAAATTCCTCAAATCAAGGGGGTTATAGACAAGGGAGTTACAATAGCAATCAACAGCAGAATTATAATCAGAATTCGCAAATGAGTTCTCGACCTAAATAGATGTAGTCACATAGCCAGATGTAACCATAATCTCGATTACAGCCACAACAATCTGTGTTGCCACATATGCAAGGACAACATCATCAACATCAACAACAACAATTTTCTAAACCAAAGTCAGATCCTATGGTTGCTCTTGAGGCATTGATGCGTGAGCATATCACATGAACTGAAGCAACAGTGCAAGGTAACTCTTCTTTCATCAGAGCATTGGAAGCCCAGCTAGGACAGTTAGCTTCTAATCTCAGCACAAGGTCACCAGGTAATTTACCTAGTGATACTGAGAGTCTAACACAGAGGGGGAAGAAGCATTGCAAGGCTATTACATTGAGGAGTGGCAAGCAAACGGCGAAACTAAGCAATTTTAGTCAGAACCATGTCGACGTATCTGAACCACAATAATAAGAAGAGGATGCAACTGAAGGAAGTCAAGTAAAATCAAATGAAGAAGAACCAACTATAGTGCCATCTATGCCTATGATTTGCCCAACAAAGTTGTTGACGCAACTGTGAATGTCAACACCATCGAGTTTTCCGCAACAACCCAAGGTTACAATAACTTTGTCATTTCTACAAAGATTTAAAGAGAAAGTCCATGATAAAGAGTATCAAAGGTTTGTTTCTACTTTGAAACAATTGCATATTAACATACCGCTTGTAGATGCTCTTGTGTAGATACCCAGTAATGGGAAATTTATGAAAGAGCTCTTGTCAAAGAAGAAGAAATTGTCTGAAATTGAGACGATTGCGCTCACAGAGGGGTGCAGCACTGTGCTTACAAACAAGTTGCCACCAAATATGAAATACCCTAACAGTTTCATAATTCCATGCTCTATTGGGAATTATTATTTAGGTATAGCTTTATGTGATTTGGGAGCAAGTATTAACCTTATGCCTTTGTCTACTTTCAAGAATTTAGGAATAAGTTCGATGAAGCCCACTACGGTGACTTTACAACTGGCGGACAGATCCTTAGCACAATCGGAAGGCCAAATCAAAAATGTCATTGTCCAAGTTGATAAGCTTGTGTTCTCTATTGATTTCATAATCCTAGACTGTGAAGTAGATAAGGAGGTTCCCATTATCTTGGGTGACCATTTCTAGTAACGGGACGCACGCTTATCGATGTATTCAAAGGAGAACTTATCATGCATCATAATGATGAGCAGGTGACCTTCAATGTGTTTGAGGCATCCCTGTCCAAAAGTAAAGAGCAATGTCACCACATCGATGTTTTGGACGAGATCATTATGAAAGAATTCAATGCAAGGAGTTCAGCAATGTTAGATGAAGATGCGACGACAGCCACCAATGAAATCCTAGATGACTGTGTCGACAAAGAGGAGGTTAACAATTGTGAGCTGAGACAGAATTGGTAATTGGAGTCTTTGGATTTGTCTAACAAGACAATCCCGATGTTTAAACCATATATTGAGCAATCTCTTACCTTGGAGTTGAAACCATTACCGACGCATCTAAAGTACGTCTTTCTTGGTGACAATGATACATTTCCCGTTATTGTCAACGCATCCCTCGACGCTCTGCAGGAAGATAAGCTTATTACCATTTTGAAAAAAACATAAAAGAGCCATAGCCTGGAGCATTACTGATATCAGAGGCAGTAGTCCGTCTTTTTGCATGCACAAGATCAGGTTGGAAGATGAAAAAAAGCAATCAATTGAGTAACAACGAAGACTCAACGAAAAGATGAAAGAAGTAGTGAAGAAGGAAATTATCAAATGGTTAGATGCGGGCATCATATACCCTATTTCGGATAGTAATTGGGTGAGCCCTATCCAATGTGTGCCCAAGAAGAGTGTTTTCACGATTTTTGACCAATGACAAGAATGAGTTGATCCTTACTTGCATTGCGACTGGCTAGCGAGTATGCATGGATTATCGTCGATTGAATGTAGCCACAAAGAAGGACCATTTCCCACTGCCTTTCATTGACCAGATGTTGGATAGGCTAGCTGGTAAAGCCTATTATTTCTTCTTAGATGGCTACTCTGGATACAACCAAATTGCCATTGCGCTTGAAGATCAAGCAAATACCACGTTCACATGCCCTTTTGGAACCTTTGCTTTCCAACGTATGCCTTTAGGTTGTGCAATGCGCCAACAACATTTTAGAGATACATGATGGCAATCTTCTCGGACATTATCGAGGATTCCTTAGAGGTATTCATGGATGATTTCTTTGTCTATGAACAAAATTTCGACCAATGCACTAACAATATGGCGAGAGTTTTGAAGAGATGCGAGGACACAAATCTAATTCTGAATTGGGAGAAATGCCATTTCATGGCGATTGAAGGCATTGTCCTTGGGCATCAGCTATCTTGTCAAGACATTGAGGTTGCTAAAGCAAAGGTAGAAATCATCAAAAAATTACCACCACTCACCAACGTCAAAGCAATAAGAAGCTTTCTTGGACATGTTGGCTTTTATAGGAGATTCATCCGAGATTTTTCCTAGATAGCTAAACCGTTATTGTCACTATTAGAGCATAATAAAAAGTTTGTGATCGATGACAACTATCTAGACGCATTCATGACATAAAGAAGCAGCTGGTATAAGCTACAATTATTGTTGCACCAGACTGGATTCAACCGTTTGAATTAATATGCGACGCAAGCGATTTTGCTGTGGGATCTGTACTAGGCCAACGAAAAGAGAAGGTATTTCATTTTATTTATTGTGCTAGTAAAATTCTAACTGAAGCGTAGGTCAATTACACAACTACTGAGAAGGAATTGCTAGCAGTAGCCTTTGCATTTGACAAGTTTGGTTCATATCTTGTCGACACAAAGACTACAGTATACATAGAGACTCTGCATTGAGATATCTTTTCATAAAGAAAGACGCCAAGCCTAGACTGATACTATAGATCTTACTCCTTCAAGAGTTTGATGTTGAAATCAAGGATAGGAAAGGATCTGAAAATCAAGTAGCTGACCACTTATCTCGACTAGAAGTTAGAAGTTAAGATGGGTAAACGTCTCAAATTGTCGAAGCATTTCCAGCTGAGCAACTATTCTTTGTCAACACATCACCTTGGTATGTCGATGTAGTCAACTATCTTGTATGTGAAAAGCTACCACTAAGTGCTACTAGTCACAAGAAAATCAGGTTTATATGCGATGCTGAAAGTTATCATTGGAATGAGCCATACCTATTCAAGGTATGCGCCGACAATATTATTCGTCGCTGTGTACTTGAAGAAGAAATGACTTAAATCCTACAACATTGCCATGATGCTCCTTATGGAGGACATTTTGAGGGTCTAAGGACTGCTGCTAAGGTCCTATAGTCAGGATTTTATTGGCCTACATTGTTTCGAGACGTCCAAAACTTTGCACAATAATGTGATCATTGTCAACGTACTGTGTATATCTTATTTGCTGTCGATTATGTCTCGAAGTGGATCGAGGTAATTGCGGTGCCAAAAGATAACGCTCAGATGGTGTTGAAGTTCTTTCACACATACATTTTCATAAGGTTTGGAACACCAGGAGCATTAATAAGTGACCAAGGAACTCATTTTTATAATAACTAAGTGGCAACTGCATTAAAAAGATATGGTGTGAAGCATCGTATAGCTACTACGTACCACCCACAAACCAATGGTCAAGCTGAAGTATCTAATCGACAAATTAAAAGCATACTTGAGAAGGTGGTTAATCCATCAAGGGAGGATTGGTCTTCACAGCTACATGATGCATTGTGGGCGCTTCACTCTGCATACAAGAACCCATTGGGAATGTCACTGTATCAGTCAGTGTTTGGTAAGTCTTGTCACCTGCTCGTTGAGCTTGAACATAAAGCCATGTGGGCAATTAAGCAGGCGAATATGGATTATAATGTTGTCGAAAGAAAAATATTGTTGGACATTACTGAACTGGAAGAAATATGTCGACATGCTTATGAGAATGTCGCAATATACAAGGAAAAGACCAAGAGATGGCACGACAATATCTTCTTGCATCAATAATTTAGCCCTGGTCAGTTTGTGCTTTTATTTAACTCACGTTTAAAATTGCATCCAGGTAAATTACGATCAAGATAGTCAGGCCCTTTAAAAGTTTTCAAGAAATTCCAGAGCGGTGCGGTGACAATTGAAAATCTAAAGGATGGACAACAATTCAAAGTAAATGGCCAATGTCTAAAGCACTATGTGAGCCTAGATGTTAAAGAACCAAATGAGGCCATTAGTCTGGTTACATTAAATAATGTCGATAGATTTTTCTATTTACTTTTATTTGTTTCACTTTTACTTTTGTTGTTTCAAATTCCTTACAGAAATAAAAATTGTATTTTTGTCGTAGCATCGAAGCATGAATTGTCGATGCATTCTGTGATGAGTCAGCATAGCTTTTTCAGCAAGAATCACGTTGATTGATCTCTATTATCTCCCAGTCGTTGATCAAACAAAACAGTACGATCTGTAGCCTGGCAATTAATGACTACAGACGTAACGTTTCACCGTAATCTTTTCAATCATCATGCCTAGGTTATAAAACCTCTCTCTTGTAGTTTTCTTTTTTCCTCACATCCTCTATTGTTGCTACAACTTGTCCCTATTCATTGCCTCTATATTTCTCTTCTTTTTACAAGTTACCTTTTCTTTAATCTTTCTAAGTTTCTTTTCAGTAACAATGGAAAAAACTCGAGCATCGAAAAACCCCTCCAAAAACACCCTAGTAACTTCAACTAGTATGGCTCCGACCACAACTTCATCTCCATTTACAAGTTCGATCCTATTCCTGATGACTGCGGGCAAGGACCGTTACCAGAATATCATGTTGAAGCATAACCTCTACCCTGAACAAGGTCTTCAGTTGTCCTTGTATCAGACCCTGGGGAAACATGTTGATTGTACCATCAATCGCCTTGGGTGGGAGTTTTTCTGCGAATATCCCTCTGGTTACTCTCCTACACTGGTCAGGGAGTTCTATGCCAACCTGGTGGATACGGAGCAAGAGATTACTTTTGAAAGGGAGGGACTCATTCCAAGGAAAGCTGCTCAAATAATGTGCTGTTGAGGATTCTTGAGCGGGTGGACGACAACTCACCGTTTATACTTCGCCTGAATGATGACATCACCACTCAGATGATGAAGGACCTTTGTGTCGATGGAGCCACCTAGACTGGTAACGAGTTCCACAACTACATCATGCATAGAAGGTATCTCACAACCTTTAGCAAGGTATGGTTCCATTTCATCAACAACCGCATCATGCCTTCGACACATAGCACTATGATGACATTAGACCGTATGTGTTTATTGCTTTCTATCTTGCATTTCCACCACATCAACATCGAAGAGATCATTCACGACCAACTCGCGAAAGCCGCTTGTAAACAAACTGGTATACTCCCATACCCCTCTTTAATCATGTTGCTTTGTAAATAGAAGGGCATTGTGCCTAGAAATGGTGAGGAGATATTAGAAAACAAAGGCCCGATCAATGACATCTTCTTTAAATGGATGACTCGTGGCCAAGAGACACTGGTGGCTAAAGAGGTTATTGTCACCACACTACGCTAGATCAGCCCCACTCCATTGCCAGACTTTTCAGCCTTTCCATCCATCTTCCGCCAGATATAATACTCGTCATCTAATCAACCTACCTTTAATGGTAAGCCTGCCCTTGTACCAACACAGATTCACATATCAGATGATGACAAGGAAGAATGGCACTCGAAGTCTAATGAGGATTGCTATCGCACCATCACCGATCTATTCGAGGATGAGTTCTCCAACAGTCTTGGTGTGAATATGGCTGAACGTGAGGCTATTGTGGATGAAGATGTCGACGCAGTAGAATGTGCTAACATTGGCCTAAATGAACTAGAGCAACATAAGGATGATGGTGCAGACCACGGAGATGATCGGTTGAAGGAAAAGGAAGAAAAAGAGAAGGAAGAAGAGAATGAAGAGGACCCTGCCGAGGTGCAGGAAGAAAAGAAAGAAGATACCCTGACAATGATCGTTGAGGATGTTATCGATACATTAGAGAGTGTGGGGGCATCCGGCTCTTACAAGGCTCGACCTGATTCGATCCAGGCTGAGGTTGTTATGGGCGAAATCGAGGAATTGAATCCTCTTGCTATCATGCCTTATGTGGCACCGTTCGTCGAAATCTACCCATTAGAAGTGACAATCGATGAGGCTATCACCCAACCTATCGAGGAGGGGCAATCCGTAGTGCCAGTTGGTACGACGGATAAAAAGAGGAAAAGACGCAAGGATAAAAAGAAAAAGAAGCACCAGGATGAGGGTGAGTGCCCAAAGAAGAAGAAAAAGAAAAAAAGGCAGCCTGTACATCGGCTGCTGACGAATAAGTTGGTACATTTCTTTTTAGATAGTTTTCTTGTATTTTTATTGTCATTGCATTTTATTTGTCATTGCATTACTTTTGTTAACTTAGTTGCATTGTAGTTGCATTTCAATTGTTTATGTATAAGATTGTCAGTGCATTGGGGACAATGCAAAATTTAAGTTTGGAGGGAGATAATGTGAAATGGAAATGCAATTACACCGACATATTTGAATTCTACTTGTTTCTTTTGTTAATGATAATATGAAAAATTTCAACAGAAATGTGGCCATAATTTTTATTTTTATGCGTAATTCTTGAATTATTTGAATGCTGATGTGAAAATTGGATGAATATGAAGAATGATGAGTCTGCTATTTTTGAATGAATGACTGAAATTACTTCAGTAATGAATGGATAGTGTGATGTTTAAATCTTAAACTAACTAACCAATTCCAGCAGCATTGTATTAATAAAAGACGCTCCAATGTGAGTGCATTATGAATTTCAAAGGGAGAACACTCCGCTGCAGGTTTAGAAAAATCATCTAGCCAAACACTGTTACTGTAAGAGTGTGTGTCAGCACAATTACATACCTCCTGGGGGTTTATCGCACCTCATCGTTACTGCCCAAGAACAAAGGTAGAGTAATTCAATGACATCTCTCAGTCATTTGAAAAAGAAAAAAAATGAGAAAAAGGAAGAAAAAGAAAAAGAAAGAAATTTTTGATAAATGCTGTATTGGTTTAAGGAAGATTAGGATTCAATGCATGATACTAACATTTATGAAGTTGCAGTTTTTTTTAATTATTCATGCCTATAAATTGTCGACGCATTATTCTATCATATGAATACAATTTGTACATTAGGACTTCAGAGAATTCAAGTTGTGAGAATAATGATTGCGGTGACATTTTTACTTGTGACTTTGCTAATTTTTTTTTACTTGAGGACAAGTAAAAACTCATATTTAGGGGTGTGATGATATTACAAATGACATATATTTTCTCCCTAAATTAATGTTTTAATTGTCTCTTTTGTATCTCATTTAGTATGCATCATGAGCATTTCATACTTAGTTTTTATATTTTCTAACTCATTGCTAGTTAGTTTAAATTCTTGTTATTTTTCTCTATTTTTGTACTAATGTCGACGCAAGCAGCCAATATATTGCGTCTTAGAATTGTTAGCGTAGGAACTCAGCCAAGGAGCTCAATAATGGAAGAAGAATGTGGCCACAAGATCAGCTTGGAGTTGTGACCTACGATGTCGCTGCATAGAACATTAACTCCGAATTGGTAAACTCAAACTGAATTTACATTTGGAAGAACCAGTGCAGGAACATCCCTGGTGTCGTCGCAATTACAATTTTAGATTGCGCTCAGCAATACGACGACAACCTGTAGATCTTTGAAGAAAACATTAAATCTGCGTGAGTGCATAGCTGTACTCTAACCAACTTTAACAGCTGCAAAGTCTAGATCTGGATCTGAGAAATGGAGGTTGAAACTTGCAACTTTTGAAGGCTATAAATAGAAGAATGAAGAATGAAGAAATCACCAAGAGGTAGAGGATTAAATTTTGCAATTTCTGTGTGATTTGGAGATTTAAGCTGGAATGGTGAACTGATAGAGTAAGGGAGCAACCACTTCTGAGGAGAGGTGCTCGATGCTGCGTAAGAGGAACGATTAAGGAGTTGTCCTAGTAGTTTAGAGATAGTAAGCTTTGATTGTATTCTTTAATCCTTTTTTATACTGATGGATTCTAATGACATTTGAATGAACACGAGAGTATCTTTCATTGTTAGATCACTTTGATTCTTACTTAATGCTTTTTATCTG
Source organism: Gossypioides kirkii (assembly GCA_005610355.1). Taxonomy (NCBI): domain Eukaryota; kingdom Viridiplantae; phylum Streptophyta; class Magnoliopsida; order Malvales; family Malvaceae; genus Gossypioides; species Gossypioides kirkii. Next base: position 39,170,360 of record CP032253.1, on the reverse strand, counting down.
TTTATTCTTGGATCTAACCGCATCAAACACAAGAGTGGCTTTGTAGTCTACCGACATTGAGAGATGGGGTGACAAGTTAGGTTAACAAGTAAGATAACGAGAGTTGCTTAGGACTAGAAGAGATTCTAGTTACTTGTTCTTGATTGCACAACATTGCTCTCACTGAGAGGTGGGGTGATTGTGGGTATTTATGTCTCGAGTAAACGGAAGACTGATATTGGTAAGAGTTCATTGATGCATTATTGCTACGAAAATTTGTCTATACAATACCTTGTCGGCGCATCCAGTGTTGCGACTTAGCAAAACCAGTGATCCATTCCAATCCTTTCCACTTGATCATATTTATATTTCATGCATTTAAATATTCAGCACTCAACTCTCAACACATTTGATTTACTTTCAGTACATTGACATTTAACCTCTGACATTTAACTCTGATTATGTTGACAATATTAACTATTTTAGTGTGTAGATCTGATGTAATTGCACTGACATCCTTACATTTTACTTAATTTTAGTATTAGTTGCTCCGGCATTTAAACATTAAAAACCCATTTCCTCGTGGGATTGATATCCGATAGAATTTTCTATCAACTATACTTGTATCGACGTGTATTTCTTGCACAATCGCTGTGACGTTTCAGACACGATCAACTAGCTACAAAGGTAGCTTGAGATCTTAAAGGAAATAGTTGATACGTATTTCTTCTCTGATTTCCCCTAGTAGGAAAAGATTGGCTATTATGTTCTTGTTTTCTTTTAGGTGGAGGAGCTGAAAAGTTTCTGAATTCTCCTCGCTTACTCGGTATTCCTTTCTTTGCTTTGGTTCGTTTCTTCTCTTTCTAAATGGCTCCCATTTTTTGTTGAGTCAACACTACAAATTCTTTAATCTCAAGCATTCATACCATGGCTCGAATGTCTTCATTCAACTCCCTTTCAAAACGTGTACACATCTCAGCTTTGAAAATTAACTGTTCTCTACCATACTTACTCAGATTTACAAATTCGCATTCATATTCTACAACTAGCATGTTGCCTTGCTTCAAGCAAAAAAACCCACGCTTCTTATCTTCTAAATACCACTAACTGACATATTTCTTCCTAAACTCTGTCTGAAAGAACTCCCATGACACACGCTCTCGGGAGATTACAGAAGTTACAGTGATCCACCACTGATAAGCATCTTCCTTTAACAGAGAAATAGCACACTTTAAATAGTCTTCAAGTGAACAATTTAATTCGTTGAAGACATGTTGTACATTCACTAGCCAATATTCTACTTTGGCTGGGTTGTCATTATACAATCCCAAAAATTCCTTAGCACCGCACTTGCGAATTTTATCAATAGGAGGGCGATGAATAGGTGTCTGATCTACCCTTTAACGTCGAGCAGGTATTGCAAAAGATGCTGAAAGAGGTGGAGGCTGTGGAACCATCGGATTGTTACTCATAAATTGTGCGAACCATTCATTCATCATTTGGAGGAAATTTTCACGGTTTCCACTTCCCATGGTTTGGGATCCGGATACGTCCTGACTTGCTCCCTCACCAACAACCGGAACATGACTTTCAACTTCATCATTCTTGACAAGATCATTCCTATGTACCATTTTCAATTCTATAAAAGAAAACATTGTTAGATTGAATCATGAGCATCACCCAATTTGCAAGTTTATATGACATGTAATTCCAGACTCAATATTCATTATGTTTAGTCCTAGAATTGACTAAACCATAGCTTTGATACTACTAAATTTGACATCCATATCCTGTTTCTATCACTAGAGTAGAGATACAGAGAATTACAGTACATAACAAAACATTCTCATAGCATTTGATGCTAAAAATATTCAATTTAATATGAAATACATTTATACAAGCTTTAAATTGGGCCCTCGAGGCCTTAAAAATAACTTTCAAACAATTAGGGACCAATTTGAAAGAAATCAAAAAGTTTAAGTAAAAGTTGAAAAATTTTAGAAAACAAGGACACACGACCGTGTGTCAGCCCATGTGTGACTGAGAAAATGGGTCACACTACTCTGTGCCGGACTGTGTGACCATTGCACCTAATTATAAATCCACATGGTCGTGAACACGCTTGTGCGTTAGACCGTGTGCCTATTCTGAGTTGGGCCACACATCCATGTGCCTACCCGTGTATAAATATATCAAGTTGAGCAAAATCAAGCATCACATGAAGATTAAAGCATAAATGAGTTGGTTCATGAACTCAAAATTGACGAGCTCTAAGAACCATCTTATGTTGAAAAAGAATCAAGCCAACCAAGAGAGTTTTCATATGATAAGGATGGACACATCATTGGTGATCCATCTAAAAGGGTAGTTACTAGATCTTTAATTAGAAATACTTATAATTATGTTGCTATCATTTCTTGCATAGAGCCTAAAAACATTGATGATGCTTTAAATGATGAATTTTAGATAATGACTATGCAAGAAGAATTAAATCAATTTGAAAGAAATCAAGTATGAAATTTAGTTGATAGACCTAGTGATAATCCAACTATAGGAACTAAATGAGTCTTTAGAAATAAACTTGATGAAAATGGTAATATTGTTAGAAACAAGGCTAAACTAGTTGCTAAAGGATATAGCCAAGGGAAAGGTATAGACTATGATGAAACTTATTCACCGGTAGCTAGGTTAGAAGCCATTAGGATGTTATTAGCTTTTGCATGTTCAAGCAATTTCAAACTTTGCCAAATGGATGTCAAAAGTGCATTTTTAAATGGTTTCATAAATAAAGAATTTTATGTTGAACAACCTCTCGGTTTTGAAAATCCAAATTTTCAAAATCATGTTTTCAAATTATCAAAGCTCTATATGGTTTAAAGTAAGCTCCTAGAGCATGGTATGAAAGGCTTTCCAAATTTTTAATTGAAAATGACTTCAGAAGAGGCAAGGTAAACACTACCTTGTTCACAAAAACTAAAGACAAAGACATCTTAGTAGTGCAAATTTATGCAGATGATAATATTTTTGGTGCTACTAATGAACTTCTTTGTCAAGAGTTTTTTAAGATTATGCAAGGTGAATTTGAGATGAGCAGGATAGGTGAGCTCAACTTCTTTTTGGGGCTCCAAATCAAGCAAACTCAAAATGATATCTTTATCAATCAAGCGAAATATATCAAGGAAATGCTCAAGAAGTTTAAAATGGAGGACTTGAAGCCTCAATCAACACCAATGTCCTATTCAACAAAGCTTGATAAAGATGAAGGAGGTAAATGTGTTGACACTAAACTTTATAGATCTATGATAGGATCATTGCTTTATCTTACTGCAAGTAGACCAAATATAATGTTTAGTGTTTGTTTATGCTCAAGATTTCAATCATCTCTTAAGGAATCACATTTACAAGCCATTAAGAGAATCTTTAGGTACCATAAGGACACTCTATGCCTAGGACTTTGGTATCCCAAAGATTCATCATTTAGTTTGCATGCTTGGTCCAATGTAGATTTTGGTGGATGCAAGTTAGATAGAAAAAACACTTCCGGTACATGTCAATTCTTAGGAAACATGTTTGTTTCTTGGTTCTTTAAGAAATAAAATAGTGTAGCTTTGTCCACAACCGAAGCGGGATTTGTTGTCGTAGGTAGTTGTTGTGCTCAAATTCTTTGGATGGAGCAATAATTAGCTGACTATGGAATTTGTCATGGATCATATTCCTATAAGGTGTGATAACAATAGTGCTATTTTCTTAACCAAAAATCTCATCCAACACTCTAGAACAAAGCATGTAGAGATAAAACACCATTTCATTAGAGATAATGTGCAACGAGGTGACATAGTTCTAGAGTTTGTAGATACTTTGCATCAACTAGCCGATATATTTACAAAGCTTTTAGATAAGGAGAGATTTTGGATAATTAGGGGAGAGTTAGGACTAATGAACATGCCTTCATAAGCTTCTTGTATATTCTTTTTGACATTCTTGGACACTTGTTTTGTTTTATGCATGTTTTGTGTACATATGTTAGTAATTTTTTTATTTTTTGATTGCATTCAAGCATGTTTTACTTGATTTTTTTGTTGATACTTGTTTAAACATGGTATTATATGAGTTTACATGTGCTATCTATGTGTTTTGTACTTCTTTCCATGAAATTTTTTCATTTTCTGATTAGTTGTTTTGGTAGTACATACGATGTATTGGTAAAATTGTGCCAAAATGGTATTTTTGGGTTTGTGTTCATGAGATATCGATAGATGTCAACTTCTATCTTTGTCCGTAGAAATGGACAAATATTGGTAGATATGGGTATATATATATATCTCAAGCAGCGTCTTTTCCAGATAACCTAACTTTAAAAAATGGTGTCATCTTCTTCCCCAAAACAAAACCCCCATTTTCAGTCCACACCTCCCAATCCCATCTTCCACCAATTTTTCTCATTTTTTTCTTAATCTTGTCTCCCACGTGCCCTTAAAATATTCTTTTTTTTTCATTTTTTAGTGTTATTTCAAAATCATATTAGTTTTAGAAGAAAATAGTTAGGAATTAGTCATTTTAGGTACAAATTGTATATTCTTCTTTAAGTATTTCATTAAAAAATAATATAATATATATACATATACTATTTTTAAATAAAATTATTTAAATTATATATATATTTACTATACATATATATTTATAAACAATTGTTTTATATAGCCATATATGTATCAACTTATTTTTTTCTTTCTTTTCCATATTTCATCATTATATCTAATTTTTTTAAAAAAATTGCATATGTTTCTATTGGGAATATAAATTGTTCGTGTTACTATTTTCTTCTGCAGGTACACTTTTAAATAGAACCCTTAACCTTTAGTCTATCCATCTATTAGATAAAATGCCTCCCCGTAAATGTCCCGCACCTAAATGAGCTAGAGGTAAATCCTCTTCTGCTCCCTTAGATCACCCTTCGATACTTGAATGTTTCGAGGATAGTGATGCTCTCGAAAAATTTAACACTTATTTTGCAACCCATCTGATTCAAATCTCTCGTCCCATTGATCTAAACTTCTTAGAAAATACCATTAAATTCAAATACCTCGACCAACTTCGTGATTGGGGTTGGCTCAAATGTCTCTAACTTAGGGGTCTTTGCTATGACAACCTTGTTTGGGCGTTTTACTTTAACGCTAAACTTAAGCATAACCCAAACACTCTCCTAGTTAACTCTATCACCTCTTCTACCATGGGTCAAGAGATTACCATCTTGATTGAAGCCCTCTCTACTTACCGTTCTATCACCAATGAGGGTGATGATCATCATAACGGCCAATATGACCCCTCCTTAACTAGGCCAAATTATTATATAGACAACGACATGGACCTTTATGACCATATCCTCCATCATATTTTCACTTGGATTGTTGCCCTAGCTAATAAGCATTCCGGCTTTCGCCACACCGATTATTGGATGTGGCATTGATTTACAATTGACCATCCCCTAAACTTAGCATCCATTATTTTTCTAAACCTTCTCGAGATCGTAAGATTACCGATGTCTAGCAACAAAACCTTACGTTATGATACTTTTCTATCTAATATCTTTCATAAGCATAAACGTAAGTGTAGACCTCAGTCATGCCATAAACTCTTTCATCAATATCTCGACCGCACATATTTGCAATTGGAAGCTTGATGATGAGAGAAATTGGGTCCACAAGTTCGGTCGGCAATCCTCAGCAACTCAAGCATCGACAGTTCCACCGGTTGCTCCACAATCATTTAATGCTCCTTTGTCTTTGCATGAGGAATATGCAGCTCTCCTCGACCCGTCGTCACCACGCATCGTACGCTTACTCGAAGCGATCAATGGACTATCATTGCAAGTCAATGCATAATTTAATGCATTGACTGCCCACATCGATGATCGCTACAATCAATCAGACGAGTGCATAAATGTGTTGGCATCTCGATTTCCCTCGCAATTGGGCGGTTAAGACTTCATTTCTTGGTTGATTTCTAGATTTTTTTAGTTGGATTATATTACTATTTTGGATTGTTTGGCTGTCTTTCTTAGGATATTAGTTTTCTTTTTATCGGTTGCATATTTGGTTGCTTTGGGATGTTCTTACTTTCATTGCTTTTGGATGTTTTTAGTTAAAATGTACTACCATTGTTTGTTATTCTCTCTACTTGTTTATGCATAATTTTTCTTTAGTTGCTATTTTTGTTATTCTTTTAGTTCAAGTGTTGTGCACTTATTCTCCTAGTTTTTCAAGCTTCAATTCTTTTTGATATAACAAAAAGGGGGAGAAAAATATAAAATTTGCTTATAATAATTTTCAACTTAACTCTTAAATCCAAATTCTTCAAGTTGGAAATTTAAATGAAATAACATCCAAAAATGTTTTTTTAAATGGGAGCTTATTTTGAAAATAATGTTAAGATAGAGGGCGTTAGCAAAATTTTCAAAATGTTTTTTTTATATCAAAAAGGGGAGATTGTTAGCTCTAGTTTTTCAAGTATTTTGATATAACAAAAAGAATATTAAAAATTCCCTACTAAAATTTGCAAAAATTTTTTAGAAGTCCTTAAAATTATTTTCAAAGTGTTGGACAAAATAAACTCTTAAAAAGACTTGAAATAACTTAGTTTTTAACAAGTTTTTGAAGTCTGAATGACTTCTACCGATACTTAAGAGACCAAGTATCGATAGAACTCAAGATGGAAAGACCTTGAAAAAGCTTCAGAATTCTACTGGTAGAGGACTGAGACTTCTACCAATACAACTCTAGGCTATACCGATACAACCTAGACTTCTATTGGTAAAACAAACTCCATGAGCAAGCTAGCTTTGGCATGAGACTTTTACCGATACTCTGGTCATGTCAACCGATACAACTGCAGTTCTACTGATACATTGTAGACTTCTACCGGAACAAGTAAAGAAGTCAAAGTTTAGTATCCCTTGCACTTCTACCGATACTCTGATGGGTTCTACCAATACCAAATGAAACTCTCAGGATTCTACTGATACAAGGAAGTTTCTATCGATAGAACGAGCCTAACGATCATATTTTGGAAAGCCTTATACCAATACAAGTTTCCTTATACTGATACAACGAAGTGACAGACTGCATTTAATGTTGGTTTTTATGGCTGTAACGACTCTATTTTGTTTCTAACAGCTACAACCATCCACAAGTTAGTTAAAGGACTTAAATACGTGGTCAAGTCTCCCCATTAAAGTTAAAAAAGACAAGTAGCAAGTGCTTAACTTCCAAGAACTCATTTTTCAATCTTTTCTCAATCTTTTACTAAATATTTCTTGTACACACTTGTGGGTTAAATTTTCTATCATTCTTTCAAGTGTTGTAACTTTGTGCGAGAGTGCTTAGTTGTTGATCATCTACCTTTTAGAGGTATATTCTCATTCATTCTAATTTTCTCTCATTTTGTGAGGTGTTACTTAAGGTTTTGGGTAGAAAACCTTAAGAGGAAGTTGTTCTATCTTACCTTTGAAAAGATAAGGATTTATAAGGTTAAACCTTGTCCTTAAAGGTTCAAATCTAGTGGACTTGAGAAATGTTAGTTATGGAAAGCTAAGGTAGTGGATAAAGGCAATTGATGCGAACCACTATAAATTCTTGAGTCGTTTTTTTTTGCCAAATTTTTGAAAACTTTTTAAAGCACCAATTCACCCTTTCTTGGTATATTTCAATCTTACTAATTGGTATCAAATCTAGAACACAAGAGACAATTTTACCATCAAGAGAAAAGATCCTCAAGTTTTCTAACATGGAGATCACAAGTCAAGAGATTTGCTTCATGGCATCGAAGCAAAATCTCACTATATTGGGAGAAAAGCTTTCCACCATGATCCCTCCTCTATTCAATGACACTAACTACTAATATTGGAGAACAAGAATGGAACTATTCATCTAATCTGACGATTATGAAGTTTGGAGAATAATGAAAAATGGGCCATCCACTCCAATGAAAAGGGTAGAAAGTGTTATTGTCCCAAAGGAAGAGAGTGAATGAGATTATCATGATATCAAGATAATGTAATTGAATGCAAAGGCTATTCACACTGATCGTACTATGACCGTCATAGCAAATATGTGCAAGCATACACTGTCGATGCAAGTATAGTAGACAGATGTGAATCTATTGGATATCGATCCCACGAGGATGGTTGTATTTTGTTTATTAATGTCAATGCAATGAACAGATAAAACAAGATAACTTGTGAGATTTGTTGTCGGAGCAATAATGTGAAAATAAAACTAAAATACGATAATAATGAAATGGGGTCCCCAACATAGAGCAGAATACTAAGTGTGGTTCACAAGGCGTAGAATACTAGGTAATTGTAGCTACAAATAAGCACAATGAATGTCTTACCAAACTTGAATTCTCTATTAGATCTAAGATTTAAACATACACACTAACCACACCTTCCAGTGCTGATAATGCAACACATTCAAGAAGAAGCGGATTAAATTCCTTCAATCCCTAAGCAACTTCCGTTATCTTGCTTGTTAGTTTAAATTGTAGTTGTACCTTCCAATGACAGTGACTGCAATAACACTTCCATGATCAAAACATTCAAACCCAAAGATTAAAAAGTAAAAGGAAACTTAGATAAAATATCATTTAGTCTAAAAATCAAGTGTACTTCCACACAATCTTGAAATAAACATTAATTACCAGCGTTTAAGAAAGAAATATAAAAGAACAAATGGAGAATATTATTCCTAGGCTACTCGACTTGCTCTCTTACTTCCTTCTTGCGTCGCACTTAAGGCTCCTGGTCAGGAGCATATCTGCATCCTTTCACGTTGGTTCACTCATGGGGGCCTTAAGCCCCTTAGTCGAAAATCTTCAAAAGCTTGGTTGAAGAAGAATATGCACCAAAGGAAACTAAAAAGGAGAGAGAGAGAGAGCTTTTCTCTTTCCTTGTGAGTATTTATATCTCTCCAAATTGTACAGGTGTCTCTTTTGTAGAATTACGTTGTCTATGGTCGTACCAGTTGGTTATACCAGACTAGACATCTCATGTAATTTCTGTTCTTATCCGGACAACTGTCAGGTGCGGCGACAGTTCTACACGCAATTTTGGACATGCTTATACAATGATAACTCTGAACATATTCACATAAGGATAATTTTGAACAAGTTCCTGCAACGACAATTCTAGGCATGTTCATGCAGTGACAATTTTGGGTGCAACTTTGGACATCGTCATGCAGTGACAATTCTGAATAGACCCATGCAGCGGCATTAGTAGTGAAATATGAAAAAATTAAGAGCAACTAAGCTAAGGTCCATTGAGTTAGAAAATGCAATAAACTAAACTAAAAAATGCTAATATATATACTAAGGATGACTAAATGGGAACAACTTAAACAATAAGTAGGGAGAAATCAATGGTTCTTTCTAGTACTATCACACACTCTATTTTGTGATCTTGGTGCAAATGAGTACAATAAAGTCTCCTTGTGCAACAAAGCCAAAGAAATATGGGACAAGCTTAAAGTCACCAATAAAGGAACAAGTAGAGTCAAGAAGTCCAAGATAAACCTTCTCACCCTTGATTATGAGTTGTGTAAGGAAAAAACGAAAGAAGGAATCAAAGAGATGTCCTTCCATACTCCAGCATCCCTAAACCCATCACCTCTCCACTTTACAATATTTCTCTCTCTTGATTTTCTTTCCCGCTTCAGTGTTAAAAAATTTTGTCGACAATAAAATTTCTTGCTTCAAGTATTATTGAGTCATCGATGATGCGAGATCACTCTGTTAGCTCTAGTTTTTAAAGTATTTTGAAATAAAAAATATATATTAAAAATATCCTACTTAAATTTGCAAAAATTATTTATAATTCTTTAAAATTATTTTCAAAGTATTGGACAAAATAAACTCTTAAAAAGCCCTGAAATAACTTAGTTTTTAACAAGTTTTTGAAGTCTGAAGGACTTATATCGATACTTAGGAGAAAAGTATGGTAGAACTCAAGATGGAAAGACCTTGAAAAAGCTTCAGAATTCTACCGGTAGAACTCAGACTTCTACTGATACAACTCTAGGTTCTACCGATACAACCCATACTTCTACCGGTAAAACAAACTCCAGTGAGTAAGAGAAGTTTTGGTCTGAGACTTCAACCGATACCCTAGGCATGTGTACCGATACAACTGCAGTTCTACCAATACCTTGAAGACTTCCACCGAAACAAGTCAAGATAGAAGCCAAAGTTTAGCATCCTTTGCACTTTTACCGATACTCTGATGGGTTCTACGGATACCAAATGGAACCCTCAGGGTTCTACCAATACAAGGAAGCTTCTACCGATAGAATGAGCCCAACGATCATATTTTTGAAAGCCTTCTATCGGTATAAGTTTCCTTTTATCGATACAATGAAGCTGCTGACTACATTTAATGCTAGTTTCTTTGGCTGCAATGACTCTATTTTGTTTCTAACAACTACAAATGTCCACAAGGTTATTAGAGGACTTAAATACAAGGTCAAGGCCCATCATCGAAGTCAAGAAAATCAAGTAACAAGTGTTTAACTTCCAATAACTCAATTTTCAATCTTTTACTAAATATTTGTTGTACACACTTGTGGTTTAAGTTTTCTATCTTTCTTTTAAGTGTTGTAACTTTGTGTGAGAGTGCTTAATTGTTGATCATCTACCTTTTAGAGGTATATTCTCATTCATTCTTATTTTCTCTCACTTTGTAAGGTGTTACTTAAGGTTTTGGGTAGAAAACCTTAAAGGGAAGTGGTTCTATCTTGCTTTGAAAAGATAGAAAATTGTAAGGTTAAACATTGTCCTTAAAGGTTCAAATCTAGTTGATTTGAGAAACCCTTAGTTGAGAAAACCTAAGGCAGTGGATGTAGGCAATTAAGGTCAAACCATTATAAATTGTTGAGTCGTTTGTTTTTTGCCAAATTCTTGAAATCTGTTTAAAACACCAATTCAACCCCTCTCTTGGTGTACTTCATTCTCAACACGCTCCGAGACACACATTTCATATACCCTGTCGAGATGAGACCATAACCTTGGAAACTTATCATGTGGATGTTGGGTTCCGAGCTGATTAGGTTTTACATGGTCAGGGGTGGAAGTCTACGTAGCAGTCTCATTTAACGGTCGTTATGAGGTTAAGGATCAAAGTATAACTAGGAGCTAATTGATGGTTGTTGTTGAAACCTTTTTTTGAAAAAGTCCTGAATTTTTTATTTTAAAATCGAAAACGGAGTTGCCACCAACCTTTTTTATTCGGTGTGATTGGAGCATCTTAAAACATTTTAATTCATAAAAAGACATATTGGTCTTTGAACTCTAGAAAATGGGTTCGGGAGTCGGTTATGTGTGAGGAAGGATTAGCACCCTCACACGCCCAAAATTGGTACCTAATTGATTTTTAAAAGGTTTTAATTGTTAAAAATTTGAAAACTCGAGTAGAAGTTAAAATGTGATCCCTAAATGCATGATTAATAGGTTTAATATTATTTTTAGAAATCAAATTTTAAGAGGAAGGCTCGTTACTTTGAAATAATCAAGAAAGAAAGTCATGTCTAGTAAGTTAGGGCACAACACCTCAAATTTTCAAAAATTATGAGCATTCCTTTTATTCCAAATCTCACATTTTATTTTTTCTTAAAAGAAGGGTATTCGATTATTTCGGTTTGAAGAAAAAAATCGCACCTAGCAAGTTAAGGCACAACTTTTCCCTAACCCCGAAATAATAAACATTGCCTTAATTTTGAAATCATTGATTTTATCAAAACACATACATATTTTTTTTTTAAAATGAATTAATATGAATGAGCAAATTAATAATAATAGCATGACATAAAAAAATCAAATAAATGCACAATGAAATGAAATAATATTGAGGCAAATTTAAGAACACTGAACGAATAAAATAATAGGAATATATATATATTTTTTTTCGAAAGGATTAAATAAAAATAAAACCCAAAACAGTAATTTAATTTTAAAAATAATAAAAGAATTTTTTGAAAAAAAATAAAAGCAACTTTAAAACAATTTTAAAAAAGGACTAAAATAGTGATTTTCCCAATTATCTACAAAATAGTTTTAAAATAGTGGTCAAAGGACCAATTTAAAAAAAATATAAAATGAGGTTACTAATTTAAAAAAATGATTTAAAGGAAAAAAAAGATAAAATTTAAATAAAATGAAATTTGGAGGGACCTAGTTAGCAATTTCCTCTTTTTTTAAAAGAAATCTGTTGCCAAAACGACAACGTTTCGTAGCCACTGTAATTTGGCTTGAAACAACGTCGTATAAGGGCAACATTTGGTGCACAGGGATAAAATTGCACCCACTTGAAACCTGGAGGGACTGTGGAGAGAAATCTCTCATTTCTTGAAAATACGAGGACCTCAGGGGTGAGTTCGGATCGGATTCGGAGCGGGTTGGCTAATATGGCGTCGTTTTAGGGCTATTGATGGATTCCTAAAACGGTATCGTTTTTAACTCCTTTATAAACCAAATTTTTTTAAAATCATTCATTTTTATTTTCTCTAAAAAAAACTTTTCAAATCTCTCTTTTTCTCTCTAACGCTCGTCGTCCGACCCCAAATGTTCGGTCTTCGTCCACTTATCATCGGCATCGGCGACTGCCACCTACGACGGTCGAATTCTCAAAAACTTGTTTTTTTAAAAAAAAAAACATAGATCTAGGCTTAGATCTATTAAAATCAAGCCAACTTTTTTTACAAAAAAGTCTCAAAAAGTCTCAATTTTTATGGGTTTTTAAAAAATCTGTTTTGTGTGCTTTTATTTAATAATAATAATCACCCCTTCATCGGAGCCCGCTACGAACATGGATGAGTTCGGAGGGACACCATTTGTGGCCATGACGGCGGTGGCATGGAATCAAGTATGAAACCCTATCCCTTTTGTTTCCTTTTTATTTTATTTAGTTTTGAAATAAAAAATAATATAATATAAAATAAATAAAATATAAAGTAAATATAAATATGTATGTATGAACAGAATACCTTGAGCAAAAAAAACTTGATTTTGTATTTCGAATATATACATGTTCTGGGCTCTTGATTGTCGAAAATCTTGGATATTATTTCCTCGTATATATATTTTTCAAGTAAGTTTACATTTAATTTTTTGTGTGCTTTTATAAATTGTTTTACAATAAATCTTTAGATTTTTCGATGTGAATCTAAGCACCATGTGGATTGCGGAGTCTCGGATCCGAGGGCAACGACAACGACAGCAACGGTGTGGGCGACGTGTTGACGACGGTAGAGGCATAGGCAACTAGGGTTAAGATTTTTTTTTGGTTTAAGATTTGGGTTTGCAAAATTGGGCTTGGGCATTATAAATGGGTTTGTCATTTGGGTTTATTATTTATTTATTTATTTATCTATATTTATAAAATAAAAAAATTAGGTTTTAATATTATTTTATATTTATTTGTATTCATAAAATAATAAATAAATAATATATAAATAAGAACAATAAAATTGGGTTTTGAGGCTCGAATGAAATTGGGCTTGTACAGTTGCCTAACAAAGCAAAGACTCAAAAGAAGACCAATTTCATCCGATCTTATTGAATTTCATCCTCTGATGTTTCTCTTTTTCAGTAACCTATTCATTGGTTACTCTATTCTACTGTATCCGCTTCACTACAACCTTAAAAAGACAGCATTGAATATTATAGCTTTTTCTTCTCCACTACATCTTTAGGGACATAGGATTTGTTTGATGTAACCTCAATCCAATCCTCTGTAACTTCAGGAATTTAGGATTTGATGTTGTAGCTTCATCTTGCTCCATTGAAACTTCAGAGAGATAAATATTTGTTTTCATGACTTTAATTCTACCCACTACAACTTCAGGGGTATAGGATTCGATTTTGTAATTCTATCTTGCTCTACTGCAACCTAAGAGAGAGAAGGATTTGCCTTCGTAATTCCATTGTTCTCTATTGCAACCTCAGAGAGATAAGGATTTGCCTTCCTAATTTCAATCGGATCCACTGCAACTTTAAGGATATAGGATTTGGTTTTGTAGCTTCAATCTGATCCAATGCAACTTCAGGGATATAAGATTTGGTTTTATAGCTTCAATCCACTATTCTTAAGCTTCAAAGGTATAAGATTCATCCTTATGATTTCAATCTGTCATCTATAGCTTTAGGTGTACGAGATTTGCCATTGCGGCTTCAATCTGCCCCTCTACTGCTTTAGGGGTATAAGATTCGAGGTTGAAACTTTGCTCCACTCCGTTGCAATTTCAAGGAGATTGAGGTACGTTAGTTGTTTCAATCTTCCTCTCTACCACTTTAGGGTATAGGATTTGTCGTTTTGTCACGCCATTTTTTGGGGCTATAACCTGTAGAATCTATTTTATGGGCCTCTATCTAGGCCATGTAACTATGATGCTATGATTTGAATGAATCAAATGCTCCTATCTAAATGAGAATGAATGATACTGATATGAATGCAAAGATGTCATATTTTAGAATGATTTTGTTTTTAAGTCCTTAGGTTGTCATTGATCGTCTTTTGCCTAAGTTCTAACACTAATGTGTCACCTTTCTTTCAAGTTTGATGCTTTCGATATGAAATTCGAAGAGGTATTCATAAACTGAACTATTTGTTTCAAGACCACTTCAACCCTCGGGTTTGGTTATTCTTAACTACTGGTCCTATTTCAGGTCCCTATACTATTTAGAAATTTTCTAAAGTGATATGTAGAAATCTTTTTATACTTTTATATCGTCAAGTCCATTAACCATTATTTAAATGCAACAAATGCTTTGAGAAGGATTACGAAAATGGATAAGATTGAATTTATTAGAAACAAAACTTTAATGGGAATGAATAAAATAAATATCAAACATTGGTTCAAAGAATGGCAAACATTAAACGATGGTCAAAATTGCAAACATTGGACCAAGAATGGCAAATGTTGGTCAAAAATAGCACACACTGATCTAGAATCATTAAAGTGAGCAAAGAGAAATAAATCAAATGCCTTAAATATCAACATATGAATTTCTTCGAGCAAACTTGATGGAAACCACACTGAGCCTGATGTGTACCCATGAAAACTGTTGCACTTCGTCAATGCCTAAGATGTAATGTCTCTTCATCTTATTGCTTCTGAGAAAGAAGCTTGTTTTGTGTCTGATCTTTGATCCAAATTTGAGCCGCCCTTTCAGGTTTTTGACTCAAATCTCCTTAGGCTTCGAGATGCCCTTTGTGGGTTTTCATCTCGGCCTTTCCGTTTTTTGAGTCGCCCTTTACGGGTTTTCAACTCAAACCTTTTTATCTTTTTTTTAGGCAAAGTATTTCTTCACTGAGTTTGATTTCACGGGGTTTGACAAATACCTACCGTCTATCTCAGCTAGAATTAAAGCTCCTCTAGAAAAGTTTTTCTTTACCACATATGGGCCTTCCCAATTTCGCATCCATTTGCCTCGGAAGTCCTTTTGTATAGGATCTTTTTCAAAACTAGATCTCCCTCATGGAATTCTCTAGGGCGAACCTTTTTATCATAAGCCCGCATCATCTATTTTTGGTACATCTGACCATGTTGGATAGCCTTCATCCTTTTCTTGTCAATTAGGTTTAGCTGGTCATATCTTGACTGAATCCATTCTGCCTCATCTAACTTTACGTCTGATAAGACTCGGAGGGAAGGAATCTCGACTTCAATGGGCAAGACTGCCTCCATTTCATATACTAATGAGAAAAGTGTTACCCCGGTAGAAGTTCTAATAGAAGTTCAATAAGAGTTTCATGCCAATCTTTGTAAGTCTTTGTCATTTTCCCCATAATTTTCTTGATGTTCTTATTAGCTGCCTCCACAGCCCCGTTCATTTTCGAGCGATACGGTGCTGAATTGTGATGCTTAATCTTGAACTGAATGCAAACTTCTGCTATTGTGCTATTGTTCAAGTTCAAAGCATTTTCGGATATGATCTTCTCTGGCATTCCATACCAACATATAATTTCTTTCTTCAAGAATTTGTTGATCACACGTAGGAAGTAACTTCCATCCACTTAGTAAAGTAAGCAATGACCACAAAAAGGAATATATGCCTATTAAAAGCTTTTGGCATGATTGGTCCAATCACCCCTATACCCCATATAGAAAAAGGCCATGGGGAAGTCATAACATAAAAAGGAGAAGGAGGTACATGAATTTTGTCTCCATAAATTTGGCACTTGTGACATTTCTTAGCGTATCTAATGCAATCTCCCTCTATGGTTGACTAGTAATACCCAAATCTCATAATCTGACTGGTCATCGTGAAACCATTGGCATGTGTTCCACAAACACCCTCATGAACTTCTTCTAGGATTTTCTTAGCCTCAATAGCATCAACTCACCTCAACAAGACCTGATCTTTTCTCTTTTTGTATAGAATATCCCTATCAAGGACATAATCAATTACAAGTCTTCTCAACATCCTTTTATCGTTCTCGGTGGCTTCCTCAGGGTACTTGCGGTCTTTTACGTATTGTAAAATTTCCTGGTACCAAGGGTGATTATCCTTTTTTTCCCTTCAATGTTGTAGCAATGAGCTGGAACCTCATAGATACTCATCTGAATGAGCTTCATATGTTCTTTCTTATTAATCATAATTATGGAGGCAAGGGTAGCCAAAGCATCAGCCATTTGATTTCCCTCTTGCGGGAGGTAATGGAAAGTGATGTCCTCACATTCTATAATTAACTCGAGAACTAACTTTCAATAATCGATCAATTTGGAATCTCTCATTTCCCATTCACCCTTGAGTTGATAAATTACCAACGTAGAATCTCCATACACCTTCAGAACCTTGATCTTGCGTTCTATAGCTGCACGAATACCCATGATACATGCTTCATATTTTGCCATGTTATTTGTGTAATTGAAATCAAACTTGCTTATGAGAGGTAATGACCTTCTTCCGAGGATACTAGAACTGCCTCAATTTCTTTACTAGTGGCATTTGAAGTACCATTAAAATTCATTTTCCATGGTTTCCCTTATGACATTCCTTCTTCTGTGGTTGTAACATATATTATATCTTCATTTGGGAAATCGAAATCTAATGGCTCATAATCCTTAAGAGTTCTGCTAGCCAAAAAATCTGCTATTGCACTCCTTTTTATCGCCTTCTGATTCATATAGACTATGATGAATTCAGAGAGCAAAATTTTCCTTCTAGCCATTCTTTCATTCAATGCAGTCGACCCCATCATGAACTTAAGAGGATCCAATTCTGAAATCAACCAAGTTGTATGATATAACATATACTGCCTCAACCGTCGGGTAGTCCAAACCAGAGCACAACACAGTTTCTCAATTGGCAAATAACTCATCTCAGATTCAGTGTACTTCTTGCTGAGATAATAGCTTGCTCTTTCTTTCTTTCCTAACTCATCATGCTGGCCTAATACGCATCCCATAGAGTTTTTGAATACAGCTAAGTACAGGATCAAAGGTTTCTCTGGATTCGGTGGTATCAAAACTAGAGCATTGGACAAGTAATGTTTAACTTTGTCAAAAGTCTTCTGACATTCATCATCTCAAACTCTTGGGTTGTGTTTCTTGAGAAGACGGAAGATAGGATCACACTTCTCAGTTAGTTGTGAGATGAACCGAGTGATGTAATTCAATCTCCCTAGGAACCCTCTAACTTCCTCTTGAGTACGTGGTGGTGGTAACTCTTGTATAGCTTTGCCTTTATCAAGATCGATTTCAAATCCCCTTCTACTAACCACAAAGCCTAACAACTTGCTTGAAGTAGCCCCAAAAGTACATTTGTTTGGGTTCAACTTCAACTGGAACTTTCTCAATCTTAAGAACAACTTTCTCAAAACTTTCACGTGTTCCTCTTCTGTTCGAGACTTTGCAATCATATCGTCGATGTAGACCTCAATCTTATCGTGCATCATGTCATGGAACAAAGTCACCATGGTCCTTTGATATGTTGCCCCTGCATTCTTCAATCCAAATGGCATAACTTTGTAACAAAAGGTTCCCCACATGGTAACGAATGTTATTTTATCCATATCTTCAAGATACATTTTTATCTGATTGTACCTGGAAAAACCATCCATAAAGGAGAATAAAGAATGTCCAGCTGTATTATCCACCAAGGTGTCAATATGAGATAACAGGAAATTATCTTTCGGACTAATCTTGTTTAAGTCTCGATAATCCACACACATTCGCAGTTTCCCATCCTTCTTATGAACTGGTATTATGTTGGTTACCCATTCTGAGTATTTTACGACTTGTAGGAAACTGGTAACTTTTATGCATTTTTATCTGACCTCTTCTTTTATCTTCCATAGTACATCAGGTCTCATTCTTCGAAGCTTCTATTGGACTGCTTTACACTGTTCTTTTATGCAGAGCTTGTGCACTACAATATCAGTACTTAAACCAGGAATGTCCTGATAGGACCATGTGAATACATCTTTGAACTCTTGAAGCAAATCAATGAGATTTCACCTCGTTTCTACAGAGATACATGTCCCAATCTTCATCTCTTTTTTGTCAACTTCATCCCCTAAACTCACAACCTCTATTGATTCTTTGAGAGACAGGATCTATTTCTCGTCTTGCTCAACCATCTGTAGTAGATTAGGAGATAAATTACAATCTTGAACATCTTCAAAATCCTGAGATTCCTCTTAACACACATCCTGCTCAAAATGAGGCTCTAAGTCAGCAACGACGTTACTCATATCATTGATATCTAGGGACATGTCATATGGACCAAAAGGATCCAAAGAATAAATGAATTTAAGAATGTTTGTTGCGGTATAAGATGAATGAAAAGAATAATGACCAATTTGGATGAATGAAAGAGCATAATTTTTATTGAAATAAAAGTTAATGATTATGTGCCCTTTACTAAAAAATCCCAATTACTCTCGGGCTTAGAGCAACAAGGGTGTTTTGAACATTACTCTGGAAAAGTCCTAAAAAATACAGAGAACTCTTCCGTAGTCCAATTGTCTAAAGCACTTCCTAGGGCGTAGCCACGAATTACTGACGAGTTCCTTTATTCGCGCCTCTTCTCAAAAATAACACTGATGCTCAAGTTCTCCATTATTCCCACCACCCTATTTTCTATTAATCTTCACTCGGGTAATAATACCTCCCGACTCGAATGTCTTTGAAATATGGGGAAAGACTATTAGTTCACATTTGATCTCTTCCCCACTTATTCGTGCTCTTTTTTTTCTGCCTTTTCTGCAATTCTTCCCTTCTTTGTCTCACATCTGGTTTGAATCCTAAGCCAAACTGATCGCTTTTATCTGCTAATACTGATGTAGTGATTCTTCCCTGAAGATATATTCCCATTCCTCTTCCAGGTAGAGCTCCTCTTCCAATTGTCATTTTTAGACCCATCCGAGTATTTACAAACATCTTCAATGTGAGGATCCTATTTCCTTCAGCTACTCAGGTAGTATTTACAAACTTCAAAGATTTAAAGGAGCATTCCATGACCTCCTCATCTGTACCAATGTAGGGTGCATCACTAGTCACTGATGCAATGATGTCCTCCTCGGCATTAATGATGATTAATAGACCCTCCGTCACCAATTTTAACATTTGATGCAGGGATGATGGTACTGCCCCTGCCAAATGGATCCAAGGTCTTCCCAATAAGCAATTATAAGTGGGCTTAATGTCCATCACCAAAAAGTTCATCTCATACGTGTTTGGACCAGTTAAGAACGATATCTCAATTTTGCTCATCACTCTTCTTTAGGTTCCGTCAAATGCCCTCACTATGTTGTGGCATGCCTTCATGTGGGAGCTGTCGATTGGCAACCTGTTCAGTGTCGTCAATGGTAACACATTCAAAGTAGAACCATTTTCTATCAATTCTCCCGATAGCGTGTATCCTTTGCATCGAGTCGTGATGTGTAGAGCTTTTGTTGAGCTCATACCCTCCGAAGGTATTTTATCATCATTGAAAAAGATGAAATTATCCGTACTCAAGTTATTAACCAATCGGTCTAACTTTTTTACCGAGATACCATCAGTGACATATGTCTCATTTAACACCTTCATTAGTGCGTTACGATGGGTTTCTAAATTTAACAGTAAGGCTAAAACTGATATGCGACCTAGTTGTTTATGTAACTATTCCACCACACTATACTCGCTATGGTTTAGGAATTTCAAGAATTCTTTAGTCTCTTTCTCAGTTATCGGCTCATTCACTAGAATATTGGCCCTTCTCTCCTCAGGCCCAACCACTAAAGCTTTTTCTTTACTGGCTTCACTTTCTACATCTGTCTTATTATAGTATCTCCACTACGTATGACGAGACTTACATCTTTCTTCGATCCTTCCCCTTTCGGTACCATCACATTACAGTCATAACTCCCCGAGACCCTTTTACTGTCCTTATAAAGAAATGCTACAGGTTTCTGAAAACCCGTGGTGCCATTTGTTCTCCAACCTCATTACCCATTGGCTTAAATATGATTACTACCTATAGATTGGCCTTATAAACTTTTTTAGATGTCCCTTCCTCAGAAGCACAAATATCTTATCCTTTTATATCCTCAAACTCCTCAAAGAACTCAAGCTCCTTATTATCCATCAATTTTTGTACCAAGGCTCAGAATTTGATACACCCATGGATTTTATGCCCCTCAATGGCATGAATCTCACAATAATTTTTAGTTTTTGTTACTGCGTCTTCCACATCTTGTATGATCAAGCCTAAATTGACCATTTGTTGTCAAACCCATTTCAATAGAGATTTGACCTCCTCAATATCATTTTTAATCCTCTTGCTCTTTTCATTCGTTATTGCATTCACTCCTTGATCGGGATTATTGGGCAAGGGATTTCCAGCCACGTTGAATTGGGTCTTATTGGTTCATCGAACCTCACGATTCCCATCTTAATGAACCTCTCAATTAGCTTCTTGAAGGCGGTGCAATTCTCAATTGAGTGTCTAGTTATTCCTGCATGGTACTCGCATTGATCATTTGCATTGTACCATTCTTGGAATGGAGGTTGCATTGGCTTCAAATAATACGAGGACATTACACGAGCGTTGTATAGATTTTTGTAGAGCTCCTTGTATGTCATCGGGATAGGGGTAAATTGGGCTCTTTCAATGTTTGGCCCTGAGCCTGATTCTTATCTTGGAGTGTTTTGATAATTAGCTGTCGGGGCCTTAGACTGTGTCACCATGATAGGCTTTGTAAAATTTGGCTTGTATAAGCCTGCATTCTACGCCTCACTGTCCTTCCTTCTTGGAGCAAACCTTTTGGCGCTTTCTCCAGCATCAATCTTTCCACTTCTGATTGCGCTTTCAATCATTTCTCCAAACATGACCATATCGAAGAAGCTCTTGGCAGCGTTTCCCAGCAAATGATTAATGTATGGTGCCTCCAAGGTATAACAAAGAGCATGATTATCTCTTCTTCAGATAGTGGTGGTTGTACCCGAGTGGTCATATCTCACCATCTTTGGGCATACTGCCTTAAGCTTTTACTTGGCTTTTTCTCTGCATTTTGCAATATGATCCTGTCAGAAGCTATGTCGGTAATGTGGCCATATTGCTTCATGAAAGACTGTGCCAAATCCTTCCAAGAACTAATCTTGGCACGGCTCAATTAATTGTACCACTTTGTAGTTGATCCCGTCAGATTGTCCTGAAAATATTAGATTAATAGTTGATCATTATGGACGTACCCCATCATCTTTCTACAAAACATGGTGATATGCGCTTCTAGGCAACTCGTCCCGTTGTATTTTTCGAGCTTTGGAACCTTAAACTTAGGGGGAAGTACTAAGTTTAGAACCAAAATCAATTCCTTAACGTCCATCCCACAACAAACTTTATCTCCTTCCATCACTCTGAATCTTTCCTCCAACCATTTACAGCGCTCCTCCAACTGATTCGAAAGTTTGACTCTTGCCTTCTCTGCCTCTACTATCTCGTTAAAATTTGGTACAAAAGGGTTAACTGAGTTATCTCCTGGGTTAGAGCTGGAGCCCATTTGGTAGTTTGTTGGCTTTACTGTGCCAATCAGGTATGCCTGTGGTTTGATGCTGATAGATCCTCCTCGTACACATGTCTCATGTTGAGCTTGGACATGCATAAGGGTGATATTCGGAGGATATAGAAGATCCTTATTCCCATCTTTAGGGTTTACTACAAGACCCTTTCCTTTATTAGCTCCCTCAACCAGTAATTAGGTCAGTTAATTGATAATATCCTTTTAGATTTCGATGATCTCATCCTTCATGTCTTGCTACACTTTGGCTAGCTATTCATGCAGCTGTGCTTGCAACTGATCTTGCACTTCCTTTTGAGTATGCTCTTATTTTTCCAATCTCTGATCCATTTCTCTTGACTTAGTACGATTACCTGTGTTGGATTTGTTGTTTTTCCAAGGTAACTTGAGAAAAAAATTTAATTAATTAGGGACGTCTTCTTAAAAATTTAGTGCATGAAATACAATGCGAAACTTTATGAACGTATCGATGCATATGAAAGAGAGGTGAAATGCGTTATAAAACATTATGAATGTATGAATGCATATGGAAGAAAGGTATTGACTCTTAATGGAATTTTGATTGAATAACTTTACTAGAAAACGAATGTCTTTGCATAAGATAATTACATGTAAGGCCTTCCCCTAATGCTCAGAGTCTTAATCTTTTGAAGGAGACACACTAACTTTTGGCCTTTATCAGACACTAATTCATACTCTAAGCTCAAAGCATCGACTTGAATAGCTAACTTCTGCAAGTATTCTGCCACCTCTCTCACTTGTGTCAATGCTTCACCTATGACATGGTCTCTATCTCTGACTTGCCTCTGAGAGTGCTGAAGTTTCCTATTACTTGTCTCTAAGGTTCTTTCGACAAACTCGATCCGAATCTTATAGTTTTGCAATGAAGCTTCTAGTTCTCCTACCCTTCTTTTTAATCCTTCATTCTCAGCTTGGCTTGTCCTCAATTCTATCGCAGAGTTAAGACTACGGTGCATATACGAAGACTCCTCTAACTCGACTATTTGGGCCTTCAACTTAGCTTTCTCGACCTGGCCCTCTAACAGCTTACTCTTTATAGCATCTCCTTGGACTTGAGCATCTTGAAACCTTGTTTCCATTGATCCGCTAGAATCCTTTCCTTTAGGATTTCTTGTTGCCACTGTTTTGATGTCTTACCTAACCCAACAGTTCTAATTGACTGACGGAGCTTCTTGGAATCCTTCTTCAAATCATCCAAGTCTTCCTCAGCCTTTCTTTTTCCCTTTCTCAACTTCTCGGCTTTTAACCTTTAGATATCAACATCCAATCCCAACTGCATATTTTCTTCCTCTAATGTCTCTATCTTCTTCCCCAATTCAAAACTTTTCTTTTCAAAGTCTTGCTTTATAAGCTCTAATTCTGATGGGACTACTTGCAAATGCTCCTCAATTGGGCAGACATTTTCAAGATTTGGTACAGAGATGTTGTCATTGATTCTTCTACCCCTCCACTCATCATACTCTCGGGTTACCATGGGATTTGTAGCAAATGGCTTCATCTTGGAGACTATAGAGTATTGCCATCCACTTTTCCTCAAAAATATCCTCTCGCCTTTGTGTAGTCACAAATTCCCTCAAAGGAGAATAACTCAAAAAAAACACTCGATAGGGAACCTTTTCCACCTTTTAGAACTGACTATGGAATCAAACCATCAATAGTGGTGCGCAACCAATAAATCTCCCTTCTCTTTTAATTATCTAAAAGTCTCAGCAAAAATTGCTAGAACAGGTGTAACCCTCTTATCAAGCCGATCGAATAGATTAGTGATCGCCTCCTCTATGTGCCCCAATGCCTTAGGAAAGATAACCAATCCATATAAGCTGAGAGCAAATATATCAACCTTTTTCCTTGCATCTGGATGTGTTAAGATCAAATCTCGCAAGCTCTTCCAAGTGATGCATTTACTGTCGCCCTTTATCTTAATTCGAGCTGTAACCCATTGCTCGCTCATTCCTGTAATGTTCATCAGCTTTTTAAGAAAGGTTGGAACATTACCAACTCTCGAGTAGGCTTTGTTTACTTGAATCTTAGGGCAACGAAGTAAAGCAGTATACTCCTCAATCGTGGGCACCATGCCCATGTTCCCGAAGGTGAAACAACTATAAGTTGGGTTTTAGTGCTGTGCAAGGGCTTGGAAGAGATGCTTATCCACCTTAACTTCTAGCAAATACGGTAGATCCTCGTACTCAAGGTAGAAAGTCTATTTCATTCTATCATCTCACTGATCCCAAATCTCCTTCAACTCTTGTAGACTATTCTGAGTTATAGTAATCTGAGTAAAATCCCAGTAATCTGACACATAACCTTCAGCTAAGTTATCACCCTTCTCACGTTGTTTATCCTCTGATCACATATGCACGGCCACATTGTCCTCTACCTAATCAAGATACCCTTTTTCCATGACCAGTTCTCTACTAGTAATCAAACTTAAATCAATTCCTTTCCTAATATGAGGATGCAATGCAAAATAAGACAAGAATAAAACAAGTCAGTATAATCATTATAAAATATATCAACGAATTATACGATAAAGAACCTACATATCTATTTGAGGTAGTTGCTAAAAGTTCAGCATAGTTTCTACCTAGGGTAGGCACTTAAGGCTCATTATATGTGGTTTTGAGTTCTATAGTAAAGGTACCCAAACCAGCAGATTCCTTAGTCCTCACCCATTATAGGCTCATACGGACTAGTTCGATTCAGGGGGACACATTTCTCGTATGTTTGCACAGAAGTGAAAACTTCACGAAAACATAGGTACAGATGTATCCCGAAAGCGATCCACTATCTTGCACGGAGGTGAAAACCTCACGAAGGAGTAGCTTCATACGTCCACTTAAAAGGTGTAGTGACAAATACAGTGTATGCAAAACTATAGACATGTATAGCAATATCAACATACATTCATCAAAACAACATATAATTAACAAAAAATGAAATGCTAAGGATCACAAATAAAATTAAATTGAATTTTAAATTTTCAACAAAAAAGACCAAAAAACAATCGACTTATGGCTTGACTCTCTCATTGTTCCCAGTGGAGTTGCTAAGCTGTTGAAACCATTTTTTAAAAAAAGTCCCAAATTTTTATTTTAAAACCGAAAACGAAGTTGCCACCAACCTTTTTTATTCGGTGTGATTGGAGCACCTTAAAGCATTTTAATTCATAAAAAAAAATTGGTCTTTGAAATCCAGAAAATGGGTTTGGGAGTCGGTTACGTGTGAGGAAGGATTATCACCCTCACACGCCCAAAATTGGTACCTAATTGATTTTTAAAGGGTCTTAATTGTTAAAAAATTGAAAACTCGAGTAGAAGTTAAAATGCGATCCCTAAATGCATGATTAGCAGGTTTAATATTATTTTTAGAAGTCGAACTTTGCGAGGAAGGCTCGTTACTTTGAAATAATCGAGAAAGGAAGTCATGTCTAGTGAGTTAGAGCACAACACCTCAGATTTTCGAAAATAATGAGCATTCTTTTTATTACAAATCTCACATTTTATTTTTTTTTAAAACGAAGGGTATTCGATTATTTCAGTTCAAAAAAAAAACGCATCTAATAAGTTAAGGCACAACTTTTCTCTAACCTCGAAATAATGAACATTACCTTAATTTTGAAATAATTGATTTTATCAAAACACATACATTTTTAAAAAAAAATAAATGAATATGAATGAGCAAATTAATAATAATAGCATGACATAAAAAAATCAAATAAATGCACGATGAAATAAAATAATAAATTGAGGTAAATTTAAGAACACTGAATGAATAAAATAATAAATATATATATATATATATATATAAATTTTAGAAGGGATTAATAAAAAATAAAACCCAAAATAGTAATTTAATTTTAAAAACATTAAAATATTTTTCAAAAAAACAAATAAAAGTAATTTTTTTTAAAAAGGACTAAAATAGTGATTTTTCCAATGATCTACAAAATAATTTTAAAACAGTGGTCAAAGAATCAATTTAAAAAAATATAAAATCAAGTTGCTAATTTAAAAAAATGATTTAAAGGCAAAAAAGGATATAATTTAAATAAAATCAAATTCAGAGGGACTTGGTTAGAATTTCCTCTTTTTTTAAAAGAAATCTGTCACCAAAATGATGATATTTCGTAGCCACTGTAATTTGGCTTGAAACGACATCATATAGGGGTAACATTTGGTGTACAGGGACTAAATTGCGCCCACTTGAAACCTGGAGGGATTGCGGAGATAAATCTCCCATAAACACGCAGACCTTAAGGGCAAGTCCGGATCGGGTCGAAGCGGGTCGACCAATACGGCGTTGTATTAGGGTTATTGAGGGATGCCCAAAATGGCATCGTTTTTAACCTCTTTATAAATCAAATTTTTTTAAAATCATTCATTTTTCCTTTTCTTTTAAAAAAAAACTTTTCAAATCTCTCTTTTTCTCTCTAACCCTCCTTCGTCCGGCCTCAAATGCCCAGTCTCCGCCCGCCAATCACTGACGCCGACGACCGTCGCCTACAACTGTTGGATTCCTGAAATTATTTTTTTTAAGAAAAACATAGATCTATTAAAATCAAGCCAACTTTTAAAAGAAAACAAAAAGTCAATTTTTTGGTTTTTTTAAAATCTGTTTTGTGTTTTTTTTTTAATAATCACCCCTTTATCGGAGTCCCTTACGAACATGGATGAGTTCGGAGGGACTCCATATGTAGCCACGACGACGACGGCGTGGAATCAGGTATGAAACCTTATCCTGTTTGTTTTCTTTTTATTTTATTTAGTTTCAAAATAAAAATTATATAATATAAAATAAATAAAATATAAAGTAAATATAATATATATGTAACGGAATACCTTGAGCAAAAGAAACTTGATTTTGTATTTCTAATATATATATTCTAGGCTTCTTGATTGTCGAAAATGTTGGATATTATTTCCTCGTATATATTTTTTTTAAGTAAGTTTACATTTAATTTTTTCATGTGTTTTTTATAACACTATTTTACACCGACTTCTAGATTTTTCGGTGTGAATCTAAACTCTGTGTTGATTGTGGAGTCTCAAATCCGAGGGCAATGGTGACGACAGCGATGGCGTGTTGATGACGACAGAGGCATAGGCGACTAGTGTTAGGGTTTTCTTTTTTTGGTTTAAGATTTGGTTTGTAAAATGGGCTTAGGCATTGTAAATGGGCTTGTAATTTGGGTTTATTATTTATTTATTTATCTATATTTATAAAATAATAAATAAAAAAAATTGGGTTTTAATATTATTTTTTATTTATCTATTTATTTATAGGAATATAAATAAATAAATAAATAAGAAAATAGAATTGGGTTTTAAGGCCCGGATGAAATTGGACTTGTACAATTGTTATGCGGGCACGAGCTCAAACGTTTGGATACCCAAAAATATTGCCTTATAAAAATCATACAGAAGTTTGAGGGCATAATCATAGGGAAAAACTATGGTGCTTCCACTATAATCGGCGAAACCTTTTTCTCAATTTCCATGCAATTAGTATCTTTAAACTTCCTTTTTATCCAAAGGTTGGCACCGCCGTGGATGTAGAAGGACTTTCAGGCGGGCAGTGACTGTGACATTAAAGTAAAGGTGATTCTCCTTTCGAGGTGACAACAATTTCTTTTATTAAATAACCCATTAATAACTACAACCACTATCCTGCTGACCTGAGTTTGACCTCTACTTTGACAAAACATCCGCTTTCTGCCAAAGAGCCCTCTTATGTCCACCTCGATGTTAGCCTCCAGGTAAGGATGAAAGGTTAAAGATACCAACTACCTAGAAATAGAGAAAAATTTACATTGATTACATCGGAAAGCCCTTCGTTTTTCCCTATGATATGACCTCAATCTTATGTGTGGTATATGTAAGACATCATTTTCTAGTATCCAAAAAGCTTGAACTCGTGACCACATAACGACCGTCAACTGGCTCTCAATTATACTTGAACCCGTGATCACATCAAGGTCATCGACTGGGATCTTCACTTAAACTTCGAACCGTGATTAGACTTGTTCATGGGTCGGGCTACCCACCCAAGTCCAAAGGCCCACCAAAAATTTGGGAGGGTTTGGACAAAAATATTATGCTCAAAAATGGGTTTGGCAAAAAACATTAGGTCTGTTTAAAATATGGGCTAGGCTTGGTCATGAACATTCATGGCTCGAACCCAGAATGACCCGGCCCATTTTAAGTTTATAATACTTTATATATTATTTTATATATTATGTAATTTAAAACACATAAAAAATAAACTTATATTAAATATATAATACTACTCTAATGTAAACATTAAAATGATGTTAAGATGACTATTTAAAATTTTCAATAAATAAAAAATGTATAAAAATATTAAAATAATATAATATAAATATTTTTTTAAAATTAAAAATAACATGAGCGGGCCTAAAATGGGTTTGGGTTAGTCTTTTGCAAATATGAGTAGATTTGGATAAAATTTTAGGCCCTAATTTCATGTTGGGTTGGGCTTGAGCAAGCATAAAAGAAGTTAATAACATGCTTAAACCTGACTCGAACCCGATCCAATCCGACCCATGAACACTTCTACCCGTGATTGTATCAAGCACTATTAACCCGAAACTTGACTTCCATGGGATGGGTTTCTGAGGTAATGGTCCTATCTTGGCATGAAATATGAAATGTATGTGTTTTGAAACGTGTTATTGCATCCCTAACCCCTCAAATCTACCTATAAACTTTCACAGTTTCATTCTCAAAATCATAAACCTTAAGCCCTAATTCCTAAACAAAAAAAAATCCTAACCCTAACCTTAAAAAATCCTAAAAACGATGGTCGAGGAGAGGGAGTGTGAAAACACACCCAACTGGACGCTCTTTCAGACACTCTCTCCAAAATCGACCTATTTTCCTAAATTTAAAAAAAATTGCCTATTTGGCAAATTAAAAAAATCGACATATATTAAAAATCTAGCCTACAATTTTCCTTTTTATTGTTCTTTTCTTTATTTCTTTCTTCTTTTCAAGTTTTCAAGTTTTCACGTTTTTCTTTTTCTTTTATTATTATTTTTAATTGAAAACTCTAGATGTCATACTCAATAGTCATTGATGCCACCATTTACGATAGTCTGTTGTGCTGATTTCGACATCAAAGAAGAGATTTCCTCCTTCTCGTTCATTTCTACTATTCAAATCTCCTAGAAGACGACTCCAAATAATCTAAAACAAGGACCAAAGCTTTGAGCTACTCTTTATTCAATCTTCGTTTCGCACCATCGGGTCGTTGCTAGTTGAAGATATGTTGTTCCATGCGATTAAACACAACACCTCATCGTTCGGATCATCAAACGCAATCACGAAGCTCCAAACTCGAACTCATATTTCTCTTATTCTTTTTGCTTGCTACTGATTCAATCTAAAAAATAAATTATTTTTTCTTTTTCAATTTTTTTTAAAGAAACAATTTTTTAAATTCAAACTGGTGCCACCTTAACTTACTAGTGGCACCACCTTAAAAAATATTTTTTTTCTTAATGGTACCATATATGATTTGTATTTAGGAGTAAAAACAAATTTTGAGGGTCCCTTGACACGTTGACGTATCACTTCAAAAAATATTTTTTTTCAATGGAATCAATGAGAAATTTGAGAGAAATTTAGGATGGTGGCATTTAACAAATTGAAGATATCCATAAACACTGAAAAAAAAAAACTACTTTCGTAATTAATTTACATCTTATACAATTTCAATAAAAAAAACTCAATTTTAGTATGTTAAATATTATTTACATTATGATTTTAAACGAATAAATCTAATATAAATTATCTAGAAAACTAGTATCGGGTGTTCTTCTTTATCCCTTTCTTTATTGGGCCTACTGGTTTCACAATGGATACTGCAGAAACTGCAGAAATCTCCAAAGCCAAAATGGTTTCAAAATCCCATGATATGGAGTCCTCTTGGGATGATGAATTCAAAAAACTGGTGCAAAGCTTCCCCAAAGAAAAAGGCTGGGTAGGAACCGATCTTTATTTCTATCAAGGTTTTTGGTGCCCTGCTCTTGTTCTAAAGGCTGTTATTTCTTTCCAGAAACATTTTCAAGCATTTAATTCTGATATCATCGTTGCCACTTTCCCAAAATGTGGTACTACTTGGCTTAAGGCCTTGACTTTCTCCACTTTGTACCGCAATCAGTTCCCATGGGATGAAAATCCGTTGCTCACCTCAGGCCCTCACCAACTTGTTCGTTTCCTAGAGTACGATCTTTACTTGAACAACCCTTCTCCTGATCTTCAAAATGTTTGTGTTTATCAGCCAAGGCTTCTTTCCACCCACGTCCCTTATGCTTCTTTGCCAACTTCCATTAAAGATTCCGGCTGTAAGATTGTTTACATATGTAGAAATCCGATGGATACGTTCATTTCTCTTTGGTTTTTCGCTGCCAAGCTCCGAGACAATAACCGAGAGTCACTATCACTAGATGAAGCTTTTGACAAGTTCTACCATGGAATCTCTGTGCATGGACCATTTTTTGATCATGTATTGGGATATTGGAAGGCAAGCCAAGAAAACCCCAACAAAATATTGTTTTTGAACTTTGAAGATCTTAAGGAAGATACCGGTTCCCATTTGAAAAATTTGGCCATGTTCTTAGGAGTTCCTTTCACAGATGATGAAGAGAAAGGAGTTGTTGAAAAAATAACGAAAATTTGTAGCTTTGAGAACTTGAAAGAATTGGAAGTGAACAAGAAGGGCGTACATAATTCTGGAGTTCCACACACAGATTTTTTTAGGAAAGGAGAAGTGGGAGATTGGAGCAATTATTTCACACCCTTCATGATCGAACGTTTGGAAAAGCTTATTCAAGAGAAATTGAATGGCTCGGGTTTAACATTTAAACTGTCTTCCAAAACTCCAAACAATGTTGCTTCTGCATGATCATGGGAATGTCTTTTCAGCTTACCACCTACTTTGGGAGTGAAATCTCTTTCATTCCCATTTTTTTTAATAAATAATCTGTACCAGAGTTCTCTTGTAATCATGATCAAAATAAATTGTTTTGGGGTATATTTTTGTGGATTTTAGTGGGTTCGTAAAAAGAATTGAGAAGAATTAAGTTTAGTAAATGTATTCATTATATTTATCCAAGCATGATATAAAAACAATATA
Source organism: Gossypioides kirkii (assembly GCA_005610355.1). Classification (NCBI taxonomy): domain Eukaryota; kingdom Viridiplantae; phylum Streptophyta; class Magnoliopsida; order Malvales; family Malvaceae; genus Gossypioides; species Gossypioides kirkii. The sequence continues at coordinate 39,139,150 of CP032253.1, read as the reverse complement.
AATAATTAATTTAATATATAAATGTTGGTGCAATCATACATCACATTATATTTGTAAGCAAAACATTTATTTTCCTAGAAATAATATTGTGAATAATAATAAGGCTAAATTAGACCAACAGTCACTCAACTTTCATTTTTCAAAACAAACAATCACTTGGTTTACATTTTAATCCTTCAACTTTGAAAATATAACAAAACAGTCCTTTTTCACGTTTTTCGTCACAGACATCACAGAACAGTGACATGGCAGTTGACGGCATCAGAGGAGTGTGGAAGACGTCCAGCTGGCCTATTACATTTAACAAAACAGTCAGTCAACTTTAAAAATGTGACAAAACAGTCACTAAAGTTATCAAAAAGTGACAAAATAGTCATCTTGTTGTCATCCACATCAGCATCACCTTTCATCACCCCCTTTTCTTCACTTTTACCATCTAATCCTTCTTCCTTTTTCATCCACTACCACTTATTTCTCATCTTCATCCACTACCACTTTTTCTCATCTTTTTTCTTTAAACTAGATTCAACCTTCTTTTTGTTATCGTTTGCAAAGACAGAAAACTAGGAGTAGGAACAAACCTGAAGGAGGAGAAGAATCATTCCATGAGTGTTTGTTTAGGGTTAAAGTAGTAGAGAAGGATGGTGGGTCTCACAAGTTGCAAACATTTCATCAGAAAAGATATACATACAATGACATGTTGCAAATTTGACAGTTTACAAATTCACCACTTGATTCCATTCTACGGTTCTTCTTAATTCATCCCACACTTAACACCAACTAGCAGCTGCTAAAGTCTTAATTATTTAATATTTATTCTGAAAACAGCCAAACAGGCCAAACTTTTTAGTGATATATACCCATTTCAATTCTCAAAACACCTATTTCAATTCATTATTCTTGTATCATAAGCCAATAATTATTAGACAAATGAAAGTTTTTGATCGGTTTAAAATTGTAATCATTTTAATTATTGAGCTTTGAGATTATATCACTCTTTTGTATGATGATGCAGGAGTGAAAATTGTTGTGTATCAGTTGAATAAAGAAAATTTGTACATTGTTCTCTCATGGAGGTGAGTTTACCCTTACAGAGATTTTCCAGTTATGGTTGCTTCAAGATCAAACCATTTTTGGATTCCTCTCCTTCTATTAAAACTACACAGGTAATTTTTTTTTATCTTTTTCTTTCTTAATAGATTGATGTTTATTGTTCTTGTTTGTTTGACTTTTTAGTAGAAAAAATTATTAGGTTTCCTTTTCTTAACTGAAATCATAAGTGATAATAATTTTAATTGCACTATTTTTCAGTAGAAATCTCATTCTTTCCATAGCTAAATGTTCTTCCTGTCTGTACTTTGTAGCTTCACTCGATATATATTTTCAAGCATAATTGATTTGCTTGCTCTGATTTTGATAAATGATTTCAGTTTACCTCATGGCGTAGCAAGTGCTCTGTCATTTGTCTTTCACATAGGGTTATTGTCAATGCTATTGGTTAGTATAATCTTTGCATCTGTTTAACAAACATGGGCTTTGGGGTAAGAAATCCCTCTCTTTGTTCTCATTTCTCTCTCGTTCTCTATCACTACATCGGAAATCAATCTACCCAGATGATCTTAAATTCTGTGCATTGATCATCAGCCTTTTACTGGAACCTTATATAAAAGAATGGGGAAACACAAACACAGTCTTAAAAGGAAGAGATCAAATAAAAACAACGACGACGACGACAAAACCGAATCAAATAAAAGTGTTGCAAAGACGTTAATGGCGGCATTTTTTCCAAAGAGAAATAAAATGGATTGTAGAGAAAAGAGGGGAAGAAAGCCAATGATGAGAAAAAGGAAACCCAATCATCTTTTTTTTGACCCTTTGACTACTTATCTAATGTGGCAAGTTAACTAATACATTAGCTAGTTAACTTGTCACATCATCGTTCTTTTAAGTCCCTAACAGAAACTATTTAATCAGTGATTATTTTGTCACTTTTTGATAAAGTTAGTGACTGTTTTATCACATTTTCAAAGTTGAGTGATTGAAATGTAAATTAGGTGACTGTTTGTTTTGAAAAATGAAAGTTGAGTGACTGTTGATATAATTTACCCTAATAATAATTACTTTTTAATTTATATATAAATAACCACTTAGTAAAGTTCAAAGTTGATTATCCAAAAGAATGAGAAAATAAGAATGTTCAAACTTCCATTTGAAATAGTGTTTGCACGAAGTTGACAGAAAGAAAATTTTTTTTATCTCGAGCGTTATTTTCGTATACTTTTTTTAATTTTTTAAAGGTTTAATATAAAAATTGTCCTTTAAATTATATTTATTTTCTTATTTTAATACTTAAATATTGTTTTTTTTGTCAAAAATGGTATCAAAAATATTTTTTTTTCCAGATTAGTACCTCCATCAGTCAACCGTTAGTGAACTATAGTCACTAATAACGTGCCCCAATCACCAAGTGACACTTGACAAAAAAAACCCACATAAACAATGCCACATCATTATTTACATAAAATAATTTCAAAAAATAAAAAATACCAATTATTTAATACATGTAACATGTTCTATATAAATAATTCTATCACTTAAAATTTTCTTTACTCATCAATTATTCACTTATCATTTTTTTCATTTAATCATTATTAAGTGATAGAGAATCGAAAAAATACACAAAATAAACATGAGTTACAAAGAACACAAAAGTTCTAGAAAATATAGGTATCGAAGTGCGAATCTCACAAGCATTAAAGTGCAAGTAACATGAGCTCAAAACTGTAAATAACACGAGAGCACTTAAGTATTTCTAAAGCATGTCAATTATATCTCATTAATTCTATATTGTTTAATAGGGTCATTATATGGTTTCGTTCACTTATGCATGTTTCCTTTTAAATTCTTTTCATAATTACAATTTATTTTCCATGTTACTTAACACACGACATAAATGCGTCACGCACTATTACATGAAAAGTTATTATAATTTCACAGTTAATCCACTTAGAAAATAGACAAAATATTTTCATTCCTAATCATATATATATATTTAATTTAATTTTCAACTTACAATTTACAATTATTTCATAAATCTAAATGCTTAACTTTCAAAGCAAAGTAATCTCTGAACAACAGTCACATTTTTATTTATATCTCATTCATCTAAATTGATAATCAAATTTCATCTAAAATTCTCAAAATTAAACACCCTATCACTAATTTAAAAAATTATGATCAAATTTTTTAAGGAAATCAATTAATACAATTTTCTTTTTATAAAAAAATCCTCCCCTATTTTGCTACTAAGCATCTTTGACCTTTTTATACTAAAAAAATATTTATTTTTTAATATAAAGTTTATATAATGTTTCATTTGTTTCTATAGAAAATAGATTCATTAATATTTTTAGATATATAAAGTTCATATTCTAATTGTTTTTGTACAATTTTAATGATTTTTCAAAGTTGAAATAGGGGAGCTCGAAAGCATCCTTACCTTGTCTAAAAAAATAATTTTTCTCATTAATTACTTTTTAATTGTTACACGATTTTTTCTATGTAAAACTAGATTAAATAGCCTTTTTATCATAAATATTTCAGCATTTAAGTCAAAGCAAGTTAATATTAGTCAAAAGAGGATGTTGTTCATCCTAGGAATCTCGGGTTCAAGCACCTGTGTGTGTAAGGTGTGTATGCATTGTCAAAAGGCTAAGAAAATATGAACAGATACTACCATGTAATCACACCAGTATATTCAAAAAAAAAATATTAATTTCTTTTTTAAACTCGGCTTAAGGGCAACTACTTGGTAGCTTGAGTCATATTCACTAACTTTTGATTTTCTCTTAGCCCAAAATTTTGAATCTAATTTCGTTTGCTTCATGTAAAACTAAACTCATTAAGATAATTTCCAATCATATAAAGCTTTATTTCTAATTCAATCTATACATAATCTTGTTCAAACTTTCAACTTTCATGTCACTTAATATATCACTTGCTCAGTTTAATTCTTATGACTTCTAGATATCAAGTCTCAAGAAATCCTTTACACTAGTATTATTTTTAATTAAATTCACATACACCACTCTTATTTCAACACATATTTCAATCTAATGTTTTAAAAAACAAGTAGAATTCATAAGAGTACTTACCTTTCTATAGCTAGATTTCACTTCCTTTGCTTCTCCTTTCTTCCTTCCATAATTTTGTCCTTAAATTTCTTTTTCTACAATACTTTAATTGTTTTATTCTTTTTTCTCTTGTCACCTTGATTTCTTACACTTTCTTAACTTTCTTTTACCTCCATCCATGAACTCTAACATGAAAACTAAGCTTTTGATGTTGAAAAACACTTAATTTCACTTAGAAATCAAAGGTTTTGAGTGAATAATATGAAATTGAATGGAGAGGGACCAAACTGTATGAAAATGGAAGTTTCTCTCTTCTTCCTTTTCTCTTGCACATTTCATATTTCCTTAATAATTATCTAATATAAATTAATAAAAATAATAAAATACCCCACAATTTCATCCCATTTTCCAACAAAATCCAATGGTTGTTATGTTACCAACAATTTCATGAATTAATAACAAATAAAAAATATGATTCTCTCTGGTGGCACAAATTAAATCTTTTATCATTGTTGAAGCCCAATTTTGACCGGGCCTATACCAAACTCATTTTAAATTTATCTTAAGATTAAATTTGTTTTAAAAATTTAAATTTATTTTAAATTTAAATTTAATTTAAGATTAAATTTATTTTCAAATTTAAAATTATTATAAATTTAAATTCAAATGTCTAAATTACAAAAGACCCAATTAAACCCAATAACAAATGCAAATCCAAATTGGGCCCAAATTTTAATGACCCATTACAATTCAACCCAAATAGAAGACCCAAACTGCTATCCCCATCTCAGCCAATCAGTGGCCACCACGTCAGCATTGGCATATTCAACTTGCACAGGCAACTTGCTTCTACACCACCAGCTATCCCAACCACCATCTGCTACCACCATCACCTACAAGTAAGGAGAAAAGACATCATTTTTAAATTGGAAACAAAATTTGTAATGATGGGATTTAGACTTTAAAAGCTGAATCCAATCCTGTTGTAAAAGGGGGGAATTGACTCTTGTTCCTATGAAAATTACAAATCAATACGAGAAAGTAGATTTTCAAAGCATTTTGCAATTCAAAAGATAACAGCAGTTAAGAGTAAGCAGGGAATTGACCCAAGCAATCTCAAATTCGGTGTTAGTAAGGTACACCATTTAATTACATGTCTATTTATTATTACTTATTGTTTTATATATTAAAGCCATACTCATTCTGACTATATTAATGTACTTATTTACTATACTGTTACTAACCCTTATACTTAAACATGTATCTAATAAATATAGTAATAAATATGTATTAATAATAATAATCATAATAAATATAGTAATAATGATAGTAATAATAATAATTTTTTTTTAAAAATAATAAAAAAGACTGCATTTGAACCATGGTCGGACCCCTTCAACGCCGAAGTCGCTTTGGCATCCCCGAAAGCCACCTTCTCGCCCTGCCATTCCCGCTGTTCCAAACAACACATCGAAACAAAACAATTAAACCTTTTTTTTAAAAAAATGAAATGAATAAAAAAGGAATCAAAACCAATCTCTAACATTTCAAAGGCATTTTTCTGGAAAACCCATGAGTAAATACAAACTTTGAATAAAAAAAATAAAAAAGTTTTTTAAAAAGAAAATGAGAAGATGAAGAGTAAAACGAACAAAAGAAAAAAGAAAAGGGTTTGTTTCAAAATTTTTTTAGATCTAGAAAATTCCAGATTTGAGATTTCAAAAAGGATAATTTTTTTAAAGGAAAATGAAAGTGAAAGGACAGAGAATAGAGAAAGAAAAAGAAAGAAAAGTGAAGATGGGATGATTCACTTATCGGTGGCCGGACGTCGGGCGTGGGCGCGTGCGAAGGCTGGCGAAGATGGCACGACGGCGGGGAGCCCTCGGGGTCGGCGCGTGTGGTGCACCCTCGCCGGACGGCCGGTGGTCGACCATGGCCAAAGAGAGAAAGGGGTGAGAGATGAGAGGAAAAGAGAGAAAAGGGGGGGGTCTTATTTCTATAAAAATAAAAGAAGGAAATTGATTTTTTTAAGAGATTTTTAACCTTTTAAAGGCTATTGAAACGGTGCAGCTTTAGGAATAAAATGTTGAGTTTTTAAAAATATTGGGATATTTCCATTTAGGTCCTTCTCTTTTTTAATTTTTTTAATTTAATCTTTTTCATACTTTTATTTCATTTTACATTTGCTCACGAATTTCATTTCATTTTCAATTTAATCCCCTGACTTTATGAATGCACCAGAGGCTGCCACGTGTCATTATTTTGGCTTATTTCTGCAATTGGTCCTTCCCTAAATCAAGTTCTATTTACTTACAAAATTGGCCTAAAATTTTTTCATGGTTTTCAAATTAGTCCTTTGACTTAAGGATGCCTGTGGGGCTGCCACGTGTCACATTTTTTGGTTTTATTACTCTGAAAGTCCCTGGACTGTTCAAAAATTACATTTTGACCCTTAAACTTCTTAAAAATTACATTTTAACCACTAAACTTTTCCAAAATTATATTTTAACCCTAAAATTTCTAAAAATTATATTTTAACCCTAAACTTTTCCAAAATTATATTTTAACCCCAAAACTTTCTAAAAATTACATTTTAACCCCTAAACTTTTCCAAAATTAGATTTTGACCCCAAAATTTTCCAAAATTACCATTTTACCCCTAAACTTCCAAAATTCCATTTTTGACCCTGATTTTACCGAAAATTACCATTTTACCCCTCGAACTTTCCAAAATTCCATTTTTGACCTTGATTTTACCCAAAATTACCATTTTACCCCTAAACTTTCTAAAATCCCATTTTTAACCCTAATTTCACCAAAAATTACCATTTTACCCTCGAATTTTCAAAATTCCATTTTTAACCTCGATTTTTCTCAAAATTACCATTTTACCCTCAAACTTTCCAAAATTCCCGTTTTGACCCAATTTCAACCAAAATTATCGTTTTGCCCCCCGGTATCCAAAAGGTCTCATTTTCAATCTCGATCTTATCATTTTTTCTAGTCGATATTTGCATTCAATTTTAATGCATTCGTATTTTTTTATTTCTGCTTACCATTTAATCATTTTATTTCGTGTTATAATATCCATCATTAGTTGCTCACTCATATTAAATTCGTATATACATTTTCAAAATTGTTTTCATAAAAATTTTAAAATCAAGGCAATATTCTTTTATTTCATGTTTCGAAATCTTGCACCTTAACTTACTAGGTACGATTTTTCTTCAAATCGAAATAATCGAATACCCTTAATCAAAGAGATATTTCTTATCTTCGATTCTGAAAATTTGCGCCTTAACTCACTAGGTGCAACCCTTCTTTAAATCGAGATAATCGAATATCCCTTTTCCAAAATTAAAAAAAGTTTTACAAAGGAAGACTCGTTATTTCCGGATCTCGAAATATTATGTCCTAACTCACAGAATGTGATTTTCTTACCCGATCACTTTGAAATAACGTGACTTCCAAACAAAAACGATTTCTTTTAAACATAACTCATGCACTCGAGGATCATATTTTAAATTTTATTCGAGTTTTCAAGGTTTACAAATTAAGACCCAAAAATAATCAATACGGTACCAACTTTGGGCGTATGAGGGTGCTAATCCTTCCTCATGTGTAACCGACTCCCGAACCTGTTTTTATGGATTTCGAAGACCAACAGTTTTTAAACATATTTTAAACATTTTGTGGTGATCCAGTCACACCCAAATAAAAGATTGGTGGCGACTCCCATTTTCAAATTTTAAAATATTTTTTGAAACCTCGTTTTAAAAGTGGTTTCGACAGCTTGGCGACTTCACTGGGGACTTTTCAAAAATAAACGAGAGTCAAGCCAAAATTGATATTTTCGGGTCCTTTTTGAAAACTTTCTAAGCTTCGATTTTGTTTAGTATGCGATCTTCGGCATCTTTTCGTGACATTATACTATGTGGTATTTCTAGTGTAAATTTGCATCTATATGCATTTTGATTACTGCCCTTTTAAGTGGAAGTGTGAAATTACTCATTCGTGAGTTCTTCACCTCCGTGCAGGATAGTGAATCGTTTTCGAGATTACAAAGTACCCTTGTTTTCGTGAAGTTTTCACTTCCGTGCAAACATGCAGGAAATGCGTCCCCCTAAATCGAACTGATCCGTATGAGCCTGTAATGGGTGAGGATCGAGGAATCTACTGGTTTGGGTACCTCAACTCTAAAACTTGAACCACATGTAGTGAACCCTAGTTGCTTACCTTAGGATAGAACTACACCGCGCTGCTGTAGTAGTCTCCCAAGTTTAAGTTCTCTATTTTATATCCGTACTTTGTTATCATACTTGTGCTTTTATTGCTTGCATTGCATCTTCATGCAAAGGAAAAATGTGGATTTAAGCCCAATTACTGAATAGAAAATTGGTCATAAGAAAACGAGTTCCTTGATAAGGTGGAAAACAATATGGTCGTGTGCAATGAAAAAAGAGACAAAAAACCAATGATTAGCCAGCTGAGTAAGACGGAAACAAAGATCGCACAACGAACCAAACTTTGACTCAACAACGAAAAGTGATCGATCACTTAAGTTGACATTTTGGGACCAAAAATCAAAGAACGAATGAGGCCGAAATTGGAAGATATCCTATGAAGATTAAAGGCTTTTGAATACTAAGGCGCGATCATATGCGTATCTGTCTTATGTAAAGGAATTTGTTTTCTAGTAAAATTTTCTAATAGAATTGAGCTATGAGCCAATGTTTTCTCATGCATACATGCACTCATAAGCTACACATTTTGTTAACTTGCACATGATTCCTTGAGAGCCTACATCAAATAGAATTGGGCCAAGCATTCAGTGGTTGCACAAAAAGGTAAGAGACACAACTACATTCTTGCTTCTTCGCTGTTAATTGCAATTTTTTTCCAAGTTTTATTCCTGTATTGATTACACTAACTTGTTCATGTCGAATCTATTTGCATTACAACTTCATACAAAGAAAGGTATAGTACTAAGCTCAATTACTATAGAAAAGCTGGTCATAAGAAAACGGATACCTTGATGAAATAGAAGACAATATGGTCGGGCTTATATGGCGAAAGAAAGAAAGAGAACGAAAATCGATGATCTGCCAGATGAGCAAGACTAAACAAAGATCGTGCAATCATTTGAGTTTTGGCCTAAGTATGAGAAGTGACTGACCACTCAACTTTTTCAAAATGATATTGTGGATCGAAAGTCAAGAATGGGCCAAGATTATTTCAATGGCTTCCCACGAAGATTAAGTCTTTTGGAATATCACGACAGGACCATATACGTATCTGTTTTATGTAAAGGAATTTGATTTCTAGTAAGGTTTTTCTAATAGAATTGAACTATAAGTCAATATTTTTCTTATGCATTTCATGCATTCATAAGCAGCACATTTTATTAACTCGTGTAATTCTATGCAAGCTTACCTTGAGTAAGATTGTGCCAAACCTTCAGTGGTTACTCGAGCAAGGTAAGAGACACGATTGTATTTTTGCTTTTAATCATAATATATTTTGAATCTGTTTGCAGTACATTCTCATAAAAAAGGGTGTTGATTCATGTTCTATTACCAAATGGAGAACTGGTCATAAGAAACTGGATTCCTTGATGAGGTAGAAGTCAACGTGGTCGTGCATATATGGTCAAACATAAAGGTGATGACCTGTCAAAGGAATGCATGTCAGGGATTCAAGATTACACCCAAGTACATGAAAGCCATAACAGTTTGAAAGAGTTGAATGAAGTATGGAAGACAAAACAAGGTGGATGTCCAATCACGAATATGATGACATCAATGACTTCACATTTGGAAAGGTGGACATGATGTCCATGATAGAAAAGTATATCATTCTACCTTGATGACCAAGGATTCTGAATAATAAAACGTGCTTTGAACATGCTGAACATCCTTGCTTGCTTAAGGTTAAAGTAGAGATACACCTTTTCTGAGTCCTAACACGGATTGGGATTCAACTTAGTCGCGTCACCTTCAGAAACATGGACATACTATGGAAGAATACATTATATTGCTCCACTGCCCAAGAACTCAAGTTGATAAGGTCTACCCTAGACGAATGAGCATTAGGTCGCAACCCTAATCAAGGGAAAAGAAGAGAACAAGTACTTTGCTTTGGAAAATTTACAAGACATAGCACTTAGATGGAAAATGTTCACTTCAAACGTACATAAATTGATAGTCTTCCCTTGAGTATTGGGGCACGTAAGAGGATGTTTACCAGACCTGACAAAAGAATCATGTTCTAACCACTAAGCACCTATCGAAGAAGGAGCAAAGGAGGGTGTATTGATTCACGACTTTTGTTAGTATGGTCCCGTGGCTGTTTGAGAAGTTGAAAAAGTCTTATCGAGAATTCTCTGAAGACAACTCCTTGTTGACGAGATTTGTGATGGTTCAAAGACAAGATGACATTGCCAAAGACAATGGGAATAAACGAGAAATGATTTCAACACGCTTAGGGGCAAGTCTAAGATAGGGGCTGTGTTGCAAGCAAAGATTTGACCCAAATGCGGGAAACGATTAAATGCTTGTAGATTTTAGTCATTCAAGACTGATGTTTTGAACTGGGAATCAAGGGCAAACCAGAGCAAAAATTAGAACTTTGACCATTAAAGCATCGACCGTACATGCTTCTGCCTAATGTAAAAGGATTTGCTTTTTAGTAAAGTTGTCTTATGGAATGGAACCAAGAATCAACGCCTTGTTGCATGCATTTTATCATTTCATGTGCATTTGCATTTCATGCATTAAATAAGATTCCACATGATTGAAACATTCGTGTGAGAGAAAGTCATTTACCCTAAATGAAAGTCGAGAGGAAACATGATAAATCAAGATAGGGGATTTCCTATGGAAAGTGGAACCTGTTGAGAAATTCGCCTTACACGCTCAAGAGTGTTTTGGACAACTAGACTGTGGAGGAATTTCCTATAGTCTTTAGGACTTTTCCAGAAAAATATTCAGGACATACTTATCACTCTAAGTCCGAGAGTAATAGGGATCCTTTTACAAAGGACAAATGACCACTATCTTTTATTTCAATAAAAAATGATGCATTGTTTTGTCCCATTTGGTGAACATTTTACCATTCTTTCCTACCAAAGTTAATCATTCTTTCGTTCAAATATTCTTTGGATTCCCTTATGTTGGGTCCCTTAATATCAAATATACGAGCAACACTGCTGTTAACTTAAACCCTTTTGAGTAAGACATGTGTCCAGGAAAACTCTGAGGCTTTGAAAATGATCAAGAATGTAACTTGTCTCCTGATCTGCTATGGATGTTTGAGCAAGACACGAAACAGACACCATCTTGAAGAGTTGTGATTTTAAGTGAGAATCGAGACATCAGTTATTGTAAAAACAAGGCAAGCTACCTCGAGAATCCAAAAAGTCTTTTGCATGATCCTATCAAATGCATGCCAAGTTTAAGCAACCGATGTCGTGACACATAGACTCTCATAAAGGAGGAATGCAATCCAATTCAACAAAAACTTGGAGAATTGAGGCTCGACGTGCTATCAAAAAAAAATAAAACATAAAAAAGCAAAAAAAACAGTAAAAAAACAAAAAAGGGCAAGACGAAAACCCACAAAGGGTATCTTGAAAATTTTTCCATGTCATGGCCTCTTTCTATGTGAAGTATGGAAACTAGCGAGACAATTTTGCAAACGAGTTTCTAATGCGCATCAATTCGCCCTCATGGTCATTGATTACTACTTCCTATGCCAAACGGTGGTTAAGTAGATTATTGAAAATGAGAGATTATTTTAGGTATGGAATGCCAAGAAAGGATCATATCCAACGATGACTTGAATTTGAGCAATAGCAATAGCAAAATCTCCAATCAATTCAAGAAGAAACATCATGACTCAACACTGCATCAAAAAACAGGTGAATGGGGCATTGGAGATGACCAATAAGAACATCAAAGGATTCATAGCAGAGATCTACAAAGACTCGATCTGAGAAATCACCGTTTGCCTTCGAGATTCATCGAGCTATCCACCGGGGCAACACCTTTCTCAATAGAATTGAAGGCAAGTTTCCTTCCCTCCAAAATTTGTTAGAGCTAACGAAGTAGAATGGATCTAATCCAGATGCAGTCAACTAAAATCCTAAAAGTCATGACCAGATGATAAGGGTTTACGACAAAGAAGGATCCATTCTATAGAACTCCACGAGAGAGCTCTAGTTTTGAAAAAGATATTTCTTGCAAAAGACTTCTAAGGAAAATGGATGTCAAATTGAGAAAAGCCCCATGAGACGAAGAAAGACTCTTTGAAGAAGCTTTGATTTTGATGAACGGCAAAGACATGCCCAACTTCGTGAACTCAGATACAATGAAGAAAAACAAATAAAAAAAGAGAAAAATAAAAAAGAGAAAAAAGAAAAAGAAAAAGAAAAGGAGAGGTCGAGGTCGAGGTCGAGGTGAAAACTCGTAAAGAGCATTTCGAAATCGAAGGAGATTTGAGTTGAAAACCTGAAAGGGCGGCTCAAATTTAAGGAAAAAGAGGCATGAAGTGTTCCTCTCTCTCAAAAGTAGCAAGGTGGAGAAACTTTACACCTTGAGACATTGACAAAATACTCTAAGTTTCATGGACACATGTCAAGCTCAGAATGGTCCTCATCAAGTTTGCCCATTGAAGCTTATACTTTGATATCTGGGGCACCTAACTCCATTCTTTGTTCACCTTATGTTGTGTAACTTTTTACCAATACAAATCATTTTTAATCTTTTTTTATGAGCTTTGCCTTTATGATATTCAATTTCATTTGCCTTGCGATCATGTCCAAGCATTTCTACATCAAAACAATGATCAATAAACCAATGACCTTTTCATTCATGCAAGCTTAAACCTTCAATCAAATTCAATTTCATCCATTTCGTAACCATGTTCAAGTGCGCTTACATAACAACCAGTGGACTAATGATTTTAATTTGTTCATTCATGCGAGCTTTGGCTCCAATAAAATTCATCCACCTAACCCAATTCTTTGCTTACTTTGTGACCAATATGAGTCATTTTTAATCTTTTCATTTATGTGAGCTTTGCCTCCAATAAAATTTTATTCGCCTTGCAACCATGCTCAAGCAAAATTCTGCACTAAAATTGTGATTATTGAACCAACGATCTTTTCATTCATACGACCTTTGTTTGCAATCCAATTCAATTTCATCTATAGCCTTGATGCAAGCATCTTTGCATTTGAAATAATGGTTAATGGTCAACGATATGAGGAATAAAAGGATTTCTGTATATTTTCTGGAAAATTCCTAAATATTACAGGGACCTGAAACAGGACCACTAGTTGGAAATAACACAAATTCAAGGGATAAAAGGGTCTTGAAACAAATAGCTCAAAATACGACCACCTATTTAGGTTTCATGTCAAAGATACCATACCAAAAGAAAAAAACATGATAACACATCAGTGATAGGACTTAGACAAACGATGAACAATGTCGACCTAAGGACTAAAATAAAATCATTTCTCAAAGATGACATTTTACATTCATCATTTATACTCACCTGCTTTTGATTCATCCTGATCATGGCATCCTAACAATTTGGCCTGCATAGAGGTCTATGAAAGCATATTCTACAGGTTCAACGAAAAATATCTAAGACGGCAATGACGGATCCAGTACCACAAAGACATAAAAGGGAAAGGTATAAGTCGCAACGGCGGATCATGTACCTTAGAAGCATGAAAGGTCGAATTTATGACGATGAAACTTGTACCTTGAAGTTGTAATGGGTCAGATCAAAAATAATGAATCTTTATCTCTCTGAAGTTTTAGTAAGAGCAAGATGAAGCTTCAAACGTCAATTCTTATCCTTTTGAAGTTATAGTAAAGTTGGATAATGAACCTTTATCTCTCTGAAGTTATAGTAAGAGCAAGATGAAGTTTCAAATGTCAATTCTTATCCTCTTGAAGTTATAGTAAAGTTGGATAATGAACCTTTATCTCTCTGAAGTTATAGTAAGAGCAAGATGAAGTTTCAAATGTCAATTCTTATCCTCTTGAAGTTATAGTAAAGTTGGATAATGAACCTTTATCTCTCTGAAGTTATAGTAACAGCAAGATGAAGTTTCAAATGTCAATTTTTATCCTCTTGAAGTTACAGTAAAGTTGGATAATGAATCTATATCTCTCTGAAGTTATAGTAAGAGCAAGATGAAGTTTCAAATGTCAATTCTTATCCTCTTGAAGTTATAGTAAAGTTGGATAATGAACCTTTATCTCTCTGAAGTTATAATAAGAGCAAGATGAAGTTTCAAATGTCAATTTTATCCTCTTGAAGTTATAGTAAAGTTGGATAATGAATCTTTATCTCTCTGAAGTTATAGTAAGAGCAAGATGAAGTTTCAAATGTCAATTCTTATCCTCTTGAAGTTATTGTAAAGTTGGATAATGAACCTTTATCTCTCTGAAGTTACAGTAACAGCAAGATGAAGTTTCAAATGTCAATTTTTATCCTCTTGAAGATATAGTAAAGTTGGATAACAAACCTTTATCTCTCTGAAGTTATAGTAAGAGCAAGATGAAGTTTCAAATGTCAATTCTTATCCTCTTGAAGTTATAGTAAAGTTGGATAATGAACCTTTATCTCTCTGAAGTTATAGTAAGAGCAAGATGAAGTTTCAAATGTCAATTCTTATCCTCTTGAAGTTATAGTAAAGTTGGATAATGAACCTTTATTTCTCTGAAGTTATAGTAAGAACAAGATGAAGTTTCAAACGTCATTTCTTATCCTCTTGAAGTTATAGTAAAGTTGGATAACGAACCTTCATCTCTCTGAAGTTATAGTAAGAGCAAGATGAAGCTTCGAACGTCAATTCTTATTCTCTTGAAGTTATAGTAAAGTTGGATAACGAACCTTCATCTCTCTGAAGTTATAGTAAGAGCAAGATGAAGCTTCGAACGTCAATTCTTATTCTCTTGAAGTTATAGTAAAGTTGGATAACGAACCTTCATCTCTCTGAAGTTATAGTAAGAGCAAGATGAAGCTTCAAACGTCAATTCTTATCCTCTTGAAGTTATAGTAAAGTTGGATAACGAACCTTCATCTCTCTGAAGTTATAGTAAGAGCAAGATGAAGCTTCAAACGTCAATTCTTATCCTCTTGATGTTATAGTAAAGTTGGATAACGAATCTTTATCTCTCTGAAGTTATAGTAAGAGCAAGATGAAGCTTCAAACGTCAATTCTTATCCTCTTGAAGTTATAGTAAAGTTGGATAACGAATCTTTATCTCTCTGAAGTTGCAGTAAGAGCAAGATGAAGCTTCGACACCAAATCCCATCTTCATGAAGATGCAGTGGAGTTTGGATTCAAATTACATCATTTCATTTTTTACCCTTAGATTCAAGAAGGGAAAAATGAAGATTCCAATATCTTACCCCGGGCCTGGGGCAGATTACAACCATGTGATCTTTTACCCCGAACCCGAGGTATATCACTATCAACCAATCTCCTACCTCGAGCTTGGGGCAGGTTATAGTTATCCAAAATAAGTGAGGCGGTCACCTTCCTGACAAGATACAGAGAAGTATACCAACTCAAAGAAACTAGACTCAAAGACTACAATGACAAACTCCAATCTCCTTGAAATTTCAAAAGAATAGAGTGAAATTACAGTCGCAAATTTGGTCTTTTTGGAAATTGCCTTAGGGCAGAATGAAATCATAATGCTGAAGATGCAGAGGTAGATGCGGCAAAATCGAACGGTCAATTGAAGAAAGAGCAGCGAAGAAATGGAACTTGACAGAATTGGTCTTCTTTTGGTCTTTGCTCCATTCCTGTTACACAGCAACGAGCAAAGAGGGGCAGCTGTTGAAGCCCAATTTTGACCGGGCCTATACCAAACCCATTTTAAATTTATCTTAAGATTAAATTTGTTTTAAAATTTAAATTTATTTTAAATTTAAATTTATTTTTAAATTTAAATTTAATTTAAGTTTAAATTTATTTTCAAATTTAAAATTATTATAAATTTAAATTCAAATGTCCAAATTACAAAAGACCCAATTAGACCCAATAACAAATGCAAATCCAAATTGGGCCCAAATTTCAATGACCCATTACAATTCAACCCAAATAGAAGACCCAATCTGCTATCCCCATCTCAGCAAATCAGTGGCCACCACGTCAACATTGGCAAATTCAACTTGCACATGCAACTTGCTTCTGCACCACCAGCTATCCCAACCACCATCTGCTACCACCATCACCTACAAGTAAGGAGAAAAGACAACATTTTTAAATTGGAAACAAAATTTGTAATGATGGGATTTAGGCTTTAAAAGTTGAATCCAATCCTGTTGTAAAAGGGGGAATTGACTCTTGTTCCTATGAAAATTACAAATCAATACGAGAAAGTAGATTTTCAAAGCATTTTGCAATTCAAAAGATAACAACAGTTAAGAGTAAGCAGGGAATTGACCCAAGCAATCTCAGATTCGGTGTTAGTAAGGTACACCATTTAATTACATGTCTATTTATTATTACTTATTGTTTTATATATTAAAGCCATACACATTCTGACTATATTAATGTACTTATTTACTATACTGTTACTAACCCTTATACTTAAACATGTATCTAATAAATATAGTAATAAATATATATTAATAATAATAATCATAATAAATATAGTAATAATGATAGTATTAATAATATTTTTTTTTTAAAATAATAAAAAAGATGGCATTTGAAAGGACTTATCTTCGTCCGTGGGTCATGGTCGGAGCCATGGTCGGACCCCTTCAACGCCGAAGTCGCTTTGGCATCCCCGAAAGCCACCTTCTCGCCCTGCCATTCCCGCTGTTCCAAACAACACATCAAAACAAAACAATTAAACCTTTTTTTTAAAAAAATGAAATGAATAAAAAAGGAACCAAAACCAATCTCTAACATTTCAAAGGCATTTTTCTGAAAAACCCATGAGTAAATACAAACTTTGAATAAAAAAAAATAAAAAAGTTTTTTAAAAAAGAAAATGAGAAGATGAAGAGTAAAAAGAACAAAAGAAAAAAGAAAAGGGTTTGTTTCAAAATATTTTTTTAGATCTGGAAAATTCCAGATCTGAGATTTCAAAAAGGATAATTTTTTTTAAAGGAAAATGAAAGTGAAAGGACAGAGAATAGAGAAAGAAAAAGAAAGAAAAGTGAAGATGGGATGATTCACTTACCGGTGGCCGGACGTCGGCGCGTGGGCGCGTGTGAAGGCTGGCAAAGATGGCACGACGGCGGGGAGCCCTCGGGGCCGGCGTGTGTGGTGCACCCTCGCCGGACGGCCGGTGGTCGGCCATGGCCAAAAGAGAGAAAAAGGTGAGAGATGAGAGGAAAAAGAGAGAAAAAGGGGGGTCTTATTTCTATAAAAATAAAAGAAGGAAGTTGATTTTTTTTTAAGAGATTTTTAGCCTTTTAAAGGCTATTGAAACGGTGCAGCTTTAGGAATAAAATGTTGAGTTTTTAAAAAAATTGGGATATTTACCATTTAGGTCCTTCCCTTTTTTAAATTTTTTTAATTTAATCTTTTTCATACTTTTATTTCATTTTACATTTGCTCACGAATTTCATTTCATTTTCAATTTAATCCCCTGACTTTATGAATGCACCAGAGGCTGCCACGTGTCATTATTTTGGCTTATTTATGTAATTGGTCCTTTTTATTTTTAATTCGTTTTAATTTAATCCCTAAATCAAGTTTTATTTAATTACAAAATTGGCCCAAAATTTTTTCATGGTTTTCAAATTAGTCCTTTGACTTAAGGATGCTTGTGAGGCTGCCACGTGTCACCTTTTTGGTTTTATTGCTCTAAAAGTCCCTGGACTGTTCAAAAATTACATTTTGACCCCTAAACTTTTCCAAAATTATATTTTTGACCCCAAAACTTCTTAAAAATTACATTTTAACCACCAAACTTTTTTGAAATTATATTTTAACCCCAAAACTTTCTAAAAATTATATTTTAACCTCTAAACTTTTTCAAAATTATATTTTAACCTCAAAACTTTCTAAAAATTACATTTTGACCCCTAAACTTTTCCAAAATTAGATTTTGACCCCAAAACTTTCCAAAATTACCATTTTACCCCCAAAATTCCATTTTGACCTTGATTGTACCTAAAATTACCATTTTACCCCTCAAACTTTCCAAAATTCTATTTTTGACCCCAATTTTACCCAAAATTACCATTTTACCCCCAAACTTTCCAAAATCCCATTTTTAACCTTGATTTCACCAAAAATTACCATTTTACCCCTAAATTTTCAAAATTCCATTTTTGACCTTGATTTTCCCCAAAATTACCATTTTACCCTCGAACTTTTTAAAATCCCTATTTTGACCCAATTTCAACCAAAATTACCATTTTGCCCCCGGGTATCAAAAAGGTCTCGTTTTCAATCTCGATCTTATCATTTTTTTTCTAGTCGATATTTGCAGTCAATTTTAATGCATTCGTATTTTTTTTATTTCTGCTTACCATTTAATCATTTTATTTCGTGTTATAATATCCATCATTAGTTGCTCACTCATATTAAATTCGTATATACATTTTCAAAATTTTTTTCATAAAAATTTTAAAATCAAGGTAATATTCTTTTATTTCGAGTTTCGAAATCTTGCACCTTAACTTACTAGGTGCGATTTTTCTTCAAATCGAAATAATCGAATACCCTTAATCAAAGCGATATTTCTTATCTTCGATTATGAAAATTTGCGCCTTAACTCACTAGGTGCAACCCTTCTTGAAATCGAGATAATCGAATATCCCTTTTCCAAAATTGAAAAAAGTTTTACAAAGGAAGTCTCGTTATTTCTAGATCTCGAAATATTATGTCCTAACTCACAGGATGTGATTTTCTTACCCGATCACTTTGAAATAACGTGACTTCCAAACAAAAATGATTTCTTTTAAACATAACTCATGCACTCGAGGATCATATTTTAAATTTTATTCGAGTTTTCAAGGTTTACAAATTAGGACCCAAAAATAATCAATACGGTACCAATTTTGGGCGTATGAGGGTGCTAATCCTTCCTCATGTGTAACCGACTCCCGAACCTGTTTTTATGGATTTCGAAGACCAACAGTTTTTAAACATATTTTAAACATTTTGTGGTGATCCAATCACACCTAAATAAAAGATTGGTGGCGACTCCCATTTTCAAATTTTAAAATATTTTTCAAAACCTTATTTTAAAAGTGGTTTCGACAATCATAAAGCAAATCCAATGGCTTAAATTTAATATACAAGTTTAAGGGCATATTTGTAATTTTACCAAAATCTCACTTAAAATGATCATTTTGCCTTGGATAATTTTTAATATTTATAATTATGCCATTCAAATTCTGGTAAAATTTCAATTTTATTCCTTCAACATTTTCATATTTTTAATTTAATCCCTCAACTTTTGAATGTTTATAGTCTAACCCCTAGAGTTTTCATTTATTTACAACTTAGTCTATACCTCGAATTAATTTATTAAAACATACTACTTATTTCAACTTTCTCTGGTATCCAATACTCTTCTCTACTATCACCAGTATATGACATTTCTTTTAACTAAAAAATTTCACTATGCATGTTACCAATATAACTCTTCACTTATATAGCATGGTGGCTTTAGGGATGTTGCATTGGTTACTTTTAACTGGATTTGTGATGCAAATTCATAGGTTGAATATATATTTTATGGTTTCCATTTTACTTGCCTAGTGAACTTTTATATGTTGTGTTAATGATCATGTTGTGCTTGTTTAAACTTGTTTTAACATGTCAAAAATGTTTGTTATGGTTTGGTTACATGCTTCACATGTTTAGGGACTTTTAGAGTACCACACCTGAAATCCTTTCAACTTAAAAACTAGAGACAATTTGGGAGTTAAATTGAAAGAGACTGTAAGTTGGTAGTCTCTACTGAAAGACCAGAAAAAGATAGTAACTGAAATTAGATAGGGTTGAGAACCAAGTCTGGTTCGGTTGGATTATAGAACCAGTCAATCTCTTAGTAGGAGACACAATGATTGTCAATGGGTGGAGTTTACATGGTTGAAGACCATGCAGGAAGGGTTATAAATAGTTGATAGGTGACTTCCTAGAGAGGATTCATTTCAATTTTGTTTCATTTTCTTCCTTCATCTTTTTTGTTGGTCCGAAGATGGGATGATTACTGGAGGTTCTGGATGGAGAAAATATTGAGGTTTGAGTTAAAAAATAGAGAATCTAGTAAACTGGAGTATAGGAGCTCCGACGCTCTAAAAAGCTAAGCAAATGAGGCGAATAAGCACCAGGTGAGTTTCTGCACACCATCCTTGGAGTGCTAAGTATTTTTAAGGTTCAAAATATAATTTTTGGAAGTTTCGGGGTTAAAATATAATTTTTAGAAGTTTTGGGGTTAAAAATGTAATTTTAGAGAAATTCGGAGGTCAAAATATAATTTATGGACAGTTTAGGGACCCTTAGAGTAATAAAACAAAAAATAAGTGACAAAGGTTTTTTTTTTTTTAAAAAGGAATCAAAGCCCATCGATTTTTTTAAACAAAAATGAAAAACTTTTAAAGGAAGAAGAAAAGAGATTTCAAAATCTCAGATCTGGTTTAGAACCAAATCTAAACTTTTTAAGAAAAAAGGTTTTTTTTTTAAAATAAAGAACGAAATAGAAGAAAAATAAGAAGTTTACCTGCGACGGTCGGCGCGTGAAAGAGACCTGCGGCAGCGGAGTCATAGTCGGACGAACACGTGTGGTTGGGTGCGTCGATGACGCGCGCTCACGCGCTGGACGGAGCTCGGCGGTCGGTGGTCAGCCTTGATTGGAGGTGGCTGGACATGGGGGTAGAAAGTGAGAGAGAGGAGAGAAAAGAAAAAGGGGGGGAGGTCTAATTTTTGAAAAAATGAAAAAGGAAATGAAATTTTAACTTGAAAAATGAGTTTTATAGCATGCACTAAACGGCGTCGTTTTGAGCATGTGTTCAAAGAGCCAAAACGACGCCATTTTGCTCTTTTAACCCATGACCCGACCGGTTTGACTTGAGCCGCTCCAAGGATCAGCGTGTTTTTGAGTAATGGGTTATTTTTGCATTTGGTCCTTCCGTATTTTTTGATTGTTTCAATTTAGTCCTTTTATATTTTTAATTAATTTTAATTTGGCCCAATAATTTTCATTGCTTTTCAATTTGATCCCTTGACTTTTGAATGTACCAAAAGCTGCCACGTGTTTTGGTTTATTTATGCAATCAGTTCCTTTCATTTCTAATTTATTTTAATTTAATCCTTAAATCAAGTTCTGTTTAATTACAAAATTGACCCAGGAATTTTTCATGATTTTCAAATTAGTCCTTAGACTTCAGGATGCCTATGAGATTGCCACGTGTCACTTATTTTTGGTTTTATTGCTATGGGGTCCCTAAACTATCCAAAAATTATATTTTGACCCCCGAACTTCTCCAAATTACATTTTTGACCCTAAAACTTCCAAAAATTATATTTTGACCACGAAACTTCTAAAAATTATATTTTAACCTTCAAACTTCCAAAAATTACATTTTTAAACCCAAACTTCCAAAATTTCCATTTTTAACCCCAAAACTTCCAAAAATTACATTTTTGTCCTTAAACTTCCAAAATTTCCATTTTTAACCTCGAAACTTCAAAAATTACATTTTTGCTCCCAAACTTCAAAAAATTCCATTTTTGACCCCGAACTTCCAAATTTTCATTTTTGACCCTAAATTACCGTTTTAACCCCGGATGTCCAAAAATCCCATTTTTTATCTTGATTTTGTAAAAATTACCGTTTTACCCTCGATTGTATAAAATATAGTTTTTTTAACCCCAAATTTCCCAAAATTACCATTTTTCCCTCGAAAGTCCAAAATTACCATTTTACCCTCGAGCATCCAAAAAGTCCTATTTTTTATCCCGATTCTTTTGAAAATTACCATTTTGCCCTCGAGAGTCTAAAATTACCATTTTACCCCCGGGTATCTAAAAGGTCCTATTTTCAACCCCGATTACATCATTTTTCGTCCTCATCAACATTTGCATTTAACTTTAATTATTATGCATTCGTATTTCGTGTTTGTTTTATTTTTGCTTACAATTTATATGCTTAATTTTTTCTTCGTGTTATAATATCCATAATTAATTGCTCACTCATATTAAATTCGCATATTCGTTTTCAAAATTATTTTCATAAAAACTTTAAAATCAAGGCAATATTCTTTTATTTCGAGTTCCGAAACTTTGCGCCTTAACTTACTAGGTGCAATTTTTCTCTAAAATCGAAATAATCGAATACTCTTTTATCGAGGCAATGTTTCCTTATCTTTGATTTTGAAACAATTACACCTTAACTTACTAGGTGCAGCCTTTTTTTAAATCAAGATAATCTAACATTCTCTTTCAAAATTTTAAAAAGTTTTACAAAGGAAAGCTCGTTATTTCTGGATCTCGAAATATTACGTCCTAACTCACTGGACGTAATTTTCTTCCCCGATCACTTTGGAATAGCGGGACTTCCAAACAAAAACCGATTTATTTTAAACATAACTCATGCATTCAAGGATCGTATTTTAAACTTTACTCGAGCTTTTAAATTTTACAAATTAAGACCCAAAAATAATCAATACGGTACCAATTTTGGGTCTATGAGGGTGCTAATCCTTCCTCATGCGTAACCGACTCCTGAACCTATTTTTTCTGGATTTCGAAGACCGATAATTTTTAAATGTATTTTAAACGTTTTGTGGTGATCCAATCACACCCAAATAAAAGATTGGTGGCGACTCCTAGTTTTCCAAATTTTTAAATAATTTTTCGAAACTTCTCCGTTTTCAAGGTGGTTTCGATAGCTTGACGACTCCACTGGGGATTTTTTTTTAAAATAAACGAGAGTCAAGCCAAATTGATTATTTTCAGGTCCTTTTTGAAAACTTTAAAATTTACGGTTTCGTTTAAAATACGATCCTTGATATCCTTTGTGTGATATTTTATGTAATATTGTCAGTATAAATTTGCATACATTTGCATATGTTATTACCCCTTTAAGTGAAAGCCGAAAACTACTCATTCGTGAGGTCTTCACCTTTGTGCAGGATAGTGGATTGCTTTCGGGATTACAAAGTACCCTTGTTTTCGTGAGGTTTTCACTTCTGTGTAAACATGTGGAAAATGCGTCCCTTGAACCGAACTCGTCTATATGAGCCTGTAATGGGTGAGGATCAAGGAATCCGTTGGTTTGGGTACCCTTACTTTAGAGCCTAAACTACATATAGTAACCCGTACAGACACACCATAAAAGGAGTTATGCTCAACCTTTTAGCAACCCTCCGAGACAAATTCTTAGGTTCTGTGCTTTATACTTGAATATTGATATTATTGTGTATTGCTAACTTGTTTATTTTGTCTCTTTCTTTGCATTGCATCTCATCATCATGTAAAAGAAAGGTATAGACTCGAAAATTCAATTACCGATAAGAGAATCGATCATGAAAAACAAGTACCTTGATAAAGTGAAGGACAATATGGTCGTACGCATGTGGTCGGAGGAGACTCAACTCCAGAAAGGGGACAGCTTAGTGGAAGGATATGAGTCAGAACTTTGGGATTACACTAGGATCAGTACGGCTCAAAACAATGTGTTAGAATTGAAAGAGATATGGGACAGTTGGGATAATACATGAAACAAACCTTCTACCAAGAATACGGAGATTTACCATACTTGCTCGAGGTTAAGGTGGACAAATGTCTCTTTCGGGCATTAACACAGTATTGGAACCCAGCCTATAGTTGCTTCACCTTCAGGAATGTAGACATGACACCGACAATAGAAGAGTACACCACTTTACTCCATTGCCCGAAGATTTCGGTAGATAAGGCCTATTTTAGAGCCCTAAATCTCCCGACTATTGTTAAAAAGTTAATAAACATCACCAGCATAAGCGAACAGTGGGTTGCAGCTCGGGTTAAGGTCAAAGGCGACAACAAGTGCATCACCTGAAAAAGTCTACGAGATTTGATACTAGCTCATCCAGATACAAAGAAAAAGATTGACATCTTAGCCCTGAGTATCTACGGGTTGGTCATCTTTCCAAAGGCTTTGGGGTATGTACAAGACACGGTGATAGGCTTGTTCGATCGATTGAGTAAAAGAGTTACACCTGTCCCAACCATACTGGCTGAAACTTTCAGATCCCTAAATGCATGCAAAAGAGAGAATGTGTGTCGATTTATTGCTTGCGCGCAGTTGTTAATGGTATGGTTTCATAGTCACTTTTGGAAAACAAAAAAAGTCTCCTATCAGTACTTGTCTAAAGATTATTCTCCTTTGAAAGAGTTTGTGGCCACACAAAGACAAGAAAATTTCTCAGAAGAAAAATGGATGGCCATACTCCAGAGCCTTAAAGACGAAGACATAGAGTGGGGAGCATCGTGGTTTGTTCTTGATGAAATACTGTACCGATGCGAAGACTTCGATTGGGTCCCATTAGCAGGAATATGGGGAGCAAGGATATGCACCTTTGCTAGTTTCAAGATAATACAAATCGAGACAGTTCATACTAGCGACTCAAGGGCTAGCTCAGTGCGAGTTCGCATACCGAAGAGAAAATAATAAGAAAAGGATTCAGGAAATCTCAAATGCATGGAAACAGGTTCGAAGAATGAAAGCATTTGGCGCCAATCTTATGATAACTGCAGACTATGATTGGTGGAGAAACAGAAGGATTAATGACAACATTTCTGTGCCAAACCCGAAGATTGTCCGTTCAATTGAAAAACACTTGCAGGTTGCCCTGACTGAACTCTAAATAAGTAAACAAAGATTTCGAGAGAAAGAGTGCTGAGATGGAAAAAATAATAGAAAAACTGGAAGAAGAGAAGGGGCTTTTAGGATTGGACATTCATGTTCAGAAGCTAGAAGTAGAGAAATTACGGAAAGGGAAGAATAAGGCTGAAGAAGATCTCAGCAGCCTAAAGAAAGACTATAAAAAGCTTTGCTTGTCAATGAGGACCGCTGGTTTAGGAAAGACCTCAGAACAATGGCAATAAGAAATCAGCGAAGAGAAGAATAAAACAAGTTTCAAAACGCACAGGTGCTGGAAAATGCCATAAAAAGTAGCCTTTTGGAAACTCAAGCTTAGGTGACCGAATTAAAAGCCCGAGTACGAGAGTTAGAGGAATCCTTGTATAGACATCGTAGCCAAAATTCGGTGATAGAGTTAAAGGAGAGCCGAGCTGAGGTCGAGAGACTGAATAAGAGAGTGGAAGAATTGGAAGTCTGTTTGCAAAATAGTGAAATACGAACTGAGACTCTGAAAAGGTCATTGGAGACAAATGACTGACATCTTCAACAAGCTCAGAAAGAAGTCAGAGACAGGGATTATGTTATGGGTGAGGCTTTAAATTAAATTCGTGGAGTAGTTGAACATGTGCAAACACTGGTAGTCGAAGCAGAAGAGCTAAGCATACAATATGAGACGAAGACGGAACGAGACCAAAAGCTAGCAGGACTCCTCAAGAAAGTCAAGGCTTTGAGCATCATAGCAAGACCGTTTATGTAATTTGCTTTATGTAAAGAAACTGGTTATCTAAGTGAAGTTTTCTAAATGGAAATTGAATTATAAGTCAATACCTTTCTTTTTACATTTCATGCTTTCATTCACATTTATTTGCTTTACATTCTCATGCTTTAATACAATAAAACTCATTTAATAAAATTTGAAACCATTCAGCTTAAAACCAGAAAAAAAATAGAGAATTTACACCCTTACGGTACCCAAAGGGCCATGGACCAACGAATAGAGAAGCTAGCGCAGTTACCAAAGGAAATGAAGGAGCAAATGCAAGCTCAATTGCAAGATCAACTAGAAAAGGTCCAAAGGGATATGAGAGACCAAATTATCGAATCTCAAAGCAGCATAATCAATCAATTGACCTAGCTATTACGACAGTCAGAAAAGGGGAAAAATCTTGTAGAAGACCCAAGGAGGAAAATGAAGATCCTCAATATACTCTCGGCTTTACTCTCGTGCATCACCAAGTCCCACCGAAAACAAACTCACGAGGAGCTCCCATCTTTATCCAGGCACAACCACAGCCCGTTGGTACCTCAGGCCAAGCAAATTACCCGATTGGGTCTGGGTCTAATCCAGGAGAAACGACTGCGAATCCCATTAGTCCTGACCTTGATGAAATCATGGAGGCAGAGAAAACAAAGTTGAAAGTTTCCAAACAGATAGAGAACGGTACAAGTGGTTGGAGGAGAAGGTCAAAGCAATGGAATGGGCTGATGCTTATTGTAGGATAGATGCTAAGGAACTAAGCCTAGTTCCAGATTTAGTGTTGCCCCCAAAATTCAAGACTCCAAAATTTGAAAAATATAATGGAACAAGCTGCCCAGAAGCACACATTACAATGTTCTGTAGGAAAATGACAGGATATGTCCACAGTGACAAATTATTAATCCACTGTTTTTAAGACAATTTGGTTGGATCCGCTGCGAGGTGGTACAACCAGTTGAGCCGCACAAAGATTAATTCATGAAAAGACCTGGCCCAGGCCTTTATGAAACAATATGGTCATGTTACCGATATTGTTCTAGATAGAATCACCTTGCAAAATATAGAAAAAGCAAGCGAAAGTTTCAGGCAATATGCCCAGCGATAGAGAGACATGGCCACACAAGTACAGCCACCATTAACGGAAAAGGAGACGACCATGCTGTTCGTCCACACGCTAAAAGCACCATATCTCAACCTTTTGTTGGGAAATGTTACGAAAAGTTTCTCGAACATGGTTATGTCTTGAAAAATGATTGAGAATGCCATTAAAAGCGACACAAGATTGACGCTGGGACAGTGGAAAAATGGTAGCCCCTAGAAGGAAAGAAGCGAAAGTAAATAACGTTGGCATGTACAGGCCAAATCATGCGAAATCAATCATGATGACGTAATCTAAATCCCCTGCGAGTAATTATCAAAATTCACCAAAGTTAGAACCAAACTTAAGAAGGAATACCGAAAGGATTCAGTTCACTACTATTCCGGTAACTTACAAAGAGCTTTACAGCAATTATATGATCAGCATGTGGTGGCCCCGCATTACACGGAGCCTGTACTACCTCCCTTCCGAAATGGTACGACGCCAACGCTTCATGAAGGACAAGCATGATGAAGAGTACGAATAGAGTCGAAGCTATTTCGTCTGAAAAGAAAATATAAGAAGTAAGAATGATATAAAATTCAGCTGATGCCAAGTAAAAGATCGAGAGATTATCCTGCAGAATGAAGTACGACGAACCTCTAAGCCAGAAGTAACCGGACACTCCATCGAAAATTATTTCGCTTCAAGAAAAAGATTAATTAAGATGAAGTGAATAAGATTCGATGAGCCATCGAGACCTAATATAGCCGGGAACCTTTACCTGCCCACCCTGATCAAGGAGTGAACGCGATGGCTGAAGCAAAAGGTAAAAGGGTTAAAACCCATATCGAAGAGGTCAAATCTCCTTTGAAATAGGTATGGCGTCAAATGATAAACAAAGGAGTGATCGCACAGAATGGTGGAAATATGATAACGGGCAAGAACTATTGTGATTTCCACAATGCTGAGAGACACAAGATTCAACATTGTATGGAGTTCAAGGTTCTGGTACAAGATCTGATGGATCGCAAAGAACTGGAGTTCTTTGAGGAACAAGAAGAGATCGAGGATATTTGCGCCTTCGAAGAAAAAAGTAAAAATAAGCTCGATCGTCCGGTGATAATCATCTCTACGTCCAAGGGAACTGAGATAAGAAAACGAGAGGCACCTTGTGTTATCATACGAAAACCTACATCATTTCCTTATAGAGATAGCAAGAGAGTTCCTTGGAGTTACGGGTGTAACATAATAACACCCAAAGGGGAGCAACCCCAAGAAAATGTAAACCTGATTACCCGTAGCGAAAAAATCTATGACTCAGCAAAGGAGAAAAAAGAAGCTGCAAAAGGAAAGACCTTAGCTATTAAACCAGAAGAAAAAGAGACTAACAAGTCAGGACCGATAAATGAGCCAGTCGCGGAGAAAGAAGCAAAAGAATTCTTGAAATTCTTGAAACATAGCGAGTACAGTGTAGTTGAGCAGTTACACAAACAACCCACACGTATATCGATCTTAGCACTATTACTGAGTTTCGAAGCCCACCGTAATACATTAATGAGGGTGCTCAACGAGACTTATGTGACCAATGACATATCCGTATGCAAGCTGGATCGTCTGATCAACAATATTAGCGCTGATAATTTTATTTTCTTTAGCAACGATGAGATCCCGTCCTAGGGAATGGGATCAACTAAGGCTTTGCATATCACTACTCGCTGTAAAGGGTATACCTTACCCGGAGTGCTTATCGACAATGGCTCAGCTTTAAATGTACTACCACTGGCCACCATGGAAAGATTGCCCGTCGATAGCTCCTATATGAAGATGTGTCACAACATAGTCAGAGCTTTCGATGGAACAGAAAGAAAAGTGATGGGCCGGATTGAAGTACCACTGCAAATAGGCCCGAATACTTACGAGGTTGACTTCTTGGTGATGGATATTAAGCCCTCCTACAATTGCTTATTAGGGAGACCCTAGATCCACTCAGCGGGAGCGGTACCTCCTCCTCGCTTCATCAAAAACTCAAATTGGTAACTGATGAAAGGTTAGTTACAATAAATACGGAGGAGGACATTATCGTGTTTGTGGCAAGTGATGCCCCGTACGTAGAAAGGAACGAAGATACAGTGGAATGTTTTTTTCGATCGTTAAAATTTGTTAATCCCACATTCATCGTAGAAGGAAGTAAAATTCTTGAACCAAAGTTATCTCGAACCACGAAAATGAGATTACGGTTGACCATCGAAAAAAGGGCATTACTAGGTAAAGGGCTTGGAAAATACTTGCAAGGGACATTCAATGTACCAATACCACTAGGAAAGTGGGACCGCTTCGGGTTAGGATACAAGCCAGATGAAAAGGAAAGAAGAAAGAGATAGAAAGGAAGAGAGAGATAAGGAAAGCCCGATAGCGATAGGCTGGGGAGGAAATCGAATGGGAGCTGATGACCTTTCATCATATATAAAAAAACTTTCATTTTCGGTGGGATGAGGTTTAAAGAAGAAGAAAGCACTGGAAGATTTGTGACAGAGTTGGACATTAATGCCATTTCCGAAGAAGGCAAAGGAAGGAGCTTATCTCAATTTGCCCGTACGCACCAGGAAGCATTCTGGACAACTGGTTGGAAGAGGAGCTCCCTGTAGCCTTTAGGATCATTTCAAAGTAATACTCGACACATATCTATCGTTCTACGCCACGAGAACGATAGAAATCTTTTGTAAAGGGTGCTTGACTTTTATCCATTATCTTAATGAAAATGCATTTTGTCCTCTTTTGATAAATATCTCTTTATATTCTTTCATTTTAATTCAAATAATTCATTTACTCTTAACTTACACAAATTTATCATTCTTGAATTTCGTATACATACACTCATACTCATACCATACTACCATTCTTAAGTTTACTTTGTTTATTGGATCACTCTTATTCTTTTGAACAGATCCTTGGATATCAATAATATGAGTAACACTGAGTGTGAGCCTCATTTTGAGCGAGATATGTGTCTCGAAGATCCTTAAGACTTGGAAGATGACCAAGATAATAACTTGTCTCCTAACTTGCTGTGAATGATGGAACAAGAGGAAAAACAGATCTTGCCCCATAAGGAGTTAGTCGAAACTGTTAGCATAAGGGAAGAAGAAGAAAAGAAGGAAGTGAAAATCGGGACCAACATCTCAGTAGAGATGCGAAAAGATCTTATTGAGCTGCTCAGAGAGTTTAAAGATGTCTCGCTTGGTCCTACCAGGACATGCCGGGATTAGACACTGACATTGTAGTCCATAAGATCCTGATAAAAGACGAGTGCAAGCCCGTCCAATAAAAACTCTGCGGGATGTTGCTTAAAATAAAAGAAGAAGTTCAAAAGTAGTTTGACGCGGGTTTTCTCCAAGTGGTTAAATATTCAGAATGGGTTGCCAATATAGTCCCCGTCCCCAAGAAAGATGGAAAAGTACATATGTGTGTGGATTACCAAGACTTGAACAAGGCCAGCCCAAAAGACAACTTTCCATTGCCACACATCGACACCCTAGTAGACAATACGGCAGGCCATTCCTTTTTCTCTTTTGGATGGATGGTTTCTCAGGATATAACCAAATAAAGATGAACCCTGTAGATATGGTGAAAACTTCCTTTGCCACAATGTGGGGAACATTTTGTTATAAGGTGATGTCGTTCGGACTTAAAATGCAGGGGCAACATATCAAAGAGCCATGGTGACATTGTTTCATGATATGATGCACAAGGAAATTGAGGTCTATGTCGATGACATGATCGCAAAGTCTCGAACTGGGGAAGAACATATAAAGGTCTTGAGAAAGTTGTTCTTGAGATTAAGGAAGTTCTAACTAAAGTTAAACCCAGCCAAATGTACTTTTGGGGCTACTTCAGGCAAGTTGTTAGGTTTTGTGGTCAGTCAAAGGGGGATTGAAATCGATCTAGGCAGGGTTAAAGCTATACAAGAATTACCTCCACCTCGCATGCAAAAAGAAGTTAGAGGTTTTCTTGGGAGATTGAATTACATCGCTCGGTTTATCTCACAATTAACTAAGAATGTGATCCCATCTTTCGTCTTCTTAGAAAGCATAACCCAGGTGAGTGGGACGATGAGTGCCAAAAAACTTTTGACAAGGTTAAACAGTATTTGTCTAACGCTCCGGTTTTAGTACAATTGAGTCCCAACAAGCCACTAATCTTGTACTTAGCAGTTTTTGAGAATTCTATGGGATGTGTCTTGGGCCAACATGACGAGATTGGAAAAAAGGAGAGAGCCATATATTACCTCAGCAAAAAGTTTATCGACTGCGAAGCAAGGTATTCATCGATAGAAAAGTTGTGATGTGCCTTGGTCTGGACCACCCAAAGATTACGACAGTACATGCTGTACCACACAACTTGGCTAATCTCGAAATTAGATCCTCTTAAATACATGATGGAGTCAACTGCATTGAATGGAAGAATGGCTAGATGGCAAATCCTACTGTCAGAATTCGACATTGTCTATGTAAACCAAAAGGCAGTAAAAGGAAGTACAATAGCAGATTTCCTAACCAGTAGAGCTCTGGAGGATTACGAGCCGATAAATTTTGACTTCTCAAATGAGGATCTAATGTATATTGCCACCACTAAAGAGGGGTCCACGACGGAGCATCCTTAGTGGTTAAATTTTGATGGTGCTTCAAATGCTGTAGGTAATGGAATTAGGGCAGTCTTAGTACCACCGGAAAGAGACCATTATCCCTTCACAAGTAAACTCGACTTCGATTGCATAAACAATATGGCAGAATACGAGGCATGCATTATGGGGATTCGAGCAGCCATAGATCGAGGGATCAAAGTCTTAGAAATATATAGAGATTCAACGTTAGTAATCTACCAGCTCAAGGGAGAATGGGAGACAAGAGACCTCAAGTTAATTAATTATCGAAATATGGTCCTCGAATTGATCAAAGAATTCGATGAGGTTACATTCCAATACCTTCCACGTGAGGAAAACTAGATGGCTGATGCTTTGGCCACTCTAGCCTCGATGATAAAAGTGAACAGGCCAGAGGATATGAAGCCTATCCGAATGAGCATTTATGAGACTCTAGCCCATTGTTGCGGGATCGAAGAAGAGGGAAAAGAAGAACATCCTTGGTACCAAGACATCCTCCAATATGTAAAAGATCATAAGTACCCCGAAGTAGCCACTGAAAATGAGAAAAGAACATTGAGAAGGCTTACAAATGAGTACGTTCTGGATGGGGAGATCCTGTATAAGAGAAAAAAGGATCAAGTGTTGATGCAATCGAGGCAAAGAAAATCTTAGAAGAAGTCCATGAAGGGATTTGCGGAACGCACGCTAATGGATTCAAAATGGCCAGGCAGATCATGAGATTTGGATATTACTGGTCAACTATGGAGAGTGATTGTATCAACTATGCTAAGAAATGTCACAAATGTCAACTCTATGAAGATAAAATTCATGTGCCTCCTTCACAGTTGCACGTCATAACTTCTCCATGGCCTTTTTCTATGTGGGGCATGGATGTTATCGGGCCGATTTCACCAAAGGCTTCTAACGGGCATAGATTCATCTTTGTAGTTATCAACTACTTCACCAAGTGGGTAGAAGCTACCTCTTATTCAAATGTCACAAATTCTGCAGTTAGTAAGTTCTTGAAAAATGAGATCATATGCCGGTATGGAATGCCAGAAAAGATTATATCGGACAATGCATTAAACTTGAATAACAGCACGATATCGGAGGTTTATGAGCAATTTAAGATCAAACACCATAATTCATCTCCCTATTGCCCAAAAATAAATGGAGCAGTGGAAGCGGAAAATAAAAACATCAAGAAGATCATCACAAAAATGACAGAAACCTACAGAGATTGGCATGAAAAACTACCATTTTCCCTCCTTGCTTATAGGACTTCAGTCAGAACGTCTACTAGGGCAACGCCATTCTCTCTTGTGTACGGGATGAAAGTCGTTTTACCCATCGAGGTGGAGATTCCTTCTCTCCGAGTCTTGTCAGAGCTAAATTTGGATGAAGTAGAATGGGTTCAAGCCAAATATGATCAGTTGAACTTGATTGAAGAAAAGAGAATTAAAAGCCCTCCGCCATGGTCAAATGTACCAAAAGCGGAAGATGCGAGCATACAATAAAAAGGTCCACCCTAGAGAATTCCACGAGGGAGATCTTGTATTGAAGAAAATACTCTCGATACACAAAGACTCCCAAGGAAAATGGATGCCTAATTGGGAAGGACCGTACGTGGTAAAGAAAGCCTTCTCTAGAGGAGCTTTGATTTTGACTGAAATGGATGGCAAAGAGCTATACAACCCAGTAAATTCAGACTAGGTGAAGAAATATTTCACCTAAAAAAAACGGAGAGGTCGGGATGAAACCCATAAAAGGGCATTCTAAAACCAAAGGGGTTTTGAGTTGAAAACCCGAAAAGGGTGGCTCAAATGCAAAATAGGGGCAACCAATTGTTCCCTCAAAAGTGGGAAAATGGAAACATTTTACATCTTCGGGCATCGACGAAGTAACTCCAGGACCTCCAGAAACATATCAAGCAAAAAGATGATCTTCAGATCAGAGAAACTCATATTTGATATCTAGGCCTAGTACTATTTTTGTTTGTTTATTGTAAATATTTGGCATTATAGCCAACAAATCTTCAAATTTTGATTATAATACAATCCCATTCTTTCCCACATTGTCCAAGTATTTTCATACCAAGATGATGGATAAAAACACATGAAAAAGCAAGGATTCGCGAGTATTATTTTAGAAAATTCCTAAATGATACAAGGATCCTAAACACAACTGCCAGTTAAAAGAATTAAACTTGGAAAGAGCGGTTCAAATTGAGAATC
This sequence comes from Gossypioides kirkii, assembly GCA_005610355.1. NCBI lineage: Eukaryota > Viridiplantae > Streptophyta > Magnoliopsida > Malvales > Malvaceae > Gossypioides > Gossypioides kirkii. Next base: position 39,105,457 of record CP032253.1, on the reverse strand, counting down.
TGCTGAGTTAAATTCAAAAAGACGTCAAGAGATGATTTCAAAACAGAAGAAACTAATCTTTGAAAAAATTAAAACATTAAATCATGCACATTTATTCTAGAATAGGAGTATTTTGACTCATTCAGAGCATGGCATCCTAAATAAACCTGACCTGCCTAGAGGCCCATTTGAGCATATTCTACAGGTTTCAGCATCATGAAATACAACGAAAAAGATCTAAGACTGCAATGGTGAATCCAGTACCGCAAAGATACAAAAAGGGAAAAGCCTAAATCACAACAGCGGACCATGTACCTTAGAAGCATGAAAGGTCGAATCCACGATGATGAAACTTCTACCTTGAAGACATGATGGATTAGATTAAAATAACAAGTCTTTATCTCTCTGAACTTGTAGTAAGAGCAAGATGAAGTTTCAAACATCAATTCCTATCCTCTTGAAGTTGTAGTAAAGTTGGATAGCAAGTCTTTATCTCTCTGAAGTTGTAGTAAAACCAAGATGAAGTTTCAAACATCAATTCCTATCCTCTTGATGTTGTAGTAAAGTTGGATAGCAAGTTTTTATCTCTCTGAAGTTGTAGTAAGAGCAACATGAAGTTTCAAACATCAATTCCTATCCTCTTGAAGTTGTAGTAAAGTTGGATAGCAAGTCTTTATCTCTCTAAAGTTGTAGTAAGAGTAAGATGAAGTTTCAAACATCAATTCCTATCCTCTTGAAGTTGTAGTAAAGTTGGATAGCAAGTATTTATCTCTCTGAAGTTGTCGTAAGAGCAAGATGAAGGCTCGACATCAAACCCTATTTTTAAGAATACAGCAAGTGGGATAAGAGACTTCACTCTCCCCGCAGTCGCATTGGATTTGAAATGAAGCAGCAAGTCAAGTGCTGTCACTTTGAAGTAGTGAATGATGAAGCCAAGATTTCAGCGAGACTTGACAAAATTGGGCCTCCCTTTAGTCTTTGCTCCGTTCTTGTTACACAACAACGAGCAAAGAGGGGCAGCTGTTGGAGCCCAATTTTGACTGGGCCCAAACCATTTTTACTTTGATATTAAATTTATTTTAAATTCAATTTTAATTTAATTTAAATTTAATATTATTGTAAATTTAATAAAATGTCCAAAGTCCAATTACATGTCCAATTACAAGTCCAAGTCAAAGCCCAAATAGGCTAATCCATTTACAAATGGCCCAAGAACCTAGCCCAAACCTAATGGCCCAAACTTAAGTGACCCTAATTTGTTACTGCTGTTGCTGCCTTCATTCCAGCTTATCAGGACACGCCACATCAGCATTGACCAGACTCAACTTGCAACCACCAGCAGCAAGTTGCACCGCCACTGCTACAAGCCATCGTAACCCATTGCCGAGCCGACCTGCAAAAGCAAAGAAAAGACAATTTTTAATTACATACAACAATTTAGCATCATTGTAATTTCTAGTTATAAAACCAGATTCAAGCCATGTAAAAAAGGGGGGGAACCCTTCTTAAAAAAAATCAGCTATGAACCCTTATTGAAAAAAAGATCAATACAGAAACAGATTTCTAAAAGCATTTTGCAAATTTGGTAGAAGCAATTAGAAGCAAGTAGTGCTTGATCAAGAACAAACGATCAGCATATTCAAGCAACAAAACCAATTAGGTACACATTAAATGTATTGATGCATCCTCTTTTAAGACTTCAGTTTTTTTTTAGAATACATAAGTATGTTGTTTGAAACGTTCATGTTCATTAAATAAATCCCTGTACGTAGTTATCATCTTTACTTATCATCATACATTGTTCTCTGGAATGAATAAATAAGGGTTTTAACATTATTAATAATACTATTTATAATAATAAATACTATTAATAATAATGTTATTAAAAAATGTTATTATTAAATAAGGGGTAATAAATGGTTTAAATAACTAATTAATAAATATATATTATTATTATTAAATAAAAAAAAGAATTTGAAAAGGACGAAAAAGAACTCCTTGTAACCGTCGTCGGAAGCACGCCGTACCCATCCCCGATCATTGTCCGTTCTTGCTGTGCACAGATCTGCAGGGAAACAAAGAACATGTTTCAAAATCCTTTTGAAACATGGAACAATCAAACCAAAACAAATGAAATAAAGGTTTTTTTTAAAAAAAAGAATCAAAGCCCATCAATTTTTTTAAAACAAAAATGAAAAACTTTTAAAGGAAGAGGAAAAGAGATTTCAAAATCTCGATCTAGTTTAGAACCAGATCTAAACTTTTTAAGAAAAAAGGTTTTTTTAAAAAAAATAAAGAACGAAATAGAAGAAAAATAAGAAGTTTACCTGTAACGGTCGGCGCGTGAAGGAGACCTGCGGCGACGGAGTCATAGTCGGACGAACACGCGTGGTCGAGGGCGTCGATGACGCGCGCTCATGCACTGGACGGAGCTTGGCGACCGGTGGTCAGCCTTGATCGGAGGTGGTCGGACATGGGGGTAGAAAGTGAGAGAGAGGAGAGAAAAGAAAAAGGGGGAGGGAGGTCTGATTTTTGAAAAAATGAAAAAAGAAATGAAATTTTAACTTGAAAAATGGGTTTTATAGCATGCACTAAACGGCGTCATTTTGAACATGGGTTCAAAGAGCCAAAACGACGTCGTTTTGCTCTTTTAACCCATGGCCCGACCGGTTTGACTCGACCCGCTCCAAGGATCCGCGTTTTTTTACTAATGGGTTATTTATGCATCTGGTCCTTCCGTATTTTTTGACTGTTTCAATTTAGTCCATTTTGTATTTTTAATTAATTTTAATTTGGCCCAATAATTTTCATTGCTTTTCAATTTAATCCCTTGACTTTTTGAATGTACCAAAAGCTGCCACGTGTCCTAATTTTGGTTTATTTATGCAATCAATCCCTCTCATTTTTAATTTGTTTTAATTTAATCCTTAAATCAAGTTCTATTTAATTACAAAATTGACCTAGGAATTTTTTATGATTTTCAAATTAGTCTTTGGACTTCAAGATGCCTGTGGGGCTACCACGTGTCACTTATTTTTGGTTTTATTACCCTAAGGGTCCCTAAACTATCCAAAAATTATATTTTGACCCTAAAACTTCCAAAAATTATATTTTAACCCTAAAACTTCCAAAAATTACAATTTTATCCTTAAAACTTCTGAAAATTACATTTTTGACCCTAAAACTTCTAAAAAGTACATTTTACCCCCAAACTTCTAAAATTTCCATTTTTAACCCTAAAACTTCTAAAAATTACATTTTTACCCTCAAACTTCCAAAATTTCTATTTTTTACCTCGAAACTTCCAAAAATTATATTTTTTCTCCCAAACTTCAAAACATTTCGTTTTGACCCCGAACTTCCAAAAATTCCATTTTTTACCCCGAAACTCCCAAAATTACCATTTTAACCCCAAATGTCCAAAAATCCCATTTTTGATCCTGATTTTTCTAAAAATTACCATTTTACCCTCGATTATATAAAATGTCATTTTTAACCCCAAATTTCCCAAAATTATCATTTTACCCTCGAGAGTCCAATATTACCATTTTGCCCTAGGGCATCCAAAAAGTCCCGTTTTTATCTCAACTCTTCAAAAAATTACCATTTTGCCCCTAAGAGTCTAAAAGTACCATTTTGCCCCCGAGTATCTAAAAGGTCCTATTTTCAACCTCGATTACATCATTTTTCTTCCTCATCAACATTTGCATTTAACTTTAATTATTATGCATTCATATTTCGTGTTTGTTTTATTTTTGCTTACCATATATCTGCTTAATCATTTTACTTCGTGTTATAATATCCATCATTAATTGCTCACTCATATTAAATTCGCATATTCGTTTTCAAAATTGTTTTCATAAAAACTTTAAAATCAAGGCAATATTCTTTTATTTCGAGTTTCGAAACTTTACGCCTTAACTTACTAGGTGCAATTTTTCTCTAAAATCGAAAACCCTTTTATCGAGGCAATGTTTCCTTATCTTCGATTTTGAAATTTTTGCACCTTAACTTACTAGGTGCAACCTTTCTTTAAATCAAGATAATCGAACATCCTCTTTCAAAATTTTAAAAAGTTTTACAAAAGAAAGCTCGTTATTTCTGGATCTCGAAATATTACGTCCTAACTCATTGGATGTAATTTTCTTCCCTGATCACTTTGGAATAGCGGGACTTTCAAAAAAAATTGATTTCTTTTAAACATAACTCATGCATTCAAGGATCATATTTTAAACTTTACTCGAGCTTTTAAATTTTACAAATTAAGACCCAAAAATAATCAATACGGTACCAATTTTGGGCGTATAAGGGTGCTAATCCTTCCTCATGCGTAACCGACTCTTGAACCTGTTTTTTTTGGATTTCGAAGACCGACAATTTTTAAACATATTTTAAACGTTTTGTGGTGATCCAATCACACCCAAATAAAAGATTGGTGGCAACTCCCATTTTTCCAAATTTTCAAATGATTTTTTGAAACTTCTCCGTTTTCAAGGTGGTTTTGACATATGTTTAAGGTTATACTGCCATGTTAGTTCCATACGCATGAATTAACTATGAATCCATGGAATTTCATCCATGAAGTGCATATATTGCATAATTGTAATAATAGCACATGAACGGGGATTAAGGATGGGTTAGATGAAGTTAGGAATGGTGAAATGGAGGAATGGATGAAATAAAATGGAAAAGTAAATAAGAAAGATCATGGAAAGGCCATAGGTTCAATCGGAGGCTATACACTAAGATGAGGAAGACCATAGTTGAAAGATGTTATGGCATAATGTGATGGTTCGATGATAGAAAAGAGTAAGACCATAGCCAAAAGACATTATGGCATCCTTTGGTAGTCCATAGGGACAATAAGCACGAGGTTATATTGTGTAAGACCATAATTGAAAGACTATGACATCATAGATAGTCTGTCGAGACAGTAAACACGGGGTTATATTATGTAAGAGCTGAAAGAAGCTACGACATCATAGATAATCCGCCGAGATGGTAAACATAAAGATATATTGTGTAAGACCATAGTTAAAAGATGCTACAACATCATAGATAGTCCATCAAGACGATAAACATAGGGTTATATTGTGTATGACCATAGTTGAAAGATTCTACGACATCATAAATAGTTCGCCAAGAACATGGGATAGTTCATCAGGACAGTAAACATGAGGATTACGAGGTGTAATACCATAGCTCGATTGTGGTAGCATGAGAGGGTTCACTGGGACAATAACTCCGATGGGAAAATAAAACAATAACCGTGAGAAACCTCGTAAATAAGGAAAAAGGGGTTAGAAGGAATTTGGAAGTGTGGACAAGAAATGGTCAACCAGCAGGTCGAAAGAATCCGTTGATGAATGAGAAGTGTAAGAAAAGTTGGAAAAGACTGCTAGAATAGTAGTCGCGAAAGCCAGTAGGGCATATGAGTGGTAAATCGATAAGGAATAGTCACAAAAGATGACGTGCTAGTGATGCCTAGTGTATAGGCGAATGAAATATGGTTTATCCAAGGATCACAAATAAGGATTCACCAATAAGAACTGTCAGAGAATGCTCAATGAAATTTTGTTCATTAAAGGTTGAATATAGGCAAGATGATCAATTCACAAGGAAATAAGAGGTTAGTTTAGACCCATTGACAGAGAAAGATATGTCGGATGACAGATATGTTTGACAAGACTTTCTCTTCAAAAGGGAAACTATTGGGAAAATACCAGCCAAATGGCTAGTTCCGTAGGGGATCAACATGGGAGAGAGATTGTGAACACAAATAACCACTCTAACAATAGTTGGCGGGGTACTGAATGCCAAAATGGCCCACAATAGATGGATATGTCACACTTTCGAGCATGACACTTCGAACAAGGTGGATTACAAGGAAGTAATCCAACCACTATTTGACGGAGCATTCACTAGTCATCCCACATGATGAGATAACAGTAAGTCCTTTGTGACTAAGGTAGGAAAAGGAGTCCGCCATGGACTAAACAGATTTGGAATGACCACAAAGAGGGAGAGACCCAAAGGAAAGTAGTAGGGTAGACTACAATATTACCTTATAAGAACCTGAGCAAGAAAGAATACAAGTAATGGAATGACAGAGTTAGTGGAAATGGTGAGACAATGGAGAAACTACCAAGATTGATCAAAAGTTGATAGGAATAGGGATGAAAAGTTACAGAAAGCTAAATGTGAAAAGGTAGGAATCCACCAGGGGTAGTCAAATGGGCATAAGACGTCCAGGTAGTGATCGCCCGGCGATCACTCCGTCATCAAAGATAGGTAGATGATAAACAAAGAGTATGCATTTAGTTCCTTTCAATTGGAATTCCCTTTCAATTGAAAAGTTATCTTTGGACTTGCATGATTTGGTTTATGTATGTAGGACTTGTTGGATCTTGAGGAGGGACGCAGCCAAACAGTGGTAGATGGTGGAGTGATAACTTGTCGGTGTCATGAACATAAAAGGGGGAAACCTATAGATATTCTACCTAGGGATCGAATGAGTTGTAGATAAATAGTTTCCTTAGTACCTAGAGTTGAGGCAATGAAATTTTATTTTATCTGTTAATTTTTTAAGAAAAATTTCGATTTGGTTAACATTTAAAGGATTAAAAAGTTCGATTAATTTGGTTAATACTAGTTCAGTTCGGTTAACCGTTTGAACACTCCTACATAGAACTACCCATAACCCCTTCTTAACCTATAAATAAAAGGATAATGCGCTTCAACGTACTCGAACCCATATCATCTTGCATTTGCAAAAATATCCATGCCAATCAACCTTTAATTTAGCCAAGTAATTTGCAATTGAATTTGTTCATTTCAACATAAGAACGAAGTCCATTATTTTGTTAATACCATAGATGACGGTTGGAGAAGGTGTGATGGTTTTCACCATGGCCATGTGAAGAGCATAGGAGGAGAAGAGGTGATTGGATGGTTCTTGGAAGATTTTGGTAAAGCTTTCAAGTGAGTGCTTGACCATATGGAGTCCTCTACATGTGTCAAAGAAGTCTTTTCCTTATAGGTGACCTTGGGGTGGAGATATCCCTTTCATTAAGCGATGATTGGACTTGATAGAGATTCGTATTTCATCTATGCAGGAGATAGATATGACTCCGCGTATCCAACATACGAGAGGCAAATAGCAAGAGCTACACTAAGCGAGGTATCTTAGTTTGAATAGGTATCCAAGATTAGGTAGCTGAGCCTTGACTGATGATTAACTTAACCAGATCTCTTAAGTAAGGAGGAGATATATAACAAGTGTCCCCCTCAAATTGAAGGGATGTTATAAAGTGACAAATTCTTGAATTTCTTAATCTTGTTTAAATTTCTTCAAATATTATCTATTTTCCTTCAAAATTTAATGAATTCCTTAACACAGAACTAAAACTCTTACAAAATGATTAAATTCCTTACAACATTGCAAAGTTTTCACATAATTACTAAATTTCTTACGTTGTGAATTACTGAAATCCTTATAAAATAATTGAATCTATTAACAAATTCTTAATTTCTTACCGAGTCGCTAAATCTCTCTTAAACAATTATTGAATCATTACAAGATCATTGAATACCTTAGAATTTACTAAACCTCTTTAACAATTATAGTTGTAATCTTTTCAGCAAATTACATAATTTCTTACATCCTTGTAAAATTTCTTACATAGTTACTGAATTTCTTATGATGTAAATTACTGAATCTTCTAAAAAATTATTAAATTTGTTACAACATTATAATATTTGTAATAACATTAATTACAGCAAAAATTATTAAAATTTTGACAAAATTACAAAATCACTTGCGAAATTACAAAATTTCCTATAACTTTTATTTTTACGTAATTTCTTATGACTTTGAATATCTTATAAAATTATTAAGCTTCTTATAAGATTACTAAATTTCTTACAACCTTGTAAAGCTTTCAATAAACTATTAAATTCCTTATAATGCAAATTACTGAAATTCCTACCAAATTAATAAATCTTATACAAAAATACTTATAACTAGGTAATGTAAGTTCTTTGAATTTCTTATAAAAATTACTAACAACAGGTTTGAAAACCCACCTAGTATTTAGTTTGGATATAATTGCTTATAATTATATGTTTGTAGTATGCTTGGACAATCACAGTAATTAGTGGGTCGTATTAAATTGAGTGTAATTTAAGCATCTCGATTATATTTTTCAATTTTTAAAGTGGAGGATGAAAATTGTAGTAACAAGGGAAAGGTAAATACCTAACAGCAATGGGATTAATACGATTCAAATCTAAATCACACCTAAAACAATAAATACCTTAATCATCAGACCAACATACGAATTTAATTTTTGATAATTTGAAATCAATATGTGTGCCATTTCTTTAATTTATTCCTCAATTAAAAACGACTCCAGACAATAAAGTTTGTCTTCTCCTTTCTGTTGAGTGGTTCGAAGAGCATCCAATTAGTAGGCAGTAATTGTGGACGTCACTGTCCAATTACACCTTGCAGCTAACAAGGAGGATTAAAATAATTACATTGTGATTATCGAAGTGTTAAAACCATATATATTAGTAGACGAAAAATTTTTTTATTATATAAAATAAAATAAAGAATATAATATGATATAAAAATTAATTTTGACATAAGATAAGTAAATGAATATATAAAACTTCAGATATAATTTTTAGAATTATTATGAATTTTAGTATGTAAATTATTATTTGATACTATAATATTTAAATGAATAAATCTAATATAAGTTTTCTATAAAATTAGTTTTGAGAGTTGCTAGTTTCACAATGGATACAGCAAAAATCTGCAAAGCCGAAGTGATTTCAAAGTTCCATGGTGTGGAGGAGTCCTGGGATGATGAATTCAAAAGACTGGTGCAAACCTTCCCTAAAGAAAAAAGTTGGACAGGATCCAATTTTTATTTCTACCAAGGTTTTTGGTGCCCATCTATTGTTTTAAGAGCTGTGATTTCTTGTCAGAAACATTTCCAAGCATGTGATTCTGATATTATCGTCTCTACCTTCCCAAAATGTGGCACTACATGGCTTAAAGCCTTGACTTTCTCCACTTTGTACCGCAATCAGTTTGCATGGGATGAAAATCCGTTGCTCACCTTTGGCCCTCACCAACTAGTTCGTTTCTTGGAGTATGATCTTTATTTGGACAACCCTTTTCCGGATCTCCAAAATGTTTGTGTTTATCAACCAAGGCTGCTTTCTACCCACCTTCCTTACGCTTCATTGCCGACTTCCATGAAAGATTCCAACTCTAAGATTGTTTTCATATGTAGAAACCCCATGGATATGTTTATATCTCTTTGGTCTTTCCTCTACAAACTTCGAGACGAAAGCTTAGAGCCACTTTCACTAGATGAAGCATTTGACAAGTTCTACCATGGAATCTATGCGTATGGACTATTTTTTGATCATGTCTTGGGATATTGGAAGGCAAGCCAAGAAAACCCCAACAAAATATTGTTTCTGAAATATGAAGATCTTAAGGAAGACATCAATTCCCACTTGAAAAACTTGGCCATGTTCTTAGGAGTTCCTTTCACGGATGATGAAGGGAAACCAGGAGTTGTTGAAGAAATAGCCAAAATTTGTAGCTTTGAGAACTTGAAAGAAGTGGAAGTGAACAAGAAAGGGGTACATATTTCTGGAATTCCACACACAAATTTTTTTAGGAAAGGAGAAGTGGGAGGTTGGAGCAATTATCTCACACCTTTCATGGTTGAACGTTTAGAGAAGCTTATTCAAGAAAAATTGGATAGCTCGGGTTTAACATTTAATTTGTCCTCCAAAACTTCAAAAGATATTACTTCTGCATGATCATGGAGATATCTTTTTTAAGCTTATTTCAAAGGATAGTGTTTCTGCATTATATATATATGCATGTTGGAGTCCACTACTTGTCTTTGTGAGTAAAATCTCTTTTACTCCCATTTTTCTATCTTTTCTTATAATAAATACTAGAATTCTCCTATTGTCATCCAAACAAATTGCTTTGGGTTATGTTGTGTGAATTTATATGTGAAAATAAAGAAAATGCATCAAATATAAATTTATTTTGCATTAAAAGTGTTTAGAAAAAGATTTGCTTTGGGTTATGTTTTGTAGATTTATATGTGAAAATAAAAAAAAAATTGCATCAAATATAAATTTATTTTGTATTAGAAGTGTTCAGAAAAAGAATTGAGAATGATTAAGGGCTTGTGTTAGCCAGTAGGATTAATAGGGGAGGAAGGTGGTGGTTTATACAGTGGATGATTTAGGATGAAGTTCGAGAGATGAGTTTTTCTGGTGATAGACTTTTTAGGTTCAGGAAGAAAGAATGAGTATGTGAGAATATATGAGTTGTTTGCATAATTTTTTTTATAGTAGGAGATAAGCTTAACTACGTATTTAAATATCACTGGTACAGAAGTCTAATTTTATATTCCTATCAGTAACGGTGATGTTACATCTTAGGATAAGACGTCTTAGGACAATTGACAATCAATAACCTTAGACTTTCACATATTCCTCGTATAGTCTTTGTGAAGATGCATAGTCTCAAAGTTCGTTGGATTAAGATTAGCAAATTAACTCAAGGTTCACTGATTGATAAGTCGACTATGTATGGTTAGTTGTGATGTTGGCACCATTAAAAAACACATGTCAAATTCTCTTTGGTTACGTCACAAGGTCCGCTACATAGTGATAATCATGTGAATACTGAGCTCAACTTGATACTCTTTAGCATATTACATAAGCAATTCTATTGTTTATTGTCGATTCTTTTGAGAAATCATATAGGGAGGGAGAATTTTCTAAAATGAAATGATGAATTTTTCTTAATCTTAAAGTAAGAAATTCAATAATTTTATTAGAAATTAAAGAAGTGTTGATGTCACAGATTAATTGAATGAAATTATTAAAATAGTAATTTTATTTTTTATTTAATTTTTTAGATATATTTATCTAAGAGAGTGTGATTATATTGTAACTTTAAATTGTTTATTTTTTAAAAAAAATTAACTACAATAAAATTATCAATAATACTTTGAAAAAAAAATTCTCTAAACAAATAACAAATCCTAAAATCAAATAATATTATTTAATATGTTAGTCTAAGAAAATTTTCAACAATGTGATTACTAATAAATTTAATAAGAAAAATAAACATCCCGTGCAATTTTACCTAATTATATTAGCATTCATATTTGTTGGATTTTCTCTCTACCATTAAACATACACTATTTGTTATTATCAATTGGTTCTAAACCAAATATAAATAATTAATAATAAATATTATTTAATTTAGTATAAATAATTTATAAGATATATTATGCAATTTAGTTAGTTAATTAGCGGGTCAAAATTGTATAAAAAAAATATTTCTCCTAGTCCAATTTTCACCCTTAATTTAATAATTTAAATTTAAAAAATTACACAAAGAATTAGGATATGAACTTTATATGTCTAAAAATTTTAACGAGTCCAATTTCTAGAGTAACAAATGGCAACCTCATACAAACTTTGTATTAAAAGATAAATATTTTTTTTAATACATGAAGGTCAAAGATACCTAACAACAAAACGAGAGGATTTTCTTAAAAAAATTGTATTAATTGATTTGCTAAAAAAAATTATCATAATTTTTATATTAGTGATAGGATGTCTAATTTCGAGATTTTAAATTAAACTTAATTATCAATTTCAATGAATGAGATATGAATAAAAATGTGATAGCTACTCAAGGGATTGCTCTATTTTGAAAGTTAAGCATTCAGATTTATGAAATAATTGTAAATTGAATTAATCGAAACCTAAGTTAAATATATGATTACGAATGAAAATATTATGTGTATTTTCTAAGTGGATTAAGTGTAAAATGGTAATAATTATTCATGTAATAGTGTGTAATGTATTTGTGTTGTGTGTTAGACGAACATGGAAAGTGAACTGTAATCATGAAAAGAAACGTGCATAAATAAATGAAGCTATATAATGACCCTGTTAAACAAGGTAGAACCAACGAGATATAATTGGCATGCTTTAGAAATACATGAGTGCTCCCATGTTATTTGTAGTTCTAAGCTTGTGTTACTTGCATTTCGATGCTTGTAAAATTCGCACTTTGATACCTGTGTTTTTTTTTTTAAACTTTTGTACTCCATGTAACTCGTGTTTATTTTGTGTATCCTTTTCGGTTCTCCATCATTTACTAAGGGCTAGGTGAAGAAAATGACGATCGAATAAGTGAGGAGTGAATAAAGTTGTAAGTGACATATGTGGTAAGTGATAAAATCATTTATAAGACATGTTATATGTATTAAATAATTGACGTATTTGTCAAAAAAAATGAACTAATGTAACTTAATGATATTATGTTAAATTAAGGTTAAATACATAGAAAAGTAGAATTCATGTGAATACTTGTGCATTGTTTTCAAACGAGTAGTGTGCAACAAGTGATCATGTGGGAAGTGTTCGTGGGTGGATTACCGCATCACATCTCATTAACAAGGTGAGATGGTAAAGTATGAATTTTCATTTATTAATATAATGTGGCATGTGTGTAGATCTATCATTTTTTATCGTTATAATCCGATTTGAGAAATACAAAAATTATAAAAAGCTCTCATGATGACTGAAACTTTACAAACGGTGGACTTCGTGGCGGGTGCCAATAGTTCAGGATCGGATCTTGGAATTGGTCAGGCGAAAAAAAGTTTGCACGCGATCGGACTTATAGTTTGCATTTAATGACCCGACGGTTGATAGTAATGGGCAGAAGGTCATCCCCGGAGGCTGCTATGCCTTCATATAAATCAACTTTGCTTGGGGAATCATCTGAGAAAAAGAATGACAACTTTGGGGAGGAAGAGTTTGTTCTGCTTGATGATAATGCAGTGGTAGAGATGATTGAAGGGGTGCCCTCTATTACATTTTCGGATCGGGTTAAGGAATACATTAAGAGGCATATGGCTAGGATCGTAATTGTTGAGCTTTTGGGTGGGAAGATTTGTTTCAACACTTTGTTAAATAAGATTTCCTTAATCTGGAGTCCTCAAGGCCATTTTCAACTAATGAACATGGAAAATGAGTTTTATCTTATCAGATTTAAGGATGAAGAGGACTACAGTAAAGTATTATCTGCAGGACCTTGGACGATCTTTGGAAAATACATGTCTGTTCGTCCATGGACTCCAGAATTTACAACGGCCCAAAGTGGTGTTGAGTTGTAAGTGATTTGGATCTGACTGCCGGAGGGGACGCTTCGCTTGTTTGGTGGTTGATGGTATTACAAATGACATAGATTTTCTTCCCAACTTAGTATTTAAATTGTCTCTTTTATACTTCATTTAACATGCATTGTTAGCATTTTATATGTAGTTTTCATGTTTTTCAACTCATTGATAGTTAGTTTAAATTCTTGTTATTTTTATCTATTTTAGTACTAATGTCGACGCAAGTAGCCGAAACATTGCGTCTTAATATTGTCATCGCAGGAACTCAGTCTAGAAGCTTAATGTTGGACGAATGCAGCCACAAGATTAGTTGGTAATTGCGACTAAGAGACGTCACAACATTGAAACTGAACCTTGAATGAGAAGAGTTAAGCTGAATTCACAACTAGAAGCAGCAACGCAGGAATTTCACAAGATGTCGCTGCAATTATGATCTTAAAATGCGCTCAACGATGCAGCGATAATTTACAGATTTGAGAAAAACATACTAGAACTGCGTGAGTGCACAACTGTATTTTAACTAATTTTGACAGCTGCAAAATCCAGATCTAAATCTAAGAGAGAAGACTGAATCCTGAAACATTTTAGAGGCTGTAAATAGACAAACGAAGAAGGAAAGAAATCATCAACAGCTAAGGGATTTAATTCTAAAAATTCTGTGTGAATTAGAGATTTGAGCTGGAAATCGGGGAGCTGATGAAGCAAGTCTACAACTGCTTTTGACGAGAGGTGCTTGATGCCGAGCAAAAAGAACAATTAGGGAGTAGGCCTAGTAGTCTAGAGATGGTAAGCTTCTTTGTACTCTTTAATTCTTCTTAAACGATGATGGATTTTGATGATATTAAATGAATACGAGAGTATCTTTTGACGTTAGATCATTTTGATTCTTACTTTACACTGCTTATCCGTTTATTATTGGATCTAATCGCTCTAAACACGAAAGTGAAATTGTAGTACGCTGACATTGAGAGATGCGGTGACAGGTTAGGTCAACAAGTGGGTAAGGTGAGAGCTGCTCGGGACTAGGATAAAAACCAGTTACTTGTTCTTGGATACACATCATTGCTCGCACAGAGAGGTGGAGTGATTGTATTTGAGTCGAGATTAAGTAGGGAGCTGTTGTTGGTAAGAACTCAAAGAGACTTCATTACAGCGACAATTTGTCTATATTCTACCTTGTCGACGCATCCAGCGTTGTGATTTAGTAGAATTAGTGAACCATTTCTACCCTTTACACTTGGTCACTTTTACATTTCATGCATTTAAATATTCAACACTCAACAGTCAACATATTTGATTTACTTTCAGTACATTGACATTTAAGTCTGATTGCATTGACATTAATAACTAATTTTAGTGTGCAGATTTGACCTAATTGCACTAACATCCTTACTCACAATTACCTTAGTTTCAGTATTAATTGCTCCGACATTTAAACATCAAGAACCCATTCCTCGTGGGATCGATATCCGATAGATTTGTCTATCAACTATAATTGCATCGACATTGTACACTTGCACAATCGTTGTGTCGTAAAAACACCGTCAAGTTTTGGTGTCATTGCCGGGGAATGGCGTTTGTTTAATGTCTACTTTTGTAAGTGCAATTAATTCTACTTAACTTTTAATTTTTACTAATCTATTATTCTTTCTTTAATTTTTTTTCTTTTTCAGATCTTTAATTGTTGCATGTCCATAAGGAGAAATCCCAAGGACATTGTAAGCTTTGATCCGGAGCTTGAGAGAACACTTAGGAGGAGAAGACAAGAACAAAGGAAAATGGCTAGTAACAACAATAACAATAATTTACCACCATTGCTACCACAAAATGACATTCCTCCAGTGCTACCACAAGCAGTTAATGATTTACCACCACCACCACAAAACGAGCAAATACCGAATAGGACAATAAGAGATTTTGTTGTGCCTATAATTAGTGATCTACAACCAGGGGTTGTGAGAACAACTATCCAGGCTGGTAACTTTGAATTGAAATTGGTGATGTTTCAGATGCTCAACTCCAATGGACAGTATTCAGGTTTTCTGCATGAAGACGCACGAGAACATTTGAAATCATTTTTACTTTTTTACGCATCCTTTAGTCAACATGGTGTCCCTGATGATGCTTTAAAAATGCAGTTATTTCCTTACTCATTGCAGGGAAAAGCACAAACATGGTTTTAGAAAACAAAAACAACGAACACTCATCATAGATGGTGAAGGACAAACTTCACCAACACAATAAAGGTTTCAACCCCAACATTAATAGAATATTGTGACACGTTGACAATTGATTCTATCACAATTCAAGCATAGAACATCTGGAGTGATTGAAAGTACTTAATACAATAAGAAACTCAAGGGGGCAAAAATTGTCAAGAAAATTGAACACCCATCAAACTAAAGAAGACGACGATAAAACCATTTTTAAAATTATTTGCAAAAACAAGACTATATGCATAAACAAAAATTCATGTGTAATTTTAAAGTTATCTCTCAATTTTTTTTATATTTTCACTTATTTATAAGATAGGGGATTTTATGAAAATGTGATTCCACATCATTCCTATCCCTTTCTAGTAGGAGAATGACAAATCAGATTTTTTCTCCTGATTTTTAGCTTTTTTAGTTGGATTTGAAGTTTTCAAGAGGAAAAAGCATAAATCAGGAGGAAAATTTTGATTTGTCATTCCTTTATTGGAAAGGGATAGGGATGGCATGGAATCACAGTTTCATACAGTCCCTTTTTGTTCAGGATCTATCTGATTAAATAACAAACAAGTAAAAATAACGGAAGAAATTTAGAAATTTGAAACACAAATTTAATGTGAAAAAACCCCTCCAAAGAGGATAAAAAACCACGGACAAAGATAATTTAACTATAATGACAAAAGAATGAAGAGTACAAAAGATGTAGATAAAAACTAAAACTTGAAACCCAAAAACAATGAAACCTTAAAACATAATCACAAAATTCTCCAAAAAGTATTATGAGTTTTAATCCTTAATTGGTGTATTTTCTAAGGTTGTAAAAGAGCTTATTTATAAGCTCATTTCATAGGTCAAATAATAATAAAAGAATATATATTGATCAGAGTTCGACTGAAACAAATAAATAGAGTTTAACTGAGAGATTATCTCTCAAATTTGACTGAAATATGAAGCATACTCAATACTTCTCTTATAAAAGGAGAAATGATTGAATGAAACTGGGATTTCACGTCATCCTTATCCCTTTTCAATAGGGAAATGACAAATCAGAATTTTCCTCTTGATTTTTAGCATTTTTAGTTGGATTGAAATTTTTCAGGAGGAAAAAGTTGAAAATCAAGAGGAAAATTTTTATTTGTCATTCCCCTATTAGAAAGGGTTAGAGATGATATGGAATCACAATTTCATACAATCTCTTCTTGTTAGGGATCAACCCAATTATGCAATGAAGAAATAAAAATAGCGAAAGCAATTGAGAAATTTGAAACACAAATTTAATGTGAAAAAACTCTTTCAAAGAGGATAAAAAACCATGGGTAAAGATAACTTTACTATAATGGAAAAAGAATGAAGTGAACAAAATATTGAGATAAAAACTAAACCCCGAAACTCAAAAACAAAGAACCCTCAAAATATAAACACAAAATTCTCCAAAAGTGTTATGAGTTCTAATCTTTAACGAGTGTATTTTCTAACGTTGTAAAAGAGCTTATTTATAGGCTAAATTCGTTGGTCAAATAATAATAAAATAATCTAGACTAATTAGAGTTTGATTGAAACAAATAAACATAGTTTAACTAGAAGATTATGTCTCAAATTTGATTGAGATATGAGGCATACTCAACAAATCTTCATCTTAATTAGTATTTCCACAACGCCATCTTTACCAAAGCCCATCATGGGCCTATATTGAACTATGTAGGGAATTAACTGAGTCGAATATGTGCTTAGAAGTTGGAAGACTTCTAGCCTTGGACTTGTGCACTGCCAAATCAAAATTAACTTGGGTCTGATTTTCACGAACATAATGCCCTAACTTTTCAAAACCTACATCCAAAAGCGAACCTCCATTTAACAAAATTGTCATACCTTTTTCCCTCTAATGACCAAGTTGCCTACGCTCCAAACGAGTTGACTTCGACTTCGTAATGGACGAGGGATGTTTGATTTCACCGATCACTATAGAACCTTCGAGAATATAAAAACTATCGATCCTTTTACCTTTTAAGAAAATAAGAGTCCCATGAGATAACTTAATGCCGCTAGACTTGATGTTCATACTACAACCTTTCGAGTCTAAAATACTCAAGGATATGAGATTCTTTTGTAAATCAAGTACATACCTAACATCTGAGACTGTCCTAATCATCCCATTGTGCATCCTAATTTTAACAGTACCAATACTAAGTACCTTACTAGATGAATGAGTTCCCATCCGCACAAGTCCACCTCCAACCAAATCGTATGTGAAGAACCATTCTTTGTTGGGACACATGTAGAAAGAACATCCCAAATCTAGGATCCACTTGGACGTAAACTGAGAGCTTTCTTTCATTGGCACTAATAAGAAATCATCACCGCTTTCATCGACCAAATTAGCATCAACTACATCTTCCTCGTTACTCTCAGCATCCTTTTTATTTCACATTTTGTAACAATCTTCTTTAACGTGACCTAACTTCTTACAACAGTGACACTTTTTCTCTCACTTCTTTGATGCTACCAAAACGGAAGCTTACCTATTTGCCTTGCAATCCAAACCAAACTCATTTTCGAGTTTTTTACTAAAAAAAATGACACTTCACATCCTCGAATGAGAGTTTGTCTCTGTCATAAATCAAGATCTCTCTAAAAGACTTGTATGAAGGGAGTAAAGAGCACAATAATAGCATAGTCTGATCTTCATCATCAATCTTAACCTCAACATTCTTTAAATCATTCAAAAGAGTAATAAATTAACTAATGTGGTCTCTAAGAAGCTCACTTTGTTCATGCAAAACGTAAATAGACGTTGTTTCAACACTAAAAGGTTAGCCAAATACTTAAGGCACGTTTGGTTCACTGGAATGGAATAGAGATGTAATGAAATATAGCTGTAATGGAATAGAGTTGTAATCAGTAATTCAATTCTTTGGTTGATTGGAATGGAATAGAATTGTAATAGCATTCTTGTGTTTGGTTGAATGGAATAGATGTTGTAATAGCATAAGGAAAAAGCTTAAATGACCAAAGTACCCTTAGTAGAATTTTTTAAGGTGAGTGATTATTATTATTGTTATTAAATTTTCATAAGATTATGGATAAATATATGTTAATAAAAATAATAATAAATAATTTAATCATATTTTAACATAATTATTATTAAATACAATTTAATAACATTCTTATTATAATTATTATTAAAATATGAATTAATAAAAATCATAATATATAACCTACTTTATTATTTTGAAATTGCAATACATTATTTTTAAAAATAATATATAACCTACTGTAATAGTATTATGTGACATTCTATCATGTTATTATACCATCCAAAGTTACCAAAACATCACCAACACAACTATAATTTTTAATGGTTAGAAAGAAATCTTTACACTCATTCCAATCGCACAGAAGAAGGTAGAATAAAGAAAATGAGAATTTGCATTAGATGGTCTGGAATTTTTCTAAACGCACGATAGTGCTCATCCTCAGTTAATCCTT
The DNA here is from genome assembly GCA_005610355.1 of Gossypioides kirkii. Lineage (NCBI taxonomy): Eukaryota > Viridiplantae > Streptophyta > Magnoliopsida > Malvales > Malvaceae > Gossypioides > Gossypioides kirkii. Next base: position 39,086,532 of record CP032253.1, on the reverse strand, counting down.
CTACTTCACAAAAAGGTCAGATATAATTTTAGAGCACTTTCTTGAATGACCATTTCTAACTTTTGTTGAATTAGCACTGCGGAGGCAATGCTTCTACTTATTTCAAGGCTAACAGTCTGTATGTTTTCCCCTAATAACATGGCAACATCAATAAATGAAGTAGAAGTAATTTGTTCACTTGCATCAGAAATCATTTTTTTTCTTCTTTGAAAATGTGGAATCATCTTGGTTTCTAAATGGTTGCAGTTGTGTAGATGAGAGGTCCATCTCATCTAAAGAAACATTAGCTTCGCATCCATGGTAATCGCTTCTTTCGTCATGTGTATTTGTAGTAGCTACATCCTTAGCATCTATTTCTTTAATAATATCAACGATTGTTTGAGCATCTTTCCGGTGGCTCGATCTTTTGCGTAGATGGAAGTAAGTTGGTCATAATAAGAGAAAGTGTGATGTTTAAATTGAAACGCTTCTTTATGAATCTATAAAAAAAAAGAGAAATCCATATTAGATATAAGTTTGGTCAAAACAAGATAATAATAAAGACATGAAATAATTCTTACACTTATATACAAGTTCCACACAGCATCTTTAACAACAAGTTGTCTATGCTCGTCCCAACCAAAGCTGCTATTGTCTTTTCCACTGAGCATGTCATGAACGATTATCCAATCACTTTTCAATGTCCTAATCCTCGATTCAAGATTAGGTTTAGCCTTCAACATAGCATGGGGTAAAATTTTTTCTAACATTATTTCCAATTTATTTAAATAACTCGCCTTGAACGTCGTATCTGTGTTAAAGGTTCCAATATTACGTAAGTCAACTATACAGGCAACCAATGCAGGATCTTCTTCTGGAGCCCATTTCGTTTTGGTTCCTCGAGAATTTAGGAAGAAGCACTTGGTTGTGAAAAGTCTAACATAACTATCTGAAGAAAAAAACTTAAATTAAAATTAGGTTCGATATTATGAACCAAAAGGTCAACACTTTATAAAATTATAACACATGAGGAATCAAAATAAAATAAATGAAAGTTGTAATTCAACAAGTCTAGTACAATACAAAAAGACAATTCAAACACCACCAAAGTTTCATAAACTAGATACATGAAATAGCATAAACCAATTAACCTTTTACTATGTTTTAATAAACCTAACTAATTTCTAGATGTTTTCTATTCATAAAACATTTGATTGGCTAATTCCATCCTTCGAGTAGCCCATGCATTTGATATATGAATATTTATGATATTTAATTCATTGCAACTATCACATTACTAGGTAATCCTTCTTCCAACTCCGCTTCAATAGGATCAAAACTCATATAGGTTTGAATAAAATTATGGAGCAAAAAACATGAAATAAGGATTCTATTGTGCACCCTCACAAGATAAAATGATGGACTCTTAAGTATTGCCCATCTAAATTTTAATATCCAAAAGCATCTTTCAATAACATTGTGTACTGAAGCATGTTTCATATTGAAAGATTCTTCTAGAGTACTTGGTTGGTAACCTTGATGCCACTCATTCAAATGATATTTTTGTACTCTAAAAGGCGTAAGAAATCCCTCACAATTTGTGTAACCAGCATCAACTAGATAACAACAACCTATAAAAGAGGAAAAAAACTAATTATCATGGTTAATTTATCCAAAAAGGTATGATCTTAAAAATTAATTCAAATTTCTCCAATTTTGTACTTTACCATGAGGAACCTTTAGTCCATCTCTCCTATTAATGGCATCTCGAAGATCCCGTCCAGCAGCAATAAAACCTTCCCAACTAGGAAGAACATAAACAAAATGCATATCAAGTATACAAATACCTAACATATTAATTGCTATGTCACTTTTTCGATTCGATATCTAGGTTTATCAACTATTGGACCTCTAATCTTGATATGGGTTCCATCTAAAGCACCTAAGTAATTCTACATCACATGTATAAAACCTCGAGTTAAGATACTATATTTAAATCGAAATTAACTAAATTATGTATGAGCTATATATTGAACTTTCTCCAATACCTTGAACCATTTCCACCTTGGGTTTGTAGAATTAGCCATAATTGGCTCTGGCTTTTTAACTAGCACATCTTGTAAGCGTATGACAACATTTAAAACATTGTGAAATGATTTGCTAATGGTTTCCTTGGACCTATTAAAGTGATGCTTGATAACTCGATTTTTAAGGTGATGAGAAATGATAGGTAAAAACATTACCACTTGCTAATTAACAAGCATGTTCTTTGACGAATTCAATCCTCCTAAAGTTTGTAACATCTCGCATAGTTTTAAAAAAAAAGTAATTCTATTTATCCTAACTTGTTCAATACAGATATCGTCACTAACATATACAAGCCTTTTCACATAATTTCATTTTGCATAAAAATCTAAAATATATCATTTAATCATTGGTCTATAAGTATGTAGGCTATGGACGACACCCAATAAAACTAATAACCAACTCGCAACTGTACACATTTGCAACCATACTATCACAACAAGGCCAATTCTTTTACGCCTCTCACTTTGTACTATTAAAGGCAAACGAGTCATTGCTGCAAGATATTAAAGTGTTATATATATTCAAATTATAGTAAAAGGGTCATATTTCTTTAATACTAATATCAATAACAATAAAAAAATCAAATAGAACTATAGGTAAAGAAATAAATTTCTTTTTTTTCTAAAAACTTAAACCCCCTCATTTTTGAGTGTCAGTCATGCTGTGATTTTGGGTCCAGTTCTTGCCAATTAGAGTAACACTGACATTGTGATTTTGGGTTAGCCATGTATACCTTTGTCTTACACTATAGGTTTGGTTCCAAATAGTTAAAGGCAAACGAGTCATTGCTGCAAGATATTAAAGTGTTATATATCTTCAAATTATAGTAAAAGGGTCATATTTCTTTAATACTAATATCAATAACAATAAAAAAATCAAATAGAACTATACATTAAAGAAATAAATTTCTTTTTTTTCTAAAAACTTAAACCCCTTCATTTTTTGAGTGTTAGTCATGCTGTGATTTTGGGTCCAGTTCTTGCCAATTAGAGTAACATTGACATTGTGATTTGGTTCCAAATAGCTATTGTGTTCTAAACTAGAAGCAAGATTTTCCCATTACTTTGTATCTTCAACAAGCCAGTGGAATCGTTTATTGGGTTTACCCTATTTACGACCCAAACAATAGTTTGCGTGGGGATATTATTATCATATTGATATTCATATATGTGTGTGACTCTGATTGAGAAAGGGTGTCAATTGTAGTTGAAGCTTTTGAGAAGATGATGAGGAAACAACAAGCAATGTAAAAATAGAAACTCATTTCCTTAGATATCTAGTATAAAAACAGATTATAACAAGAGTGCAACACGTCCTGATGATAAACTTACAGAAATTACAAAGCAAAATTATATCTTCAAAGCACACAATCAAGCTTACTTACAAAATAAAAGTAAACCATATTAATTTATTAAAATTGGAAGACATTAAACATAAAACATATTAAAATTGGAAGACATGAAACATTGAAATATGAAGTGAATGGCTTGCTTTTTGAACACTAAACCACTTGAAAAATAATCAATTAATTTATTATCAGTTTAATTTGTAGTTTATAAGATAAAACACATAACACAAATATGGATGAACGAGGTTCTTATGCATGCAATGTTAATTCCCTACAACTTATATAAGCATCATAGTAACAGTGTTATACTACAAGAACGAAAATTGCATAGAGAAAGAGTGATTGTTGTTTCTTATACTTCTTGTATGTTTGAATTTAGCTGGTTTAGATAATTCTTTCAATAGTGGTTGAATATTTACTCTTATATAGACTTTTGTGTTCATTACTTTTAAGTTCATGAACAATCATATTTTCAAGAACTAGGACTAACTAGTTAAACTAGCAAGGTAAACATTTCCTTGTCATTGGCTTTTGAATGAAATTTACATAGTTTTCTATTCTTTCAAATGTCAACAACTATCTCTAGCATAGAATTTAGCAATGAAATTAATGGTAAGATTGATATGTGATGCTGAAATGTGCTTCATGTTACCACATGTTCAAATAGACTTCACATTCAACCCTGTAAAAGTTTGTTTCTAACAACCCCTTGAAATTGAAGAAAAGAAATCCTAACCACATTCTCGTGACCTTTCTAGTTACATTTATTAGATTTAAGAGAGGTATAGATAATTTTAGTACTGAATGGAGAGGAATATATACAAAATACTCTAGTCATTCTCATCCAAAACACATCTACTAATGTAGTGAATATGTTATTTCCCCAATTTAATCATCAATGAAATGAAGCCAACAACATATATCATAGTAGCCATTTATAACTCCAAAAAGAACTGGTAGAAGAAGTAAATTAACATTGAAAACAGTCTTCCGTGCCAATGATGAACAAGTACTCTGCAAATTGCGGGATTATTCGCAAAAGCCAATACCACTTAATGAAAGTTATTACCATCTGCCACAAGAAATACATCGTCCAAGGACCGTCATAAAGAATTCATTAAAAGAATTGCATTTAAGGGCAAAGCTAAATCTAATGGCTGTAGCGCAACATATTAATGATCAAAGCCACCATTCTGGACTAAGCTAATAACTAAGCAAATCTAAAGGACCAACAAACACTACAAATTGGAGGAAACACACACAATGGTCAATCTCTCTCAATGAAAACTATTAGTAACTGCCAATAGAATCCATTTTGTAAAGCCTGTCATACAGAATTCATCAAAAATAGTGCAATACTACAAGAACGAAAATTGCATAGAGAAAGGGTGATTGTTGTTTCTTATACTTCTTGTATGTTTGGATTTAGCTGGTTTAAATAATTCTTTCAATGGTGGTTGAATATTTACTCTTATCTAGACCTTTGTCTTCATTACGTCTTCATTACCTTTAAGTTAATGAACAATCATATTTTCAGGAACTAGGATTAACTAGTTAAACTAGCAAGGTAAACATTTTCTTGTCATTAGCTTTTGAATGAAATTTACACAATTTTCTATTGATTCAAATGTTATGGTAGATATTTGAGGTATGTGAAAGTTATATTGATAAAATTCAAAGTATTGATATAATTAATAATAAACATTGGTTTCCTAGTATTTATGATATGCATGGAGCAAATGAACATATATGTATGCATATTCTTAGACCATTGTTATGTCATTACATGCATCGACTTTGTTGTGGACCATTACCATTTCTCATTTCTCATATATTATATCAAACTTTTAATACAATCATAGTAACATTTCTTCAATCGGTGAACATGAAACCTAGAAAATCAAAATCAAAAAGCAAAAACCTATTAAGACATACATACCTCATTAATTCGACAATCGAAGGTTAAATGATCATTCACTGCAAAAAAAAAAAAAACACAGGTCACCTTTTTTTCATTTAAAAACATAGTTCAACATTCTTGAAGTGAAAATTACATTAAAAAAGTGGTACCTAAAAAAGGAAAAGAAACCCAAGAATGAGATGAGAAAGTTTGAAGAAGATGAGAGAAAAAGGGTAAAAAAAACAAAAGCTTAAACCAGCATGGGCTATGGGTTGGTTGACAAGAATCTGAAAAGAAAAGAATAGTCCCCATTTACTTTTTGCTTTTTGTGTTGATGAATAAGAAAGAAGAAATTAAAGAAGGGAATTTAGGGATTTACCCAGTGATGGAATCAAGCATCGGTAATGGAAGCAAAGTTGTAACACCCAAAAACCATAACCATCTCTGATCTAAGGTCTCAAGGTTTACAGAACTTTTCGAGTCTTTTTTTTAAAAAAAATACATACAAATCAATCACAATTTATTTAATTACAAACTTGTAATTCAGAATACTAACTCCATTTAATTTTACACATTCATTTACTACATTTCTATCAATCAAGAATCAAATTCAATCACGCAAGAACTTAGGAATCACGTACGGATATTTTCCATCAGTGATCACATGGCCTTGTGTCTCAAACACACAACCTTCACCACTAGCTAACCAAACTATAACCCAAACATACTCATCATTGCATCGCAAGAAGGAATTAATATTCATTTCACATATCATGACATCTATATTCCATATGAACATAATATCACAATATCATCCAAGTTACATCAGTCATTCTTACTATCATTGTATAGTACCCAAACCCAACATTATCGTCCGTTAGGATTTCGAGGTCACATGCATTCATGCCTCAAATAGTTACCTATTCAAATCTTATTTCAACATCATTCTTGATTTAGTAATTATATACATTTATAATTCATCATTCTTACTTTGTTTATCAACTCCATAAGAGTAAAAATATCATTTCCACAATTTTGGGAGACTTCTACTAGTACTTGTTAGACAAGTATCAGAAGAAGTCAGGTCAGTAAATAATTAGAAATAATTACGGTTTCTTACCAGTAGTGGTGATGGTTCGATTGATACAATGATGACTTCTATCTAAACAATGCATGCTTCTATCGATACTAAAAACCCCTCTATTAACCCTTTTAAACTATTAGAAATTAAATTTTATAGTTTTTATGATTTAGTCCTTTTTCTTACTAATTAATAAGAATCTAATAGCAATTAATCAAAAAATTAGATAATTCCACATAAATTTTATTATTAAACCATTTAAGGAGGGTCCAATTGCACAATTGGCCCTTCAATTATATTAAATTCCAACTAAATAAAATTTATTTCAATTTAACCTTTGACTAATTAGGACTTAATGAATAAATAATCCAAAAGTTAGTGGATGGTAATCATGTCACCACCGCTTGGACTTTTTGACCATGGTTTAATTACCATTTCGGTCCCTTTACTAATTTTAATCTATGGTAATTAACTTTTACCTCTTTTATAATTTACCAAAAAAATCAACCACACTAAACCAAAACTCACCATTGATAGTTTTCATGTAAATTATTTTTCACACATAGTCTATAATACAATTATCACATATACGTGTACACAAATTCTATTTGAAGTCTATTAGAACATCATCAATAATCATAATTACGATTGTATCTAAATATCTAGATAAGATTGAACAATCTGATTTATCATATTCATAAATTAACAAAGACATCAGTTAATCTAGACAATATTACTAGAATTCTTAATGATTATCTCAAGTTCAAAAGGAATTTTCAGCATCTAACATCTTTAATTAGAACTGAATAACTAAATCTTTATTAACTTTCAAATACATTGTTACGTCCTTTTAACTTATTAAACAAGTCTTCTGCATAAGATATAATAAGATCTTTTTATATATATCTTGAATTTATTTCATTATCAGACTTAAGCAGAAACCCCAGAAATCTTTCAGGAGGTAAATCAAAATACCAATTGGTGAACGACACACAGTTATCCTCAAATCTAATTTTTTTTATTTGAATAATAAATCATTTATATATATATATAAATTGTTTTCAATCATTTTGATAATTTTCTGTATAAAGACATCTGAACAACTCTGATTTACCTGACTCAACCATAGTCAATACATCAGTCCAACATTTCAATCAATTCATTTCAGTCTGAAATTCATTACGGTATCATATAAATTCAGTCAAACATTTCCAAATTAATACCAAATTCATGAAGGATAGTAACATCAAATCATCAAAAAAATCACAGTTATAAATTTCAGCAGATAGTTTCGGCATACCAGCTCTATCCCAACAGCTTATGATTCAAATATCAAACTCATTGATTTAGGAAATAGGCCCCTATCCATTTTTAATATAATGCAATATATAAATAAATTAACCCAATCTTAATCAGTGCATACCCAATAAATAATGACGAAAGAATATATCATACCAAGAATAATATTAGGCATTGAAATTTCAGATCCATCTTTATGTCTTTGACCCCACTTTATTTACCTATACTCGGAGGTAGCGATTATAAAACCACTCCTTGTTTCAAATATTTATGAAACCAAAATACTATAACTTGCTTCAGAATCAATAGTCAAATATTATTATTAACTCCATTAATTTCGTCACGTTCAAATTTAGATATTTAGAATCTGCATATAAACAGGAGTTAGATCGGATCAATCAATATAACACTATCATAGGTTTATATGACATGTACTTTCTAGACTTTATTCACACTACACTTAGTTCGAGAATCGACTAAACCGTAGCTCTGATACCAGTAAATGTAACACTAAAAATCGTAACCATCTTTGGTCTAGGGTCTCAGGGTTTACAAAACTTTTTGAGTCTCTTTTATTTTTAAAAAATACATACAAATCAATCACAATTTATTTAATTACAAACTTGCAACTCAAAATACTAACTTCATTTAATCTTACACATTCATTTACTACATTTGAATCAATCAAGAAACAAATTCAATCACGCAAGAACTTAGGAATCACGTACGGATATTTTCCATCAGGGACCACATGGCCCTGTGTCTCAAACACACAACCTTCACCACTAGCTAACCAAACTATAACCTAAACATACTCATCATTACATCGCAAGAAGGAATTAATATCAATATCACATATCATGACATCTATATTCCATATCAACATAATATCACAATATCATCTAAATTACATCAATCATTCTTACTATCATTGTATAGTACCCAAACCAACACCGTCGTCGGTTAGGGTTTGCGACGGTATTGGGTTTCGAGGTCACATGCATTCATGCCTCAAATCATTACCAATTCAAATCTTATTTCAACATCATTCTTGGTTTAGTAAATATATACATTTATAATTCATCATTCTTACTTTGTTTATCAACTCAATAAGGGTAAAAATGTCATTTCCATAATTTTGGGAGACTTCTACCGGTACCTGTTAGACAAGTATCGATAGAAGTCAGGTCAGTAAATAATTGGAAATAATTATGGTTTCCTACCGATAGTGGTGATGGTTCTATCGATACAATGATGACTTCCATTGCATGCTCATGTTCGGGATTTCTTTATGGGTCTATACACCATGGATTATGAGATCACTAGTACGTTTCCTAGTAGGCATCAATTTCCACTACTCTCTTCTGTTGAAATTCGCAGTTTTCTTGCTGTTGCTACCAATGATGAAGTTAGAAATGCCGTTTTTAGTATGGCCCCATTAAAGGCCTTGAGAGTGGATGGATTTCAAGCAAATTTTTTCCAGTCTCATTGGGAAATTATTGGATAATCTATTTGTGACTTCGTGCGAAATAGTTTGGGCAGAGTAAGCTTGGATCCCGCTTTGAATAATACACTGTTAGTCCTTATTCCTAACATAAAAAATCCGGAACAGATCACACAGTTTCAACCAATTAGTCCAATCCTGACTCACTTTGGGTACAGGTTTTAAGGAAAAAGTATAATGTTCAAGAAATGATTCCTATTTCTACTAGGTGAAGTAACTATTCTTATATTTGGCAGTCTTTGGTGAAAATTTGGCTAGATGTAACTTGTCATGTTTTTTGATCTATTGGGGATGGTAGATTGGTGAATTTTTGGGATGATGTTTGGCTTAGGCAAGTGGGTCCTTCGTGACAGTTTGGTACTCATTTCGACTTCCATACTACCTCTTTGCGGGTTTGTGATGTTGTTACAAGTATGGGTACTTGAGATTGGGATCGTATAGCTGGTCTTGTTCCTAGTCATATTATGCATCACATTACTTCAGTTATGCCTCCTAGTATTGAAATGGGGTCGGATCATTTGTTGTGGAAATAGAGTGATAAAAATGGGTTTTATACTTTTACCTCTTACAGAAATGTGTTTGGTCATGTTAGTGAGGAGCAGGTGCATTAGAAGTTGATTTGGGAGTTCGTGCACCTCAACGGGTACGTCTTTTCTTATGGCTCGTGTGGCATGAACGAATCTTGACTAACTATGAGAGGCGAAGGAGAGATATGACTAAGAACGACATTTACCCCTTGTGTGCGACGCAGCTAGAAACGATCACCCATGCTCTTCGAGACTGTATTTTTGCCAACACCATTTGGAGGAGCGTGGTTCCAAACCAGGTCTAGGGTCATTTCTTTTCTTTGTCATTTCACGAGTGGTTGAGTTGGAACCTGAATGATAAAAGTGGTCTTAATAGAACTAACTTGGATTGGCAAACTTTATTTGTCATTTTATGTTGGTTTATTTGGAAATCCGGAAATGAGGCAGTTTTTTTCTGCTAGTCATAGGAGCACTCAGGCTGTCGTGGATATGAGTTTTGTATGGGCAAGGAGTTATTATGATTATGCTCGAAAAATGAAGTCGTTTACTGGGAGGGGTATGTTTTCAAGTTGGAAAGCTCCTCCTTTGGGATGGGTGAAGCTTAATTCCAATGTGGTCGTGTCTCTTGATGATTAACATGCTTCAATTAGAGGGGTTTTATGAGATGTGAATGCTAATTGGTTGTGGGGCTACACAATGAAGTTTGTGCTCCAATCTTCAAAGTGGAGGCATGAGCCATGTTGGAGGGCTTGATTATTACTTAGGACAGGAGATTTAAGAAGGTTGAGGTAGAGTGCGGTAATTTGTTGTTGGTGGAGCTTCTTCAATCGGGGGGAGGAGCACATAGTAGAATTGTAGAAGTTTGCCTCATTCAATAGATGTTGCAGCGTGGGTGGCAAGTCCAAGTTAGATATGTTTTAAGGGATGCAAATGTTGTAGCAGATACCATGACAAAGATCCCAGCTGGGAATGATTTACGGCTTCAATTCTTTCAAGATCTGCCAGCTGTAGTGGCTCGATTTGTTCAGGGTGATAGTTTAACTGCTAGTACCATTCCAACTTAATCTTTTACTTGTATTCGCTTAATGCTTTCTTTTTCTACCAAAAAAAAATATAATTTGGCATGTACTTAGGTAGTGAAGATAGTCAATAGCGTAGGACGATCTCATCAACGAGCTTTGATATAATGACGTAACCCAATCACTACGTGACATGTGGCAAAAAGCCACAAACAATATCACATCATTATTTATATAAAGTAATTTAAAAATATATAAAATTAGAAAAAAATAAATTATAAAAAAAATATGTAAAATTAAAAAAGTAAATTATGAAATTTTTATAATATAATATATAATTAGAAAATAAAAATAAGGGATAATGTCATTTTACACCCTTGTACATTGGCCCATGTTCGAGTGTGGTAACTAAAGTTTCAAAAAATCCAAAGTGGTACCAGAAGTTTAATTCCGTTACACATTCTGGTACTTGAAATTAACGCTGTTTATTTCTGACAGATTTTGCCACGTGGACCATTTATGTGTCAACACATGGCAAGGGTAGGCTGAAGGGGCATTTTAACAGGCAAAGTAGGGAAGGGCTGTTTTGCAATTTGCCCTTCCCCCTCACTGTTTCATTATTATTATTTTTATTTGATAGGTTATTTTTCATTATTTTTTAAACACCCATTATAATACCCTTCTTTCTCCTTTCCCCCCTCACATGAGGTCTATGTTTTTTTTTTCTGATAATTTTTCCTCTTTTTCTCTTTTCATTAAACACCCATTACAATTTTGAAATGGCTGGAAGAAAGAACGAAGGGTGGTCTTCTTCAATTTTGAAACCCCGAGTATGAAGCTCACATTCAAGGTCAAAGGTTCAATCAAGCTCAAATAATCATTCTAATGAAGTTAGATGTTTTTGTGGTTTAAGGGCTGAGATTCGAAGGTCAAGAACACTTAAAAATCCAAGGAGGATGTTCTTTGGCTGCGTGAAATATGAAGAGGTAATGGGTAGGATTATTTGAGAAATTAAAATTTGATCCTTTACCCGTTTTAGTTTGTTATTTAACATGTTAAAGTATTTTTTGTAAGGATTAGGTTGTAATTTTTTTGAATGCGTTGATTCCATTGGTAACCCAGTTAGTGAATCTGAAAGAAAGCATGAAAATATAGTGAAGAAGATGGAGACGTTAATGGGTGAGAATAGGGAATCTGAATCTGAAAATGATGTCTTGAAGGAACTGTTAAAGGAGATTAGAAGGCTAGAAAATGAGAGGAAGAAGTATAAGGAAATGGTTCCAAAAAAAAGTGTTATTAAAATGTATAATTTTTGTTTACTGGTGTTATTTTTATGTTTTTTTGTACAGTACATAATGTAATCTGTTTAAGTAAAAGAATTGTTCTGTTTTGTTTATCTTAGTATGGTTATTTAATTGTTAAGAATTGTTTTGTTTATCTTAGAATGTGTTATTTTTCTACTATTATCTATTTTGTTCACTTTGTCGATGATTGTTCATTTCAGATTCAAGCAATTAAACATCAAAGTTTACATTTGAATATCATTGTTATCGTTTAATTTATCCTAGTAATTTAATTCATGTTGTTGTTGTATAAATGCTGAGAGATAAAATTAGAGTTAGTAACTTGGAATCTTAGCTAACGAAATTTGAGTGAGTGTTAAATACAAAATGGAACCATCACAAGTTCCCAACTGAAGGTGTTTATGTACGACAGTTTAATCCAACAGTTTAAATAAAATAAGAAAGTTTCAAAATGTCCAAAATGGAATCATCACAAGTTCCCAAGTAAAGGTGTTTAAGTACAAAATGGAACCTTTGAATACAAAATGTTACAGATCATGGCCTCCATATTTTCTGGTGTTTTGATGTGAGTTTGGGGGCTGACTTGGCTTTCTTCTGCCTTTTTCTCCCACTGGTACTTTCTTGAGTGGTGAGGAGAACTTTATCATCTGTGTTGGCTTTTGGTTTATCCAAGTTGAGCAAGTAATCCCTTAGTTTCTATAATGCAAGCAATACAAAGTTAAACAAATCAGTATGAGAAAATAATTAGCTGAGTTTCGAAATTTTGTTAAATATTTACCTGATTATATTCTGTTGATCCTCCTACTTGTACTGGTGCTGAGGCAGCTTCAGCTTCTTTAGTTGCATTCTTACTAGCAGTAGGCTTGGAGAGTATAACTTGACTCTTCATACCAGGTTGCCAAGACAAATGGAGCATAGTGTTACATTATATTAAACATATATTATATATTAATAACATTAAGAAAGGTTGTATTGGACTTACATTTAAAATAGTGGCACCTGTTTTCTCATTGAAGTATACCCCCATACCCTGTATCCTGGACATTAACCTTGTTCGAGGGGCAGTAGAAGTATCAAACTGTTTCTCTTTGCTCTTCCTTGTTGGTGCTAGTGGTGGCTTCGAAAGAGAGGCTGGAGGGTCTTCAGTTGGAGTGGCAGCAGTTGTAGATGTTACAGCAGAAGTGGGTGTAGGTGTTCTATTATTGACCCCAAACAGACTGTGTGGTCCTTGATAAAGTGGAACATCACCAGTGATGTCCTTAAAAAATAAGTGTTAACAATTTATTATAAACACTAAGAAATGGTATAGAATTTAATTGTTAAATTACCTCGAATTATGAATGTTCAGGACTTTGAGAGTTGACTGAGGTTGTATTGGAGTTGCATTCAACCTATGAAATGATTTAAGGAGTCAGATTCAGTTATTACACTAGCTACAATGTAAAGAGCAAGGTAAAATAGATAAGTTAACTTACATTTGTAGATTTTTTTGTCGGACAGGTCCTTGAGTTGTGTCCCAACTTGAAACACAGTTTACATCTCATTCTCATACCCTTCGTAGTTATGTATGTCCTATCTCCTTCCCCTTCTTCTCTGATCCTCTTCTTTTTTGGCCTTCTTAGGATCTTCCTTAGTAGTGGTGGATCGATATTTCCCATATTTATTTGGGGAAAAAACTTTTCACCCTCAAGTGGTGGGATTTAAAATTGGTATAGTTTCTCATACACTTCTTTCTTATATATAGCAACAATATAATCATCAACATTGTGTTTTTTCCATTGAATTACAGATATTGCATGCCCACATGGTACACCAGTTAGATCCCAAACTCTACATGTACACTTATGTCCTTCTAAGTCAACCACAAAAGTATTATCATGACATTCGACGTCAAACACCTCAGATCCATTCCACAAGACTTCATAGTAACCACTAAGGTTTAAATAATCCTCAAAATTTTCACAAATTTTTGGACAAACAAGTTTAGACCATTTGAAGCATGCAGTAAGGTTATTTACAATCTGTTGCATTATATAATACCTAATATGTTCAAACATAGAAATAACAGACATATGTCTAGCCTAAATCAAGCTAGCATTAAATGCTTCTGCTAAATTTTTGTCCACTAAGTCACACAATGACCTAGTTCAGAAAAAGGCCTTAGACCAATGGGTAGGACTTTTTTTAAGAATATCCAGCACTGCTCTACCTTTAATATCAGCAATTGTAGTAGCATTAATTTTGAAGTCAGCTTCAGTGGTTGACTTGCTGCATCTCCAGAACAGTTTGTGTAGGTCAGAAGTTGTGTATTCTCTTTTCCAGATGGAAAACCAATGCCTCGCATAAAATCTGTGCTCAGCTTTGGGAAGTATAGCTGTTACAGATTCAACTAGACCCTTTTGCAAAACAACAATGAACAAATTAGCAATGGAAATATTACTAATGTCAGACTATCCTAGTAGGTAAAGAACACTACATTTTGCATATCACTCATTACAGTGAACTTCAGCCCTATCGAACATATAGAGATCCCTCCTTAGATTGTCCAAAAACCATCCCCAGCTATGCTTGGTTTCACTCTCAACGACAGCCCAAGCTATGGGATACATTTGATTGTTGCCATCTCTCTAACAGCAACAAGTAACTCACCCTTTAACATGCCCTTCAAATAACACCCATCCAAGCATACAAATGGCTTACAGAACTCCCTAAACCCTTTTTACATTGCACTAAAACAGACTAGAACCTTCTAAACCTAGGGATATGGTTAAGGGTAGGTCTCTCAACCAGTAAATCAAAAGTGCCTTCTTTGCCAACCAACCTTAATGTATTGGCATAATCAAATAGCTTCTTAAACTCATACTCATACCTCCCAAATATCTCAAATTTGGCTAATTCCCTAGCCCTTCTACAAAGCCCACGAGAGACATCTAGTCTGAGTTCCTCCTTAGCTAATCTCATCATCTCAATCAATTTCAAGTCAGGGATAATTCGAAGTTTGGGCAAAAAATGATTACCTACAGCTTTGTAGGTGGCCCTAGAGTTCTTGAAGATTACAAAGCAAGTATGATCATTTTTAAAGGTTTTACTTTATATAAGCCATCCCTATTATCCACCCCAGCATAAATTACCCAAAGGCAGCCCTCTACCCTGCATTTAGACCTAGTTCTGGTTTTTTCTTTTTGAACAAAACAAAAATCAAATCTCTTGGCTAACACAAATTTATTAAGGGCTTCTTTAAAATGTTTATGACCCTAAAAAATTAAACCTACCTAAAAATAGGGAATTGGACCACTGGTGTCAAAGTAAACCTTCGTAGACTTCTTGTATACTAAGTCTTTTTCCTCACTTGACTCATAAGACCCTATGTTTGAGGACTCAACATACTCAGTTTCACTACTAGCCCCACCCCACTGCTCTCACCTACTGATCTTCCTTTCCCAGCAACTCTTCTTTTTTTACCTCTCGCAGCAGAACCTCAAAATCTACCTCAACAAATATCTCTCCCTTTTTCAGATTCCTCACTTTTGTTTTGTTGTTTAAATTCTCTAAAATATTTACTAATTTGTTGTATCTCACCATCTTCTCTGTCACTTACCCAATCGAAATTTCCTAGAGGATCACTGTCACTGTCACTATCACTATCTCCCTTTAGAACAACTTCCTCCCCATCTCCCTTTGGAACAGCTTCCTCCCCTCCCTCTCGAAAAGCTTCACCACCACACTGATGTCCTAATTCCTCATCTACCAAGTTTATATTCACACCCTTATCTAAACCTTAACCCTCTCCTAAGTTAATATTATCCCCCTGGATACTTGGCTCAGTAATGGGTGGCAGACTTAGTGGGTCCTCATTAAAATCAGGCAAATCAACATTGTGTTTGACATAAACATGTACTAAACCATTTTCTAACAAGTCATAAATCATCTCATTAAATGACATGTTATCCCAACACCTAACTAAACCCTCCCCAAAACTACACCCTAGTCTCAAGTAGTAAGCCCTACTGACACTATTATACCCTACTTCAACTACCATTTCATTTATAACAACAAGAGAAACAAAGTCAGGATCTATATCCCAAATCATAACTTCACCCCCTATATACTCTAATTTTGGATTTTCTACAAGGATGCCACCTAAATGCACATGAATAGGGAGTTTAGTGAAGGACATTGTTAACTGTACGTACATTAGTCAGAAAAATCAGAACATAATCTACAATTCATTCAACCACATTAAAAGAATATTTAAATTTCACAAATTTTTGAATTTGTTAATTTCTTTAACAATTTTTAACAGCAATTTTTTAAGCTGTTTTTTAATGTATAAATTTAACAAATCTTTTATTTTAAAATAATTTATATTTTTTTCCATTTTTTAACTGTTATTTTTAATCTAATTTTTTAATATTTTAAAATATTTTAACACAGTATACATTTTAACATTGTTAGATTTTCAAATTTTTAATACCTTAAATATTATTGAAATTTTATTGACACTGTATACATTTTAACATTGTTACATTGTTACATTATTACATTGTTAAATTGTTAAATTCTCAAATTTTTCACCTTATTCAAATCTGTTAAATCAACCAATTTTACTTTTCTGCATAAATTTTTCCCTTTTATATTTGTTACATATTTTAAATTGTAATTTTTAATTTCTCAAAATTTTAATATTTTTAAGATTATTTATAGATCTATTCGTATTTTCAATTTTTGACAAATGCTTCAATATTTGAAATTCTTTAACAATTTCAGCAAATTCTCAAATTTTTAATGCTTTAAACCTTATTGAAATCTGTTAAATCTGCAATTTTTACTTTTCTTCATACAAACTTTACCTTGTTAAATTCTCAAAATTTTTAAGATTATTTACAAATTTATTCATATTTTTAATTTTTGATACATGCTTCAATATGTGGAATTCTTTAACAGTTTCAGCAAATTCTCACATTTTTCATTCTTATCAACCTTATTGAAATCTGTTAAATTTTAATTTTACACTGTAATTGTTTTACTTTTCAACATATTTTCCCTTTTCACGCAGCTTACATTTTTTTACATATTACTTTTTTTATAGATGGTCCAAAATGTTAAGAGGTTTATAATTTTTAAATTTTTAATGTTTATAGCTTACTGACATTGTTGAATTTTGAATTTTTAAAATTATTTCTTTTTTTTCATAACCCTGAACAACAGCTACTTTATTTCTAAATTTTATGGAAATATAAGGTTCTTCCAGTCATATGTTGTATATTGTTTTCAAGTTCTTGTCTTATTTCAAAAAAAAATTAAACCTTCTCTTATTTATTTTTTTTGAAACCTTAAATAGTAGATATTTTATTTCTAAATTTTATGGATTTCAAGTTCTTCCAGTCACATGTTGTATACTGTTTCCTAGTACTAAATAAGTCAACAAGTCTATTTCTATTTCCTTTTTACAGAAGTCAACAACATATCGCAGTCAACAACATTACAGAAGTCATACTTTCAATATAAAAAACCAGAACAATATATAACTACAACACTCAACTCCATGTCCATCCAAACAGTCATGAACCATATCATAGCAAACGAACTGATCACTTAAACAAAAATAGACATGAACAAAAAAAAATATAACTCCAACAGTCAACTTCATGTTCATCCAGACAGTCATCAACCATATAATATAATATATTCCAACATTTTCAGGAAATACAAATGAACTGATGACTTACTTTTGATGATTCAACAATAGATTACTCCAGAAAACGAACCATCAATCAAACTTGCAAATAAAAAAAAATAGGGTTAGAAACAATCAAATATACTCACATTGTACCCCTACCCACTGGGTTTTAGATCACATGTATGAAAATTTATTTTTCAAAAACGATTCCTTAATCATGAAACTCCAAAAATTTCGAAACTTACAGAAATCCTTATCTTTTTATAATCCTAATCATTCGAAACAAACACAAATCCATTTATCAAAAACCTTTATTTCATCGTTAAAAAAACGAAAAGACAAATATAAAATAAACATTAATCATTCAGAAATCCGAAAGTGAGTATGGTAATCGGCTGTGAGAAGAAGACAATACGATAAGATTAATGCTAAAAGAAACCCCTACGAATGAAATACCCAAATGAAAGAAGGATTTTGGGGAGAAAATAACAAAAGTTTTTCAAGGTAAATCAATGAACAACGAAAGTAGACAAAGATGAAAATGTCTAGTTTTGAATGGAGAGAAAATGAAGAGTCTAGGCAGAGGGAGAAAGAATTTTATTTTTTTAATTAAATTTTAATAATTATTTCGAATTCAGATGAAAAAGTGAGGGGGAAAGGGCAAATTGCAAAACAGTCTTTCCCTACTCTGCCTGTTGAAATGCCCCTTCAACCTGCCCTTGCCACGTGTCGACACATAAATAGTCTACGTGGCAAAATCTATCAGAAATAAATAGCGTTAATGTCAAGTATCAGAATGTGTAACGGAATTAAACTTCAGGTACCACTTTGGACATTTTAAAACTTCAGATACTACACTCGAACATGAACCAAAGTACAGGGATGTAAAATGATATTATCCCTAAAAATAATTATTTTTATTTTTTCTCTCTCTCTTTTTATTCTCTCTCTTCTTTCTTTCTTTCTTTCTTTCTTCTTCTCTCAAAAGCCCCATTGACACCACCGCGGCCGTTCTCAAACTTTCATCCATGCTAGAAGGGCAGATCAACAAGAGAAAATTTGAAAAGGATTAACTTTTTAAGGCAAGTTAGAGAGAGGACAGAACTGTACAAGAAGACTTTCTGCCCTTCTTCCATTCTTGGACTGCTGATGGAGGAATGGGAGTATGGTGGTGAACCCATGGGATTGAGCATCGGTGTGGAATGTATTAGTGTTCAACAAAATAAAATTTTTATTTTATTAAAGATTTAGGTTAGTTTCTGACAAAGGAAATTTTTGAACTAAAGCCCTAAATTTTGCAAATTTGACTAAGTTTTTTACGAAGAAAAATTTTCTTCAAGTAGAAGATTTGCCTGTGTTCAATGAAGAAATTCTCTGATTTTGGAGTTTTGATTGAATATTTTAAGAAAATTTTAATTTTGAAGTTTTGGGTTGTTTGGATAAATGATGGTGATGAAACATATTTGTATAGGGATTGGGTGATGAATCAGATTTCATGTTGTTCAACAGATAAAAAAGAAGAAGATACTGATGATGATGATGATATTAGAGAAAATAATAGAAAAAAATGGAAGGAAAGGAAAAAAAAAAATCATTTTTTTCTAATTATATATTATATTATAAAATTTTCTTAATTTTTTATTTTTGAATTATTTTATATAAATAATGATGTGACATTATTTATGTATTTTTTTGCCACATGTTACTTGGTGATTGGGTATATAATTAGTGACTATAGTTGATTAACTTGACGAAAGTATCAATCTAAAAAAAATAATTTAAGTATAATTTTTATTTTGCATTTTTATATTTTTTGGTGAAAAAAAATCTAAATTAAACTATATAAGATTAACATTCAACTTTCCTATCATTTTAATAATTTCTTAAAAAATGCTCAGAATCTAATTTATTATTTTTATACAAACCTCAACTATTGACTACAATATATTATTTTACCCAGTTTATTGATATTTTAATAATTTTCGAAAAGCTTTAAGATAATTCTTGAAAAACAAAAAAATTCTTATTTTTTAATATACGCCATACTATCAAGTTAAAAAAACATTGGTTAAGAGACCTCAAACCTTGGCAAACACCCAAGATTTCCTAAATTTCTCCTAATCCATTCTAAGAGATTATTAGAGAAGAATTAGGATTGGCAATTTTCTGGCACTATATACCTCCAAATTTTTTTAGCCATCGAACAGTTCTTAAGGACATGCAAAATATCTTCTGTGTCATACTAGCAGACTGGACAAGCCCCATTTTGGCCAATACTTCTTCGTACACGTTCAAAATTATTAAGTACAAGCCATAAAAAGAAACAGACTCGATGCAAACCTTGATACTTCCTGACGACCTTCCACTTAACATCTTATTCATACCATGTATTTTCTTTTATCATTTAATATGCACTCTTAATTGAAAAACTCTCGTTTGATGAGGTCATTTTTTTATTTACCTTTAAAAAATAAAAAAGAAAAGTATGCAAAGTTAAGGATGGAGAGTTTTTTTTTTTTTTTTGAAAACATCATTCAAACACAATTTCAAATGCAAGTTTGGACAATCAACTTTGAACTTTACTACGAGTTTATTTATATATAAATTAAAATTTAATTTTTTTTATGATTAAGATATTTTTAAAATTTAATTTACAATCTTTTAAGATTTATGATTACTTTATTTAAGTTTGAATATAATTTTTTTTATTTATATATGTAATTACACTTAATATTTGCATATCAAATTAATTATTTACGTTATTTTTTATTCCATGCTTGGATAAATATAATGAATATATTTACTAACCTTAATCCTTCTCAATTCTTTTTATGAACCCAATAAAATATAAAAATAAATTTATGTTTAATACAATTATTTATTTATTTTCACATAAAATCCTCAAAAACATACCTTAAAGCAATTTATTCTGATCATGATTAATTGCAAGAGAACTGTAGTACAGATTATTTATAAAGAATGGGAGTAAAAGAGATTTTACTCCCAAAGAAGCTAAAAAAGACATTCCAATGATCATGCAGAAGCAATGTTGTTTTAAGTTTTGGAGGACAGTTTAAATATTAAACCCGAGCCATTCAATTTCTCTTGAATAAGCTTCTCCAAACGTTCGATCATGAAGGGTGTGAGATAATTGCTCCAATCTCCCACTTCTCCTTTTCTAAAAAGATCTGTGTGTGGAATTCCAGAAATATGTATGCCCTTCTTGTTCACTTCCACTTCTTTCAAGTTCTCAAAACTACAAATTTTCGCTATTTTTTCAACAACTCCTCCTTTCTCTTCATCATCTGTGAAAGGAACTCCTAAGAACAAAGCCAAGTTTTTCAGATGGAAATCGATATCTTCTTTAAGATCTTCATATTTCAAAAACAATATTTTGTTGGGGTTTTCTTGACTTGCCTTCCAATATCCCAATACATGATCAAAAAATGGTCCATACCCATAGATTCCATGGTAGAACTTGTCAAAAGCTTCATCTAGTGATAGTGACTCTCGGTTATTTTCTCTGAGCTTGGCAGCGAAACGCCAAAGAGAAATGAACATATCCATCGGATTTCTACATATGTAAACAATCTTACAGCCGGAGTCTTTAATGGAAGTTGGCAAAGAAGCATAAGGGACGTGGGTGGAAAGAAGCCTTGGCTGATAAACACAAACATTTTGGAGATCAGGAAAAGGGTTGTTGAAATAAAGATCGTACTCTAGGAAACGAACAAGTTGGTGAGGGCCAGAGGTGAGCAACGGATTTTCATCCCATGGGAACTGATTGCGGTACAAAGTGGAGAAAGTCAAGGCCTTAAGCCAAGTAGTACCACATTTTGGGAAAGTGGCAACGATGATATCAGAATTAAATGCTTGAAAATGTTTCTGGAAAGAAATAAAAGCTTTTAGAGCAAGAGCAGGGCACCAAAAACCTTGATAGAAATAAAGATTGGATCCTGCCCAGCTTTTTTCTTTGGGGAAGCTTTGCACCAGTTTTTTGAATTCATCATCCCAAGAGGACTCCACATCATGGGATTTTGAAACCATTTTGGCTTTGGAGATTTCTGCAGTATCCATTGTGAAACTAGCAGCCCAATAGAGAAAGGGATTAAGATGAATACCCAAAACTAGTTCTCTAGATAATTTATACTAGATTTATTCGATTAAAATTATAATGTTAATAGGAATGTTTTAAAAAACCCTAAATACTTTTTTTTTCTCTAACTCGTTTGCTTCTCATTTTTTTGTTTTGCTCAGCGGCGGTGTTAGCTTCCAGGTTAACTATCGCCTGCTGTTTTTTCCTTGTCCATCAACCCCTCTTTCTTTCACTTTATATGTCTTCTCTTTTTTAGTTTGCAGATTTATTTTATGAGTATTTTTGTTGTATTCGTAAGTTATGATTGACAGATGACGATGCCCATTATTGCTGAAGCACCACAGACCATCGGTAGTTTTTTTTAGAAAGTAGGTGGCTCTTCGTTAGCTTCTTAATTTGTTTATGTTTTGAGAGTACTTCAGAATAATAAATGATTTCATGAGTTAGTTTGGACTCATGTTATTTTAATATTTATATTTTTTTTTGTTTTTTCACCATTTAATAAGTCTTCACTTTTAAAAGTTTTTATCTACTTTTGTAGTACGTTTTTTAGTCTTACTTATGCATGTAGTCTTACTTTTGCGAGTGATTTTAGGGTTAGTTTTATCGTCGTCTTCTTCAGATTTGTGGATGCTTGGTTCTTTAACTAATTTATACTCACCGCTTTGGACCATCCTTGGCTGATTTCCATATTATTGCAAGCACTCCAGATATGTTGTGCTTGAGTTGTGATAGATCCAATAGTCAATGTTCCAACTGCCTACAACGGGTATTTGTTCTTTTTTTCCCCTGAATTGTATGGTCTTATTCATTGAATGAATTAATGAATTTCCCTCCCTAAAAAAATTATAATGTTTATAATATTTAACATACTAAAATTCATGTATATGTACTAAAAAAACTAAATTCATTTGTAACGTTTTAAATGAAAATTCATTGATTCATTTCATGAATGAGATAATATAATTTAGAAAACAAAAACAACGAACACTCGTCGTAGATGGTGAAGGACAAACTTCATCAACACAATAAAGGTTTCAACCCAACATCAATAGAATATTGTGACACGTTGACAATTGATTCTATCACAATTCAAGCATAGTATATCTGGAGTGATTGAAAGTACTTAATACAATAAAAAAACTCAAGCGGGCAAAATTGTCAAGAAAATTGAACACCTATCAAACTAAAAAAGATGACGATAAAACCATTTCTAAAATTATTTACAAAAACAAGACTATATGCATAAACAAAAATTCATGTGTAATTTTAAAGTTCTCTCTCAATTTTTTTTATATTTTCACTTATTTATAAGATAGAAGATTATATGAAACTGTGATTCTACATCATCCCTATCCCTTTTCAATAGGGGAATGAAAATCAGATTTTTTTCTCTTGATTTTTAGCATTTTTAGTTGGATTTGAATTTTTCAAGAGGAAAAAGCAGAAATCAGGAGGAAAAAAATGATTTGTCATTCCCCTATTGGAAAGGGATAGGGACGGCATGGAATCATAGTTTCATACAATCCCTTCTTGTTAGGGGTCGATCTGATTAAACAACGAACAAGTAAAAATAGCGGAAGAAATTTAAAACACAAATTTAACGTGAAAAAACCCCTCCAAAGAGGATAAAAATCACGAGCAAAGATAATTTTACTATAATAGCAAAAAAATGAAGAGTACAAAAGATGTAGATAAAAACTAAAACTTGAAATCCAAAAATAACGAAACCTCAAAACATAAATACAAAATTCTCCAAAAGTGTTATGAGTTTTAATCTTTAATGGGTGTATTTTTTTAAGGTTGTAAAAGAGCCTATTTATAAGCTAAGTTCATAGGTCAAATAATAATAAAATAATCTATATTAATCAGAGTTCGACTGAAACAACTAAATAGAGTTTAACTGAGAGATTATCTCTCAAATTTGACTGAAATATGAAGCATACTCAATACTTCTCTTATAAAAAGAGAAATGATTGAATGAAACTGGAATTTCACTTTATCCCTATCCCTTTTCAATAGGGAAATGACAAATCATAATTTTTCTCTTGATTTTTAGCATTTTTAGTTGGGTTTAAATTTTTCAAGAGGAAAAAGTTGAAAATCAAGAGGAAAAATTTGATTTGTCATTTCTCTATTGGAAAGGGATAGAGATGATGTGGAATCACAGTTTCATACAATCTCTTCTTTTTAGGGATCGACCCGATTACATAACGAAGAAGTAAAAATAACGGAAGAAATTGAAAAATTTGAAGCACAAATTTAATGTGAAAAAACTCTTTCAAAGAGGATAAAAAAGCACGGGCAAAGATAACTTTACTATAATGAAAAAAGAATTAAGAGTACAAAATATGGAGATATAAACCCCGAAACCTGAAAACAAAGAACCCTCAAAATATAAACACAAAATTCTCCAAAAGTATTAGGAGTTCTAATATTTAACGGTGTATTTTCTAAGGTTGTAAAAGAGTCTATTTATAGACTAAATTCGTTGGTCAAATAATAATAAAATAATATAGACTAATCAGAGTTTGATTGAAACAAATAAATAAAGTTTAACTAGAAGATTATTTCTCAAATTTGATTGAAATATGAGGCATACTCAACAAATCTTCATCTTGACTTGTATTTCCACAACACCATCTTTACCAAAGCCCGTCACGGGCCTATCTTGAACTATGCAGGGAATTAAGTGAGTCGAATATGTGCTTAGAAGCTGGAAGACTTCTAGCTTTGGACTTGTGAATTACCAAATCAAAATTAACTTGGGTCTGATTTTCACGAACACAATGCCCTAACTTTTCAAAACTTGCATCCAAAAGAGAACCTCTATTCAACAAAAAATTCATACCCTTTTCCCCAATGACCAAGTTGCCTTCACTCTAAACGAGTTGACTTCGACTCCGTAACGGACGAGGGATGTCTGATTTCATCGATCTTTATAGGACCTTCCAGAATATAAAGACTATCGATCCTTTTACCTTTTAGAAAATGAGAGACCCATGAGATACCTTAATGTCCTAATCAGGTACATACCTAACATCGGTGACTGCCCTAATTGTCTTATCGTGCATCCTAATTTTAACAGTACCAATACTGATTACCTTACTAGATGAATGAGTTCCCATGTCACAAGTCCACCTTCAACCAAATCGTATGTGGAGAACAATTCTTTGTTGGGACACATGTAGAAAGAACATTCCGAATCTAAGATCCACTCAGACATAAACTCGGATCTTTTCTTTGTTGGCACTAACAAGAAATTATCACCGCTTTCGTCAGCCAAATTAGCGTAAACTACATCTTCCTCGTTACTCTCAGCAACCTTTTTATTTCACAGTTTATAACAATCTTCTTTGACGTGACCTAACTTCTTACAATAGTGAAACTTTTTCTCTCTTCTTTGATGCTACCAAAACGGAAGGTTGCCTATCTGCCTTGCAATTCAAACCAAACTCATTTTCGAGTTTTTTTACTCAAAAAAATTACACTTCATCCTGGAATGAGAGTTTGTCTCCACCATAAATCAAGATCTCTCTAAAAGACTTGTATGAAGGGAGTAAAGAGAACAATAATAGCATAGTCTGATATTCATCGTCAATCTTAACCTCAATATTCTTTAAATCATTCAAAAGAGTAATAAATTAACTAATGTGGTCTCTAAGAAGCTCACCTTTGTTCATGCGAAACGTAAATAGACGTTGTTTCATCACTAAAAGATTAGCCAAAAACTTAGGGCACGTTTGGTTCACTGGAATGAAATTGGGTTGTAATGGAATAGAGATGTAATGGAATAGAGTTGTAATAGCATTCTTGTATTTGGTTGAATGGAATAGATGTTGTAATAACATAAGGAAAAAGCTTAAATGATCGAAGTACCTTTAGTAGAATTTTTTAAGGTGGATGATTATTATTATTGTTATTAAATTTTAATAAGATTAGGATAAATATATTTTAATAAAAATAATAATAAATAATTTAATCATATTTTAACATAATTATTATTAAATATAATTTAATAACATTTTTATTATAATTATTATTAAAATATGAATTAATAAAAATCATAATATATAATATTATAAAAATTATATAACCTACTGTAATAGTACTATGTGACATTCTATCATATTATTATACCATCCAAAGTTACAAAAATATCACTAACATAACCATGATTTTTAATGATCAGAAAGAAATCTTTACGCGCATTCCAATCGCACAGAAGAAGGTAAACTAAAGAAAATGAGCATTTGCTTTAGATGGTCTGGAATTTTGCTAAACGATAGCGCTCATCCTCAGTTAATCCTTCTACTTCACAAAAAGGTCAGATATAATTTTAGAGCACTTTCTTGAATGATCATTTCTGACTTTTATTGAATTAGCCCTTCGAAGGCAATGCTTCTACTTATTTCAAGGCCAACAGTCCGTATGTTTTTCCCTAATAACATGACAGCATCAATAAATGAAGCAGAAGTAATTTGTTCACTTGCATCAGAAATCTTTTGTTTCTTCTTTTGAAAACATGGAATCATCTTGGTTTCTAAATGGTTGCAGTTGTGTGGATGAGAGATCTATCTCATCCAAAGAAACATTAGCTTCGCATCCATGGTAGTAGTTTCTTTCTTCATGTGTATTTGCAGTAGCTACATCCTTAGCATCTATTTCTTCAATAATATCAATGGTTGTTTGAACATATTTCCCGGTGGCTCGATCTTTTGCTTAGATGGAAGTAAGTTGGTCATAATAAGGGAAAGTGTGATGTTTAAATTGAAACACTTCTTTATGAATCTATAAAAAAATGAGAAATCCTTATTAGATATAAGTTTGGTCAAAACAAGATAATAAAGACATGAAATAATTCTTACACTTATATATGAGTTCCACACAGCATCTTCAACAACAACAAGTTGCCTATGCTCGTCCCAACCAAAGCCGCTATTGCCTTTTCCACTGAGCATGTCATAAACGATTATCCAATCCCTTTTCAATGTCCTAATCCTCGATTCGAGATTAGGTTTAGCCTTCAACATAGCATGGGGTAAAACTTTTCTAACATTCTTTCCAACTCATTTAAATAACTGGCCTTGAACCCCGTATCTGCGTTAAAGGTTCCAACATTACGCAGGTCGACTATACAGGCAACCAATGTAGGATCTTCTTCTGGAACCCATTTCCTTTGGTACCTCGAGAATTTTGGGAAGAAGCACTTGATTGTGAAAAGTATGACATAACTATCTTAAGAAAAAAACACAAATTAAAATTAGGTTCGATATTATGAACCAAAAGGTCAACACTTTATAAAATTATAACACATAAGGAATCAAAAGAAAATAAATGAAAGTTGTAATTCAACAAGTCTAGTACAATACATAAAGACAATTTAAACACCACCAAAGTTTCATAAACTAGATACATGAAATAGCATAAACAAATTAGCCTTTTACTATGTTTTAATAAACCTAACTAGTTTCTAGATGTTTTCCATTCATAAAACATTTGATTGGCTAGTTCCATCATCATTCGAGTAGCCCATGCATCTGATGAATGAATATTTATGATATTTGATTCATTATCATCTATCATATTACTAGGTAATCCTTCTTCCAACTCTGCTTCAATAGGATCAAAACTCATATAGGTTCGAATAAAATTATGGAGCAAATAACATGAAATAAGGATTCTATTGTGCACCCTCACAAGATGAAATGATGGACTCTTAAGTATTGCCCATCTAAAATATCCCAAAGCATCTTTCAATAACATTGTGTGCTGAAGCATGTTTCATATTAAAAAATTCTTCTAAAGTACTTGGTTGGTAACCTTGACGCCACTTATTCAAATGATATCTTTGTCCTCTAAAAGGCGCAAGAAATCCCTCACAATTTGTGTAACCAGCATCAACTAGATAACAATAATCTATAAAAGAGGAAAAAGAACTAATTATTATGGTTAATTTATCCAAAAGGGTATGATCTTAAAAATTAATTCAAATTTCTCCAATTTTGCACTTTACCCTGAGGAACCTTTAGTCTATGTCTCCTACTAATGGCATCTCGAAGATCCCATCCATCAGCAATAGAACCTTCCCAACAGGAAAAACATAAACAAAATGCATTTCAAGTGTAACACACCTAACATATTTATTACTATGTCACTTTTTTGGTTCGATATCTAGGTTTATCAGCTGTTAGACCCCTAATCTTGATGTGGGTTCCATCTAAATAAGCAACACCTAAGCAATTCTACATCACATGTATAAAACCTCGGGTTAAGATATATTTAAATCCAAATCAACTAAATTATGTATGACCTATATATGAAACTCACTCCAAATACCTTGAACCATTTCCACCTTGGGTCTGTAGAATTAGCCATAATTGGCTCTGGCTTTTTAAAGAGCACATCTTGTAAGCGTATGACAACATTTAGAACATTGTGAAATGATCTGCTAATGGTTTCCTCGGACCTATTAAAGTGATGCTTGATAACTCGATTTTTAAGGTGATGAGAAATGATAGGTAAAAACATTACTACTTGCTCATCAACAAGCATGTTCCTTGAAGACTTCAGTCCTCCTAAAGTTTGTAACATCTCACATAGTTTTAAAAAAAGTAATTCTATTTATCCTAACTTGTTCAATACAAGTCTCGTCACTAGCATATACAATACAAGCTTTTTCACATAATCTCTTTTTGCATAAAAATCTAAAATATATCATCTAATCATTGGTCTATAATTATGTAGGCTATGGACGACACCCAATGAAACTAATAACCAACTCGCAACTGTACACATTTACAACCATACTGTCACAGCAAGACCAATTCTTTTACGCCTCTCACTTTGTACTATTAAAGGCAAACGAGTCATTACTACAAGATATTAAAGTGTTATATCTTCAAATCATAGTAAAAGGGTTATATTTCTTTAATACTAATATCAATAATAATAAAACAAAATCAAATAGAACTATACATTAAAGAAATAAATTTATTTTTTTCTAAAAACATAAACCCCCCCATTTTTTGAGTGTCAGTCATGCTATGATTTTGGCTCCAGTTCTTGCCAATTAGAGTATCACTGACATTGTGATTTTAGGTTAGTCATGTATACCTTTGTCTTACATTATGGGTTTGGTTCCAAATAGTTGTTGTGTTCTGAACTAGAAGCAGGATTTTCCCATTACTTTGTATCTTTAACAAGTCAGTGGAATCGTTTATTGGGTTTTCCCTATTTACAACCCAAACAACAGTTTGCATGGGGATATTATTATCATATTGATATTCATATATGTGTGTGACTCTGATTGAGAAAGGGTGTCAATTGCAGTTGAAGATTCTGATAAGATGATGAGGAAACAACAAGCAGTGTAAAAATAGAAACTCATTTCCATAGATACATAGTATAAAAACAGATTATAACAAGAATACAACACGTCCTGATGATAAATTTACAAAAATTACAGAAATTACAAAGTAAAATTATAAATTCAAAGCACACAATCAAGCTTAGTTGCAAAATAAAAGCAAACGATATAAGCATAAAACATATTAAAATTGGAGACATGAAACATTGAAATATGAAGTGAATGGCTTGCTTTTTGAACACTAAACCACTTGAAAAATAAACATCAATTAATTTATTATCAGTTTAATTTGTAGTTTATAAGATAAAACGCATAACACAAAAATGGATGAACGAGGTTCTTATGCATGCAATGTTAATTCCCTACAACTTATATAAGCATCATAGTAACAGTGTTATACTACAAGAACAAAAATTGCATAAAGAAAGGGTGATTGTTATTTCTTATACTTCTTGTATGTTTGAATTTAGCTGGTTTAGATAATTCTTTCAATACTGATTGAATATTTACTCTTATCTAGACTTTTGTCTTTATTACTTTTAAGTTCATGAACAATCATATTTTCAAGAACTAGGACTAACTAGTTAAACTAGGAAGGTAAACATTTGCTTGTCATTGGCTTTTGAATGAATTTACATAGTTTTCTATTCATTAAAATGCCAACAAATGAAAATAGCAGTAAGATTGATATTTGATGCTGAACTGTGCTTCATGTTACCACATGTTCAAACAGACTTTACATTCAACCCCGTAAAAGTTTATTTCTAACACCCCTTGAAATTGAAGAAAAGAAATTCTAACCACATTTTCGTGACCTTTCTAGTTACGTTTATTAGATTTAAGAGAGTATAGATAATGTTAGTACTAAATGGAGAGGAATATATACAAAATACTCGAATCGTTCTCATCCAAAACACATCTACTAATGTGGTGAATACGTTATTTCCCCCCAATTTAATCATCAATGAAAAGAAGCCAACAACATATATTATAGTAGCCATTTATAACTCCCAAAAGAACTGGTATAAGAAGTAAATCAACATTGAAAACATTCTTGCATGCCAATGATGAACAAGTACTCTGCAAATTGAGGGATTATACGTAAAAGCCAATACCACTTAATGAAAGTTATTACCATTTACCACAAGAAATACATCGTCCAAGGATCATCATAAAGAATTAATTAAATGTATTGCATTTAAGGGCAAAACTAAATCTAATGGCTGCGGTGCGACATATTAATGATTAAAGCCACCATTCTGGACTAAGATAATAACTAAGCAAACCGAAAGGACCAACAAGCACTCTGTAAATTGGGGGAAGCACACACAATGGCCAATCTCTCTAAATGAAAACTATTACCTACTTCCAATAGACTCCATTTCGTAAAGTCCATCATGCAAAATTCATCAAAAAAAATAGTGCAACACTACAAGAACAAAAATTGCATAGAGAAAGGGTGATTGTTGTTTCTTATACTTCTTGTATGTTTGGATTTAGCTGGTTTAAATAATTCTTTCAATGGTGGTTGAATATTTACTCTTATCTAGACCTTTGTCTTCATTACGTCTTCATTACCTTTAAGTAATGAACAATCATATTTTTAAGAACTAGGATTAACTAGTTAAACTAGAAAGGTAAACATTTGCTTGTCATTGGCTTTTGAATGAAATTTACACAGTTTTTTGTTGATTCAAATGTTATGGTAGATATTTGAGGTATGTGAAAGTTATATTGATAAAATTCAAAGTATTGATATAATTAAAAATAAACATTGGTTTCCTAGTATCTATGATATGCATGGAGCAAATGATCATTTATGTATGCATATTCTTAGACCATTGTTATGTCATTATATGCATCAACTTTGTTGTGGACCATTAGCATTTCTCATTTCTCATATATTATATCAAACTTTTAATACGATCATAATAACATTTCTTCAATCGATGAACATGAAACCTAGAAATCAAAATCAAAATCAAAAAGTAAAAAACCTATTAAGACATACATACTTATTAATTCGACAACTGTAAGTTAAATGATCATTCATTGCAAAAAAAAAAAAAACAGTTCACCATTTTTTTTCATTTAAAAACATAGTTCACATTCTTGAAAGTGAATTACATTAAAAAAATGGTATAGAATGAGATGAGAAAGTTTGAAGAAGATGAGAGAAAAGGGGTAAAAAAAGCAAAAGCTTAAACCAGCATGGGCTATGGGTTGGTTGACAAGAATCTGAAAAAAAAAGAATAGTCCCAATTTACTTTTGTGTTAATGAATAAGAAAGAAGAAATTAAAGAAGGGAATTTGGAAATTTACCCAGTGATGGAAACAACCATCGGCAATGGAAGCAAAGTTGTAACACCCAAATACCGTAACCATCTCCGATCTAGGGTCTCAGAGTTTACAGAACTTTTCGTGTCTCTTTTTTTTAAAAAAAATACATACAAATCAATCACAATTTATTTAATTACAAACTTGCAACTTAGAATACTAACTCCATTTAATCTTACACATTCATTTACTACCTTTCAATCAATCAAGAATCAAATTCAACCACACAAGAAGTTAGGAATCACGTACGATATTTTCCATCAGGGATCACATGACCCTGTGTTTCAAACACACAACCTTCACCACTAGCTAACCAAACTATAACCCAAACATACTCATTACATCACAAGAAGGAATTAATATTCATATCACATATCATGACATCTATATTCCATATCAACATAATATCACAATATCATCCAAGTTACATTAATCATTCTTATATCATTGTATAGTACCCAAACCCAACACCATCATAAGTTAGGGTTCCGAGGTCACATGCGTTCATTCCTCAAATTGTTACCTATTCAAATCTTATTTCAACATCATTCTTGATTTAGTAAATATAAACATTTATAATTCATCATTCTTATTTTGTTTATCAACTCAATAAGGGTAAAAATGTCATTTCCAAAATTCTGCGAGACTTCTACCGATATCTGTTAGACATGTATCACTAGAAGTCAGGTCAGTAAATAATTAAAAATAATTACGATTTTCTACCGATAGTGGTAATGGTTCTATCGATACAATGATGACTTCTACCAAAATAATGCATGCTTCTACCGGTACTAAAAACCCAGAGAGCTAAGAAGTTTTACCCTACAACACTTCTACCAATACAAGTACTCAAACTACCAATACTACTATGAACAGAACTACCGATGCTTCATATGTTACTACCGGTACAATGTAAGTCAGTAACCATCCTCTCTCCTATTTTGTACTTCTACCGATACATGCAAGAATCCTACCGAAACAAGTATGCAAAATTCAATTATTCACACAAGTCCTCAAGTTTATCAATCATCATTCAACACAAGACTCTTATTCAAATTTTCATCTTGCAAAATCTATACATGACAATACTTGTTTCATCATATAACACAAAATACAATCAATCAACACAAGGATTCTTAAATTCACATGTCAATTCATTACAAAACACATTCGCTTAATTACAACATCAAGCAAGCATGTAAGTTTAGTTCAATAAAGAAACCAACAATCCAAAAATCAAGCATTCAAGGGTAACATCATCCCTAGTACATGTCATATAGTCAAGTGATGAAAAACTACCAAACGAGCTCTACGATAGTGTGATTTCTTTAAGATGATCCTATCTTCAAGCAACAACAATCTACAGAACAACAACAATTTCTCTGGTAAGCTTTATAGCTTAGTAAGTTCAAAAAGTCTAAAGGAGTTACCAACATATGCATAAAGCATTTATAACTCAATCGAGCTGGAATAACCCAATGCTTCCTCGAGCCATTTAGCATTTCAAATTCCTTGTCTGTATCATTACTGTTACCAGTACCCAATGCTGCTCACATGAGTTGTCGAGGACTCGCAACATATGCGGTACCCCAGTCATCGGTACGGTGTCTATCTATATAATTGTCACATAACGATGCTGCTCATACGAACTGTCGGGTATATGTACTTATGCATAAGTCCTAGCCATCATAGGGCCTATAATCCATTCTAGGATTCATATCCTTTTTTTGACTCACGATGCTGCTCACACACGAGCTATCGAGGACTTGCAACATATGTCATACTTCAGCCATCGCGTAAGTTTCAAATCATCGACTAAAAGCTTGATATCTCTTTCATTCATTTATTTTTCATCTTTCTCAATTTCACGTACATAACCTGTTCTGCAACAATCATAAAGAATACAAATAATGTACTATTTAAATGCATATTTAACGTTACGAACTTATCGGACGAAATTGCAGTTAAAGTGAATTCCAAGGACAAATCTGTTATTTTTCCCTTTCTCATGATTAGTGACATGATCTTGATCTATTACAATAATTTTATTTAATTATTTAAAACAACATGAATTTTTATTATTTTATGCAAATAAGCCTTTTTGGTATTTTTACAAAATTACCCTTAACTTTTCACTTTTATTCAATTTAGTCCTTTAGCTCAAAACTTACAAATTAACCATTTTTAAATAAAATCAAGTTCAACCGAATATCATAAATTTCAATAAAGCCCATATTTGTTTTTATTTACCTCAAGTCCTTGTACTTTTACTATTTTCATATTTTAGTCCTTAAACGTTAAAATCATCAAAAACTACTTTACAAAATAGTCAAATCTAACAACTACGCTCATAAAACTTCCTTAAAATTTCAAGAAACAACTCATTCATCAATGGAAAGTTTCATAACATTTGACAAATTTACAATAAATCCCCGAGTTAGCTAGATCAAGTTAAAATGAACTAAAAAACATAAAAATCATTAAAAACGAGCAAGGTTTGCTTAACAAATCAAAGGCCTAAGATTGGATGAATACTCCCTAGCTTCAACCACAGTGGTTTCGGCTTTGAAAGAAGGAATCAAGAAGATGATAACTTTTTTAACCTTTGTTCTCCTTTATTTTATTTACTTTATTTACTAATTTACCAATTTAACTTTTAATACTCATTAATAACTTACCAAATTAATGACATATACCGTCCAAAAAAAATAAATGGCTAAAATTCCCTTAAAATAAACCCCTCTATTAACCCTTTTAAACCATTAGAAATTAACTTTTACAGTTTTACGTTTTAATCTTTTTTCTTTAATTACTAATTAATAAGAATCTAATAGCAGTTAACCACAAAATTAGATAATTCCACATCATTTCTATTATTAAACCATTTAAGGAGGGTCCAATTACACAATTGTCCCTTCAATTTTATTAAATTCAAACTAAATAAATTTATTTCAATTTAACGTTAAACTAATTAGGACTTAATGAAAAAATAACCTAAAAGTTAGTGGATAGTAGTCATGTCACCACCGCTTGGACTTTTTGACCATGGTTTAATAACCATTTTGGTCCCTTTACTAATTTTAATCTATTGCAATTAACTTTTACCTCTTTTACAATTTACTCCTTTTTCCTTAATTAAGCAATTAATCATCAAAATTATCCAACCAAACTTCGATTCACATATAATAAAACTCTATAAATATTTAATAAAGATATTTACGACCCTTAATTTCATAAACGAGGTCTCGATACCTCATTTTCTAAAAGCCGCTTGACTTTTGAACCAAACCACTTATACTAACTTTTAATTCAATAATTGAAATTCTTCAATTCAAAAAAGAATTTCAAAATTCCATATAAAATTATTATTGACTTATTTAATTTAAACACTCATTTAAAAAATTTTTCTCGTCGGGTTTGTAATCCCAAAATCACTGTTTCCGACACTTACAAAAGTGGTCTAAAATTCAAACAAAAATATGAAATACAAAGAAAGTGAACAGCAAATTACCTGATAATGGTAATAGGTTTGCCTCCAACTTTGTTACTCACTGTAACAGGAGCATTTAGAGAGAAACGAAGAAGAAAGATGAAAGGAGATTTTTGTCTTAAAAAATATTAATGTTATTACAGACGACAAAAAATAGCCAATTCAAAGCCTTATCTACTGAATGGGTATTCAATGCTCACCCGTAATAGAGGCCCACATGGAATATGGATTCGACACTAAAAAATGAACCAAACAAAGGAAACATTGTTTAATTTATATACGCTTGGAATCGAATCCTTAAATCACGTCAACCAAACGTGACGTTAGTCGTATAAAGAGTTTCTAACATTTTCCACAAGGCAGATGGGGTTTTCTCCATTAATACCTCATGCAATACCCTATTCACGAGGCACAATTGGATTGCAGACATTACCTTTTTATCAAGCTCTCCTCATTCTGTCTGATCTAGATTTTCAGGCTTTTTCCCGATAATGACCCTTTTCAGGCCGGCCTGAACTAGAATTATCATCATCTGAACTTGCCATAGATTGAAATTTGTGACACCATCGAACTTCTCAATGTTAAACCTTGTTGCTGCCATTTCTGAATGGGTTGATCTACGAAAATTGAACTAGCTCTAATACCACTTGTTACGGATCGACCCGATTAAACAACGAATAAGTAAATAGCAGGAGAAATTGAGAAATTGAACACATATATTTAACATGGAAAAGTCCCCCCAAAGAGGATAAAAAACCACAGATAAATATAATTTTACTATAATAGTAAAAGAATGGAGAGTACAAAAGGCAAAGATAAAAACATAACCCCGAAACCCGAAAACAGAGAACCTTCAAAACGTAAATACAAAATTCTCTAAAAGTGTTATGAGTTCTAATCTTTGATGAGTGTATTTTCTAAGGTTGTAAAAGAGCCTATTTTATAAAATAAAATTCATAGGTCAAATATAATAAATAATCTATATATAATCAGAGTTCTACTAAAACAATAATAGAGTTTAACTGAAATTAATCTCTCAAATTTGAATGAAAGCAGTTCTATTAACAAAAACAAAAAACAGAAATATGAAAGATAAATTGATGAAAATGATTCCATTAACAGTACTCAATGACTTCTCTATAACAAGAGAATGATTGAATGAAACTATGATTCCATGTCATCTCTATCCCTTTTCAATAGGAAAATGACAAATTAGATTTTTCCTCTTGATTTTTAGAATATTAGTTGGATTTGAATTTTTCAAGAGAAAAAAGTTGAAAAACAGGAGGAAAAATCTGATTTATCATTCTCTATTAGAAAAAGATATGAACGACGTGAAATCACAATTTCATTCAATCATTTCTCTTTTTATAATATTAGATGTGAGGTGTATGATAAAAACTTTAATATTATTCATTTATCATTGTGCTGGCTGAAGTTTGAGATATTATTTAATGCTATTATTTTTTTATTAATCTAGACCAAATCTTACCGAAGACTATGATAATGACACATTAATTGTTTAAATCCTCCTTTTAGGTTGCAAGACGCAATAAAAAGGCAGCAATATTTTGGTCAAAAGTAATGTCTGTCATTTACTATCTAGGTTAAAAGAAAGAAAAAAAAAACAACAAAAACGTTTACTTCTTAGGTTACGGGTCAAATTAATAATATTATAGTTAAAAAGGATAAAGAAAACTAAAAATTAGTTTTCTAGAAAATTATAAGTTGATGTAACTTGTAATTATTTAAATTTTAGTAATCAAGATGAATTATACTAATAAAATTTGGTTTATTAGCAAATTGGTCCCTAAAATATATCTCAATTTTCAAATTAGTATTTAAATATTTTTTTTTCATTAGAAATGATGCTTAAATTATTAATTTTGTCTCATATATTAATAATAATGTGTCATGTGTTATGTTTTTATTAGTTGATATTATTTTTTAAATAAGTTGAGAAATTGATAATTTAACTAATATTTCTGATACAAAATCTTTTAAAATTAATTTGAGAATTTGAATATAGTTTAATGGTAAATGTAACTAACTATGAAATTTTAGTCTTTTGAATTTGTTTCTAAGCTCAAAAGATATTTTATTACAATTAAGCTAGTTAACATTTACTCAAAAACTAAATATATATTATACAAATTTTATGCTTGAAAAATGAAAGTAATTTTTTTAAGTTAAAATATCTTACATATCTATTTTATGATTCATGAAGATTAATTATTTTAAACTTAATTTTTAAAATTCCATAATATTTCTCAAAAAATTTACAAAAAAATAATTATTTAAAATTTCATATTTACATTAACATAATATTCTAAATATTTCAATTTTATTTTTATTAAAAACAGAAATTAAAATATGAGACAAACTCAATGTTTAAATTTAGTTCTTACTCGTGTTAAATTTTATAATTAAATTTAACTAAATATTTTTTTATGTTGTGATCGTATGCTAACCTAAATTCTTTTTAATTATTTATTATAGGTTTTGATCATATATGTTCTTTTTTAACAATGCCTAGAATTATTTATAGCTCTTTCCCCATCCCATAAATAGGAGGATAATACGTTTCAGTGCACTTAGACTCACGTTCTCCTATATTGTCAACCAGTGGCGGAGCTCAGGGGGCCATGGCCCCCAAAGTTTAATTTTTTTCAATTTAGTCCTTTGTAAATTTACACTATGATCTTTCCAAAAATATAAGTAGACCCCCCAATGTTTAAGATTTTTGCAATTTTCCCCTTTGTATATATAGCCCTCCTAAAAATATAGTGGACTCATCCAATATTTTTATAGGATTAAAAATAATATTAAAAAATCATTCTTGATAAAAACAAAAAGAAAATCTTCTTGAAGAAACTAAATTACTCATAATGACTTTTGAATGATATTTTTATTAAATAATAATAATTTAATAGTTATTTAATAGTTTACTTAACATAATAATTTTATAAGCAATATAATATATATATATATATATATATAAAGAAAAGATGAAGAGACTTTTATCATCTTTCTTTTTCAAATTTTATAAGTAATATAATTTCTTTATCATTTTTCCTCCAAATTTGAAGTATAAGGTATGTTTTTCTTCAAACTTTCATTGATTTTGAATCTTTGAAACTTATTTTACATATATGTACCGATAATTTTTTGTTTTATCAAGTGTATTAAAAGCTGTCATTAAAAGATATTGATGAAACTTGAAAGCTAATAAAATTAAGTGAAATGTGTATGTTTTTGGATGGAAAATGATTAGGAGACTGTTTCTAACTTGTTAGAAGTGTAAAAATGAAAAAAATAACTAGATAATGTTATAGTAAGTTTCGACCAAAGTGAAGGGAAAGAAGAAAACCTTGGTCACTTTGTTTAAAATTATGTCAAATAATAGCTTGTGAAGTAATGAGCATTCCTATGAAAACGGAATAAAAAATGGTTAACTGATTCGAAAGTTATATGAATTTTGGATTAAGAAACTTAAGTTGTCAACTTGATAGACATTTATATTCAAGCTTGCCATTAGTAGTTGATTTACTATATCCAGCTATATTAATTTTATTTTTATGATTTTGA
This sequence comes from Gossypioides kirkii, assembly GCA_005610355.1. Classification (NCBI taxonomy): domain Eukaryota; kingdom Viridiplantae; phylum Streptophyta; class Magnoliopsida; order Malvales; family Malvaceae; genus Gossypioides; species Gossypioides kirkii. The sequence continues at coordinate 39,047,923 of CP032253.1, read as the reverse complement.
ATGATTTAATTAATATTTAAAAGATTATGTTTTGAATTGAAAACTAAGATTTCAATTATAAAATTAATAAATTATTGATTTTAAGTTTAATTTGAATATTATGATTTTGAATGGTTGAACAAGCACAAACATGAGTATGTTTGATTAAAAGCAAAAATTTTATATTATGCGATTATGATTTGAATATGAAATGAAATTGAAATGAGAATTAAAATGAAAATAGAAATGAATGTTATAGTCATTTTACTTTCTTTTTTTTTATAATTTTATAAATTTAAATTTTAAGTCGATTACAAAAAATAAAGAAGGTAAAGATAATTGATATTTTTTTAAGAGGAAATGTAGTGATTCTTGTGATGCTAGTCAACTGCTTCTTTCGAATCGACTGTTTATATGTTTAAATCGACTGTTACATAAAACTTCTAATTTTAGCTTCCCCCAAATTAATATCCTGACTCCGCCACTGTTGTCAACAATATCAATGCCATTCAAACTAAGGTTGTGTTTGTTTGCCCGTAAAAGCTTTTACAGAAAATGTTTTCCATGTTTTCCAATGTTTGTTTGCCTGAAAATGATTTACCATTGTAAAATCTTCTCCAAAACACGGGAAAATGATACATGCTTTTAGGAAAATGTCTTACCCTTTCTTTTTCGGTAAGACATTTTACAATCGATTTCTTTTCACATTTCAGGACTTTGCTAAACTCTATTCTCCTTCCTCCTTTCCCCTTCCCCTTCCTCCTTCGTTTCAATTTCAACCCAGGATTCTTCCTCACATTTTCCAAGCGAACACACTTTTGCCGGTGTCGTGATTTAGCATTCCATCGTCCCAAAACACGTTGATTCGACGAGAGTTGAGGGAGAAGATATTTTTTTTTGTTTTTGACTTTCTCGCAACTCTTTCACTGGTTTCACTCTTCAGCAGCTCACTCTGACGGAAATTATTGGTTTTGGAATGGGAGTTCCTTTTAGACTTTTGCTTGGATTCTATTTATTCATTTACTCTAAACTTAAAATTATTCATGTAAACACAATTTTTTTTAAAAATTGGCTTAGAGTACGTAGCATACACGCATGTAACTCCACAAGGGAATCATATGAAGAAACCATCGGAATCCTGGTTTGATGTTTCGTAGTGTCAGACAATTTTGCTGCTTTTGTTCTTTCTGTTTATTTGGAATTCCTTCAAGTTGTTGAAGTTTCCTCTAATAGGTTGTGGTTGGACATCTTCTTATCCCCACTTCGCCCAAATTTTATAACCTACTTTTTATATTTCACCAACTTCTCAATCATATCTCACCAAAATTTGGAATTTGCTATCCAGCTAATTGTATGAACTATTTGTTTAACACTGAGCTGATTTATGTTAGAACATATCAAAATAGTATGCTTATAGATTGTGGAGTCAGGGCTAAACAACTTGTTCCTTTTTTGCTGACTATAATTGACAGAATTGGGTAAAAGAAATGGCTGCACATGTGAAGTCCATTGATAATCATCAGCTACTAGAAATAGGACTTAAAGGATGTTATGGGGAATCCATGCCAGAGAAGAAACAGTTTAATCCAAATAGCTATTCCATTGGGACCGACTTCATTTCCAATAATCAGATCCTCGATGTCGATTTTGCTACTATCCATATATACCTTGAGCAATGGTAATATCACTATTCATTTCAGTAGCTGTTCTTCATGGGGGGATTAAAACTAATGTCTGTTATGATTAAATGCTGCAATTGCAGGTTACCATCGACAAATTCAAGCGAAGAGGCCCAGCTTGGTTTTGTAGACAAATGGATTGAAGCCCATACCATGGACTACAATTCAGTGCTGAAAAAACCATTGGTAATAGGAGATTTGGCAAGTCTTTCAAGCTGCCAGAGTACAGCTTAGAGAAAAGAAACGAGTATTTCCAGAGGATTTACAGAGCAATCTACAGCAGTGCCAGGAAAGGGGGATCATGTGACGGTGGGCTGTTTTTTGCATCTCTTGAGCCTTGGAATGGAACATGGGGATGGTTACCAAGTTGTGTTGGAATAGAGCCCTTCCACTGCTTCTATCATTGCTCAACAGTCTCGATTGCTATCATCTCTCACTTGAACTTCACAATAATTCCTTAATAAAAAATACATTGTTACATTACTTCAAAATTTCGTACTATATAGTTATATGATGGTTGCAGAGAACTTTTTCAAGAAAGGGGTGATTTTTCAGATATAGGGTTCTAAAAAAATTGAAATTTGTTTTGTTTGTTATCTATCTTTTATTGTCTTGTTTTTAGTTGTCCTAATTCTTGGCAGAACACTCAAGCTTATGTAGCTGCTGTAAATATGGACAAATATCAATATGCAGGCTTTAAAGTGGGCGAACCATTAATACCTTGACTCCCATAAAAAACCTACATTACATTACAGGTTTCTATAAAATAATAGGTTTGCATGAGTTTTGATTTATGTTCATTATAGCAAGTTGAGTTTTTCCTTTTAGCTTTTCTTTGATGAACAAACTATAATGTTTCTAACACTACTGTTTTATTTTTCGATTCCCTTTGGGTCCATTGTTTGATCCTTTTTTTGTGTGTTCTTATAAATTTAATGTTGTTTTTGTTTGTAATAGGCTGGGGTTTTTTTGTTTGAAGTTCATGAGCATGAACAGTTGTTGAACTTATGCAGATAGTTTTTGTCTTCTTTAGATGACGATCCATAGGGATCATGTTTGTGAACTTGACATGTGAAACTATAGACAAATTTTTAGTTTATTTTGCATTTATATCTTGTTAAGGTTATAGATACTGAGTTCCAATTCTCAATAGATTTGGTTAATCTTGCATTTTGATATGATTAACCCATTTTTTAACATTAATTTGCCATATCATATTTCTCCAATGAAAGGTATCTTAGATATTGCTTTTTAGTTGTTCTTATCAATTGTAAACTAGTAATACATATTTTGAAATATTGTGGCTTTTCTGTAAGAATGAATGAATGGATTATGGCTAGATATATTTCTAAAGCTATTATATTTCAATTTTTGTCAACTCCTACTTCAATTTCACTCAGTTGTCGATTAGTTCATAGGTAGTTGGTTAGATAGTCATGACTCCTTCCTCAAGTTAGGAAGATGGAAAGGGGCATTCAACTATGGGCTAAGATCTTGATGCAATTTGTTTATATTTGTTAGAAATTACATCTTATATTTGTTTATATTAATAGATGGTTAGAAATTACAACTTATATTTGTTTATCACTTTATTTTTAGCTCCAGGCTCAACTCTTAACTTATTATTCTAAGATAACAGTTGTTGGAGCCTAATTTTGACTTGGCCCAACACTTAAACTATAATTGAGTCCAAATTTTAATTTATTTTAAATTTAAACTCATTTTGAGTTTGAATTTACTTTAAATTTAAATTTAAAGGTCCTACATACAAGCCCAAATTAAAAAAGTCCAAATCTTAGCCCAAATCAAATCCCAAACCCATTCTACAAACCCAAGTAGTCTACACCAAGCCCAATCACCCAAATTTAACCCAAACCCAAAGCTTTTTATAAACTTTAACCTGTTACACCCAAAAGGCCCAAACCCAAACAAAGAAGTAAAACCCTAATCAGCAACTTGTGCTTGTCTACCACCTCCTTCTCACCCAATCAAAGGCCACCACGTCACCATTGACCATCCTCAGCCTCTCAGGGCATGCCACGTCAGCAACCAAGTTGCATTACCAGCAACTTGCCTCTGCACCACCACCACTGGTACTTGCAAGAAGAAAAGACAAGAGTTTAAGTGCAAAAAATAAAATTTAATCATTGTAATTGGGGTTATAAAACGAGATCAAAACAAATTGTAAGGGGGCTCTCCTTTTTGAAAAAAACGAGCATTGAAAATATATACAAACAACTTTGAAATTCATAATCAGCACAAACAAAAATAGGAAATATACAGATTAGGAAAGCAGAATCGACGCATCTTAAGTGAAGTTAGTCAAGTATATTTTAATTATTGTTTGCTTGTTTGCTGAGGTTTGAGGTTTTTCATTATATATATAATTTATCATATTATTAATGTGGTTATTAATATAATGTAATAAATGGCTTTATTAAATGCATGTCATTAAATAAATAATTAATAAAATATTTATTAAATAATAATAATAATAAATGAAATAAAAAGAAATCGAAAAGATATACCTTGACTTGGTTGTCACTGTCGTCGCAACTCTAACCGATGCCCCCGATCCTTCCCACAGTTGCGAAGGATACGCCAAATACAGTAGATTTACAAAAACGGGGATGTATTAATCACAAAAAAATATACATATGTGAAGCAGATCTAAAAAAGAGATGAATAACAAAGAACAATCGCGAAACTTTTCCTTTTTTTTTCGAAAATCTAAAGAGGTCTAATTTGAATCTAGACCCACTCGTCTTTTAAAAAAATATTTTTGGAACAGAAATACTAAAGAAAAATCGAGATCTAGTTATTTTTGGCATTTGGACATTTGAAAATCCCTGATTTTTAAAAAAAAAATATATATAATAAAAATGGAAAGTTTTACCTGAAAGCCGCCGTGGACGGCGGTCGGACGGTACCGAATATGGTGAAGTACGGCAGATCAACGATTGGCAGTGCTACGGTGGCCGGAGTTCGACCCTTGGCTGGACAGGAGAAGTCTTTAGAGAAAAAAGGAGAAAGGGGGACCTTTTTTTAAAAAACAAATGGCTAAAGTATTCTTTTTCCTAAAAAGTTGGCCTTATATAGGCCCTCAAAACGGCGCCGTTTTAAGGGTTGAATTTTAGCCCCAAAACGACGTCATTTTGAGCCAGACCCGTTTCAGAGCCGACCCGTTCTTCAGGATCCGCATGTTTTTACTTAATGGTCTATTTCTGCAACTGGTCCTTCCTCCTTTTTCTAAATTTCCAATCAGGTCCTTTTTGCATTTTTAATTTATTTTAAATTTACCCAACAATTTTAATTATGTTACAATTTGATCCCCCAACTCTCTAGAAGCCTCAGAGGCTGCCACGTGTCTTATTTTTGGTTTATTTATGCAATTGGTCCTTCCCTTTTTTTTGTTTCAATTTTATCTTTAAATCAAATTTTGTTTTATTATAAATTGGCCTAGGAATTTTAAATGATTTTCAAATTAGTCATTTGACTTCAGAATGCATACGAGGATGCCACGTGTTCCATTTTTTTGGTTTTGTTACCCAAAAGGTCCCTGAATTTTTTAAAAATCACGATTTGACCCCTAAACTTTCCAAAAATTATATTTTGACCCCCAAACTTTTTCAAAATCACATTTTTACCCCCAAACTTCACAAAATTACCATTTTACCCTCGAACTTACAAAAAATCACTTTTTTGCCCTTAAACTTCTAAAAATTACTATTTTACCCTCGAAAATCCAAAAATATCATTTTGACCCCGAACCTTCCAAAAATTACTATTTTAGACCCCAAACTTTCCAAAAATTACCATTTTTACCCTCAAATTTCCAAAAATTCCATTTTTGACCTCGAACTTTCCAAAAATTACCATTTTACCCTCGCATGTCCAAAAATTACATTTTTGGCCTCAAAATTTTCAAAAATTACTATTTTACCCTTGAATGTCCAAGAATTACATTTTTAACTTCGAACTTTCAAAAAATTACCATTTTACCCCCGAATGTCCAAAAATTACATTTTTGGTCCCCGAATTCCCAAAAATTACCATTTTGCCCTAAAGTGTCCAAAAATTACCGTTTTACCCTCGAACTTCTAAAAATTACCATTTTACTCTCGAGCATCCAAAAATCACATTTTTGACTCTGTTTGTTTTGCTTTTCTTTCTCTTCAATATTTATATTTAGATTTTTATTATTATTCTTTCGTATTTTGTATTCTCTTATTTTTGATTTTTGTGTATGTAATTATCTGCTTAACTATTTTCTTTTCGTGTTATTTAATCTTCGTTATTAATTGTTCATTTATGCTTAATTCAAATGCTCGTTTTCAAATTTACTTTTACGTACAATCGAGGCAATGTCCTTTTCATGTGGAAATTTCGAAAAATCATGCCCTAACGTGCAGGGTGTAATTTTTCGTATAATTCACACGAATCGAATATCCTTTTCCAAGCTTCTTTAAAATGCCTTTTAATTTCGAAATTTCGAGAACGTCGTGCCCTAACGTGTTGGGCACGACTTCAATTCTCCGCGAAAGTCAAAACAAACGGGCATTCTTTCTTCAAATCTTTTTTAGTCATGTGTTCGAGGATCGTATTTTAAACTCAATACGAAATTTAGAGTTCTCAATATATATATACAGATAATTTTAAAACAAAAACGAGGCAATATCCTTTCGTGTGAAGACTTCGAAAAACCATGTCTTAACGTGCTGGGTGTGATTTTCGTATAATTCACGCAATCGAATATCCTCTTTAAAGTCTTTCAAAATGTCCTTCAATTTCGAAAGTTCGAGAACGTAGTGCCCTAACGTGTTGGACACGACTTCCAGTTCTCCTAAGAAATTTGAAACACATGAACGATTTTCCTCAAATAGGATTTTTTTTTGAAATCATGCAAAGTTTTTAAAAACAAAGATCATATTTTAAATTTAACTTGAGTTTTCAAATGTTTAACAAACCAAGACCCGAAAATAATCAATGTGGCACCAATTTTGGGCGAGTGAGGGTGCTAATCCTTCCTCATACGTAACCGACTCCCGAACCCATTTTCTGGATTTCGAAGACCAACTTTTTTTTCAAAGTAGATTTCAAATGTTTTGTGGTGATCCAATCACACCACGTAAAAAGATTGGTGGCAACTCCCATTTTTTCATCATTTAAAATACCCATTTTTTATTTTTAAATATTGTTCGAAACTTATTTGTTTTCCCGAAAAATAAACGTTTCGACAGCTTGGCGACGTCACTGGGACTTTTTTTAATAAATGAGAGTCAAGCCAAAATTGATTATTTTCGGGTCTTTTTTGAAAACTTTTAAAGTTTCGATTTTGTTTAATATACGATCCTCGGCATTTTTGTGTGATGCTATATTGTGTTGATACTGCTAGTATAAGCTTGCATCCATATGCATTTGGTACTAACCTTTTAGTGGAAGCAGGAAACTACTCCTTCGTGAGGTCTTCACCTCCGTGCAGGATAGTGAATCGCTTTCGGGATTACATCCGTACCATGTTTTCATGAAGTTTTCACTTTCGTGCAAACATGTAAGAAATGTGTCCCCCTAAATCGAACTTATCCGTATGAGCCTATAATGGGTGAGGATTGAGGAATCTGCTGGTTTGGGTACCCTTTTACTCTAGAGCCTAAAACTACATTTAATGAGCCGTAAGAACTTGCCTTAGAAGGAGTTATACGGAACCTTTTAGCAACTATCTAAGACGAGTTCTTAGGTTCTTTGTTTTATACTTGTATATTAATACTAATGTGTTCTGCTAACGTGTTTTATTTTGTCTCTTTTGTTTGCATTGCATCATCATACAAGAAAAGGTGTTGATTTAAATTCAGTTACCAAATAGGCAGTTTCATCATGGGGGACGAATTTCTTAATAAAGTGGAAGATAACATGGCTTTACGCTTATGGTCGAAGAAAGCACAAAGTTAAAGAAGATTTAGAAGAATAAAAAAGGATTACCCAAATTCAGATCAAGATCCTTGAAAGGAATTAAGAAGCAAGTGAAGGAGACTTTCCATAAGCTTAGAGACATGTTTGAGATAAATATTATGCAAATGATGAAAAGGCGACTGATCACATGCGAGCATTAGTCATCATAGCCGATATGTTGAACATGCAATATGAATCCAAGCGAGGATGAAAATTAGCCAGACTTCTAGGAAGATCAAAGCTCTAGACCATAAGGCAAAGCTGTATGTAATCTGTTTTATGTGGAGAATTTTGTCTTCTAGAGAAGTTGTTCTAATGGGATTGAATTCAAAATCAATGCCTTTTCTTATGCATACATGCATTCATAAGCAGCACATTTTTGCATTTAATTCCATAAGTGGAACTATGCTAAACCTTTAGTGGTTACACGAATAAGGTAAGAGACACAGTTATATTTTTGCTTTTAACTGCAATATATTTTGAATCTGTTTGCATTGCATTTACATCAAAAAAGGTGTTGATTCATGTTCTATTGTCAAATAGAGAACTGGTCATAAGAAAATGAATTCCTTGATAAGGTAGAAGTCAACGTGGTAGTGCGTATATGTGGTCAAAGAAAAACAACAACAAAAGGGTGATTGCCTGTCAAAGGGGCATATATCAGAGTTTTAGGGTTACACTCAAATACATGAAAGCCATAACAGTTTGCTAGAGATGAAAGAAGTATGGAAGACAAAATGAGACAGATGTTCAAATTCGAATATGTTGATTTGCCTTACTCACTCAAGCTTAGTTGCTTCACTTTCATAAACATGAACATAAGGAAGAGGAATACGTTACGTTGCCCGAGGATTCAAAAATCATAAGACCTATTCTGAATGAGCGAACATTGGGTTGCAGCCCTGATCAAGGAAAAAGGGGGTAACAAGTACATCACTTTGAAAAACCCGCAAGACACAATGCACCTAGAGGCGAGAAAGAATGTTGACATCTTCGTTTCAAATGCATATGAAATAGTCGATTTCCTTAAAGTTTCGAGGCACGTAGAGCACACGGTTACAGATTCATTTTATCAACGTAATAAGAAAATCATGTTCTAACAATCTTAACCACTAAACACTTATCGAACAAAAGGCAAAAGAAGGTGTATTGGTGCACAACTTTTTGCTAGTATGGTTCCGTGGCCTTTTTTTGAAAATTGAAAAGTCTTTTGTTGAGTATTCTTTGAGAACTATTCTTTGTTGATGGAATTTATGCCTAGAAGATATCGCCTAAGAAAATTAGAAATAAACGAGGAATAACTCTAATGCTCTTAAGGGCAAGTCTAAGATAGGGACCATGTCGCAAGCAAGGATTTGACTCAAGTACGAGAAATGGCTAACCACTTGTAGACTTTAGCCATTCAAGACCGACACCTTGGACTGGAAATCAAGATCAAACCAGAGCAAATTAGCTTGGAAGATTAAGACTTTGAGCATTAAGGCACAACCATACATGCATCTGCCTTATGTATAGGAATTTGTTTTCTAGTAAAGTTGTTCTAAACAGAATTGAACTAGAACAACGCCTTTTTGCATGCATTTACCATTCATTTGCATTGCACTTCATGCATTAAATTTCAATGAAATCCCTCATATTTGAAACACTCGTGTGAGAGAGAGTCATCAACCCTAAATGAAAGCTGAGAGGAAACATGATAAATCAAGATGGGGAATGATAAAAATCTAAGAAAAAGTCATGTGGAGAGTGGAACCAATTGAGAGTTCATCCCTACACCCTCGGAAGTGTTTTGGACAACTAGACTGTGGAGGAGCTTCTTGTAGTTTTTGGGCTTTTCTAGAAAAATAATCAGAACACACTTATCACTCTAAGACCGAGAGTAATAGGGATCCTTTTATAAAGGGCACATGATCACTGTCTTTTATTTCGATGAAAATAATGCATTTCTTATGTCTCACTTGGTAAACATCTCGTATTGGTTTTTCAGCCAAATAGTTGTTATTCTTAAATCATTCTCTTACCCATATGTTAGATCCCTTGATATCAAAGACACGAGCGACACTGCTGTTGACTTAGACCCATTTGAGTAAGACATGTGTCCAGAAAAACTTTGAGGTTTTGAAAATGATAAAGAATGTAACTTATCTCCCAATCTGCTACGGACTATTGAGCAAGACATGAAACAAACATCACCTTGAAGAGTTGTGATTTTAAGTGAGAATCGAGAAATGTGTCTTCGTAGAAACAAGGTAAGTTACCTCGAGAATCCAAAGGTCTTTGCATGATCCTATCAAACCATGCTAGGTTTAAGGAACCAATGTCGTGACACACAGGCTCCCTTAAAAGGAAGAATGCAATCAAATTCAATAGAAACTTAAAAAATTGAGGCTCGATGTGTTATCAAAAAGAAAATAAAAAAGAGAAAAAGGAAGAAAAGATGGGTCGAAAAATCCAAAAGGGCATTTTAAAACCTAATAAAAAAGAGAAAAAAGGAAAAAAAAAAGAAAAGAAAGAAAAAGTCAAGACTAAAACCCGCAAAGGGCATCTTGAAAATTTATTATTCTCTTTCATCTTTCCACGTCGTGTCCTTTTTCTATAAGAAGCATGGACACCATCGAGCCAACTTTGCAAAAGAGTTTCTAATGTGCATCAATTCGTCCTCATGATCATTGATTACTACTTCCTATTCCAATCGTCGGTTAAGCAGATTATTGAAAATGAGAAGAAAGGATCATATCCAACGATGACTTGAATTTGAGCAACAACATGAAAGCAATGTCTGCAGTCAATTTAAGAGAAAATATCACAACTTAGTACCACATCGCCAAAAAATGAATAAGGTATTGGTGGGGACCAATAAAGACACCAAAGGATTGATTAGAAAATAGCAGAGACCTACAAAGGCTCGGTATGAGAAATCACTGTTTGCCCTCGAGGTTTATCGGGTTTCTATCAGAACAGCCACCGGGGCAACACCTTTCTCACTAGAATAGAAGTCGTCATACCCATTGGAATCGAGTTTCCTTCCCTCCAGATTTTGTTAGAGCTGATGAAGCAGAATGGATCCAATCCAGATGCAGTCGACTAAACTTGATTGAAGAAAATATACTAAAAGTCATCCGTCATGACCAGATGATAAGGGTTTATGACAAAGAAGGATCTACTCTATAGAACTCCACGAGTGAGCTCTAGTCTTGAAAAGAATCTTGCTTACAAAAGACTTCCAAGGAAAATGGATATCGAATTGGGAAAGGTCCCATGAGATGAAGAAAGTTTTTTTGGAGAAGCTTTGATTTTGATCGAAATGGACGACAAAGACCTACCCAACTTTGTGAACTCGGATTCAATGAAAAAAAAGAAAAAAGAAGAAGAAAAAGTAAAATGAAAATAAAAAAAGTAAAAAAGAAAAAAGAAAAAAAGGAAAAAGAAAAAGAGGGGTAGAGGTGAAAACTCGTAAAGAGCATCTCGAAACCTAAAGAGATTTGAGTTGAAAACCTGAAAAGGTGGCTCAAATTTGAATAAGAGAAAAGAGGCATGAAGTGGTCTTCTCTCTCAAAAGTAACAAGGTGGAGAAACTTTACACCTTGAAGCATTGACGAAGTACTTCAAGTTTCATAAACACATGTTAAACTCAGAATGGTCCTCATGAAGTTTGCTCAATGAAACTCATACTTTGATATCTAGGGCACCTAACCCTTGGCCCATTTTATGTTTGGCAGTTTTTTGACTAATATGCGTCATTTTTAATCTTTTCATTCATGAGAGCTTCGCCTCCAATAAAATTTCATTCGCCTTGCGATCATGTTCAAGCAATTCTACATCAAAATAGTGATTAATGAGCCAACAACCTTTTCATTCATGCGACCTTTGTTTGGAATCAAATTCAATTTCATCCACCTTATAACCTTGATTCAAGCATCTTTGCATTTGAAATAACGGTTAGTGGTCAACAATATAAGGAATAGAAGGATTTCTACATATCATTCTGGAAAATTTCTAAATAGTACAGGGACTTGAAACAATATCACTAGTTGGAAATAACACAAACTCGAGGGATAGAAGAGTTTTGAAACAAATATGACTACCTCTTTAGGGTCCATGAAAAAGAATACCATACCAAAAAAAGAGAGGATAACACATCAATGATAGGACTTAGACAAACAACGAACAATGTCGACCTAAGGACTAAAAAATAAAATAATTTCTCAAAATGAAATTTTTAATTAATCATTCATACTTACTTGCTTAGGAGCATTTGATTCATCCTAATCATGGCATCCTAACAATCTAGTTTACATAGGGACCCATTAGAGTATATTCTACAGGTTTCATTACCTCGAAATGGCGAAATGAGCTAAGAAAAACATGAAGATTTGAAGGGAAAGGTTGAGGCCGCAACGGTGAAAACGGTACCTTAGAAGATGAGATGGGAAAGATTGAGGCCGCAACGGCAAACCGGTACCTCAGAAGATGTGAAAGGAAAGATTGAAGTCGCAATAGCGAATCTTATACCACAAAGTCGAAGAGGAGCAAATTGAAATTGCAATGGCGAATCTTCTACCTGAAAGTTACAGTGAAGCATATCAAAACTGCAAATTAGAATAGAGTGAAGTTACATCATCATTCAAGTCTTTTACCCTTAATCAAGAAGGGCAGATTGAAGATTCCAGTCTTTTACCTTTAATTAAGAAGGGTAGATTGAAGATTCTAGTTTTTTTTACCCTTAGTCAAAAAGGGCAGAATGAAGATTCCTATCTCTTACCCCGATCTTGGAGCAGATCACCATCAGACAATCTCTTACCCCAGGCTTGGGACAGATTGCAGTCATCTGATCTCTTACCCCGAGCCTGGGGCAGATCATCATCAGCCAATCTCTTACCCCGAGCCTGGGGCAGATTATCGCCATCTGATCTTTTACCCGAGCTTGGGGCAGATCACCATCAGCCAATCTCTTACCCTGAGCCTGAGGCAGATTACTACCATCTGATCTTTTACCCGAGCTTGAGGCAGATCACTGTCAGCCAATCTTTTACCCCGAGCTTGGGGCAGATTACCGCCATTCGATCTTTTACCCCGAGCTTGGAGCAGATAACCATCAGCCAATCTTCTAGCTCGAGACTGGGGCAGATTGCAGCCATTCGATCTTTTACCTCGAGCCTAGGGCAGATCACCATCAGCCAATCTCTTACCTCGAGCCTAGGGCAGATTACAGTTATTTGATCTTTTACCCCGAGCCTAAGGCAGATCACCATCAGGCAATCTCTTACCCCGAGCTTGGGGCAGATCACCATTAGCCACTTGATCTCTTACCCTGACATAGGCAGATCACAGCCATCCAATCTCTTACCCCGATCATGGGGTAAATTGCAGTTATCTAAAGCAATAAAGTGGTCGTCTTCCTGATGAGATACAGAGAAGTGGACCAAATCTGTCTTCTTGTTGAGATATAGAGAAGTGGATTAAAACAAGTGAGGCGATCATCTTTCTGATGAAATATAGAGAAGTATACCAAATCAATGAAACAAAGCACAATGTGAGCGAAACTTCGAACCCCAACTTCCTGATAAGATATTGAGAAGTGGACCAAATTCGTCTTCATGATGAGATACAAAGAAGCGGATTGAAGCAAGTGAGGCGGTCATCTTCCTGATGAGATACAGAGAAGTATACCAACTCAATGAAATAAAGCTTAATGTAAGCGAAACTTCAAACCCCAGCTTCCTGATGAGATACTGAGAAACAGGTCGAAGCAATAAAATGGTCATCTTCCTGATGAGATACAGAGAAGTGGACCAAATCCGTCTTCCTGATGAGATATAGAGAAGTAGATCAAAACAAGTGATGCAGTCATCTTCTTGAAAAGGTACTGAGAAGTAGATTAAATCAACAAAACCGAAGCTCGATGTGAGCGAAACTTCAAACCCCAACTTCTTGATGAGATACTGAGAGGCAAGTCGAAGCAATAAAATGGTCAGCTTCCTGATGAGATTCTGAGAAGTAGACCAAATTCATCTTCCTGATGAGATACAGAGAAGTATACCAACTCAATGAAACAAAGCTCAATGTGAACGAAACTTCGAACCCTAGCTTCCTGATGAGATACTGAGAAGCAGGTCAAAGCAATAAAATGGTCAGCTTCCCGATGAGATACTGAGAAGTGAACCAAATTCGTCTTCCTGATGAGATACAGAGAAGCGGATTAAAACATGTAATGCGGTCATCTTCCTGATGAGATACTGAGAAGTAGGTCGAAGCAATAAAATGGTCACCTTCTTGACAAGACGTAGAGAAGTGAACCAAATCTGTCTTTCTAGTAAAATACAGAGAAAGAAGACAAGATACGAAGCTAAAACACCAAACACATGGAATGTCAGAAGATATCAAGGGCTACGACGACACCAAACCCTGAGGTTGCAAATAGGGTGAAGCTACAGTAACAAATTTTGTCTTTTTGAATTTGCCTCAAGGCAAGATGGAATCATAACGCCGAAGGTAGAGAAGCAGATGCAGCAGGGTTGAACGACCGATGAAGTGAAGGGCGGCCCAGTGGAAGAAAGAGCGTCGAAGAAATGAAACTTGACAAAATTGGTCCTTCTTTCGATCTTTGCTCTGTTCCTGTTACACAGCAACGAGCAAAGAGGGGCAACTGTTGAAGCTCAATTTTGACCGGGCCCAACACTTAAACCATAATTGAGTCCAAATTTTAATTTTTAAATTTTAATTTATTTTAAATTTAAACTCATTTTGAGTTTGAATTTACTTTAAATTTAAATTTAAAAGTCCCACATACAAGCCCAAATTGAAAAGTCCAAATCAATTCCCAAACCCATTCTACAAACCCAAGTAGCCTACACCAGGCCCAATCACCCAAATCCAACCCAAACCCAAAGCTTTTTATAAACTTTAACCCGTTACACCCAAAAGGCCTAAACCTAAAACAAAAAAGTAAAACCCTAATCAGCAACTTGTGCTTGTCTGCCACCTCCTTCTCACCCAATCAGAGGCCACCACATCATCACCGACCATCCTCAGCCTCTCAGGGCATGCCACATCAGCAACCAAGTTGCACCACCACCAACTTGCCTCTGCACCACCGTCATTGGTACCTGCAAGAAGAAAAGATAGGAGTTTAAGTGCAAGAAACAAAATTTAATCATTGTAATTGGGGTTATAAAATGAGATCAAAACAGATTGTAAGGGGGCTGTCTTTTTTGAAAAAAAACGAGCATTGGAAATATATACAAACAACTTTGAAATTCATAATCAGCACAAATAGAAATAGGAAATATACAGATCAGGAAAACAGAATCGACGCATCTTAAGTGAAGTTAGTCAGGTACATTTTAATTATTGTTTACTTGTTTGCTGAGGTTTGAGGTTTTTCATTATATATATATATTAATATAATTATAATATTGTTAATGTCGTTATTAATATAATGTAATAAATGGCTTTATTAAATGCATGTCATTAAATAAATAATTCATAAAATATTTATTAAATAATAATAAATGAAATAAAAAGAAATCGAAAGGACATACCTTGACTTGGTCGTCACCGTTGTCGCGACTTCGACTGATGCCCTTGATCCTGCCCACAGTTGCGAAGGATGCGCCAAATACAGTAGATTTGCAAAAACGGGGATGTATTAATCACAAAAAAATATACATATGTTAAGCAGATCTAAAAAAGAGATGAATAACAAAGAACAACCACGAAACTTTTCCTTTTTTTTCGAAAATCTGAAGAGATCTAGTTTGGATCTAGACCCACTCGTCTTTTAAAAAAAATATTTTGGAAGAGAAATACTAAAGAAAAATCGAGATCTAGTTATTTTTGGTGTTCGGAAATTTGAAAATCCCAGATTTTTTTAAATATATATATATAATAAAAATGGAAAGTTTTACCTGAAAGCTATCGTGGACGACGGTCGGACGGCACCGGAGACGACGGAGTATGGCGGACTGACAATTGGCAGTGCGACGGTGGGCGGAGTTCGACCCTTGGCCGGACAGGAGAAGTCTTCAGAGAAAAAAGGAGAAAGGGGGACCTTTCTTTAAAAAAACAAATGGCTAAAGTGTTTTTTTCTCTAAAAAGTTGGCCTTATATAGGCCCTCGAAATGGTGCCATTTTGAGGGCTGAATTTCAGCCCCAAAAAGACGTCGTTTTGAGCCAGACTCGTTTCAGACCTGACCCGTTTCTTAGGATCCGTGTGTTTTTACTGAATGGTCTATTTGTGCAATTGGTCCTTTCGCTTTTTTCTAAATTTCTAATCAGGTCCTTTTTGCATTTTTAATTTATTTTAAATTTGCCCAACAATTTTAATTATGTTGCAAGTTGATCGTTCAACTCTCTAAAAGCCTGAGAGGCTGCCACGTGTCCCATTTTTAGTTTATTTATGCAATTGGTCCTTCCCTTTTTATTTTTGTTACAATTTTATCTTTAAATTAAGTTTTGTTTTACTATAAATTGGCCCAGGAATTTTAAATGATTTTCAAATTAGTCCTTTGACTTCAGAATGCATAAGAGGCTGCCATGTGTTCGATCTTATTGATTTTATTGCCCAAAAGGTCCCTAAATTTTCCAAAAATCATGATTTAACCTTTAAACATTCTAAAAATTATATTTTGACCCCAAAACTTTTCCAAAATCATATTTTGACCTTAAACTTTACAAGATTACCATTTTACCCCTGAACTTCCAAAAAATCACAATTTTGACCCTAAAATTTCAAAAATTACCATTTTACCCTCGAACTTCCAAAAATATCATTTTAACCTCAAACCTTTCAAAAATTACCATTTTTGACCCTAAACTTTCCAAAAATTACCATTTTACCCCTAAATTCCCAAAAATTCCATTTTAACCCTAAACTTTCTAAAAATTACCATTTACCCCGAATGTCCAAAAATTTCATTTTAACCCCTAACTTTCCAAAAATTACCATTTTACCCTCAAATGTCCAAGAATTATATTTTTGACCCCAAACTTTCCAAAATTACCATTTTACCCTCGAATTTCCAAAAATTACATTTTTGTCCCTTAGTGCCCAAAAATTACCATTTTGCGTCGAGTGTCCAAAAATTACCGTTTTACCCCTGAACCTCCAAAAATTACCATTTTACTCCCGGGCATCCAAAAATCGCATTTTTGACTCTGTTTGTTTTGCTTTTCTTTCTCTTCAATATTTATATTTATATTTATATTTTTATTCTTTCGTATTTCGTATTCTGTTATTTTTTACTTTTGTGTATGTAATTATCTGCTTAACTATTTTCTTTTCGTGTTATTTAATCTTCGTTATTAATCGTTCATTTATGCTTAATTCACATGCTCGTTTTCAAAATTACTTTTACAAACAATCGAGGCATTGTCCTTTTCGCGTGGAAATCTTGAAAAATCATGCCCTAACTTGCGGGGCGTAATTTTTTGTATAATTCAAACAAATCGAATATCCTTTTCCAAGCTTCTTTAAAATGCCTTTTAATTTCGAAATTCTGAGAACGTCGTGCCCTAACGTATTGGTCAACACTTCAATTCTCCGCGAAAGTCAAAACAAACGGGAATTCTTTCTTCAAATCTTTTTAAGTCATGTGTCCGAGGATCGTATTTTAAACTCAATACGAAATTTTGAGTTCTCAATATATATATATACAGATAATTTAAAAATAAAAACGAGGCAATATCCTTTCGTGTGAAGACTTCGAAAAACCATGCCCTAACGTGCTAGGTGTGATTTTCGTATAATTCACGCAATCGAATATCCTCTTTAAAGTCTTTCAAAATATCCTTCAATTTCGAAAGTCCGAGAACGTAGTGCCCTAACGTGTTGGACACGACTTCCAGTTCTCCTAAGAAATTCGAAACACAAGGACGATTTTCCTCAAATAGGATTTTTTTGAAATCATGCAAAGTTTTCTAAATACAAAGATCGTATTTTAAATTTTACTCGAGTTTTCAAATGTTTAACAAACCAAGACCCGAAAATAATCAACGTGGTACCAATTTTGGCGTGTGAGGGTGCTAATCCTTCCTCATATGCAACTGACTCCCGAACCCTTTTTGGATTTCGAAGACCAACTTTTTTTTCAAAATAGATTTCAAATGTTTTGTGGTGATCCAATCACACCACGTAAAAAGATTGGTGGCGACTCCCATTTTTTCATCATTTAAAATACCCATTTTTTATTTTTAAATATTATTCGAGACCTATTTGTTTTCCTGAAAAATAAACGTTTCGACAACAGTGATTGGTATGGTTAATTTGTTGCCCTTGGAGATGAATGATCTCGAGATACAATTCATGACTGGACTAAAAGTATGAAGAAGTGATGTCGATGGAGGTGGAAGGATTTAATGTCAATTTCTTTTGTAACATGTTAGATTATCTTATGGGTCGTGAATTCGAAGCTAAAGCTTTCTTAGATAAAAGTACGAAGCATAGGAAAATTTGACTTCAAAAATTTTCTCAAGGTTGAAGATATTGATGCTTTAATGTGGTGTAGTACTAATTATGTGATACAATAATAGTTATGCACTTGAACAATATTGTAATTATCATGTGGTGTACTACTAATTATACACTTGGATAATATTAATAATTTGTAGTATTATTTTTAGTTTGGAAGCTAATTTATTATTATTTTTTATAACACAATTAGGAATAATTTTACGTATTTATTTATAAATAAATCATTGCAATATATGTAAAAAAACAATAAAATGTAAAATTTAATAGATATAAAATAAATTCAATTAAACAATAAAAAATAATAAATTCACAAATGTATGTTTTTTTCATTTAAAATAGTTTTTATGAAATATATTTAAGAAATCTGTCAAATATCAGAAAATATTTTACACAGATTCATCCAAACATAAAAAAATATTAACTTTTCTACAAAAGTGAGTCATTTTCCAGAAATCATTTTCTGGACACTATTTTCTGTCAAACAAACGAACCCTAAAACTCCATCATCACCCAAACTTTTATATTAATATAAAACAATCTAAACAAATTTAAAATTTGTAATAGAAATATAAAAAAAATAACATTTTAAAACTTCTAACCAGATATTAATTGTTATTTATTTAATATTTTTTTTAAGACTAACATTACATGTATCAAATAGTTAAAAATTAATTCACCCTTATATGTCAGGTAGTTACCAAATCTTTTTTCTAAAGGCAAAATATTAACACCATCATGACATAAACTAATTTCAATAAAGATGGATGGATTAAATTCATGAATTTGGAGTAGAATAATTGAAACAATATGATTAAAAATTTTAGTGAGACCAAATTTTATTTTAACTAATTTAATTATGATGTATATTTTTTTGGTGAAAAACAAAGTACAAAAAAATTAAAGTAAACTATCTATTCTAAGGGAGAGTATTCAAATAATCTTAATCTTGTCACTACTAATAAAATAGGTTTTTAGAGGCGTTTGGAACGAAAACACCGTAAAAGGTAAAGTAATAGAGGCATTTTCCATAAATGCAGCAAAAGGTAAAGCAATAGTGGCGTTTTCCCAAAAACGCCACAAAAGGTAAAGCAATAACGACGTTTATGGGAAAAACGCCGCAAAAAGTAAATCAATAACGACGTTTATGGGAAAAATGCCGCAAAAGGTAAAGAGCAATAGCGGCGTTTATGGGAAAACGCCGCAAAAGGTAATGCAATAGCGGCGTTTATGGAAAAAACGACGCAAAAGGTAAAGAGCATTAGTGGCATTTTTTCCCATAAACGCCGTTAAAGGTAAATTACAAAAACCTAAAATCAACTATGATTACTAATAAAATTAACAAGAAAAATAAACATCTTATGCAATTTTATCTAGTTACTTTAGAATTTCATATTTGTTGGTCATTCTCTCTCTAACATTAGACATATACTCATTGTTATTGATTGTTCCTTGACCAAGTACAAATAATCAATAACAAATATAATTAAATTTGGTACTTGTACTTTTATAAAATGTTCATTGTGATACATGTACTTTGAAAATGTACAGTCTTAAAAGAGATGAAAATGGTTTTTAGGTTGATAACTTACATCTTCTAGTATTGCACTGAAATGAAATAGTCTAACTAGAGAGTAACTTAATTATTAGACAAAAATTTAAACTTATAAGCAATAGTGTAACGTACATAGCTATCACTATGCATTAAATTTTAAATTTATAAGCATTAGTACCACTGTACGATATACACAGCTATTCATTTTCAAGGATAAATATAAATGAGATGGGTCTTGATGAAATCATATTCTTCTTCTTACCCATTAATTGGATATGGGTCCTGGCAAGCAAGTAGATTTTATTATACAGTCTTAAAAGTCTTACACTTGTAACAGTTGAAGTAGTTGTATATTGTGTATTCTTAATAATTGTGTTCAACTTTACCTTATTAGCTTATATCCAAGCTAAGGGTAACACGCAACAAATATTTTACGATGATATTTCGAAACAAAAAACACATTGATTTATTATTATTTTAATTGTTTTGCATTTAATACATATGATTTGACCGTTAGATGTTTAATTTGAGTGAGAAATGTGTATTTTCTTTTGCTTGTACTTTGGATAAAATTTTTAATTTTAATTGTTTTTTTAAATTTTCTTATTTTGTATATACAAATTATTTATTATTATTATTATCATTTAATTTTCCAATTTGCACCAGTTCAATTTATTTTTCTTCATATTTCAAAAACTATTTTAAATAAATTCTCACTACTACTTAATCAAATTAAATGATTAAATCTGAATAATTACAGATATTTTGTAGTTAACCACTACTACTTTTTATTTTTAAAATATATTTTAATAATTTATTCAGTCAAACGATAACCTGATCATTTCGATCATCAATCTAATTTTAAAAATCGTACTTAAAATATATTTTAAAATTTGATATAAAAATAACGTTTGCACTAAATAATGAAATAAAGAAATAGCGACATTTTTACATAAATGCCGCAAAAGGTAAAGGAATAGCAGCGATTTTTCATAAACGTCGTAAAAGGTAAAGCAATAGCGGCGTTTATGAGAAAACACCGTAAAAAATAAAGAGCATTAGTGGCGTTTATGGGAAAAACGCCGCTAAAGGTTAAGCAATAGAGGCGTTTTCCCATAAACGCCGTGAATTTATTTACTTTTATTGAAACGACACTGTTTCGCTCGCGTAAAGAACTAAAAATGAAAGGAAAATCAGCAATCGAACAAGAACAAACTTTCAAGAAGCTCTGACCCTTCTCTTCTTCACGCCGTCCCTTCTCTAATGATCCAATGCTAACGATCCAGCCTCCGACCCTTCTCTTCTTCAAGCCGTCAAGAAACTCTGCGATTTTTGTAGACAAAAAGAGAAATCCTCTGAGGATTCGGTCGCTAGGGTTTATCCTCATATCAACAAGCTCTTCCAACGCTCTACTGCTTCCCTCTCTCAATCTACCTCTCCCAACGGAATTCTCTTACTGGTTTGGGTTTTCTTCTATTTTCTTGAATTTTTTATTTGATTTATTGAAATTTTTTTGAATTTGGTCGTTGGGTTTTACTGGTATGTGTGTAGTAGTTCTTGTTTGATTACTGTTTTCCCCCATCAGAAATGGGTAATTTTTGAAATGTAATTTCTTCTTCAATCCTAGTTAAAGTGTTTGTATATTATAGCATTGTTGCTTAGCTGTAATTTCTTCTTCTTCTTCTTCTTCTTCTTCTTCTTCAATTTTTCCTTGATCTTGGAGAGGTGGTTCTCCATGATGCCGACCCTAGTCTGAGGAAATTTTTCTGTTCATTTTTGAGCCAGTAATGATACAAAGTATTTGGACAAGCGTTAGATGATGAAGACTTTATATTATCTTTCTTATTTGTTTCTAAAGATAGGTTTTGAGCTACTATGTTTATTTGAGTGTAGACTCTTATGTTGAAGACTGTTTTGTTTCTTGTTTGAGTGTAGATTAGGAACAACATTCATTCCAAATTACATTAGCCGATTGGATGACTTTTTTGTTGTTATTGTTGAAATTGAACATTTTCATTGAAATTAAAGAATCATAGCATCTGTGATGACATAAAGATGAAGAAACGGTGGGTAATCTTCCACCCATATAGTGTCAATATTACAATTCAGTCCACTTTTGGCTAGAACCATTGACCAAATCCTTTTAAGAGCTAATCTACAAGGACTACTACTCTTCAATTCATTCCAAATAATGAAATGAATTTAAACTTTCTGTTTTCCTTAAATTTTATACTTAGCGCTATTCTTATGTTGATTACAGTGAGTTTGCAGATCCTGTTGTTACAGCTAGAACTCTTGATTGCTGTCATATAGCTCTGATTAAGAAATTGCGCAAGGCTATGAGTGTTTCATTGCTCATCTTTTTGCCTTTTTGTAGAAATATCTAATATAATGTTGTAGTTGGTTAAGTATGAATGTGCTATTCATATGCTTCAATAGATATAGCCTATAGGTAAATGTAATGATGATCATCTACAATTTTAGAATGCCTGTACTGAACTTAGGAAGTTTTGAATTTTGATATCGACTTTGTTGAAATAGCTCAAGTGGTAAAACTTAAAAGTATCAGCTGCTGCTTTTTTAAAGTCTCTTTGAGTGGTAAAACTTAAAAGATCATTACAAAACAAGCAAAAGCATCGTACAAATAGTAACAATTGACTTTGTGAAATGGCTTGCTTCTTCCTAAAAAGGGGTGGGTTATGTATGTAACTTAAGGTTCTACCTTAAAAATTTCCTTTAGTTATTTTCCTTTTTAACTTAACTTTATACTAGAGGAATATGATTAATTGAATGTATATATATACATTTGTTATTTCTAATATCTTGCTTGTTTGTTGTAAATTATTCCCTATGCTACTCATCTAAGTTGAACATTTGGAAGCCTCTTTCAATTTCTGATACGTGATTCTATGCTAAAGCTTGATTAAAGGAAGAATATGATAGTATTCTGTTATGTGCTTCGCAAGTCATGCTAAATGTACTAGCTTATGTTTTTAGATTGTACTTTTAACTTTTGAGAAAATGATGTACATGCAAAGGTATGAAGAAAATTATGTCATGCACACATACTATATGTTAAAGATAGCAATGTATTGACTTAATGTAGTTGTGCCAGATTATATAGTCTTAGTTTTATTTATTAACACTTGAATTGGTGAACTTACAAGTTTTTTGACTTTTTTTCTTATTATCTAAATGCAGCAGGTCTAGAAAAGTCCCATCATCAGCGTGTATCTGAATTGTAGCGGCTTCGCTCCATGTATATACTCTTTCCTTTTTTCTTTAAGTCTTATAGCTCTCTAAATATTCTTTTTTAATCTTGATTTTTTACTTGTTGCTATTCAACTAATTTAATTGTTTGAATGTTAGTGACTTCTGGAGAAAATTTTGGTTTGTAGGAGTTAGGGGAAATTTTTTTCTCTCCATATTGCATTTGCTCTTATTACAATAAAAAGTAGAATGTTTATTGCAACAAATTATTTTCTTACACTTGCACCAAGTTATATAGAGGTTAAAAAACATAAACAGAGGATGGTTTTTTTTGTTACTAAGGAATGTTTATCATGATTCTGAATATCTTGAAAAAATGTATCAACAAATAAAATGTATCTTGATTCTGTTACAGCTGATATAGAAGATGGTTTCTTGGTTTTTAAAGTTCTAAAAGAATTATAATTTTGCTACTTTAGAAACAGAGGATTTATTTTTATGTAATGAAAATAAATAGATTGTGGTTTGGTTTGAATAAATTATAATTGGGTTTTGCTTACCACTATTACAACAAGCTTCTGTACTTATCTCTTTCATTAATGAAATTATTTTGCCTTGTAGTATAACATATATATCAACCATACATACATGCATGCATGCTTAAATATATATATACATGCTTAGTTTAAATCCAAGTACTTATGGTTGAACTTGAGTTTAAGTTAGAATTGAGATGTTTCGGTACTAATAAAGAATAGAAAAGACCCGATTAGACTCACAAGAAAACTTGGAACTAATTTACTATTGTAAAAGTTTCTTTTTCCCCAATTTCTTTCATCAGTTAACATTTTGAGAACCTAGAGAGGTTGCATAGGATGACTTTGTTGATAGGAATGAATCAAGAAATATATAAAAGAAAAATAAACTTTTATGATTCTCTAGAATTTGATGCAAAGAAAGTACTTCCATAAAATTTTTCCAACACTATAGGCTAAAGGTGCCTGTAGCACTATAGGCTAAAATTTTTCCTAATAAGATTTAAGTAAAATGTTGTCACTAATATATATTTTTAAAATAATTAGATACTTGATTCTTGAGATATATTATCTATTTTAGTACAATGACATGATTTTTCCTTTTTTACAACACTTAAGTAATCGTAATTTATTGTCAACTTTAGACTTCAAGAACTACGAAATGGATAAGAGTTGGATGAAATTGTCAAGGGTAAGCAACGACTATCAAAATGGAGTACAAACTTTTCTAAATTTTTCATTTCAAAATGCAAGCCAAGAGAATATGATTCTTTGCCCGTGTAAGAAGTGTGGCAACATCAATTGGCATATTCGTGAAGTTGTTTACGAACATCTAATTGTTGATGGCTTTATTCGGGGGTATAAAAAATGGATTTTCCATGGAGAGTGTACACCTCGTAAAACCTCTTCAACGATTAATCTGGGTTATTTCATCATCAGTATGTTAGAGAAGATGACATGGAAGGTATGTTGTGAGATGCATTTAATATGCACAGTCATGGTTTGCAATTGTTTCCGCCTGAAATTATTGCATCTGATGATTGTGATATTGGTGGAAATGCTTTTATCGAAACGGGAACAAGTGCACTTGATGAAGAGCCAAATGGAGAAGCGGTGAAGTTCTACAAGTTACTTAATAAAATGAATGAAGAACTTTATGGGGGATCAAAATTTTCAAAACGGTCCTTCTACATTTGTCTTTTTCACTTAAAATGTTTGGGAGGGTGGACCGAAAATTTTTTTTACACTGTTGTTAGAGTTTTTGAGAGATATGTTTTTGTTTGCAAAAATCCCTCATTCGTACAAAGATATGAAGAAACTGATAAAGGATTTAGGTCATGGGTACTAAAAAATTCGTAGTTGCCCAAATGACTGCATGTTGTATTGGGGTGATCAGAGAAATCAACAATTTATCATGTTTGCGGTACATCGCATTGGATGAATAGGAATGCAGAAGATATGAATGAGGATGAAGGTAAGGCACAGTCAAGAAAGAAGTCAGTAAAGATTTTGCGATATTTTCCATTAATACCAATGCTTCAAAGGCTTTTCATGTCATCGAAAACAGTTGAGTCTATGAGGTGGCATCATGATGAACGAACCGATGATGGATTATTAAGGCATGAATACTTCATATAGTACTTGGCTTGTAGTGCTTGTTCCTTATAATTTGCCTCCGTGGAATTGCATGAAGTAATCTTCTTTTATCTTATTTATGATTATCCCTGGAGAGACAGGTCCTAGGAATGATATTGACATTTATATGCAGCCACTTATTGAAGAGTTGAAACAGTTGTGGGCGAGTGTTGAAACATATGATGTCTTTAGAAAGGAGAACTTTTATTTACGTGCAACTTTGTTGTGGACTATTAATGATTTCCTAACTTATGCCAATTTATCTGGTTGGAGTACCAAAGGACGCTATGCTTGTCCTTGTTATGCAACAGACATGTTCGAAGTGGTTATATAATATGAAGAAATTCTCTTATATGGGGCATCGTCGGTGGTTAGAAGGAAATCATAGATTTAGATTTCAGAGGACTCTATTTGATGGTACAGAAGAGTTCAGAGAAGCTCCTAAGCAGACCATTAGATCTGAAATCTTGTTCATGTTAAAAGATATATATTTCAGTTATGGGATGACGAATCAACCACCCAACACGCAAAGAAATAGAAGATCGAGAGGCGTATTTTGGCGATGTTTATCGGTAGAGTGATGATGAATCTGATGAAGAGGATGATCCTAATGAGGTGGACTTGTGGAAAAAAGAAGTATTTTTTTATTTGCCTTATTGGGAGCATCACATTTTGCGACAGTCTTGATGTCATGCATATTGAAAATAATGGTTGCGAGAACATAATCGAGACAATTCTCAACGTCGATTGAAAATCAAAAGACAATCTTAAGAGTCGACTTGATCTACTTGACATGAAAATTTGGTATGATCTTCATCCCTAATTACTTCCAAATGGAAAATGTCGGTTGCCGCCTTCTATTTTTATAATGTTGAAGAAAGAAAAAAATTATTCAACACAGTATTGAAGGATATAAAGGTCCCAGATGCGTATGTATCAAATATATCTCGATGTGTGAGTCTTAAATATCAAAGACTATATTCCCTAAAATCACATCATTATCACATCTTGATGCAAGATTTACTACCAATTGCTTTGCGGTGTTATATGTCAAAAAGGTGACGTCTTGTATAATTGAACTATCCAATATAATGAAAGTTATTTGTGGCAAAGTTTTGAATGTTAAAGAACTTGATAAAGTACAAGATCGAGCCGCCTTGACTTTAGCCAACTTGGAGGAGATCTTTTTACCTTCGTTCTTCACTATTATGGTGTACTTGCTAATCCATCTCCCTCATGAAGCAAAACTTGGTGGACCGATTTTCTATAGGTGGATGTATCCTATAGAGAGGTGCTAATTAATTTGCAAATTTAGTTACAACTTTTGATAATGTTGTATATCGTGTTTAGGTTCCTATGCAAATTGAAGTCTTATTGTCGTAATAAGGTTATTCAAAAGGATCAATTGCTGAAGGTTACTTAGTAGAGGAGTGTATGACTTTCTAATCTAGATATTTAGAAGATGTTGAAACAATACTGAATAGACCAAGTAGAAATGTTGGGCTCACTAATCATAGCTTAGCTGAAACTTATCTATTTTGAAGTCATGGACAACCAATCTGGAAAGTTGAAATTGTACACTTAGATGATAGATCTTGGGTGCAAGCACATCGATATGTTCTTTTTCACCACTATTCATTGAACCATTACGCAAGTAAGTTTTAGAATTTGATAAATATTCATCATTTTCTTTTGTTTATTTTCTAACCAAGTTATTCACTTTTTAACATAGTGAGTATAAACAACTCTTGAGATCTTGTTCACGCTCCCGAAGATTACACATCGGGAGATTCATAAGTTATTCACAGAATCTTTTCATGAATGGTTAGGGCAGACGGTATGCAACTGAAGCTTTCAATGACAAATAATAATGTTTTTGTATAACATTATAATTAATCAATTTACATTCAATTCAATAAGTTTGGAGTGAAAAGAACGTCAATAAAGAAGTTAAATGGCTTTCCCAAGGTCCAAATAGAGTAGTAAAAAGATGTAATGCCTTCCTGATTAATGGATTCAGGTTTTATACAAATTCTCACGAAAGATTGAGGAGGACTCAAAATTGTGGAATAGTTGTTAATTCTTCAATTACAAGTTATGCTGGTGCTAGGGACAGTAATCTTGTTGAGGGAAATGTGGAGTATTATGCACTTCTTACCAACATTATTGAGTTGGATTACTATGGCAAACAGAAGGTTGTTTTATTTTGATGTGATTGGGCTGATGTTAATACTACTCGCGAAATTAAAAAAGATCAATTTGGTTTTACAATGGTGAACTTCTCTCGATTAATTCATACTTGTGAACAATTGATAGAAGAGTCGTATGTATTTTCTTCTCAAGTCAAACAAGTTTTTTACTCGAGAGATCCAACTGATGAGGGTTGGCACGTTGTACTCCGTAACACCCCTAAAGACTTGCTTGACATGGGCAATGGAAGTAGAGATGACATGGACGAAAGATCAGAAACTTTGCCTTTTCCAGAACAAAACTTAAATGAAACTATCCCTTGTACTAGTACACAATTTCAATGGGTTCACCAGGATGTGGATGAAGATATTTACGAATCATGATGTAGTAAGATTTTACCTTTTTTTACTTATATGTAATATTATAATTTAAATCTTGATCTTGTTAAATATATCTGATCGGCCTGTAATGTCACAATAATTGTGCAAGCAGACACACGTCGATGCAAGTATAGTTGATAGATTGCTCTATCGGATATCGATCCCATGAGGAATGAGTTCTTGATGTTCAATTATCACGGCAACTAAAATTAAAATTAGAGAAAATGCTAGTAAGGTTGTCAACGCAATTAAATCAGATCTGTACCACTAAATTAATCAAAGTTGTCAATGCATTGATGAAGTTAATTGTCAGAGCAAATGAAAGTAAAATAAATGGTTGTTGATATTTTGAGAATTTAAATGCAGAAAAAGTAAAAGTATGATCAAGTGCAAAGAATGGAGTGGATCACTGACTTCACTAAGTTGCAACGTTGGAGGCGTCGACAAGGTATTTTATAGATGAATTGTCGCAGCAATAAAGTTCCAATGAAATCTTACCAATAACAACTCCCTCTTTAATCAAGACTCAAGCGCTCATATGTACCACACCTCTCAGTGCTAGCATTGCTTCACACCTAAGAACAAGTGACAGAATCCCTTCTAGTCTCAAGCAACTCTCGTTGACTTGCTTGTTAATTCAACTTGTCACCACACCTCTTAGTGTCGGTAGACTGCAATTATACTCTTGTGGTCAAACAATTGAATCTAAGAATAAACAGAAGAGAAGAATTAAGTATGAATAAAAGTAATCTAACATTGAAATATATTCTCATATACAATCATCTGTCAATAAAAATTTATCAGTATTCAAAGAGGGATTAACAAATAATTGAAGTATACTATCTCTAGGCTACTAGGATTATCTCTTAACAGCTCCTCTTGTATCGCACAAAACACTTCTCGTCAGAAGATGTTAGTCACCTGATCGATCAGCTCACTAAACTCCAGCATAAAGCTTCAAAAACTCAAAGTATTTGCAGAATTAATTCCTTCACTCTTTGATGTATTTCTCCTTCTTTTTTCCTCTATTTATAGGCTTCAAGAATTTGTAGATCTCATCTTCTCTCAGACCCACCTTCCTGTGCAGCTGTCAAAGTTTGTTGAAATCTAGTTGTGCATTCACACAGATCTGGTGTGATCTTTATGAATCTACAGGTTGTCGCTGCATCTCTGGGCGCGATCTACAATCTTTAATTACGGCGAAAACGTGTGAAATTCCTATGTTGGTGCTTCCAGATGTGATTGCAGTATGAATTTACTTATACAAAGTAAATGTTTCCGTACGGTGACATTTCTAGCCGTAATTCCAAGCTAAACTTATGGCTGCATCTTTGAACTCTTCCTAGCATCGATCTCCTGAGATGGATCCCTGCGTTGACAATTGTGAACATATTCTACATACGTCGACATTAGTGCATAGAAGAGATAAAATAACAAGAATTTAAGCCAAACAGCAATGAGTTAAAGAATATAAATACTAAATATGAAATGCCTATCATGCATGCTAAATATGCTACAAAAGAGACAATTAATACATAAATTTAGGGAGAAAATAGGTGTCAATTCTAATGCTATCACACCCCAAACTTGAGTTTTTACTTGTCCTCAAGTAAATAAAAATTAGCAAATTTCACAAGCAAATATGTCACCGCAATCATTATTCTAACAACTTAAATTGTCTGGAATTCTAATATATAAATTGCATTCACATGATAGAATAATGCGTCGACAATTTATAAACATGAATAATTAAAACTGCAACTTCACCAATGTTAGTAACATGCTTTGAATCTTAACCCTTCCTTAACTAATACATCATTTATGGCAATATATTTCTTTTCTTTTCTCTTTTCTTCTTCTTTTTTTTCTTTCTTTTTGTGATTTTTTTTATAAGTGATTGAGAGATTTCATTGCATTACTCTACCTTTGTTCTTGGGTAGTAACGATGGGGTGCAACAAACCCTCAGGAGGTATGTAATTGCGTCGACACACGCTCTTGCAGTGACAGCCTTTGGCTAGATGATTTTTCTAACACATGCAGCGGAGTGTTCTCCCTTAACAAGTCACAATGCACTCACATTGGAGTGTCTTTTATTAGTACAATGTCACTGCAATTGGTAAGTTAGTTCAAGAATTAAGGGTTGATACTATCCATTCATTACTAAAGCAATTCCAATCATTCATCCAAAAATAGAAGGTTCAATATTAATTTATATTCACCCAATTCACATATCAGTTGTAAACAATTCAAGATTTACGCATAAAAATAAAAACTGTGGTCACATTTTTGTTGAAACTTTGCATACTTTTATTGAACTAAAGAAACAAGTAATTTTTCAAATATGTTGGTGCAATCACATTTCCATTTCACAAAAGATCCCCAAACTTAATGTCTACATTGTCCCTAATGCACTGATAATAATATATAGATAAGAATGGAAATGCAACTACAATGCAGATAAACTAACATGAAAAATGCAGTGACAAATAACAAGCTGACAATTGTTTTGTAACAGTCCTCCATAACGTTGGAATGTCCCTCGCGCTCCTTGTCATCGGAGATATGAATTCTTGTTGGGGATAAGACATTATGAGGCCTACCATCAGGAGTAGGCTGGTCGGAGGATGAGGGGGCTAATTGAAAAATAGATGGGAAGACATGAAATTCTAGCAATGGACTTTGGCTCATTCTACTTAGTGTGGCGACAATTGTGTCGTTCCATGCCTTTGTATACGCATAAAATATATTCTGTTTGTAGTCTATGTCCTCCAATATGCTGAAAATACGACTTTGGCGCATGTCCATGCGATCAACAAGTTGTCCAATGGTAGCCAGCTTTTTCCTCACCTGAGGATCTGGGACGCATTTTCCTGTTTTTCCTTCTTCTTTTATTTTCATTTATCCTTCTTATTGGGTGCCTCTTTTACTAGCAGTGTTTCTTGCCTTCTCGTCATTCTCTCCACTGAGATGTTATTGATGGGGCCCTTGTTGTCTAGCACTTCCTCACCATCACAAGGTATAATCCCCCTTTGTTTACACAGTAGCATTATCAAAGAAGGGAAAGGTAATATACCTGTCTACTTAGTAGTAGCTTCAGCAATCTAGTCATGGAGAATTACATTGACATCGACGTGGCGACCTTTAAGGATAATGCGATCTAGTGTCCCAGTCATGTTATGGGTTGAAGGTAGCAGGCGATTATTAACAAAGTGGAACCACACTTTGCTTTGGGTTGTAAGATAACGTCGGTGCATTGTGTAGTTGTGTGGACCATTGCCAGTCCATCCAGTGCCTTCAATGCAAAGGTCTCTCATCACCTGGTCAGTACCTTCATCGGTCAATTCTTCAAAAAACGCAGTGTGGGTGACTTCCTTCTCAACAATCCAGAACAGAGCGTTGATGTGGGCAACACTTCAGGGTATCAAGCCCTCCCTTACAAAAATAAAATCCTATTTAGAGTCTACAAGATTGGCATAAAATTCCCTTACCATGGTGGAGGAATATCCGTCTAGGTGGTCATAGAAAAATTCTCAACCCAAACGACTGATCGTTCTTCTGATTTGCTTCCTCAATGTCTGGGGTGGAGACGATTGTAGACCCTGCTCTGGGTGGCAATTTTGTTTAAGAATAACAACATGGTAGCGGTCCTTCGCCGCCTTGGACAAAAATAAGATTGGTTCATTTTGTGGGGTTAGTATGTAGTCCAAACCATGGTGGCGAAAGATTCATCAGGGGTTTTGGAAGGGGTTTTTGTTCCTCTTATTCTTGTCATAATAACTAGGTTTAGAAGACAAAAGAATTTGTAAAAAACTTGAAGACAGTGGAGAAGATGGTTGCAGCAACAATGGAGAGTGTGAGTGGAAGAAAGAAGTCAACAGAAAAAGGGTTTTATAAACTTTGGATTGGAAGAGATGTGATGATTGCAAAAGGTGTGGGAAAGCGTTACGTCTACAACCAATAAATGCCAGGCTGCAGATTGTACCCCTTGGTTTGATCTAACAGCTAGGGATAGATGAAAATTAATCGGCACGGTTCTTGCTGCAAAAGTTTTACTGAGTCATCACAGAATGCTCCGACAATTTGTGCTTTATGATGCGTTGACAAAAAGATGATTTTTTTATTCCTGCATAAGACTTAAAGGAAACAAGTAAAGGTAAATAAGATAAAAATAAGTGTAAAAATACGTTGACATTAAAGAAATGTGACCAGATTAATGGTCTCGTTTTGTTCTTTAACATCTGGTCTCACATAATGCTTTAGTCATAGGCCATTCACCTTGAACTGGTGACCATCCTTCATATTTTCAATTGTCACTATGCCATTCTGGAATGCTTCGACAACCTTAAAAGGGCTTGACCATCTTGAACGCAATTTACCTGGATATAGTTTTAGACGTGAATTAAACAAAAGTACTAACTGACCAGGATTAAATTGTCGACACAAGATGATATTGTCATGCCATCTCTTAGTCTTTTCTTTGTATATTGCAGCATTCTCATAGGCATTGCGTCTAATTTCTTCCAACTCAGCAATGTCCAACAACCTTTTTCGTCCAGCAACATCGTAGTCCATGTTTACCTGCTTGATTACCCACATAGCTTTGTCTTCAAGCTCAACTGGCAGGTGACAAGATTTACCAAACACTAATTGATACGGCGACATCCCCAATGGGGTTTTATATGCGGTACGAAGTGCCCACAATGAATCATGTAGCCGCGAATACCAATCTCTCCTATATGGGTTAACCACTTTCTCAAGGATGCTTTTAATTTGTTGATTGGACACCTCCGCTTGGCCATTTGTTTGTGGATGATATGTGGTGGCCATGCGATGCTTCACACTATATCTTTTCAATGCTGTCGCCACTTGGTTGTTATGAAAATGAGTACCTTGATCACTTATCAATGCCCTAGGTGTTCCAAATCGTGTAAGGATATATGTGTGGAAGAACTTCAACACCGTTCGAGCATCATCTTTTGGAACCACAATTGCTTCAATTCATTTAGAGACATAATCAATAGCAACTAAAATGTACACATTCCCAAAAGAGTTTGGAAATGGTCCCATGAAGTCTATACCCCAGACATTGAATAGCTCCACCTCTATAATAGGTTGTTAGAGCATCTCATTGCGGCGAGATATAGAACCAGTGCGTTGACATCTATCGCATTGTTGAGCAAAATTATTGGCGTTGCGAACCAATGTGGGCCAATAGAATCCTGACTGTAAGACCTTTGCAGCAGTCCTCATACCACCAAAATGGCTTTCATAAGGAGCACCACGACAATGTTTCAGGATGGAAGTCATTTCTTCTTCAGGAACGCAGCAACGGATAATGTTGTAAGCACATACCTTGAATAGGTATGGCTCGTTCCAATGATATTTCACAGCATCGCACAAAAATCTGACTTTCTTGTGACCAATGGCACTCAATGGTAGCTTCCCACAAACAAGATAATTGACAACATCTGCATACCAAGTAGATGTGTCAATATGAAATAATTGCTCATCTAGAAATGCATCGATAATTTGTGATTAATTGCCATCTTCGCTTCTAGCTTCCAGACGGGATAACTGGTCTACTACTTGGTGTTCAGATCCCTTCCTATTTCTGATTTCAACATCAAATTCTTGTAAGAGCAGGATCCATCTGATCAATCTTGGTTTGGCATCCTTCTTCGCAAAAAGGTATCTTAGCGCAGAATGATCTGTGTAGACAGTAACTTTTACACCGGTAAGGTATGAGCGAAAATTGTCGAATGCAAAAACTGCTGCTAGTAACTCCTTTTCGATGGTCGTATAGTTTACCTGCGTGTTAGTTAAAGTTTTACTAGCATAATAAATTGAGTGAAATACCTTCTCTTTGCGTTGTCCCAGCACAGCTCCTACAGCAAAGTCGCTCGCATCTCACATTAATTCAAACGGTTGCGTCCAATTCGGTGTGACGATAATTGGAGCTTGTACTAGCTGCTTCTTTATTGTGACAAACGCTTCCAGACATGTATCATTAAACACAAACTTTTTATTTTGCTCCAGTAACGAGCATAGTGGTTTGACAATCTTGGAAAAATCTCGAATGAATCTTCTATCGAAACCAGCGTGACCAAGAAAGCTTCTTATTCCTTTGACATTGGTGGGTGGTGGCAATTTCTCAATGATTTATACCTTTGCTTTATCTACCTTAATGCCCTGACATGATATGCGATGGCCAAGGACAATGCTTTCAGTTGCCATGAAATGACATTTTTCCCAATTCAGCACTAGATTTGTGTCCTCACATCTCTTTAATACTTTTCCCAAGTTGTCAGTGCATTGGTCAAAATTCTGCCCATATATAGAGAAATCGTCCATGAATACTTCAAGTGAATCTTCAATCATGTCCGAGAAGATAGCCATCATGCACCTTTGAAATGTGGCTGGTGCATTGCACAATCCAAATGGCATATGTCAGAAGGAAAAGGTTCCAAATGGGTACGTGAATGTGGTCTTTGCTTGATCTTCCGACACAATGGCAATCTGATTATATCCGAAATAGCCCATCTAGGAAGCAATAGTAGGCTTTACTAGCCAGCCAATCCAGCATCTGATCAATAAATGGTAATAGGAAGTGATCCTTCTTTGTGGCCGCATTGCGTCCACAATAATCCATGCACACTTGCCACCCTGTAGTGATGCGAGTACGGATCAGCTCGTTCTTATCATTACTCACTACTGTGATGCTGCTCTTCTTAGACACACATTGGACAGGGCTCACCCATGTGCTATCTGAAATAGGGTAGATGATGCCCGCGTCTAGCCACTTAATAATATCCTTCTTCACTACCTCTTTCATTTTCTCATTAAGCCTTCACTGTTGCTCAATGGACTGCTTCCCTTCATCTTCCAGTCTGATTTTGTGCATGCAAAAAGAGGGACTAATGCCTCTTTTGTCTACAATGCTCCATGCAATGGCTCTTTTATGCTCCTTTAAAATTACGATGAGCTTTTCTTCTTGAATTGCGTCGAGGCTTGCGCTGACAATCAAGGGTAATGTGTCATTGTCACCCAAAAAGACATACTTCAGATGCATTGGCAACGACTTTAACTCTATGGTAGGAGCTTGTTCAACTGATGGTTTAAACACAGGGATCGTCCTGTTAGACAAATCCAAGGATTTCAATTGCCAATTTTGTCTTAGCTCACAACTATTAGCCTCAACTCTGTGATCACATTCAATTAGGATACCATCGATGGATGTCACTGCATCTTCGTCTGGAACTGCTAAGCTTCATCCATTGATTTCTTCCATAATTATCTTGTCCAGCACGTCAATGTGGTGACATTGCTTTTTACTTTTTGATGGAGCTGCCTCGAACACACTGAAGGTAACATGGTCATTGTTATGACGCATAATGAGCTCGCCCTTGAAAACGTCAATGAGCGTGCATCCTATTGCTAAGAATGGTCGCCTCAAGATGATGGGTACCTCCTTACCTGCTTCACAATCAAGGATTATGAAATGAGCAGGGAACACGAGCTTATCAACTTGGACAAGGACATCTTTGATCTGGCCTTCAGGTTCTGGTAGAGATCTGTCAGCAAGCTGTAATGTTACCACAGTAGTCTTCATCGATCTAATTCTTAACTTCTTGAATGTGGATAAAGGCATAAGGTTAATACTGGCTCCCAGATCGCATAAAGCTTTACCTTGATAATGATTTCCAATGGAGCGTGGGATTGTGAAGCTGCTAAGGTCTTTCATCTTTGGTGGAAACTTATTTGTTAGCACAGTACTGCACCCCTCTATAAGAGCAATCATCTTGATTTTGGATAACTTTTTCTTCTTTGACAGCAATTCTTTCATAAATTTCCCATAGCTAGGGATCTGCACAAGAGCATCCACTAGAGGTATGTTAATGTGTAATTGCTTCAAAGAAGAAACAAACTTCTGATAATCCTTATCATGGTCTTTCTCTTTAATTCTCTATGGAAATGGCAAAGGTATATGGTCAGTCGGTTGTTGTGGAATAATAGGTTGCATCTACTTAGGCAATTGCGTCGACATCTTCGTTGGATGAATTGTGGGTATAGAGGTCACTACAGTTGGCTCCTCCTCATTTATTTTGCTGAGCTCTCTTTAGAAACAACTTCGCTTTGTTGTGTTGGTTTGGTTGCATCGACATGCGTTTGGTTGAAATTTCTACTTGGTTCAGTAGTTTGCATTATGCTCCGCAGTGTGATAGCCTTGCAATGTTCCTTCCCCTTTTGCGTCGGATTCTCAGTATTACTAAGCAAAGTGTCTAGTGATCTTGTACTCAGATTAGAAGCCAACTGTCCTAGTTGGGCTTCTAACGAATGGATAGAAGAAAAATTACCTTGAACAATTGCTTCACTTCGCGTAATATGCTCTCGCATAGAGCAGCCATAGGATTTGATCTTTGTTGAGAAAACTGTTGCTGTTGTGGCTAATGTTGTCCTTGCATATGTGTCAGGGCAGTCTATTGTGGCTGCATTCTAGCTTGTGGTTTCATCTAGCTATGTACCTACATTTGATCAGGATGTGAATGTACCTGAGAATTCTGATTATAGTTCTGCTACTGATTGTTTTTGTAACTCCCTTATCTATAACTCCCTTGCTATGAGGAATTTCCATATCTATATGTAGATGCATTTTGATTCCCCCAAGTTTATTGTATGAGTTACTATAAGAATTTCCTCTAATGTTATTAACATAAGATGCGTTCTCAGCATGTTGTGGACAATCCTCATAACAATGGTTGTCGCCATAAATTTCATAGGAAAATGTCGGGACATTCATCTATTGTGCCACTTGAATAGAGGCAAGTCACTTGTTCCCTTCATGTTCTTCATAATGTTGGCCAAAAAGGATACCTGTGCACTCAAAGCTGAAATTACATCTAATTCAAGAACACCAGGATTAGTTTTTACCTGAGCAAAATGAGAGATAGGATATTGATAATCATTCTATGCAATTCTCTCTAGAATTCGTACAACTTCAGTGTAGGTACAATCTAACAAGGGACCATTTACAGATGCGTCGACAAGATTTCTTGTCTGGGCATTCAATCCGTTGTAAAAGATCTCGATTTGAGTCTCTTGCTAAATTCCATGAATAGGGCAATGTCTAAGCATAGTTTTATAACGCTCCCATGTTGTATGTAGATATTCATCATCTAACTGATGGTAAGCTGAGATATCATTAAGCAACCCTGCATTCATTGTCAGCAGATTGAAACGCAAAATAAATTGCGTTGCTAATGCATTCCATGATGTAATAGATCCAGCCGGCAAACCAAAGAACCATGTTCTTGCTTTTCCCTACAATGAATAAGGAAATAATTGCATTTTTAAGGCATCATCAAGAACACCATGTTGGCTAAAAGATGCACAAATAAGCAAAAATGAATTTAGATGTTCTCGTGCATCCTCATGAGGTAAGCCCGCATATTGCCCATTTGAATTGAGCATTTGAAACATAACCAGTTTCAATTCAAAGTTTCCCGCTTGTATAGTTGGCCTTACCACCCCTAGTTGCAAATCGTCTAGTACAGGAACGAAAAAAATCCCTGATTTGTCCTGTTTTGCACCTGCTCTTCTTGTGGAGGCGGTGGTGGTAAATTATTAATTCGTTGTGGTGGTATTGGAGGAATGATATCTTGTGGCAGCAATGGTGGTAGGTTGATGTTGTTGTTATTGTTTCCAGCCATTTTCTTTAGTTCTTGCTTCCTCCTTCGAATAGTTCATTCGAGTTCTGGGTCAAAGCTTACAGTATCCTTAGGATTTCTCCTTGTGGACATGCAACTCCTAAAGTATAAAGAGAAAATCAATGAAAGAATGTTAAACAGATTAGTAAAAACAAAAAGTTAAGTAAGGAAGAATAATTGCAACTACAAAAATGAACATCAAACAAACAACATTCCCCGGCAACGGCGCCAAAACCTGATCGGCCTATAATGACACAACAATTGTGCAAGCGGACACATGTCGATACTATAACACCCAAAACCCGAAACCATCACCGATTAGGGTCTTGGTGTCCTACTGTTTATCTATCATTGTTCGTCTTTTATTTTCATTTCAATTATTTTTATTTTAATAAAAATGTGCACTTAACATATCATAATCATCAATCAATTAAAAATCACAACTCAACAAGGGCAAAAAGGTCATTTCCATGATTTTTAAACACTTCTACTGGTACCTGATAAACATGTACTGGTAGTTGTCAAGTCAGAAAATAGTTCAAAAATATTGTAGAGTTCTACCTTTACTCGAGATGATTCTACCGATACATGTGACACAACTACCAAAATAATTCAGGCAACTACCGATATCAAAAACTACAGAGAGAAAAAATCATTATCCTACAACTTCTATCGATACAATCATTCTTACTACCGATACATCAATACCATAAACTATCGATACTTGTATCTTAATTACCGATACAACCCAAGTCAGAGAACAACCTCTCTCCTACCCTGCACTTCGACTGATACATGCATAAGTTTTACTGAAACAAGTATACAGGATCTCAAGAGTAACGCCAAGACACAAGTTTAATATCTCATATACAACCAGTATAAGTTATGCATTAAAACTTCACATAACATACATAACTTCTAAGTCTTACAAGCATTATAAGCTTGAGCATCTAAGTCATACTTCATGCAATTTACAAAATCAAAATAGAAGGATTTCAACATCTTTTAGTTCAATCTCAAGTTAATATCATCCTAGTACATGCTATAAGACGAAGTGATGTAAAATCTACCATACAAACTCCACAATAGTGTGATTTCCTCGAGATGATCCGATCCTCAAACAGCAAAACGTATCTACAAAATAACAACAGATTCACGAGTAAGCTTATTAAGCTTAGTAAGTTCGAGCTTATCATTTTCTCACAGAATAAACAGATTAGTTAAAAGATGATAACGAGTATGTATTTGTAATCATGTGTATAATAACGAACTAAATTTCTATAGTTCTCCAGACTTTAACTTATTACGAGCACAAATAACATTTAGCCCACATGAGCCTAGAATGATTAGCTCTTACGAGCCCAGAATGGTTAGCTCTTATGAGCCCAAAATGGTTAGCTCTTACGAGCCCAGAATGATTAGCTCTTACGAGCCCAGAATGATTAACTCTTATGAGCCTAGAATGGTTAGCTCTTACGAGCCCAGAATGGTTAGCTCTTATGAGCCCAGAATGATTAGCTCTTACGAGCCCAGACAAAGTTTAACCAATGCACGATGTTGCTCACACAAGCTGATGAGAATTCGTAATATATGCAAAGACTCAACCATCGATACGGTCCAGAATTTCTCACTCCCGATGTTGCTCACACAAGCTGATGAGAATCCGTAACATATGCGAAGACTCAGCCATCGGAGGAATCCATAATTCATTATTCATTTAGAATCTATTAACTTGTGATGCTGCTCACACAAGCTGTTAGGATACTGCAACATATGCAGGATCCTAATCATCGCTTCAAATCAGATAACCGATCCGAAGCCTGCCATTTCGTTTTGTTTCTTTTCCTTTCCATTATCGCGAATGTTTAGCCTTTCTCCATTTGTTGTGACAATAGTGAAATACAAGAAATAACCAATGCATATAAACTATCACTACGAACTTACCAGATGAAATTGCAGTTCGGTTCAACTTTAGGGACTATTCTGCTAATTTCCCTTTTTCGCGACTCATGGCACGATTGTAATCTAAATCAACAATTCATCCAAATTTCACATTAAAACACATAATTAAATGAATTAATATTTTACCCCCAATACTTTCCTTTTATTCAATCTAGTCCTTTCAACACAAACATTCAAAATACTCATTTCCTCCTCAACTCATAGCAGCCAAATTTACCATGATTCCCATACAAGTCCACACAATCCATTTATTTCACCAAAAGTACACTTAATTTTATCTTTTAACATTTTAGTCCTTAAACCTTAATTTCATCAAAATCACTTTACAAAAAGATCTAACCTAATCATCAAGCATCCAAAACCATCAAGAACTTTCAAAGATAAGCATATTCAAAACTGGTAAGATCCACAACATTTGACAGATTCAAAAATTAGTCCCTAGATTAGCTAGATCAAGCTAACATGGACTCAAAAACATGAAAATTACTAAAAACGGGTAACAATAGCTTACTCAAATCAAAGCTCAAAGCTTAAGAATGAAACCCTAGCTTTCTCCTTGTGCGTGACTAGAAGATGAAGAAACTAGAAGAAGAAAAATAGGTTATTTCTTCTTAAATTCACTTTTATACTTAATGGCAAAATTGTAATTTTTATCACTTTCATAATTAGACTTAATTAATCCCTTTTTAAACCTTAATTAATCCTAATTATAATCAATTTAACTCATAATAATCCACCCACTAAAATGCCATAGGTTAATTTACCTATTTGATCCTTCAATTATATTAAATTCCAATTAAACCCACTTATTTACAATTTAACCTTAAACTAAAAAGGGCTAAATAAATAAATAACCCAAAAGTAAGTGGAAGATAATCATGTCACCATCGCTTGGAATTTTTGACCATGGTTTAATTACCACTTTGGTCCTTTCTATCTTTAATCCATAACAATTAAATTACTTCTTTTACAATTTACTCATTTTTTCCTTAATTAAACAATTAATTAACAAAATTACCCAACCGAACTTCAATTCACATATAATAGGACTCTGTAAATATTTAATAAAAATATTTATGGCACTAAATTTCAGAAACGAAGTCTCGCTACCTCATTTTCTAGAACCACTTGACTTTTGAACCAAACCACATATACTAAATTTTAATTCAATAATTAAAATCCTTCAATTCAAAATTCCACATAAAATTATTTCTGACTAATTTAATTTAATCACTCATTTATGAAAATTTCTTGTCGGGTTTGTGATCCCATAATTACTGTTTCTGACACAAGTAAAAAACGAGCTGTTACAGATGCAAGTATAGTTGATAGATTGCTCTATCAGATATCGATCCCACGAGGAAGGAGTTCTTGATGTTCAATTGTCGAAGCAACTAAAATCAAAATTAG
This sequence comes from Gossypioides kirkii, assembly GCA_005610355.1. Taxonomy (NCBI): domain Eukaryota; kingdom Viridiplantae; phylum Streptophyta; class Magnoliopsida; order Malvales; family Malvaceae; genus Gossypioides; species Gossypioides kirkii. Next base: position 39,007,265 of record CP032253.1, on the reverse strand, counting down.
AGAAAATTCTAGTAAGGATGTCATCGCAATTAAATAAGATCTATACCACTAAATTAATCAAAGTTGTCAATGCAATGATGAAGTTAATTTTTAGAGCAACTAAAAGTAAAATAAATGGTTGTTGATATTTTGAGAATTTAAATGCAGAAAAAGTAAAAATATGATCAAGTATGAAGAATGAAGTGGATCACTAACTACACTAAGTAGCGACGCTGGATCCGTAGACAAGGTATTTTATAGATTAATTGTTGCAGCAATAAAATTCCAATAAAATCTTACCAATAACAACTTCCTATTTAATCAAGACTCAACCACTTACAAATACCACACCTCTCAGTGCTGGCATTGCTTCACACCTAAGAACAAGTGATAGAATCCCTTCTAGTCTCAAGCAACTCTCGTTAACTTGCTTGTTAATTCAACTTGTCACCGCACCTCTCAGTGTTGGTAGACTGCAATTACACTCTTGTGGTCAAACAATTGAATCCAAGAATAAATAGAAGAGAAGAATTAAGTATGAACCAAAGTAATCTAACATTGAAAGATATTCTCATATACAATCAACTGTCAATAAAAATTCATCAATATTCAAAGAGGGATTAACAAATCATTGAAGTATACTATCTCTAGGCTACTAGGATTATCTCATAACCGCTCCTCTTGTATCGCACCGAACACTTCTCATCAGAAGATGTTGCTCACCTAATCGATCAGCTCACCAAATTCCAGTATAAAGCTTCAAAAACTCAAAGTATTTGCAGAATTAATTCCTTCACTCCTTGATATATTTCTTCTTATTCTTTCCTCTATTTATAGGCTTCAAGAATTTTTAGATCTCATCTTCTCTCAGATCTAACTTCTTGTGCAGCTGTCAAAGTTTGTTAAAATCCAGTTGTGCACTCACGCAGATTTGATATGATCTTTATGAATCTACAGGTTATCGCCGCATCTATAGGCGCGATCTACAATCTTTAATTATGACAACAACATGTGAAATTCCTGTGCTGGTGCTTCTAGATGTGATTGCAGCGTGAATTTACTTATACAAAGTAAATGTTTCCATGCGGTGACATTTTTGGTCGCAATACCAAGCTAAACTTGTGGCTGCATCTTTGAACTCTTCCTGGCATCGATCTTCTGAGATGGATCCCTGCACTGACAATTGTGAACATATTCTGCATACGCTGATATTAGTGCATAGAAGAGATAAGATAACGAAAATTTAAGCTAAACAACAATGAGTTAGAGAATATAAATACTAAATATAAAATGCCTATCATGCATGCTAAATATGCTACAAAAGAGACAATTAATACTCAAATTTAGGGAGAAAATAGGTGTCATTTCTAATGCTATCAATATCCATTACTATTATTGTTGTAATTAGTTACTAATATATCAACTATTTTATGTGTATTTGATATGTCGTCGGGAACACCAAATATAACTTGTTCTGAAAATTAAAGTAAATAACAGTAAAAGGGAAGTAGGGTCTAATCCTCAAGGATTGAAGAGTCGTAAAAAGTCTTGTCTATCGAGATTGTGGGTCAAATCTTACCCAAAAAAGTGCCACGATCTGAGGAAAAATAAAAGAAACAGAATTAAAAATAAAAGAAAATAGAATTAAAAGAAATAGAAAATAAGGAAGTTGAAGTAAAAATAAATAGCATAAAATAAACAAGTTGAAAGAAGAAGAGTTTTATCAATATTTAAAGATCCAGCCTCCGGTTATCTTTATTCTTCCTTGGTTCAATCATAGACTTTGAATGGTTCTTCTCATGCCCGAATAAGCCAGTTATAGTGGAAGAGGATGCCTACGACCACCAGCTCCGGATATAGGTTTTAGAGGAACCTGACTCTAGCCAACCGTCGCTCAAATGGGACCGTCTTACAGTAGATCACCTTTTCTCAATGACGAATGCCACGCCATTTTGTCTCTTTTGGCTCGGCAACTTGTGACACAGTAAGTTAAAGAACCGACTATCTTACATTCTCAAAACACACAAAGCGGTCGTCTTTGCACAAGATGAAAAGATTACTTTTGTAGGGATTTTGGACGGAAGCGTTAATCCCGTATTACAAAGAATTGATGAATACTCAAGTTGAAAATAATTAAGCGCAAATTCTAAGCCTCATGAACCTTGGAGGAATATTTTATAAACTTTGGCTAGAAGAGTTTTTTAGTTACTCATGATTTTAGGAAAGAACACAAATAAAAAGAATAGAGTTTTTTATTGAACTAGGATTTTGGGAGATGGAGGATTTTTCAATCAATGGGGAATGAATAATTAAATCACTCCATCCCCTATTTATAGTACAAATAAATTCCTAGTTGAATCCAATTAAAATTCTAAAAAGATAATTAAACATTAATTTCCTAATTGGATCCAATTTAAACTCTAAAATAAATATAAAAGATAAACCTAAATTAAATACAAATAAATAATATCTTTAAATATTAAATCCTAATAAAAATATATTTTAAAATAAAATAAAATAAAACCAAGTCTTTTTGTCCTATAAACTCTTTCTTTTAGTATTCTATCTTCACACAACTTCTAATTCTCCTCCAAAATCATGCTTTTTGTCTCCAATTTATCTTCTACCACTTCTTGAGTCCCTACAAAATAAAAAAATAATAAATACTCCAAATTAATAGGATCATACTCTTAAAATATATGTATTTAATACCCAATAGTATGTCATATTTAAATGTTATCATATTTCCCCTACTTAGCCCATGTTTGCCCTCAAGTATGACTCATAATCCACTAAGTAATTAAAATTCCATCATGGAAAAATAACTCTCCAAAGTTCTACAAACAATTAAGCTTAATGCTTATGAAAAATAAAGAGAACCTTAAGCTTGCTGTAGGTAAAATAAAAAAAGTAACCCAATTAAAACACACAACAATTAAACTGTCTTGAATTACTTCGTGAAAGTTAGGTAATTTACCAAACTTACCAAGACACCTATTTGTTCACCCTTAGTTCTCCAAATTTTAGTTTTCTTCCTTTGATTTTCTTTTTTTCCTTAAGAATATATTGGACCTTTTTACGCGAAATGAAATGACACCCAAGCACTCCATCCCCGTTACTCAGTCTAACACACTCCTAATCATTTTTTCCCTTTTTGTTTAGAATGTGTTAGCCCTTTTGACGCGAAATGAAATGAAAATCAAGCACTCTATCCCGGTTACTCAATCTAACACACACCGAATTTATTTATTTATTTATTTATTTCTTCTTTTTCTTTTCCGTTTAGCGGAGTTTTACTTATCACATTACATAACCTTTTTACGCGAAGTAGGATGACAACCCAAGCACCCTACCCGGTTACTCAGTTAAACACATTTTAAACTATGCTCATAACCGTGAAATTTTATTTCATTTTTTCGGACATAGAACTTTAACTTAGGAGAACTAGGAAAAACAAACAAATATCAAAAATAAGTTTAGCAACTAACTAACAATCATGAAAAACAATTTTAGCATGCATCAGAATTAATTGTTCTCTTATACTTAGACTCAATCAATTTACCATAAGCAAGATAAGATTAGCTTCATAAATTCTAATCATGTGAGCCTAATAGAAATAAAATAGTGGAGACAAATTTAATCACAGTAAAATCATAGTTAACTTAGCAAACAAGAATCATACTCATGGGCGAAGCAATGGGCATTTCATGGGTAAAATCATGAGCATGAAAAGGAACAAGATATACTTAAAAAAATAAAATAGGTAAAAAATGGCAAAGCAGCAGTAATAGTAAACCCGCAATAGCAAAAATAGTAGATAAGCAGATAAAAATACGAAAAGATAGTGTTGCAAGAATGTTAGTCAGCTATTGGTCGAGAGTGTCGAGGCGAGTTTCAATTTGCTCCAAACGTTGCTTGATGGTCAGTGATGGTTGTGGCTTATGCACTACCTGTTGATGTTGTCGACGAAATATTTTGACAGCTGGTGGCGTATGAACACCTGTCTCGACTGTTGTGATTGGGAAAATGAAAGTTACCAAATAATCGGCACTCGAAAGGAAGAACGTTCACACGAGAACGGTAGGTGTATCCTTGGGTTGGAATGGGTGACGCGAAACTGTCACCCTTGGCAGTTTGAGAGTGGGTAGTCGAGTAGTCGACCACGTCAGGTTCAGGCTTGGAAGGCTGAGTAGCGATGAATGACGACACGTCAAATGCTAGAGGAGGCTGGCGCGAATGGTGACGGTGTAGTGAGGGCGGCGATGAAGGAGGTCTGTTCGTGGTACGTCTCACGCGAGGAGGACGGCGGCTCGTGATGGGGATAAAGATGAAGGTTGAAAAGGACGCGGATGGCGTCGAGGTTGGTTATTGGATGGGAAAGGGCACGGGTAGTTGTGGTAGAAATAATGCTGGGTTTTGGAGAGAAGGGGGAAGGATTTGAAGAGGAGGAGGGGTGGCCGATGGTGCATGCGAGTGGGTGTTTGGTAGAGATGGAGGAGAATGGTGTGATGGTGTTCGTATAGGGGAGTCGACCGACGGTAAAAGAGAAGGGGAAGGTGACGGTGAAAGAAAGGGTGCGGGGGAGGGTGAATCGGGTTTATGAACGTGTTGGGGGATGACAAACTAGTAACGATGGGGATTAATAGTGAAGGATGGTTCGGTGACAGTGTGATTTCAGGTTCGGACCATGGTGGCGCTGCGAACGGCGGTAGAGAGGAACGGAGAGAAAAGATAATCGACGGTTAGGAGAAAAGAGGAAAGGGAAGAAAGAATTAAGGTTTGAATTAGGGGTTTATGTGGTTGGATATGTTTAGGTGTAGGGATAGCTATTCCATAAGGGGAGGCCCTATTCCTAGGCAGAATAAGGGATAAGGAGTAGCTGTTTAGACGTAGGGGTAGGGATGTTCACCTCAGTGTGTCTTTGTTCGTATAAAATTCTCGTCACCGATTTTTTCATGTAAAAATTTCCTCGAGTTTCCTGGACATATAGTAAAATAAATAAATAAAATAGAAAAATAAAAATAAAAATAAAAATAATTATAATTATAATTGGGTTGCCTCCCAGCAAGTGTTTGTTTAACGTCGCTAGCTCGACAACTCGAATTAGTACTGAGGCTGTTCAAGATGAATTTTCTCGCCTGTTTGAGCTTGAAAATTTTCATAGAATTGTTTCAACCTTTGACCATTAACCGTGAAACGCTTCCCTGTCTCCTTACTTTCTATTTCCACTGCACCATGAGTAAATAATTTAGTGACAATAAAAGGTCTTAACCATTGAGATCGAAGCTTACCGGGAAATAATTTTAGAACTTAGTTGTAAAGTAACACTTTTTGCCCTATTGAGAAGTGCTTCCGGCATATCATTCTATCATGAAACAGTTTTGTTTTGTCTTTGTATATACAAACATTCTCATAGGCATCATTTCAATGCTCCTCCAACTCTTGGATGTCTAACTTTCTAGCTTGTCCTACGAGCTCTAACTCTATATTACACTGTCGTATAGCCCAATAGGTTTTGTGTTCTAGTTCTACTGGAAGGTGGCAAGCTTTTCCAACAACAAGTTAGAAAGGAGACATTCCTATTGGGCCTTTATATGTTGTTCAATAAGCCCAGAGAGCATCATTTAATCGAAGACTCCAATCCTTCTGATTAGGCTGAACTGTTTTCTCCAAAATAATCTTAATTTCTCAATTTGAAAACTCCGCTTGGCCGTTTATTTGAGGGTGATAGGGTGTAGCTATACGATGATGAACCCCATATTTCTTCATGAGTTCTTCCATGACTTTATTGCAAAAGTGAGTTCCACGATCACTGATCAAAGCTCGAGGTGTACCAAACCTGGAAAAAACACAATGTTTTAGAAACTCTACCACAGTTTTAGCATTATCATTTCGAGTAGGAATTGCCTCTATCCATTAGAAACATAGTCTACTGCTAGAAGTATATATAAATTTCCAAATGAAGAGATAAATGGGCCAATAAAATCAATGCCCCACATATCAAAAATTTAACATATATGGATTGGGGATTGAGGCATTAGATTTTGCCTAGTAATGTTTCCTATCTGTTAACATCTATCACAAGATTTACAAAATTCATATGCATCATAAAAAATTGTGGGCCAATATAATCCACATTCTAATACCTTATGAGTAGTCCGTTTAGTTCTAAAGTTTCCTCCACATGCATGCGAATGACCAAAAGTAAGTATAGATGTTACCTCAGTTTTCGGAACACATCTTCGTATTACTTGATCTGAGCAATGTTTCCATAAGTATGGATCATCCCAAATATAATATCGAGCTTCTCTTTTAATTTTTTCTTTCCTGGAACAAGATAACCTAATAGGTAAAGAGCCTGTAGTAAGAAAGTTTACCATATCCACATACCATGGAAAATATTCTTGGGCTGAAAATAGGCCCTCATCAGGAAATTCATCTCTTATAGAAATATCATCATTAGGCATTTTTACCCTACTCAAGTGATCAACCACCAAGTGTTCTCATCCTTTTTTATCTCGAATCTCAATGTCGAATTCTTGTAGCAGTAAAATCTATCACATAATCCTTGACTTTGCTTCCTTCTTTGCAATTAAATACCTAATAGTTGCATGGTCAGAAAAATAATTACTTTAGATCCCAATAGGTAAGACCGAAATTTATCTAAAGCAAATATAATAGCTAGAAGTTCTTTTTCTGTGGTAGTGTAATTGCTTTGCGCAGCATCTAGGGTTTTTGAAGCATAACAAATGACATGGGGCTCTCAATATATCTTTTTCCCTAACACAGCCCCAACACTTTGGTCACTTGCATCACACATGATCTCAAAGGGGTATTCCAATTTGAGGCTTGGATTATAGGAGCAGAAACCAACTTTTGTTTCAACATGTCAAAAGCCTCTTTGTATTTTGGGCCGAACTCAAATTTTTTGTCTTTTTGCAACAACTCGCATAATGGTTCAGCTACTTTCGAGAAGTTTTTTATGAAGCGCCTGTAAAATCCTGCATGACCAAGGAAAGAACGAATTTCCCTCATAGTTGAGGGGTACGGTAAAGAATTTATAATATCAGTCTTAGCCTTATCAACCTCAATCCCTTTAGATGAAACTATATGACCTAGAATTAAACCTTTATCTACCATAAAATGACATTTTTCATAATTCAAGACAAGATTAAATTCTATGCATCTACTTAAGACAAGATTAAATTCTATGCATCTACTTAAAATTTTTGTAAGATTCCTAAGGCATTCATCAAAAGATTCCCTATGCACAATAAAATCATCCATAAAAACTTCAATGAAATTTTCTATGTATTCTGAGAATATACTCATCATGCATCTCTGAAAAGTAGCCGGTGCATTGCAAAGCCCGAATGGCATCCTCTTATATGCAAATGTGCCAAATGGGCATGTAAAAGCGGTCTTTTCTTGGTCCTCGGGTGCGACTGGAATCTGGAAAAAACCTGAATATCCATCAAGACAACAATAATGAGTTTTTCCAGCTAAACGTTCAAGCATTTGATCTATAAAAGGAAGAGGAAAATGATCTTTTCTAGTATAAGAGATCAACTTCTTGTAATCAACGCAAACACGCCACCCATTCTACACTCGGACAGGAACCAAATCGCCCTCGGCATTTTTCTTTATTGTCACGCCAGTTTTCTTGGGCACAATTTGTACCGGACTTACCCAGCTGCTGTTGGAAATTGGATAAATCACGTTAGCATCCAACAACTTTATAATCTCCTTCTTTACTACGTCCATCATGTTCAGGTTCAATCGTCTTTGAGCTTCCCACCTGTCACACAGGTGACTCAGGTTCGATCCCTGACAACGACACCAAAATTTGATGTGTCATTGGGAACACCAAATATAACCTATTCTGAAAATTAAAGTAAATAACAGTAAAAGGGAAGTAGGGTCTAATCCTCAAGGATTGGAGAGTCGTAAAAAGTCTTGTCTGTCGAGATCGTGGGCTAAATCGTGCCCAAGAAAAGCATCGCGATCTGAGGAAAAATAAAAGAAAATAGAATTAAAAGAAATAGAAAATAGGGAAGTCGAAGTAAAAATAAATAGCATAAAATAAACAAGTTGAAAGAAGAAGAGTTCTATCAGTATTCAAAGATCCAACTTCTGATTATCTTGATTCTTCCTTGGTTCAATCATAGACTTTGGATGGTTCTTCTCATGCCCGAATAAGCCAGTTATAGTGGAAGAGGATGCCTTCAACCACCAGCTCCGGATATAGTTTTTAGAGGAACTTGACTCTAGCCAACCGTCGCTCAAATAGAACCATCTTACACTAGATCACCTTTTCCCAACGACGAATGTCACACTGTTTTGTCTTTTTTGGCTCGGTAACCTCTGACGTAGTAAGTTAACGAACCGACTGTGCAACCTTCTCAAAACACACAAAGCTGCCATTTTTTCACAAGATGAAAAGATTACTTTTGTAGGGATTTTGGACGGAAGCGTCAATCCCGTATTACAGAGAATTGAGGAATACTCGGGTTGAAAAGAATTAAGCGCGGATTCTAAGCCTCGTGAACCTTGGAGGAATATTTGATAACTTTTGGCTAGAAGGCTTTTTTAGTTACTTATGATTTTGGGGAAGAACACAAAATAAAAAGAATAGAGTTTTTATTGAACTAGGATTTTGGGAGATGGAGGATTTTTCAATCAATGGGGAATGAATAATTCAGTCACTCTATCCGCTATTTATAGTACAAATAAATTCCTAGTTGAATCCATTCAAAATTCTAAAAAGATAATTAAACATTAATTCCCTAATTGGATCTAATTTAAACTCTAAAATAAATATAAAAAGATAAACCTAAATTAAATACAAATAAATAATATCTTTAAATATTAAATCCTAATAAAAATATATTTTAAATAAAATAAAATAAAACCAAGTCTTTTTGTCCTATAAACTCTTTCTTTTAGTATTCCATCTTCACACAACTTCTAATTCTCCTCCAAAACCATGCTTTTTGTCTCGAATTTATCTTCTACCACTTCTTACTCCCTACAAAATAAAAAGGGAATAAATATCCCAAATTAATAGGATCATACTCTTAAAATATATGTATTTAATACCCAAAAGTATGTCATATTTAAATGTTATCAGTATTGTATATAATATGCCTAGAAGAAAATTCCGAGATCTAAGTATTATTCAAAATCCTCCAAATTCGGAAGAAACAAATAGTGACCAACAGACTACTAGAAGAAAATTCCGAGATCTAAGTATTATTCAAAATCCTCCAAATTTGGAAGAAACAAATAGTGATTAATAGACTACTATTGGATCTTCAAATGTTCCGACTACAGTTACCGAAACTGTAGAAAATCAAGGTAATGTTAACTTTTATTTTACATGCATGTTCACTTTTATTTTTGTTTCAAATTCTTATATTATCATATACAATTTTTTTAGCTGAAAATTCTGAGAGGTGCAGAACTCGAGGATGTACGCTATTAAAGGATTTATACAATCTAAATCCTGAGGAGCATGTCAAAGTATTTACAAATAGTCATGGTCAGCCTATTGGATCAGAAGCTAGACTTTTGGGAGGATACTTGGGCATTATAGCACGAAATGCCAATATGTTGACAATCAACTATGATTCATTGCATCATATGCTGATAGTAACAAAAATCAAGCTTTCGATAATATTAAGGTAATAAGGTGAATGTAATTTATAATACTTTAGTTTAATTTTAATTTATATTTACTTTTTAAACTTGTGTTATTTGCAGGAGAGATTTGTTTTAGAGGTCTCGAATAATTATGTGAAGAAAACAATAGGAAAGAAATGGAGAGACCATAAAAGTACTTTAAAGATATAATATTTTAAGAAAAATATAAGCCTCAAAGAGAAATTGCGAAATGTCCTGCCAAGAATGCTGAGGTACCAATGGGAAGAACAAGTTAGATTTTAGAATTCAAAGAAAGGAGACATATTACGTACTACCAAACTCTTATAATTATTTCACTTTATAGTATTTATTATATACGTAATAATAATTTCGTAATGTTGGATCGTGAGTGTGTTGGAACTACAAGTAGGCAAAAACAAAAATTCACGCACACTGTTGGATCGAGAAGTTTTGCTTGTGCAAGCTGATGATGAGGTATTTTGAATTTATGAATTGTGTCAAATATTAATTACTTTATACTAAATAATATTTTTCCTACTATACTGTAGGAATTGTCGTCTGGTAAAAATGTTGGACGCCTTCAGCTTTTTGACATTACACATAGATAGAAAAGATGGATCTCCTATGACTATTAAAGCTGTAGAAATTATGGTATATTTACTTAATAAAATTTGAATTATTTTAAATATTTATCATGTTTAATTATAATGGTTTAATTCGTCATTTGTAATACAAATAATCTCAAGTTATGTTGCATTTGTTTGATTATATATTTCGTTTCTAACTCCTTGATTAATTTATTAGGATAAACTAAAGGATAAGAGGTCAGAGTATGAAGCGATGGCTTCAAGTGATAGTTCGGTTAATCTGGAGGACATTGATAACCTAGTTATTACTAAAGTTTTGGGTCCTGAAAGGTATGGTCGGGTTCGATTTCAAGGATCTTTTGTTAGCCCAACCTAATATTTTGGATCCAGCTCACAGAGATATATGCCTTCGAGGAATTAGGATCAAGCTGAAGTTCAGAGGTTAAGAGACCAAATGGCTCATATGCAAGCAAGCATAGTTGAGCAAATTGCTCAACTTAAAGTGGAGGCAGCAGCGAGAGAAGTAGAGGCTCAAAGAAAATATGATGAACTTCAGCTACAACTAGAAGCCAAGGCAGCAGTGAGGGAAGCAAAGTCTCAAAGAAAGTATGACGAACTGCAGCTACAGGTTCAAAATATGATGAAAATGTTTCAGCAGAATCAGTCGCAGAATCTACCATCTTAGACTTTTATTTTATCTTATCGTGAGAATAGTATACACAATATTACTTTTGAATATATTTTTCATTTATTTATTAATTTAAATCATATACATATTTCTTTCATGATAGTATCATTTAGATTTGAAGTTATTGGTTGGATTTGAATTTATAGGAAAAAGTTGAAAATTTGGGTTCTATATGAATTAAAATGTGTTGGTAAAATCTATTAATGTTAGTGGCGTTTGTGGGAAAAATGCCACTAAAAACCATGTTCTATAGCGGCGTTTGTGGGAAAAACACCACTAAAGACATGTTCTATAGCGGCGTTTGTGGGAAAAGCACCGTTAAAGATCATGTTCTATAGCAGTATTTGCGGGAAAGTGCCACTAAAGACCATATTCTATAGCGGCGTTTGTGGAAAAAATGCCGCTAATGACCATGTTCTATAGCGGCTTTTATGGCTAAAGCACCTGTAAAGACCATGTTCTATAGCGGCATTTGTGGAAAAAACGCCGCTAAAGACTATGTTCTATAGTGGTGTTTGTGGGAAAAGCGCCATTAAAAACCATGCTCTATAGCGGCGTTTGTGGGAAAAGCATCGCTAAAGACCATGCTCTGTAGCGGTGTTTGTGGGAAAAGTGCCACTAAAGATCATGTTCTATAGTGGTGTTTTCTCACATAAACGCTTCGAGTTTTAACGACGTTATCTTTAGAGGTGTTTTTTACGGCGCTTTGATAAGCATCGTAAAATGTTTTAGCGGTGCTTATAAGGAAAAAAAATACCGCTAATACCCTGTTTTCCTGTAGTGTGTTCTTCTGTCTCACATCATCCTAGCAAGACTATCCGTAATTAAATTTTCTTCTTGAGGGATATGTTGAATCTTCAAATATTTTATCATTTTCAAGAGCTAATTAACTCTTCTGACTAATGCAGAGTTGGAATCTCCGGAAGAACCCTCCTGAATGGCTTTAACGGCTTTGAGGCAATCTATTTTTATTAAAACTCTTTCAAAACTTTAATCAATAATAAGCTTCAGACCATCCAATATGCCCTATAGTTCAGCCTCTGCAACTGTGCAATTTCATAAGTATATGCCAAACAAATTATCCACCCCCCGTTATGGTCATTATCTAATCCTGCAGTCGCAGTAAAACCTTTCTCGATTCTAATCAATCCATCTGTGTTCAAGCGCACCTAGTTACTAGAAAGTTGAGGATTACCGCCATAAATATGATTTTTGTAAGGAAGAAGCTTTTATGTTGATGCATACTATCTTCCCAACTAAGAGAAACTTTAAGTATTTCATTCGTGCTCCAAGAGATACCTTGAAACATGAACATGTTGCGGTTTTTCCAAATGCATCAAGCAATGATTCCAAATAGACACAGCCAATCTACCTCACCCAAACTAGCATACTAATTACCTTGAAGATTTTCTATCATCCTTCAAATATTGATCCGAAGTAGAATCTAGATAAACTTCTAGTTGGGATGAGCTTGTTCCTAATTTCTCTAGTAGCGGGGTAGTCTCTTAGGACAGGTAAAACCTCTTCAAAATTATGACCACATAGACCACATGCACTACCAAGATCAACTCCTCTCATTACCCTTTTCGCATTCATGAGTAAGAGTTGCTTAAGAGCGAGCCAAATGAAGAATCTAATTTGTTGTGGTCCTTGAAATTTCCACAGAAACTACCAAATCGATTCTTTTGAATTCAAGGCACCTTTCAGTAGTTTACTAATCGTGTCGGTAACGTCACAATAGTTGTGCAAGCGGACACACGTCGATGCAAGTATAGATGATAGAATAACTCTATCGAATATCGATCCCACGAGGAATAGGTTCTTGATGTTCAGATGTCGAAGCAACTAATACTAGAATTAGATGAAACGTGAGTAAAGATGTCAGTGCAATTAAGTCAGATCTACACACTAAAACTGTTAATACTGTCAATGCAATCAATGTTAATTGTTAGAGCAACTGAAAGTAAATAAAAATGTGTTGAAGTGTTGAGTATTTAAATGCAAAAAATGTAAAATGTGGTCAAGTGTAAAGGACCGGAGTGGATCACTGATTCAGCTAAGTCGCAATGCAGGATGCGCCGACAAGGTATTGGATAGATGAATTGTCACAGTAATAATGCTCCAATGAATTCTTACCAATAACAGATCTCCATTTAATCAAGACTCAAGTACCCACAATCACCCCACCTCTTGGTGTGAGTAACGTTATGCACTCAAGAACAAGTGATCAGAATCTTTTCTAATCCCAAGCAACTCTCGTCGTCTTGCTTGTTAACCAATTTGTCACCGTATCTCTCGATGTCGGTAGACTGCAAATGCACTCTCGTAATTGATGCAGTTAGATCCAAGAATAAATAGATAAAAAGCATTAAATAAGAATCAAAGTAATCTAACAATGAAAGATACTCTCGTATTCATTCAAATGTCATTAGAATTCATCAGCATAAAAGACGGATTAACGAATACAATTGAAGCTTACTATCTCTAGACTACTAGGACTATTCCTTAACCGCTCCTCTTGCGTTGCATCAAGCACCTCTCGTCAGAAGTGGTTGCTCCTTACCGTTCCAGCTTAAATCCCAAAAACACACAGTAATTGCAGTATTTAATTCCTCCACCTCTTGATGATTTCTTCTATCTTCTTTCCTCTATTTATAGCCCTCAAAAGTACAGGCTTCATCCTCCTCTATTCTCAGATCCAGATCTAATTTTTGCAGCTGTCAAAGTTAATTACAGTATAGCTGTGCACTCATGCATATTTGATGTTTTCTTTAGAGACCTGCACGTTGTCATTGCATTGCTAAGTGCAATCTGAAATCATTAATTGCAGTGACAACGTGTGATTTTCCTGCGCCGGTACATCCAGTTATATTTTCAGCTTAAATTTACTTATTCAAAGTTTAATTTAGTGCGACGACATCTTTGGCCGCAATTCCAAGCTGATCTTGTAGCTTCATTCTTCTTCCAACATTGATCTTCTGAGCTGAGTTCCTACGTTGACAATTCTAAGGCATAATATATCAATTGCTTGTGGCGACATTAGTACAAAATGAGATAAAAATAACAAGAATTTAAACTAAACTACAATGAGTTAGAAAATATAAAAAATAAGTATGAAATGCTTATAATGCATGCTAAATAAGATACAAAAGAAACAATTAAAACATCAATTTAGGGAGAAAATATATGTCATTTATAATGCTATCACACCCTCAAACTTGAGTTTTTACTTGTCCTCAAGTAAACAAAAATTAGCAAAATCACAATCAAATATGTCACTGCAATCATTATTCTCACAACTTGAATTTTCTGAAATCCTAATGCACGAACTGTATTTACATGATAGAATAATGCACCGACAATTTATAGGCATGAACAATTAAAAACTACAACTTCATAAATCTTAGTATCATGCATTGAATCCTAATCTTCCTTGAACCAATACAACATTTATCATAAATTTTTTTCTTATTTTTCAAGTGACTGAGAGATGTCATTGCATTACTCTACCTTTGTTCCTAGGCAGTAACGATGGGGTGCAACAAGCCCCTAGGAGGTATGTAATTTCGCCGACACACACTCTTGTAGTGACAGCCTTTGGCTAGATGATTTTTCTAAACCTACAGTTGAAAAGCCACAATGCACTCACATTGGAGTGTCTTTTATTCATCCAATGTTGCTGCAACTGGTCAGTTAGTTCAAGATTCAAACATTCACACTATGCATTTATTACTAAAGCAATTCATATCATTAATTCAAAAATAGAAAACTCACTATCCATTCACATTCATCCAATTTACACATCAAAATTCCAAGCAAATCAAGATTTACGCATAAAAATAAAAATTGTGGGCACATTTTTATTGAAATTCTACATATTTTCATTAACACAAGAAACAAGTAAAATTCAAAGATGTGAGAGTAATTGCATATCCATTTCACAATATCCCCGCCAAAATTTGTGCCTGCATTGTCCCCAATGCACTGACAATATTATACAAATATAATGGGAATGCAATGACATTGCAACTAACTTAACAAAAATGCAATGACAAAATAAAAATGCATGAAAACTATCTACAGAGAAATGTACCAACTTATTCCTCGACAGCCGAGACAGAGGCTACTTTTGTTTTCTTCTTCTTCTTCCTTGAGTGCTCACCCTTTTCCTTGTGTTTTCGCTTCTTGTCCTTGTGCCGTTTCGTTTTCTTATCCTTCGAACTAACCGGTTCGATGGATTGCTCCTCTTCAGCAGGTTGGGTGTGGCTTCATTGCTAGTTACTTCGGATGGATGGATTTCAGCTAATGGTGCCACATAGGGCACAATTGCAAGAGGATTAGGCTCCTCAATGCTGCTAGTAACAACCTCGGCCTGGCTCGAATCAAGTAGAGCCTCGTCAGTGCTAGATGCCCCCACACTCACAAGTCTGTCGATAATATCCTCAGTGATAGTTACCGGGGCATCTTCTTCCTTCTTCTCCTGCTCTGCCGTAGGGTCCTTCATGTCATTCTCTTCTTGTTTTTCTTCTTTCTCTTCACTTCCTTCTTCTAGTCATCTTCTTGTTTGACACCTTTATTCGCATGCTACTCTTGTTTGGTTGTGGCCATGTCAGCACCCTCTACTACGTATACACCCATGGGTACAATCGGGGTAGTTATCTCCTCTACCATAGCCGTACGTTCAGCCATGTTTGCACCGAGGCTGTTAAAGAACTCGTCTTTAAACAGACTGGCGATAGTACGGTAGCAATCTTCCTCAGCATTAGAGTGCCCTTCTTGGTCTTCATCATCAAAGGTATGAATCCTTGGTAGTGCATGGGAAGGCCTACCAGCAAGAGTAGGCTGATCAGAGGATGAGGCTTACATCGGGTGGAAAATAAAGGGAAAGGCTGGGAAGTCTGGCAATGGCTGGGGCTTATTCTGCGTAATACGGTGACAATGGCTTCATTCTAGGCCTTTGTATATGCATAAAAGATATTATACATGTAATTCATATCTTCTAATACGCCGACAGTGCATATAGTGCGTGTATCAATTCGGTTAAGGTGGACTTCCATAATAGCCAGTCTCTTTGCCACTTGGGGATCTGTGGGCTCATCAGCTTGTTCTTCCTTCTTCTTCCCCTTGCTTTTATCCTTCTTCTTTGGTGCCTCTCTTGCCATCGACGTTTGTTAGCTACGAGTCATCCTTTCAATTGATATGTCATTGATGGGACTCTTGTTCTCCAATACTTCCTCGCCATCCCTAGGCATAATGCCCTTTTGTTTGCAAAGCAACATTATCAAAGAACGGAATAGGAGTATTCCATTTTGTTTGGCAACAGCTTCAACTATTTGATCAGGAAGGATTTCACCAATGTCGATGTGACGACCCTGTAGGATGGAGTGCAGAAGACACGTATGGTCCAGTGTCGTCGTAGTGCTGTGTGTGGACGACAAAATACAGGTATTCACGAAGGGGAACCACACTTTTCTGAAGGTTGTGAGATACCTCCTATGCATAGTGTAGTTACAGAAACCATTACCTATCCAGGAAGTACCATAAATTCAAAGGTCCCTCATGATCTAAGCAGTTACTTCATCATCCAATCGCTGCAAAAATGGAGAGTGGTCGTCTACCCTCTTAAGAATCCGTAGTAGATCATTAATGTAAGCTGCACTCCATGGGATGAGCTCTTCCCTCACGAACACAAACTCTTGTTTCGAATTGACAAGGCTTGCATAAAACTCCCTTACCAGCGTCGAGGAGTTCACAGAATAACTCCCAACCTAGACGGCTTATAATCCTCGTGACTTGCTTCCCAAGGTCTGATACGGGGACAGTTATAGACCTTGCTTTGTATGGATATTCCACTTCAGCATAACATTCTGATAACAATATTTGACTACAGTGGTCAACAATAAGACCGACCCTATGGATGGTGGTGAAGTTGTGGTTGGAGCCACTATGGTTAAAGTGGAAGTTGTGGCTTTAAAAGGAGTTTTGGAAGGATTTTTTGATGCTCTGGTTTTAGCCATGGTAACTAAAAAAAGAAGTTAGAGGAACTTACATAGAAAAAGTTAAGCTTGTAAACGTAAGAGAAAAATAGAGGCAATGAAGGAAAGAAGATGTAGCAACAATGGCGACTATGAGGAGAAAAGAAATCTGCAGCGATGGGTTTTATAACCTAAACTTGGCAAAAATCGTGATGATTGCAAAAGATTATGGGAAAACATTGCGTCTATAGCCATTAAATGTCAGGCTACAGATCGTAACTTTTCATCTGATTGAATGGTTGGGAGAGGAAAGAAATCAATCGACGCGATTCTTACTGAAAAAGCTTTGTTAACTTATCGCAGAATGTGCTAACAAGTTATGTTTCAATGCATTAACAAAAAGATGATTTTTATTTCTGCAAAGAATATAAAACAAAATAAGTAAAAGTGAAACAAATAAAAGAAAATGTAAAAATACATCGACATTATTTAATTATCACTGAACCAGTTTGGAATGCTTCAACAACTTTGAAAGGGCCCGACCATCTTGATCTCAATTTACCTGGGTGTAGTTTTAAACGAGAATTAAACAAAAGCACTAACTGGCCAAGGCTAAATTGTCAATGCAAGATGATATTGTCGTGCCATCTCTTGGTCTTTTCTTTATAAATTGCAGCATTCTTATAAGCATGGCGGCGAATTTCTTCTACTTTAGTGATGTCCAACAATCTTTTCCTTCCAGCAGCGTCGTAATCCATATTTACCTGCTTGATTGCCCACATGGCTTTATGTTCAAGCTCAACTGATAGGTGATAAGACTTACCAAACACTAACTGATACGACGACATTCCCAGCGGGGTATTCTAAGCAGTGCGAAGTGCCCACAAGGCATCATGTAACCACGAAGACTAATCCCTTCTAGATGGATTAGCCACCTTTTCAAGGATGTTTTTAATTTGATGATTGGATACTTCGGCTTGACCATTAGTTTTTGGGTGGTATGTAGTAGTCATACGATGCTCCACTCCATATCTCTTTAGTGCTGTCGCCACTTGGTTGTTATGGAAATGAGTACCTTGATCACTTATTAACGCTCTAGGTGTTCCAAACCGCGTAAGTATGTAAGTGTGAAAGAACTTCAGCACCGTTCGATCATCATATTTTGGCACCGCAATTGCCTCGATCCACTTCTAGACATAGTTAACAGCAACTAAGATGTACACATTTCCAAAGGAGTTTGGAAATGGTCCCACGAAATTTGTACCCCAGACGTCAAAGAGTTTTACCTCCATGATAGGTTGTTGGAGCATTTCATTTCGTCGAGATATCGAGCTAGTGCAATGAAATTTATCACATTATTGAGCAAAGTTGTGGGCATCTCGAAACAATGTGGGTCAATAGAATCCTGATTGTAGGACCTTTGCAGCAGTCCTTACGCAACTAAAATGTCCTACATAAGAGGCATCATGGCAATGTCGTAGGATTGAAGTCATTTCTTCTTCAGGTACGCAATGACGGATAATGTTTTCGATGCATACCTTGAATAGGTATGGCTCATTCCAATAATATTTTGCAGCATCGTGCAAAACCTGATCTTTTTGTGACCAGTGGCACTCAGTGGTATCTTTCCACACACAAGGTAATTGACAACATCAGCATATCAGGGCGATGCATCGACAAAGAATAGCTACTCTTCTGGAAATGCTTCTACAATTTGAGACATCTTCCCATCTTCACTTCCAACTTCCAGTCGAGACAAGTGGTTAGTTAGTTTATTTTCAGATCCCTTCCTATCTTTGATTTCAACATCAAACTCTTGAAGGAGAAGGATTCATCGAATCAGTCTAGGTTCGATGTCTTTTTTCGTAAAAGGTATCTCAATGCAGAGTGGTCCGTGTACACTATAATCTTTGCACTGACAAGGTATGAACGAAACTTGTCAAATGCAAAGACTATTGCTAGCAACTCCTTCTCAGTGGTTGTATAATTAACTTGTGCTTTAGTTAGAGTTTTACTAGCATAGTAAATAGAATGAAATACCTTTTCTTTATGTTGGCCTAGTACAACTCCCACAGTTACTTGCGTCGTACATTAGTTCAAACGGTTGCGTCCAGTCTGGTGCGACGACAATCAGAGCTTGTACTAGTTATTTCTTTATTGTCATGAATGCGTCCAAATAGGCACATCAAAAACAAACTTTTTATTTTGCTCTAACAATGAGCATAAAGGTTTAGAAATCTTGGAAAAATCACGGATGAATCTTCTGTAGAAACTAACATGTCCAACAAAGCTTCTTATTGCTTTGACATTGGTGGGCACTGGTAATTCTTGATGATTTCAACCTTTGCTTTATCAACCTCAATGCCCTGACAAGATATCAGATGGTCGAGGACAATGCCTTTAGTTACCATGAAGTGGCATTTCTCCTAATTCAAAACTAGATTTGTGTCCTCACATCTCTTTAGAACTTTTGCCAGGTTGTCAGCGCATTGGTCAAAATTTTATACATAGATAAAGAAATCATCCATGAATACCTTTAGAGAGTCCTCAAGCATGTCTGAAAAGATCGCCATCATACACCTTTGGAATGTTGCTAGTGCATTGCACAACCCAAATGACATACGTCAGAAGGCAAAGGTCCCAAATGGACATGTGAACGTAGTTTTTGCTTGATCTTCCAATATAATGGCAATTTGATTGTACCCAGAGTAGCCATCTAGGAAGCAATAATAGGCTTTACCAACCAACCTATCTAGCATCTGGTTAATGAAAGGTTGTGGGAAATGGTCCTTCTTTGTGGCCACATTCAATTGACGATAATCCATACATACTCGCTAATCAGTCACAATGCGAGTAGGGATCAACTCATTCTTTTCATTGCTCATAACTATGAAACCATTTTTCCTGGGAACAAATTGGACGGGGCTCACCTAATTGCTATAAAAAATGGGGTATATGATGCCTGCATCTATCCACTTGTTAATTTCTTTCTTCTTTACTTCTTTCATCTTTTCATTGAGCCTTCGTTGTTGTTTAATAGAATGCTTCCCTTAATCTTCTAACCTAATCTTATGCATGAAAAAAGAGGGACTAATAACTCTGATATCTGCAATGCTCCAGGCTATGGCTCTTTTGTGCTCTTTCAAAATGACGATAAGCTTATCTTCCTGCATTGCGTCAAAGGATGCGTTGACAATAACAAGTAATGTATCGTTGTCACCAAGAAAGACATACTTTTCATGCATCGGTAATGACTTCAACTCCAAGGTAAGAGCTTGCTCAATAGATGGTTTAAACACAGGGATTGTCCTGTTCGACAAATCCAAAGACTCCAATTGCCAATTCTATCTCAGCTTACAATTATTAACCTCCTCTTTATGGTCATATTCAGTTAGGATTTCATCAACAGATGTCACTGCATCTTCATCTAAGACAGCTGAACTTCTTTCATTAAATTCCTTGAGAACTATCTCATCTAGCACGTCGATGTGATGACATTGCTCTTTACTCCTAGACGGAGATGCCTCAAACACACTAAAGGTCACATGCTCGTCATTATGATGCATGACAAGTTCTCCCTTGAACACGTCAATAAGCGTGCATCCCATGGCCAAGAATGGTCACCCAAGAATAATAGGCACCTCCTTGTCTGCCTAACTGTCAAGGATTATGAAATTGGCAAGAAACAAGAGCTTATTAACTTGGATAAGAACGTCTTTGATTTGGCTCTCAAGTTATGCTAAGGATCTGTCCACAAGTTGTAATGTCACCGCAGTAGGTTTCATTGATCCTATTCTTAACTTCTTGAAAGTAGGGAAAGGCATAAGATTAATACTTGCTCCCAAATCACATAAGGCTTTACCTAAATAATGATTCCCAATGGAGCATGGGATTGTGAAGCTGCTAGATCTTTCATTTTTGGTGGCAACTTATTAGTAAGCACAGCATTACACCCCTTTGTGAGCGCAATCGTCTCGATTTCAGACAATTTCTTCTTCTTTGACAACAGCTCTTTCATAAATTTCCCGTAGCTGGGTATCTACACAAGAGCATCAACAAGAGGTATGTTAATGTGTAATTGTTTCAAAGTAGAAACAAACTTCTGATACTCTTAATCATGGACTTTCTCTTTAAATCTTTGCGAAAATGGCAAAGGTATTGTAACAGTGGGTTGTTGTGGAAAACTCGACGGTGTCGACATTAGCAGTTGCATCGACAACTTTGTTGGGCAAACTATAGGCATAGACGGTACTATAGTTGGTTCCTCTTCATCTGCTTCTGCTTGGCTTCCTTCATCTACAACCTCTTCTTGTTGTTGTGTTTCAGATGCGTCGACATGGTCCTAGTTAGAACTACTTGGTTCAACTGTCTGCTTCCTACTTCTTACCATGATAGCCTTGCAATGCTCTTTCCCTCTCTGCGTTGGGTTCTCAATATCACTAGGTAGAGTACCTGGTGACCCTGTGCTCAGATTAGAAGCCAATTGTCCTAGCTGGGCTTCTAATGCTCAGATGGAAGAAGAGTTGCCTTGCACTATTGCTTCAGTTCTCGTGATAAACTCACGCATCAATGCCTCAAGAGCAACCATAGGATCTAACTTTGGTTGAGAAAACTGCTGTTGTTGATGCTGATGATGCTGTCCTTGCATATATGGTAGCACAAATTGCTGTGGCTGTAATCGAGATTGTAGTTGCATCTGGCTATGTGCCTGAATCTGTTCAGGATGAGAATTTGCTTACGAATTCTGATTATAATTCTACTGTTGGTTGTTATTGTAACTCCCTTGCCTATAACTCCCTTAATTTGCGGAATTGTCATATCTATATGTGAAAGCATTTTGATTCCCTCAAGGTTGTAGAGTTTGATTATTGTATGAGTTACCATAAGAATTCCGTCAAATGTTGTTGACATAGAAAGTATTTTCAGCGTGTTGTGGGCAATCCTCATAACTATAGTTGTCGCCGTAATTTCACAAGAAAATGTTGTCGCATCCATTTGTTGAGCCACCTTCATATTCTTTATAATATTAGCTAACGAATATACCTATGCATCAAAGAAGAAATAGCATCTAATTCAAGAACACAGGGCTAGTCTTTACCTGAGTAGAACGAGAGATTGGATATTGATAATTGTTCTGTGCAATCCTCTCCAGAATTCTTACAGCTTCATTATAGGTGCAATCCAACAAGGGACCATGAGCAGATGCATCGACAAGATTCCTTGTCTGGGCATTCAAACCATTGTAGAATATTTCAATCTGGGTCTCTTGCTGAATTCCATGCATTAGGTAGGGTCGAAGCAATGTTTTGTAACGCTCTCACGTTGTATGTAAGTTCTCATCATCCAACTGATGATAGGCTGTAATATCATCGCTCAACCTCACATTCATTGTCGGTGGATTAAAACGTAAAACAAACTACGTTGCTAACACATTCCAAGATGTAATAGATCCATCCGGTAATCCCAAGAACCATGTTCTCACTTTACCCTACAACGAATAAGGAAATAATTATCTTTTCAAGGTATCATCAAAGACACCATGTTGACTAAAGGATACATAAATAAGCAAAAATGATTTTAAGTGTTCTCTTGCGTCTTCATAAAGTAAACCAGAATATTACCCATCCGAATTTAGCATCTGAAATATCACCGATTTCAGCTCAAAATTATCGGCTTGGATAGCTGGTCTCACAACCCCTAGTTGTAGATCATCAAGTATAGGCACAACAAAATCCCTTATTGTCCTATTTTGCACTTGTTCAACTTGTGGTAGAGGTGGTGGTGGATTATTAATAACTTGTGGTTGCATTGGAGGGATTACATCTTGTGATAACAATGGCGGTAAATTGTTGTCGTTATTTTTACCAACCATTTTCTTTTATTCTTGCCTTTTCCTCCTTAATGTCTTTTCAGGCTTCGGATCAAAGCTCACAATATTGTTAGGATTTCTCCTTGTGGACATGCAACACCTAAAGAATTAAAAAGAAAACAACAGAAAAGTAAATAGATTAGTAGAAATTAGAAGTTAAGTAAAATTAATTTGACTACAAAAGTAAACATCAAACAAACGCCACTCCCCAGTAATGACACCAAAACTTGATCGGTCTGTAATGTCACAGCAATTGTGCAAGCAGACACACGTCGATGCAAGTATAGTTGATAGAATAACTCTATCGGATATCAATCCCATGAGAAATGGGTTCTTGATGTTTAGATGTTGAAGAAACTAATACTAGAATTAGATGATATGTGAGTAAAGATGTCAGTGCATATAAGTCAGATCTGCACACTAAAACTGTTAATACTGTCAATGCAATCAATGTTAATTGTTAGAGCAACTGAAAGTAAATCAATATGTTTTGAAGTGTTGAGTATTTAATTGCAAAAAATGCAAAATGTGATCAAGTGTAAAGGATTGGAGTGGATCACCGATTACACTAAGTCGCAAAGCAGGATGCGTAAACAATGTATTGGACAGATGAATTGTCACAACAATAACGCTCCAATGAATTCTTACCAATAATAGATCTCTGTTTAATCAAGACTCAAGTACCCATAATCACCTAACCTCTCGGTGTGAGTAACGTTGTGCACTTAAGAACAAGTGATCAGAATCTCTTTTAATCCCAAGAAACTCTCGTCGTCTTGCTTGTTAACCTAACTTGTCACCGCATCTCATGATGTCGGTCCACTGCAAATGTACTCTCGTGTTTGATGCAGTTAGATCCAAGAATAAACAGATAAAAAGCATTAAATAAGAATCAAAGTAATCTAACAATGAAAGACACTCTCGTATTCATTCAAATGTCATTAGAATTCATTAGCATAAAAGAAGGATTAATGAATACAATTGAAGCTTACTATCTCTAGACTACTAGGACTATTCCTTAACCGCTCCTCTTGCGTTGCATCGAGCATCTCTTGTCAAAAGTGGTTGCTCCTTTGCTCCATCAGTTCACCATTCCAACTTAAATCCCAAAAGCACATAGTAATTGCAGTATTTAATTCCTCCACCTCTTTATGATTTCTTCCATCTTCTTTCCTCTAATTATAGCCCTCAAAAGTTACAGGTTTCATCCTCCTCTATTCTCAGATTCAGATATAATTTTGCAGCTGTTAAAGTTAGTTACAGTACAGCTGTGCACTCACGCATATTTGATATTTTCTTTAGAGATCTGCAGGTTGTCGCTGTATTGCTAAACGCAATCTAAAATCATTAATTGTGGCGACAACGTGTGATTTTCCAAATTAAGATGGATGAGGTGGTGGAACATCAACAATCCTAGTAATAACCTCTTTAGAAATCCGTAGACGAAACAACTCCAAATTCCACGAACCATCATCTATGACCATGTCACTAAGAGGGCAATCCAAATTAAGATTAGAAATAGAAGGTACTTGTTTAAACAAGGTGCCATAGTTTGTTACGAACCTATTCCACAACAAATATCTGTTATTAGAAACCTTCTCATGTAAAAGAGAAATTTCTAGATAAGAGCCCAAGTTGCTCACTTCTTGGAAATCGAAGTGTCTACTTATACGTCTCTTAAGGCTACCATAAACTCTTTTAGAAAAGAAAATATTAGTTTTTTGCATGTTAATTCAATGGCCCGAATATTCAAATAATTGATCAAGAATATATTTAATAACCTTGGCTTGAGACTCTTCCGCATGACCAAAAAGAATCAATTCATCGACAAAAAGAGGTGAGACAAATGTGGACTTGTACGAGCTAGGCGAACAGGGGACCAACTACTTGATTCAATGGCTGAATGAATACTTTGACCCAACCATTCCATATAAAGAATAAACAAGTAAAGAGACAACGAACATCCTTGGCGAACACCCCTAGCTGGTCAAAATTTTTGTGTTGGAACTCCATTCCACAAAACCTGCATGGTGAAACTCGAAATAGTAGACATAATTACATTTCTAAGAAAGGAATACCTACGGCTTGAAGAGAGGCATCAATGAAATCCCAACGCACACAATCATATGTCTTCTCCAAATCAATTTTGATCGCCATCCATTTCTTATTCCTTTGCTTGCTCCTCATTGAGTGAATACCCTCCTAAGTGATAATGATGTTCTCAGTGATATTTATGCCTACTACAAACCCAGTCTATTTAGGAGCTATGATTCTCGAAAAGACCATTTTGAACCGATTTGTGATGAACTTCATAAACAATTTGTAGTGGACAGAAGAAAGGCTGATTGGCCAAAAGTTAAAAAAAGTTTACAGATTATGTACCTTAGGGATAAGCACGATAAGAGAGTTGTTCAAATCTTTATCAATGCTACCCCGAGAGAAAACCCCCTAACCCAATTAAAGATAAAGGCACCTACATGTTACCACTGACTCTGATAGAATAAAGCATGGTAACCATCACTCCCTAGAGTTTTCAGTAGAGCCATGTCAAAGAGAGAAGATTTAATTTTCTCATTTGATATCGATTTGTTTAGGACAACCATATCTCCGTCAATAAGTTGTGGGAACGCATTGCAAAGTAATCCACTCATAGGACCTGATTATTCCCTATATAATTTTGCATAAAAATTCACTACCTCAATTTTCAATTGTTCTTCATCCAAAATCCACTCCATCCAACTCGTTCTTCAGAATGGCCATTCTATTCTATTTCCTTCTTCTTAAAGTATGCCTATGAAAAAATTTAGTGTTGCGGTCTCCTAGTAACAACTAGTTGCACCTTACCTTTTGCCACCAAGGGACCTTCTCATGATATAAGACGCTTTCAAGTTCCTCCCTTACCTTGATTTCAACTTGGCTAAGATTGGAAGATTCTAATTTATCCAATGCATCTTGAATATTATTAAGTTTCCTAGCCAGGTGCTTCTTATGAGAACTGATGTGTCCATACACCTCCTTATTCCACTTCTTGACATGATCTATAAATTATGAGTGTGCCAATGTCATGTTTGATGGGTTCATCCATTTTTCTTTAAATAAATCTGAGAAAGTTGGGTGTTCAATCCCCTTGAAGTGTGACACAAAGGCCTCAGAGATAAGCATAATGACCTATGATCAGACTTAAGCCAAGGTAAATGCGGTACCATGGAGTTTAGAAAAGAAAAATTACAAGCATCATTTCGAATAGCCCAGTCCAATCTTTCATCGACCCCTCCCCTCTACCATGTCAATTGTGGACCCTTAAAACCCAAATCCTGTAAATTAAACAAATCCATAAAATCTTCAAAAAGTGAACATCTTTTCCCCATGGTTCGTCCCCCATTTTTTTCGAAAGAAGACATGATAGCGTTAAAATCCCCAATTGCTAACCACGGGGATGCATCCATTGGAACAATTCTTTGTAATGCTCCCCAAAGAAGTCTCCATTTCCGATTATTATGACTACCATATATAAAGGTGACATAGAACGACTGTCTGAACATGTTGCCAATTTTTTTTTACTAAAACAAATTGAGGGTGAGTTTTGAGAACCTCAGAACACATTAACTCCCTCCATCCAATCCTAATACCACCTAAAAATTTGACTGCCTACACCTGATGTGAATACTAAAAATAAAGTTTAGCAATGATCGAGTTTGCTTTACTACCACTAACCCTTGTTTTTAAACGGCTAATCATAATTGGTATATTTTCTCTGTTGTATTCACAAAAAACATGAAGAAACTTCGAGTTGGCACAACCTTGACAATTCCAACAAAAAATTATAAAATTCATGCGGAGTGGAACTCGAGAACTTCCAACAAGCTTAAAGTGCCCCATACGACCCTTGATTGTTTTGTTTAATGTTTTGCCAAGGTGGGCTTTCCCTCCTTTACCCCCAGATTCAACCTTTTTAGCATTTGAAATGGGATTTTCACATGTTGGCGTCACTTCCTTAACCATGTCCTTCGTCAAATTTGAGTCAAAATTCTCCTTAAATGTTACTGTGGTTGTTTATTGAGGTTAATAAGATTTACATTCAAGTTCACCACTGACTTTATAAGGCCTTCAAAGGTGGGATTAAAGTGCAGGGAAGGATTATTGGATGGAAGAACAAGGAAAACATTTTTTAAATTTTTAATACTTGAAGGTTCCATACACTCAAATGCTCCATGACTTGGCCAGCACTTTTAAAGAAGGAGGCGACCAAATTGCTTTGAACCCCTAACTCTTCTGGCCCACTCTCAACCCCACCTGATTGTCAAATTTATCCAATCCCTTGTCAATGTTTTTAATACCAGGCCCACCTTTGTTGATTAACAACTTTTCACCCAAGTCACTTGACCCAATTGCAAGTGTTTGGCCCAAGAATTTGTTACCCATGCCTTTTCCATCCACCGACCCAATTTTTTACCTATTTTTTCCTTAACCTTTAATTTGTTTTAAGAAATCTTCCTACTAAAACTTAACCCATAAAGTGCCAAATTCAGATCCCCCTTTTTAGCAAAAATTTCCTCTATCAATTTTAAACTTCAAATCTAGATCCCTCCAATCTCGTGCTCATGACTTTCACCTTCTGACTCAAGTTTCGGTTTGGTTTTGTCTGGATTTGCACTCAACAATCATCCATGGCTCGAACGATTCACCCGTCACCATCGAAGTAAATTCCTTGGTCAGCAAATTGAAAACCTTTTCCTTGCCAACGTTCGTACTCCGATCTGCCATTATAGAGGGGTAAATATCTTTTAAGTGACCATAGTGACCACAGGTAAAGAAAACAGTAGGTAAAGATTCAAACTTCATTCTCTGTACCTTTCCATTAACTAAGATTTGAGAGGTGAGTTCTTTCTCTAGGTCAACATACACTACCATTCTAGCGAATCTACCTTTCACTACATTATCAGTTTTGATGTCTAATTTGGCTACTTCCCAACCAAGTTTCCAATTTCTTCCAAAATCCGCCTCTTATAAAGAAATCCCGACAAACCAGAAAGCGGATCTAGGCTAAAATTATGCTTGGAAGCATCAAGTTGATGCTCGCTCCTAAATTGCATAAAGTCTTACCACAATAAAATTCTCCAATATTGCAAGGTATAGTAAAGCTTCTAGGGTCTTTCAATTTTGGAGATTGCTTGTTTCATAGGAATGCACTGCACTCTTTCGTTAAGGCTATAGTCTCAAACTCACTAAGCCTTTTCTTCTTGGATAGAATGTCCTTCATGAACTTGACATAGTTGGGCTTTTGTTCTAAAGCTTCAACCAATGGGATATTAATGTGAAGTTGCTTTAGAACATCCAAAAACTTCTTGAATTGCACCTTTTGTTTCTGCTTAAGGTGTTAAAGTATTTGGGGATATGGAAGTGATGAAACTTTGGCTTGGACTGGACAACTTTTCTGATGAGGTAAATCTACATCTAAAAAAGGTGATAGCTTATCAGCATTCACTAGTTTAGATTTTACCTTTTTAGACTTTATAGCTTCTGGCTCTTCTGGTGCATGAATTTCAACTGTTGGTTGACTTTCCTCCTTCTCAATAGGTTAATCTTCAACATCAACCACCTTGGGTTCCAAATTCTTACCACTTCGTAAAGAAACTACCTTGTAATGTTCCTTACCCAAATTCCTTGGATATTTTGTATTTCTCAACAAGGCTAATTGCTGACAGCTTAAACTGTTGATGGAACTTTTACACCGAGTCAATGAAGAGCTAAGAAGAATATTTGTCTAGCCAAAGGTCAGTCCAATATGAAGCTAAATTATGCTTTATAATTATATTTTTAATTCAATTAATTTAGATTAAAAATAAATTATAAAGGCTGAAGTGAAGTGACTCGATGTTCATGCAACTGAGGGTCGAACCACCTTATTTTGATCTAGCCATGTGCCATCCAAGAGCTGACCCATTCGGCTGATTATGTTGACCATTTCAACCTTGCAAAACAGCCCTTAAACTTTCCCAAAATCTCATTCAAACCCCTCCACTTTTGGTGGTTTCAAATTCTCACCCCAAGCCAATTTTACAAAAGTTTGAATTTTTCAAACCTTGCTCAGGCATGGCCGGCCAAGAAAGTTGTTTGGCTGATATTTATTTGCTAAATATAGCCACCAACTCTTACTTATAAATACCACCCTCACTCACCTCATTTTCCATACCAACACACTCCATCCTCTCTTCCTTCTCTCATTTGCTCTCTAAGCCTTTGATCCACTTTCTCCCCTCTTCCTTTGCTGATTTCCCCTTGAGAAAGACTGGTTCTTCAGCCCTTCCATAGAGTTTTTTAAGTGTTCATCAGAGAACTCGATCTAAGAAGAATCGAGCAAGAACGACGAAGAATGAGACAGCTGTTCTTAGAAATCGACAGATTTAATCTTAGTCCTTTTCTTTATTTTAGATTCTTGTTTGTTATTATGATGAATGCTATTATTTATTTAATTGAAATGGCTTAAATTCTTTAAGTGTTGGGTTGATTGTGTTTAATTGCTTGTTTATATTTAATTCATGTTCATATTGCTATAGGCCCTAAATATTTTGTTTAATTAAATATTATCATGCCTAAGTTATTATTGCATTACCCTTGTGATATAACTATTGAATTAATCATTTAAGTGCATTGAAATTGTGATTAATGGACACACTATTTAATTTGTGTGTGTCTAATCTTCTAAGGGAGCTGAAAGTTAGATTATTGATGGTATTAAACAATACATAGCCTTACATAACTTGTAGGATTTTTGTGATTAAATTGTTTCAACATAGAGATATGATTGTTACTTCACTTGATCCTTTACATGCTTATGATTGTTAATTAGTTGGTTGAATTGGCATAGAGATACGTTTAAGAGATTCTTTAGCTTTCATATAGCATGTATGTGCAATAACACATTTGCTTATTAAAATTAATTTAGTCGGTTGAATTGGCATAGAGATATGTTCAAGAGATGAATGAATTTTAGTAAGTGATGTTGTTCATAAGTTAGCAGAGTATCGGGTTGCCATGAATATTATTTCCTAACAAGCATGAACATGATTTAGATTTAATTAGGTAGTTAAAGCAATTAACCTGGCACATTTATGTCATATTGATTAAAACCTTTAGAAATTGTGCATAGGAATTTAATTTAGTTTTAGCTTTAACTTAGATTAATTTAGTTTAGAATACTTAGATTAATATCCCTCACAAATATTATCTTGTTTTTAACCAATTTTTTGATTAAATATTTCATAAATACTTTTCATAGAACAGTCCTTATGGGTACGATACTCGACATTACTTGTCAATTTATTACTTGAATACGATTGTGTACACTTGTACATTTTCATTGTTTCAAGTTTTTGGCGTCGTTACCGGGGATTGTCAAAATTATTTGTTTTACATTTTGGTTTATTTATTTTTCTATCTAATTTCTAACTTATTCTTTTTTATTATTTTAGGTGTTTATGAGTATTGACCAAATTATCAATTTACTCTCAGTGGACCCTGAAATTGAACAAACCTTCCGAGAAAGAAGAAGACAAGCACCTCAATGAAGAACCGAATAGATGAATTTCGAGAACCAAAATCAAGGAAATAGAGCTAACCATGCTCATAATCCTATCCTTATTACTAATGATAGGGATAGAGGCTTGAGACAATATGTTCTGTCATTGTTTCACAAACTTAATTCGGGTATTAGAAGACCTGATATCGAGGCACAACAATTTGAACTGAAGCCAGTGATGTTTCAGACGCTTTAGATAGTAGGCCAATTCAGTGGAATGCCTACCAAAGACCCTCATCTTCATTTGAGACTATTCATGGAGGTGAGCAACTCTTTCAAGATAGTCGAGGTGTCAGAAGATGCACTTCAATTGAAGTTGTTCCCATTTTCACTAAGGGACAGAGCTAGAGCCTGGTTGAACTCGTTGCCACAAAATTCTATTACAAAATGGCAAGAGTTAGCTAAACGATTCCTTAGGAAGTATTTCCCTTCAAGCAAGAATGCAAAGCTGAGGAGTGAAATTACTACTTTCGAACAGATGGATGATGAATCTTTGTATGAGGCATGGGAAAAATTTAAAGAGTTGTTAAGGAAATGCCCTCATAATGGAATTTCTCATTGCATCAAGTTAGAGATGTTTTATAACGGTCTTAATTCGCACACAAGGATGGTAATAAATGCTTCTGCGAATGGAGCTATTCTTTCTAAGTCTTATAATGAGACTTATGAAATTGTAGAAAGGATCACGAACAATAATTACCAATGGCTAACTAATCGAGCAAACTCAGGAAGACGAGTTGTAGGAATTCATTAAGTTGGTTCATTAACTTCACTTGCTGCTCAGGTATCATCGATTTCCTCAATGCTTAATAATTTTACTACTAATGGGTTTAATAATGTTGTAACTCAGCCATCTAATCAATTCGAGAACATAGCCTATGTCTATTGTGGAGAATGATAGTTGTTCGAAGAATGCCCATCAAACCCAAAATTAATGTATTACATCGGTAATCAAAACCAAAATCGAGGCAGGCAAGGATTGCAGTCAAACTTTTACAACCCATCTTGGCGTAATCACCCTAATTTCTCATGGAGTAATCAAGGGGGTAGACCCAGTAACACTTATGCTCAACCGAGATCGACCCAGCCACAAGGATTTACCCAGCAAGTTCAGAAACCACAACAAGTTGGATCTTCTAATAGCGTAGAGATTTTATTGAAGGCATATATGGTAAAGAATGATGCTACTCTAAGGAATTTGGAGAATCAAGTGGAGCAACTTACCACTGAGCTAAAGAACTATCTACAAGGTGCTTTGTCGAGTGATACGAAGAATCCGAGAAATCTGAGGAAAGATCATTGTAAAGCATTAACATTAAGGAGCGGAAAGTTGTTTCAACCCAACATTATTGAAGAGGAAGAAGAGCGAGCTAATGCTCAAGATGCAGTGGAAGTTCAACCAAGTGTTGAAACTCCAACTTTGCTAGAACCAGAACCATTTTCACCAAAACCAAAACCGATGGAAGTTGAGAAAGAGACTTCAAAACTAGTCAAGTCTGATGATCTAACAACTTCGTTAGATGCAGAAGTGCCACAAAAGACGAAGCAGCCAA
The DNA here is from genome assembly GCA_005610355.1 of Gossypioides kirkii. NCBI lineage: Eukaryota > Viridiplantae > Streptophyta > Magnoliopsida > Malvales > Malvaceae > Gossypioides > Gossypioides kirkii. Next base: position 38,975,372 of record CP032253.1, on the reverse strand, counting down.
TTCAAGTTAGAAATCCTTCACGACCTTACCCTCAAAGACTTCAAAGTAGAAGTAGGGAGTCTAATTCAAGAAATTTCTTGACGTACTCAAGCAACTTCATATCAACATTCCGTTGGTAGAAGCACTTAAGCAAATGCCGAATTATGTCAAGTTCATGAAAGATATCCTGTCAAAGAAGCAAAGACTTGGAGAATTTGAGACAGTAGCCCTAACGAAAAAAATGCAGTGCATATCTTCATGACAAACTATCCCCAAAGTTGAAGGATCCTAGATGTTGTACCATACCTTGCAACATTAGAGCAACTTATTATGGTAAAGCACTATGTGATTTAGGTGCGAGCATTAACTTAATTGCCATGTCGATATTTAGAAAGTTGGGGATAGGTGAAGTTAGACCAACCACGGTTACAGTTTAATTAGTCGATCAATCTATAGCATATCTTGAAGGAAAAAATGAAGATGTATTGATTCGTATTGATAAGTTTATTTTTCCTGCTGACTTTGTGATTTTAGACTTTGAAGCAGATAAAAAAGTGTCAATCATCTTAGAAAGGTCGTCCCTAACAACCTGAAGGACCCTTATTGATGTGCAGAAGGGCGAGCTGACTATGCGTGTTCAGGATGATCAGGTAACCTTTAATGTTTTTAAGTCTATGAGATTTCTTGATGTAGTTGATGATTGTTCTGTAGTGTCTAAGTTAGAAGAGTTAATCATTGAAGAGGAATTCAACTCTGTTGAAGATCCTTTGGAAAAGATTTTGCTGACAGACCCTCAAAGTGATGAAGAGGGTGAGTTGGAAGCTAACTTGAGGGGATTTAATCCACAACCTAATTTTAAATCTTTGGATTTGGAAAGAAAAGATTATGTTGAACCGAAAGCATCGATTGAAGAGCCACCTAAGTTAGAACTTAAGTTATTACCTTCACATTTAAAATATGTTTATTTAGGTGACACTTCTACTTTACCTGTGATTATTTCAGCACAACTAATTGAGAAGCAGGAAGATTAATTAATTAAAATGCTGAAGCAATTCAAGAAGGCTATTGGATAAACCATAGCCAGCATTCATGGTATAAGTCCATCCGTATGCATGCACAAGATCATTCTTGAAGATGACAAGAAAGGAACGATTGATGGACAACGGAAACTGAATCTCATTATGAAGGATGTAGTCAAGAAAGAAATTATCAAGTGGTTAGATCCGAGTATCATTTATCCCATCTCAGACAGTTCATGGGTTAGTCTTGTCCAATGCATGCCAAAGAAAGGAGGTTTTAAGGTCGTAAAGAATGAAAACAATGAGTTAATAGCGACTAGAACGTTTACAGGATGGTGAATTTGCATCGATTATTGGAAATTGAACAAAGAAACTAGGAAATATCACTTTCCTTTGCCATTCTTGGATCAGATATTGGATAGACTCGCAGGGCGAGACTATTACTATTTTCTAGATGGGTACTCTTGGTACAATCAGATTACAGTAGCACCAAAAGATCAACACAAAATGACATTCACATGCCCGTATGGTACGTTCACATTTCGATGCATGCCATTTGGTTTATGTAACGCACCTGTTACGTTTCAAAGATGTATGTTGGCCATTTTTTACTGACATGGTTGAGAAGTATTTGGAAGTGTTCATGGATGACTTTTCAGTGTTCAGGGACACTTATGATGATTGTTTAGCCAATCTAGCTAAGGTATTGAAGAGATGCGAAGAGACAAACCTTGTGCTCAATTGGGAAAAGTGTCATTTTATGGTACGAGAAGGTATTGTTTTGGGGCACCGAATAACAAGACAAGGAATTGAAGTCGACAAAGCTAAAGAAGAGTACACATGTTCTTTAGCTTGAAATTTTTTTTTGTATATATACTTGCAAGAGTGGTACTTAGTACATACAATACTAAAGCACTACAAGTCTAGCCAAATGTGCACACAAAAGCATAGGTAGACCATAATATTCACAAGTTTAAAACATTCTTCTCTATAAAATATATCAACCACTTATAAATTATATGAACCATTCAACATCTCAATATTCTAGTTTAAACCTATGTCAACCATATCAAAATAACCATTCCAATCATGTCACATTTAAAACACTAATCACAACAAGTTTGGCCTAACTCAAGGCAAGAAAATTCACTTGATAAACAATTTAACCCTAACACGTGCCATTTATAACCATTAACCAAAATAATCATAAACACCATTATGTTAGAAAGATAGTGTGAAGATGCTGTGATGAGATTCCAACTGGCTAAGCTTTCTGATAATCTACAAGACAAAGGAAATGATTACGTAAGCATTTAATGCTTAGTAAAATCATATAAGAGAAACTTACTGAACATATTAAAATAAACAACCAAACCTACTCTCCTCTTGTCTTATGTCAAACTTTCTTTCCTATACACATCACCTCACAAGGTTAGTGAATATAGCATTTTATATAAATCTCAAGTAACTCATGGCTTATACATTATAAGCATTTAAGCTTTATTCGTAATCCATCACCCATACATATATATTTTACACATACTTCCCATTGTAATCATATGCTTAATAGATAATAAGTAAACATAACATCTATATAACATAACATATATTAAGAAATGGATTCCATGCATATTTCATCCATCACATGATAAATTATCATTTAATTTCATTTCGTATATACATATTCATCTTTCCATATTATATACACATTAAGTCTATATACATGCCTTTCCATTGACTTTTTCTTACCCGTTGAACCTTTTCGAATAACATTGGATACTCGAAATACCTTTTCAAGTAAATATTACCTTTCCTTTTTTCTTTTCAATAGTGCTCACACGAGCTGTGAAGTGGGCCTACTCACACGAGCTATGGGTCGGGACGGTAGCTACATGATGCTGCACACACGAATTGTTGAGAATCCGCAACAAATGTTGGATCTCAGCCATCGGTAGGACCTCTAAGACCAGCACCCAATACATATACTTCCTAATGACATGTCATTTGTATCCTATGCATTATTTAGGCTCAAACGGGTCTCTTTCAATAACCTTATCCGTGACCTTCACTTTCACATTAGCATGTTCAATAATTTTCCATGAAATTCCTATTTTGGACATAATATCACATATAACCATTTATTAAATTCACATGTTCATAATCTCATCATTAACTCACTTTAATTGTTAAATACAATTAAACGAGTAATACATAATAATCCATCTAAACCAAAGCATCATGTCATTCCATTTACTTAACATTATATTTTGATTCACATAATCAAAATATTAAATAATCATTAATCTAATTCATTCATAACATAGTATTTATTTACATGCCATACAATATAACACATAATAACTTAAACCTTATACGAACTTACCTCGATCACTAAAGTTGTAAAAACGAAGTGGACGACTATTCCCTAACCTTTGCTTTTCCTCGGTCTAGGTTTGATTGATCCCTTTCTTGATCTAAATATAATTTAACTTAATTAACATCCAAAATATGCTAAATTATTCCATTTAATTGTTATTTCAACATTTGGGTAAAATTAAAAATTCGTCCCTATTAATTTAAACTTTTATTAATATAGTCCTTATTACTTTAACTTAAATTTAATAATTTTCTCACTAAACTTGACTAAACCGAATTTCACCTTTACTAATAACAACTCATATTTCACTCATTTACTAAAATCTCCATAGATGCTACTAAAAAAATAGTTTAACACTTATCTTAACTTACTCAAATTTTATTAACAAATTATGGTCAACAATCATATGAGTTCATTATCTAACTCACCAACTCATATAAATACAAGGATTTCATTCATGGTAACTTCCCCAAACTTTCACCATTGTGAAATCTAACCCCCACAAGAAAAAGTTTAAACCATGACAAGCTTAAAAACACAAGAATAAAAAAAATAAACATTAAAAATACTTACATGCAAGCCTTCCTCTAGCCAAAATTCAAAGCTTTCCAAAATGATATTTTAGCTTCCTAATTTTGATGGGGGAAGAAGAGAATAAAGAAATCTTTTTTGTTGGGAATTGACCCGATTAAGCAACGAACAAGTAAAAAATAGTAGAAGAAATTAAGAAATTGAACACACAAATTTAACATGGAAAAACTCCTCCGAAGAGGAACAAAAACCACGGGCAAAGATAATTTACTATAATGGCAAAAGAATGAAGAGTACAAAAGATGAAGATAAAAACTAAACCCCGAAAACCTAAAAACAAAGAACCCTTAAAACATAAACACTAAATTCTCCAAAAGTGTTAGAAGTTCTAAATTTTGATAGGTATATCTAATAAGTGTATTTTCTAAGGTTGTAAAAGAGCCTATTTAGAGGCTAAATATCTAGGTCAAATAATAATAAAATAATCTAAAATAATAAGAGTTTGACTCAAACAAATAAACAGAGTTTAATTGAAATAATTAAATAGAGTTTAACTTAAAGATTATTTCTCAAATTTGACTTGAAATAGGAGTCATAATTCAACAAATCTTCACCTTGACTCGTATTTTCACAATGCCATCTTTGCCAAAGCCCGTCACGGGCCTATCTTGAATTATGTAGGGAATTAACTGAGTCGAATTTGTGCTTAGAAGCTGGAAGTCTTCTAGCCTTCAACTTGTGCACTGCCAAATCAAAACTAACCTGGGTCTAATTTTCTCGAATACAGTGCCTTAACTTTTCAAAGCCTGCATCCAAAGAGAACCTCTCTTCAAAAAAACAATCATACCTTTTTCCCTCCTATGACCAAGTTGCCTCCGCTCCAAACGAGTTGACTTCAACTCCATAACGGACGAGGGACGTTCGATTTCATCGGTCACTATAAAACCTTCCAGAATATAAAGATTGTCAGTCTTTTTACCTTTTAACAAAACGAGAGCCCCACGAGACACCTTAATGTTGCTCGACTAGATGTTGATTCTGCAACCCTTTGAGTCTAAAACACTTAAAGAGATGAGATTCTTTCGTAAATCAGGTACATACCTGACATTTGATAGTGTCCTAATCGTACCATCGTGCATCCTAATTTTAACAGTACCAATATCGATTACCTTACTGGATGAATCGTTACCCATGTGCACAACTCCACGTTCAACCAAACTATATGTGGAGAACCATTCTCTGTTGGGACACATGTTGAAAGAACATCCTGAATCTAGGATCCACTCAGATGTAAGGTCGAACTTTCACTCGTTGAAACTAACAAGAAATCATCACCACTTTCATCGGTCAAATTAGCACCAGCTAAATCTTCCTCGTTACTCGCAACAGCCCTTTTATTTCATAGTTTGTAACAATCTGCTGATCTAATTTCTTACAATAGCGACACCTTTTGTCTCGTTTCTTCGATGTTACCAAAACGGAAGCTTGTCTATCTGCCTTACTATCTGAACCAAACTCATTGTCGAGTTTATCTTTACTCAACAAATGACCCTTCACATCCTCGAATGAGATTTGTCTCTACCATAAATCAGAGTGTCCTTGAAAGACTTGTATGAAGGGGGTAAAGAGCACAATAATAGCACAGCTTGATCCTCATCGTCAATATGAACCTTAACGTTATTTAAATCATTCAAAATAGTAATGAATTGACTGATGTGATCTCTAAGAAGCTCACCTTCGTATATGCGAAACATAAATAGACGTTGTTTCAACACTAAACGGTTAGCTAGAGACTTAGTCGCATAAAGAGTTTCTAGCCTTTTCCATAAGGTGGATGAGATCTTCTCCATCAATACCTCCTGCAATACCCTATTCGCGAGGCATAACTGGATTGCAGACAGGGCCTTTTCATCAAGCTCTTCCCATTCTGACTGATCTAAATTATCAAGCTTTTTCTCGATAACGACCTTTTTCAAGCCGGTCTGAACTAGAATTGCCATCATCCGAACTTTCCATAGATTCAAATTTGTGACACCATAAAACTTCTCAATATCGAACCTTGTTACTGTCATCTCTGAATGGGTTGATATGCGAAAATCGAACTAGCTTTGATACCACTTGTTGGGGATCGACCCAATTAAGCAACGAACAAGTAAAAAATAGATGAAGAAATTAAGAAATTGAACACACAAATTTAACATGAAAAAACTCCTCCGAAGAGGATAAAAAAACCTCGGGCAAAGATAATTTATTATAATGGAAAAAGTTGAAGATAAAAACTAAACCTCGAAAATCAAAAAACAAAGAACCCTCAAAACGTAAACACTAAATTCTCCAAAAGTGTTAGGAGTTCTAAACTCTGATGGGTATATTTAATAACTGTATTTTCTAAAGTTGTAAAAGAGCCTATTTATAGGCTAAATTTCTAGGTCAAATAATAATAAAATAATCTAGACTAATAAGAGTTTAACTCAAACAAATAAATAGTTAATTGAAACAAATAAACAGAGTTTAACTGAAATATTATTTCTCAAATTTGACTTGAAATAGGAGTCATAATTCAACATTTTTCTTTTTTTTTATTTCTTACTTTTTGATTTTAATTAACAAATTACTATTTAGCCAACCAAACATTTAATTTAATATTACTTTAACTCCACCAATCTCCACTAATATAAATATGGAAATTTTGGCATGCAAGTCCAACATTTCATCCTTTCAAACTACTTGGTTCTTTTGACAAGAAATACTAGCTTTTACATTAACTCTAACTTAATCTCTTTTTCTTATTTACTAATTATACCATCAAATTTTCTATTAAATATTTTATTACTACTTTGCTAATTACTCACTCAAATAGCATAAATTTTTTATTTACAATTTATTATAATATTATATTTGAATCATAAATATTAAGTAATAATATTTACAAGCTCACTCGTCATATTTATGGCCTCAAAACCACTATTTTCGACACTGTTGAAAATTAGGCTGTTACAAGATACCTATCTCAACTTATAGCACATGATCACAGGACCTAAACAAATATTCAAGGATAACCAAAATATGCCAAATCAAACAACCAAATACTTAACCAATGAGTCATCAAATGACACCACAACACAAGCACTTAACATTCCTTTACTTTAGTTAAACTTTCAAATCTTGAACACTTAGTCTCAACTAGCATATATTATGTTACAAGACTTACCATTTGGCTCACACAACCATATCACTTGTGCCTAGGTTGATACCATACATGCATGCATCAAAAAGCTATAAAACACAACCAAAAGCATAAGCAAATCAAGTTGTACAACACAAGGTATTATGCATCACTACATACAACTTTAAACCTCTTATTTCATGCCATATAAGCCAAGTTGTATACAAAATCTACCAAAAGGATCCTCGAATAGTTTGATTCTTCGAGTTGATTTGATCTCCCAATTTCCACAAAACGTAATATACAAATAAAAGATAAGGACACGAGTAAGCTTACATAAAGCTTAGTAAGTTTGTCCATTAAATGATAAAGCTTACCGAATTAAACATAATAATTCAAATAACAAGTTTAATGAATAGAGTTCCTGTCAACAAGGTTATTAACGAAATTCTTGTCAATCAAAGCTCAAAACAGGTTTATAATGCTCAAACAATCATACAAATCAGTTTTCCACATTCTAATAACATTCAATGATAAATAATAATGCTAAATGAACGATATACGGATATGAGTAAATGGTTAACCATCTAGAACACACCAGATTCTCAAACGAGCTGATCCAATCAATAACTCCCCTAAACACTAATTGCCTAGCCCATAGGCTAACATTCGCCCCCGTAACACACCAGAAAACACAATAATATAACACGATAGTCCGCAACAATACAGAACCTCGATATATTCAGTGGACAAAGGATATACAGAAATCATTGTTACATCTCATACCAATCTCATACCGCACGCAAAATAACCTTTTGGCATGCCAATCGTACTCTATCCTACATCCATCCGGCTCAAGACATTTCATAAATGATCAACACGATAATAACTCATTAATTCTATTTCCATGTATAAGAATTAATTCATTAACCAACATTCAATAACAAAGTTTATATATATCAAGCATTTAAATTATATTGAAATTAAATCGAACGAACTAACCAGATTAAATTGTAGCAACGATAAAAGTACAAGGGCTATTCAACAATTTTCTCTTTTCCTCGATTTTCCACTCGTTCTTGATTTAAAACAATAATTTCATTTAGTTAAATAATTCCAATAGCAAGATCAACTCAAATTATGCAATTAAGTCTTTTTATACATTTTTACAAAATTACCCTTAATATTTTACTTTTATGCAATTTAGTCCCTAAGTCTAAAATATACAATTAAACCATTTCACCCTAAAACCAACTTATCCAAACCATGTAGGAGTTCATTACAACCCATATTTTTTGCTAATTTAATCAAGTATAAGCAATTTTATTATTTTTACATCTTAGTCCTTAAATGTTAAAATATCAAACGCTACTTTACAAAATAGTCCTATTTCACAACCAAGCTTAATAATATAGCATAAAATTTCAAAAACAAACTCAAACTCATCAATTGCATAATCCACAACATTCGAAAATTTTATAAATTAGTCCCTGGGTTAGCTAGATTAAACTAATACAAGCTCAAAAACATAAAAATTACAAAAAAGGAGCAAAGTTTGCTTACCTAATCACAAAATCAAAGTTGGCCAAATATGCTTCCTCTTTCTCTAGGTCTTTTTTGTTCTAAACTTAATGAAGAAGATGACCATTTCATCTTTTTAATTTTTTTATCACTTATTTGATTATTTACTATTTTGCCTTTAAGTTATAATTAAATTTCAAGCATTTTTTTATAATAAAAAAAGGCAACCTGATGCCTTTAATCAATTTATTCTTACATTAGGAGAACTAAATTTATCTTCTAATAACAATCTCCTAACCTGTACATCTAGAAAATCAATAATATCAAGATCAAACTTACTACACTAACGATTGCGAGCTAGCCAATCAGCCATCTTATTACCATCCCGTGGGACATGCTAGAACTTAACTTCCCCAATATGCTGACTAATTTTATGAATCGATCTTACAAGAGTCATTAGTTAATTATTTTCCAATCTATCCCTGATCAAGTTTAAAGCGACCAAACAATCACTCTCAATAATAACATTTTTGTCTTCCTGAGTCGTGCCATTTCAAGACCATGCAGGATTGCCCATAATTCAGTGTTAACAATAGACCCCCTCCTAATGAACCTTCGATATCCTTCTATCTAATCACCCCAGGAATCTCTTAACACACCCCTAATTGCTACCCGATTCCAATTATTACTAAACACTTCATTAGTGTTAGTTTTAATCCAACAAGTAGTAGGTGGTTTCCATCTGATTTCCACCGCTCGACCATCTCTCAAAGAACCCCTCCTTTTTGTTGCATCATAAATATTGGCAGCATAGCATTCCAAATTCCAAATAATTACATCAACATTATACCTCAAATTGAATACCAATTTATTTCTATTCTTCCACACCAGTCATCACAACATAGCAAACATTGTTCTAGCCTCTATAACACCCGATCTAAATTCAAATTCCCCTCTCAAATTCGTCGATATCCATTCCACAAACTCTAGCTGAAAAAACGCGAGTAACTTGTACAAGAAATCAACATGCATCATACTTCCGAAGCAAACAAGCAATCGTGTAAAACATGTAACCCTGTCTCTTGACTATCACCACAGATGATACAGCATGAGTGACTAGTAAGGTTCCTCTTAGCCCTTTCAACATTCGTAAGAAGTCGTTGATGCATAGCCAGCCATAAAAAATGTTTGATCCTTGGAGGTAAAACACCCTCTCAAATCTGCTTCCAATCAATCTCATCTGAAGAGGTATCAATATAAGCAATACTTTTATACGCTGCTTTAATTGTGAACTTACCAGATTCGCTTGGTCTCCATAGACAAATATCACTACCAAGCTCCTCTTTTAGTAGATAACAAGCTACAATGTAGTCCAGGACTTCCCTACTGAAGCATGATCTTAACTCAGCCAAGCGCCATCTACAATCCAAGTCAACTGCATCAGCTACCATTAACTACACAGGGATATTTAAACTAGCTAATGCATGATTTCTTATCCTCCCAACTTCGGGATCCAAACATCATGTAATAACCTAATAGACCTCCTATTACCTATGCTCAAATAAATATTTTCCCTAAATTTCTCCAATACATTAGAAAGTGAATGTCATACATAAGAATATCTTGTTCTAGCTAATGAATGAGGACAAATATCAATCATTCTATACTTGCTCCGCAGAACACGAACCCAGAGAGCATTCAAATTGGTTACAAGTTGAAATGCAAGTTTCATTAGAAAATAAATATTTTGAGGCACAAGCTTCCTTAAGCCAAGGCCCCCAACCTTCATCGGCTGGCACACATATCCCATTTAACTAGCGCCATTTTCCTCGCACTATTCGTTGAACCCTACACAAAATTCCTTACAACTTGTTCGATTTTTTTCACAAACACCAATAAAGATCATTTTCAATTGCATAAAATACCCAAGAATCGCCAACAACACTGATTTAGTCAGTGTCACTCTCCCTACTAACGGCAGAAGCATGGCATCAAAACCATTCAACCTTGTTTGCACTTTATCGATTACAAAATGGAATGTACTCCATGTTACTCTCTTATGAAACAAAGGAATACCCAAATAAATACCTACCCAAGTCATCCACCTCTTGAAAATCCAAACAGTGTTGTTACTCCTCTAGTTGAGTCCTTTGTATTAGCTGAATAATTTCTTTTATTTTTAAGCATTCATTTTATGGCCTGAATAAATACAAAAATCATGGAGAATTGATTTAATGATTTTAGTATTTTCCTCACTTGCTTCTCCAAATAGTACAAGATCATCCGTGAAGAACAGATGTGAAAGACTGGGACCTCCTCTACCTAACCAAATTGGCTTCCACTTTCAATTCGAGATAGCCAGATTGATTGGTTGGCCAAGCTTTTTCGTAGCTAATACAAATAAATACGAAAACATGGGATCACCTTGCTTGACACCTCTTGAGGGCTTAAACTCATTAGTAGTGCATCCATTCCAAAGAATTTGCATGGATGATGTTGAGACACAATGCATAATGATACGAACCGTATTTGAGGGCAACCTAGCATCCCTGTGTCTTAGATAAATTACCATTGCAAATGATCGTAGGTCTTCTCCATATCAATTTTGAGTGTCATCCAACTCTTCTTACCTTTTCGGCTTCACATTGGCTGTATTACTTCTTGCGCAATTACTACATTATCCATGATGTTTCGACCATCAACAAAGCTTGTTTGATTTTAAGCAATAATCAAAGGCATAATGTGTTTGAGTCAATTAATAATAACCTTCATAAGTACCTTATATGGCATTGTGCAAAGACTTATGGGTCGGAATTGAGTAATTATCTATGGTGAAACCACCTTAGGAATTAGCACCAAAAGCATTTTGTTGAATAAAGGTTCGATTCTTCCTCCCTAAAACACCTTCTTGACCATAGCAACCAGTGATTTGCCTACCACATCCCACTAACTCTAGTAGAACTATGCATGAAAACCTTCAATCCCCAGAGCTTTCAAAGGTGCCATTTCAAATAGTTCATCATGCACCTCTTGACTTGATAGGTTTCACCCAAGTGCTTCTATCATACCAGGCTCTATACTGGGAAACCTATTCTTAATTGGGAACCATCCCACATACGGTGAATCCACAGTATAAAGCATATTGTAGAAAGAAACATCTTCAAGTTTAAGCATATCCTCCTCAAAACACCAAGACTTATTAGAGCTTTAATATGGTTAATCCTTCTTCTTACATTAACCCAACAATGGAAATATTTTGTGTTACAATCCCCTAAAGACAACCAATCACTCCGAGATTTGTCTCCATAACATCTCCTCATTATCAAGAACATGTTCAAGTTCAGTGCACAATTCCTTGTCAAGTTGCAATAGTCTTGTAGATCGATGCTTCTCTAATGCTTTTTGAATTCCCCTTAATCGATTGAAGATAGGTCTTTTCCTTTCCAGGATATGGCCATAAATGTTCTTGTTCCATACTTTCACTACTGCCATAAACCTTTTAACTAAATCCTCCAAAGATCTAACATTGTCCTAATTCTCATTCACCAATGAACCAAAATTATCATGCGTAAGATAACCACTTAAAAAGCGAAACGATCATTGAATTCTCACTTGAACTTTTTTCCTAAGACAAATAGAAATAGGCCGATTATCCAATTTAATTTTTTGGAGGTGAAAAACCATTGTATTTGGAAACAACACCTCCCATTGATAATTACACAAAACACGATCAAGCCTCTTATATATTAAACCCCGATTCCAAGTAAAATTAGGCCTCTTCAACCCTAGATCTTTCAGATTGCAAACTTGGCAAACCTGTTGGAATAAAGGATAGCTGCTAGTGTTTCTTCTAAACCCCCTTCTTTTCCTCTACACTTAAAATCGCGTTGAAATCCCCTGCAATTAGCCAAGATTCTTGCATGCTTTGAGCAATGGAGAAATTTCCAGCCTAAATTTCATTCCTCAATATTATCTAAGGGCTATCATACACCCTTGTGACTGCCTCCGAACGTACTATCGTTTGGTATAGGTTTTTGACTTCCGCAAGTATACGAGTTAGGTTATAAATATAGTGTGTTACAACGGAACACTTGGTAGTATTTCGAGGATCGTACCCAAAGGAGGCGTAAGGTGATAGTGAATTAAATCCCTACAAAGAATAAAATTAATTAGTAGTCAATTCAGGGATTATAGTATGATAATAAAATAAGAGATTTGTTGTGAAGAACATAAAGATAAATAAAATAAAGTAAAAGGACGAGATATAAGTCTTTGATAAACGACTTTGGGGAGATTAGGTCACTTTGGTATGATTTCCTCAATTTTTGGGTTTTGCGGATTTTCCATCAATCAACTAGTTGCTACCCCAATTTAATCTCTTGATCTTCCATCAGCATAACAAGTCTATAGAGACTACTTATCGCTAGATGTCACAGTCTAAATTGGTTTGGGGAAAAGGTCTTCACGAATAGGCAATACCAATTTTGGGTTCATTCCTATCTAAATGTCGTTCTAGGGTTGTCAGGCATAGTGTTTGTTTAATGTTCTTCCTTTCCCAAACAGTTGATCCAATTGCAAAATCTCTGTTTATACAACAATTAAATATTCATACTTTTACTCCCTAATTCCCCAAAATGGAATTAGTTCCTCATGGTTTTCTTGATCGTCATCAAAATAATAATATATAAAAACATATAATTAAATAAATAGAATGAAAAAGTAACTTCAATTGTATTGGCAATCTGTCGAGAAAAATTCTTCGAACGTTTATACAAAATGTACAATCTCATTTCTAAACGAAAATAACAAAGTAAAATTAAAAACTAAAATAAGGTATTTTTAAACCTAATGCTTAAGGCCCTATTTATAGCCTTAGTCGATCGTCTTCATCAACCCTAGGTCAATTGTCGTCCTTCGTGTTTAAATGGCATTGTAAAGACCGAAACGCCCTTCACTCAATGCAAAAATCGCATCTAAGGGTCGATGTCACGACACACCTAGACCTGTGTTGCGACGAAGCAATCAGTCCCCTCTTTAGTGTCATCGTGCAGGCGTTGTCGCGACATAGCATATGTATGTCGAGACAAAGAAGTCAATTCCCTAATTCTTCAAGTTTGGTCCCTTTTTTGCGACATAGAACACCCTATGTTGTGAGATATTTGTTCAACTTCTCACGATCTCCTGCACACTCACGAAACATGTTAGCTAACCTTTAGGCCTCAATTAGCCTTAAAGATAATAAAATAACCTTTTAACGCTTGGTTTACACAATTTATTCAAAAGGTAAATCTAAGTTAAATCCTGTGAAAACATAAATAAAATATTTAATTTGAAGCTCTTCAAGTGTGAAAACTAGTTAAATCTGCTAGGTATAAAACCGACAGATCAAACTCCCCCACACTTAAGTCTTTGTTTGTCCTTAAGTAAACAATTCAAGAAAAGTAATCCTAAAGCAATGAAATAAGAAAGAAAAACAAAATGAGCTTGAATTTGTATTATACAAAAATTAGGTTCGCAACATCTACTTTAGGCATTATGTATTTCTCAATAATTATAACATGATGAGTGAGAAATTTTACCATTTTTGGTTAGAAAGAGTACAAGTTCAGTATGTTATAGGAAACATAAATGTCAAAGTCTCATTAATATAACCCCATCAATGCCTAATATAAGTATTTTGATTATCCTAGCACAATACAAATAGTTATAATGAGATCATACAATTTCCATATCTATTCTTGCATAGAGTTGTTTAAGTCATATAGGGCTTTTCAGCTTGTAACATGTTGAGGCTTAGGAAAGGCATGAATTTCAAAGAACAGATTAAGCACAAAAGGTTACAAATACGAAAATAGTTTGGCACATTGTATTGTTCCCTATTCTTCCCCTTAATGTCCCATTCCATCTCACCCCTTATTTCTCCCTCTCTTACCTTCTTTTTCTCTCCTTTTTAGGAATCTCAATATAGTCTAATTCCTATAGGTAGCCTATGAGTAATCTTTTGTTTTCCGAGTAAGACTCTATTTTTCTTTCTTTTTGGTGACTTTGTGATTTTTTTCACTTGTCATATGCTTTCTTACTCGTGATTCTTTTGTTTCTACTCATTTTTCTTTTTCTTTTTGGTTTTTCACTATTTCCCCGTTTTTGGCTAAACTGAAGTTCATATATTATTTTGATTTTCCTATTTCTTTCTTTGTTTTATAACCACCACTATAATGTGTCTACTTACCCTCAATACATATGATCATACATCTATTATCATGTAATATAGGACCAAAGAAAAGAGCACACAAATCATCGTTTTTAGGCTTTAGAGGCTTGTAGTGTGGTTCATCAAGAAGGGTTATAAGGCTCAAAGATGGGTACTAATTGGAAATCCAAAATAGGGTTTGGCTTTTTAGCTTTAGTTGTAACCAAACAATGCTTTAGGTCATCCCTAAACACCACAATATGCATAAATATCAAGTTAGTCATATAATTCTCAAAATTACTATCTATCATTTATATTGGCATGCTCGTTTCCTCATATCATTCACATCATTTGGTATTAATGCCACTTTTCTATCTATGCTTAATGTAACCTATAGAACTTAGTAGTTTCATGCTCAAATATTTAAATTTTTCTCATCATCATGCCAAATTTATCAATAAATACAATCAACATATTATACATGCTCCTAACCAATCACATGTATTTCTACAAGCTCAAGCATACATTAAAAGAAAAACTAAAAACTTAAACTATGTGCAAAAAAATCCTATGTTACCCCCTTCACTTTAGAAAATACATTGTCCTCAATGTGTAGTCCCTCAAATAATAAGGAAAGAAGTTACTCGATTGATCATGGAAGTTCACTTCTTCTTATGGTGATTGTCCTTCTCCATTTTGTCGTGAATGCATGAAATTTTTGTGTCTTCATAGTGTGAGGTTCCTACATGAAAATTAAAGCATATATATGCAAAAATAAATCCTACTCCTACTCCTACGAATTATATAAGTCTCAAAAACCAAAAATCATCCAAAATTACAAGTCTTAAAATAAAATAAAGTTCAAATCACTCATTCATCCTCATCCATCTCTTCCTCCTCCTCGTCACTATCGTTTCCTTCTTGTCCCTCCTCATTATGCTACTCATCTACCATCCCAAACATGTCTGGTGTGTAGTTAGGGACCCTAATTTTGTGTTGTCGAGCAAACCCTTGAAACACCAGTCTCAGTTCTTGCATCCATTGTATCACCCAATCAAGCTTTGGATGATTTCCTTCACCAACTTCTTATTGGGCTGGTGCCAACCTTCGTGTGGAAGTTGGTGTAGCTGCCAAGTCTCGTGATTTCTTTTTCCCCTCTTTTAGTTGTTTAGCATGAAGCTCTACATATTGTTGGAAGAGTGTTTCACCAATGACATTTCTTGATGGGTTCAATGTATGCTCAGTGGATGTTATGGGCACTCTTGCCCTACTACACAAAGCTACGATTAAGTGAGGAAAGAAAATACCCACCTTTTGGCTTCCCACACATCGACTCATGTTTTGGTGGATCCACCCTATACAAACCTACTTCTTCTGCAATATTGAAAATAATAGTACTACTCGAAAAGCATTAACATTAGAAACGTTTAAAGCAATATAGGTCGGGTTGTAAATATAGTGTGTTACAATGGAACACTTGGTAGTATTCCGAGGATCGTACCCAAAGGAGATGTAATGCAATAGTGAATTAAATCCTTATAAAGAATAGAATTAATTACTAATCAATTGAGGGATTATAGTACGAGAATAAAATAAGAGATTTGTTGTGAAGAACATGAAGATAAATAAAATAAAGTAAATGGATGAGATGTAAGTATTCGATAAACGGCTTTAGGAAGATTAGGTCGCTTTGGTATGATTTCCTCAATTGTTAGGTTTTGGAGAATTTCCTTCAATCAAGTAGTTGCTACCCTAGTTGTGTAACACCCAAATCTCGAACACCATCGTCGATTAGGATTCTGGTATTTCTATTCATTTAACATTGTTTATCTTTTAAAATATCCAATTATTTTAATCTTTATTCAATACGAAATTCACCTCTCATATTTTAGATCAATATTTAATCATAACACAATTTCATCCAGGGTAAAAATGGCATTTCCAACATTTTAAAGGACTTTTATCGGTACCTGATGGTCATGTATCGGTAGTAGTCAAGTCAGTGACCAATTTAAAAACTGTGCAGATTTCTACCGGTACCTATGCTACTTCTACCAATACAAGTATGATTTGTACAGATACAAATCATGCAACTACTGATACCAAAAACTCCAAAGAGCAAAAATTCTCACCCTGCAACTTCTACAGATATAAGCATACCCACTACCGATACATCAGTACTAAAAACGACTGATACTTGTAATTCAACTACCGATACAACCCGAGTCAGAGAACAACCTCTCTCCTATCCTGTACTTCTATAGATACCTGCATAAGTTCTACCGAAACAAGTATGCAAAATCTCAAGAATTATGTCAAGACACAAGTTTAACATATCAAACACAAGTTATGCATTAAGTTATCACACTACATACATAACTTCTAAGTATTTACAAGCATCATAAGCTTAAACATCTAAGTTGTACTTCATGTATTTACACAATAAAAAATGGCAAGATTTCAACATCATTAGTTCAGCATCAAAGTTAATATCATCGTAGTACATGCCATAAGACCAAGTGATGCAAAATCTACCGACAAACTCCGCGATAGTGTGACTTCAAGAAATTAAGATGATCCGATTTTCAGTCAGCAAAATAATCTACAAAACAACAACAATAAGTGTGGTAAGCTTTATAGCTTAATAAGCTCGATAGTTAAGAAATAGCAACATGGTAATAAGCAACAATGACTCCATCGAACCAACATAATTCCATTGCTTTTTGATTTCTTTACAACTCCTCTTCCTATTCATAACTTTCTGTTACTAGTACCCGATGCTGCTCACATGAGCTTTCGAGGACTCGTAACCTATGCAGTACCCCAGCCATCGGTATTGTGTTTATCTGTACTGTAAACTATTTCCTAACGATGCTGCTCACATGAGCTGTCGGGAGTATGAATAAAGTATAAGTCTCAACCATCGTAGGACCTGTAATCCATATAGGATCCATATCTCTTTTTTGAGTCACGATGCTGCTCACACGAGCTGTCGAGGACTCGCAACACATGCGGTACCCTATCCATCGTGTCGGTACTATTTCAACAGCATAAAGCCTACTATCTTTTACGTTTCATTTCTTCGATCATCTTCAATGTTGAATGCTTCCAATTTTTTGTACATTGACAACATATACACAAGGAATATTAAGTAAGATTTACACTAAGAACTTACCGGACTGGATTCAAGTTTAGAAAAGACTTCAAGGACTAATCCGCCAATTTCCTTTTTTCACGGTCTGTAGCACGATAGTAGTCTACATTCACAAATCATTCAATTCTCACATTAAGTTACATAATTTAGTCATTCAACACAATTTAGTCCTTTTGGGAAATTATGTTTTTACCTCTACTAGTTTTCCTTTTATTCAATCTAGTCCTTTCAACACAAAACATGCAAAATAATCATTTTCTCCCACAACCAACCATAGTCGAATTTTCTTGAGTGTCCATTCAACCCATTCATACATTTATTTTCACAAAAATACATGTAATTTAACCATTTTCACATTTTAATCCTTAAACCCTAATTTCATCAAAAATCACTTTACAAAAAGATTTAACCCATGTATCAAACATTCAAATACATCAAAAGATTTCAAGAACAAGAAATTTCAACAATGGTAAGTTTTCTAACATTTGATAGATTCACAAATTAGTCCTTGAATAAGCTAGATTAAGCTGATACGGACTCAAAAACATAAAAATTACCAAAAATGATAAAGGTTTGCTTACCCAAATCAAAGCTAAAAGTTTTAAATTGAAAACCCTAAATTTTTCCCCTTTTGTGCCATAGGAAGAAGAAAGAAGAAAGAAGAAAGAAAATGGGATGAAATTCCCAATTTCTTCCTTTTAATTCATTTATATAGTAATGGTAATTTTGTAATTTTTGTAACTTTCTTAATTAAGCTTACTTAATCACTTTTAGCTTTAATTAATCATCTCTTTAACACCTAAATGCCATGATATTCCACTATCTCAACCTCTATTGGCTAATTTCCCTATTTGGTCCTTCTAATTAAAATAATTCTTTTTTTGCACCTTTTTTAATTTAATCCTTTTTACTTAATTGAGTATCTAATCGATATCATTTCCTAACCAAAATTTAATGTGTCACTAATGACATCATAAATATTCAATAATTACTAAATTCATGACTCGACTCGTCAGAATTGTAGTCCCGAAACCATTGTTTCCTATGCCACAAAAAATCGGGCTGTTACAACTCTCCCCCTTAAGGAAATTTTGTCCCGAAATTTCTTACCAGTAAACAAGTTAGGGTACTGTAATCTCATCAAGCCTCTGTCTCCCAAGTGGCTTTCTCTAACCCGTGATGATTTCATAATACTTTCACCTCCTCAGCTCTTTTACTTCGCTAGTCAGTATTCTAACCGGTTCTTCTGAATATGACAAATCTGGCTGAATCTCAACTTTCATGGGTGTAATCACATGTGAGGGATCTGACTTGTACCGTCTCAGCATCGAAACATGAAATACATTATGAATCTTCTCTAATTATGGTGGTAAATCCAACTTAAATGCCATAAGACCAACCCGTTCGATAACTTCATATGGTTCGATGAACCGCGGACTCAACTTTCCCTTTCTACCAAACCGTAACACCTTTTTCCAAGTGAAACTCTTAGGAACACTCGATCTCCTACAGCAAATTTTATATTTTTTTCTTAAGATCTGCGTACGACTTTTTTCGGTCAAGCGTTGCTTTCAAACAATCACGAATTACCCGCACTTTGTCCTCAGTCTCATGACCAGTACAGAAGTGTCCTGCACTTTCGACCATATAATCTTTCGAATGGTTCCATTTTAATACTAGATTGGTAGCTGTTATTATATGCAAACTCCACCAACAGCAAATACTTTTCCCAGCTTCCTTCAAACTCAAGTGTACAACATCGTAGCATATCCTCAAGAATTTGTATCACTTCCTCTGACTGACCATCCGTTTGCGGATGATATACAATACTAACATTCAACCTGGTCCCTAAAGCTTCATGTAGCTTACCCTAAAATCTTGAGGTAAAGCATGGATCCCTATCGGAGATGATAGAGGTTGGTCCCCGTGTAGTCGAACTATCTTAGACACGTATAGCTTAATCAGTCTCTCAACTCGATAATCTACCTGAGTGGGGATGAAATAAGTGAACTTCGTCAATCTATCTACAATTACCTAGATTGAATCTTTCTTTCTCGGTGTTACCAAAAGTCCTGTAACAAAATCCATTGTGACTCGTTCCCATTTCCACTCCGAAATGGAACTAAGCTGTAGTAACCTAGATGGCACCTGGTGTTCGGCTTTCACTTGCTGACATATAAGACATCTAGTCACAAAATCTAAAATCTCTTGTTTCAAACCTGACCACCAACATAATTTCTTCAGGTCATTATACATTTTCACACTCCCTAGGTGTATGGAGTAAGTGCTGCTATGAGCCTCTATCAGAATGTCTCGTCTTAAATCTGAATCGTTCGAAATACATACCCTACCTCTGTAATACAACATACACTCTGTATCAACTGTAAATCTCGTAATAGCATCACCCTATATCTGCTCCCTTTTGGCTATAAGCTTTGGATCCTTTCTCTGTAATTCTTGAATCCGCTGTAGAAATAATGGCCACGTCCTAAGCTCCGCGGTGATAGAACCATCGCATTCCAATGACAGATGGGAATTCATTGCTCTCAAACCAAACATCGATTTCCAACTCAGGGCATCAGCAACAATATTAGCCTTACCCAGATGATAATCGATCAAAAGGTCATAGTTTTTTAACAGCTCTAACCATCGACGCTGTTGCAGATTCAACTCCTTCTCGGTCATTAGATATCTCAAACACTTGTGATCTATAAATATATGGCATCTCTCCCAATAAAGGTAGTGTCGCCAAATCTTCAATGCGAAAACTACGTCAGCTAACTCCGGATCATGAGTCGGATAATTCTTTTCATGCGATTTTAACTGTCGGGAAGCATAAGTTACCACTTTCCCATCTTGCATCAAAACACACCCCAATCTACTTAAAGATACGTCACTGTAAACAATGAACTCTTTTCTCGTCTCTGGTTGCATCAAGATCGGAGCTTCAGTTAACAACTTTTTCAACTGGTCAAAATTTTGCTGACACTTTTCAGACCACACGAACTGAATATTTTTCTGTAGCAACCTCGTCATCGGTAAGGCTATGATGGAAAACTCTTTAACGAACCGACGGTAATATCCTACCAATCCCAAGAAACTACGTACCTCGGAGATATTCTTCGGTACCTTCCAATCGAGAATAGCTAAAACTTTGCTTGGATCAACACGTATTCCTTCCGAAGATACTATGTGACCCAAGAATCCAACTTCTCGAAGCCAGAATTCACATTTATTGAATTTTACATACAACTGCTTTTCTCGCAAAATCTATAACACCTCTCTCAAATGCTAAGTATGCTCTGATTCTATCTTAGAGTAAATCAATATGTCATCAATAAACACAACCACAAACATGTCTAACTAGGGCTGAAATATTCTTTTCATCAGGTCCATAAATGCTGCGGGGGCATTAGTCAACCCAAACGGCATAACTAAAAACTCATAATGTCCATACCGAGTTCTGAATGTTATTTTCATTATATCACAATCTTTCACTCGCATCTGATAATAACCTGATCGAAGGTCTATTTTGGAGAACACGGTTGCACCCTTTAACTGGTCAAATAATTCATCGATCCGAGGTAACAGATACTTGTTCTTTATCGTCACCTTATTTAGCTGCCTGTAGTCTACACACATCCACATTGATCCATCTTTCTTTTTCACGAATAATACCGACGCACCCACGGTGATACACTAGGTCGTATGAATCCTCTGTCTAACAAATCTTGCAGCTAAGCTTTCAACTCTTTCAATTCAATCGGTGCCTTTCTGTACGGTGGAATAGAGATCAGAGCGGTACCAAGTAGTAAATCAATACCGAACCCTACCTCTCTAACTGGTGATTAACCCGATAGTTATTTCGAAAACACATCTGTATACTCTTGAACAACTGGTACCTGATCCAATTCTGTTCTCGAGCCCCGAATATCAAGCATGTATGCCAGGAATGCTTTACAGCCTCTATGAACCATCTTTTAAGCTGAAATAGCCGAAATCCTGGTTTCACTGTTCAATCTGTCGGACTCCACTATGATTACCTCACCTGTCGAACATTTCAAACTGAACTGTCTTTACTTGCAATTTACTATCACTTCATGCTCAGATAACCAATCCATACCCAAGATCACATCAAACTCGGTGAAGGGCAATAGCATTAGATCAGCAGAAAATTCACAGCCCTATACTTTCAGTTGACATTTATGACATACCAAGTTAACAATGACACTATGACCCAAAGGGTTTGTGACTTGCACATCAAATTCAGTCGATTCAACAACCAATTTCTTATCAGTGGCTAAAGTAGTGCAAATATATGAATGAGTTGACCTTGAGTCAATCAAAGCACATATAATACCATTAAAAAGATAGAATATATTAGTCACCACATTAGGAGCGGTAGCCTCTTCTCTAGCTCGGATGGCATAAGTCTGTGTAGGTGCTCGAGCTTCTGACCTGTTCCCACTGTCTCTATGTTCATATCAATTTCCACCTGGATCGCTACTCTGCCCCGGGTGCCTGCCTTTCTGCGGTGTAACCAAAGGGTTAACACTCCGATCTTCCTTTCCTTTCGAGTTCATCGGACAATTTGCATGAAGTGGCCGGTATTTCCACATTTGAAACAGGCTCTTTTAGCTAACCGACATTCGCTCGAATGGATTCTTTTATAATGCTCGCACACCAGTGTTGGCACATTACGAACACTGGCCACACTGTTAGCCGACCGATTTAGAAATCTAGATTCTGGTGGTCCTGATTGGCTTCTGCTTAGAAAACTAGAAGAGACTGCTCTGTGAACTTCACTATCTCTAAATTTCTTCGATGGTGGCATTAAGAAGGTTCGGGTGAAATTTTTCTTCCCGAAATCTTGAAGTTTCTTTTCCCTCTGTTTCTTTTTATTATATACTTCCTCCATTTTATGTGCTCAATCTGCCAGTACGATAAATGGCTGAATTTCTGAACCACCCACCATTATCTTTATCTCGTCGCTTAAACCATCTTCAAATCGAACACACATAGCCTCATCCGTAGGTATGATCTCCCGGGTATACTTACTAAGAAATACAAATTCCTATTCATATTCTGCCACTATCTTGTTTCCCTATCTTAACTCTAAGAATTCTTTCTTCTTCTTGTCCAAATATCTCTTGTTGACATATTTCTTCTTGAACTCTGTTTGGAAGAATTCCCAAGTGACATCATTTTTGGTATCACTACCACATTCATCGCCCACCAATTATAAGCTTCGTCTTTTAGTAACGAAATAGCACACCTCAAAAAATCTTTAGGTGGACAAGCCATTTCATTAAGCATTCTCGGAGTGTTTTGTAACCAATACTCAGCCCTAGACGGATCATCCTTAGTATTTTCATGAAATTCTTCTACCCCGTACTTCCTTACCCTATCTGTTGGAATACGACGCCCTTGTTCAATTATCGGGGAAGGTTGAGGCATTACAATAGGTGCTTTAGGTCAGGCAACAGGCTGTGTAACTGGGGGTGGATGAGGTGGCGTCATTCAGTCATTCTGCATAAATTCCGATAACCACTATCCCATTAAGCCGAAAAAAATGTTTTTTACTTCATTTTTTGTCATTGGTATAATAGGGACCCCATGACTAACTCGGTAATCATTTGTGGAGCCATTACTGTTTACTTCGTTAGTCTCCTCTCTTTCGGATTCAAGCATTTTTACTTTTATCTGCAAAAACTATGATTAGATCGGATTCATCTGTATCACACTATCATAGGTTCATATGGCATGTACTACGAAATCATTTAGTACAACCATAACTGTCCAAGAAAAGGCTAAATCGAAAGCTCTGATACCACTAAATGTAATACCTAAATCCCGAACATCGTCGTCAATTAGAATTCCAATGTTTCTATTTATTTAACACTGTTCATCTTTTAAAATATCCAATTATTTTAATCTTTATTCAATATGAAATTCACCTATCATATTTTAGATCAATATTTAATCATAACACAATTTCATCCAGCGTAAAAATAGCATTTCCAACATTTTAGGAGACTTTTACTGGTACTTGATGGTGAAGTATCGGTAGTAGTCAAGTCAGTGAACAATTTAGAAACTATGCAGATTTCTACCGATACCTGTGCTAGTTTTACTGATACAAGTATGATTTCTACCGATACAAATCATGCAACTATCGATACCAAAAACTCCAGAGAGTAAAATTCTCACCCTGCAACTTCTACCGATATAAGCATACCTACTACCGATACATCAGTACTAAAAACTATCGATACTTGTAATTCAACTACCGATACAACTCACGAACAACCTCTCTCCTATCCTGTACTTCTACCGATACCTGCATAAGTTCTACCAAAATAAGTATGCAAAATCTCAAGAATTATGCCAAGACTCAAGTTTAACATATCAAACACAAGTTATGCATTAAGTCATCACACTACATACATAACTTCTAAGTCTTTACAAGCATCATAAGCTTAAACATTTAAGTTGTACTTCATGCATTTACAAAATAAAAAATGGCAAGATTTCAACATCTTTAGTTCAGCATCAAAGTTAATATCATCCTAGTACATGCCATAAGACCAAGTGATGCAAAATCTACCGACAAACTCCACGATAGTGTGACTTCAAGAAATTACGATGATCCAATCCTCAGTTAGCAAAATGATCTACAAAACAACAATAATAATTGTGCTAAGCTTTATAACTTAGTAAGTTCAATAGTTAAGAAATACCAACATGGTAATAAGCAACAATGACTTCATCGAGCCAATGTAATTCCATTGCTCTTTGAGTTATTTACAACTCCTCTTTCTATTCATAACTTTTCGTTACTAGTACCCAATGCTGCTCACCCGATCTGTCGAGGACTCGCAACCTATGCGATACCCCAGCCATCGGTACGGTGTCTATCTATACTGTAAACTGTTTACTGACGATGCTCCTCACACAAGCTGCTGGGAATATGCATAAGGCATAAGTCACAACCATCGTAAGACCTGTAATCCATATAGGATTCATATCTCTTTTCTGAGTCATGATGCTACTCACACATGCTATCGATGACTCGCAACACATGCGGTATCCCAGCCATCGTGTCGGTACTATTTCAACGGCATAAAGCCTACTATCTCTTGCGTTTCATTTCTTTGATCATCTTCAATGCTGAATGCTTCCAATTTGTTGTACATTGACAACATATACACAAGGAATATTAAGTAAGATTTACACTACGAACTTATCGGACTGGATTACAGTTTAGGAAAGACTTTAAGGACTAATCCGCCAATTTCCCTTTTTCGCGGTCTGTAGCACGATAGTAGTCTACATTCACAAATCATTCAATTCTCACATTAAGTTACATAATTTAGTCATTCAACACAATTTAATCCTTTTGGGAAATTACGGTTTTACCTCTACTAGTTTTCCTCTTATTCAATCTAGTCTGTTCAACACAAAACATGCAAAATAACCATTTTCTCCCACAACCAACCATAGCCGAATTTTCTTGGGTGTCCATTCAACCCATTCACACATTTATTTTCACAACAATACATGTAATTTCACCATTTTCACATTTTAATCCTTAAACCTTAATTTTATCAAAAATCACTTTACAAAAAGATTTAACCCAAGTATCAAACATTCAAATACATCAAAAGCTTTCAAGAACAAGAAATTTCAACAACGGCAAGTTTTCTAACATTTGAAAAATTCACAAATTAGTCCTTGCATAAGCTAGATTAAGCTGATACGAACTCAAAAACATAAAAATTACCAAAAACGATCAAGGTTTACTTACCCAAATCAAAGCTCAAAGTTTTGAATTGAAAACCTTAAGTTTTTCCCCCTTCGTGCCGTGGAAAGAAGAAAGAAGAAAGAAAATGGGATTAAATTCTCAATTTCTTTCTTTTAATTCATTTATATAGTAATGACAATTTTGTAATTTTTGTAACTTTCTTAATGAAGCTTACTTAATCACTTTTAGCTTTAATTTATCATCTCTTTAACACCTAAATGCCATGATATTCCACTATCTCAACCTCTATTGGCTAATTTCCCTATTTGGTCCTTCTAATTAAAATAATTTTATTTTTGCACCTTTTTCAATTTAATCCTTTTTACTTAATTGACTATCTAATCGACATCATTTCCTAACCAAAATTTAATGTGTCACTAATGACATCATAAATATTCAATAATTACTAAATTCACGACTCGACTCGTCGAAATTGTGGTCTCGAAACTACTATTTCCAACACCACTAAAAATTGAGCTATTATAAGTTAGATCTCTCGATCTTCGGCCAGCATAGCAAGTCAATATAAACTACTTATCGCTAGATGTCACGGTCTAAATTGGTTTGGGGAAATGGTTTTCACGGATAGGCAATACCAATTTTGGGTTCATTCCCACCTAAATGACGTTCTATGGTTATCAGGCCTTGTGTTTGTTTAATGTTCTTTCTTTCCCAAACAGCTAATCTAATTGCAAAATCCTTATTTATACAATAATTAAATATTCATACTTTCACTCCCTAATTCCCTAAAATGAAATTAGATCCTCATGGCTTTCTTGATCATCATCAAAACAATAATATATAAAAACATATAATTGAATAAATAGAATGAAAAAGAAACTTCAATTGTATTAGCAATCTGTCGGGAAAAATTCCTCGAAGTTTTATGCGAAATGGACAATCTCATTTTTAAATGAAAATAACAAATTAAAATTAAAAACTAAAATAATGTATGTTTAAACCTAGTGTTAAAGGCCTTATTTATAGCCTTGGTCAGCCGTCTTCATCAACCCTAGGTCAGTTGTCGTCCTTCGTGTTTAAGTGGCATTGTAAAACTGAAACATCCTTTACTAGGTGCAGAAACTGCGTCCAAGGGTCGATGTCGCGACACACCAAGACCTATTAGGACGAAGCAATCAGTCCCCTCCTTGGTGTCATTGTGCAGACGTTGTCGCGACATAGCATATGTATGTCGCGACAAAGAAGTCAGTTCCTTCATTCGTCAAGTCTAGTCCCTTTGTTGCGACGTAGAACATCCTATGTCATGACGAAGTGATCAGTTTCATATTTGTTCAACTTCTCATGGTTTCTTGCACACTTACGAAGTATGTTAGCTAACCATTAGGCCTCAATTGGCTTTAAAGACAATAAAATAACCTTTTGATACTTGGTTTACACAATTTATTCAAAAGGTAAATCTAAGTTAAATTATATGAAAAAATAAATAAAATACTTCATTGCAAGCTCTTCAAGTGTGAAAACTAGTTCAATCTGCTAGGTATAAAATTGACAGATCGCCCCATAAAGAAAACCCACTTATCCATACTCGAAAGAAGAACTTGAATATGAATAAACTGAAAGTGGTAGACCACCACTTCCACACAAACATGATTCTTCCAAAGAACTCAGATTCCCCCCAAAAATCCTATCGCTTCCACTCTATACAAATACGAAAATGAAACCCTAATATTCCTAATCACCTAGTCAGCCTTGTTACCACTAATTCGAGTCTCAACAAGAACAACAATATCGAGATCAAATTCCCTCAGATACTACTTTAAAATTCTATGAAAATTAGGATGTCCCGCACCTTGGAAATTCCATACTATTATATTTTATTTCATAATAAAACAAATGAAAAGGAATGGAACCTGAGAAAGCCAGCTTATACTCACGGCTCCTGCTCCAACTAGACATCATTCATGTCATTAACCTCCAAGCGCTCCACAATGCCTTGGACTGCTTGATTTATGGAGATAGAAACCTCTAACTCACCAAAAAAAGGTGTTGCATCACCAATAGCTATCTTCAGAGCATCTTTGGTTAAAATCCTCTTTAGTGAAGGTGGGAAAGAGGATAGTGAAATAAGATTGTTAATATCCAAGTCATCACCTAATTCCCCATTTTACTAGACAACAAGTTTGGGTTACTTTTTCCTTTAGATTCACCACCGTATGTTAGCTTTTGTCCAAAATGGATTGAATATTATGAGCCTCACCGTTTAGCACATCCAACCCAGACCCTAATTTGGATCCTTTATCGCTCGAGGCTACTTTAGGCCCAATATCTTTAAAGATCATTTTCTCCACAACTAGCCCACTATCATGCAACCATTGACTCTGATTTTTGGAAACTGCTACAATTTTCTTAATCCCTTTCCCTTTATTCAATTTTATTCCAGAGACCCTGAGGCCTTTCCTTATAGTGTTGCGATTATTTCTAAGATTCTTCTCCAAATTCATGTTCGAAGAATCAGCCCCCTGATTATCTTGATTCCCAAATTGGAAAGTACGCGAACCATCTACATTAATGTTCACATCATCTCCTTCAATTTCGAAAAGAATATTAAATCGAAATTCAACCCGATTCTTTCCTTGAATAGCTTCATCTTTTGTGGAACTTCAACTTATTTGTCTACGATTCTGATGGTCAACCACCATCCATTCTCCGAAGTTCTCTTTCTCCACTCTTTCTTGGACGCAAGTTTCCAGCAGTGGTTGGCACAAGTGGTCAGGATTTTGGGTTTTATCTACTCCACCATCCACATTATTCTCCATGTGTGCTTCGGGACATTTTTCTTTCAAATGACCAAATCTATAACACTGATAGCAAATCATGGGGAGTGACTCATATTCAACTCTATGGACTTTATTGGCTACCCATATTTTGGCTACAAGAGGTTTCAACAAGTTCAACTGCACCGCAAACCTTACAAACTGACCCTTCAATCCTTTATCTGTCTAAGTATCAATTTTGACAACATTTCCAATCATCTCACCAATCTCCTTGAGAATATACTTCTTATACAAAGCCTTAGAAAGTCCAGGAATTCGAATCCAGGCTACAACATTATGAGGAAACAATTGAAGGGCAAAAAACTGATTCGACCATGGCTGAACAGTAGGTAATGTCCAAAGATCACCCATAGCCCCTTAGCGAGTACGTTTGTGTAGTCCTACAGTGATTCAAACTTTTCAAGGAAATAGTCATTCTTTATGTCCATCAACTAAAACTGCATGGTTGGTTTCCATAAAGAGCATACTTTATTCCACATAGTATTATAGCCAAGCTTCCTCCCAAGCAGCTTAAGCACAATAGTTTTTAACATACTGTCCTCAATTAATAAGTACACCCTCTTCAAAAAATCGATCAAAAGGATCCCATCAATAAGCTCCTTTCTCACATCATCGTCCCAAAGTTCAATATCCTCCACTGTCTAGCCTTCCTTCTAAATGGGGTTATCAATCTCCGAATTCATCACTGCATCCTTAAAAGAAAAGAATCTCGCAGCAACGAATCCCTCGCATCCAAACCTCCCCCTTCTTCAGGTGGTTCTTCCTCCCTCCTCTTGATCTTCTTGATTGCCCTCCCCATGCTTCCGACCAGCTATTCGCTCATCCTAAGATAATCTTCTTGGTGACACCTATAGGTTTTCTTCTTTGTAACGTGTAAGAAGTTCAAACAATTTCAACATAAAAACCATCCACTAAAACTAAGGAGGGTCTAATTACCATTCAAGACCCTTAACCTACTTTTCCATTGTAATTTGACACCTTCTACTAACAAAAGCTAACTTTTACAACTTTTACAATTAAGTCCTTTTTACTTAATAAACTATCCAAACAATAAAATTTCAAAACCAAATTTTAATACGACACTTCGAATTTGTGATCTCAAAATTATTGTTTCCGATACCACTGAAAGACAGGATTTTACACTTTCTACCAAGCAAGGAAGAGTCCTTCATAAATCACCCATACTTCTATTTGAAAAATGTCAGATACACTGATTCTCATGGAAAAACTAAACATCTAGTCTCCGCTCGACTCTCAAACTATTAATAATATTTTATTTTATATTCATATTTTATTTCATATATAATTTTTTTAGACATATTTCATATATAATTAACGATGTTAAAATAGCGTTTAAATTTGTCTCATATGCATCATCATATTATTATTATCATAATTATATTTAAAAATATATTATATAAAGTTTGGCATGCTAATAATATCTATATAATGTTATTTTTATATTATTTTTATCGTATTTTAATTTTTTTATATTATCATCATGTCTTGTATTAAAGTTGCATCTAATATTATCAAGCCTAACTGATTTTATCAAAATAAAGTTTTTATTTAATACAGAATAAACAAATTATATTAAATCACGCCATCATTAAATTAATTTAACAAATTTTAAACTTATTAAAAATAAAGATGTAAATTTTCTGGGTTTTTTTATTTTTTTAACTTGAATTTTAGATTTTTTTTATTTTTCTAAATTTTTTAGATACATATATTTTTATCATTTTTAATTTCTTTTATATTTCAAAAAATATATATTTTTTATATTTTTTTCTTTTAAATTTTTAAATATATTTTCATAATTTTTTAATAAAAAAGATTATGATTTCATCAGTAACATGTGTGACAACTTAAGAGTACCACGTGTCTAATATTTAATATCGTTACAAAAAATACCAAAATTCTTGATGGAATAAAAATTCGGGTATCAACTTGAGAAAAAAAATCATAATTACTAACTTGAGAAAATGTGTCAAGTTTGGAGGTTAAATATAAATTTAATCCTTATAATTATAATTAAATATATACACATATAATATTATTTATATAAATATATAAAAATAATAGTATATTTTGTACTTTTTCATAATAAATAATAATCATTTAATTATGTGTTTGAGGATAAATTGATAGAATTTGTAAATATGAAAGATTAAATTTATTCAATTATTTAGGATTAGAATCAAATTGATAGAATGTGAAAGTATTGAGAATTAAATATATTATTATATTAATTTTAAAAAAGCCCACATCATCACTTCGGTTAACCATTTAACGGAAATTAATTACTAAATGTATATATCACATCCATGTAAATTTTTTTCATTCATCTTTTCGTGATTTAACCAATAATATAAATTTGAGAGGTAAAATAAATGAAAAATTAACTAAAAAAACAAAAATCAAACAGTTCTAAAAAGTGAAATTGCTGATTTTATGGTGGAGTGATTGCAGGTAGAACCACGTAGTTTAACCAAAATGCTTTGTAATTGTATCAGCGTGCATTGCCATTGATTCAATGAAATCCAGAAGTGGCAATTCCACATCCATTTAAGTCTGATGCTAATGTTTGTGGTTGCAATCCATCCAAATGCATCAACTTTTGCTACATATATGAGATTTTTACGCGCAAGCAAAGAATCTCATGAAGAACAACGGAAATAACAATGGCGTTGATGAAATTTCTATTCCCACCATCTCTGTTCATCACCGCAACGTCTCTGGCATCTTTTACGCTAATGGCAAGTTCTGGGATATCGGAATTGAGAGGAAAGAACCTTGAATATTCTAAGTTTTTCAACGTTGATTCAAAAGCTTCTGATGTAGAAAAATCCAAGTTAAAGCTCCCTAGTAGAATCGCCATGGCTACGCTTTATACACCAGCTTTTCTTGCTGGCGTTTCTTCGTTTGCGATTTTCCCAGATGAGAATCTCAGGTTTTTGTTGCTCAAATCCGCCATTTCCATCCATTTCTTCAAAAGAATTCTTGAGGTAATTACTTCTCTTTCTCTCATAAATCATATAAATCAAAGCAAGTTAAAAACCAAAATATAATGATAAAACAAAAGTAATGGTTTTTGTTTTTGTTTTTTTTTTTTTTTTTGCAGTCCTGTTTTCTTCATAAATATAGTGGCGAAATGGGACTGGATACAATGATAGTAATACTCTCAAGTTATTTCATTTCCAGTGCACTCGTGATCTTTAACCAGCACTTAACAATGGGGCTTCCAGAGCCACCAATTGATTTGACAAACCCTGGGATTCTCTTGTTTTTCATAGGAATTATTGGCAATTTCTACCATCATTATCTTCTTTCCAGACTGAGAAGCCAAGGTCCCAATAAAGAATATAAGATCCCCAAGGGTGGTTTGTTTGGATTTGTGATTTGCCCTCACTATTTATTTGAGGTTTTAGTGTTTTGGGGGTTTGCTTTCATTTCCCAGACTCTGTTTTCATTTGCATATGCAATCGGCACTACTTGTTACTTGTTGGGTAGAAGCTCTGCCACTAGGAAATGGTACCTTTCAAAGTTTGAAGATTTTCCCATGAATGTTAAGGCTATGATTCCATTTCTTTTCTAAATTCTAGATGTTGAGACTTTTAAAAAATATTTAAATTCAGCCTTCATTTTGCAGATTTGGATATAGGTTTTTTAGTTTTGAAAGTCATTACTTGAATATATTCCAGAAATACAAAATAGTTGGTAAAAAATAGAAACAACCAGGAAAGAAGGAAATAAATTGGCCTCAAGGGCAAATCATGCCTAACAAATATATCATCAAAGAAAGAGTTATTCAAATTGTAAGAAAATTTTCTTTCTCGTCTTGGGTATAAATCATTAATGGTAAGGATCTCCGATCTCTTATCATGAGCCTCTCACTTGGCACTGGCAAGTTGGGTGCGGAGCAGCTTGGCCGCAGCAACCATGTTGTTGAGGGCCGGTTTCACCTCAGCATACTTACGAGTCTTGAGCCCACAGTCAGGGTTGACCCACAAGATGTTGGTTTCGAGCACAGCAAGCATCTTGTTAATTCTGTCTGCAATCTCTTCGGTTGATGGTATTCTGGGAGAGTGGATATCATAGACACCAGGGCCAATCCCAGCACCGTACTTGACTCCCTCACGGAAGACTGATAGGAGCTTCTCATCGGAACGGGAGTTCTCGATGGTGATCACATCAGCGTCCATGTCAATAATTGAGTGGATGATATCATTGAAGTTGGAGTAACACATGTGGGTGTGGATCTGTTACAAGATTTCAAAATGCAATACCGATGAGAACTACAGTGATCCAAGAGAGTTCGTGTATAAGAAAGTTCCAGAGGTTGAAAGAAGCAAATATAAAACCTGGGTGGTATCCTTGACACCACAGTTAGTGATCCTGAAGGAGTGGACTGCCCATTTGAGGTAGAAAGCATGTTCGGACTTCCTAAGAGGCAACCCCTCTCGCAAAGCAGCCTCATCAATTTGAATAACATTTATACCAGCCTTCTCAAGATCCTCGACTTCATCCTTGATAGCCAAGGCAATCTGGTAGCAAGTCTCAAATCTGGAAATTTGGGAATTGAAAGATATTTATATTGCAAAGCAAAAACCACAGGTAGAAATACAGAATATCGGATCTTTTTTTTTTCCTTAATTGGCTTTCTCCTGCATACCTGGGCTGATCATTTCGGACAAACGACCAGTTGAGGATGGTAACAGGGCCGGTAAGCATTCCCTTCATTGGGCGTGAAGTCATGCTTTGGGCAGTAGATGACCAGAAAACAGTCATTGGTTTGGGACGGCTAACATCACCATAGATGATTGGTGGCTTAACGCAGCGAGATCCATAAGATTGCACCCACCCATTAACGGTGAAAGCAAAACCAGACAACTGCTCACCAAAGTACTCAACCATATCGTTTCTCTGCATGATTTAAAGTAATACTTAGGACGCTTCCAGATAATCAACCAACTGCAAAAGGCCAAAACAGAGTGGAGTACTCACCTCAGGCTCTCCATGAACAAGGACATCAATGTCGAGCTCTTCCTGAAGGTCAACAACCTTCTTAATTTCCTCCTTGATGGCTTTAACATAATCGTCCTCAGAGATCCTGAAGGGGATGAGAGAGCACTAGTTAAAAGAATGGTCGCACTGACATATTATAAGAAAGATAAGGAAAATTTTCTGGATCAACTCACTTGTTAGCCTTGAATTCACGACGAACTCTCCTGAGTTCCAAGGTTTGAGGGAAGGATCCAATGGTTGTGGTGGGGAGGATTGGCAGATTAAGCTTTTTCTGCTGGGCATCCAGCCTGGCACTAACGTTTGTTGCACGGCGGTGGTCAGAGCCCTTCAAAGCAGCAGCCTGAGAATGCAAGCACAGTAAAACATGGTAAGCAAATAAAGATTTCAATGGTGGAAACGATTACCAGTTGCTTGAAATAAGAAAAATGGAATTTTAATATATCAAAACACTTACAGCCTTTTGAACAGCCTCATTGGTCACTCTTGGGGAGGACTTCCTTGAAGCCTGAGCGGTGGCATTGGAAGCAAAGAAGGCCTAAAAATTGGAAAATAACTAGTGAGTGACATGGTGTCATCTGAATCTTGAGAAGCCCAGTTCGGAGAAGCTATCCTAGTTCATAGAAAACTAGCAAAACAGACAGAAAAATTACAAGGAAATACCTCATCTTTCTGACCAGCCAATGACTTGGCAAGTGCATTGACCTCGACAACTTTCTGGGCAGCAAAGGCGAGCCAGGATTTGATTTCATCATCGAGCTTAGTCTCATTTACTAGATCAACAGCAGTATGGAGAAGTGAGCAGGAGGTGGACACCACAAGTTTGTCTGCACATCACAAACAAGTCACAAATATTAGTCTACAACAAATAACAAAGTTATAATACTCACCATTTACAAACACCATAAAATGCAATGAAAAATAGAATACCTTTGCCAACAATGGCCTCAAGCGCCTGCAAGGTGCCAAGAGAAGAAGCAAGATCATTGGCCCAAATGTTCCTTCCATCAACAACTCCAGCAAAGAGGAATTTGCCCTTGGGGAAATCAGTCTTGATAAAATCAATGGTCTTTGTTCCTCGAACCAAATCCAAACCATAACCAGTGACACCCTTCAATTCAATGAGGGTCTTGTACGCATCAGAAGTAAGATCTGCAAAGTAGGTCTCGATCAGAACATTCAAACCAGAGAGAGTAGATTCCAGATCAGCATAAGCAGCAGTGAAAGCTTGCAATTGATGAGAGTCAAGGTCCAAGACAAGGGTGGGTTCATCAAACTGAATCCATGAAGCACCAGAAGCCTTAAGCTCAGATATCACTTCCCTGTGGAGAGATTCAATGTTACAAAGGCAAATTGAAGCAGCTATGAAAACTTGGATAAAAAGAAAACCAAGTCTTACTTGTAGATAGGGAGGATTTTGGGGAGGAGAGAGAGAAGAGAGAATGTTTTCTCAACACCCTTTGCAGGTTTAGACAGCAACAAGTATGAGACAGGACCGACAAGGACTGGCACGGTGTTGACTCCAAGCTGCATTTGGGACAAGTGAATCAGCATTCATGTTTCAGAATATGACTCAGAACATCACATAAGAAGTGTATAAATAAAGGATAAAAGTGGATCACCATAATCAAGTGGGTCTTATTAGTGCTCAGTCTCACTCAAGGAATTCTCAAAAAAGGGGTTGTATAAAAAGTAGAATTCCAGGGAGTTATAAACTATTATTTATATAAAATCAGTCGCAATAATAGCAAACATGAGACCATTGCCCAGTTAACCAGAGGCATTAAATAAGAAAGTATGCTAAAAGATTTTTTATCTAGGTCCAAAGCTTTGAAACCATATTTGGGTCATCATAAATCTTCATACATTAAGATTATAAATCCTAATATTTTCATAAAAATCTTCTTATGTCATGGAAAGATTCTCATGCATGCATCTCATTTCCCAAATTTCAGGTGACTTCTATGCTTGCAGGATCTTAACATACAGGTTATAGTACCTTACCTCAAATTCCAAATGACCTACTAGTATAAGTACACACATAACAGAAAAAAAAAATCTAAATTGTGATAATATATAGAAAAATTAGACCCAAAGAACATACCGCCTTAGCTTCCTTGTACTCATCCACTGCCTTGTGAGATGCATAAGAGAATTTAACATCTGGTCCCAACTCGGGAACAATGAAGTGGCTGAAATGACACATGGCACAGAATGTAAGCCAATTTCAGAAATTTCAGTATGCACAACAAAGTAAATAAAGCATAACCAAGAATGGCAACTTACTAGTTGGTGTCAAACCACTTGGTCATTTCCATGGCAGGCACGGAGGCATTTCCTCTGGCCATGGAGAAGTAAGTGTCGAATCCAATCTCACCACCGTTCCAGCCATATCTAGGTGGTACAGCGCCAAGCATTGCTGTGGTATCGAGCACTTGATCATAATAAGAGAAAGTGTTGCTGGGAATGTACTTGATCCCAGCATCAGCCATCTGTTTCCAGATGGATGACCTGAGACCCGCTGCAACCTTCTGCAAATCCTCGGCGCTGCTCTTCTTATCCCAGAAAGATTCCAGAGCAAACTTAAGCTCTCTCTTAGGTCCCATGCGGGGATATCCAACAACATGTGAGGCCATTTTCTGAAATAACATAAAAGAACAGATAAAATTCAGCTTTATTACATAAAATCAAATGCAAAAAGTAGCAAGTTTGCATGTCCTATATTCTTAAACAGAAAACCATCACAATCAAAGCTAAGATCCATGATGCATCTGCAAATCAAATGAAGTCCATCAAAAGTAATTGATATCTTCAGATCCAAATGATTACACCCTACGTTACTGTGAGCTTAGGATGTAAATGTCAGATATAGAGAGGCCATTTATATCTTCAGATCCAAATCTTAATATGTCTAACATAATAACATAAATAACACCCAAGAAATTGCTATCATAAACAGACTAAATATAATCAAATGCTAACACTAACCAACAGATCTCACTAGAATAACACAGAATCTTTAATAATTCCAAGAAAAAAAGAGTTAAAAAATCAAACACTAATACATAGCAAAAAGATAAATCAACTGAAATTGTTATATAACAAAAGGAAGCTGTCAATGCTTACACTTTCTAGTATATATTAGCAAGCAAACAACACAAGTAACTTGATTTTCGAAAACCCAAGTTGAAAATATAATTGTTTTAAATCATATTAATAAAAGCCCAGAAAGAAAACCAATAGGAAAAGTAGAAATGTTGACACTTGCAGGTAGGTCAAGGTGAAAGGGAAAAAGAAAGAGTTAAAGCTTCAGAGAAGTTTAAATATTAAATCATTTAAAAGAAGACCCAGAAAGGAAAAAATCAATAGAATAGTACAAAAAGGAAGGAAAGAAAGGTTAGAATTTAATGAAGTGGATGATAAAGGGAGATGTATGCGAAAAGGGTAAATATACAATGAACCATGTGAGAAGGAACCGTAGCGTACCGTAGAGAAGGGAGGTGGAACCGAAGACAGAACTGAAAAAGAGTTGCTTGGATCTAGAGAGGAAGATAGAGATGCAGAGGAAGAAGCGGCACGAGTTGAGGCAGCGGAGGAGTCTGCCTATTTATAATCAAAATGGTGCTACTGCCTACCAACCATATCTGCTTTTTTTTTTTTTTTTGGTGAGTGTGAATTTAAGCGCACGCGCTGGCAGATTCAGGTGGCGCGTGGGATTGTTTTGGGGGTTGGTGGGTGGAGTGTCTAAAGGAAGAGCATCAATTTTTTTTATAATATTCCGTGCAAAGTATTTTTTTAGTTATAGGATTTAAGTGACATTTCCATTTTATGGTAGATTTTTTTGTATTTATAGTAGAAGGTTTTTTTTAAGAATTTAAATATAGGATTTGATTATTTCTGTTTTATTTGATATCATATTTAGAATTACACATAATTTATCTGTAATTCATAAATAAAAAGATAATGTATTTTAACGCACTCGAATTCACGTTTTCTTACATAGACAATAACGTGTTGATCCGGAAGCATTTTTACCTAGCGTGCTGAGTTGAAAACACTTTATTGGTTAAAGGGGAAAAACGTTTTCAGATGGAAATATTTTCTTTAGTTTTCCCTGAAAATGACACTAATTGAATGTGTTTTAAAAAAAATACCTATTTCCATCATTTTTTTTAAAAAAATATCTATTTCCTTAATTTAAAAAAAATTATAATTTAATTAATTTTTTAAATCTATTTTTGAAATAAAAAATAATATCTAATAGGCATCTTAAAATAAATAGGACATATAGTAAATTTTTAATTTTATTTATGAAGTTTAAAAAAATATACCATTAATGTACCTAATACTACGTACTACTAACTAGTGAAAAGAATTCAAATATATTATTATTATTATTGTTATTTTTATTTGGAGAGTGGAACTTTTGGAGAAGCAACCTAGAGAGTTGGTGGTGGCTAAAAGCTGGTGGGGTTGTCCACTTTTTCAACAATATGGTTTAGTTGAGGAGAAACTTTATAACTTTTATTGAAAAAAAAGATAAGAGAGGATAAACCATCTCAAATTCCAAAATTACACATTAATTTGGTTTTGTTGGGTGAGTAGGTGAATCATTCATTTACTCAAATTCCTTTATTTATATTATAAATTTGCTTAGTAGAAAATTAAGAAACCATTGAATTATTGATTTTAGATTCATTAATCATATACATTATTTTTATTAAAGTTTGAAAAAAAATGAAAAATCTTAAAAATAAGAATTTATTGTTGCGAACCAGAAATGAGACTATTATTTGTTTATTGTTAAACAATGAAAATATCTAAGACAACACATGGATGGATACATGTTTCAACATTTTTTTTTTTTTGAGATTTGTGTCAATAGAAATACAAATAATAGTCATAGAATTGGTATAGAAAAATTCATGGAATATTCCACTTTGATCGTTGAGGCATCCTTTGGGCATTGGAAATCAATTAACTAAAATAATTTTTTTTGTCTCATTCGAGTGTGCTTATCATAAATATTTACTTTCCCATACATTGATTTAGTTATTTAAGACTCTTTTCATACATGCTTATTTTTATCCATATTTTTGGCACTTAAACATAATTAAATTTATATCTTTCTCATTGTTATAATAGCAATGCTATCAACAAAATATAATGATAGAATAAATATAATATATAATATAATAAATTTAAACAATATCTTTTTATAAATAAAAATAAAAGTAAAAGTAAATGAATTTGACATATCTCTATAAAGATTTCACTAAAACACTTTCATTTCATTAAAGAGGATTTAGTGACAGGAATTCTATCGCAATATTAGAAATAAAAAAAAATAGTGATATTATTTATAAGCAGGTGTTTGGATCTTTCAAGAATATAAACGTTATCAATCTCTAAAATTATTTTGATTGATTTTAAATTGAATAGTTTATTCAGATTGATTTTAAATTGAATAAATTATTTCAAATTCTGTAGCTAATTAAAGATTGATTGAAGACAACGAATTTAATGTCTTTAATTTGGTTGTTTTCTAGACATGTTTAGTGTAACACCCTAAACCCGTCCTAAATGAAAAGACCAATTCAGGGATGTCACACCAACATCCAAAAGAAAAACAATACTAAAATTAGATTTAATCCATACATAGCTAAGTCTTAAAACCATCAAACAAACAACATAGTCAATCCTAAAACATATGGTCAGGAAATAAATATCAAGTTTAAACACACACACATACATATATAAGGAAGTC
This sequence comes from Gossypioides kirkii, assembly GCA_005610355.1. Taxonomy (NCBI): domain Eukaryota; kingdom Viridiplantae; phylum Streptophyta; class Magnoliopsida; order Malvales; family Malvaceae; genus Gossypioides; species Gossypioides kirkii. The sequence goes on along the minus strand of CP032253.1, from coordinate 38,936,044 downwards.
CTAAACTTAGTGTACGAAAATAATATAACATTAACCATGCATATAAAGTCATAATAGATCCTAACGATGATCGTGTCCCTCGTTCACCAGTTGTTCAGTTCTAGGAAGGTCCTAAAATTCAATTAATCTAATTACTATAATGTAAAGTGTTGCAAAAGTAATGAAATTCTGCGTATCGATATAGTTCAAATATTATGGACATTTCATATACGCAACAGAACAGATTTAGATACAAGTACAGTTATAGATGCAATTATACTACCTCGTCCTATCTCCAACCACCCAACACACCAATAAGAATATAATACTCGTCCAACCCTACACACCTCATAGTGTCGATATGACACGTTGTAGTGTTCACAATCTTAGTACCAGATCAAATATAATCCTGGGTAGTTTAACCACCATAACAGTACAGATTACTTCCTTCGATTTATAACCCCACCCTATGCTTATGCAAAAAAGAGATAATAGAAATACACGATTCATACGCAAATATAATTAGGTAGTTCCAATATAACATAGACTGAAAACTAATACAGCTTATCACTTACGGATATTCGGAATCAGACTGTGATCATACTAAAGCAATTCTTACAGCTCAATTTAATTCATACAAGACTTATAGATGGCTTACAATCGCCGTGTAACACCCAAAACTCACATCCATCGCTGGATTAGAGTTCCAAAGTATTACCAATTAATTTAGTATAAAAGTCTTCCTAAAACAATTTAATTTAACCAAATAACATTCACGAACAATTCAATCATAGCACATTTCACATTAAAACATCTTATTTCATATATATGAACTAGGAAATTAAGTTAATAATATTCGAGAATTTAATTGAAACCATTACATAAAAGTTGAAAATAAATCTCAAAACTACACAGTGGTATCGATACTAAATCGATACCTTTTGAAAATCGATACCAAAACTCAATTTTGTATTCCCAACAAACATACGAGTATCGATAATTATTTTTTAGTATCGATATTTTATGCAAAATATCGGTACCTAAATAAAAATTGATACCATTTAGACATTCTGTTAAATTTCTAAACTGCACATACCAACATGTATCGATATCAATCCCAAATTATCGATACCATATTTCAAAAGGGTAAAACTAATTTTTTTTTAAAAGTTCAAATCATGCCTACTCTCAAACAATCTATCCAAGCATCTTAAGTTTTATCTACAATCGTAGTTTAGCTCAAGATAACATACCTATATCTATTTTATACGCAATCAAGTTTAACTAGCCAAAATTTATAAATCATTATTAGTTGAAATAACATCGAACTTAAGTCTAACCAATATTCCTTTCAAAGACACCTCAACCAAGTACTAATCAATTAAAGAAGTCATCTAAATCTATGCACTATCTAACATTTTACCATTTGCACAAAATCATCAACAAAAAGACTAAACACCAATATGTACCATCCCAATAATCCCAACTTAAGAATAATAATAAAGTTTAAAGGTAAATCCTAATTCAACAAAATGTCTAACTTAATAAGAAAAAAGCACCATGTGAAAATATTTACATATATAAGCATTCAAATAACAATACGTACACATATCTATATCAAAAGATCATTAATCAACTAAGACTCCCTAGGTACATGTCAAAACACAAAAAGAGGTTGTCACTAACATGAGTACATGATTCTTGTAGGCTGTTGATCTCGAATCTACTATTTACCTAACCTGCAAGCATTGGAACCAATTCACATTAAGAAATTTTTACTTAATTTAAATAACCACAATTATATCCAAGTTATTTGGAAATATTTCTCAACTTTAACATTAAAATTTAGGAATTATATCACCTCCTTCAATGAATGAGTATATATATATATAATTTCTTTCATTATACTACCATACACCAACCTTCTCCAATGGTTCATTAATCTTTGTCGTATGATCCCAATTGATACATGGCACCCCATGCCTAGCGGATAAACCATGAAAGAGTTTGCGCCCAGCACTAGCTGGTTAAACTGATAATATAAAAGGTGAGCCCAGCTCTAGTTGGATATACCAACAAATATTACGCCTAGCGCTAGTCGGTTAAATTGACAAATGGTGTGCCCAACACTAGTCAGATATACTGACGATATAAAAGGTGAGCCCAACTCTAGTTGGATAAACCAACGATGTTGCGCCCCGTGCTAGTAGGTTAAACCGATAATTTGTGTGCCCAGCACTAGTTAGATTAACTGACAAGGATTGCGCCCAGCACTAGTCGGATAATCGACAGATATAATATTTATTTCCATCATTTTCGTCATTCAACATTTAATATCATCTTTCAACATATATATATATTTATAAATAAGATTGTATGCCAAGTATTAAATGACATTTAATAAAATAAATAAATGAATAAATAATAGAAAAGTTTGAGTTCGAGACTACGAACTTACCGTAATGTGATGGCTACTAAGATTGAGAACGGTTACTCAACGGCCTTCTCCTTTCCACAATTTCTAGTTGTCCCTTTTGTTTCGCGATCTAAAATTAACAATGAAGTTTCTTTAATTATTCCATCATCAAGAATATTGATTCAACTCATATATCATTTGACCATCCTTCATATATTTACATTTAATATAATCTCAATACCATTAAATCTTTTACTCAAAAAAAAAAAGAAGAAAAGATAATGTTGTCCAATTTAATTCCCTACAATTACTTCTTTCCAAAATTATACATTTGACCCCAAAAATAATAGTTAGTTCATTCTAGTCCTCAAGACTACAACATAATTATTCTTTTAATTATTTTCTTTTTATTTCAACCATTTAGTAACTGATATATGTATATATACCACTTTCGAGCCTCACCTAATAAATTTCTTCAAAATTAACACATCTATTTTATTTACCTTTAATTTAGTCTCATTATACTCAACAAACCAAACTTCCCTTAATGATTAGCTCAAGACTATCATCAAATTTCAAAACTAAGAATATTATCACTGTAACTTTAAGAGTACCAATGGTCACTCAATAAACTTGCACATCTTCATAAACTATCCTTAACTCTAGCAAATCTTCAACTTGGTGTCCCTAAAAAATACCATTTTCAAAGAAAGAAAGAAAGAAAAGAATCAAGAATCACCTTCTAAAGCACCCATTTCTCAAACCCCCACATTTTAATACTACACTTATTTTTCCAACATCATTTTCAAATCCATGACAGTCCCTATACTTATCCCATTTTGTCTATTTAATCCCCTATTTAGATTAACAAAGCTTCAACAATTCCAAAAATTTAAAAACCATTAAAAATGAAGTACAAAATACATACATGCAAGGTCTTCAACCCTTCAAAGCTTAAGCTTTTCCCTCCAATGATGTTTTCTCTCTCTCCCTCTTTAATTTCGGCACACTCAAAAAGATGACCCCATTTTTTTATTTTGATTACTTTTGTGTTTTCTTTTTCTATTATTTATTATATGATTACTTTATTACCCTTGCTTTATACCTTTATCATTCACTACATGTAACACCCCTTACCCGGTCCGATCGTTGAACCCGAGTAATTGGGTGGCACTATTAAATTAATCAAACAAGAAACAATTTAAAACCTTATATCATCTTATTATCACATTATTATTATTATCATTAATATTATTATAATTTATTACTTAAAACATCGAATTTATTGATCTTTGAAAACCATTCAAATTATTTCAATTTTTGAAAACAGCTAAACTTTTACTGATACTAGGGTGACCAGGTACCGGTAGAAATCAAGTCAGTAAAGGCTAGAAAGTAACTGCAGAATCCTACCGATAGAAGTTCACTTCTACCGATGCAACTCTGGGCTCTACTGATACATCCTACCCTTCCATCGAAACAATAAGTTCCAGAGAGCAAAATGATTTTAGTCCAGAACTTCTACCGAACCTAGTAATTACACTACCGATACTACTGTAGAACTACCGATACAAACTAGACTTCTACCGACACGACACAAGTCAGCAGCTAATTACATTTTCCTCTGTACTTCTACCGATACTTTGATTGGTTCTATCGAAACCACAATTAATCATTAGAGTTCTACCGATACTAACGTACATCTACCAAAACAAGTTAACAGTTTCATAACATTTACATACCAACCTAGGCTAAACATCATCAAGCATTTCACAGCAATCTATCAACTAATATTAGGGATGCTCATAACATTACAATCATCTAAATATGTGGCACCCTCAAACACAACTCATCCTAGGTATATGCCAATTCCAAATAAAACAAAACTCACTAACGCAGGAGCGCGAAATTGTCTTTGGATGCTGAGTCGCTAATCAAACAAAAGTACCTAACCTGTGCACAAGAAACAATCGGACGCATGAGAATTACTCAGTGGTATTTCTATAACTAAACATCAAACAATATATGTATTATATAGATTATAATCTAATATTAGCTCATGTTAAGTCAAATACCATATTTTGTCAATTTAGATAAGAACCATTATATTATCCACACATGACTATATATATATATATCATTGATCATATTTATCTCTCGATTCTCATTCCTTTGTGCATTTTATTTTAATACATATACAAATACCATTTCTTTGAGCATCAATGCACAATTCATTTTATATTTCCATTCCTATTCAATTATGCATAATGGACATGAAAAATATAATGAGAAAATTTAGGAATGGTATATATGTGTAATATCTTTCTTTCTTCTCAACAACTCCCACTTATATAAGCAATTTTCATTCTTTTTCTTTAATTTTCTTTAATCAAAATTTTAACTAAAATTTTAAGCCACATTTCCCCTCCACCTAACGACACTAAACAATTAGAGGAGAAATTTGTCCTTTTGGTCCTCCAATCTAGATTTCAATTAAAATCCCTTTTATAAATCACACTGTTATCACTTATGCAATTTAGTCCTCATACTTAGTTAAAACACTATCATACTAAAATACTTATTTGATATACCAATATACCACTATATATTTTCGTAAATATTTTTATTAAATATTTACGGGTCTGATTAATAAATATGGAGTCTTAAAAAATGTCGTTTTTGACTACCTCGAATTCGGATCATTACAACTCTCTCGCCCTAAAGAAATTTAGTCCTCAAAATTTACCTGAAAAGAGGTGGGGATATTGAGATCTCATCGTCTCTTCTGGTTTTCGAGTCGCTTCTTTAATTTTATGGCTACGCCATAACACTTTCACAATTGAAATGCGTTTGTTACGTAATTCTTTCACCTCACGAGCTAAAATTTCTACTAGTTCTTCTTCATAGGACAAGTTGGGTTGGATTTCAACTTCTCCAGTCGTACTAACATGCAACGGGTTAGAACGATATCTTCTAAGCATCGAAACATGAAATACATCATTTATCTTTTCCAACTCTACCGGTAAGGCCAAATGAAAAGCCACTGGTCCCACTATTTTCGTGATCTGATAAAGCCCAATAAAACGTGGACTCAACTTTCCTTTACGTCCAAATCTAAGGACCTTCTTTTATGCTGAAACCTTTAAGAACACTCTATATATCGTCGTTTTTAAGTTCACATACGATTTTTTTTCTAGTCAAAAGTTGCCATCAATCTTTCTCGAATTAGCTCAACTATATCCTTTATTTCTTGAATCAATTTAGAACCAACTATTTTTCGTTCATTTAATTCTGTCCAACATACAGGTGTTCGACATCTACGACCATATAAGGCTTCGTATAGAGCCATCTGAATGATTGATTGAAAACTATAGTTATACTCAAACTCAGCTAAAGGTAGATAGCATTCCCAGCTTGATTCAAAGTCGATCACACAAGCTCATAACATATCTTTTAAAATCTGGATTACTGTTTCGATTACCCATCCGTCTGAGGGTGAAATGCTATGTTGAAGTTGAGCCTCGTACCATGGGAGTCATGCAACTGTTTCCAAAATCTCGAAGTGAAACGAGAATCTCAATCAAAGATAATCGATACATGTTTACCATGCAATCTAATGATCTCTTGAATGTAGACTTTGGCAAGTTTTGAAAGTGTCCAATCGGTTCTAATGGCTATGTAATGAGCCGCTCTCGTAAGTCGATCAACTACTATCCATACTGCATTTTCTTACTTGGCAATAATGATAATCTCGTTACAAAATCCATTGTAATAAGTTCTCATTTCCATTCGGGAATTGAAATAGGCTGAAGTAATCCCGTAAGAACTTGATGTTCCACCTTAATTTGTTGCAAGTCAAACATTTAGTCACAAATTCTACTATCTCCCTTTTCATTCCTTGCCACCAATACAACTCTTGCAGGTCGCGATACATTTTCGTTCCTCTAGGGTGCAAAGCATAAAGACTATCATGAGCTTCTTGAGTATCAATCCTTTGAAATCCGCAACATTAGGCATACAATTTCAATTACAAAAATCTCGAGCAATTTGATCGTCAATGCTAAAGTTTTTTACCGATCCATTTTGAACCATTTCTCTTTTTCTCAACAGTTTTACATCAGAAAGTTGCGCTTCTCTAATTTTATCAACCAACACTAGTTTAACTCTTAATTTAGCCATCAAGCTACCATCATCACTAATACTGAGTTAAGCAAATATTGCTCGTAACTCAACCACTACCTTTCTACTCAAAGCATCGACTACAACGTTAGCTTTTCCCGAATGATAATCGATGACACAATCATAATTTTTGAGAAGTTTCACCTAACGACGTTGTCTCAAATTCAAATCCTTCTAAGTTAGGAGATATTTAAGACTTTTGTGGTCGATAAAGATGTGACACTTTCCACCATATAAATAGTGTCTCAAAATTTTCAATGCAAATACCACCGCAACTAACCCTAAATCATGCGTCAAATAATAATGCTCATGAATTTTCAACTGTCGTGAAGCATACGCGATCACTTTCTCGTCTTGCATTAGCACACAACCCAAAACCATTCAAAGAAGCATCACTATAACCCACAAAATCTTTTCCTAATTCAGGTAATGTTAAAATTGGTACTTTAGTCAACATCTATTTTATTTGCTCGAAACTCTCTTGACAAGGATTATTCCAATTAAACTGGACATTCTTTTGTAAAAGTTTCATCATAAGCATAGCTTTCTTCGAAAATCCATTTATGAATATTCGGTTGTAATCAGCTAACCCTAATAAACTGCGAACCTCTGACATATTCCTCGATGCTTTCATTTGGACAAAGGCCTCGATCTTCTTCGAGTCAACTCTGATTTCGTCGGTTGAGATAACATGTCCCAAAAACACTACTTCCAATAGCCAAATTTGCACTTGCTCAGTTTTTCATATATCCGCTTTTCTCTAAGTACGTGAAGAATAACTCAAAGATGCTGCTCATATTCAGCTTCAAATTTCGAATATATCAAAATATCATCTATGAAGGTTACCACAAATTGGTCTAAGTAAGGCTAGAAAATACAGTTCATCAGGTCCGTTAATTCTGCCGAAGCGTTTGTCAAACCAAATGGCATCACTAAGAATTCATAATCGCCATAACTCGTACAGAAGGTTGTTTTGGGAATATCATTATTTTTTTTACCTTCAGTTGGTAATAACCTGATCTCAATTTAATCTTGGAAAACAAAAAAGCTCCTTTTAGTTGATCAAACAAGTCATCGATTTTGGGTAGAGAGTATCTATTCTTGATTGTCAAGTTATTTAATTGTCGATAGTCTATGCAAAGTCTCATTGAACCATCTTTCTTCTTAACAAATAACACCGGTGCTCCCCATAGCGATACACTAGGATGGATAAAACCACGATCTAACAAATTTTGCAACTGACTTTCAATTCTTTTAGCTCTGTCGGTGCCATACGATAAGGGAATATATGAACACCAGAGTTGAACCAGGTAACACTTCAATTGCAAACTCCACTTCTTGATCTGGTCCTAGTAACTCCTCGGGAAACACGTCAGGAAATTAAAAAAATACGACTCAAATCTTGTCAATTTGACTATCAACTCCATTCGAGTTAATCACATAAGCCAAAAAGGCTTTACAACCCTAACTAAGAAACTTATTGGCTCAAACTGCCAAAATTGTACGAATTAAACTATTTGGTCGATCCCCATTCACTTTAATTAAACTTCCATAAACACTCTGAATCACCAACTTTTTCCATAAACACTCTGAATCATAAACTTTTTCCATAAACACTCTGAATCACAAACTTTTTCTTATGGCAATCCAAAATCACTCCATGTTTAAGGAGCCAATTTATACCTAATATTAAATCGAAGTCACAGGGAAGGATATATTTTGAATCTCTAATGGATACCGTCTACATATTCTGTCATCTAACACAGACTGCCCTAAGGGACTTGACACAACCATGGATACCTTAAATCTCTCAAATTTAAGACACCCTAATATAACCAACTCTAAATTAATGTAAGAATGAGACGATCCAAGATCTATCAAGGCATAAACTGGTGCAGAACGTAATAAGAAGATACCTATAACTACATTTGTAACATCATCCTCTTCACGAGTGCGAACAACATAAGCTCAAGCTGGTACTCTAGCCTCTGATTGAGGAGTAATCACATCGCTTCCTCTTCTAACACCACCTCTAGAGACGGAACCACCACGACTAACCCCTCGACTTCTAAGTGCAGATGTAGACCTCTAAATAGAAATAGGAGTGGTAGCATCACCTCTAGGGTAATCTCGAGCAATATGGTCCAACAATCTCAACATCTTGGAACGAACCTCGCACACTACCCACAGACACAGTTGGTTGTCGATCTCTATTTCCCAGTTCGTTTCCCAATAAAATGTGCAATCTCGATCTTTTTATCTTGACCTAAGGCTTATTTTACCATTTTCGCTTGCTCAACTAAGTCGGTAAATTAAGATATTCGATGAGATACCAACTGTACTCGAAGCTCATTACTTAACCCTCGTAAGAACCGCTTGCGATTCTCGGCTTCAAAAGTAAGAAATTCAGTGGTGTATTTATTGAGTCGCAAGAACTCTCGTTTGTAGTCTACCACTAACATCTCGCTCTTTTTCAATAATAGAAACTCTTGTTTCCTTTCTTCGAGGTATAATTCCCTTACATATTTCTTTTGGAATTTCTTTTGGAAGAACTCCTAATTCACATGCTCAGAAGGTACATAGCGCGTGGTCATCTACCAGCATGTGTATGTTTCTCCTTGCAAAAGAGAGACTACACAGATCACACTCTCACGTGGGGTGCACTCAAGCTGCTTAAGAACAAGCTTAGTCGCCTCTAACCAAACCTCGACCGTTAAGGAATCAACCCCCTTTAAGCCTAAGAATTTTGTAGATCATACGTCTGTAACTCTTTGATCGAGGCTCGTTAGTGTCAGTTATCGATGTAATAACTGGAGTAGCTCTCACAACACACTAAAGAGCATTAGTTATAGCTCTAAGTAAATCAGAATCGCCTTGACCCTCGTCAAGGTCTCTACCCTCATTCGATTGTTAGACACCCGCGGGTTGATTGTGTGGTGAAACCAATTCAACTCTAATAGGATTCTCTGTAGAGTTATCGCTAATATGGACCTCTTGGTCCACCTAATTGTTCGATTCTAACGATATCTCTTTTGATTATAAGATCAAACAAATAATAATAATCAACATCCAAATCCCGACTCATATTCGACTTAACTTGGCATGTTACTTTAAATACAATTTCGAGCTTGATTTAGTTCAAGAATTGGCTAAACTTATCGCTCTGATACCACTAAATATAACACCCCTTACCCGATCCGATCATTGAACCCTAGTAATTAGGTGTCACGATTAAATTAATCAAATAAGAAACAATTTAAAACCTTATATCATCTTATTATCACATTATTATTATCATTAATATTATTATAATTTATTATTTAAAACATCAAATATATTGATCTTTGAAAACGATTCAAATTATTTCAATTTTTGAAAACAACTAAACTTTTATCGATACTTGGGTGAGCAGGTACCGGTAGAAATCAAGTCAGTAAAGACAAGAAAGTAACTGCAGAATCTTACCGATAGAAGTTCACTTCTAACGATGCAACTCTAGGCTCTACCGATACATCCTACCCTTCTACCGAAACAATAAGTTCCAGAGAGCAAAATGATTTTAGTTTGGAACTTCTACCGAACCTAGTAATTACACTACTAATACTACTGTAGAACTACCTGTAACATCCGTGTGTTTGAACCAGATTTGGAATAGTGATAAAATAGAATTGAGAACTAGAAACGTTTAGTTGAAATAAGGAAGGTTAGAAAATTTAAGGATTAAATAGTAAAGGAGAGAAGACATGAGGGACTAAATAGTGAATTATACAAATTGAATTTTGAGTCATCATGGGAATTAGATTGATTGAGGAGGGGCAAAAGAGTAATTTGGTGGAAGATATTTTTGGAGGCAAAGTTTTGGGCTAAAGTGTAAAGTTGGAAGGCCCAAGGACTGAAAGTGTAATTTTACCATTTTTCTTAAGTAAGATATTTTAAGTGAAAATTCTAGAGAATTTGAGAGAAGAAAAAGTGGTTAAAAAGATGAAAATATCATCTTTTTCATTAAGTAGCCGTCCATACCCTTTTCTTCCATTTCCAACTTTTGCTTTTATTCCAAATAGGTCCTTCCACCATTTTTAAGCCTTCCAAACTCCTAAACCTTCCATTTTCTTTGGAATTTCAGAAAGAAAGTCATAAAAGAGAGTTAGTAGACACCTCAATCTTCTTATAGAATTCATTTTGAGGTGTTAGAGAGTATAGGGACTAAATCGAGAAAATTTTAAATTCAAGGATTAAGGTAAAAAGTGATTAAATTCTCATGATATATATGTATTTTACTGTTATTTAGCATGAAAATTATTGAATTAGAGCTTATAGCTTATATGTGTTTATGTGAAATTGAAGAGAAAGAGAAGAGAGACAAGGATCAAATTGAAGAGAAAGGAAAAGAGAAGAACAAAGAGTGAAAAGAGAAGGAAATCAGCCTTTTTGTTGTAAGTACTACAAGAATTTTAGTTTATAGTTTATTCTTCATAATATATCTGAATTGTTAGCATGGAAATTGTTGTTTAATTATGTGTTATAAAGATGATTAAGTGAGATTAGTGTAATAAAACATGAGAAAGAAAATGTTTTCATTAAAACAGAGTGGACAGAATCACAGGGTCAACTTCTAAAATTCACTAAAAATTGTATATATTGAGTTAAGGGTCGAATTATATATTTAATTAAAGCTTATTGTGTGTAGTTTTATATGGAAGAAACAGTGAATTAAATGGATCTTTATATTCTGAGTTATAACTGATTTTGTGTAACAAGGTCAGAGAGATACGAGTTCCCCTGTTCTGACTTTGAAAAATTGTAGAAAAATGTAGAAAAATCATTAGAGTATGAAATTTATATGGTTTAATCCTTAATAAATATATTTTCAAAAGAAACAGACGAGAACATTATTGGATCTCTGTACTAAAAGATAGATAATTTTTAGTGAAGAATGGTCGAAACTGTCAGGCACCAAAAAAGGGGTAAATTGAAAAAATTTACTGTAGAAATTGGCTAAAGTAAAAATTCTGGAAATTTTATGGTAGAAAATGATTGAGTCTAGTTTCAAAAACATCAAGCGGATTATAATTTCGAATTCTGTAGCTCAAGATATAAATAATTTAGTGACAGTGATGCAAGTGAACAGCTTTGAAATATAACGGTGATGTGTGAAATAATGAGAAATGATTAATATGAATTGTTATGCCCATGTAGACAAGTTAGAACCATTGAGATAGTAGTGGCATGCCATTAAGGAACGCTAGCGCGCTTACCGTTCAGCACTGTGTGTGCTTACTGTTTCGCACTTTGTGTGCTTACTGTTTCACACTTTGTGTGCCTACTGTTTCGCACTTCATGTGCCTACTGATTTGCGCTATGTGCGCCTACTGATTGCACTGTGTGTGCTTACTGTTTCCCCAGCACTTGTGTGCTTACTATTAAGTACTTCGGTACTTTTTGTTCCGTTTATCTGATGGGTTCTGTAAAAGTCTACTATGGGCCAGGTGGATAAATAAACTAAGTGAGCTATGGTTAAGAAAGCTATGATGACTAAATTGTGAAAAGTAAAAGAATATGCAAATTATGATATTGAGATAAGTGAAATAATGAATACATGAAAGATAAGTACTATATGTGTATGTGTAATTAAATGTTTGATGAAAATTAATTAATAAATAAATAATCATCTATTATGCTTGTAGTGCTTACTAAGCCTTCACAGGCTTAACGCGTTTATTTTAACGCGTAGGTACAAGGAATACAAGAAGCCAAATCGGGACCTCTCATCACATCACATCACTTGAAGCTCAAATTTAGGTATATTACTTTTGATGTAAGATGGCATGTACTATGGAACTTATACGTATCCTTATTAAAAGAAGACAAAAAAAAATGTTGTTTGGAAATATTTAGTGTGATGAAATGAAATGATGAATTTAGTTGAAATTGTGTTTTGTACTAAAAATCATCTATTTATTTCTTTTAAATAAATTTTAAGTCTCGATTTTAATAAAAAAAATTCATGACTCGATTTTTTTGTACTGAACCTTAATGTAATACTTTTATATTGGGTTTATACATATGAACCGGGTATAAGGGTGTTACATTTATTGGTATCAGAGCGAAGGTTTTCTGATGTTTGGGGCCGAAAATTGAGTCCACAAGTACATGTCATTTTATATGTTGATGTGATGAGAGGTTATTTAGTTATTTAATTGTTGAAATTTTGAATATTGTAGAAAGCAAAGATGTCAGACAGACGAGAAAAGTCCGAAAATGAAAGTAAAGTCCCAAACCCTAGTAGAGAAGAAGATCCACATAGGATCTAAGACCGAAGAGAATCAGTAAGTGAAGAAAGAACTCAACCCTTAAGTGAATCAATATCCCCTCCTCAAGAAAGTCCGATTGCTACTTTGTTACAAACGATGAACTAGTTGTTGCAACAAGTGGTAAGAAGCAATGTACAAAATGTGCCTCCACCACCATCTACTAGTGCCCCTCAATTGCAACCCTCTGTATCTAGTCACCGGCCTCCTTTAGATAGATTAAGAAAGCATGGAGCTGAAGAGTTTAAGGGGAGAAAGGATATGATTCTTTCTTAGCCTATGTTCTGGATACTCGAGCAGAAGAAAGTGAAATTGATAGGATACCGGTAGTACGAGAATTTCCTGATGTATTTCCTAAAGAATTACCAGGTTTACCTCCTGAAAGAGAAGTTGAATCTGGAATTGAGTTAGTTCCGGGGACTGCACCGATTTCGATAGCACCATATAGAATGGCACCAGCAGAGTTAAAAGAATTGAAGACTCAGTTGCAAGAATTGTTGGATAAAGGATTCATACGTCCAAGTGTATCACCGTGGGGAGCTCCGGTCTTGTTTGTAAAAAAGAAAGATGGGTCTTTAAGGTTGTGTATAGATTATCGTCAGTTGAATAAAGTGACGACAAAGAATAAGTATCCGTTACCCAGAATTGATGATTTGTTTGATCAGTTGAAAGGAGCAAGTATGTTCTCAAAGATCGATCTCAGATCAGGATACTATCAGTTGAAGGTAAAAGATTCGGATGTGCCCAAGACTGCTTTCAGAACTCGATATGGTCATTATGAGTTTTTGGTCATGCCATTTGGATTGACTAATGCTCCAGCTGTGTTTATGGACCTGATGAACAGAATTTTTCAACCATATTTGGATCAGTTCATGGTAGTATTCATTGATGACATTCTTGTATATTCGAAAGGTGAAGAAGAGCATGAGAAGCATCTTCGAATTGTATTGCAAATTTTGAGAGAGAAACAATTGTTTGCTAAGCTGAGTAAATGTGAGTTTTGGCTGGAAGAAGTCATTTTTCTGGGACATATTGTATCGACCGATGGCATTCGAGTGGATCCGAATAAGGTTAAAGCTATTCTTGAGTGGAAACCGCCAAAGAATGTAACGGAGGTAAGAAGTTTCCTTGGATTGGCTAGTTATTATAGAAGATTTGTACAAGGATTTTCCATGATTGCATTGCCTTTAACGAGGTTATTGCAAAAAGATGTGAAGTTTGAATGGAATGAGAAGTGTCAACAAAGTTTCGAAAGATTAAAAGCAGCATTGACTGAAGCTCCGGTGTTAATACAACCAGAATCTGGTAAGGAATTTGTGATTTATAGTGATGCATCCTATAACGGTTTGGGTTGTGTATTAATGCAAGATGGAAAGGTAGTGGCATATGCATCTAGACAGTTGAAGCCACATGAGAAGAATTACCCGACACATGATCTCGAGTTGGCTGCAGTAGTGTTTGCACTAAAGATTTGGAGACATTATTTGTATGGAGAAAAATGCTATGTGTATACAGATCATAAAAGCTTGAAGTATCTGTTAACCCAGAAAGAGTTGAATTTAAGACAGAGAAGGTAGATTGAATTGATTAAAGATTATGACTGTATCATCGACTATCATCCCGGGAAAGCGAATGTGGTAGCTGATGCACTCAGTAGAAAATCAATGGCAGCTTTGAAGGCGATGAATGCACATTTGGAAATACAATCTGACGGTGAGCTATCAGTTGAGCTAAGAGTAAAGCCAACTCTGTTACAAGAAGTTAAAGATGCACAAAAAGATGATGAAGAGCTTATGAAGATTAAAAAGCAGTTAGAAGATGATAAAAGTGGTGAATTTGAGATTGATAATGAAGGAAATTTGAGATTTCATAATAGGCTTTGTGTGCCTCATCAAGAAGGTCTGAAACGAAGGATATTAGATGAAGCTCATCATAGTTCTTTTGCTATGCATCCGGGAAGTAATAAGATGTATCATGATCTAAAGCCATTCTATTGGTGGAAAAGGATGAAACAGGATATAGTTGAGTATGTTTCCAAATGCTTAACATGTCAGAAAGTGAAAGCTGAACATCAAGTACCATCGGGGTGCTTCAGTCCATCACTATACCAGAATGGAAATGGGAAAGAATTACAATGGATTTTGTCACGAGATTGCCACTTTCACCAAAGAAGAAAGATGCTATTTGGGTGATAGTTGATCGATTAACCAAGTCTGCTCATTTTCTCTCAGTAAGAACTGACTTCTCAATGGATAAATATGCACAATTGTATATAGATGAAATAGTTAGACTTCATGGTGTGCTTGTCTCTATTATTTCTGATCGAGATCCAAGATTTACATCAAAATTTTGGGAAAGATTACATGAAGCTTTGGGTACTCGATTGAACTTTAGTACAGCATATCATCCTCAGACAGATGGACAGTCAGAAAGGGTGATTCAGATTTTAGAAGACATGTTGAGAAGCTGTATTATTGAGTTTGAAGGCAATTGGGAAAGGTATTTACCGTTGATTGAATTTACTTATAATAATAGCTATCAGTCAAGCATTCAAATGGCGCCTTATGAAGCATTTTATGGAAGAAAATGTAGAACTCCTGTGTGCTGGACAGAGTTAAGTGAACAGAAGCTTGTGGGTCCTGATCTGATTCGAGAAACTGAAGAAAAAGTGAAGTTGATCCGAGAGCGATTAAAGGCTGCTTCAGATAGACAAAAGTCCTATGCTGATTTGAAAAGGAAAGATATAGAGTTCGATGTTGGTGAAAAGGTTTTCTTAAAAGTGTCTCCGTGGAAGAAAGTTCTTCGGTTTGGTAAGAAAGGGAAATTGAGCCCAAGATTTATCGGGCCATATGAGATTTTGGAAAGAATTGGTCCAGTTGCTTATCGATTGGCTCTTCCTCCAGAGTTATATAAGATTCATAATGTCTTTCATGTGTCTATGCTACGGAGGTACCTGTCTGATTCCTCTCATGTGATTACTCCAGAGAATATTAAAATACAACCGGATTTGACTTATGAAGAGGAGCCAATAAAGATACTAGCTCGAGAAGTGAAAGAATTGAGAAATAAAAGGGTTCCTCTGGTAAAAGTGCTGTGGAGACATCATAACTCAGAAGAAGCTACTTGGGAAAGAGAGGAAACAATGAAACAACAGTATCCACAGTTATTCAGTCCAGGTAAATTTCGAGGACGAAATTTATTTTAAGGGGGGAGAATTGTAACATCCGTGTGTTTGAACCGAATTTGGAATAGTGATAAAATAGAATTGAGAACTAGAAACGTTTAGTTGAAATAAGGAAGGTTAGAAAATTTAAGGATTAAATAGTAAAGGAGAGAAGACATGAGGGACTAAATAGTGAATTATATACAAATTGAATTTTGAGTCATCATGGGAATTAGATTGATTGAGGAGGGGCAAAAGAGTAATTTGGTGGAAGATATTTTTGAAGGCAAAGTTTTGGGCTAAAGTGTAAAGTTGGAAGGCCCAAGGACTAAAAGTGCAATTTTACCATTTTTCTTAAGTAAGATATTTTAAGTGAAAATTCTAGAGAATTTGAGAGAAGAAAAAGTGGTTAAAAAGATGAAAATATCATCTTTTTCATTAAGTAGCCGTCCATACCCTTTTCTTCCATTTCCAACTTTTGCTTTTATTCCAAATAGGTCCTTCCACCATTTTTAAGCTTTCAAACTCCTAAACCTTCCATTTTCTTTGGAATTTCAGAAAGAAAGTCATAAAAGAGAGTTAGTAGACACCTCAATCTTCTTATAGAATTCATTTTGAGGTGTTAGAGAGTATAGAGACTAAATCGAGAAAATTTTAAATTCAAAGATTAAGGTAAGAAGTGATTAAATTCTCATGATATATATGTATTTTACTGTTATTTAGCATGAAAATTATTGAATTAGAGCTTATAGCTTATATGTGTTTATGTGAAATTGAAGAGAAAGAGAAGAGAGACAAGGATCAAATTGAAGAGAAAGGAAAAGAGAAGAACAAAGAGTAAAAAGAGAAGGAAATCAGCCTTTTTGTTGTAAGTACTACAAGAATTTTAGTTTATAGTTAATTCTTCATAATATATCTGAATTTTTAGCATGGAAATTGTTGTTTAATTATGTGTTATAAAGATGATTAAGTGAGATTAGTGTAATAAAACATGAGAAAGAAAATGTTTTCATTAAACAGAGTGGACAGAATCACAGGGTCAACTTCTAAAATTCACTAAAAATTGTATATATTGAGTTAAGAGTCAAATTATATATTTAATTAAAGCTTATGTGTGTAGTTTTATATGGAAGAAACAGTGAATTAAATGGATCTGTATATTCTGAGTTATAACTGATTTTGTGTAACAAGGTCAGAGCAGATACGAGTTCCCCTGTTCTGACTTTGAAAAATTGTAGAAAAATGTAGAAAAATCATTAGAGTCTGAAATTTATATGGTTTAATCCTTAATGAATATAGTTTCAAAAGAAACAGACGAGAACATTATTGGATCTCTGTACTAAAAGATAGATAATTTTTAGTGAAGAATGGTCAAAACTGTCAGGCAGCAAAGAAGGGGTAAATTGAAAGAATTTACTGTAGAAATTGACTAAAGTAAAAATTCTGGAAATTTTATGGTAGAAAATGATTGAGTCTAGTTTCAGAAACATTAAGCGGATTATAATTTCGAATTCTGTAGCTCAAGATATAAATAATTTAGTGACAGTGATGCAAGTGAACAGTTTTGAAATATAACGGTGATGTGTGAAATAATGAGAAATGATTAATATGAATTGTTATGCCCATGTAGACAAGTTAGAACCATTGAGATAGTAGTGGCATGCCATTAAGGAACGCTAGCGCGCTTACCGTTCAGCACTGTGTGTGCTTACTGTTTCGCACTTTGTGTGCTTACTGTTTCGCACTTTGTGTGCTTACTGTTTCGCACTTCGTGTGCCTACTGATTTGCGCTATGTGCGCCTACTGATTGCACTGTGTGTGCTTACTGTTTCCCCAGTACTTGTGTGCTTACTATTAAGTACTTCGGTACTTTCTGTTCCGTTTATCTGATGGGTTCTGTAAAAGTCTACTATGGGCCAGGTGGATAAATAAACTAAGTGAGCTATGGTTAAGAAAGCTATGATGACTAAATTGTGAAAAGTAAAAGAATATGCAAATTATGATATTGAGATAAGTGAAATGATGAATACATGAAAGATAAGTACTATATGTGTATGTGTAATTAAATGTTTGATGAAAATTAATTAATAAATAAATAATCATCTATTATGCTTGTAGTGCTTACTAAGCCTTCACAGGCTTAACGCGTTTATTTTAACGCGTAGGTACAAGGAATACAAGAAGCCAAATCGGGACCTCTCATCACATCACATCACTTGAAGCTCAAATTTAGGTATATTACTTTTGATGTAAAATGGCATGTACTATGGAACTTATACGTATCCTTATTAAAAGAAGACAAAAAAAATGTTGTTTGGAAATATTTTGTGTGATGAAATGAAATGATGAATTTAGTTGAAATTGTGTTTTGTACTAAAAATCATCTATTTATTTCTTTTAAATAAATTTTAAGTCTCGATTTTAATAAAAAAAATTCATGACTCGATTTTTTTGTACTGAACCTTAATGTAATACTTTTATATTGGGTTTATACATATGAACCGGGTATAAGGGTGTTACATTTATTGGTATCAGAGCGAAGGTTTTCTGATGTTTGGGGCCGAAAAATGAGTCCACAAGTACATGTCATTTTATATGTTGATGTGATGAGAGGTTATTTAGTTATTTAATTGTTGAAATTTTGAATATTGTAGAAAGCAAAGATGTCAGACAGACGAGAAGAGTCCGAAAATGAAAGTATAGTCCCAAACCCTAGTAGAGAAGAAGATCCACATAGGATCCAAGACCGAAGAGAATCAGTAAGTGAAGAAAGAACTCAACCCTTAAGTGAATCAATATCCCCTCCTCAAGAAAGTCCGATTGCTACTTTGTTACAAACGATGAACTAGTTGTTGCAACAAGTGGTAAGAAGCAATGTACAAAATGTGCCTCCACCACCATCTACTAGTGCCCCTCAATTGCAACCCTCTGTATCTAGTCACCGGCCTCCTTTAGATAGATTAAGAAAGCATGGAGCTGAAGAGTTTAAGGGGAGAAAGGATATGATTCTTTCTTAGCCTATGTCCTGGATACTCGAGCAGAAAAAAGTGAAATTGATAGGATACCGGTAGTACGAGAATTTCCTGATGTATTTCCTAAAGAATTACCAGGTTTACCTCCTGAAAGAGAAGTTGAATCTGGAATTGAGTTAGTTCCGGGGACTGCACCGATTTCGATAGCACCATATAGAATGGCACCAGCAGAGTTAAAAGAATTGAAGACTCAGTTGCAAGAATTGTTGGATAAAGGATTCATACGTCCAAGTGTATCACCGTGGGGAGCTCCGGTCTTGTTTGTAAAAAAGAAAGATGGGTCTTTAAGGTTGTGTATAGATTATCGTCAGTTGAATAAAGTGACGACAAAGAATAAGTATCCGTTACCCAGAATTGATGATTTGTTTGATCAGTTGAAAGGAGCAAGTATGTTCTCAAAGATCGATCTCAGATCAGGATACTATCAGTTGAAGGTAAAAGATTCGGATGTGCCCAAGACTGCTTTCAGAACCCGATATGGTCATTATGAGTTTTTGGTCATGCCATTTGGATTGACTAATGCTCCAGCTGCGTTTATGGACCTGATGAACAGAATTTTTCAACCATATTTGGATCAGTTCGTGGTAGTATTCATTGATGACATTCTTGTATATTCGAAAGGTGAAGAAGAGCATGAGAAGCATCTTCGAATTGTATTGCAAATTTTGAGAGAGAAACAATTGTTTGCTAAGCTGAGTAAATGTGAGTTTTGGCTGGAAGAAGTCATTTTTCTGGGATATATTGTATCGACCGATGGCATTCGAGTGGATCCGAATAAGGTTGAAGCTATTCTCGAGTGGAAATCGCCAAAGAATGTAACGAAGGTAAGAAGTTTCCTTGGATTGGCTGGTTATTATAGAAGATTTGTACAAGGATTTTCCATGATTGCATTGCCTTTAACGAGGTTATTGCAAAAAGATGTGAAGTTTGAATGGAATGAGAAGTGTCAACAAAGTTTCGAAAGATTAAAAGCAGCATTGACTGAAGCTCCGATGTTAATACAACCAGAATCTGGTAAGGAATTTGTGATTTATAGTGATGCATCCTATAACGGTTTGGGTTGTGTATTAATGCAAGATGGAAAGGTAGTGGCATATGCATCTAGACAGTTGAAGCCACATGAGAAGAATTACCCGACACATGATCTCGAGTTGGCTGCAGTAGTGTTTGCACTAAAGATTTGGAGACATTATTTGTATGGAGAAAAATGCTATGTGTATACAGATCATAAAAGCTTGAAGTATCTGTTAACCCAGAAAGAGTTGAATTTAAGACAGAGAAGGTAGATTGAATTGATTAAAGATTATGACTGTATCATCGACTATCATCCCGGGAAAGCGAATGTGGTAGCTGATGCACTCAGTAGAAAATCAATGGCAGCTTTAAAGGCGATGAATGCACATTTGGAAATACAATCTGACGGTGAGCTATCAGTTGAGCTAAGAGTAAAGCCAACTCTGTTACAAGAAGTTAAAGGTGCACAAAAAGATGATGAAGAGCTTATGAAGATTAAAAAGCAGTTAGAAGATGATAAAAGTGGTGAATTTGAGATTGATAATGAAGGAAATTTGAGATTTCATAATAGGCTTTGTGTGCCTCATCAAGAAGGTCTGAAACGAAGGATATTAGATGAAGCTCATCATAGTTCTTTTGCTATGCATCCGGAAAGTAATAAGATGTATCATGATCTAAAGCCATTCTATTGGTGGAAAAGGATGAAACAGGATATAGTTGAGTATGTTTCCAAATGCTTAACATGTCAGAAAGTGAAAGCTGAACATCAAGTACCATCGGGGTTGCTTCAGTCCATCACTATACCAGAATGGAAATGGGAAAGAATTACAATGGATTTTGTCACGGGATTGCCACTTTCACCAAAGAAGAAAGATGCTATTTGGGTGATAGTTGATCGATTAACCAAGTCTGCTCATTTTCTCTCAGTAAGAACTGACTTCTCAATGGATAAATATGCACAATTGTATATAGATGAAATAGTTAGACTTCATGGTGTGCCTGTCTCTATTATTTCTGATCGAGATCCAAGATTTACATCAAAATTTTGGGAAAGATTACATGAAGCTTTGGGTACTCGATTGAACTTTAGTACAGCATATCATCCTCAGACAGATGGACAGTTAGAAAGGGTGATTCAGATTTTAGAAGACATGTTGAGAAGCTGTATTATTGAGTTTGAAGGCAATTGGGAAAGGTATTTACCGTTGATTGAATTTACTTATAATAATAGCTATCAGTCAAGCATTCAAATGGCGCCTTATGAAGCATTATATGGAAGAAAATGTAGAACTCCTGTGTGCTGGACAGAGTTAAGTGAACAGAAGCTTGTGGGTCCTGATCTGATTCGAGAAACTGAAGAAAAAGTGAAGTTGATCCTAGAGCGATTAAAGGCTGCTTCAGATAGACAAAAGTCCTATGCTGATTTGAAAAGGAAAGATATAGAGTTCAATGTTGGTGAAAAGGTTTTCTTAAAAGTGTCTCCGTGGAAGAAAGTTCTTCGGTTTGGTAAGAAAGGGAAATTGAGCCCAAGATTTATCGGGCCATATGAGATTTTGGAAAGAATTGGTCCAGTTGCTTATCGATTGGCTCTTCCTCCAGAGTTAGATAAGATTCATAATGTCTTTCATGTGTCTATGCTACGGAGGTACCTGTCTGATTCCTCTCATGTGATTACTCCAGAGAATATTGAAATACAACCGGATTTGACTTATGAAGAGGAGCCAATAAAGATACTAGCTCGAGAAGTGAAAGAATTGAGAAATAAAAGAGTTCCTCTGGTAAAAGTGCTGTGGAGACATCATAACTCAGAAGAAGCTACTTGGGAAAGAGAGGAAACAATGAAACAACAGTATCCACAGTTGTTCAGTCCAGGTAAATTTCGAGGACGAAATTTATTTTAAGGGGGGAGAATTGTAACATCCGTGTGTTTGAACCGGATTTGGAATAGTGATAAAATAGAATTGAGAACTAGAAACGTTTAGTTGAAATAAGGAAGGTTAGAAAATTTAAGGATTAAATAGTAAAGGAGAGAAGACATGAGGGACTAAATAGTGAATTATATACAAATTGAATTTTGAGTCATCATGGGAATTAGATTGATTGAGGAGGGGCAAAAGAGTAATTTGGTGGAAGATATTTTTGGAGGAAAAGTTTTGGGCTAAAGTGTAAAGTTGGAAGGCCCAAGGACTAAAAGAGCAATTTTACCATTTTTCTTAAGTAAGATATTTTAAGTGAAAATTCTAGAGAATTTGAGAAGAAAAAGTGGTTAAAAAGATGAAAATATCATCTTTTTCATTAAGTAGCCGTCCATACCCTTTTCTTCCATTTCCAACTTTTGCTTTTATTCCAAATAGGTCCTTCCACCATTTTTAAGCTTTCCAAACTCCTAAACCTTCCATTTTGTTTGGAATTTCAGAAACAAAGTCATAAAAGAGAGTTATTAGACACCTCAAACTTCTTATAGAATTCATTTTGAGGTGTTAGAGAGTATAGGGACTAAATCGAGAAAATTTTAAATTCAAGGATTAAGGTAAGAAGTGATTAAATTCTCATGATATATATGTATTTTACTGTTATTTAGCATGAAAATTATTGAATTAGAGCTTATAGCTTATATGTGTTTATGTGAAATTGAAGAGAAAGAGAAGAGAGACAAGGATCAAATTGAAGAGAAAGGAAAAGAGAAGAACAAAGAGTGAAAAGAGAAGGAAATCAGCCTTTTTGTTGTAAGTACTACAAGAATTTTAGTTTATAGTTTATTCTTCATAATATATCTGAATTGTTAGCATGAAAATTGTTGTTTAATTATGTGTTATAAAGATGATTAAGTGAGATTAGTGTAATAAAACATGAGAAAGAAAATGTTTTCATTAAAACAGAGTGGACAGAATCACAGGGTCAACTTCTAAAATTCACTAAAAATTGTATATATTGAGTTAAGGGTCAAATTATATATTTAATTAAAGCTTATTGTGTGTAGTTTTATATGGAAGAAACAGTGAATTAAATGGATCTGTATATTCTGAGTTATAACTGATTTTGTGTAACAAGGTCAGAGCAGATACGAGTTCCCCTGTTCTGACTTTGAAAAATTGTAGAAAAATGTAGAAAAATCATTAGAGTCTGAAATTTATATGGTTTAATCCTTAATGAATATATTTTCAAAAGAAAAAGACGAGAACATTATTGGATCTCTGTACTAAAAGATAGATAATTTTTAGTGAAGAATGGTCGAAACTGTCAGGCAGCAAAGAAGGGGTAAATTGAAAGAATTTACTGTAGAAATTGGCTAAAGTAAAAATTCTGGAAATTTTATGGTAGAAAATGATTGAGTCTAGTTTCAGAAACATTAAGCGGATTATAATTTCGAATTCTGTAGCTCAAGATATAAATAATTTAGTGACAGTGATGCAAGTGAACAGCTTTGAAATATAACGGTGATGTGTGAAATAATGAGAAATGATTAATATGAATTGTTATGCCCATGTAGACAAGTTAGAACCATTGAGATAGTAGTGGCATGCCATTAAGGAACGCTAGCGCGCTTACCGTTCAGCACTGTGTGTGCTTACTGTTTCGCACTTTGTGTGCTTACTGTTTCGCACTTTGTGTGCTTACTGTTTCGCACTTCGTGTGCCTACTGATTTGCGCTATGTGTGCCTACTAATTGCACTGTGTGTACTTACTGTTTCCCCAGCACTTGTGTGCTTACTGTTAAGTACTTCGGTACTTTCTGTTCCGTTTATCTGATGGGTTCTGTAAAAGTCTACTATGGGCCAGGTGGATAAATAAACTAAGTGAGCTATGGTTAAGAAAGCTATGATGACTAAATTGTGAAAAGTGAAAGAATATGCAAATTATGATATTGGGATAAGTGAAAGGATGAATACATGAAAGATAAGTACTATATGTGTATGTGTAATTAAATGTTTGATGAAAATTAATTAATAAATAAATAATCATCTATTATGCTTGTAGTGCTTACTAAGCCTTCACAGGTTTAACGCGTAGGTACAAGGAATACAAGAAGCCAAATCGGGACCTCTAATCACAGCACATCACTTGAAGCTCAAATTTAGGTATATTACTTTTGATGTAAAATGGCATGTACTATGGAACTTATACGTATCCTTATTAAAAGAAGACAAAAAAAAATGTTGTTTGGAAATGTTTTGTGTGATGAAATGAAATGATGAATTTAGTTGAAATTGTGTTTTGTACTAAAAATCATCTATTTATTTCTTTTAAATAAAATTTAAGTCTCGATTTTAATAAAAAAAAATTCATGACTCGGTTTTTTTGTACTGAACCTTAATGTAATATTTTTATATTAGGTTTATACATATTTACCGAGTATAAGGGTGTTACACTACCGATACAAACCAGACTTCTACTGACACGACACAAGTCAGTAGCTAATTACATTTTCCTCTGTACTTCTACCGATACTCTGATTGATTCTATCAAAACCATAATTAACCATTAGAGTTCTACCAATACTAGCGTACATCTACCGAAACAAGTTAACAGTTTTATAACATTTACATACCAACCTGGGCTAAACATCATCAAGCATTTCACAACAATCTATCAACTAATATTAGGGATGCTCACAACATTACAATCATCTAAATACGTGGTACCCTCAAATACGACTCATCCTAGGTATATGCCAACTCCAAATAAAACAAAACTCACTAATGCAGGAGTGCAGGAGTGCGGGATTGTCTTTGGATGCTGAGTCGCGAATCTAACAAAAGTACCTAACTTGTACACGAGAAACAATCTCACGCATGAGAATTACTTAGTGGTATTTCTATAACTAAACATCAAACAATATATGTATTATATAGATTATAATCTAATATTAGCTCGTGTTAAGTCAAATATCATATTTTGTCACTTTACATAAAAACCATTATATTATCCACACATGATTATATATATATACCATATATTTATCTCTCAATTTTCATTCCTTTGTGCATTTTATTTTAATACATATATAAATACCATTTCTTTGAGCATCAATGCACAATTCATTTTATATTTCCATTTTTATTCAGTTATGGATATATCATTACACATATTTATATACCATTACTAAATTTTCTTACATTTTTCATGTCCATTATGCATTATATCATCATGCATAACCAATTCTCATTTCTTCGATTTCCAATACAACATTCTTAACATTTTCATTCTATGTGACCATAATCATCATTATTTATAGTTCATTATTAACACGACTCAGACTTTGACGGATACATGGATCCAACTAACACACCAGTTTGGCACCCAGTGCCTCATCAGATAAATCCAAAGTAATAAATCATGCTCTGCGCTAAATAAAGTTGACACTTAGTGTCTCATCGGTTAAATCGAAGTAAATTGACACCCAGTGCCTTATCGACTCGTAGTCGAAGTAACCCTGAACTCTTCCTATCCTATGGCATGCCATCTATATCCAACTCGGCCCGAACAGTTAATAGAGTAATAATTTTCATTTAATGTCAAACCACATTTCCACATTTGATTTTATTCACAACTAAAATGCATTTAAAATGAAATCTAATAATAAGTATAAATTTACCAATATCACCATTTCACATTCTACATTTACATATGAAGAAATATACAATTTAAAATCCTCATATAATTTATTTATTCAAATCAACCCAATGAGTAGAGAGTCTCACACCTTATTTTCATACATTGTTTTCTACTTTGAGACATTAATTATAATTTGATAATTTAATAAACTAGTTTAGGTTTTAGAAATACTAATCGTAGTTTCCAAGCTACTAGTCTACGATTTTGTCCTTGCCATTCCTTTTTGAGGAATTCGGGTCGATGTTAGCTACAGAATTAAATACACAATATATTTTATTAAAATGCATCCATATTATTCTAACTAAATTTAACTCTCTATCTTCTCATTTTTACATCAACTTATCAAACTTTCAAATTTGACTCTTATACTATTGAAATTAGCAATTTATCTCACTCATTTATTTTCTATTTCATTTCTCACTCGACTAACCAAATGTCAAGATTCCTTTATAAACTTTTAATACAACCTTCGCATATATGTATAAACATTTATTATTTAATGTGACATCGACTCAACCATCGAAATTGAGGTCTTGAGCTATCTTTTCCAATGCTACTAACTTTTGGTTGTTACATGCCTCATACAGCAAGTACAGATCAAACGAAAAATTCAATTTCAACCTCACACACCTGTGTGGCTACCTGTGTGGCTCTACACGGTCTGACACACGATCGTGTAAGTGCCAGTATGTCCAATATTGAGTCACACGCCGGTGTGTCTGGCCCATTTGACCATTGTACCTTTAATAGCAAAACAGTATCCACACACGATTTGACACACGCCCGTGTGTCTGGCCATTGTGCCTCAAAACAGAATACACACACTATCGGGTGTCTACTCGTGTGCCTTAAAATAGTATACATACACGGTTTGGAGCATGCTTGTGTGTCTGGCCCGTGTGCCTCCTGTAACCTATTTTAATGACACACGACCTGGACACACGCTCATGTGCCAGCCCGTATGCCTTCGAACAGTTTCATTCCAACGAAGAAAAATGTAGAAAAACACAAAAAATCAAAAGCGTCTCGATACCTACCTATTACGAGGTTGATACAAGGCATTCCTGTAATTCCCGAAACCTTTGCACAATACCGAAATTGCAAAACTAACACAATAGGAAAGAGTTAACATTTCAATCCTCACGTAACGAAACTTTGAGTCGCAGAACAACGTAACAGACAATCACCTCGAATGAAATGTTAGAATAATTTAATAGAAGGATTCAAAAATCAATGAACAGGAACAATGGTAGAACACAAAAGAAAACCCAAGGAAAAAGGGAAAAAGAAGGAACGAATCGAAAAAAATAAAGAGGGAAAAATCATTTAATTTAGACTTAAATTCAACTAGACGGAAAAGGGCAAAACTATATCTACTACACATATGCATAAGGATTCGAACACAAGACCAAAGAATAGAAAAACACTTAACCATTGAACCACTAGGCTCATCGTTGAAACAACAACACACAAAAATTAATTTATGTAACAATTTCAAAGCCTAAGGTTTAGAAAAAAAACACAGAATTTTTAAAAGATGCAACTCGAACCTCCAACCTCAAGTAAACAAACTGAGCACATAACCACAAAAGCAAAGATAGATTCCATGACACGACTTGAATAAAGAAAGCTCAAATTTTTGGGGCGTTACATTTAGCCTCAGCCTCAAGCTTATAAATAAATAAGGATTTCTCATTTGCAAAATACACTAAAAACATTTAGCTTTTCTCTCTAGCTTTTCTCTCTAGCTTTTCTCTCCTCTCTATTTACAAAGCTTGTTCCATTTAACGAAAAATACTTTTTTCCTTTCGAATTTGTTCCGAGAAGAGCAGTACCGTCAGTATCCACTTCAGATTTTTGGGTGTACGAAATTCTAAAAGATCATGTTAACCTCAGGAGGCAACGTCCAATTTGAGGATTACATCAATTAAGATGATTTCGCTTCTAAGGTAGTGGTTCTTCCACGGCACAGTCAATTTATGTTCTACTTATTTTATTATTTCTTTACTAGTCAGTGCTAACAGTTTCATTTTGCAGTAGTAATTATTTCCAAAAATTTAGAAGCGAAATTTAAAATACTACTGTCAATGTCGATCCCAATGAACAAGTTAATCCAGATCTATCTAAGCTCAACCCGTTCGATGGAAAGAATCACTGCCAATGGTCTTAAAGGGTTCTAATCTTTGAGCAACTTGAATTGGACTATGTCCTTTTCAACTCACCCACCGTTGATGTGATCGCGGACTCTACCGTAGATTCGATTATCGTTGTCTCTGCTACTAGTGTCGTTAAAGAGAAATTTGAGAAAGACAACAAGACGGTGAGAAGTTAATTGTTAAGCCACATGGCTAACAATAACAATCTCTTCTACTTGTTTGTCAAGGAAAAGAGTGCCAAAACTCTTTGGGACACACTGGAGAAAAAGTATGGTGTCGTCAATGCCGGAGTCAAGAAGTATGTTGTTGGCGAGTGACTAAAATTTCAAATGGTAGACGACCAGCCCATAATGGACCAAATTCACGAGTACGAGAGACTGGTCTCTGACATATTATCCGAGGGAATGAAGATGTGCGAGATCCTCCAAGCTAATGTCCTAATTGAAAAGCTACCTAAGTCTTAGTCGGATTAGCGCAACTCTCTCAAACACAAAATGAGGGACATTCCTTTGGAAGAACTAATTGGCCACATGAAGATAGAAGAAGCAAACTAGCTTAAAATAAGGCTTTTACTTCTTGTGGAGTCTGATTCTGGTTCTAGAACTAATAGGTTCAAAAATATTATGGGCCCATAGAATAAGCTTAAACCCTAGAACAAGAAGACGAACTTCAAAAAGTCTAAAAAGAAAAGACAACAAGGAAAGCATGTTGGCCCGATCAACTTCTATGTCTACGACAAAGCTGGACATAAGGCGTACCAGCGTTATTAATGATCAAATCGCCAAAATGAGAATAGACTACAAGCTCAAGCCCACGTTGCTAAAAATGTTGATGAGGTGATTGCTGTTGTGATGTTGGAGATGAATCTAGTTAAGAACCATATCGAGTAGATCGTTGACATTGGTGCCTCCAAGCATTTTTGCGCAAACCGAGAGATGTTCACCGAATTAAAAAATCTTGAGAAAGGTGATCAAGTGTACATGAGGAACTCAAGCAACTCAAAAGTGCTGGGTAAAGGAAAGGTTTTTCTTAAACTCACTTTTGGCAAGACCTTAGCATTAAATAATGTTCTCTATGTACCTGCCTTGCGTAAAAATTTAATCAGTGGTGGTTTGTTGAATAAGGCAGACATTAAACTAGTATTTGAATCCGATAAACTTGTACTTTCCCAAAATGGGGAATATGTGGGGAAAGTTTACTTGAGCGAAGGATTATTTGTGATTCAAACTATGTTTAATGAAAATATAGCCACTACTTCTGCTTACATTATTGAATTGCTTGATATGTGGCATGTTAGACAAGGGCATGTGAACATTCATTCTGTTAAAAGGCTTATTAAAATGAATCTACTCCCTCATTTAGACAAACGTAGTTTTAATAAATGCGAGATTTATGTAGAAGCTAAACACTCTATGCCTGCTTTAAAATCAATAACTGATAGAAAAATTGAATTGTTTGAGTTAATTCACATTGATCTAGTAGATTTCAAAAACCTAGAGAGTAAACGGGGAAACACTATTGCATAACCTTTGTAGATGATTGCTATAGATACACAAAGGTTTATCTCCTAAAGACTAAAGATTAAGTTGAAAACTTCTTTTTAATTTATAAAGCAGAAGTAGAAAATCAGTACGATAGGAGAATAGAATGGCTTAGATCCGATAGATAGGGAGTATGGTTCTAACTTTCTTAAAAAGGTATGTGAAAAGAATGACATAATACATGAAACATCCACTCCTTATTTTCCTCAACAAAATGGTATTGTTGAACGAAAAACAGAACTTTAAAAGAAATTATGAATGCTTTATTAATAAGTTTTGGTTTAGATAATAACATGTGAGGGAAACCATTCTTTTTGTAAACCATATTTTAAATAGAGTACCTCACAAGAAATTAGAATGTAACCCTTATGAATTATGAAAAGGCCATGCACCTAACCTTAAATACTTGAAAGTGTGGGGGTGTTTGGCCAAAGCGGGTTTGCCTTATTTTAAGAAGACTACTATAAGACATAAAACTATTGATGTTGTGTTTATTGGATATGCTGGTAATAGTGTTGCTTATCGCTTTATGTCTTTGCATGATTATTCTATCTGTGAATCTAGATATGTTTTCTTTGAAGATGTCTTTCCATTAAAGAAATCTAACATAAAAATTTATATACAACATGATAACCATGCATCTACTTCTTTTAGTGTACATGTTAGAGAAAGTCTAGATGAAGACTTAGAACCTAGAAAGAGTAAAAGACAAAGAGTTACTACCAATTTTGGGCCAGATTTTATTACTTCTTTCATAACTAGCATAAATGACTTACACTTAATTTTTGATCCCACAGCTCAGGCATTCTTAATAGATGCAGATCCAAAAACCTATGATAAGGCCATAAGGTCAATAGATGCTAGGTTTTGGAAAGATGCCATTAATAATGAATTAAAATCCATTAAGTCTAATCGTACATGGGAACTGCAAGACTTGCCTACAGGATTTAGACCAATCAATAACAAATGGGTCTTTAAAAAGAAACTTAGCCCAAATGGGTCAATCCAAATGTATAAGGCAAGGCTAGTTATCAAGAGGTTTACTCAAAAATATGGAATTGGTTCCTTTGATACTTACTCTCCTGTGACTAAAATTTCAACTATTCGTTCTTTTTTTGCTTTAGCCTCTATTAACAGATTGCAAGTGCATCAGATGAATGTAAAGACTGCCTTCTTGAATGGAGATCTGGACGAAGTGATCTACATGAAGCAGCCTCCAGGATTTGTATCAACTATCTCATAGAAGTCTACTAAGTAGACATGATTGCTCACTCTACCATGGAGTCAAAATTTATTACTCTTGACCTAGCTGGGCAAGAAGCTAAGTGGCTTAGGAATTTACTTGCAGAAATTTCATTGTGGGGAAAATCGACTCCTTCGATGTCCTTATTATGTGACTCACAAGTAGCTATTTGCGTAACTCATAGTTAAGTACATAATGGAAAGAAAAGACACATGTGTGTAAAGCATGAGTCTGTGAGACATCTAATAAGGAATGGAGTATTCTCATTGGAATATGTGAGGTCGGAAAGGAACCTAGTTGTTCCACTTACCAAGGGGTTAAGTAGGAAATTGGTTTTAGATTCGTCGAGGGGGATGAGTCATAAACCCATTGGTTGAGGAATTCATAGTGGATACCCAACTTAGTTTACTAAGTTCCATGGGTCAACGAAGCTATGGAAAGACTCATAGTGTACATACCTACCCATCCCTATAGCGAATAATGTACATGTAAAGGTTGAGTTCACACTCTTAATGAATTCATAGCCCAAATTTGGGGGGTCCTAGTGAAAAGGACTTGATGAGTTCACCGACTCAAAAGGATGAATCATTTATCTTAATGAATTCATATCCCAAAATTGTATGGGTGGTCCTAATGAGAAGGACTTGATGAATTCACCGAATTTTTTTTAAGGTTCATATCCCAAATTGTATGGGTGGTTCTTTCAAAGGACTTGATAAACTCACCTTAATTTTTATGAGAGGATGAGCTTATAGAAAAGCTCTTAATGATTTCATATCCTTGATTAGGGCGGTCTATGTTGAGATAGACTTGATGAAGTCACCTATGTAAGTGTGAAGGATTAACCACCTTCTATGGGAGATGTTGGGTTGTCTCTCTAGAGCATTTACCAGCATCCTGAGAAATATTGACCATATTATTGATTTATCGTGGATTCCGATGGATGAATGGAGTTAGTCATGTGTCATGAGTTTACTCCTATCTTAAACAAGTTCCAAATTCGTTCACTTGTTTAAGAGAAGAATCGCTCATTTCACTATGTATTAGTTCCAAATACGTTTTCTAATACTTAAGCGGTTAACTTTGCTATTTCTCTTCTCAAATTTTCAAAAGACTTCTTCTCGATTTTCAATAAAAAATTCTTGTGCATTTGTGGGGGAATGTTAGAAATGCAAAGAAACAAATAGTGACAGTATTTATACGCTGATGCTTGGATCTTTCCAAAATAGTAATGTTGTCAATCCCTAAAATTATTTGTTTGATTTTAAATTGAATAAATTATTCTGATTGATTGAATAAATTATTCTTATTGATTTTAAATTGAATAAATTATTCCATAGTTTGCAACCTATTAAAGATTGATTGGAGATAAAGAATTTAATATAATAAATTTGGTTATTTTTTGGACATGTTTAGCCTCAGCCTCAAGCCTATAAATAAAGAGGGATTTCTCATTTGCAAAATACATCGAAAACATTTAGCTTTTCTCTCCTTTCTATTTATAAAGCTTGTTCTGTTCAACGTAAAATGCTTTTTCCCTTTCGAATTTGTTCCGAGAAGAGCAGTACCGTCGGTATCCATTTCAGATTTTTTGGTGTACAAAATTCTAAATGATCGTGTTAACTCAAGGGGGGCAACATCCAATTTGAGGATTACACCAATTGGGACGATTTCACTTCCAAGGCAGTGGTTCTTCCACGACACGATCAATATTTTTTTTGCTTATTTTATTATTTTTTACCAATCAATACTAACGGTTTCGTTTTGCAGTAGTAATTATTTCCAACACTTATCACTTTTCACGACAAACACTTATTCTGATTAATCATGTCAAGTCAACTTGAATACAATAGAATTCAATCTAATCAATCATCACTTTATTTTTAAAATTTAAATCGAAAAGTTTTAATTCAAACAAAGAAAACCTCCAAACCCTCTATAAAAATTTTTGGTGACTCTTGATACTACGGTGTGAATTGCATCCAAACTCATTAAAAACCTATTTTGATAAATTTACAATTGATAATTTATATCACACATTTAAATTTTTATAAATTTTGGATCGAGTTAATCCAAATAAAAATTTTACCCAGATTTTATTTGAAATCTTTTTGATTTCAAGAAAAAGAATTAAATTCTATTTTGATTATTATTTTAATGAAATAAATATTAAATTATACATAAACTTTGATTCAATGTATATTTTAATATAAAAAAATTTATATATAATTTTAAAATTTATAAATAAGACCAATACTATAATGAAATATAATTTTAAATTGGATCCAAATTGCCTGGAATAGACGCACGTGCCTGGCTTATTATGTAGTATGAGGTAGGGGTGAGTATTCAATCTAGTTGAGTTGAGCTGAATCGAGTAAAAAAATTTCGACTTAATCGAGTTGACGAATCCTATTTTAGCAACCAAATTCAATGTGAAATTTTTTCGAATCGAATCGAATTGAGTCAAAAAATCTCAAGTCAAGTCGAGTCGAGTTAATGAATCCTATTATTTATACTCAATATTGCGTTTACATGGATCGATTATTTAACTAGTAGACGAAGTACAAAATTATTTAACTACATAAACAATATAATAGTTTTATCTTTTAACTTAATATGTAAATATTTATCAAAATGATATAGTTTTAACTTAATGATTTTGAATTTTAACTTTAGCACAGGTAAACATTTATCAAAATGACGTAGTTTTGTCTTTTTTTATTCAGATTTTCAGATAACTCGAATTGGATAATTTATATTCGAGTTAAACTGAAAAAATTTAATTTTTTATTCGAATTAATTTAAATAATTCGATTAACTCAAATAACTCAAACTATTTAATTTAAATTTAATTTTTTTATCAAAATTTTCGAATTAAATCAAATTTTATTCACAGATAGGTGCAAATCGAATGAGAAACAAAAAAGGGGTCAGATTCATCGTGGAAGTGACCTGGATAGAGTGTTGCACGTTTTACTGCTGGCGTCGGTAGTACCGCGGATCGTACCGTACAACTGGAATCTTCAGGAACAAAAGAAGAAATTCGTACTGCAGATATCCCACTCTTTGTAGCTCGTGAGATCACTCTCCTTTGTCATCTATTTGGATAACGGCTGAAGGAAAATGTCAAATAACTACAGTTTATGAAGTAAATAAAAAGGTTATAGTTTTTTTTTTTAATATATTGGTGTGGTTATATGGTAGTATCTATTTAAATTTTTTAAATTTTTTGATAATGCACACACACTTTGAACATACGAGTGCTCGAACTCGAGACCCTTAAAATGAACAACATTCTTTTTATCACTGAAGCCACTTGTTAGATTCTAAAAAAAATTAAAAGTTATTCTCAAAGGATTTCAACTTAAATCCCATTGACTTTGATTAATTAAATTATATTTTTTAATAAATTTTGAATATGCTTATGATATTCATATTTCATTTTTATGCAATATTTTAATTATTATTTTATTTCATATAATGAGATTTTGTTTTATCCCATCATAAAATTAGGAGACTTGTTGAAAATGAAAAGTATATTCCAACTTCCCTAGCCCTAGCTATGCTATTGGCAGATTCGTTTAGACCTAGTTTGTCTCTTTATTCTTACTTAAAAGAAACAACTACCTAAAACTACCAACCCAATGTTGTTGAAATCATATATTATATAATATTAAAAAATTAACTCTCATCAATTGAGTTTTAGCTCGACATGGACATTGTTACTAATGTAAGAGGATGTGGGTTCAAGTATGCTGAAGTGCATTATTCTTTTATTTATGAGTTAGAGAAAAACTATGAATAATTTTATGTATTGTGTAAAAACTATAGATATAATCAAAACGAATAACAAAATTATTAAAAAAAAATCATGTGAAATATAAGGAAGTAACTATGCCTACCCTAACTGTGTTTTCAACACCAACCCTGATTGTTACGTTTTCCTATCACACAAAAATGGAAACTAATCCTTCCACCTTAATTTCACTTATTTCCTCATTCAATTATTTAATAAATCCAATCCAATTCAATTTGATTTATTGCTTTAATTTAATTTTAAAAATATTTTTTGAATTGATTTTATGAAGCTTGATTGTTGGCTTATGTTTTTATTTTCGCACGTTCACTTTTATATTTTTAAAAATAAAAATCATTAAATTAATTTTTAGGGTAAATTTTCTAGTTGGTCACCCAATTTTTAAAATGTTTTTATTTTGGTTCTAAAAATTAGACTTGTTCATGGGCTAGGTTATCTGTCTAGATCCGAAGGTTTATTCGAAATTTGAGAGGGTTTGGGTAAAAATATTAGGCCTGAAAAATAGGCTTGGATAAAAAAATTAAACCCGTTTAAAATATGGGTAGGACTCGTGCTTGAACATTCAAGGTTTGAGAGCCTAGCCCGATCCGACCCATTTTAAATTTATAATACTTCATATTATATTATTTTTATATATTATGTAATTTAGAACACATTAAAAAAATAAACTATACTAAATATATAATATTACTCTAATGTAAACATTAAAAAAAATTAAAACGATTATATAAAAAATTTCAATAAATAAAAACTGTATAAAATTATAAATATTAAAATAAAACAATATAAATATTTAAAAAAGTTAAAAATTAATATGGGCGAGCCTAAAATAGGCTCGAGTTAACCTTTTGCAAATATAGACGGATTTGAGCAAAATTTTAAGTACAAATTTTGGGCTAGGCTGGACTTGAACAAATACAAAATATATTAATATCATGTTTAGGTCCGACCCATGAATACCTCTATTAAAAACATTTATATTTTTTTTCGCTCAGACAATAAAACCCAAATTTGATTATATTTTTACCATTACATCTTCCCCTTTCTCTCTCCCTCCTTTCTTAGTAAGCTTATGAAACTTCTCCTTCTTGCATTTTTCTCTACAAATGAATCCCAAGAAACCTCCAAAGCTTCCAAGTGGTTCCACATGACCCTTGGCCTAAAAAAACCCGACCCCCATAACCAACCCTCTCATAAAGACAAACAGCGTTAGAGTTTTGTCAAATAATATTGTGAAAAAGAATCCTCCACAAACAGTAATGTGAAGTTGTCGTCGTCGTCGTCTCAGCAAAACAGGTGTCTGCAGCAATAAAAAGACTATGTTTCCGTAGTTGAAAGGAAAGGGAACAGTGAAGCAAAACATAATTATGTTTTTTAATGAAGAAAGATTGTCTGAAAATATTTTAAGCGTAAAACTACATAAGATAACAAATTAAATGATACGTGCACAGATGGGGTGAAATTTATTAAATTCCATTAATTGAAGCAACCAATTTTCAAGCTTGAGAAATCATCAGAATTGCGACGAATTTTTGGATGGGATCCTGGAATTTATAGGTTGAGATGTCTTCATGGCATTCAAAGATCTATATCTCATCTTAGAAACACACTTCGAATAACTCGATTTTGAGTTCGGGAGCTCAAGTTATGACCATTTTAGTGAAGACTGCGCGAGCATAATTTCTAGACGAGATTATGACGGGAATTACGAGTTTCGGGCTTTTAATTCGAGTTTAAATCATATTGGGTTCTGGTTTTAGGCTTAATCTTTATTATATATGAACCCAATATTGTATTCATCAGCTCTTATTATTTTATTCTAAAATTTTAATAATTATTAAGTAATTTAAGTTATATAGGAGGTTTATGACAACAAGAAAGTTTAGTTTAAAACTACTTCTTGTTTAGAGTAATTAGAGTTTTAGTTTACTTAAGGGCTTTATTTAGATTTATTTAGCTAGACTATATATAGGCCTTGGTACTATACACAAAAACAAACAATTTATTATTATTCAAATTCTCTTTGAGTTTTTTTTTAAGAATTGTTCTTGAGTTTCTTTTAGAAGAGTTTTAATAATCTTTTTAGATTATGGGGATCATCTTCAAGCTTTTTTCTTGCCAAGTTTTCTTTCTTGGAGGGGAAATTAAAGCCGCTTGAAGGGAGTTGTGGATTTTGGTATGTCGTTGAAAGCACCAAATATAACATATCCCTAAAAAATAATGAAACGAATAGTATAAGGGAAGTAAAGTCAAATCCTTAGGGATTGGATTGCTACAACTTCTTATTCCTTGAAATCTTAGGCACAGTCATGCCTAAGAAAAACGTCTGACCTGGAAAAATAACAAAAAACAGAATTAAGATTATGGACGAGTAGAGATTAAATAAATTGAAATCACAATTGTGAAAAGAAATAGAGTTGAAAAAAGGGGTTTTTCGATTTGAGGATTCCAACCTCCGATTATCTCGATCCTCCCTTGGTTCAATTATAGACTTTTGGGTGGTTTTTCTCATGATCGAATAAGCCAGTTATAGTGGAAGAGGACGCCTACGACCACCAGCTCCACTTTAGGTTATAGCCTTGTGATCTAGAGGAACCTGACTCTAGCCAACTGTCACTCTTGTGGGATCATCTTACACTAGGTTATCATTTCTCAATGGAGAATGCCACGATATTTCGTCTTTTGGGCTTAACAATATCTGACGCAGTAATTTAGCGAACCGACTGTGCAACGTTTTCAAAACATACAAAGCGGTCGTCTTCGCACAAGATGAAAAGATTACTTTTGGAAGGACATTGACGGAAGCGTCAATCCTGTAATTCGGAGAAATGATGAATACTCGTTGAGAAGGGTTAAGTGCGAGTTCTAAGCCTCATGAACTCCTTTAAAGGAATCTTGACAACCTTTGGCTAGACGAGTTTAGTTACTCATGCTTTTTGGGAATAAAAACATAAGTTTAATGAAACAAAATTTTATTTGAAAGGAAAGGAAACCAAAGGCTAAGAGCCTTAGGGGGAAGGAGTTTTTACAGAAGTGATGAGATGATAGTATTCATGCTACTCCATCCCTTATATATAGTATATGAAAAATTCTAGTTGGTTCCTAATTAAACTCTAGATGATAATGTTTAAAAGATATAATTAAATTAAATCTAAACAATATCATAATAATCCTAACAATAATCCTAAAAATAGAATTCAAATCTAAACAAAGTTTTATGTCCATAAATCTCTTCTTTGAAATTTTGCCCTAAGTCTTCCACACTTTGTATTTTCGACACCACTTCTTTCCTATTTCGCATGCTGACCCGTTTTGTCTTTAAATTCACGCTTTTTGCCCTCAAATTTCCTTTTACCTTCAATTTAGTCCTTATATGATAAAAAACTATAAACAACCCAAATTAATAGGATCATACTAAAAATATATATGTAATTAACTCATAAAGTATGTCACTTTAGAGTATTATCATACTCCCTCTACTTAGCCCATGTTTGCCCTCAAGTATGGTTCCTATTCCACTATTTAAGTTAGATTTTACCATGGAAAGAAGTATCACCCCAAATTTTACAAAATTAGGCATAATGCATATGAAAATAAAGAGAACCTTTAGCTAGCTTTAAGTAAAATCAAAAAGTACTCCAACTTAAACACACAAAAATTAAATCGACTTAGATTATTTCATGAAAATTAGGTAATTTACTAAACTTACCAAGACACCTATTTGTTTCACCATTAGTCCCCCAAATTTAATTCTCTTCCTCTCTTTTCCTTCATTTTATTTTGTCAATTTTTTTAAGAATGTATTGACCCTTTTGAAGTTAAGTGGAATGACAACCCAAGCACTCCACTCTAGTTACTCATCCTAACACACTCCCAAATTTTTTATTTTTATCCATAATTTCGGTTAGTAGAGATTTACCTAACATGTCATGTAACAACCCGATTTTCAATGGTGTTGGAAATATGATTTCGAGATCATAATTCCGACGAGTCGAGTCATAAATTTATTTATTTTATTATTTATGATGTCATTAGCATCGAATTAAAATTTAGTTATGGAATTTTAATGTTTAGCTAGTGAATTGAGTAAAAAGGATTAACTTGTAAAAAGTGCAAAATTTGAATTAGTTAATTTGAAGGACCAAGTGAGCAAATTAACCTAAAGTAATTTAGTGGGTGGATTAACATGAGTTATATTATTTATAAATAGGTTTAATTAAGGCTAATTAAGTGATTAATAAAGCTAATTATAAGTCTAAATATTTACAAAATTATCATTTGGTATAAAAGTGAAATTAAAGAAGAAATTAGCATAATTTCTTTTATTTTCACCATGTTCTTCAGCAAGAACAAGGGAAGAGCTAGGGTTTTATTCCAATCTTTGAATTTTGATTTGAGTAAGCTATTACTACCCGTTTTTAGAAATTTTTATGTTTTTGAGTCCGTGTTAGCTTAATCTAGCTAACTCAAGGACTAATTTGTGAATCTATCAAATGTTATAAACTTTACCATTGTAGAATAAGTTTGTTCTTGGAAGCTTTTGATGGATTTGTATGTTTGATGTTTGGGTTGTATCTTTTTGTAAAGTGATTTTGGATGAAATTAGGGTCTAAGGACTAAAATGTTAAAATGGTGAAATTTCAAGTATTGATTATGAAATAGTTTCTTGTAGGGTGAGAGCATAAACCCATTTATGTTCGGCTGGTATAGGTTTAGAGAAGAAATGGTTATTTTGCATGTTTTGTGTTAAAGGACTAAATTGAATAAAAATGAAAGTATAAAGGTAATTCTGTAAATTTACCTACAAGGGCACAAATGCGAGAAATGATTTAAATTTCATGATTTAAATGTGTAAATTAATGATTTGTTGATTTAGATCACGAGCAAGCAGCAGATCGCGGAAAAGGGAAAATTATTCCTTTTTGCTACAAATTCATCCGGTAAGTTCATGTACTATATTCTACTTGTTAAATGCTAACCTTACTTGTTGATTTATTTCTCGATGATGGATCGTAATGGAAGACGTAGAGAGAATAGCAATACTGGCTCGTAAGAGTAATACTAGCTCATAAGAGCAATATTGGCTCATAAGAGCAGTATTGGATCGTAAGGAATTATTTCACTTGAAGACCCGAAAGGGATTTTGAATATTGAAGACGAAAGGAACGAAAATGATAGATCACATTTATTTTCTCATTTTGTGGTTATTCATAAAGATAACTGTACAACGAACTTAATAAGCTCTGTAAGGTTATCTGTGTATTGTCTTTGTTTTGTAGATTCCTTTTGCTGTTGGAGATCAAATCCCTGAGAAGAATCACACTATTCCAGGAGCTCGTTTGGTAGTCTTTCGTATCACCTGGCTTATATGGCATGTAGCAGGCTCTGTGAACTTGATATGATTTGTTGTAAAAACTCGTTAAAATGTTTACTAATGTTTAGCTAGATTGTAGTGAGTTGTATGACATGGGATGACTTGACGTAGCTTTGTTTGAGTTATTTTGGAATGAATATCGTAATGTATTTATGTTATGAATTGTTCTGTTATAATAGTCTCAACACTTAGAAGAATTATATGCATTTTTATGAAATCTGCTTACTTGTTTCGGTAGTTCTTTTTCATGTACCGGTAGAAATACAGGATAGGAGAGAGGTTATTTACTGACTTAGATTGTATCGGTAGTTATGTGTTTGGAAATATCGGTAATTTGTGTACTTGTATCAGTAGAAGTCGTAGGGTGAGACTTTTAGCTCTCTGGGGTTTTTAGTATCGGTAGAAATAAGATTTATTTCGATAGAAGAGTCACTTGTATCGGTAGATCTGTCACTTGTATCGGTAGAAATCTGTACTATTCCTAAATTGTTTATTAACTTGTCAACTACCGATATTTGTCCAACAAGTACCGGTAGAAGTCTCCAAAAATATTCGAAATGACCTTTTTACCCTTGTTGAATAGTATTTATGATTAAATAACGATATATGACGTATGAAGTGCAAATTCTTAAATGAATTAAGATTGTATGACATGTTATTTAAAAGATGAACGGTAATAAATGAATAGTGGGATATCGGGACCTTAATCGATGACGGTTTCGGGTTTTGGGTGTTACACATCACACAACCTTTTTACGTAAAATAGGATGACAACCCAAGCACCCTACCTCTATTACTCAATCAGTCACATTTTAAGTTGTGCTCATAACTACCGAATCATCAAAATTTTTTATTATTATTGGAAAGAGAATTTTAATTTTGGAGGACTAGGAAAAATAATAAAGTGTCAAAAATAAGTTTTGGCCACTACCAAACAATCATGAAAATAAATTTAGCATACATTCGTATTAAATGTCCTCTTTGCATTTAGACTCAATCGACTTTACTATAAGCAAGATATGGTTAACTTTATTAATCATAATTATTTCAGCCTAATAGAAATAAAATAGTGAAGATGAAATCAATCATAACAAAATTATAACTCAATAGTCAAGAATCATACTTGCGGGTCAAACAATGGGTAATTCTTGGTCAAAATCTTGGGCATGAAAAGGAGTAGGATATACTAAAAAAATGTGAGCAAAAACAAGCACAAGACAGTAGCAATAGTAAACACAAAAGTTAAAACAACAGATAAAACAACAAAAATAATGAGGAATGTCTCCCCTACTTAAAACGCACTGCCCTTAATGTGCAAAATAATATTAATAAATATGATGAAAAAGAAAGGGTTTAGAAGGCTCTCCATATCATTTCCATTACTGTTGTTCTCTTATAACCGTAATAAGATTAGTTATCTACTGACCGAATGCGTCTAGTCGAGCTTCAATGAGCTCCAAACGTTGCTCGATGGTCATCGAAGGTTGGTGTTGGTTGGGTAACTC
The DNA here is from genome assembly GCA_005610355.1 of Gossypioides kirkii. Lineage (NCBI taxonomy): Eukaryota > Viridiplantae > Streptophyta > Magnoliopsida > Malvales > Malvaceae > Gossypioides > Gossypioides kirkii. The sequence continues at coordinate 38,894,698 of CP032253.1, read as the reverse complement.
TTGTTGATTTTGCTACTTAGAGATTCGTTTTGACGGTGATGCTTGAATACTTGGAGGAACAAAATGGAAAGAAAAAGGTGTGCCAAGAAGAAGTCCCACAAAATCGAGATAACGAGCATTAAATGGATCGTCTTGGCAAGCAATATATAAGTCAGAAATAAGAACATTAGATCCATGTAAAGAGAATAACAATTATGTTACAAAAGAGCCTAAAATTAGAGGTCATTTGGCATTTATAACATGCTCAAATTGAAGCGCATACCAATAGCCCAAATTTACCTGTCGACCGGTGTACATACACTACAATAAAAATAATTTTATCTTCGAGATGGTAGCCGAAGCTTCTTTCCAACTCGAATGATTGTACGCCAAGTAGCGGTGTACGTAACATAAGGTAGGGTTACGAAACCATAAATCTTTGACGTTTTAGGGCAGTATGTAGTTTCAACATTATTCGTTAAAAGCGCAAAGGCATCGACGACCTTGAAATCTCCCGAAAAAGTGCACAAACTGTTCTCATATTCAATGAACAAAGCATAGTCTACTGTCACAAAATTTAGTGCAATATTAAAATCAGTAAGAGATAAACTATGTGTAGTCCCAAGTAACCGAAAGGATATAATCCAAGTGTGTCCAACGAAAATTAAGCATGTCATTGAAGATAGAAGGTGGTATAAAATTCCAAAATCAGTTCATAATGATTACAATAAATGAAATCAAAATTACCATCCTAACCAATATTTCGAAAGTAATCGTTAACAATAGTGTCAATATGAAAACCATTCAAAATAGATTGTGATAAATACTTGCAAGGAACTACTTGTTTGTGCCGTAAACGATTATACTTGCCTCGATCGACGTCATTACCAAATGTTACGTTACCGTTTAAACGACATTCAGGTGGCAGTACATTCACTCGAGATCTGTAGGTCCTGTTTCGGGTCAGTAATGGTCGGTGGTCACCGTGACTCCCGATTGTGTCGAATGTGGCTCGGTGTTGTTGTTAAAGCTTGACTCCGGCACGGGTCAGGCACAATCAATTAAGGATGCGTTGTCGAATGCGTCTGGTGGTTAGGTAGGAGCACCTCGTGTCTGTCGACGAGTGGGACGGAGAGTGGGGATGGTGGCTGAAGATGAGGTAATTGACGCGGGCGAGTGTGGTAGTGGGTGAACCGGTGAGGGTGAGGGCGATTTTTGATTTGGCAAAAGTGGGTGCAACGAAGGTGGTGGTGTTTTATGAGTCAGTGAATGTGGTGGTGTTTTGTAAAGATTGATGTGTTACGAAATCGAGAACCGACGACATTGGTTGTTAATAGTGAAGGAGGGTTTGACGACGACTCTGCTCCTTTGAACCTGGTGGTCAGTGATGGGAGAGGTTTCGACGATTGAGGGATTTTATGTAAGGTGAAAAGTGAAAAATTAGGGTTTGATAGGGTGAAAATATGGGTTAAATGATTTTAGGTGGGTGTTTGGGTGTAGGTTTGGGCTAAACCGAATAGAAACGCGCTATTCCTACTTGGATTGGGGGAGTAGATGTTTGGGCATAGGATTTGGTTAAGCATAGTAGGGGTGTACTATTCCTACATAGATTTGGGGAGGATTGGTGTTTTGCTAATATGTGCCCACGCTATATAAAGTTTTTGTTACTATTTTCACCTGTAAATTTGATTCCTCGATTTTCTTGGACATAAGAAGAGAGAATAAAATTTATTAACATGCAAGAAAATAAAAAATAAAAAATAAATAAAAATAAAATTAGGTTACCTCCCAACAAGCGTTTGTTTAATGTCGCTAGATTGGCAACCAAACTAGTATTGGGGTTGTTCTAGCTGATTTTTTTTATCGTATGGGCTTGGAAATTTGGTGCCTACACAATAGAAGGTAGAAGTTTAGTGTTCATAGGGGGCAATAATTTAGTAACAAATTCGTAAATTGGATCTGAATTGAAATTATCATCAAACAATGTTTCAAGTTCACTTTCATGAAGTGACTTAAAAGTTTCTTCTATTACGGATTCTGTCGAAACGTTTATTTTTCAGGAAAACAAATAAGTCTCGAACAATATTTTAAAATTTTCGAAAATTGAAAAAAATGAGAGTCACCACCAATCTTTTTTCCGATGCGATTGGATCACCATAAAATATTTAAAATCCGTTTGGAAAACATTTTGGTCTTCGAAATCCAAAAAAATGGGTTCGAGAGTAGGTTACGTGAGAGGAAGGATTAGCACCCTCACATGCCCAAAATTGGTACCATATTGATTATTTTAGGGTCTTGTTTGTAAAATTTTGAAAACTCGAATAAAGTTTTAAAATACGATCCTTAAATGCATAAATCATGTTTAAGAAAGAAATCAATTTTTTTTTGGAAGTCTCGCTATTTCAAGGTGATCGAGAAAGAAAGTCACGTCCAGTGAGGTAGGACATAAAGTTTCGAGATCCGAAAATAACGAGCCTTCCTTTGTTGTAAACTTTTAAACCTCGAAAAAGGGTATTTGATTATCCCGATTTAAAGAAAAGTCGTGCCTAGTAAGTTAAGGCACAAATTTTTAAAACCAGAGATAAAGAAACACTGCCTCGATTTAAGGATACTCGATTATCCCGGTTTGAAGAAAAATCGCGCCTAGTAAGTAAAGGCATAAATTTTCAAAACCCGAGATAAAAAAATATTGCCTCGATTTTAAAGGTTTGTGAAAATAATTTTGAAAACAAATGTGTGAATTAGATATGAATAGGCAGTTTATAGAAAAAAATAACACGAAACAGAATAATCAAGCAGATAAATAAATACATAAATCAATAGAATATAAGATACGAAAGAGAAGAATAATTAAATTTTATGTATGAATATTGAAGAGAAAAGAAAAACAAGACAAACGGGATCGAAAACGAGGTTTTAGAGAATTCAAGATGAAAACGTAATTTTTGAGGAAATTGGGGATCAAAATTGAAGTTATTAGAAAATTTAAGGTTGAAAGTGTATTTTTTGGAAATTTGAGGGTAAAATGGTAATTTTAGACATCTGGGGAAATATTGTAATTTTGGATGTTCGAGGGCATAAATGGTAATTTTTTGGACGCTCGAGGGTAAAATGGTAACTTTTGAAAGTTCAAGGGTAAAAAATGTAATTTTTGGAAAGTTTGGGGTCAAAAATGCAATTTTTAGAAGTTCGAGGGTAAAATGGTAATTTTTAATGTTTGAGGTCAAAAATGCAATTTTTGGAAGTTTGAGGGTAAAATGGTAATTTTTGGATGTTTACTGTCAAAAATGTATTTTTTTGGAAAGATCAGGCGAAAAATGTAATTTTTGTGAAGTTTGGGGCAAAAATTTAATTTTTGTAAAGTTTGGGGCAAAAATTTAATTTTTGTAAAGTTTGAGGGTTAAAATATGTTTTTTAGAAAATTTGAGGGTCAAATATAATTTTTGAAAAGTTTAGAGTTAAAATATGATTTTTGGAAAATTCAGGGACCTTCTAGGCAATAAAACCAAAAAGATGGGACACGTGGTAGCTTCTCAGGCATTTTGAAGTCAAAGGACCAATTTGCAAAGCCTTTAAAATTATTGAGACAATTTAAAATAAAATAAAACTTGATTTAATGACTAAATTAAAACAAATTAAAAATAAAAAGGACCATTTGCATAAGTAAACCTAAAGTAGGACACGTGGCAGCCTCTCAGGCTCTTAGAGAGTTGAGGGACCAAATTGAAAAAGAGTGAAAATTATTAGGCAAATTAAAAATTAATAAAAAATATAAAAAGGATCAGATTGTAAATTTAAAAAAAGTGGAAGGACTAGTTGCATAAATAGACCATCTTTCAAAAACGGCGTCAGTTTTCCAGAAAAAAAGGGTTTTGCCATTTGTTTCAACAAAAAAAATTTTAGCCCTCCCCTCCTTTCCCTGCTTTCTCTCCTCATCTACCCATGGTCGGCCGAACTCTGGTCATTGATACATGGAGATTGCTGGGTCACCGACCATCCGTCGTCGTCTACCGCCACACGCGCCATCATCCTCGACCGTTCAGGTAAGAAAAAATGACTTTTCGCTTATTTTGCCTTTAAAAAACAAATATTTGCGCTCGAAAATTTCAAAACCGAGCCTAATTTTCCTAAAAATATTTTCATAAATTTTTTAAAACTTCCTTTTTCAAAAAAACCTAAGTTAGATTTGATTTTTTTTTAGATATTCAAAACAGGAAGAGTTTCGAATTTTTTTTTTATTCTTTTTAATCCTTTATAAAACCTATATTTTTTTTATAAAACAAAGAATATGAGATGGGTTTTAATTCTCTAAAAATTTTTCTTCGTTTTTATTGTTCTCTGTTAACGCTTGTCTATCTTCCTTTTCTTACAGGCATACGAATAGGGGAAACTTTCGTGGTCGTGGAACGGCCCGATGAAGCATCCGTCCGGTGCCGGTGGTGGTGTCAAAGTAGTTCCAGATATGTCCCTTCGGGTCCTTTTTTCTTTTTTATTTAATAATTATTAAAAATATTATAGATTTATTATTTAATGCTATATTTATTATTATTAATATTAAATTTGTTTAAAACATTTTTTTGAAATAAATAATAATGAATGATAATGAAGCTGGTTTAACAAAAACGTTTCGAAAACTAAAGGAAATAATGAAGGTGCATTTATGAAATAAATAGACAAATAAATATTGATAAGCATTTATTACCTTACAAAGAAACAATTGAATGCTTGGTATCCAGACTTCTCTTGGTATTAACTTCTTCGTGTGTTATTAATTGCACAGAAACTGTTCTTCTTCTTGACTTAAAAATGCCTATCTTTTGTATTGATTTTTTTTGGATGATCAAAAGTCAGTAACCTCACAATTTGTTTTCAATTCTGGCTTTATAGCCTAAATTACAATCATTACAATCTGTTTTTCCATTTAATGCCTATCTAATCTCTTTTGCAGGGCAGCAGTGGTGGCCGTGGCAGTGACGGTGGTGCAGAGGCAAGTTGCTGGTGGTGCAAGTTGGTTGCTGACGTGGCATGTTCTGAAAGGTTGAGGTGGAGGTGGTAGCAGCATAAGTAGCAGATTAAGTCCTCTATTTTAGGTTTAGGTGTTTAGGTCAATTGAAATTGGCCCAATTGGGTTTGGGGTGTAATGGGTCAAATTGAAATTGAGCCTCAATTTGGGTTGTAATTTTGGACATTTTATTTTGGGTTTTGTACTTTGGACTTTTTAATTAATTTCAATTTAAAATAAATTTAAATCTAAAGTAAATTCAAACTCAAAATGAGTTTAGATTTAAAATAAATTCAAACTTAAAATAAATTAAAATTTAAAAATTAAAATTTTGTCTCAATTATGGTTTAAGTGTTCGGTCCTGTTATTGGGCTCCAATAGTTGTCCATCTTTACTCGTTGCTGTGTAACAGGAACGAAGCAAAGACCAAAAGAAAGCCCAATTTTGTCAAGTTCCATTTCTTCGATGCTGTTTCTTTAACTGCTCAGCCCTTCCCTTCATCGGTTGTTCAACCCTGCCACATCTGCTTCTCTACCTTCGACGTTGTGATTCCATCTTGCCCTAAGGCAAATTGAAAAAGACAAAATTTGCTACTATAGCTTCATTCGACTTGCTCGTAACTTCAGTGGTTTGGTGTTATTAATTTGGTCTACTTCTCAGTATCTCATCAGGAAGATGACCCTATCGCTTGTTTTGATCCACTTCTCTGTGTGTCATCAGGAAGACAAATGTGGTTTACTTCTCTGTATCTCATCAGGAAGGTAACCGCTTTATTGCTTCAACTTGCATCTCAGTATCTCATCAGGAAGTTGGGGTTCGAAGGTTTGCTTGCTTTGAGCCTGGTTTCGTTGATTTGGTCTACTTCTCAGTATCTCATCAGGAAGATGACTGCATCACTTATTTTGATCCACTTCTTTGTGTCTCATCAGGAAGACGGATCCGATTTACTTCTCAGAATCTCATCAGGAAGGTAACCGCTTTATTGCTTCGACCTGCTTCTCAGTATCTCATCAGGAAGCTGGGGTTCGAAGATTTGTTCACTTTGAGCCTGGTTTCATTGATTTGGTCTACTTCTCAGTATCTCATCAGGAAGATGACCGCATCACTTTCTTAATCCACTTCTTAGTATCTCATCAGGAAGACGAATTTGGTCCACTTCTCAGTATCTCATCAGGAAGCTGACCATTTTATTGCTTCAACCTGCTTCTCAGTATCTCATCAGGAAGCTGGGGTTCGAAGTTTTGCTCACATTGAGCTTTGGCTTCTTTGATTTGGTCTTCTTCTCAGTATCTCATTAGGAAGATGACCGCATCACTTGTTTTGATTCACTCCTTTGTCCCATGATCGGGGTAAGGTATTGGAACCTTTAATAGTCGCAGCTTCGACTTGCTTCTTTTCAATTTCTCCTTTGTTGTCTCAATCCTTTCTTTAATGCTTGAAGTTTCCTTGATTCATCTCACCATTTTGCGAGAATGTCAGATTCATTTATTATTTGGGTTGGCATGGTCTATTGCCTCCGAGCTCTGTCGTTGATGTGTTACCCTATCTTCTTCTAGGTTGATCTTGAACTTTTTGTTTTCAAGTTTGTTTTCCAATTGGTAGTCCTATTTTGGACCCCTGTACTATTGAGGAAATTCCAGAGTAACGCTCTTGGATCTTTGTATGATTCATAGTAGTAGTTCAGTATCTGTTATTAAAATGCAAAATGCTCTAACGAAATTATGGAGAAATAAAGTCATGATTTATTGAAAATTCTATTCAACAAAGAAGATCAAAAGAGGGAATATTAGTAAAAAATTGCCAAGTATACAACAAAAGACAATTAGTTACCCCGGATATTGCAAATGAGCTTCTCTACGCCGAGTTGCTACGAATCACTCTAAGCTTGGATGTGTGTCTAGGAGACCTGGAGTACCTTGTTGATGTTTCAAGCTTTGAAGTTTCTCCGTCTTGCTAGATAATTGCTTCGTACTCGCTTCTTCATTTTGAATTTTGAGTTGCCCTTTGCGGGTTTTCAACTCAAAACCTTTGGTTTAAAGATGCCCTTTGTTGGTTTTCATTTTGACGATGTTTTTTTTAGCATCGAGACGCCCTTTTTACGGGTTTTCATCTCAATCCCTTTTTTTCCTTTTTTTAGGCGAAGTATTTTTTCACCGAGTTTGAATTGATAGGGTTGTACAGATCTTTACCGTCCATTTCTGTTAGAATGAGACCTCCTCCTGAGAAAGCTTTCTTTATCACATAAGGCCCTTCCCAATTGGGCATCCGTTTGCCTCTGAAGTCTTTATGTATGGGAAGTATCTTTTTCAAAACTAGATCTCCCTCATGAAATTCTCTAGGATGAACCTTTTTGTCGTAAGCTCGCATCATTCTTTTCTGGTACATCTGACCATGACGGATAGCTCTTAATCTCTTTTCTTCGATTAAATTCAACTGATCATATCGGGTTTGGATCCATTCTGCCTCATCTAATTGTAATTTTGTCAAGACTCAGAGAGAAGGTATTTCGACCTCAATAGGTAAAACTGCTTCCATGCCATATGCTAGTGAGAACGATGTTGCCCCGGTAGAAGTTCTAATTGAAGTTCTGTAAGCAAAGAGGGAAAATGGTAGTTTTTCAAGCAAGTCTTTATAGGTCTCAGTCATTTTCACAACATTTTCTTGATGTTCTTATTAGCTGCCTCCACAGCTCCATTCATCTTTGGGATATAGGGAGATGAGTTGTGATGCTTGATTTTGAACTGCTCGCAAGCTTCCACTATCGTGCTATTGTTCAAATTCAAGGCATTGTCAGATATGATCCTTTTTGGCATCCCATATCGGCAGATGATTTCTTTTTTCAAAAACTTGCTAACTGCAGACTTCGTGATATTGGCGTAAGAAGCTGCTTCTACCCATTTGGTGAAGTAGTCGATAACCACGAAGATAAATCTATGACCATTGGAAGCCTTTGGAGAAATTGGCCCAATGACATCCATGCCCCACATAGAAAATGGCCAAGGAAAAGTCATGACATGAAGGTGTAATAGAGGTACATGAATCTTGTCTCCATAGATCTAGCACTTATGGCACCTCTTGGCATAATTGATTTAATCTCCTTTCATAGTAGACTAGTAATACACAAATCTCATTATTTGTCTGGTCATTGTGAAATCATTGGCGTGTGTCCCACAAATACCTTCATGAACTTCTAAGATCCTCTTAGCCTTAACTGCATCGACACATCTTAATAATACCTGATCTTTTCTCCTTTTGTACAAGATTTCCCTGTCTAGGACATATTCGTTGGCAAGTCTTCTCAAGGTCCTCTTTCATTTTCTGAAGCTTGCTCGGGGTACTTGTGATCTCTTACATACTGAAGAATATCTTGGTACCATGGGCGGTCATCCCTTTCTTCTTTTTCTTCTGCTTTGATATCATAACAATAAGCCAGAACCTCATAGATGCTCATTTGAATGAGATTCATATCTTTTGGTCTGTTTACTTTAATCATCAAGGCCAACGTGGTAAAAGCATCAACCATCTTGTATTCCTCTCGTGGGAGATAATGGAATGTGACATCATCAAACTCCTTGATTAACTCGAGAACCAATTTATGATAATCAACTAACTTAGAATCTCTTGTTTCTCATTCTCCTTTGAGTTGATAGATTACTAGTACGGAGTCTCCATAAATCTCTAAAACTTTGATTCCCCGTTCTATGGCCGCATCGATTCCCATGATACATGCCTCGTATTTTTCCATGTTATTTGTACGATTAAAATCGAGTTTACTGGTGAAAGGGTAGTGGTCTCCTTATGGTGATACCAAGACTGCCCCACTCCATTACCCGTGGCATTTAAAGCTCCATTAAAATTTAATCTCCAGGGATGTTCTATTATGGTTACCTCTTCAGTGGTAGTGACATACATTAAATCCTCGTTTGGAAAGTAAAGTTTATTGGCTCGTAGTCCTCTAAAGCCCTGCTAGCTAGGAAGTCTGCTATCGCACTCCCTTTAACTACCTTTTGATTGACATAGATTATGTCGAATTCTGAAAGCAAGATCTATCATCTAGCCAATCTCCTATTCAATGTGGTTGACTCTATCATGTACTTCAGAGGATCTAGTTTTGAGATTAACCAAGTGGTATGGTACAACATGTATTGTCTTAATCTTCGCGTGGTCCAAACTAGAGCACAACATAATTTTTCAATTGGTGAGTATTGAGTCTCACAATCAGTGAATTTCTTGCTGAGATAATATATTGCCTTTTCCTTCTTTCCAGATTCATCGTGCTGGCCTAGTACGCATCCCATAGAATTTTCAAAGACTTCTAAGTACAGGATCAACGGCTTATTAAGGATTGGAGGTACCAAGATGGGAGCTTTGGATAAATAATCTTTGACCTTGTTAAAAGTTTCTTGACATTCATCGTCCCATACACCTGCATTGCGCTTTCTAAGCAGGCGGAATATAGGATCACATTTCTCAGTCAACTGTGAAATAAATCGAGCAATGTAATTTAGTCTCCTTAAAAACCCTCGAACTTCTTTTTGCGTACTGGGTGGTGTTAACTCTTGTATGACTTTGACTTTATCTGGATCAATTTTAATTCCTCTTTTGTTGACTACAAAGCCTAACAGCTTTCCTGACGTGGCTCTGAAAGTGCACTTTGCTGGGTTTAGCTTTAATTGATACTTTCTTAGCCTCCCAAACAACTTTCTCAGGATTTTTACATGCTCTTCCTCCGTTTGGGATTTCACAATCATGTCGTCGACGTAAACTTCAATCTCCTTATGTATCATGTCATTGAGTCCAAAAGGCATTACCTTACAGCAAAATGTTCCTTACAGTGTGACAAATGTGGTTTTGATCATATCCTCAAGGTCTATCCTTATCTGATTATACCTAGAAAAACCATCCATGAATGAAAACAGGGAATGACCTGCTGTGTTATTGACTAAGATGTCGATGTGAGGTAATGGGAAGTTATCCTTTGGGCTAGCTTTATTTAAATCTTGATAGTCCATACACATGCGCAATTTTCCATCTTTTTTAGGAACAACGACTATGTTAGCTACCCATTCAGAGTATTTAACTACTTGGAGAAACCTATCGTCAAATTGCTTCTTGACCTCTTTTTTTATTTTCAATAACACATCTGGTCTCATCCTTCAGAGCTTTTGTTGTACAGGCTTGCATTCTTCCTTTATGGGGAGTTTGTGTACCACAATGTCAATACTCAAGCCGGGCATGTCTTGGTAAGACCATGCGAAGACGTCTTGGAACTCTTGAAGCAATTCGATAAGATCTTTTCTGGTTTCTACGGAGATGCTCGTCCTAATTTTCACCTCTTTCTTTTCATCTTTGTTCCCCAGACTAACAACTTCCACTGGGTTTGAATGAGGCAGGATTTGCTTTTCTTCTTGCTCCATCATTCTTAACAGATCCGGAGGTAAATTACTATCTTGATCATCTTCGAGGTCCTGAAGCTCTTCTAAACATATATCTTGCTCGAAATGAGGCTCTAAGTTAGCATCAGGGTCGCTCATATTATTGATATTCGAGGAAATGTCAAGGCATGAAAGGGAGGTCCAAAGAACAAAATAAATTTACTAAAGAATGATTATATGGTATGTGTATGAGTATGTTAGTCAAATTGGTCAAGAATGTATGTATTAAAGAATGATTAATCTTGTTTTTTGGATATGTACGAATGGTTTATTAAGTTGGATTAGAAACGAAAGAATAATTAGGAAAAATTTGTCATATAAGATAGAATATGCATTTTCATTCAAAATAACTGGATAATGATCATGGGCCCTTTTTAAAAAAAGATCCATATTGCTTTCAAGCCTAAAGCAATAGGTGTTCTAAGCATTACTCTGAAGAAATCTTAAAAATTACAGGGAGTTCCTCTGTAGTCCAATTATTCAGAGTGCTTCTAGGTGCACATAGACCAATTCCTAATAGGTTCCCTTCTTTTCCTTCATCAGATATAGCGTTGATACTTAGATCCTTCATGATTCTTTTAGTCTTTATTGTCACTTACTCTTTTTCCGACCCTGACTTTTGGTTGATCACCCCTCTTGAGACAAAAGTCTTATATATGTGCAGGAAGACCATGGGTTCCCACGAAATTTCCGTTCTGGACAATCTTGCCCTCCTTCTTTCTTATTCCTTCTTCTTTTGTTTTGCATCATTTGTATCCTAGGCCATAATTATCCCGTTTTTCTATCAGCATCGGCATACTGACTTTTCCTTAGAGGTATTTTCCTAGTCCCTTTCCAGGTAACGCCCCTTTTCAATTGTTAAACGTAGGCCCATCCTGGTGGTTGATGATATCGTGGGCACAGGGATCTTGCTCCCCTCAGCAATGAAGGTTGCATTGACAAATTCTAGTGAGCGGAAAGAACATTCCACAGCCTCCTCATCTATTCCAATGTAAGGTGAATCACTCGTTATGGATGCGATAATTTCCTCCTTAGCATTGATCGTGATTAACTGTCCTTCACTTATTAATTTCACTTTCTAGTACAACGAAGAAGGTACTACTCCAGCTGAGTGAATCCATGGTCTTCCCAATAGACAGTTATAAGTTGGCCTGATATCTATCACTAGAAAATCCACTTCGTATGTATTTGGCCCAATTTGAAGAGGTACTTCGATCTTGCCCATTACTTTCCTCTTAGTCCCATCAAATGCTCTCACTATGTTGTTACATCCTTTCATGTGAGAGCCATCAATTGATAATCTCTGTAAGGTAGCTAATGGTAGCACATGCAAAGTTAATCCGTTGTCTATGAGTACTCTGGGTAGCGTGTACCCCTTGCAATGGGTAGTAGTGTGCAAGGCTTTGGTAGATCCCATGCCTTTCGTTAGTATTTCATCACCGTTGAAGAAAATAAAGTTATCGGCACTCACGTTATTGATTAATTGATCCAGCTTTCTAACAGAGATGACATTTACCACGTATGTTTCGTTCAGCACCTTCATTAGAGCGCTTCAATGGGCTTCTGAACTTAAGAGCAAGGACAAAATTAATATCCGAGAAGACTGCTTGTGTAATTGTTCCACTACACTATATTCGCTATGTCTCAGGAACTTTAGAAACTCTTTTGCCTCTTTTTCAGATACAGGTTCATTCGTGGGTGCTTCGGACTTTCTAATTATTTCTTCCTCTAGGTCACACATTATTGTCTTCCCTTTGTTAATCTCTTTCTCCTTATTCATTAGGTCATAACTCTTACCACTGCGGGTAACAAGATTCACATCCTTCCTGAGTTCCCCCTCCCTTGGTATGGTTACATTGCAATTGTAATTCCACGAGACCTTCTTACTATCTTTATAAGGAAATGCTACGGGCTTCTGTATGATGATACGCGGTGTTATTTGCTCCCTTGTTGTGCTGTTCATAGGTTTAGAAATAATGACCTTTTTGTGATTAATCTCGCAAGCCTTTGTTGCTCTGTCTTCGGAGGCGTAAATGTCATTAACCTCCTGCCCTTCTTCGAAGAATTCTAGTTCTCTATTGTCCATTACCGTTTGCACCAAAGCTTTAAATTCAACACAGTCCTGAATCTTTTGCCCCTCAATGGCATGAAACTCGCAGTAGTTGTCAATCCTTGTTATTGTGCTCTCCTTATCCTCCACGATTACCCCCTCTTTGACCAACTGACGCCATACCCATTGGAGCGGAGACCTGACCTCTTCAACATTCATTTTGGTTTTCCGGCCTTTTCTTTCATTAAAGCGTTCACTCCCTGCTCCGGGTTGTTGGGCAAGGGATTCCCAGCTATGTTAGGTTTCGTTGGTTCTTCTAATCTCACGATTCCATACTCGATGAGTCCCTCCACTCGCCTCTTGAAGGTAGGACAATTCTCAATTGAATGGCCTTCTGCCCCTGCATGGTATTCACAATAGGCGTTAGCATTGTACCAAGCCGAGAATGGGGTTTATATGGCTTCACGCATTGTGGAGATACTTTATGCTCGTCATACAGTATTTTGTAAAGTTCTCCATATGGTATAGGAAGGGGAGTATATTGAATTCTTCCTCTATTCGGTCTTAAGCCCGATTCTTGCCTTGGGGCACTTTGATAATTGCTTGTTGGGGCTTTAGGTTGTCCTGTTACGAATGATTTAGCGTAACTTGGTCTGTACACACTTGGGTTATTAACTTCATTATCCCTCCTTCTAAGAGCAGGCCTTTTGGTGTTTTTTCTAGCCTCAATCTTGCTAGTTTTGATTGTATTTTCGATCATCTCCCCCGATATGACCATATCAGAAAAGCTTTTAGTGACATTTCTTAACAGATGATTGAGATAAGACGCCTTGAGAGTGTTAACGAACAACATCGTTGTTTCTTTTTCTGTTAGTGTGGTTGCACCTGAGTTGCCACATCTCGCCACCTCTGCACATACTGTCTGAAACTCTCATTTGATCTTTTCTCCATGTTTTGTAGTGTAAGTTGGTCAGGAGCTATTTCTGTTACATGGCTATATTGTTTTAAGAATGCCAGCGCTAAATCTCTCCATGAATGAATTTTTGCCCGGCTCAATTGATTATACCATCTAACTATTGATCCTGCCAGGCTGTCTTGAAAACAATGGATAAGCAGTTGGTCATTATGAACGTATCCTGCCATTTTCCTATAAAACATGGTAAGGTGAGTTTCAGGGCAGTTTGTTCCATTATATTTCTTGAACTCTAAGGCCTTGAATTTAAGAGGGAGAACTAAATCTGGGACCAGACTTAATTCTTTAGCGTCCATCCCGTGAGAATTTTCAGTTCCTTGCATTGCTTCAAACCTCTCCTCTAATCGCTTGTATTTTTCTTCTATCTGTCGAGAAATATCTGCCCTCATCATTTCATCGAAATCCGAGACACCCAGATTTGTAGCATTATCTTCAGGGTTTGATCCAGATCCTAATGGATAATTGGTCGGCCTTATGTGCTAGTGGCCTGCTGTTGCCCTCTTATAGTAACAGTGGTCTCTCGTGTTGGTGCCTCATACGGAGCTGGGTTATGGAATGGTGTAACACCCGGGGGAATAATTGGGTCCTCGTCTTCCTCAATTGCAAGACCTTTTCCCTTATCGGCCATGCTTTGCTTCACTTGTGCTAGTTCATTCATCAAACTCTTTTGCACTTCCATAAACTGATTTTTCATCTCCCTACACATCATCGTCATTTGTTCCTGAAAGTGCTCTAGCATTTGATCTTGTAATTCTTTTTGAATTTGCTCTAACCTTTTCTCTATGGCCTTTGTTTTTTTACGAGTGTTATAGCGATGTAAGTTTTCAATATTATCAACGTAACTGTTAAAGTTTTAATTAGTTAGAATTATTAAACTAAAATATGTGAAAGTGTAATACAGATGAATGCATGAATGCAAAAGAAAGATATTGACTTATAATTCAATTTCCATTAGAAAACTTCACTAGATAACGAGTTCCTTTACATAAAGAAAATTACATCAACGGTTTTGCCTTAATGCTCAGAGTTTTGATTTTCTTGAGAAGACCTGCTAGCTTTTGACCCCATTCTGTCGTCGTCTCATATTGTATGCTTAACTCATCTGCTTCAACTGCTAATGTTTGCACGTGGTCGACTACTCCTCATATTTGATTCAGAGCCTCGCCCATAACATAATCCCTGTCCCTAACTTGCTTCTGAGTTTGCTGAAGATTCCAGTAATTTGTTTCCATTGTTCTCTCTAGAATCTCGATTCGTATTTCACTATTTTGTAAAGAGGCTTCCAATTCTTCCACCCTCTTATTCAATCTCTCGATCTCAACTCGACTTGCCTTCAGCTCTACCACTGAATTTCGACTACGATATCTATGCAAGGATTCTTCCAATTCCTGTATTCGGGCCTTTAACTCATCACCTCAGCTTGACTTTCCAAAAGGCTGCTCTTCATGGCATTTTCCTAAATCTGGGCATCTTGAAACTTATTTTTTCCACTTACTCATTCTATTCTTCTCTTCACGGATCTCCCGTTGCCATTGTTACAATGTCTTACCTAAACCGACAGTCCTCATTGACAAGCGAAGCTTTTTATAGTCCTTCTTTAGGCTATCGAGATCTTCTTCAGCCTTATTCTTCCCTTTTCTCAATTTCTCTACCTCTAGCTTCTGGACATCAACATTTAATCCGAAAAGCACCATTTCTTCTTCCAGTTTTTTTATCATCTTTTCCATCTCAGCATTCTTCCTCTCGAAATCTTGTTTAATAATTCCTAGTTCAGTCGGGAAACCTGCAAGTGCTCCTCAATTGGGCGAACAACCTCCGAGTTTGGCACAGGAATGTTGTCATTGATCCTTCTATTTCTCCACCAATCATATTCTACAGTTATCATGGGATTGGCGCCGAACACTTTCATCTTTCGAACCTAGTTTCATGCATTGGAGATTTCTCGAATCCTCTTCTTATTATTTTCTTCTATATACGTGAATTCACACTGAGCTAACCATTGAGTTATTGGTATGAACTATCTCGATCTGTATTGTCTTGAAACCAATAAAGGTGCATATCCTATTGCTCCCCAAATTTCACCCAATGAGACCCAGTCAAAGTCTCCGCATCGATACAAAATTTCATCGGGAGCGAACCATGGTGCTCGCCATTCTATGTCTTCGTCTCGGAGACTTTGGAGTATTGCCATCCTTTTTTTTTGAGAAGTTTCTAATCTTTGCGTAACTAAAAACTCTTTCAAAGGAGAGTAATCCTTAGACAAGTACTGATAGGAGACATTTTTTGTTTTCCAAAAGTGACTATGGAACCATACCATCAACAACGATGCGCAGCCAATAAATCAACCTTCTCCCTCCTTTCTACACATTTAAGGATCTGAAAGTTTTAGCCAATATTGTCAGGACGGGTGTAACTTTTTTACTCAATCGATTAAACAAGTCTGTCACTGCATCTTCTATATGTCCCAAAGCTTTAGGAAAAATGACTAACCCATATATGGGCCAGGATAAAATCTTGTAAACTCTTCCACGTGATGCATTTGTTGTCGCCTTTCACCTTAACATGAGCCATGACCCATTGCTCGCTCATGCCGTTGATGTTTATTAACCTCTTGACAAAGGTCGAGACACTAGGAGCTCTAGAATAGGCTCTATCTACCGAGATTTTCGGACAATGGAGTAAAGTGGTGTATTCTTCTATCATCGGTGTCATGTCCACATTCCCAAAAGTGAAGCAACTGTACGCTGGGTTCTAATACTGCCTAAGGCTCGAAAGAAGAACTTATCCACCTTAACCTCAAACAAGTATGGCAAATCTGCGTACTCTTAGTAAAAGGTCTACTTCATGTCATTATCCCAACTGTCCCATATCTCTTTCAATTCTTGCACACTGTTCTGAGCCGTACTTATCCCAGTATAATCCTAAAGGTTTGACTCATATCCTTCTACTAAGTTATCCCCTTTTTGGCGTTGATTCTCCTCTAACCATATACGCACAACCATATTGTATTCCACCTTATCAAGGTACTTGTTTTCCATGATCAATTCTTTTATCGGTAATTGAACTTTTTGGATCTATATCTTTCCTTTTATGATGATGAAATGTAATGCAAAAGAGACAGAACAGAACAAGTTAGCAAAACACATCAATATCAATATACAGGTATAAAGCAAAGAACCTAAGAATTTGTCTTGGATAGTTACTAAAAGGCTTGGTATAACTTATTCTAGGGCAAGTACTTATGGCTCATTATATGTGGTTTAGTCTCTAGAGTAAAGGGTACCTAAACTAGCAGATTCCTCAATCCTCACCCATTAAAGGCTCATACAGATGAGTTCGATTTAGGGGGACACATTTCCCACATGTTTGTACGAAAGTGAAAACTTCATGAAAACATGGGTACGGATGTAATCCCGAAAGTGATCCACTATGTTGCATGGAGGCGAAAACCTCACGAAGGAATAGTTTTCCACTTCCACTTAAAGGGTGTAGTATCATATGCAGATGAATGCAAATCTATACTAGCAGTATCGATATAGCATCACACAAAATGTTTAAGGATCGTATATTTAAACAAAATCGAGTTCTTAAAAACTTTAACAAAAAGTCCCGAAAGTAATCAATTTTGGCTCGACTCTCTCTTATTTTAAAATGTTCCCAGTGGAGTCGCCAAGCTGTCGAAACATTTATTTTTAGGGAAAACAAACAAGTCTCGAACAATATTTTAAAATTTTCGAAAATTGGAAAAAATGGGAGTCGTCACAATCTTTTATTCGGTGTGATTGGATAACCATAAAACATTTAAAACTCGTTTGGAAAACATTTTGGTCTTCGAAATCCAAAAAAATGGGTTCAAGAGTCGGTTACGTGAGAGGAAGGATTAGCACCCTCACACGCCCAAAATTGGTACCACATTGATTATTTTAGGGTCTTGTTTTAAAATTTTGAAAACTCGAATAAAGTTTTAAAATATGATCCTTAAATGCATAAATCATGTTTAAGAAAGAAATCATTTTTTGTTTGGAAGTCTTGCTATTTCGAGGTGATCGAGAAAGAAAGACACGTCCAGTGAGTTAGGACATAACGTTTCGAGATCCGAAAATAACAAGCCTTCCTTTGTTGTAAACTTTTAAACCTTGAAAAAGGGTATTCGATTATCCCGATTTGAAGAAAAATCGAGTCTAGTAAGTTAAGGCACAAATTTTCAAAACCAGAGATAAAGAAACATTGCCTCGATTTAAGGATACTTGATTATCTCGGTTTGAAGAAAAATCGAGTCTAGTAAGTTAAGGCACAAATTTTCAAAACCCGAGATAAAGGAATATTGCCTCGATTTTAAAGGTTTGTGAAAATAATTTTGAAAACAAATGTGTGAATTAAATAAGAATAGGCAGTTTATAGCAAAAAATAACACGAAACAAAATAATCAAGCAGATAAATAAATACATAAATCAATAGAATATAAGATACGAAAGAGAAGAATAATTAAATTCTATGTATGAATATTGAAGAGAGAAGAAAAAAAAGACAAACGGGGTCGAAAATGAGGTTTTAAAGATTCGGGATGAAAAAATAATTTTTGAGGAAATTGGGGATCAAAATTGAAGTTAGAAAATTTAAGGTTGAAAGTGTATTTTTTGGAAATTCGAGGGCAAAATGGTAATTTTAGATGTTCGGGGGAAAAATTGTAATTTTGATGTTCGAGGAAAAATGGTAATTTTGGAACACTCGAGGGTAAAATGGTAATTTTTGGAAAGTTCAGAATCAAAAATGTAATTTTTGGAAGTTCAGCGGTAAAATATTAATTTTTAGAAGTTCGGGGGTAAAAAATGTTATTTTTTGAAAGTTCGATGTCAAAAATACAATTTTTGGAAGTTCAGGGGTAAAATGGTAATTTTTAGATGTTTGAGGTAAAAAATGCAATTTTTGGAAGTTCGATGGTAAAATGGTAATTTTTGGATTTTCGAGGTCAAAAAATGTAATTTTTGAAAAGATTGAGGGAAAAAAATGTAATTTTTGAAAAGATTGAGGGAAAAATAAAAATATAATTTTTGTGAAGTTCGGGGTCAAAATATGATTTTTGGAAAATTCAGGGACCTAGTTAATAGAACCAAAAATATGGGACACATGGCAGCTTCTCAGGCATTCTGAAGTCAAAGGACCAATTTGTAAAGCTTTTAAAATTACTGGGCCAATTTAAAATAAAATAAAACTTGATTTAAGGACTACATTAAAATAAATTAAAAATAAAAAGGACCATTTGCATAAATAAACCAAAAGTAGGACACGTGGTAGTCTCTCAGGCTCCTAGAGAGTTGAGGGACCAAATTGAAAAAGAGTGAAAATTGTTGGGTAAATTAAAAATTAATAAAAAATATAAAAAAGATCGGATTGTAAAATTAAAAAAAAGCGGAAGGAACAGTTGCATAAATAGACCATCTTTCAAAACACACTGATCCTAAGCTTGGAGCGGGTCAGGTCGGATTGGATCTTGGGTCTTGAGGTGAAACGGCGTCATTTTGGGGATGAAACTCAACCCTCAAAACGGCGCCATTTTGAGGGCCTATAAAAGGTCAGTTTTCCAAAAAAAAAAAAGGTTTTGCCATTTGCAAAAAAAAATTTCAGCCCTCCCCTATTTTCCCTACTTTTTCTCCTCATCTACCCATGGTCGACCGAACTCCGATCACCGGTCCATGGAGGTTGCTAGGTTGCTAGCCATCCGCTGTCATCTACCGCCACACGCGCCACCATCCTCGACCGTTCAGGTAAGAAAAAAATGCCTTTTCGCTTATTTTCCCTTTAAAAAAATAGATTTGGGCTCGAAAATTTCAAAATCGAGCCTGATCTTCCTAAAAATATTTTCATTAATTTTTTAAAACTTCCTTTTCAAAAAATCTTAAGTTAGATCTGATTTTTTTTAGATCTTCAAAATAGGAAGAGTTTCGAAAATTTTTCTTTTTATTCTTTTTAATCCTTTATAAAACCCATATTTTTTATAAAACAAAGAATATGAGATGGGTTTTCATTCTCTGAAAAATTTTCTTCATTTTTATTGTTCTTTGTTAACGCTTGTCTATTTTCCTTTTCTTACAGGCATATGAATAGGGGAAACTTTCATGGTCGTGGAACGGCCAGGTGGAGCATCTGTCCGGCGTCGATGGTGGTGTCGAACTAGTTCCAGATATGTCCCTTCGGTTCCCTTTTTCTTTTTTATTTAATAGTTATTAAAAATATTATAGATTTATTATTTAATGTTATATTTATTATTATTAATATTAAATTTGTTTAAAACATTTTTTTGAAATAAATAATAATGAATGATAATGAAGCTGGTTTAACAAAAATGTTTCGAAAACTAAAGGAAATAATGAAGGTGCATTTATGAAATAAATAGACAAATAAATATTGATAAGCATTATTACCTTACAAAAAAACAATTGAATGCTTGGTATCCAGACTTCTCTTGGTATTAACTGCTTCGTGTGTTATTAATTGCACAGACACTGTTCTTCTTCTTGACTTAAAAATGCCTATTCTTTGTATTGATTTTTTTGGATGATCAAAAGTCAGTAACCTCACAATTTCTTTTCAATTCTGGCTTTATAGCCTAAATTACAATCATTACAATCTGTTTTTCCATTTAATGCCTGTCTAATCTCTTTTGCAGGGCAGTAGTGGTGGCCGTGGCAGTGACGGTGGTACAGAGGCAAGTTGCTGGTGGTGCAACTTGGTTGTTGACGTGGCATGTTCTGAAAGGCTCAGGTGGAGGTGGTAGCAGCACAAGTAGCAGATTAAGACCTCTGTTTTAGGTTTAAGTGTTTGGATCAATTGAAATTGGCCCAATTGGGTTTGGGGTGTAATGGGTCAAATTGAAATTGGGCCCATTTGGGTTGTAATTTTGGACATTTTATTTTGGGTTTTGTACTTTGGACTTTTTAATTAATTTCAATTTAAAATAAATTTAAATCTAAAGTAAATTCAAACTCAAAATGAGTTTAAATTTAAAATAGATTCAAACTTAAAATAAATTAAAATTTGGACTCAATTATGGTTTAAGTGTTCGGCCCGGTCAAAATTGGGCTCCAACAGATTCAATTATTTCGACACGATTTATGTTTAAAATTTCACTAAGGTGACTAATAGCGTCATAAACTTTAAACTTCACGATCTCCTTGTTAAACTGAATCGTGAGGGTTCTGTTACGCATGTCAATCTTAGCACTTGCAGTACTAAGGAAAGGTCGCCCTAACAAGATGTCCTAAGACCTAGGAGCGTTATCCTTTTCTATTTTCACCACATAAAAGTCCGTAGGAAAGATAAGTTCGTTGACTTTCACCAATACGTTCTCAAGGATTTCTTTGGGATGCACAATAGACCTGTCCGCCTATTGGATGATAACACCTATTCTCTTTAAAAAAACCCATGTTAAGTGATTTATAAATGAAAAAATGCATTACATTTATAGACGCCCCTAAATCACACATAGCTTTTTTAAATCCTAAGTGGCCTATTTTGCATGGTATTGCAAACATGCCGTTATCTTTACATTTTGGTTACATCCTTCGCTGCAACACCGTAGATACATTCTCACCAACACATATTTTTTCATTTTCAGTCAATTTTCACTTGTTGGTGAAAAGCTCCTTAAGGAACTTGGCATATCGCGGAATTTGTTTTGTGGCATCCAACAACGATATGTTGATCTCTACGTTTATAAATGTTTCGAGGATCTCTTTTTCCTCGTTACTTCTTTGATATTGGTTTAACCGTCTTGGAACGGAGGTTGAATTGTGGGCAATGAAGGTTTCATTCGGACTTGTTCATCATTCTCCTACCTTTTCTAGGCGAAATCTTGTACAAGATTCATATCAGGATTTGATTTCAGTTATTTTCCACTTCGCAATGTCACTGCATTTGCGTTTTGTCTTGTATTAGGTTTCGTTTGTGACTGTAGCTTTCCCTGTAAGTTTATTATCTCAATTGATGTGATCAACTCTTTTATAGATGCCTCGATTTTCTTTTGAAAATCAATAGTTTGCTATTTGAAATCAAGCATATTAGCTACTAATTTTTTTACTATGGCTTCTAGATAGGTACTTGAATTTTGTGTTTGTTGTGTAAACTAATTTTGGTATGGCTGGTTTTACCGTGGGTTCGCCCCATAACTCAAGTTAGGATGGACTTTCCATCCTGGGTTATATGTATTAACGTAAGGGTCAAATTGCCTTTGGGGGGGTCCAGGAAAGTTTCCCATAACATCTAAATGGGCCATAGAATCATCACACAAACTAGGGCAAGCGTTAGTTATATGTTCGGGTACTACACAAATTTCGCATAGTTGGGCCATTCCTATTTTTTATTGCAAAAAGAGAGCTCACGATATTAGTTGGTGAACCCTTCTAGTGGGTTCACAATGGGCACAAAATTGTTGAGTATTTACAACCATCGTGGATATCAAGTATCTTGCCTGTTGGGGGGTCATGTTGACCAATGCCCCTCCACTGGTGGCATCTATCATATTCATTTTTATGGGCTTTAAACCCACATATAAGTATTAGAGAAGAAACTGTTCTGTTATCTCATGTTGTGGGCAACTTACACACAACTTCTTAAATTGCTTCCAATAGTCGTAAAGAGAATCTACATCCTTTTGCCTTATCACAACAATCTCCCTCCTTATTCAGCTACACAAGATGCTAGGAAAAATCTGTTAAGAAATAAATGGGAAAGATCAGCCTAGGTTATGATAGATCCAGGAGGTAGATAAAATAATTATTCCCAAATAGAGTTTGCTAGGGAAAAAGGGAAAGCACGTAATTTGATTTGATCCTCAATTATGCCCTGAGGTTTCATACTAAGACAAACCATATGAAACTCTTTTAGATGTTTGTGTGGATTTTCATTTTGCAATTCACAAAAAGTCTGCAGCAACTGGATTAATCCTGACTTAAGTTCAAAATTAGTATCCATTGTAGGATAAGCAATGCATAACGGTTGTTGATCTACATGATCTTCGGTCATTTGTTGAGTCGTTTAAGTCATAGGTTGTTGTGTCGGACTTGAGTTTTCGTTACCCCTAGTGTTAGGCACTTCTTCCAATGGATCGATCCCTACTCTTTTGTTCTCTAGTGTTTGGGTAGGGGTTTCATTAACCCTATACTCGACTTCGTCATCTGCTTCTATTTCTAACGGTGGACTATTCTTAGTCCTACCACCTCTGACTTCCTTCTTCTTAGCTTCATTTCCTTACGATTAACTCTTGCAGTCTTTTCAATTTTTGGATCGAACGCAAGATTTCCTGGAGCAGATCTGGTCATAAGAGAAAGAAAGAAGATTAGCACATTGCTAGTCCCCAACAATGACGCCAAAATTTGGTGCGTCGTTGAAAGCACCAAATATAACCTATCTTAAAAACTAATGAAAAGAATAGTGTTGAAACTTTTTTTTTAAAAAAGTCCCAACTTTTATTTTAAAATCGAAAATTGAGTCGCCACCAATCATTTTTAAATAGGCGATTGGGTCACCTTGAAATACGTTTAAAATTATTAAAATCATTTTTGGTCTTTGAAATAAAAAGAAAATGAGTTCGGGAGTCGGTTACGCGTGAGAAAGGATTAACACCCTCATACGTTCAAAATTAGTATCTAGTCGATTATTTGATGTCTTTAGTATTGAAAATAGAGAACTCGAAGAAATTTTAAATTGCGATCCTTGAACGTGTAAATGGAATAATTTGATATATATATATATATTAAAAAAATTTAAATCTCATGAAAAATAATATTTTATTTTGAGTTATTTGAGAAAAATCACGTCTCGTAAGTTAGGGGCACAATATTTTGAGTTCTCAAAAAATAAAAAAACATTTATCGATTAATTATAGAAAATTAAAATATGGTCTTTAAATATACAAATGATAAATTTTGGCATCGTTGAAAATTTAAATTTCACAAAAAACGATCTTTTATCTCGAGTTAGTTGAGAATAAAGTCACATCCCCTTAAAAAAACTCTCTTACACTCTCATCTTTCTCTCAAAAACACCCCACTTCCTGTCACTAAGGATAATTGTTCGTCCGTCGTGGCCATCGGTAATTGGTAATGGTGACCGTCGCCTTCTGTGGTCGAAAAACAACTAAAAGATACCCCTTTTTTCTTTTCTTTTTTTGCCTCTAAATCCAGATCTGAGGTCGAAAACCTTCAGATCCGGCTCCAAAACCTCTGAAAAACACCAAAACATATTCAACTTTTAGGGTTCTTAGGAGATTTTTTTTATTTTTTCATTTTTTAAAAAGGAACCCACACGAATATGAAGGATATTCGGGAGCCCCTTTTCCGAAAAAAAATGGACCACCCTTCATCAGGGGTGGTTGCCTCAGCCACTTACGGCGGTGACACCATTCAAGTGAGTTTCTAACCCTCTTTCTTTACCCTTTTTATATATTTATTTATATATGTGTTTAGAACTCTTTTCTCTGATTTTTATTGCTTCATGTGTGTAAAAAATTACAAAGGTGATGGTTGGCTTTTATAACCGAAATAAATGCTACAAACAATATATTTTGCTCTCCGACTCTCTCTTTTGGAGGTTACCGATTATGGCAAAGCTCCATGGTTAACTCCGGCAATGAGAGGTGTGCCCTTACCATTTCAGTGAAATGGGGCAAAGGAAAAGTCAGATGGGCTCGTGGCTGACATGGCATATGCTAACTTGGTGCTGATGTGGCCATAGAGAGGAGCAGCGCCGAAGGAATAAGATGGAATTAGGATTTTTGTTTTTTAGGTTTTTTGTATTGGGTTGAGGCTTTTAGGCTAGTGTTTGGGCTTTCAATTTTGGGTCTTTTTTTGTAATTTTGGACTATTTTAATGGACATTAATATTGCTTATTTATTTTTTGTTTTTCTGGTTTTGGTTTTATTTGGGTCGGATAAAATTGGGCTTATACAGTTGCCTTTTTTGCTTATTGTCGTGTAATGAGAATGAAGCAAAGACTCCAAGGAGGATCAATTTCATCCGGACCTGTCGAATCTCGTCTTCTCTCCTTCATGTAACCCACTCTTTCACTTCATTGGTTACTTAACTTCGCTACGTCCACTTCTCTACAATTTTAGGAAGATAGGATTTAGTGATGTGCTTCATCTTGCTCCATTGCAACTTCAAAGAGATAAAGATTTTCCACTATTAGTTTTAATCCGATCCCTACAACTTCAAGGATATAAGATTTGGGGTTATAGCTTCATTTTGCTCCACTGTAACTTTAGGGAGATAAAGATTTTCCACTGTTAGTTTTAATTCGATCTTTGCAACTTCAAGGGTATGGGATTTGGTGTTATAGCTTCATGTTGCTCTACTGCAACTTCAGAGAGATAAAGATTTGCCACTGTTAGTTTTAATCCGATCTTTACAACTTCAAGGATATAGGATTTGGGGTTACAGCTTCATCTTGCTCCATTGTAACTTCAAAGAGATAAAGAATTTTCACTGTTAGTTTTAATCAGATCCCTGTAACTTTAGGGATGTGTGATTTGGTGTTGTAGCTTCATCTTGCTCCACTGTAACTTTAGGGAGATAAAGATTTGCCACTATTAGTTTTAATCTGATCCTTAAAACTTTAAGGATATATGATTTAGGGTCGTAGCTTCATCTTGCTCTATTGTAACTTTAGGGAGAAATATTTGCCATTGTTAGTTTTAATCCTATCACTGTAACTTCAGGGATATAGAATTTGGTGTTTTAGCTTCATCTTGCTCCATTGCAACTTTAAGGAAATAAAGATTTGTCACTATTAGTTTTAATTCGATCCCTGCAACTTCAGGGATATAAGATTTGGTGTTATAGCTTCATCTTGCTCTACTGCAACTTTGGGGAGATAAAGATTTGCTATTGTTTTAATCTGCTTCACTGCAACTTCAAGAAGATAGGATTTGGTATGGCTTCACTCCATTCCACTGCAACTTCAGTGGAGATTGAGATCTGCTACCTATTTTAATCTGCTTCACTGTAACTTCAGGAAGATAGGATTCGATGTTTCGTTGATCCATCATGCCTTATTCTAGGGAATGAGAACTGTAGGCTATGCTTCTTTGGCATTTTGCCATGCACTTAGGATAACTAAGCGGGTATGAATAACATTAGCATGAATGCAAGATATTAATTTTTTAGAATGATTTTTTTTAACTTCTTAGGTTAACATTATCTGTCATTCATTTAAACTCTATTATCTTTTTATGAGACCCGAAGACGTAGTCTGTCTGAGCCATTTACTCCAAGATTGAGTTTTTTTCAACTAATGGTCTTGTTTTAGGTCCTTGTACCATTTAGGAATCTCCCAGAGTGATACGCAAAAATCCTTTTATGTTTTATCATATTAATCCATTATCTGTTATTTTAATGTAACAATGCTTGAACAAAGTCATACGATAGACAAAATTGAATTTTATTGGAGACAAAGCTTGAATGAAAGAAATATTGAAAATGACAAAAAAATTGTCAAACACAAAGAAAGCAAAAATGGAAATAGATACCCAGATATCAATGTATGAGCTTCTCCGAGCGAACTTGATAAGGACCATTCTGAACCTAATATATGTTCAAGGAGCCTAGAATGTTTTGCCGATGCCCTAAGATGTAAGTTCTTCCACAACCATTAAATACTCGTTTTTGTTCACAATCGGCCTTTTTTGGGTTTTCAACTCAAAACTCCTTAGGTTTTAGGATGCCCTTTGTGGGTTTTCATTTCGACCTTTCCCTTCTTTTTAGGTGAAATATTTCTTCACCAAGTCTGAGTTCACAGGGTTGTGTAGCTCTCTGCCATCCATTTCAATCAGAATGAGAGCTCCTCCAAAAAAGGCTTTCTTCACCATATAAGGTCCTTCCTAATTGGGCATCCATCTTTTCGTAGGATGTCCTTTTGTATGAGAAGTATTTTCCTCAGAACTAGATCTCCCTCATGGAATTCTATAGGGCAGACTTTCTTGTCATAAGCTCGCATCATCCATTTTTGGTACATTTGACCTTAACGGATAGCTCTCAATCTCTTCTCTTCAATCAAGTTCAGTTGATCGTACTTATATATCTCTATCATTTTCCCGATGATCTTCTTGATGTTCTTGTTGGCTGCCTCTACTACCCTGTTCATTTTTGGGCGATAGGAAGATAAATTATGATGTCTAATTTTGAATTGATAACAGACCTCCACTATAGTGCTATTATTCAAATTCAAACATTGTCAGTTATGATTCTCTTTGGCATCCCATATCGACATATGATCTCTTTTTTTAGGAATTTGCTAACGATAGTTTTTGTAACGTTGGTGTAAGAAGTAGCTTCTACCCATTTGGTAAAGTAATCGATGACCACAAAGATGAATCGATGTTCGTTGGAAGCCTTTGGAAAATTGGCCCAATAATGGTCATGCCCCACATAGAAAAAGGCCATGGGAAGTCATGACATGAAGAGGTGAAGGAGGTACATGAATCTTATCTCTATAGATCTGGCATTTGTGACACCTTTTGGCATAGTTGATGCAGTCACCTTCCGTGGTGGACCAATAGTATCCAAATCATATAATTTTCCTGGCCATTGTAAAACCATTAGCATACATTCCACAAATGCCTTTATAAGCTTCTTCTAAGATTTTTCTAGCTTCAACGACATCAACACATCTTAGTAACACCTGATCTTTTCTCCTTTTATACATGATTTCTCTATCCAGGACATAGTCAATTGTCAAACTTCTCAATGTCTGTTTATTATTTTCAGTAGCTTGCTCTGAGTACTTGCGATCCCTTACATATTGTAGGATGTCTTAGTACCAAGGATGATCATCTCTTTCTTTTTCCTCAATGTTGCAACAATGGGCAGGAGCCTTATAGATGCTCATTTGAATGGGTTTTACATCCTCTAACCTGTTTACTTTAATCATTGAGGCAAGAGTAACCAGAGCATCAGCTATCTAGTTTCATCTCGTAGGAGGTAATGGAATGTGATGTCATCAAATTCCTTAATTAACTCAAGAATCAGCTTTCTATAATCAATTAGCTTGGAATCTCTTGTTTCCTATTCTCTCTTGAGTTGGTAGATCACAAGTGCAGAATCCTTGTACCTCCTCTAGAATTTTGATCTCTCGTTTTATGGCTACACGGATTCCCATGATACACGCTTCATATTCGACCATGTTATTTGTGCAATCGAAGTCGAGTTTACTTAGTGAAAGGATAATTGTCACCTTTTGGAGATACGAAGACTGCCCTAATTCCACTATCGTGGCATTCGAGGCACCGTCAAAATTCAGCCTCCAAGGATGTTCTTTCGGGACTCCTTCTTCAGTGGTTGCTACGCACATTAGGTCTTCATTCGGGAAATTGAAATACAATGGCTCATAATCTTCTAGAGCTTTGCTGGCTAGAAAGTCTGCTATCACACTTTCCTTTACTACCTTCTGGTTCACATAAGTTATATCAAACATAGAGAGTAGGATTTGCCATCTAGTCATCCTTCCATTTAGTACTATTAACTCCATCATGTATTTCAGAGGATCTAATTTCAAGATTAACCAGGTCATGTGATACAACATATATTGTCTTAGCCTTTGAGTGATCCAAACTAAGGCGTAACACAACTTCTCAATTAGCGAATAACTTGTTTCATAGTGAGTGAACTTTTACTGATGTAATATATCGCTCTTTCTTTTCTTTTAGACTCGTCATGTTGGCTTACTACGCGTCCCATAGAGTTCCCGAATACCGCTAGGTACAAGATCAATGGTCTATTAGGGCTTAGCAGTACTAAACTTGGGGCAATGGATAAATAGTGTTTGACTTTGTCAAAAGTCTTTTGGCATTCATCATCCCACACACCTAGTTGTGCTTCTTAAGGAGATGGAATATGGGGTCACATTTCTCAGTTAATTATGAGATGAACCGAGTGATGTAATTCAACCTCCTTAGGACTCCTCGAACTTCTTTTTGAGTGTGTGATGTGGTAACTCTTGTATGGTTTTGACCTTATCTAGATATATCTCAATTCCTCTCCTGCTGACCACAAAGCCCTAAAAATTTGCGTGAAGTAGCTCCAAAAGAGCACTTTGTTGGGTTCAACTTTAGCTGAAATTTCCTCAATCTTAAGAACAATTTCCTCAGAACCTTCACATGTTCTTCCCCTATTTAGGACTTTGCAATCATATCATTGAAAGCATTACAAATGACATATTTTTCTCTCTAAATTTGTGTTTTAATTGTCTCTTTTGTATCTCATTTAACATGCATCATGAGCATTTCATACTTAGTTTTTATATTTTCCAACTCATTGCTAGTTTGTTTAAATTCTTGTTATTTTTTTATCTTTTTGTACTAATTTCGATACAAGCAGCCGATATATTGCACCTTAGAATTGTCAACACAGGAACCTAGCCTAGAAGATCAATGTTGGAAGAAGAATACAACCACAATATCAGCTTGGAATTACGACCAGTGATGTTGCCTCATAGAACCTGAACCTCAAATGAGTAAACTCAAGCTAAATTTACATATGAAAGCACCAGTGCAGGAACATCACAGGTGTCACCGTAATTACGATCTCAGATTGTGCCCAGCAATGCAGCGATAACCTGTAGATCTCTGAAAAAAACATTAAATCTACGTGAGTGCACAGTTGTACTCTAACTAACTTTGACAGCTGCAAAATCTAGATCTAGATCTGAGAATGGGAGACTGAATTCTGCAACTTTTGAAGACTATAATAGAAGAATAAAGAATGAAGAAATCATCAAGAGGTAGAGGATTAAATTCTGCAATTTTTGTGTGATTTTGAGACTTTAGCCAGAATGGTGAACTGGTGGGGAGAGGGAGCAACCACTCTGGCGAGAGGTGCTTGATGCAAAGCAAGAGGAACGATTTAAAGAGTAGTCTTAGTAGTCTGAAGATAGTAAGCTTCAATTGTATTCTTTAATCCTTCTTTTATGCTGATGGATTCTAATGACATTTAAATGATACGAGAGTATCTTTCATTGTTAGATCACTTTGACTGTTATTAATGTTTTTTATTTGTTTATTCTTAGATCTAATAGCATCAAACATGAGAGTGGCTTTACAATTTGCCGACATCAAGAGATGCGGTGACAAGTTAGGTTAACAAGTAAGACAATGACAGTTGCTTGGACTAGAAGAGATTCTAGTTACTTGTTCTTGATTACACAACATTACTCGCACCGAGAGGTGGAGTAATTGTGGGTAATTAAGTCTCGAGTAAACGGAAGAGTTGAAGATTGTTATTGGTAAGAGTTCATTTGTTCATTATTGCTGCGACAATTCATCTGTACAATACCTTGTCGGCGCATCCAGCGTTGCGACTTAGCAAAATCAGTGATCCACTCCAATCCTTTTCACTTGATCATATTTACATTTCGTGCATTTAAATATTCAGCACTCAACACTCAACACATTTGATTTACTTTCAGTACATTGACATTTAACCTCTAACATTTAACTCTGATTACGTTGACAATACTAACTTTTTAGTATGCAAATCTAACATAATTGCACTGACATCATTACTCATATTTTACTTAATTTCAGTATTAATTGCTTTGACATTTAAACATCAAGAATCCATTTCCTCGTAGGATCAATATCCTATAGAATTATCTATCAACTATACTTGCATCGACTTGTGTTTGCTTGCACATTGTTGTGACGTTTCAGACGCGATTAATCATTAACGTAAACCTCGGTCTCTTTATGCATCACATCGTGAAACAAGGTCACCATGGCTCTTTGATATGTTACCCCCGCATTTTTAAGTCTAAATGACATCAATTTATAACAAAATGTCCCCCACATTATGACGAAGGTAGTCTTCTCCATGTCTTCAGGATCCATCTTTATCTGGTTGTATCTAAGAAACCATCCATGAAAGAGAACAATGAATGGCTTCCCATGTTATCTACTAGGGTATCAAAAATGAGGCAATGGGAAGTTGTCTTTTGGGCTAACCTTATTCAAATCTCGATAATCGATGCACATTCACACCTTCCCATCTTTCTTAGGGACAAGGACTATATTGGCTACCCATTTTGAATACTTGATCACTTGGAGAAAACCAACGTCGAACTACTTTTTGACCTCTTCTTTTATCTTTAATAATACATCAGGTCTCATCCTTCGAAGCTTCTATTGAACAGGTTTATCTTCCTTTATGGGAAGTTTTGTGTACCAAAATATCAGTACTTAACCCATACATATCTTGATAGGACCATGCGAAAACATCTTTAAACTCTTGGAGCAACTCAATAAGATCCCGCCTTGTTTCTACAGAGATGCTTGTCCCAATTTTACCTCCTTTTCCACTTCGTTCCAAGTTCACAGTTTCCACCAACTCCTTATGAGGTCAAATTTGTTTTTCATCTTGTTCTACCATTCTTAATAAATCGAGAGAAAAGTTATAATCTTGGACCTCTTCAAAGTCCTAAGATTCCTCTGAACATATATCCTGCTCAAAAGGAGGCTCTGAGTCAACAGTGATGTTACTCATATCGTTGACATTGAAGGACCTGTTAAAGGAACAAAAGGAGATCCAATGAAACAAATGAATTTAAGAATGACTGATAGTATGGTATGAGTATGAATGAATGGAACGTTTTATCAATTTGGACAAAATAAAAATATTTGTCAAATTGCACCAGAACAAATGAATTGAAGAATGGTTAATTGTATGGTATAATTATAAAAATGTTTGTTAAACTGGACAAAAAATAAATAGAGTTGTCAAATGGGATAGGAAATGCATTTTTCATTAAAATAATTGATAATGGTCATGTGCCCTTTTACAAAGGATCCTTGCTGGTCTCAGGCTTAGAGCAATAGATATGATTTGAGTACTACTCTGAAAAGGTCCTAAAGGCTACAAGGAGTTCCTCTACAGTCCAATTGTTTAGAATGCTCCCAAAGGTGTAGGGACGGATTCCCCACAAGCTTCTTTCTTCATCCCCTCTTCAAACATAGCGTTGATGCTCAAGTCCTTCATTATTCTTACTGCTTCGACTATCTTTGTTTTCTTCTCCTCCAATCTTTTCCTTGAACTGATTATTCCTCCTGATATGAACGTTTTGGATATATGGGGAAAGATCATTGGCTCCCACCTGATCTTTTCCCTAGTCAATTGTGCTATTCTTCTTTCCTGCTTCTTCTCTAGCTCCTTTTTCTTGTGCCTCGCATCTGGCTTGTACTCTAGGCCAAAGAGATCTCATTTATCTGCCATCATTAGCGCATTGATTCTCCCTTGGAGGTACTTTCCTAGCCCTTTTCTTGGTAATGCTCCTTTCTCGACCATCAGTTGTAAACCCATCCTCGTGTTTTGAGATATTTTTGGTGTAGGGATCTTGCTTCTTTTGGTAATGAAGGTTGCATTAACAAATTCCAATGATCGAAAAAAGCATTCCAAGGCTTCTTTGTCTACTCCGATGTAAGGTGCATCATTTGTTATAGATGCAGCTATGTCTTCCTCAACACTAATCATTACCAATCGACCTTCAGTCACCAGTTTCAACTTTTGAGGTAGCGATGACGGCATTGCCCCTGCCGAATGAATCTATGGCCTCCCTAGCAAGCAATTGTAGGTTGATTTTATATCCATCACCATAAAGTATACTTCATATAAGTTCGGATCGATTAATAACGGTATCTTGATCCTACCCATCACCTTTCTTTCTGTCACATCAAATGCTCTCACTATATTGTGGCATGTTTTCGTGTGAGAGCTATCAATCGACAACCTCTTCAGTGTGGCTAGTGGCAGAACATTCAGGGCTAAGTCGTTATCGATCAATACGCTAAGAAATGTGTATCCTTTATAGCGGGTGGTGATTTGTAAAACCTTTGTTAACCCCATACCTCTGAGCGTATTTTATCATCATTAAAGAAGATGAAGTTATCGGCGCTTACATTACTGACCAAGTGGTCCAGCTTGTTTATTAGGATGTTGTCGGTACGTAGGTCTCATTTAACACTTTAATCAGCGCATTGCGATATGCTTTCGAACTTAATAATAGTATTAAAATCGATAAACGAGCCAGCTGCTTGTACAATTGCTTCACCACACTATATTCACTGTGCTTCAAGAATTTCAAAAATTCCCTAGCTTCTTTCTCCATTATTATCTTATTGACTAGTGACTTGGATCCATCGGTTTTTCCTTTCTGGGCTCTTTCAAGGCTCTTCCCTCAAGTGTTTGTTTTCTATGCTTACGGGATCATAGCTTTTCTTGCTACGTGTGATGAGACTCATGTCCTAAACTCTTTTTGATGTAGCTTTGAAACTGTCACCTCCTGATACTATCACATTACAATCATAATTCCATGGTACCCTTTTGCTATCCTTATAAGGAAAAGCTACGGGCTTCTAGATTATGATTTTGGGTATTTTTTTCTTTCTCTGGCTTCATTGCCCCTCAACCGGAAGATGATTATCACTAGGTGATTCACCTTAAAAGTTTTCTTAGTTGTGCCCTCTTGGAAGCACAAACATCTTCCACTTCCTCATCTTCTTTGAAAAATTCTAACTCCTTGTTATCCATCAAACCTTGTACCATGGTTTTGAACTCGACCCATTTTTGGATTTCATGCCTCTTGGTAGCATGAAACTCACAGTAGCATTCTGCTCTCTCTACTACTTTCCTTAAATCTTGGACAATTAAGCCCATGCTCACCATTCTACGCCATACCCATCTCAGTGGGGGATCTCACCTCCTCAACAAAGGTTTTGAACATTTTTCTTTTTTCTATGATTATCGCATTCACCCCTTGATCGGGATGACTAGGTAATGGACTTCTTGCTACGTGAGGCCTTGCAGGATTTTTGAACCTCACTATTCCCATTTTGATGAGTCTTTCAATCAACTTTTTGAAAGCAGTACAATTTTCGATCGAATTCCCTGTTATTCCAGCATGATACTCACATTAGGCATTCACATCGTACCACTTTTGGAATGGGTTACAATGGTTCTAAATAGTATGGTGACACAACATGGGTGTTGAGTAAGTTCTAATACAGCTCCTTATATGTCATGAGGATAAGGTGTGAACTGAACCCTTTCATTATTTGGTCTAGGTTCCTCTCTCGGGGTACCTCTGTTGTTGGCTGTTATTGCTCTCTTAGCTTGTCCTATCGTATAGTTTTGGAGTTTATTTATTCATGATTATTATGTTATTGAGTGAAGCTCTACAAAGTAGGATTTGTGAATTGAAACGACGTTAATAAATCTCTTGTATTTATTTCTCTTTTTCTTTTATTTGCTTACTACTAGTGTTTTGTTCGAACTAGTGTTCAAACATCTATCTAAACATCAAGTTGGATAGATAGCAAACCAATGTTCTTACCATTGCCATTGATTAAATTAGAACTCTTTTTTGAGAAATACAGGATTGGGCTTTATTAATTAAAGAAACTAAACAAAATAAACAAAAAAGGTCCAAAGTTTTGTGACCACAAACTAGCAGACCAACTCGTCCTAAAAGATAATGAAATAAAATCTAAATGAAATTACTTTGAAATTCAAATGAAATGAAAAACCTAAATAAAAAGCCCCTCCCTTGGAAAAATCAAACCCATCTCTCAAGAAGCTGTCATTTCCAAGTCAGATGGTTTCTTTTTCCTCTAAAACTTATCCTTTCCACATAACCCAGTAAACCTTTCATTTCAGATACAGACGACTCGTCTGTTATTCAAAGGTCGTGGAAAATGAAAAACCATGGAACCCGCAGTCTGGTTCCATAACAAAGTTGTCCAACTCCGTCCGTCGGTCGATCTCTGGAGATGAAACCACCAAGTACTTTTCTTCCTTTGTCTTTAAACATTCGCTAGCAAGATTATGAGCCACTGCATTCCCAGATCGGCCTATATGCTGAAAGAAAACACTTTGGAAACCTAAAAATATCCTCTTATTGTCTTGAATATAGGCTTTTACTTTTGATATATCAACTAGATCTGAGGAACATTTCTTAATAATCGGAAGAGCGTCTCCTTCAAAAATAGCTTTTCGAAATCCAAGATCTAAACTTGTTTGTACTGTAGATAGGCATGCTAGAGATTCCGCAGCGAACATTGAAGCAACCATGTTCTTGAGGATCAAATGCTCGACTAAAATAGAGCTT
Organism: Gossypioides kirkii; assembly: GCA_005610355.1. Classification (NCBI taxonomy): domain Eukaryota; kingdom Viridiplantae; phylum Streptophyta; class Magnoliopsida; order Malvales; family Malvaceae; genus Gossypioides; species Gossypioides kirkii. The sequence goes on along the minus strand of CP032253.1, from coordinate 38,860,115 downwards.
GTTGAGTCTCGAGCCACCACTCTTATTCCTGCCTGGTGCAATCTCTCATTAAAAGTTGCGTCAAAGTTTCCTTTGATAAAGGGGGCTTTTGGTGGAGACCAGGAAACATCATCGGATATTCTGGTAACAAACTTTAGTTTTATTGAATCTAATTCCCTGATATATCCCTGAATAAACATAACTATTTCATTTCTATTTTTTTATCCTTATCGTGTACCCATTTATTTCGAAAACTCCACAGGGCCCAGAGTGAACAAAAAAATAATCTTGAAAGGGGATTTAAGCAAGACAAAACCACCCAAGTAAGCCATTCCATAATATTTAATTCTAGGATCCAATTATAACCTACTAATTGCCATACTTCAATTACTATTGGATAGATCCAAAACACATGCTCCACTGACTCCATATCTGTACAACCCCGTGGAAAAACTCTGTTCATCACTAGTCTTCGACTCGATAGATTAGATAAAGTAGGTATAAATTTATGAGCAATCCTCCACACTATGATTTTAACTTTTGATGGCAAATCACACTGGCACAATCGTTTGTAAAAACTAGCATAGAGGTGATGTAAATTATAATTAGGATCGTAGGAATTTTTCTGTAATAGTTTGTAAGCATTCTTTACTGAGTACTCACCTGAGGGATCCAACTTTCAAACCAAGACATCTTCTTCCGGAACAGCAACAAAGGGGATGCAAAGGATTCGCTCAGCAACAAAAGCACAAAACACATTGGTAATCAACTCTCTTTTCCATGTTCTAGTATTCTGTTCAATTAAATCTGCCACATAAACTAAATTTCCAAGATTAACAAAATCTGGCTGGCAGTTGATAATTCGAATAACCTGGAATCCAATTAAAATTTCTAATTAAAATCCTATTCCCTCTCCCCACACGCCAACCCAAGCCTTCAGAATTAGTTTTCTTTGTCGACCAAATACTTTTCCATGCATACGATGCCCCTTTTTAAAGATGAGAGTTTAAAAAATCTGATAAAGGAAAATACTTGGCTTTTAAAACTTGAGATAATAATGAATGCAAATTTTGAATCAATCGTCATCCTTTCTTTGCAAGCAAAGCAATATTAAGGGCCCCAAAGCTTCAAAAACCTAATCTTCCCTCCTCTTTCGACACACATATTTTTTTCCACTCACACCAGTATACCTTTTCGAACAACATCTTTTTGCCACCAAAAATTAGCTACTATCCGCTCTAAATCATCACAAAAGGATCTAGGAAACAAAAAGCGCAACATTACGTAAGTAGGAATTGATTGTAAAATAGACTTTATAAACACTTTCTTTCCTTCTTGTGATAGGAATTTCAAACTCCAACAGTCAACCTTACTTTTCATCCTATCTTTAAGATTTTGAAACGCTCCACGCCTGTTCTGTCCAATAATACTTGGCAAACCTAAATATCGTTCTGGACTGTTTGAATACCTAACACCCAACTCATTAGCTATTGAAAAATAATCTGCCAATGCAGTATTTTGTTGAAAAAAACGCTTGATTTAGCATAATTTACACACTGACCAGAATGATCCTCGTATTCCTTCAAAATTCCCTTTAAAATTCTAGCTCCATCCACTGTTGCATTCCCAAAAATAATACTATTGTCTGCAAATAATAGATGAGATATACGAGGTTAGTTTCTACTCGCTCGAACCCCTCTGAAAAGCCCTCTCTAGAGCCAAGCCGCATAAGGGCGGAGAGCCCTTCTCCACAAATAAGAAAAAGAAAGGGACTTAAAGGATACCCTTGTCTGAGGCCACGACTTGGTTTAAAAGGAGGACCTAACTTCCTATTGATGCAAACTGAATAAGAAATAGTAGAAACACGCCAGAGATTCAAATGTACTTATTCTTGTGCAAAACCCATTTTTTCCATAATGGCTTGGATGAATAACCATTCAACCCTATCATAAGCTTTGCTCATGTTTAATTTTAGGGCCATTGAACCTATTCGACCTTTCCTCTTTTGACCAAAAGAGTGCGACATCTCATAAGCTGGCACAATATTATATGAAATCAACCTACCTAGAACAAAAACACTCTGTGCAAGATCAATACATCCATCCAAGACTTTACTAAACCGATTTGCTATAACTTTTGCAATCAACTTGTATAGCACATTACAAAGACTAATAGGACGGAAATTTACCAAATTTGTAGGCGAAGCAACTTTAGAGATGAGGACGATAGTGGTATCATTAAAAGAAGTGAAATCTTGTTTTTAATTCAAAATATCCAAGCAATACTCCAAAACCTCAAAACCAACTATATGCCAAAACTTTTAAAAAAATAAAGTCGGGAAACCATCACAATCCGGGGCTTTCAAAGGACCCATCTCTTTAAGTGCACCTCGAACCTCTTCCTCTGTATATTTAGTTGTTAAGAAAGAATTCTTATCCTCAGAAATACATCTTTCAATACCTGATAATAAATGAGACATGTCTCCTCCCAAGGCTTGGGATTTAAATAAATTTGAAAAAAAGTCCCAAGCAATTTTCACCATCTCACTCTCATCTTCAATAAACTGCCCATCTTTCCTTTCGAGACCTAGAATATAATTCTTTCGTCGCTTTTGAGAGGCATATCTGTGGAAGAAACTAGTGTTCCTATCACCAAACTGAAGCCAATTAATACGAGCCCTTTGTTCCAGTACAATTCATCCTTCTCAATTTCCCAATTCAGCTGAATTTTTGTGTCAATTAGACTAGATAAATTTTCATCATTTCACTCATCCTCTAATAAACGTTCCAAACGATCCGTGAGATCTTTTTTCTCCTTATTTCTCTTTTTTGGAATAGTCATTGCCCACTTCTTTAATCCTTCTCGCAAATGATGAAGTCGATAAAAAAATCATCCTAAACGAAATGCCATAATTCTTTCATTGTTGGCTCGAATGTCTCTTCCAAAATCCACCAAGCTTCAAATCTAAAAACTTAATCACAAATATTACCTCTACTTCGATCTAGAGAAATTAAGAGGGGGCAATGATCAGAGATAGAGTGCGGCAAATGTCTTACCATTGAATTCGAAATCATTCGTATCCAATCGTCATTAGCAACACCACGATCTAACCTCTCTCGAATATTAGTTTCTGAAAGGTTACCACGTACCCAAGTAAACCATCGACCAGAAAAACCCAATATCTTTTAACGGACAAAAATTCAAAGTTTCTCGGAATAAGTCCATTCTTTGTTCATCCCTTGGAACACCACCAACTTTCTCATGAGCATAAAGAATTCATTAAAATCCTTACAGATTAACCAGGGATATGTATTATTAAGGGATAGATCTTTTAAAATTTACTAAGAATCAACTCTATTCTGCACAAAAGGGGAGTCATAAAAACCTGTGAGTCGCCACGGGATTAATTCTGTTTCTTTTCGAACCAACACATCAACAAAAGTACCAGCAAATTTTAGCAATGTAACCTCAACAACCTCCTTCCACGCAATACACAATTCTCCTCTAGAACTAATTGCATCAATCTCCAAACCATACTGATAACCATATCTAAGACGAACAGCTTTCATTCTTTGTGAACATAATTTAGTCTCAATAAAGAAGACAATTTAGGGTTTATGATGTCTCAATAATTATCTAAGACATCTAACTGTCAGAGGTCTCCCTAAACCTCGAACATTCCAGCTTAGGATTTTCATTGTGTTTGGTTGGCATACCTGATGGTAGTAGCCGCCGATCCTAATTTAGAAAATGAAAAAAATCGCCAATTGAAACTTACTTTCAACAATTCCTTCACCACAATCCTCTCTATCACTTCCTATCTTTTTTAAAATTTGCCCTTCTCCAGAATCTACCAAGCCCAAATCAATATTCTCATCAGCCTTTCGTTTCCCATTTTCTACCTCTACTAAGGAGTCATCTCTTTTTGAACTTCTAGGTAAACGCCTCCATTTAGTAGCCAACTATTTAAGAGAATTGGGCCTATCTTTCAAAAAACTCATTTGAAAAAGAGTTGGGCCCATCAGAATCTAATGTGCTGTCATGATCCATTAAAGAGGAACCCGCTACTTGATCTTCAGGTGGTTTAAATAAAATAGAACTCCACTTAGAAACAACTGAAGTTTTTGAATTTGAGGCTTCCTCTACTACCACAATCCCACTCGATTTATTACTAGGATCATCTTCCCCCGAAAAATTCGTCTTCCTGATACATCTCCTCAAAGATTTTTTATCTTAATTTTCGGGCTTTCTTCCCCAGTATACGAACACTACTTCATAACTTTCCTAGTAGAAATCCTGAATTTTACGCTCTCCTTACCCACCAAATTAGATTCGGCTTTTAAAGCAACCGAAAAGGGAAGTTCATCATCAGCAGACTGTTTGATTTCATCTGACACAACATCACAATCTTGAAGACCATGACCCATTCTCCCACAGCCATAACAAAAAAGGACAGATTCTCATATTTAAATGGCACCCAAATTTTTTCACCACCTTCAAGGAAAACAAAAATACCATGACGCAACTGTTCTTGCACATCTAAAATAACTTCAATGCGACAACACTCACCTTTTACCTCCGAACTATGTAGACCACCAAAAGTTGAGTCAACAAAAAACATTAGATCCTTACGATCACATTCCGATGGACATGGGCCTATTTTTACCCAAAACGATGATAAAACTAACCGGATCTTTTTCCTTCCCACAGGTTCTTTCAACCGATCAAACAAGACAAGCTTCCTTCTGAATAACCAAGGGCGTCCCCCAAGCATAGATTCCAAATCATCCTTTTCATCAAAAAACTAACATAAAAAGATTTTGTCCAATAACATTAATTTCAAATTTCTTCTTTGTCTTTCAGATGCTTTTCATCTGAGCTCGAAAACTATCCAGATTATATGTTTTTAATGTCCAACCAAAATAAACCATAGAAGGTTTCTCAAGTGGAATCACCTGAGAGCTTTTAACAGAAAGCTGAATAAGATCACATTCTAACAGAGATACCTCATCTTCCTCCATTGTCACCAAAAAACCAAAAAAAAAATCAACGCTTCACCCCAAACCCTAGCCACAGCAGTTGCCGATTCTCTAGAGGAAAATAGAAAAAGCACTCTTGACCCTTTTTAATATTTCAACAAATTTTATTATTTTTAATTTGTGGTTTTTAGTAATTAGTTTTTTTTATTAAATTAAATTAGAACTCTTAAAATTCTTGAAATACTGAATAAATAATTATTTAATGAAATTTAATTAATATTAAATAAAAGAAAAGAACACCTAGCGAAAGCAGGGCTTAATTTCAGTTCATCCATATTTTTATCCTTCAAACGACTATACCAAATTAGGCAATTTGAAATGTATAGTATACACGTAATGAGGAGGGAAAAGTAAATTCCACAATATATGCCAATCTATAAATGGAAACCTTAGAACACTGCATTTTTCTCATCAAAATTAAAGAAAAAAAGGGGTGTAAAAAGAGATAAAAAAAAAAAGAAAATGTCGGGAATAGTGGAAAAGCTGAAGGACATGATGGGTGACGACGACGAGGACGACAAGAAGGACAAGAAGGACAAGAAGGAGAAGAAGACAAAGATCACAAGAAAGGCAAAGATCACAAAGATGAGAAAGACGAAGGGATGATGGATAAAATCAAGGACATGATCACGGGGGATAAAGATGACGATAAGCATAAGAAAGATCATGACCATAAGCACAAGGGTGAACACAAGGAGGAAGGGATGATGGATAAAATCAAGGACATGGTCACTGGTGATAAAGATGACGATAAGCACAAGAAAGATGACCATAAGCACAAAGATAAACACAAGGATGAAGGGACGCTAGATAAGATCAAAGACAAGCTCCACGGGGATAGTAGCCGTGATCGCGATAGCAGTCGTGATCGTGACCACCATCGCGATCGGGACCGTGATAGTGATCGTGAAAGTGATCGTGATAGTGATCGTGGTAGTGATGACGAGAAGAAGAAAAAGAAGAAGAAAGGAAAAAAGAAGAAAGATGATGGTAGCGGTAGTGATGATGATTAGATCATCATCATCCATTATCATCATCTCCATAACTCCACCACACCTCTCTTGTTTGCAAGTGGAGAGCGTGAATGAAATATATATATTGATATGGAAATAAGGTATTTCTTTTTTTCTTTTCTTAATTAATTAGTATTTGTTATCACTTGTGACAGCCATGCGAATACTAGTTAATTTATTTTTTAAACTATGTAAATGTAAATTTTAAAGATAAATAAAAATATTGCATTAGCATTATTCATGTATAAATAATTATAAAATCAATATAACAATTCTAGCTTGAATAAAATATTATGGTCGCACTAATAAAATAGTATCACGTCATTAAATTTTAAATATAATAAAATATTATTATACACTCTTCTATATTTAATATTTTCTTTAACTTAATTTAATTTTAATTAAATTACTTAAAATAATTAATTTTATAAATTATAAACAAACTTCTTTTCTTCTTTTACAAATTTTAATTATTATTTTTTCCATAAGTTAATATTTTTTATATGTAATGCTAATATTTTGATCAAACTCTAATGGATGTTGAATTGAAAAAAAATAAAAATCCTATGTCTAAAACAAAATTAAAGTTCATAGTTGGAAAATAGGATCAATTTCACAGACATCGGTTTGACTAATTTTGTGATTTCTTACAATCAGAGCATTTTGTGGATAGTTTCGTGCCCATGACTTTTGTGGACCTGCAAAAAGTAAAGAGTTGGTTTAAAATATAACGTAATTAAATGATAAAACTTAAAATAAAATAAAAGTAAAACAAAACAAGAGATTTCTGAAATAAAAATAAATTTAACCAATGGATTGAGAACTTAAGCCCTAGATACGACTTTAATTTTGATTTTAGAGATCAAGGAACAATTTCAAACCTTCAATTTTTTTATGGTAGTAAATTACTTACGGGAACAACTCAATAACTAATTTTGCCAAACGAACAACTTTAAGATTAATTCCAACAGTTTAATTCTTCAACAACTTGACAAACGAAAAGAATCTGACTCAAGTTAATGACATAAACTATGCAAACTGTTTAAACTACATCGTTAACTCCCTTAACATCATCCAATTGCACACCTAATCGTGTCACACCAATTTATGTCTTGATAAGTAAGACAACTATTACGGATTAAATTGTTTTATCAAAAATGTATTGCTCCATGCATCAAACAAAGGATCCTTCTTACTAATCAGAAGCTGGAAAACTAAGAATATGAAAATGAAAAATGAAGCAAAATTTCAAAGCTGTGAATTTAATATCGTGTCACCCTGCAAAGTGCCCTGCACATATATACCAAAGTTGTTGCACCAACTGAATGTAATAACCCTATAGTTTAGTGGTGTTTTACTAGGCGAGAAGGAAAAAAATAGAAAATTTAAATTGGGTTTGGATGGACAGTGTATTTATCAGTGATTAGTGTAAACACAAAGGTAACGGTGAGATTAGATACTGTAACTTAAGACAAAATGTAAATTAAATGCATCGCACCACACATCCATACACACCCTTAAAATATTCAAATTTAATTTTAAATATACTTGTGTGATTAGATGGTAGTATCTACCTAAACTACACTTCTTAACCCTTTGACAAGGCATATACACCTTGTACACACAAGTACTCGAACCTAGGTCTCTTAGGAAGAATTACATCCTCTTAACCACTAGAACCACTTATTGTGTTTAATTCTAGATAAAAAATTACTACCAATATATCTTGTTTTAAGGTATATAATCAATTCATAGGCTAACACTTGTATTGGTAAAACATGAAAAATAAATAAAAAAAGTTTATTACTTCAATTTGCATGGGAAATAAGACACAAATAAACCATCATATCAAAATCTTTACATATTATTAGAAATCTTATCACATGTATATTCGTGTGGAAATCATGTATTTAAAACATAGAGATGTGTTTAAAAATAGCATACAATATAAATAACGAAATGTATGATCTGAAACTAATAATAACACATGAAATATATACATAATAAAATTAAATTGTATAACCCGTTAAAATAAAACTTCGGATAGTAAATTTAAAGTTTTTCAATGTTATTGGCATTGTTCAAATCTCACCATATACATATTAATTATCTTTAAATTAAAAAACCTAAAGTGACCTCAAGTAATATAATTTATTTTAATTACGGAAAGTTATTTTTACAATTCTTTTAATCGAGTTGGTGTCCAATTGACTTGTGTCACTAACTCAATCAAAATTGTATTAGTAGTATAGATGATAACATAAATTTTATTATATATAGATTCAATATTCCATAAATCCAACTAATAATATGTGTGCTTAATTGAACCTCATGTAATAGCTTGATGGTCAAGGATGTTCACCGTTTCAGGTGTGACTTGAGTTTGAGTCGCGCTTATCGCATTTGTTGTTCGAGCTTAGCCCTGTTATTGTAACTCACCAAAAAAAAAATATGTGAGTTTAATTTAGATTAGGATTATTTTAAATACTTTTTACACATCCAATAATAACATGTCGCGTTATTTTTTTTTTTTCTTAAAGCTTCTACTTGAGCGAGCTCAGTAATTAATCCTCCACATTCTGTAGGCCATTAAGCAGGTGGATCTTAGTCACGAGTTTTAAAACTGTTTCATACCCAGAGTGAAGGTCGCCTTGACCACCAGTTAAAGAAATATAATACATTATGAAACATCAAATTAACTCTTACTATTAACTCAATAAAATTTTTATTAATAGTATAGATGATGTAATGCATTTTATTGGATGCCTAAAAATGTGTATATGGAAATGGAAGATTAACAGAGGTGTTGAATACGGATATTACAAGAAAAGTAAGAGGCAAGTTTAAATTACTACCAATGGTAGTGATCTGTCGAAGCTACCGGGCAGGGCTCTTGGTTTTGAGAGTCTTCTCTTCATCGTTACTGCCTTTGTTTCAATCTCTTCCCCCAATTTTCTGTTTCCACCATGGATCAGTATCTTGCTAATGCCTGCATACTGCAATGAATCTGCAATTTGCAGCGCTGTGACACCTTTATTAGTCCTTGCTTCCACATCCGCTCCTTTCTTTACCAACAATTCCACCCCTTCGGCATGGCCCGTTTCCACCGCGCAATGCAAAGCCGTGTATCCGTCTTTGTCTTTGGAATCGATATCGATGCCCTTATCAATCAGCATTCTAACAGCATCTGCTCTTCCTTTGAATGCGGCTCTATGTAAAGCCGTCCATCCATGTTGATCCATTCCGTTGATCGCCGCACCGTTTTTTATCAGCCTCTGGATCGTTCTCGCTTCACCTTTTCGAGCAGCTAAACATAAGCTGTCACCGAGCTTGAGTGCATCGAAAAGGCACGTGTGACCATGCTCAGCTGCAACATCATAGGCGGCTTTTCCTGCTCTGTTCAGGATATCTTTATACGCCCCCTTTTGTAGTAAAAGCTTCACCGTCTGCTCATCGCCTAGTCGTGCAGCGATATGTAATGGTGTATGGCCATTTCTTGTATTACGTACATCAGGTTTGGAACCATTAGCTAATAGTAGACGCACACAATCTTTTCTTCCTGCCTTGGCGGCAAGGTGTAAGGCAGTGTTACCGTCGTTTGTGAGGGAATCAATATTAGCCCCTTTGAGTAGAAGAAGTCTAAGAACCTCTACATGGCCACCAGCCGCAGCAAGGTGAACAGGACCCCAACGAGAGGACTCGAGTCGCTCTGTGCTAGCGTTATGTGCCAATAGAAGTTCAACAATCAATTCTTCACCACAGCTTGCAGCAGCCTCGAGCGGGGTAGAGTCTGACCGGCATCGTAACTCAACATCCGGATCAAATTCAAGCAGTAATTGGACAAGATCAGGTCTACTTTGAGTTATAGCAAGATGAAGCAATGTTTGTCCACGTGAATCAACTGAATCAGCTAGTTTCCAAGTGGGATCACTAAGCTCCAATACCTCTCTGATTCTTTCCATTGAACCATCCATCACAAGTTGAACCAAAACAGGTGAACCAACAAACATGATCTTGATACCACTATCAATAAACACCTGTTTCTTCTTTGTAGTGAACCAGTCATTCGGAACCACATCGAAGCTTGAAACCGAATCTTTGATCACCGCACCGGGAACCACAACACTATTCAGATGGAAAGAATCATCACTGTAAGGAAACGAGTCCGGAAGAAGTGAACCAGGAGGGAGATGATACACAATCTCCACAGTTAGTGTCCCAAGTGGCACTATGATTCCGGACTGAGGCTTGACAGTGTATCGGCCCTTGTTAACCGGCAGCATCCGGATCGCAACCGGCATGGTGTGCATAACATTGCGCAAAGTAAGCTCTGCATAGCATTTCTGCCCTGGCGCAATCCTAATAGCAACAAGGTTTGATGGTTCCAAACTAATAAGCCTATCCATATTTTTTTATTCTTGCAAACTAAGGTAGGGTTAAACTATTTCCACAAGTTAGCAGTGTTTTTCTTGGTGGGAAGTGAAGAACAAGGCTTTTGTCGTTCTACTTAAAGGAAAAAGAGGAGAAGAAAAACATATAATGTCCGACTGTAACGACAGATTGCCAACTGGTAGTGTTAAAAACAATGAAAGGCCAACTCACAGTTGTTTTAAGTTTATACAAGGGAGACTCGGGAATATTATGCACGAAATGAATATAATATAGAAAACACGAAAAAAAAAACCATGAATACAACATAAAAAATTATTTTAAAACAATAATGATAGGGAATAACTTTTGAATTTTAAAACAATGATCTTAAAATTTAATATTTTAATTACTAATAAAATTTTGTCACATCATTAAATTTTAAAGATATAAAATTATTATTATACATTAATCTATAGAGAAATTATTTTATGAATTTTTCTCACAATATTATTCATAGTTTTTTTTCAAATATTTAATTACTTAAAAAAATTTCATGTCATTGACACATAATTTTTATAATTTTTTTTACCCTAAACCGCAAATCAAAAAACCTTAAATCTAGAATTCCAAACCACGAACTCATAACCTCAAGCACTTAAGCCTTGAACCCAAACACTGAATTTCGAACTCATAACTTACAACCCCAAACTCTTGAACCTTAAATCTAAACCCTAAACTCCAAAACTTTAAACCTAAACCTTCAACACCAAATCTTGAACCTCGAGGCTCAGGGTTCAATGTTTAAGGTTTAAGATTTAAGGTTCAAATCCGAAGTTCTGGATTCTGGATTCAAGGTAAAATAATTAACATGAAAAAAATTGTACAAAAATTATTATTATTTTTTTAAATTGATTGCACAAAAATAAAAAATATTAATTTATGAAAAAAAGTAAACTAATTAAAATTTGTAAAAGAAGAAAAGGCACTTGTTTATAATTTTAAAAATTAATTATTTTAAGTAATTTAATTAAAGTTAAATTAAGTTGGAAAAGATATTAGATATAGATGAGTATATAACAATACTTTGTTATCTTTAAAATTTAATGACATGATACTATTTTATTAATGCCTAAAAATTATATATTTTAAAATTTTTAGGATCATCTTAATATAATTTATTCTCATAAAATAATTTTAATATATACAAATACTGAGTTTCGAAGGTAAGCTACTTAATCCCCACATAAATAGAAATGAAAAATGTTGGAATAGGGTGTCCAATGTAATCTTCATCTTCAGCTTCTTAATCCCCCACAAAAGTCCTGATCTCCTTTCTCAACCTGCCTATCACTTAGGCACCGCCATAGCTCGCAGCTTCAAATGCTAATACTCCAATTTCGACCATCTCCTTCATGCCTCTGCTGAATTTTCCAAAAACCAAGACTCTGCTACCATCTTTTTTATACTAAAATTTCTACATGAAAACACAGAACTGAAGAAGGAAAAAAAAAGAGCAGGCCAAAAGATAAGCATCTCCATTATTCTAAAACAAGCTAAAGAGTAACCATTGAAGCTAAACCAACAAATGAAACTTTAGGAAAGAAAAAAATTACATCATTGTAAAAATAATCATCACTAGATATCGTCAGGTAACAACTTTCATCTTAATTGATTACCATTTGCAGTGAACAACTCAATTAAGGTATCGAAGACTGATCCCATAAACATGAGCAGCAATACAATATTCAGTAAAGTAGATGTTGGGATCGACTCAAGTAAATAACGAATAAGTAAAATTAACGAAAGAAATTGTGAAATTGAACACATAAATTTAACGTGGAAAAATCTTTCCAAAGAGGATAAGAAGCCACGGGCAAAGATAATTTTACTATAATGGCAAAAAAAAACGAAGAGTACAAAAAATGAATATAAAAACTAAACCTCGAAACCTGAAAACAAAGAACCCGCAACACGTAAACACAAAATTCTCTAAAAGTGTTATGAGTTCTAATCTTTAATGGATGTATTTTCTAATATTGTAAAAGAGTTGTTAAATTCGTAGGTCAAATAATAATAAAATAATCTATACTGATCAGAGTTTGATTGAAACAAATAAATAGAGTTTAACTGGAAGATTATTTTTCAAATTTGACTAAAATATGAGGCATAATCAACAAATCTTCATATTAACTCGTGTTTCCACAATGTCATCTTTGCCAAAACGCATCATTGACCTATTTTGAACTATACAGGAAATTTGAATCGAATATATGCTTTGAAGTTGGAAGACTTCTAGCCTTTGACTTTTGCACTGCCAAATCAAAACTAACTTGGGTTGATTTTCACGAACACAATGCCCTAACTTTTCAAAACTTCCATTCAAAAGAGAACCTCTCTTCAACAAAACGATCATTCATTTTTCCCTTCAATGATCATGTTGTCTCCGCTCCAAACAAGTTGACTTCGACTCCGTAACAAACGAGGGACGTCCGATTTCACTAGTCATTGTAGAACCTTCTAGAATATAAAGATTGTCGGTCCTTTTACCTTTTAACAAAACGAGTGTCCCACGAGATAACTTAATGTCGCTAAACTCAATGTTAATCCTACAGCCTTTCGAGTCTAAAATACTCAAGGAGATGAGATTCTTTCGTAAATCAGGTACATACTTGATATCTGAGAGAGTCCTAATCTTCCCATCGTACATCCTAATTTTAACAATATCAATATTGATTACCTTACTGGATGAATCGTTTCTCATGCGCACAACTCCACCTTCAATCGAACTATATGTGGAGAACCATTCTCTATTGAGACACATGTGAAAAGAACATCCTGAATCTAGGATCCACTAAACGTAAGCTTAGAGCTATCGCTTGTTGACACTAACAAGAAATCATCACCGCTTTCGTTGGTCAAATTAGCTCTAGCTACATCTTCCTCATTGCTCTCAGCAGTCCTTTTATTTTACAATTTATAACAATTTTCTTTGATGTGACCTAACTTCTTACAATAGCGACACCTTTTGTTTCGCTTATTTGATAATACCAAAACGGAACCTTGCCTATCTGCTTTGTTATTCGAACCAAACTCATTGTCGAATTTTTCTTTATTTAACAAATGACCCTTCAAATCCTTAAATGAGAGATTATCTCTCCCATAAATCATGGTTTCCTTGAAAGACTTGTATGAAGGGGTAAAGAGCACAACAATAGCATAGCTTGATCCTCATCATCAATTTGAATCTTAATGTTATTTAAACCATTTAAAAAAGTAATGAATTGACTGATATGATCTCTAAGAAACTTACCTTCGTTCATGTGAAACGTAAATGGATGTTGTTTCAACACTAAACAGTTAGCTAGAGACTTAGTCGCATAAAGAGTTTCTAACTTTTTCCACAATGTGAATGAGGTCTTCTCCATTAATACCCCCTGCAATACCCTATTCGCGAGGCACAATTGAATTGCAGACAATGTCTTTTCATCAAGCTCTCTCATTCTAATTAATCTAGATTCTCGGACTTTTTTTTTGATAACGACATTTTTCAGGTCGGTTTGAACTAGAATTGACATCATCTGAACTTGTCACAGATTGAAATTTGTGACACCATCAAACTTCTCAATGTCAAACCTTGTTGTTGTCATCTCTTAACAGGATGATCTATGAAAATCGAACTAGCTTTGATACACCATTTGTTAGGAATCGACCCAATTAAGCAACGAACAAGTAAAAAGAGTATAAGAAATTGAGAAATTGAACACATAAATTTAATGTGAAAAACCCCTTCTAAAAATGATAAAAAACCACAAGTAAAGATAATTTTACTATAATGACAAAAGAACGAGGAGTACAAAAGATGAATATAAAAATTAAACTCCAAAACCCGAAAATAAAGAACCCTCAAAATGTAAACACAAAATTCTTCAAAAGTATTATGAGTTCTAATCTTTAATAGGTGTATTTTCTAAGATTGTAAAGAGTTTATTTATAGACTAAATTCATAGGTTAAATAATATATATTAATCAGAATTTGACTTAAACAAATAAAAAAAATTTAACTAGAAAATTATTTTTCAAATTTAACTAAGATATGAGTCATACTTAACAATAAAAATACGAGAAAAAACAAGTAAAAGAGTTGATACCTTGACTTGAAGCCTCAGGAACTTCACATAATCTACAATTCATCAAGCATGGCTCTATCAATATACACAAAGAAACATACGTGACTTAAATGGAGTAAGGTGCATTCTACATGGTTTTCTTCCCAAGACATAAATCTACCATTAAAGTCACCCATGTTTCAAAAAGATTGCTGCCAAGTTAAACAACAATAATGAACTGTAAAGTTATGACAAGATACATTCACTACAAGTAATGGATTATTAACCGTGGCCACGGTGACAAACACACAATACGGATATGATATGATATAGATATAACGACACAATAATTTTTAAAAAATAGAATATAAATACGACGAGATATGACAATAAAAATTATTTTTAATATTTTTATATATTTCTTTTATGTTAAATATTTCATGTGAATAAAAATATTAATATTTTTCATTAATATATAATTAATTTTTTATATTAAGCTTTTCAAATAAACTTTTACTTTTTAATATTTATTTTATTTTTTATTTTTTTGGGAGTAACACATAATACAAACTTATTATCTAAAAAATAAAAGACCAATAAAGGCCCAGGAAGGACACAAACGATCAAAAACAAAACAAAACAACAATTAAAGAAACAAAACAGTAATTAAAGAAATTGAACAAAATTGCCAGGTGTATAGCACCGCAACTAATGCCCGATTAGATGCAAACATAACACTCGTTCCAACACAGATACCTCATACTTTACTCAGACGATTCCTATCCACAAAACGTGCTTCCTTTCCCCAAAAAAAATTTGATCAGTTGAAGCAAACTCCATTATCGATCCTTTCCATCTTTTCATCTTCAATCAGGTTCCTTTACTCTATCTTCAACAAGCATACGCATCGAAAAAAATGTCTGCTTCTGCTTTTGCTCTCAACTTCCGACGCCTCTATCTATCGTTATCATGTCGAGACCATATCCGTTTTTAGACACCCGTGTTGAGACCATGTCATATTTTTTTTGGATGTATTATGACATGTTTCGTACATATCCGGACGTATTCGATGAATATTCATGTCGAACACACGTACGATATGAGGAGGGAACAGTCGTGTCCGTGTTTCAGACAATAGAGTTAGCTTGGAAATGCGCAAGTCGTTTCATAAGTAACTTTATGACTCCGTAAACAAAAAGGAATTGACCTTGTTAACACCTGGAACAAGTTCCTGCAATGCCTTGATTCTTTCAGCAATTGTCTCCTTACCAAGGGAGAAAATTGAAGGGTTCAGTTCAGCGTGGTTAGTCACAGTTGCAACCATTTTTTGAGCAGGTTCACTTCACTTTCATGGCATAAGAAGTAGGCAATCAAATGCCAACTTCACCAGCTAAAAGAGAACATAATGCTGACCCTCTTGCTTGGAGATTGGCAAATCACATGTCTAGCCATGTCAGAACTATTTCCCCTCATCACTAAAAGAGACCTGCAGAACAACAGTAAAATACAGTACGGACAAATCAAATGTATAAAGTCTGAATATACCCTTCTTTCGATGAAACTTGGAGTTGCCCTCTATAGTTTAAGCAAATGTTGAAAGGATATTCTTCTTGAGCGTCAATGCAGGAAAAAAAAATTAATAAAATGATAAAGCACACATATTTTAGAAGCCTCAACAATAAAGTGTCATTGAACCCCATGTATTAGTAAGATAGTTAAGAGTATTTTTTGATTTCAGATGTGACTTCAATTTGAGTTATACTAATCGTTATTTGTAATCAAAAAATAAAATGTCACTAAAAGTAATTTTTGTTGTAGTGTATCTAAGTTATATTATTATATAATTAGTTGTTTTTAATGTGTAATTTGATGTAATTTATATTGTTTTAAATAAATTTTATGAATTTATTACCTTTAATAAGGTAATTAATATATTATCTTAATAAAAATTTGTTAGTCGCTTTTTTTCAATGTTATAGTTATTCAATAAATTTGTTAAGTTTAAATCAAATGAATTAAAGTAAAATCAAGAAATGAAAAAGAAATACATAGATAGTCACTCAATTATTTTTTTATTTTAAGTATACAAAATAAAAAATTTGCAGCTTAAGTATCCATGTTACATAGTTCGGTCATTTTGTTCACGAACGATGAGCTGATATGGTAGTTAAAAAAATCGGTATAATAACTAATTTAACCCTTAACTTTTACATATTATATTATTTTAGTCATAACTTAAAAATTAATCCTCAAAGTTCATTTGTTGTTAACAACGATTAATCATAGCTAATAAATTATAACATTTGTTGTTAACAATGATTTATATTTGGAATTGTATTAAGTATATGATTTGAAGATTTATAACACTTTAATATCTTGTAGTAATGGCTCGTTTGCCTTTAATAGTATAAACTGAAAGGCGTAGAAGAATTGGTCTTGCTGTGACAGTATGGCTGCAAATGTGCACAGTAGCAAGTTGGTTCTTAGTTTCATTGGCTACCGTCCATAGCCTACATACTTATCAACCAAGGATTAGATCATATATTTTAGATTTTTATGCAAAGCGAGATTATGTGAAAAGACTTGTATATACTAGTGATGAGACTTGTATTGAACAAGTTAGGATGAATAGAATTACTTTTTTTAAACTATGTGAGATGTTACAAACTTTTGGAGAATTGAAGTCGTCAAGGAACATGCTTGTTGATGAGCAAGTGACAATGTTTTTACATATTATTTCTCATCACCTTAAAAATCGAGTTATCAAGCATCACTTTAATAGGTTTGGGGAAATCGTTAGCAGATCATTTCACAATGTTTTAAATGCTGTCATACGCTTACAAGATGTGCTATTTAAAAAGGCAGAGCCAATTATGTCTAATTCTACAGACCCAAGGTGGAAATGGTTCAAGGTATTGGAGTGAGTTTCGTTTATAGCTCGTACATCATTTAGTTGATTTAGATTTAAATATAGTATCCTAACTTGAGTTTTTATACATTTGGTGTAAAATTGCTTAGGTGCTTTAGATGGAACCCACATCAAAATTAGGGTTCCAACAGTTGATAAACCTAGATATCGAACGCGAAAAGGTGACATAGCAACAAATATGTTAGGTGTTTGTACACCTGATATGCATTTTGTTTATGTTCTTCCCAGTTGGGAAGGTTCTGTTGCTGATGTACAGGTTCTTCGAGATGTCATTAGTAGGAGACATGGACTGAAGGTTCCTCATGGTAAAGTGCAGAATTATAGGAATTTGAATTAATTTTTAAGATCATACTTTTTTGGAAAAATTAACCATGATAATTAGTTTTTTTTCTTTTTTTATAGGTTGTTATTATATAGTTGATGCTGGTTACACAAACTGTGAAGGATTTCTTGCGCCTTTTAGAGGACAAAGACATCATTTGAATGAGTGGCGTCAGGGTTACCAACCAAGTACTCCAGAAGAATTTTTCAATATGAAACATGCTTCAACACGCAATGTTATTGAAAGATGCTTTGAGTTATTAAAACTTAGATGGGGAATGCTTAGGAGTCCATCATTCTATCCTGTGAGAGTGCACAATAGAATCATTATTGCATGTTGTTTGCTCCATAATTTTATTTGAACCTATATGAGTCTTGATCCTATTGAAGCGGAGTTGGAAGAGCAATTATCTAGTAATTTGATAGATGAGGATGAATCGAATATCGTAAATATTCATCCATCGGATGCATGGGCTACTTGGAGGATGGAACTAGCTAATCAAATGTTCTATGAATGGCAAACATCTAGAAATTAGTTAGGTTTATTAAAACATAGTAGAAGGTTAATTTCTTTATTTTATTTAATGTATCTAGTTTATGAAACTTTGGTAGTGTTTGAATTGTCTTTATGTATTGTACTAGACTTGTTGGATTACAAATTTAATCTATTTTCTTTTGATTCGTCATGTGTTATAATTTTATAAAGTGTTGACCTTCTCATTCATGATATGGAGCCTAATTTTAATTTGTGTTTTTCTCTTAACATAGTTATGTCAGACTTTTCACAATCAACTGCTCTTCTCAAAATTCTCGAGGAACTAAAAGGAAATGGGTTCCAGAAGAAGATGCTGCGTTGGTTGCTTGTATGGTTGACTTGCACAATGTTGAAACCTTTAACGCAGATACGGGGTTCAAGGTCGGTTATTTAAATGAGCTAGAAAAGATGTTAGAAAAAGTTTTACCTCATGCAATGTTGAAGGCTAAACCTAATCTTGAATCGAGGATTAGGACATTGAAAAGGGATTGGGCAATCGTTTATGACATGCTCAGTGGAAAAGACAATAGCGGCTTTGGTTGGGATGAGCATAGACAGCTTGTTGTTGCCGAAGATGCTATGTGGAACTCGTATATAAGTGTAAGAATTATTTCATGTCTTTATTATCTTGTTTTGACATAACTTATATCTAATATGAATTTCTCTTTTTTTATAGAGTCATAAAAAAGCCGGTCAATTCAAACATCGCAGTTTCCCTTATTATGACCAACTTACTACCATCTACGCAAAAGATCGTGCCACTGGGAAAGATGCTCAAACAGCCGCTGATATTATTGAAGAAATAGATGCTGAGGATGTAGCTACTGCAAACACTCATGAAGAAAGACAATTACCATGAATGCGAAGCTGATGTTTCTTTAGATGAGATGGATCTCTCAAGTACACAACCGCAACAATCTAGAAATGAAGATGATTCCACGTTTTCAAAGAAGAAAAAACGATTTCTAATGCAAGTGAACAAATTTCTTCTACTTCATTTATTGAGGCTGCCACGTTATTAGGGAAAAATATACAGACTGTTGGCCTTGAAATAAGTAGAAGCATTGCCTCCGAAGTGCTAATACAACAAAAGTCAGAAATGATCATTCAAGAAAGTGCTCAAAAATTATATCTGGCCTTATGCGAAGTAGAAGGATTAACTGAGGATGAACGATATTGTGCGTTGAGCAAAATCCCAGACAATCCAACGCAAATGATCATTTTCTTTAGTTTACCTTCTTCTGTACAATTGGAATGGGTGAGAAGATTTCTTTCTAACCATTAAAAATCATAGTTGTGTTGGTGTTGTTTTGTTAACTTTTTGTAGATGTAATATTTGGATTGTAAGATACCATTAATAGAATGTCGCAGACTGTTGTAACTTTTTGATGTTATAAAATTTAACATATAGATTATGACGTGTAGATTATATTTGAATGTAAAATATAATTATCAATCTATTTATATTTCTAATCTTTTATTTTTTAGTTTAGAAGATAATTAAATTATTTATTTTGTTAATGATATTTAAGCACATTATATATGCATCATAGTTTAAAACTAAAAAAATAGGTTATATATTATTTTTTCTAATATTATATATTATAATTTTTACTAATTCATATTTTAATAATAATTATATTAAAAAAATTATTAAATTATATATTCTTTTATTAAATTGTATTTAATGATAATTATGTTAAAATATAATTAAATTAATTATTATTTTTATTAAATTATATTTAATAATAATCTTATTAAAATTTACAACCTGTTTGGTTCAATGTAATAGCTATGCCATTACAATACAATTCTGTGGGCCCATCACAAATCATTGTTTGGTTAAGTGGAATGCCCTATTACTGGTGTTGCTGTTTAGCTCTCTACTCCCACTAATCACTGAATAGAAGCTGAATACCAGTCTTTGCTTCAACATTTTAATTGCCCATTCAGAGCACGATAGGAATGCTAAAAGACTGCTTTTTCATTTTTGCCCTTATTTTTTTGTCGTCGTTCTTTCTGCACTTTCAACTACAGTCTCCACATTCATTCCCTTCTCCGTTTCCAAAGCCCTAAAACACCATTGCCCTTCACCAACTTCTTCAATCTTTTTCTTGTGGGAATCGATATCGTAGAAAGTTCTCAATTAGGGGCAAAATCTTCAGCAAGGAAAAAAAATCCATACTCAATTGAAGAACACAAGATCATAGAATTGCTAATCGATCTCTCAATACTGATTCAGATTTCCTGAACTGAAAGCAAGTAATTTTCAAAGGAGCTTGTTCAACACAGGTAACCTTAAAACTGATGATTGTTTTGATTTTTGCTTATGCAAATTAGTATGTCGAATCACGAATTTATTTCCCTATTTTGGGATCAAGATTTTCCTCATTACTTACTTGTTTTTGAAGTTTAAATCTTCAGTGAGTTCTCTTCTCCTTGTGCTTAGCTTACGAAATGTCTTTACTACTAGTTTTTTTTTTCCTTTTATGTCTTTTGTTCTCTTTGTTGTGTTGGGGAAGTGGGTTCCATAGCTGAGACATTATGCTCCAATGGCGTCGATTGTTCTTGTGAGGACCAAACTAGGTGATGGATTCTCTCCTTCGTGATGTATTGCTTCTGCAATTGGTCATGTCTTTACCTATCAATCCAGGTTCAAAATGCTCTGAATAATTGAGCCATGTATGATGAAAATAAACTAGAACTCACTAATATGAAATTCTTTCTCTTGTTTCTCTTTCCACTTCTTACATGCATAAAAGTTGCTTTTTCTTCTCTTTATAACTATATATTTTTTCTTGAAAAGTCATCATTGTATTCTCATGTATGTTCATGATTAATTCGACAAATTTTTTTCACCTATATCCAACATGAACAGCATAAACAAAGAGCACAAAAGAAACGAGTCCACATAAATACATACTTCAATTGCATTTGATTTTCTAGCTACAAGCTCTATTTGATTATCTATCATCATGCAAAGATAAGCATGCTTTTGTTCGGTTAATAAATTTATATTGGATATAAATTTAAGAGATAACAGACAGTTCCACATGAATTATCCTGGGGCGTGTACTATTTTTACAGAACAGGTACCTCTTCGTTCTCTGCTTGTTTACGGAACCGTGCATTAGTTTTTTCACTACATAGAACATAATCTGTACAAGTTATCACTGGATAGGGTAAGTTGCTACAATTATGAAAGCTTTATAGAAAACAAATAAAGAGAAACTTTTTTTCGAAAACATGTACAGGTAGACTGTAGTGGGGAATGGACTGGTTCCAACTTTTTAAAGTTTAGTCCATCGTTTCACAAATTTAGTGTTATCTAATGAGCAAGGTATAGAGTTCATTTTAAGTGCTTGTTGTCCTTCTGAAGCAAGGAGTTTGCAATAGTTTGATCAGTGTGAACTCCACTTGTGTATTATCTTCAAGAACTCAAGGGTGTTTGGATTTTGTAAATTGATTGAATATTGTAATGATTTGATGTGAATGAAAATTGCTTCTTTCTAAACATATTGATAATCTGCCTTGCTCGTCCACCCATTTTGATATCATCCATAAATAACAACCAAACAATTCTGCAAGGTTTCATGCTCTTCAAATAACTCTTACCACTTAACATATTGAAGGAACAACCACCTTTATGCATACAAAACGAAACACCAACTTTGAAGAATTCTTCTGTTAGCTGATAATCACAAGCCATAACCATAATATACATTTCAATTTATGTAGCAACAACGAAAGACAAGGTTTCTTAACTGGTATAATCTAACAATGAAACTAAAATCATAGTTCCTTTGCTGATTCCTACACCTAAACAGAGTCATTTGTTCAGGATAAAAAAAATTCCCATGTCATCTACAAAAATTGTCAAGATATGTTCTTGATAGCAGAGCAAAGCAATCAAAGGGGGGGGGGGGGGGGGGGGAAGCACTTACACGTTACACCTAATATCAAACAAATAATGTTCTTATGCGTAAATGAAAATTACAATGAGAAAACTAGGATTTGGAGCAAAGTTCATAAAAGAAAAAAACAACGAAGCTACATTTAGTCCTGAAATAGAAGCAAAAGCTACAGCAGATCAGGATGCATTATTGCTATCACTCAATAATAATAATTATGTTAAAATATGATTAATTTTTTTAAATTGTATTTAATAATAATTATGTTAAAATATGATTAATTTTTTTTTATTTTTATTAAATTATATTTAATAACAAAAACAATAGTAATTTATCTAATTTTTTTTGTTAAGGATACTTTGGTCATTTAAGTCTTTTTCATTATGCTATTACAACATCTATTCCATTTAACCAAACACAAGAATATTATTACAGCTCTATTCAATTCTATTGAACCAAATAATTGAATTACTGATTATAGCTCTATTCCATTACAATTTTATCCCATTACAGCCTTATTCCATTCATCCTAACCAAACGTAGCCATAGTGTATTATTTTAAAATGTAGTAAATAAAATATTTTAAATATCATAGTGTATTATTTTAAAATGTAGTAAATAAATATTTTAAATATTTTAATATAATTAATATAAAAATAATTATATTAATAATGTCATTAAATTATATATTATTTTTATTAAATTATATTTAATAATAATTTTATTAAAATTTAATAACAATAATTATTTATCTAAAAAAATTCATGCTAGGGATACTTTGATCATTTTAACTTTTTTCCTTGTGTTATTACAAATCTACTCTATTCAACCAAACACAATAATACTATTATAATTTTATTCCATTACATTCAACAAAACAATTGAATTACTGATTACGACTCTATTTCATTACAGTTTTATTCCGTACAATTCCATTCCATTACAGTCTTATTCCATTCCATTGTATTAAACGTGTCGTAAATGTTTAACCTCATTTTTTTACTCCTTAAAAAGACTTATAAAGTATATTTATAATCTTTTCTAATCTAACCTACAAAAGACAAACATGCCCTCACTTAAAATCTGACTTCAACTTTGATGGACTGAAAAATACCCTTTAGAGATTTTCCTCATAAGAGGTCAGTGTTGCGACACCCACACCATATTGTCGCGACATCGTCGTTAACCTATTACATTGAGCTCATCAGATCCTTTAGTGTCGCGACATAGTTCTCAGACAACTCAACTTCTTTATTTATAAGAACTATAATCGATGTTGCGATATCACCAAATTAGTGTTACGATCATAGAGACTGGTGTCACGACATTAGAGGCAGCCCACTTGATCATGCAATTTTTTTGAAATTTAACTCCTTAATTGATGGCAAAGGCATTTGTGACACAGCCTTGACTCTAATTTAGGCTCCTCTCCTCATTCCCGCATTTAAATGGAGTAATTCGGATTAAATTGTCAATATAAATATTATTGAAGCAAATCATTGAAGATTACGGGATAAGTTAAGGCATATTAGATTAAGCAAAATTTTCTCTCTGGCTTTTATTTTAATTTTAATTATTCACTGCTTTTTGTTTAAATCAAAGATTGATGCCATATATGAAGAAGGAGATACTTTGAACGTTAAACCTGTGTAATACTTTTGATTTAAGGTTATAAATCACCCCTTTTATTATAAAAAAATTTGATTTTAGTCTCTATTTTTTTTAAATCTCCCGTCATTTTTACTTTGTTTGTTATATTTAAGAAATAAATTTATTATCAATCTTAGTTGATACGATTTTATTCACCATTATCTATTAAATTTATAATTTTTAATAAGATTTTTTTTAGGTCTCAACAATCTTATAATATTTTTATAGTGTTATTAATTAGTTAAAATAGTTAATATAATTGATTTTTTTATTAAAATTTTATGTGGTTATAAATAATTTGAATAGCTAAGAGTTTTAAATACTGACATATAGTTTCTTATTTCTTTTGAGTTTGTGTTGCTTTTCCTTTTACATAAAAAAAATGGTCAAATCTCAATTTTGGCCCCTATATTATATTAGGACTTGAAATTTAATTTACTTTAATTTTTTTATATATAATTCGGTTCTTTTGCTAGTATAATGTCATTAATTGATCTAACAAAAAATTTATTTTATCATGATAGTATGAAAGGATCTACAGAACAAAAATCATAATCAAGATTTTCACTTTTTTTTTTTTTGCATTTTTCATGTCCATTTTACGGTCCAATTCGAAATTCGTGAATGTTCC
The DNA here is from genome assembly GCA_005610355.1 of Gossypioides kirkii. Lineage (NCBI taxonomy): Eukaryota > Viridiplantae > Streptophyta > Magnoliopsida > Malvales > Malvaceae > Gossypioides > Gossypioides kirkii. Next base: position 38,835,630 of record CP032253.1, on the reverse strand, counting down.
TTCCAACAATATTGACTGTAAAGCTTGAATATGAATTTTTCCTTAAAAATGTAACGTGTCTTACCACTGCACCCGACATTTGTTAGTTTTTCACCATTATTTTTAATGTAACATTTTTTTAATTTTAAAAGGTAGCACCAATAAATTCAATAAAAGAATTTTAAAATCATAACAATTAAATCTAAATTATAAATTTAAAAAACAAAAAACTACATTTCTAAAATAAAAATAAAAACTAAATTCTAAATATAAAAAACTTGGGCATATTTTAACTTTTAAAACGTTTAAGTTTATAATTAGATATATACAAATAACCAAGAATAAATAGTATTAAAAGAAGAGAGAAAACCTAAAATCAGAAACAAGGAGATAAAAACAATTGAGATGTAGGCACGTGAGAGCAACAGGTGTTTGCATGGCCAACCCAACGTGTCAGCCATGGGAGAATCAACATTTCGGTTCTTTTGCCTTCTCATTTCCTTTGACATCCAATATTCAAAAGCCATAGCCTTTTAATTTCTTTTTGATGATCAAAGCAAAACAGCAAGATAATTAAGAAGTTGAAGAAGATAATGATGGAGAGGAAGCATCTTTCTTCTATTGCCAACCATGTTCTTCAACAAAGTGCAGAGTAAGATATATACTTTTTTCTTAAATAATAAGTGATATGGGATCTCTTTGGGGATTAGAAAATCAATGAGAAAACATGAAATTAAGATCAAACAAGATTAAATTTCAAAGCTTATAGGCATATGTATATATCTTTCGAAAGTTGGTTTTCATATTTTTTTTTCTTGTTGTACGTATCTGAGTGTTATCAAATTTGTTTCATATTTAAATATTCATAGAGAGATGGATGATCATACAGTTGAAAAGCATTTATCCCTGTCAGATGTTTGATAATATTGCTAGTCAATTATTATGGGTGTTTTGCATATTTAATTGAATAATACTCGATACATGTTACATATATAGCATATTAAAGAGCTTTAAATATGCTAATTTTGCACAGGGAACTTGGTTCTTCAGTGGATCATTTGGTAAAAGAATTTGAAGCTAAATGGAAACCTGAAGTAGGCGATTATTCGAAGAAATTAGTGGAATTTTGCGGCTCAAAGGCCCTCATTAAATTTTGTCAAAATATAAAAGAAAAGATAAGCGATGGATCATATAGCCGCTTCACATATGATATGATGCTTGCCTGGGACAACCCAGAGCTGTAGACGAAGAGTTTTCAACTGTGAGCATATATTAACTTCTCTCAATCATAGTCAAAGCTTGGAATTTACTTCAATTCTGAATTGCAATCTTTGGCTGAATAGTCACATTTTAGATGAAATATTTAGTTAAATTATAGTTTTCATTTTCCTTGTAATATTTGCCTTAAAAGTTTGTCAGAATTTATGTGTTGATGACCTTCTCCACATACATTGTTACTGATTCTATCATGTGAGTTAGGAGGAGAGCATTTGGAAGGAGAAAGAAGATAGAAAAATACAAGTAAAAGAGCCATCCGACCAGGATGATATCTCTCTTTTCTATTCAGACCAGATGCCACTCCTTGTAAAAAATTTTTCAGATTTTATCCAAGACATGCATTTTATTCTGGAAAGAATGGATTGAAGAAATTGTTGATTGTACTATATATAAATATATTTATGTTTATCAGAGTGTGACCATTGATTTGTGCACTTTCTTGATAGGTTAATCATGAACCAAGTGTTGAAGAAGATTCTTTTCTGTGGTTGAGTTCATTAGTTCCATTAGCTGCTGATATCGTTAACCGAAGATTCACATTCGAAACTCTTACTGCACCTACCGGGAACCGGCTCTTTTTCCCTGCATATGATCGATTCCTAAAAGAATTGACAAGTATGCATTCGAAACTCTACTTGAAAGAGAGAGTAATTCAATAGCTAGTATTAATGAGTGAAAAAACTTAAAAACTCGTGTTAGATAGCTCCGGTATTGGCAGAATCTAGTTAATATCTAACACAAGCTGTTTCCCATCTAACCATGTTTTCATACCTAAATTCTTTTTTCTCTCTTTATGTAAACAAAATTGAAAGTTAATTGCTTACATGTAAATGTCATAGGTGGAACTTTGGGTCGTCGATTTGCCTCCATGTACTTTTGATTTTATCTCATCTGCATAAACATCGATGATTATATAGTAATAAACTGGTGCTATCGGTGAGACTAGGACAAACTGACTATCACAACTCTGTTAAATATTAGAACAAAATACTGGCAGTGGTAGAATCCAACTCTTGGAACTTTATTTTGTTTTAACTGCAATATTGTAAAGTGTTTAATATCCCTCGTCCGAAAATAATTGGTCAACAGTTGCATGAAGCATTTACAGAAACAAGCAAAACCGAAGGGTATAGAGTTGGCTGATGATGAATTTATATTGCATGTTGAGGGAACAGCTAGCTCACAAAGAGTGGTGCGCCATATCGGAGGCTCAAGTTGGCCCGGTTAGTTTTTTATTTCTTTTTCCCTTAGTAAAATTGTGCAGGCAATCAAATAAATACCTTATCTTACGATCATTTAAGTGATTGCTGCTTTGGAATTACTCACCGTGGAGGGTACTTTTCTAGGTAGGCTTACACTGACTAATTACGCACTCTACTTCGAGGCTTCTGGGGTGATAATTTATGAAGATGCACTTAAGATTGATCTTTCGAGGAAAATTGATCACAGTGTTAAACCAGTTGCAACAGGTCCATGGGGTGCTCCACTTTTCGACAAAGCTATAATCTACGAGTCCCCGAGCTGTAAGTATATACGTGCTTTCAATGTTTTTCATTTCCAATTTTTTGTGCTCTAGTAAAAGATCTACCAGAGTTATTGGATATTTTTAGCTGTTTGTTAATTGGAATGATTGCCGATGATGACTTTTAAAGCTTTGTCTAGCTAAATGGTACTGAGATTTCAAAGTAATGTTTTACCTTTTACAGACAAATGAGAAAAGCTTGTTATTTCTGAGTTTAGCTTCCAAATTTTCCTAGACAGGAAGGAGTTCTGCTGGAATTTCCTGAGATAACAAGCTCCACAAGGCGTGACCATTGGCTAGCACTCACAAAGGAGATTCTGCTAATGCACAACTTTTTATCGGATTTTAAGGTGGAATGTCCAATACAGGCATGGGAGATGCATTCAAGGACCATTTTGAGCATGATAAGGCTCCATGCAGCAAGAGAAATGCTAAGAATTTCTCCCCCAAATCCCACAGAATTCTTGATTTTCTCTTTGTATGAAGAATTACCCAAGGGGGACTATGTACTTGAACAACTTGCTCAGAGCCTAAAGAGGGTAAATAGTGGGCAACCATGTAGTGCAAGCTCGATATTGAGGAAATTGAACCTTCCAGAGCCTAACGTTTCGAGTTTGGAAGCGAAAATAGTGAGTGAATGAGTGAAACTATTGCAGTTGGCAAGGATGATGATAATAAGACCTCACTCGAGACTGCCATTAATCAAGCGCGAAAGGAAGGAAAAGGAGTTGCCAAAGCTAGAGCCGTGATGGAGGGGCTGAAAGAGGAAGGGATCAGTGAAAATGTTACCATTCTTACGGTAATTACTCACTCTGTCCATTCTAATGCCTGTCATTTAGTTTGCAGAGTAAGCAATACATGCTCTTTCTGAATCATTGGTAGAGGGTGCACATCATATCATGACCGGAATTCTGTAGTTTCGATTTAAGAAAACTAGTGCTCAAACAAATCGTCTCTCACTAAGGCAATGAAACTTTTCATAGAGATGTAAGAACTTAAAAGTGGCACTTTCTTTTTTTCTTTTTTGGCATATGTAGGAGCTACTGAAGCCACTAAGAAGTGTATTCCCTTGGTTTCGTGAAATCCTTTCATGGGAAAGACCGGCAACTACTCTTTTGGTATTTGCTGCAATTACACTAATCGTATACAAGTAAGTTGTTTCCGATCTGCTGTCTTTTTCTTTTCTGATGCAAATTCAAGTCAGAAGGATAGTAAAGCAACTAGGAATCATGTTGTAGGGAATGGATTGGCAAGGCGTTATCCGCAGGCTTGCTTCTGGTGGTAGCAAATATGATACGAGCTAGACAAGAAAGGCTTAAGGACAAACAAAAGGAAATAGTTGTGTGCACAGGTTCCGACCATACTCCGAGTACGAGAGAGAACATAGTTTCAGTACAATATGGATTTTTGACGTTTCGTGATATAATAAAGGAATCGAATGTAACAATATTGAAATTGCATTCAGTTCTGGTTTCAAGGGCACACAAGGTATCCTGCAACTACATATTATTTCAGTTTAGAAATTTTAAGATTAAGCAAACTTAAATATATTTTTCAGCAAGATTTATGGAAAAAGTTGAGATAATATACTATCCTTTATAATCTCATACTCCATTGAATTTAACACACTTGTATCGGCTTTCAGCATGCAAACACGGTGATGCTCGCAATGATCGGATTGGCAATAATGTTTGCAGTTATTCCTTTCAAGTATCTCATAATTGCTATTGTGTTTCATTCCATGATCACAACATCACCACTAGCAAAGTATATGGTAAACAACCAAGGAGGAGATCGTGATCGACGATTGAAAGAGTGGTGGGAATCGATCCCGCCTACCCCTATTCGGGTTGTTAACGAAGTCCCTGTCAGTCCGAAATAGTAGTGCATTTTTTGTGTAAATGCTCAGAATCTGGTCTATCTGTCTATCTGGTTTACACTTGTTTGCCAAAACTATAGCTGAATGTTTGTTTGAAATATACATATTCATCACAGGTTAGATTTTTGTTCTACCATGATGAGCACTTCGCATGGTACATGTATGTATATTTATAAGAGAATAAATAATAAATAAATTGAATGAAAAAAGGGTCCGGTCCAGTAGAGTAGATTGAAATCGACCCTCAATCAAGAACCATTAATTTCTGATACCCTTCACATGAATAGCAGCTTCCATGACTGTCTCAGGGTTTAAATCCCCGTCTTCAACTAATAATATATTTATCGATTTCTTGGAATACTCATCAACTACTGTCGCCCCCTTTCGAGCTTCAATTTGTGGTACAGTCACGGAATCTCTCAGATTCCAAAAGATAATTTGTGGGACTACATCTCCATACTCTTTCTCAGTGAACTTCCTCACTATAACTTGATATTCAGTCTCCCATGGCGATACTGAAGCTTCATCGATATCCAAGTCAGTAAAACCAAACAACCTTTCAATCATCTCATCTGGTTTCAATTTGGCCTCAACAGCAATCCCCAAAATAGGATCAAACAACTTTTGGAAATCGATGCTCGCGCTCCAGTCCATGGATCGTACATATCTACTTCTCTCTTTCAGATTTGCACCTTGCACTAATCGAAGCTGAGGGTTTTGGCTGAAAGTAATTAGCTCCCCTTAACATGGCTCCACGCTTAGTATATTTATCTAATTCAGACGTTTTGTCCTCACTTTTTTTTTACACAAAACTTGTATATGTTTTTCATTTTTTTTTTTTTGTGATTAGGCTTACATTTATCAAATAATTCATGCAAAGTTTTCGTTAATTTTTGCATCATTTCATAAGGTACAAATACAAGCAAATTCATCTTATCAATATCATTCAAATATTTATTGTAGAAGTCCAATTTATCCGGCACAAATTAAATAAAATTAAATAAATAAAAATTTTACCAAAACTCATTTTATTTATAATACTAATATGCAATTACAAGCTCAAATAAAACCTAACACCCAATTACAAAGAGCCCATGCAGCCTACTAACTTAAGAATTCTCAGCAACTTGAAATCCTAAAACATATCAAGCGTCGCTGCCACATCAGCACCCTCCACGTCAGCGCCACGTGACCCTTCGATTTTTGGTTTCTTGACTGTCGATCCTTCAACCTTTGACCTTTGGACTTTGGACTTTTGACTTCTCGGCTTCCAAGGTCCCTTCTGCTATCATTTCACCGAAATGGCAAGGGCGCGGCTCCCGACGACATTGTTGACTGTAAAAGATCATCATTATGGTGATACCTGCAAAAAAGAGAGAGAAAAACAAAAGCAGAAACAGATACGAAGCAAAAAACAATAAAGAACAACAATCGATGTATTTTTCGGCTATAAAAGCCATTGTCATTGCTTTGTAATTTTTTGAGACACACACGAAATATAACAAAAAAAATCTGCAATTGATATCAAAAAACACATTTGCAATATCACAATACAATTCCCAGTTCGTTCAAGGTATAGATATATATATATATATATAAATCAAACAAAACAGAAAGGGGATCGAGGGTTTCATACCTGGTTTTCACCATGGTTGCGCGACTGCGGCATGCTCCGGTAGTGCGCAAGGTCGCGATCGTCGTAAAAAACTTTCAAGCACACATATATTCATAAAAACGGATTTCGTTAACTCAAAAAAAAAAGAAGAAAATAATAACCAAAAAATAAAAGAAAAACAGATTTAAAAGGAAAATATAAAAAATCATCAAAACTTTTTTTTTCCTTTAAAATCTGGAAATATCTTTTATAAAAACCTAGGTTTATATTTTTTTTTTTAAAAAAAAGAGAGAGAGAAAGAAAGAAACAATAATACAAAATCCTCAAAATCTCTCCCTTCTTTTGAAAGGCTAACTTGGATTCGGGTTCGTTTTTAAAATGAAAAAAACAAAAACAAAAAAAGTAAGTAAGGAAAATCAAAAGGTAGATAAAAAAATGAAGATCGAAGTTTTTCAAAGCTTTTCTAAAATTTTTTTGCACGATTTTGTTAAAACTAGTCTAGATCTATTTTCAAAATGTAAAAAAAAGAGTCGAAATTTTTCTTTTTATTTTTTTGGCCACCGTGTACGACGGTTGCCGTCATCGATGACCGGTGGTCGGAGCGGGTTGCGACAAAATCCTAGGATCTGACATAGGGTTCTTGAGAGAATTTCAGAGGAAAAAGAAAAAATGAAATCTATTTTTTTTTTAAAGAATGAAGTATGAAATGAAATTTTGTGAAAAAAGTTAGTTATATGGTTACTTGGCACGACATCGTTTAGGACCTAATTAGGTGGCCCTAAAACGGTGCCATTTTAAAAGTTAGAAATCGGACACTCGACCCGTCCATGGAGGATCCGAGTGTTTCCAAAAAATGAAAAATTTTGCTTCGCAATCCTCCTTTTTCTTTTATGTTTGGATTTCAGTCCTTTGAACTTCAATCAGGCCTACACAACAACGTTTCCTAACTTAATATGGTAGCTTTGAAACGCTACCATTTTGAAAGCGGATTTTCTTGAAAAATAAAAAGGAAAATTTTCTTTTAAAGTCCCTTTGGTTTTCAAGCAATACCAACATAGTCCTTCCTATTTTAATTCCTCCTCTCGCGATGTCGTTTCAAGCTAAACTTCAATGGCCTTGGAACGACAACGTTTTCTTTTCAACAATAAGTTTTGAAAATAAAAAATGGAATTTTCTAGCAAAGTCCCTCTATGTTTCGCTTTTTTCTTAATCAGTCCATTAGTTTCTTTTAAAAAAAAAGGGGGGGTTAGAAGCAAATTTTACCTTTTTAATTTAATCCTCTAAGCCACTATTTTTTAAAAAAATTAACAGAAAATTTCTCATTCAATCCTTTTAATTTTTGTGTCTTTTATTATTTTTACACTTTTAAGTTCTGTAAATCTATTCTATCTTTTAATTTTTTTTAAAAGAAAGTAAATTTGTTAAGGAAATTTTTTTTAAATCTTTTTATTTTTTATTTTACTTTATTTTATCTTTTTAAAATCTACATTGTGTTTTTCTAAGAATTCTTTCATTACTTTTATTACGTATTTGTCTCATCCTTAAATTTAATTTACATATTGTCTAGAACTCAATAAGTGGTCTCAGTAGAAAAGAGGATGTTGTTCATCTTAGGGATCTCGAGTTAGAGTGCCTATGTATGCCTTGTCAAAGGGTTAAAAAAGTATGAACACATACTACCATGTAACTACACTAGTATATTAAAAAAAATTTACATATTGTCTAATTATCTAGTGGATTTGAATTTTATTCATTAAATATATGCCATACATGTACATTCTTTGTCAACTTAGCAAATTTTTTTAAAAAAAAAGGAAAACTTGTGTATTAATTGTACATTTATTCAAGTTCCTTTTGTGCAAACTATTTTTCATTTTGTCATTGTAATTGCATGAATTATTTCAAAATCAAAGCAACATTCATCGCCTAAGGAACTCGATGAAGTTGTACTCCAACTTACGGGGTGCGATTTCATCTTCTAACTTATGCAATTGAATACCCCATATTCAATATAAAACATGCACATTTTGCCAGTAAATGTTCTTTCTTTTCTAGTGTTCGAAACATCGTGTTCCTAACTTACGGGATGTGATTCTCAATTAACTTGAGAAGAAAAGATCGTTTATTCGTAAAATTTATTTTTTCGCTTTGATCATATCTTAAATTTTATTTGATCAATCGATGAACAATTTCCTTTTTTTAGGGTACATGAAATAATCGTGCCCTTAACTCACGGGGTGTGATTTTTCTCAATTAACTCGAGAAAAAAAATATTTTTTTAAGATTTAAGTCATTTTAAAACATATATTATTATTTTATACATTCAATGATCGCATTGTAAATTCTTTTCGAGTTTTCTAATTTTCAATAACTAAGACCATAAATAATTGACTGGGTAACGATTTTCGGGCGTGTGAGAGTGCTAATCCTTTTTTACACGTAACTGACTCCCGAACCTATCTTCTGGATTTTGAAAATCAAATAGTTTTCTAAAAATAAATTCGAATGTTTTAGGTGATCTAATGACACCGAATTAAAATATTGGTGGCGACTCCCATTTTCAATTCTAAAATATTTTTAAGACTTATTTTTTTAAAAAAATGGTTTCAACACTTATCATAGTTGTCTTTCATTTGCATGGTCATAACACAAAATTCAACATCAATATTTAACTGAGCATCTCATAAAAGGATATCAATTTCAAAAAGGTCATCAAAAAAATTATTGGATGTGACATATGAAGCGTCAGAAACATGCAAAGTGACTTTATAAAAGTGTTCTAAGAAATCACTCAAGTTTCAAACACTATCCAATCATCTGCACTAAGTCAACCATTCCCCTTCTCAAGTTTAGCCTTAAAGTTTGTATCTTACTTCTCAAATCTCTCAAAAGTTTTCTCAAAATTCTGAGCAGTGTTTAACATTAAGTAGGTCAAGTTTCACCTAATACAAACATCAAGATACATCTTCTTGCACTCTATCTTTTCCACCACAACACACTTCTTGAACTTTTATAATCTATCTGGAGATTACCTCACATATCTAACAACCCTCCTAACACGTTCAACAGATTTATTCATTTCCTTTAAGCCTTCAACAACAATCAAATTCACAATGTGTATCATGTATCTCATATGAAGATATTTACCATTTTGAACTAAACTCTCTCAAGGACTAAATTTCTTTCTCAAATAGCCAATAGCAATATCATTCGAACTTGCATTATCAACAGTGAGACTAAACAACTTATCAATTCCCTAATTCAACTAGCATTTCTCAATCACCATCCTAATGGACTCACCATGATGACTAGAAATTAGACAAAAATTTAAAATATTTTTATTCAATTTCCAATCTTCATTAATCAAGTGAGTAGTGATACACAAATAATTAACTCTTTGTAAAGAAGTCCATGTGTCAATAGTTAAGTAAACTCTAGAATAAGAACTTCTCAAAAATTGTTTTAACTTAGCACTTTCCATAGTAATTCGTGGAGGAATATGAAACTTAAGACATGCCACGGATATAAATTTCCTAAAGCTTTTACATTCAATAAACTTGAAGGTAATTCATTATCCACAATCATTTATGCTAACCCTTTTCTACATGCTTCTTGATCAAATCTCCAAGTTGAAAGATGCCCTCCCTCTCCCCCCGCTTTTCAACTCCCTTACTAAGTAAAACTAGTTGTCTTTGCCTAGTATCAACAATATTACTAGGATTTTTCTTATATGAATCGATATGATGTTTCAATGACCCAATATTATTTTTTTTCATCACAAAAAAATTCATTTTCACAATAATTACATTTAGCCATTGTAACACCCTAAGTATTTTAAGGGACTTAATTGGGAAAATTGAGAAGTTGAAGGTCTAATTTTTTTAAGTTAGGGGAAATTTGAGGATTCGATTGAAGTTTGAGGGGAATATGTAGGTAAATTTGGAAATTTTAGGACTAAATTGTATTGTGTGTGAAGTTTTTGGGTAATTCAGAAACCCTAGTGTTATCTAGGGACTTGCGAGTAAATGACCCATTTTTATTGGGTATTTAAGCCTAGTTTTGACACTTCTTTTTTTGCATTCCTTCTTCCCTACTACCGAAAAACCCTTCCTTCTCTCCCTCTTCATTTATTTAGATCACCTCCACTCACACCACTATCACCGATCCTGTGCATCACTGCCTCTACCAAAGCCATTGTTGTCCTTTTTCGATTTTAACCATAGACTCAAATACCTCTTCGACATTGCCAATTGTAAGAAACAGAGGGGAAAGCATACGGTTTTACGCCATCTTTCCTTTGCCATTTGTTCATGGTTTCGTCGTTATTGGTTGTGGGTGAGTAGTTGGAAAGGTTTATTTTTCCTTAAGATCTATTTTAGGAGCCTTGTTCGCCCTATTGGTGGTGGTTGTGTCGTTGTGCGTGGTGGCTGTGTTGACGGTGCCAAAAAGGGGGAAACTCAAACCCTAAATTATGTTTAAAAATTAGGCCTTAGGTTACTTAAACCCAAACCCTTGTTACTAATTACCTAAACCCCAAACCAAACAAACCCAAATCAAACCAAGCCCACACTAAACTAAGTGAACCACGCTCGATCGGCCCGACCCACTAACTCGACCAATTGACCCGACTTGTTGACCTGACCGTTGACCGTTGACTTTTTTCAAGAAACCTTACCCTACCCTTTTCGACGTCTTGAGTCTGTTTCCGCTGTCCGTTTTGTCAAATTCAAACCTGAAAATCTCTTTTTGACTGTTTTATCTTTAATTTTGTACTTTGAGTTATTTAGAGATTTAATTTGGGAATTCTAACGTGAGATAATTGTGTTAAGTGATCACAACTCCGAGGTTGACGATTTACCTCTTCCTCCACCTGTGCAACTTACTCCTGCACCATTTCGAGAGCTACACGTAAGTTATTCTAGGTAAGTTTGTGTTTAAGTGGTGGCTAGGATAGTATTAATATTTAGTTGTGTTTGTAGGATCTAATCTTATTAGATCGGGTACTCGATCCATGCTTAGTGGACGATCTCCTCGTCGTTAGAATTTTCTTCCTAGAGGTATGTTTCTAACTGTAACATAACCTAATGTGAGATGTTGTGTTAGGTGATTGTATGTTGTATTGTGATATTTTGTTAATATGATGATTTTGCTGAGATAAGAGAATGGTGTGATTACTGTTGAGTTGTGTATGCATGTTGATAATGTCATACATATATATATCGAGCATGTGGTTGGATAATTATTGTGATTATTCTATTGTGAACTGTGATATATGAGAAATACAATGAGATTGAGACTGAGATTAATTGTGATAATTATGTAATCATACCATTGTGTGTTCATGAGGTGGGATTGTACGGAGGAAGAAATGGTTATCATTCCTTTAAACCGTTAATACTAAAACCACACTGCGATTGTTGACATTTGGATGGGAAAGAGTTCTTAGGAACCATTTCATTGTGTTGGTGTGTTGGAGTATGAGTGCATTGCATTGTGCTTGTGATTGTATCATGATTTGTGGTTAAATTTCATATTATAAATTGTTGTCATAATATATTAGGTTGTATGTACTTTAGAGATACATTGGGCTTTATAGCTCACTTCTCTACAGTTTTCTTTACAGATACTCGAGACATAGGAGACTTTGTACCCGGAGGCATAATTATAAACTTATTTCATTTTTTTTATCTTTTTTTTACTTTTGAGTTTTTGTTATATTTTGTTAATTATTATTTATTTGAGTCGTAAGTCTTATTTTATTTTGGGGATTTTGGTATTTATTTTTGGAAATTAATTATTTTATTATTATAGACTATATATATATTTTCATATGAATATATGTGAATAATTGTGATCTTTTGGATTGTGTGTGAGAATAATTACGTAAATAACTTTCTAAATCCGATCATATCTTTTAGGCCAAATAAAGGGGGTTACATTTAGTGGTATCAGAGTTGAGTTCAACCCACGAACTGTGAGGCTTTTCAGATAGGGTTTAAAAAGTTTTGGAGTTAAATAGGAATTTTTTTTAAATAAATTAAATATATTATAAAATAATTTTTGTTTTTGTTATATAAATATATAAATTTGTGATTTATTTTAAATCTCTGGTACCAATTCTTACTTTAGTATTTATTACCTATATAGATAGATAATATGATACCACGTAGGGGTGCTAGACTTACGATTGATCGCGATCTAGATCGACGTTGGGCCGTACTACTAGGGTCATTAGTGACCCTACTCCTGTATTTGAGCTTGAGGTGAATGTGGATGAATTGTCACATGTTGAGGAGGACGAGCTGCCTGTAGGTGCTGAGGTTCAGCAAGCTGCTGGGGCATACTTTGCTGAGGAAGCTTTTGTTGAGGATGCGCTTGACATTGGGGATAGTGAGATTGTGAAGTTGGATAGTGCTACGGTTAGTCGGAAGTTATTGAGATTACTCCGTGGATCTACCAGGGGTCAGTTTGAGGGTCCGAGAAAGCTTATTTCTACCGATTTTATAGCGGTTGGGATGAAGGTCTTTGAGGGTAGAATTGGTACTGATCCTTCTGTTGCTGAGTATTGGTTGAAGGATCTTCAAAGATTATTTGTGGAGATGAACTATCCTGCTGGTCAAAAGGTGAGGGTTGTTGTTTCTTTGTAAAGGGTGAGGCCCAAAATTGGTGGGATACTATGGAAGAGTCTACTCCTGCTGGTTAGATTACGTGGGATTATTTTAGAGAGGCCTTCCAGGATCATTATGTGGGTGAGGAGTTTCTCGATAAGTGTAGGGATGATTTCATGAGCTTGAGATAGAGGGATATGTTTGTTAATATGAGATCGAGTTCCTGAGATTGGTTCGCTATGCATTTGGGCTAGTGACTAATGAAAAAGAGAAATGCGATTGGTTTAGGAAGGGACTTCGACTCTCACTTCAGGCTGGGGTTAACATGCATCACGATAGGGTATTTAATGATTTGGTTAGTTAAGTGAGATCTGCTAAGAGTTTGAAGGGTCGTACTAAGGCTCAAAGGGCTCAAGATAGGGAGCGTAGTAAGAAGCCTGTAAGCACACCAGTTTAGCCTGTGTCGGGTGGTCTTTCTATTAAGAGGCCTAGAGAGGAGGCAATTCAGCTAGTTATCAGAGAGTGAGGCCTGTGGTTTCGGTAGCTCCTAGAGGTAATGTTGGTGGTTCTATTGGACCTCGTCCCTTGCATCTCTATTCTTACTGTAATAAAAAGCATGAGGGCGAGTGTTGGAGGAAGATCGTGGCTTGTTTTAGGTGCGGTTCATAAGAGCACTTATTTAGAGATTATCCTCATCCTCCTATTAGAGGTAAAGGGTAAGTTAGACCGGTTGCTTCGGGTTCAGCTATTAGAGGTAGACCGGTTTCGAGTGGTGGAGCATCTAGATTTGGGGCGAGACAGCTTGGGTTAGTGTATGCGACTAGGAGGCATGAGGATCGTGATGAGCCTGACGTCATAGCAATAGCAAGTACCTTCTCTATTCACTCTATTCCTTATTTTTCTTTAATCGATAATGGTTCGACACATTCTTATGTGGCAAGTGCTGTGTCTTGGGGTCTTAAGATTGATGTTGGAAATGTTAAGTCTGCGGTTACTATTTAAAGTCCGGTGGGTATCTCTGTAGAGGTTAATAAGATTTACCGCAATTGTCCCTTAGAGATTCAAGGGGAAATTTTTCCTGCCAATTTGCTAGAGTTAGCATTTAGTGAGTTTGATCTCATACTTGGAATGGATTGGCTTGCTAAGCACCGGGTTAAATTGGATTGTGAAAAAAGAGGACAACTTTGAAAACTCGTGATGACTGGCGGATAACTCTAATTGGTGAGCATAGAGGTTTTCTATCTAATGTGATCTCAGCCCTTAAAGCTGAAAAGTTGATTAGAAAGGGGTCTATGGCTTATCTAGCTTACATTCTGGATCCAAGACAATCAGATTCTAAGATTGAAAAGATTCGAGTAGTGAGGGATTTCCCTGATGTATTCTCAGAAGAGTTACCTGGTGTGCCACATAAATATGATGAGGTTAAGTTTGGCATTGAGGTCTATCCTGGTACGAGTCCTATGTCTATGGCACCTTATTAAAATAACATCTAAGGAACTCAAGGAGTTGAAGGCATAGTTGTAGGAGTTGTTGGATAGGGGTTTTATCCGACCTAATGTTTCACCTTGCAGAGCACTAGTTCTATTTGTTAAGAAGAAAGATGGGACACTTCGATTGTACATTGATTATCAAAAGCTGAATAAGCTGACGATTAAGAATAAATACCCTTTACCTCGTATTGATGACCTATTCGATCAGTTTCGAAGTGCTACTGTGTTTTCTAAGATAGATATGAGATCTGGGTATTACCAGCTTAAGGTGAAAGATTCTGATGTGTTTAAGATAGCTTTTCGAACTCGTTACAGGCACTATGAGTTCCTGGTGATACCTTTTAGGTTAACGAATGCACCTGCTACTTTTATGGATATGATGAATATAATGTTTCAACCCTACTTGGATCAGTTTGTGATGGTGTTTATGGATGATATTTTGGTCTTCTCTAAGTCTGAGGCTGAGCATGGGAAGCACCTCAGAGTTGTTCTGCAAACCTTGAAAGAGAAGCAGCTTTATGTTAAGTTTAGCAAGTGCGAATTCTGGCTCTCTAAGGTTATGTTTTTGGGATATATAGTTTCTGCTGAGGGTATTCGTGTAAACCCCAAAAAGATCGAGGCTATTATGGACTGGAAGCAATCTAAGAATGTTTCTGAGATTCGTAGTTTCTTGGGTTTAGCTGGCTATTATAGAAGGTTTGTTGAGGGTTTTTCGATTATTGCGACACCTTTGACTAAGCTCCTAAGGAAGAACATTTTATTTATTTAGACCGAGGCTCAAGAGTCTAGTTTCGAGAAGTTGAAGTCAGTGTTGACTCAAGCACTAGTTCTGATCCAACCTGAGCTTGAAAAAGCTTATACTATTTACAATGATGCTTTTCACATGAGATTGGGATGTGTGCTATTGCAAGAGAGAAAGGTTGTGGCTTATGCTTCTCGTCAATTGAAATCGCATGAGATTAATTGCCCTACCCATGATCTTGAGCTTGTTGCGGTAATTTTCACTCTTAAAATTTGGATACACTATCTTTATGGGGAGAAGTATTATATCTTCATTGATCATAAGAGTTTGAAGTATTTACTTACTCAAAAGGAGTTTAATTTGAGGCAACGTCGTTGGTTAGAACTCCTTAAGGACTACGACTGTGAGATTGAGTATCACCTTGGTAAGGCTAATGTGGTTGCCAACGGCTTAAGTCGTAGTGCTGTGACTGAGTTGAGGGCGTTGTTTACCAGAATGAGTTTGTTTGAGGATGGCAGTCTTTTAACTGAACTTCAATTTATTCCCATTTTACTCTCGGAGATCAAGGCTGAGTAGGGTAAAGATCCTTATCTTGAGTATCGTATGAGAGAGGTGGAAGAAGGTACATCTGTAGACTTCTTCATGGATCAGAATGGTATACTATGCTTCCGAGGTTGATATTGTATTCTTAGAGATTCTGGAATTAAGTAGACTATTCTCCGTGAGACGTATGATAGTCCATGTTCCATGCACCCTGGCGAGGATAAGATGTATAGAATCTTCATGATAGGTACTGGTGGAAGGGTTTAAAGAGAGATGTTGTTGACTTTGTGTCGAAGTGTTTAACTTGTCAGAAAATCAAGGCTAAGCATCAGTGTTCTTCTAGGTTACTTCAATCGATTGAGATTCTGCAGTGGAAATAGGAACGTGTGACTATGAATTTTATGAGTGGTCTTCCCTTAACCCCGTCTAAGAAAGATTCAGTCTGGGTGATTGTGGATCGACTCACTAAGTTCTCACATTTCATTTCAGTTAGGGTTGACTATTATTTAAGCAAGTTAGCTCGACTTTACATTTCTGAGTTAGTTCGTATTCATGGGGTGCCTTTGTCTATCATTTCTGATCGAGATCCGAGGTTTACTTCGAGATTTTAGGAATCTTTGCACCGTGCTTTGGGTACTCGATTAAACTTCAGTACTGCTTACCTTTCGCAGACTGATGGTCAATTCGAGCGTGTGATTTAGGTTTTGGAAGACATGTTGAGGGGTTATGTGATTGAGTATCAAGGTAGTTGGGAGGACTTTTTACCACTGGCGGAGTTTGCTTACAATAACAGTTATCAAGCCAGTATTAAGATGGCTCCTTATGAGGCTTTGTGTGGATGCAAGTGTCGCACTCCTATTGGATGGACAGAGTTGTCTGAGCATCGGTTGTTGGGACCAGATATTGTTCAGGAGTCTAAGGAGACTGTTAGATTGATTCGTGAGAGGCTTAAGGCTGCTTTTGATAGGCAGAAGTCTTATGCCGATTTGAACCATCGAGACATTGAGTTTAGTGTGGGCGATAATGTTTTCTTAAAGGTATCTCTATGGAAGAAGGTGCTTAGATTTGGACGGAAAGGCAAGTTAAGTCCTCGTTTTATCGGTCCATATCGGGCACTTCGTCGGGTGGGACCAGTTACCTATCAACTTGAGCTACCGCCTAAGCTTGAGCGAATTCATGATGTCTTTCATGTATCCATGTTGAGGCGTTATCGGTCGGACTCGTCTCACATTGTGCTTATTGAGGAAATTGAGGTTCGTCCTGATTTGAGTCTTAAGGAAGAACTAATTGAAATCATTGCTCAGGATGAGAAAGTTCTTAAGAAGAAGACCATTGAGATGGTTAAGGTTTTGTGGTGCAATCACGGTTTTGAGGAGGCTACTTGGGAGGCCAAAGCTGTTATTAAAGTCCAGTATCTACATCTTTTTGGTCCAGGTAAATTTCGAGGACGAAATTTCTTTTAAAAGGGGAGAGTTGTAACACCCTAAGTATTTTAAGGGATTTAATTGGGAAAAATTGAGAAGTTGAAGGTCTAATTTTTTTAATTTAGGGGAAATTTGAGGATTCGATTGAAGTTTGAGGGGAATATGTGGGTTAATTTGGAAATTTTAGGACTAGATTGTATTGTGTGTGAAGTTTTTGGGTAATTCAGAAACCCTAGTGTTATCTAGGGACCTACAAGTAAATGACCCATTTTTATTGGGTATTTAAACTTAGTTTTGACCCTTCTTTTTTTTTTTGCATTCCTTCTTCCCTGCTGTCGAAAAACCTCCTTCCTTCTCACCGTCTTCGTTTATTCTGATCACCTCTACTCATACCGCTGTCGTCTATCGTGTGCATCACTGCCTCTACCAAAGCCATTGTCGTTCTTTTTCGATTCTAACCATATACTCAAATCCCCTTTTGACATTACCGGTTATGAGAAATAAAGGGAAAGCATACGGTTTTACGTTATATTTCCTTTTTCGTTTGTTCATGGTTTCGTTATTGTTGGTTGTGGGTGAGTAGTTGAAATGGTTTATTTTTCCTTAAGACCTATTTTGGGAGCCTGGTTCTCCCCATTGGTGGTGGTTGTGTTGCCGTGTGTGGTGACTGTGTTGACAGTGCCAAAAAAGAGGGGGAACTCAAACTCTAAATTATGCCTTTGAGTTGTGTTTAAAAATTGGGCCATAAGTTGCTTAAACCCAAACCCTTATTACCAATAACCCAAACTCAAAACCAAGCAAACCCAAATTAAACCAAGCCCACACCCAAACCAAGTGAACCAAGCCCGATCGGCCCGACCCGTTGACTCGACCTGTTGATCGTTGACTGTTGATCGTTGACCATTGACCGTTGACTTTTTTCAAGAAACCCTACCCTACTATTTTTCGACGTCCTGAGTCCGTTTCTACTGTCTGCTTTGCCAAATTCAAACCCGAAAGTCTCTTTTTTACTGTTTTATCTTTAATTTTGTACTTAGAGTTATTTAGAGATTTAATTTGGGAAATCTAACGTGAGATAATTGTGTTAGGTGATCACGACTCCGAGGCTAACGATTTACCTCTTCTTCCACTTGTGCAACCTACTCTTGTACTAGTTCCGAGAGCTACACGTAAGTTATTCTAGTTAAGTTTGTGTTTAAGTGGTGGCTAGGATAATATTAATATTTAGTTGTGTTTGTAGGATCTAATCCTGTTAGACCGGGTACTCGATCAGTGCATGGTGGATGACCTCCTCGTCGTTAGAGTTTTTGCTTCCTAGAAGTGTGTTTCTAACTATAACATAACCTAATGTGAGATGTTGTGTTATATGTGATTGTATGTTGTATTGTGATATTTAGTCTGAGATGAGAGAATGGTATGATTGTTGTTGAGTTGTGTATGCATGTTGATAATTTCATGCATATATATATCGAGCATGTGACTGGATAATTATTGTGATTATTCTACTGTGAACTGTGATATATGAGAAATACAATGAGATTGAGATTGAGATTAATTGTGATAATTTTGTAATCATACCATTGTGTGTTCATGGGGTGAGATTGTGCGGAGGAAGAAGTGGTTATCATTCCTTTAAACGGTTGATACTAGAACCATACTGCGATTGGTGACGTTTGGTTGGGAAAGGGTTTTGGGGAACCTTTTCACTGTATTAGTGTGTTGGAGTATGGGTGCATTGCATTGTGCTTGTGATTGTATCATGATTTATGGTTACATTTCATATTTTAAACTGTTGTGATAATATATTAGGTTGTATGTACTTTAGAGACACTGGGCTTTATAGGTCACTTCCTTACAGTTTCTCTTACAAATACTCGAGACATAACAGACTTGGTACCCGGAGGCATAATTATAGACTTATTTCATTTTATTATATTTTGTTAATTATTATCTATTTGGGTTGTAAGTCAAATTTTATTTTGGAGATTTTAGTATTTATTTATGGAAATTAATTATTTTATTATTATAGACTATATATATATATATTATATGAATGTATGTGAATAATTATGATCTTTCGGATTGCGTGTGTAAATAATTACGTAAATAGCCTTCTGGATCTGGTCATATCTCTTGGGCCGGGTTAAGGGGGTTACAACCTTACTTACATTCTCACTATTAATAGTCTTAGTAAAGTGAGACCAAACTTTTAACCTTGGAGGGATGACTTTTCCTTTCCTAGTAGTCCCCTTTGTTTGGCTTGAAGCTTCACCTATCGAATTTCTAAAATATGTCGAAGTACGCTGCCCTCAACAAATTTTGATTCAGTGAACATTCTGCAAGAATAAAAATTTTACAATAAATTAAAATACATTTATATACAATATATAAACAGATTAAAATGTATACACATTTATATACATTTGCATACATTCTGCCCAATACATGACAAATGACAACCCTTTAATAATTAAATATACAGATTAATTTACAAAAATCGAAATAACCGATTCGTAACATTTAGAAAATGTGGAGACCAACAGCAATTGGAGTCATAACATTTGAAAAATGAGGGGATTAGATGGCCTTTTCATTGAACAAATACTCAATTACAACTATGTGTAATGAACTTAAGCCAAGGACTGATAAAGTGCAATAGCATGAGTACTTTGGTGCAAATTCCATATACTTTGTAGGTAGCAATTTGGAAACGAGAGGTGTATTTTTTTAGATTGCATAACCTTAGATATATATAAATATATATATTATATATATTATTTATTTCGGTTAATTGGTTAATTCAATTAATTACTTGATTTCGAACCAAGTTAATCGATAATTGAAATTAAAAAAAAAACATTAATCGATCTTTGACCGAATTAAATTCGACCATCGACCGATTAACTGAATTAAATAGATTCAATCGATTAATTCAGTTTTAACCAAACTATGAATACTCTACTCAATACCGTATCGATAGCGTATCATTTTTGTTTTGGAATTGGTACGTTTTGATACCAGCATATTTTAGTGTACCGTTTTAGGTTTACCGATACTTTTAAATATTTTCCACATATACATATTTATAATCTAATTTTTAATTTCTTGATAAATTATATATACATTTAAATATTTTTCATATATATATTTATAGCCTAAGTTTTAGTTTCTTTAGAAATTAGATGTTTTTTTGTCAAAACATAAATTACACATTATATATACATGTAAATATATCTCAATTATATTCATATAAATATATTTATATGTAAATATAAATTTAAAAATTATTAATTAGATTGAATAAGTCAATTTAGGAATTTTTATTTTTAAATATAATTATGAAAAAAATAAAATGGATAAAATAAAATATAAAAATTGGTTTAAAATGCCAAAATTTTGTATCAACTAGTATGAGCAAATATAAGCCGATATTGATTAAAGTGGGAAAAAAACATTGAAATGATCGGAATGCACGGAAATTTTGACCGAAACGGACCATAAAATACTTGGTACTGGTTTAAGTCTGAAACAATACCGACCAATATTGGTACGATACCGACTACCATGATCAAAAGTGGAAGACAATTTTTAAAAAAAAATAACTCAAGCCCTATTTGATAAACTGTTAAAAAATAATTTAATTGAAATTAATATTTTGAATAATTTAATTTTTTTAAACGATAACCCACAATAAAAATTAGTAGATAAATTTTTTTTTCTGCAAAGAAAATAGGACTTATTTATCACTTAATAAAATACGTTACATTTATTTTATTTTTAAAAAAATTGTATTATTCTTCATCACATAATTTAATTGTATTCCGTATTTTATTTTAAATAATATACCAAACATGTTTTATAACAACATTTAATTTTCGATATTTAATAATATACTAAACATATTTTATAACTTAAATGTATCAACCCTTAATTTTTTGATATGTTTTTTGCCAAACATGTTTTATAACTTGAATTATCACTTAATTTTTTCATATTTAATTTTTAGCACTTAATTTTTTTATTTATCAAATAGAGGGTTGTATTTGATTGATTAAACTATTTTTCTTAAAACAGATATGAAAAAAAAATGTAAAATTGTTTCCCTAATTGAGTTTATGTAATTTTACAAAAGTTGTATTTAATTTTGTATTTTAATTTGGTAATTTTAGTTTTTATACTTTTTAAATTTTAAAATTTTAGTCTCTTTAAATTATAACAGTTAAATTCATTAAGTTAAGTTCTATTATTTTTAAAATCTGATTCAACAAATATATTATTATATGTGTAATGTCATGTTAGTTTGTTATTTTCACATATTATTTACTAAAAATCATGTTAATAGATTAATTATTATAATTTTTATCAATACTAAAATTTCAAAATTTAATAATTATAGAGACTTAGAATGACTTAGTTGGAAAATATGGAGTAAAATTTCGAACGTTGAATAGTATAATGACTAAAATTGACCAATTTAAGGGCTAAAAATTGATCAAAGTAAAATATAAAAACGAAATCCACAATTTTCATAAAGTATAAAGACTAATAGCAGAATTTAACCAAAAGAAAACAAAAATCTCTAAAACCCTAAAATGCTTTTTCTACCCTAAAACCCTAAAACAACGATGAACGGCTACGACGATCAGATAACAATGGAAACCCAATCTCAACCTTCAGAAGATACTCAAATTCTTCAAACATTAGCTTTAGGCCCTCTCTCTTCTTCTCTTTCTTCACTCTCTTCCTCTTCTCCAACCCTCCCTTCCAATCAAGACTTTCATTTCTTTAACAACTTCTACGATTTCAAGCTTCCCATCGATCAAATCGCCAAAACATCCGATTCTTTGCTCGAATCCATTGGCGCTTCGGCTAAAACCTGGGGCGCCAACAAGGCCATCAATTTCCCTAACAACCTTGACAGCATAGCCGATGATGAAGCTTATGATTGGCTCGTTGATATCAACGACGAACTTTTGGAACGATTTGACGTTTCCATCGACGAATTTCATAAGATTCGAAAGAAAGAAGAGGAAACGGGTCGGTTTATTGGGTCGGATCCTGACAATAATGAGTTTCAGTTGGTTTACGGGAAGAAAAAGAAGAAAATTAACGATGGCTTAGTGAGTGACTCGGTTGGTGTGTCAGTGAGTGGGAAGGAAGGTGGGTTTTCGGGTTCTTCTGGAGTGAAGGTGAAGAAAGAGGCATTGGCTACGGGGACGACTGGGAAAGCGAAGGTGCCATTTCATATACCAACGATACGGAAGCCTCAGGAAGAGTATAATATACTTGTGAATAATTCGAATCAGCCTTTCGAACATGTTTGGTTGCAGAGGAGCGAGGATGGGCAGCGTTTTGTTCATCCACTGGTTGGTTTTTGTTTCCCCGTTTAACCGTCTTTTATGGAGTTCTGTCTTTTCTTTTCTTTTGGGGTTAATCGCTATGTTATAACTGTTTCCTAAATGCTTTCACAACATTTCTGCTTTTAGTTTGTTACCTATGTTATAGGATAACCTCACAGTGTTTCATTTTTGTTTGGTTAGTTCAATGAGTGTTGAGTTTCATATGTTTTCGGATAACTTAATAATTTTTCTATACCGAGGTGGAAAGGGCAAAAAAGCGCTTCCTTGAGTAAACTGAGGAATATGTCTATGTATGTGTTTTGTGTATCTTTGTCTATATAAAAAAATAAGCTTTAAGATATTCTGATAATGAACTCAAAAGGTGGTCCAATTCATCTTACAAAAATGCTTTTTTTTTCCCTTTTTTGACCAATATGCATGTTTCTTGCGGTCTCATGTTTTTTGTTGATTTTTTTGTTCATTGTTTGTTGTTGAATATTTGTACGTTAAGATGTAGAATTTTGATATTGTCTCATCTTTACTATCAAAGAATTAGAGAGAATTTCAATGAGGCAGGGTTTCATGTGCGATAACCGCTTTACAAAAAGGTGTCTCTAGTCCCTACACTCACCAAGAGTGCTTCTGAGCAATGAGCCTTGGCCTAAAGGGCCTCTAGCACATTTTCTTCTGATGCTCAGTCACAGCACCTAAGCACATACCTTAATGACACTGGTTTGGGAGTTTTGATGCTTGTGATCAGGATTAGAATAGTTGGACATAAGTGAAATGCTTTTATTAGAATTGCTGGGGCATTAGGTTTGGTGCTTTTATTTTCTTTGAGTGATACCACACTAGTATATTTTTTGGGGCATAAATTTCTGTACAAGATGTAGCAAGAAATATTAATATGGTTGTTTTGAACGCTCTCACAGCTCTGAAATAATTCCCATGGACACAGCAAAGATGAATAACGAGAATATAACTGTCTTTTAAAATTTTCTAGGCAACTTGCATAGTTGAAAGGAAAAGAAAAAAAAAAAAAATTTCTGTACAAGAAGTAGCAAGAGTGATTAATATTGTTATTTTGAACGTCTCATAGCTCAGAATCTTTCCGATGGAGACAAAAAAGATTTATAAGGTGAATTAACTGTTTTTTTTTTAAGTTTTCCAGAGTTAAAGGCACCTTGCATGGTTAAAAGGAAAAGAGAAAAAATGAATTTCAGTAAAATAGTTCATTGAAGTGATAGTATTTCTGATTTACATTGGTTTGTAGAAGGTATCTTGTAATCAAGGTCGTCTTTCTTATGTTTTTTATTGGGCTAAATTGTGACGTTGCTAATAGTAATTAGAAGATGGGAAAGGCTGCAATTGTTTTTAAGAATGTTACCATGTTCATGAGAGATACCTTAGTAATAATATTTAGATATGGATGTGATATAATTTTGACTTTTTGGATTGTTATTATACCTCAAAATCTCACACACATCCAACTATGTTCAACAATAACTTCTAAAACTTTCTGTTTTGTCTCCTGTAAATGTTAATTTGTGTTGCTTGCTGAAATAAGAGAAAAACCTTTTCTATTGTCCTATTACAGGAGAACCTCTCTGTTATGGATTTTGTGGATAAAGATATTGCAGATATTCAGCCCATCAAACCTCCATCAATCGAGTCTACCTCATTTAAGCTGGTTGAGGAAGTAAAAGATTTGAAGGATTTAGCAGCTAAGTTACGCAGTGTGGAAGAGTTTGCGGTAAAAATTCAACTTATAATATGACTTTATGTGATGATGCATGTTTTGCTCTAACTTCATAGTAAGATATAGAATGTTCACCTGGTCTGAAGAAGGGTGTATGCATCTCTGGCTTCAGGGTTACCAGTTACACTGAACTTTGTATGCATCAAATATAGGATTAATTTTCTGTATTCTCATAATATGTTACCTCTTTGTCTGTCGTTCATTTTCTCTGTAATTATTCTCAGGTTGATTTGGAGCATAACCAATATCGATCTTTTCAAGGACTAACTTGCTTGATGCAAATTTCTACTAGAACTGAGGATTTTATTGTAGATACTTTGAAGCTTCGAATTCATGTTGGCCCATATCTTAGGGAAGTTTTCAAGGATCCCACCAGGAAAAAGGTTGGTTCCCTTGATAGTTTTTTTTTTATTTTTTTTATTTTTTATTTTTTTTACCTTATTGCATGGTTTGATATCCTTAATTCGCATAGGTTATGCATGGAGCAGACAGGGATATTGTGTGGCTTCAACGAGACTTTGGCATATATGTGTGCAATCTCTTTGACACTGGACAGGTTTCTACTTCTATGAACTTGAGGATTTAATTTGAGAATTTTCTGTTAAATTCTTGGTTTTATTGGTATATTTATGAAGTTAAGTTTATGTGGGCCTTGTCAACAGTTCACTTTTTATGAAATTATTTGTTAGTTAATTAGCAGTGTGACAATGACTTAGGGGAATGGAAATTGGTACAAAGATCATACATGAAAACTCTTTACTTGGGTTTAAATGATTGAGCTAACTTAACTAGTTTTATGGATGATGACAATGGTGCTAAGCTTATAGGAACTTATTGATAAAGTTACCACCTACTATCTTAACCATTTTAGTTGTTATAGCCTTAGAAATATTATCACCCACACAGATTTGTTGAGCCTAATTGACATTCGCAAAGTGCCATGTCTTGATTGTATATGCTTAGGCTTAGTTTTGAGTGCAATTAATAAATACATGATTTGATTGTTTTCATTTTGAAGTTAAATGTTGTGTTGGGCTCCTACCAATATGTATTTTGCATGTTTCTCAGGCCTCAAGGGTCTTGAAATTGGAAAGAAATAGTTTGGAGCATCTTCTGCAACTTTTTTGTGGAGTTACAGCCAACAAAGAGTGGGTTTTTATTTAAATTTATTTGATCGTCTTCTTTATACTTGCTAGTTCTCTCCTCTTTGATCATCATCTATCCTATGTCCTTAAGGTTGATTAGTTGACTCGATGTAGGTACCAGAATGCAGATTGGAGATTGCGTCCTCTTCCTGATGAAATGCTCAGGTAATGTTGCTTTTTTACCTTTCAGCTGCCTGACTCTCTCTTGCTAGTTAAATAATGTCTAATTGCTGCACTTGCATATGTCATTAAAGCTAATGATTGATTGCTATTGACCACTTCCTTTTTAAAAAAAAGAATTATAGAAAGAGAAAAAATAAAGCGTTACTTCAACTGTAAATTTGACATACTTTTTATGACAAACTGTTGTTTCTTAGTTTTGCCTGCAACATCATCTCTTTTGATCAATTTTATGCAAACCGTGACATCTTTATTTTTTCTGTGCTCAAAGTAGTGCTGACTTAACCCCATCAAGCTTATCATAAAAGGAAAAAATTTAATCATAAATCTGTAAGACCACTATTACTGATATTTTATATGTTTTTTATGAGAAGAATTTCAAACACAAAGATGTGAATAGTAGTTAATTTTAACTTTTTAATCAATATGAAATAAAAACACATTGCTTTTTATTTATGTTTTGAACTAACAGATTACTCTGAAGAAAATTTTCAAAGTTCTGTCACTCTGATTGCAATTATTCAAGAGGAAACATTGATTGTTATCTGTCTATTAATTGTTTCTGTTTATTACCATTTTTATGCCAGATATGCTAGAGAAGACACACACTACTTACTGTACATTTATGATTTAATGAGAATCAAATTGCTATCAATTTCCCAGGAAGGTGAACATGTGGATGCTCCTTTGGTAGAGGTATGATGCTGTAAATGATAGTTCACAGCATTTTCTACATTTACAACAGCATGCCATATCATATGCTAACCTTTCTAGATTAACAGAAGCTAAGACATTTGATAGTCTTAATCTTAGTTACATTCATGTGAGAGCTGTGTTCCTTTCCACATTGTACTGGCTTCTGACCTATTTTGTTCAATCTTCAGTGTATAACCTACAGCTGAGGCTAGGTGTTGAAAATTTATTTGTTGATCAACAATCCATATCAATATAATGCGATTCTTTGGATACCTTCATTGGTTTCATCGAGTAAAATGTATACAATGTACCTGTTTTGTTACTTTTCTTGCCCATTTCATCTTCCTCCAAAATTAGTTTACGTGGATGCATGATTTCATGAACTTTGTTGCTTTCTGTTTTTTATTATTGACCATCATCTTAGTAGCAAATGTTCTCTTGCTAGCAGGTCTACAAGCGAAGCTCTGATGTATGTACACAACTGTATGAGAAAGAGCTCCTGACAGAGAATTCATATCTTTATATACACGGGTTTGTTACTTGCTAAGGCTACATGATTTAAATATATATTACATAATTTCTAAATAACTGTGTTTTTTCTTCTATTTAATATAGGTTGCAGGTGGCTGGTTTCAATGCTGAGCAGCTAGCAGTTGTTGCTGTAAGTTTTTGTTGATTTCATATCTACTTGGCCCTTCTATACTTTTAAGATAACACGCTGGTTGGTAAATCATAAGAAATGTCTAATTTTGATTCAGAGAACATATTTGATATACAATAGCCTTACTAGTAAAACATAGATGATATCCCTTTATCTTGCTTCTCGCCTAAATGGTTTATAGGGGCTTTGTGAATGGCGAGACATTATTGCTCGTGCAGAGGATGAAAGTACTGGTTATGTATTGCCAAACAAAACGCTTCTTGAAATCGGTAGGAACTTTCTTGTTTTTATCAATTTCCAGTATATTTATCTTCTTTTTTCATAGTGCTTCTTGGTATTTTTCCTTAAGTTCTTTTTTTTTCTTACTGCTAAAAGCCAAGCAGATGCCTGTAGCTGCTCACAAGTTACGTCAACTGTTGAAATCTAGACACCCATATGTGGAGCGAAATCTTGGTGCAGTTGTTAGCATCATCAGGCATGCTATGCAGAATGCTGTTGCATTTGAAGCTGCTGCTGAACAACTTAAAAAAGGACATATGCTAAATGTAAGATTAATTACACTGATTTAACAACCTTGATCGTATTGTTATAATGTATTTGGTTAAATCTGTTCTGTGTTATTATCTCATTTTTTTTAGTCATCAAATGGGTTGTGAATTGTGGTCATTGTCTAGAAGTAAAATGAAAGCATTTTGAGTTGTAGTAGGCTGTTTGTATGACTTATAAAACAAAATCAGCCAAGTGAATCATAATGTTAACATAGGAAAGCTACAAACATGAAGTGTGCTAATTGATTGATTCAGTTACATGAAATCTCTGATAAAATGTCATTGAATAAGCCTTAGAAACTTTATCTTAGTCCCGAGAATGGGTTGAAACAATGATGATTACCATTCTTTGTGCTACTTCCTCATTACTGTTTATTTCATTGAACTGACAATTGATTGGAATATGTTGATTTTATAGTTACTATATGTTAAGATGACTAAAGTTTCTACTGTGCAGGCATCAGAACAACAGATAACAACTAAAGAGGGAGCTGAGGTCTTAATTCCTGTGACTCCTACAGGCTTGAAAACTGCAAATGATGGAAAAAGAATCATAGATGATGTTGTAGTAGGACCTGATGGGATAAGTGCACAATCTGCTTCTCTGCAACATAAACATGAATCAATCAATATTGGAAGCAGTATTATTGAATTTGACAGAGACAAAAAACAAGAAGGATTCTCGTTTGAGCCACTTGTGAATGGTAGCTCAATGTATGCGAGAGAAAATCTTGTCATCTCGGGAAAGAGTGGAGATGCACATGCCCGCACAGTTATTCCACCTTCAGCAAAGATGGTAAGTTGTTAATACTTTTGTAGATGATGATCTTTTTTTCCTGACGAGAAGCCTCTGGATAAAATACCTATTACCTGTAGGCAACTGGAGCAACTATTCAGGTTCTAAAGAAACCAAGCCGTGGCTTTGGAGCACTTCTAGGGAATGCTTCCACGAAGAAGAAATTTGATATGGCGAAAAAGGTGAGTCAAGTTATTCCTCTATTTTGCTATTGTGGCTTTTGATTTTGTTGCGGTATTGAAACCAGTGTAAATGCTCCATCACAGTCCATGACAGTCGCATTTGTCTATCATTGCGATTACTTTAGTTTTGATTCCTTTGTGCATACCTTGTTTATTGTTGTCATCTAGGAGAAGGAAGATAGTAAGTTGGCACAGATCAGATCTTCAGTAAATCTTTCATTTCACTCATTCTCGTGCACAGCAGAGCAGTCGAAACCTCCTGTTAATGAGCCAACTAAATTCCCAGAAGCTCCACAACCCAAAGAACCTCCTCCTGCTGTGGTGGTAGCTACTGAGTCATCAACATTAGAAGATATTATCATGTTAGAAGATAATTCAAAAAAGGATGAACAAGTTGATGGTAGTGGTAGTCCGGAAGTAAATGATACACCTGGGAAGGAGAGTTGTAGGGCACCTTCCTCTGAAACGGAGAAAGAAGATGAGAGCATGTCTTTATCTGATTTATCTACGAGCTTCCAACAGTGCTTCGAGTCTATGAATCAAAACAGAAAAGCAGTTAAAGTGAAGAAATCAAAAGAAGCTGGTGGTGTTTTGCAAATAAAGCCATTTGATTATGAAGCAGCCAGGAAAGAGAGAGAGTTTGGAGAAGATGGAGAGACAGAATCAGGAAGCCATGCAAAGTCTGGTGGTAAGAAGAAAAGTTCAGCAATGGGGAAATTGCAAATAGACGATGGGTCTAAACAATTTCCTCAAGCTAGGCGACGACAAGCTTTTCCTGCATCCGGGAACAGAAGTGCAACTTTCCGATGATCCTTGGATCCGGAACCATAATCCTGTAAGACAAATGAGAAACAAGTGTGCATTTGAAGTGTTAAATCGTAAGCAATAGAAAAGATGATAATGTTTGTAGACTGCCATCCGTTTAGACCCCAACTTGAGTAGAGCTTAAAAACAAAGCAATATATATATACGTGGTAAAACCAATATATATATATATATTCTAGTAAATATATTATAATTTACTCGTAAATATAATTTTAATATATACTTAGATTAATATATACTAGATTTATGTCATATCTATGACATGAGTTAAAAAATTATGCAACAAATATATCTATTAAAAAGTCTCATAAAATTTAATTGCTATTTTGGTTACAATGGTAAAATTAATTGTTTATCATGCATGGTGTTTTGGGTTCAATTTTATCAATGATCATTTTTAATTGAATTATTATATGAAAAGATAAAAACATACTCATAAAAATATAAATTAATTTGTATATAGAGTGTATTTTAGTAATTTTATAATTACGTTTGGTATGCGATTGACCTGTGATATCAATTCA
This sequence comes from Gossypioides kirkii, assembly GCA_005610355.1. Taxonomy (NCBI): domain Eukaryota; kingdom Viridiplantae; phylum Streptophyta; class Magnoliopsida; order Malvales; family Malvaceae; genus Gossypioides; species Gossypioides kirkii. The sequence continues at coordinate 38,805,895 of CP032253.1, read as the reverse complement.
ATATAACACTTAAAATATACTAAAAATCATATCATATGCATATGTGTGTGCGAACCACATATTTCGAACACGCGCGTGTGTTTTAAAAATAATTTAAAATCAATAATGAAACATACGACTCGAAACTAATTAATAATAATAACAAATAAAATATGTACGATATTAAAATTAAAAAATTAGATTTAATTGTTTATCGTTATGTTGTTTATCAATTTTAAGTTGATGTCGAGTTAACTTGTGACTCTAACTCAATCAAATAATTATTAGTACTAAAAAATCTTATCACACGCGTATGTGTGTGGAAAGCACAAATTTGAAGCACAGACGCCCATTTAAAACTAACATACAATAAACAATGAAATGTATGGTTTGAAATTTATTAATCATAATAATACATGAAAAATGTACAATATTAAAATAAAGGGTGAACTACCAAAATAGTCACTTTTGTTTACCTTAGGTTACATTTTAGTCACTTATGTTTGAAATGTTACGTTTTAGTCACTTACGTTATCACGTTGTAACATTTTAGTCATTGAGTCGTTAATTATCGTTAACGATGTAACACTTGTTTTTTTAAAAGGACGTGCTTGGGAAATTGATAAATTAAAGGGCTATTTTGTTGTTTGGGAACTTTAGGACTGATTTGTATGCGTGTCAAACTTTCGGGTCAAATCAAAAATCCTAGAATTTTTAGGGACCTCTGAGTAAATACCCATATTTTCTCAAGTATTTAAATACCCTTAAACTTTGGGTTGTCTTTTCCTCTCCGATTTGTTACTGCTGTCAAATTTTTCTTCCTCAAAGCTCTCTCTTTTTTCTCTTCAATCCAGCCAACCTCTGACGAATGGCCTCCGGTCGTGCATGTCAAACACTGCCATCATCAAAACCTTCCTCGTGCCCTCACCATCAAAACCCTTAACCCACATCACTATAGTCATCGCCTTTCGTGAGTTTCAATAGCAAAACCATTCGTCCGTTTTCTCTTTGGTGGCTCTTTCGTGTTTCGTCGTTTTGAAGTTGGTAAGTGGTTAGATGTGTGTTGTGGCTTTGTTTAGGTTGTTTACGTGTTGAACTCGACTGTGGGACGCCGATTACGGTGGTAGGGGTGTCATCGTCGTCGGCGTCGATTTGGGGAAGGGGAAGCACAAACCCTAATTTGATTTGTGATATGATATGAAGTGGGTCATTTGTTACAAGCCTAATAGAGAAATTACCAAATCATGCCTTGACCTAAATTTTGGAAACTTTAAAGCCTAATTATGTGACCCAAGTGGAGGAAACCAAAACCCAATTGAACCAAGCCCAAACCCAAACCAAGTCAAACCAAGCCCGATTGGCCCAACCCGGACCCGTTGAACGTTGACTTTGACTGTTGACTTTTTTCGAGAAACCTTACCCTTTTTCGATGTCTTGAGTTCGATTCCGTTATCCATTTGCCAAATTCAAATCCGAAAGCCTCGTTTTGACCGTTTTATCTTTAATTTTATACTTTGAGTTATTTAGAGATTTAGTTAAGGAAGTCTAATGTGAGATTTTTGTGTTTAGGTGATCACGACTCCGAGGCTGACGATTTACCTCCTCCTTCACCTATGCAACCTACTCCTGCACCAGTTTCGAAAGCTACTCGTAAGTTATTTTAGTTAAGTTTTGTGTTTAAGTGGTGGCTAGGATAGTATTAATATTAGTTGCATTTGTAGGATCTAATCCTGTTAGACCAAGTACTCGATCAGTGCGTGGTGGACGACCTCCTCGTCATTAGAGTTTTCTGCTTCCTAGAGGTGTGTTTCTAAATGTAACATAACCCAATGTATGTAATGTTGTGTTATATGTGATTGTATGTTGTATTGTGATATTTTGTTAATATGATGATTTTACGGAGATGAGAGAATGGTATGATTGTTGTGGAGTTGTGAATGCATGTTGTTAATGTCATGCATATATATATATCAAGCATGTGGTTGAATAATTATGGTGATTATTCTACTGTGAATTGTGATATATCAGAAATACAATGAGATTGAGACTGAGATTAATTGTGATAATTATGTAATCATATCATTGTGTGTTCATGGGGTGGGATTGTACGGAGGAAGAAGTGGTTATCATTCCTTTAAACCGTTGATACTAAAACCACATTGCAATTGGTGACGTTTGGTTGGGAAAGGGTTCTGGGGAACCATTTCACTGTGTTGGTGTGTTATAGATGCATTACATTGTGCTTGTGATTGTATCAAAATTTGTGGTTACTTTTCATGTTATAAGCTATTGTGATAATATAAGTCGATATATAGCGCCTTAGAATTTTCAGTGCAGGAATTAGCCCAGGAGCTCAATTATGGAAGAAGAATGCAGCCACAAGTATAGCTGGGAATTACGACCAAAGATGTCGACGCATTGAAAGCTTTACTTTGTTTGAGTGAATTCAAGCCAAAAGCACATCTGGAAGCACCAACGCAAGAATTTCACACGTTGTCGCTGCAATTAAAGATTTCATATCGCGACCAGAGATGCGACGACAATCTGCAGAGTTATAAAAATCACACCAGATCTACGTGAGTGCACTGCTGGAATTTAACTAACTGTGACAGCTGTAATTAGATCTGGATCAGAGAAGAGATGTCCAGAATTGTGGCGACATTCTGCTGACAAATTGTCGGTGCAATTTATAAATTGTGTTGACATTCTGCAACAGTCTAGTAAACAAATCAGAATTGCATAGCTGTCAATAACAAACTTTTACAGCTGTACAAAGTTGTTGGATCTAAGAATGGAGAAAATCTGAAATTTCTTGAGCTTATAAATAGAGGAAAGAAGAAGGAGATAAATATCAAGGAGTGAAGAATTTAAATCCAAAAATCTCTCAAATCTTCAAGCAAGATACCATGGAAGCTTGACGTCGGAGGAGGGTGAACTGATGGAGAAAGTGTGCAGCAACTTCTGACGAGGAGTGCTTGATGCTGAACAAGAGAAACAATTAAGGAGTAGGCCTAGTAGTCTAGAGATAGTAAGCTTCGTTGTACTCTTTAATTCTTCTTAAACGATGATGGATTTTGATGATATTAAATGAATACGAGAGTATCTTTTGATGTTAGATCATTTTGATTCTTACTTTACACTGCTTATCTATTTATTCTTAAATCTAACCCCTCTAAACACGAAAGTGAAATTGTAGTACACCGACATCGAGATATGCGGTGATAGGTTAGGTTAACAAGTGGGTTAGGCGAGAGCTGCTCGGGACTGAGACAAACTCCAGTTACTTGTTCTTGGATACACATCGTTACTCGCACCGAGAGGTGGAGTGATTGTATTTGAGTTGGGATTAAGTAGGAAGCTATTGTTGGTAAGAACTCAAAGGGACTTCATTGCAGCGATATTCCATCTATAGTTTACCTTTTCGGCGCATCCAGCATTGCTACTTAGCGAAGTCAGTGATCCACTTCAATTCTTCACACTTGATCACACCTTTACTTTTATGCATTTAAATTCTCAACACTTCAATAAAACTTTGATTTACTTTCAATTTCTCAAACAATTAACTTTTATAATTGCATTGACATTATTGATTATTTTAGTATGTAGAATTAACGTATTGCATTGACATTAGTACTTACATTACATTTAATTTCAGTATTGATTACTCCGACATTTAGACATCAAGAACCCATTCCTCGTGGGATCGATATCCGATAGATTTATCTATCAACTATACTTGCATCGACGTGTGTATGCTTGAACAATTATTGTGTCGTAAAAACACCGATTAAGTTTTGGGGCCGTTGCCGGGGAATTGACGTTTGTTTGATGTTTATTTTTGTCGTTGCATTTATTTTTTATTATCTAAACTTTATTTGTCACTAACTTGTTTCCTTTTTGTTGTTTACTTTTACATTTTTTTAGTGAAATATGGCTAGAAACGAGGTATATAGAACCTCAAGATGTTGGATGAGTGAAGCTATAGAAATGGAGCTTGATGCCATAAACACCGAGGTATCTTCTTTAACTAATATGAGTAATTCAACGCAGAATGCTACAACAATTGCAGAATGGAAATTTGCTACGACAAGTTACGATTACTGTGGAAGCAACCATGAGTTTGAACAATGCCTATCAAATCTAGCAAATGTGTACCACATGGGGAATTTCTATCGAAATGAAAATCCATATTCCAACACCTAGACACCAGTGTGGGAGCAACATCCAAATTTTTGTTGGAACAATCAAGACCCTGGAAGTATAGATAATGATGTTAGATCCGAGTGGACATTGCCCAATTATGATCAACCTTTGTCAAGGCAAAATATCCAGCAAGACGAAGCATCAAAGTTTTCATCAATTGAAAATTTGCTGAGATAATATATTGCCAAGATTGACGTTGTGCTTCAAAGTCAAGCTGAATCCATTCGAGCTCTAGAATATCAATTTGGCCAAATTGTGGGTAATGAATTTGTGACCACAAGAAACTTTGTCGGTTGATATTGAGAATTTGATATCATAAGGGCAAGAGCATGATGAGGAAATCATTCCCAGAAGTGAAAATCAACTAAATGAAGTTGTTAGAGATGCTATAGAAAAAGAAGATAATTCAAATCTCAATAATGGGAAGATGTCAGTGCAATCTGAAAAAGCAATCTGTAGTTGAAGAGGTTAAACAAAATATTATGGCGACAAAATCAGATCACTTTGTCGCCATAATGCTATAGCAAAACAACCTTAGAAACTTGAAGACACATTGTCAAAGAAGAGAAGATTGGGAGATGTCGAAGCAATCGCACTTACTGAAAGGTGCACTGTCATGACAATTAAATTGCTCCAAGAATTTAAGGATCCCAAGAGCTTCTCAATACCCTATTCCATTGGTGATCGGTATATTGGAAAGGCATATGTGATTTCAATGAAAGCATAATTTTGATGCTTATATCCTTAATTAAGAAATTAAGTAATTGGAAAAAATGCAAGAAAGAGTGGAAATTTTTCGAGACCGTGTGGAGAATAAAAGAGTACGAAGCACTTGAAGAAGAAGGAATGAATACTGTGTTTGCACCAATTGAGGAATAAGTAAACACTATTGTCGGTGTATTAGGATTCCACTGTCAACGCATTTTTACATTTTCTTTTACCTTTTTACTTTTATTAGTTTTCTTTAAATTTTACGCAGGAATAAAAAAAAATCATCTTTTTGTCGACGTATCATAAAACACAACTTGTCGGCGTATTATAGAATGACTCAGCAAAGCTTTTTCAGTAAGGATCGCGCCGGTTGATCTTCATCTATCGCTAACCGTTGGATCAATTGAAAAGGTACGATTTGCAGCATTCTAGTTTTGGAAGAGCTGAACGAGGAAGGAACTTATGAGGTGCTGAGAGACATTTGTGTTGATGGTGCTACATGGACGGGCAATGGTCTACACAACTATACCATGCACCGTCGCTATCTGACAACCTATAGAAAGGTATGGTTCCATTTTAGACATTAGATAGCATGTGCATTCTAAATTCCATTTTAAAGGGCCATCACATCGATGTCGGCACAATCATCCACAACCAGATTGCTGAGGCAGAACCCAAGCAGACAGGTATACTACCTTTCCCTTCTTTAATCATGCTGCTGTGCAAACAATAACAATAGGGTATTATGTCTAGAGATAGTGAGGAAGTACTAGAAAACAAGAGTCCTATCAATGATATCTTTGTAGAAAGAATGACTCGAGGCCAAGAAACACTGATAGTGAAAGAAGCACCCAAGAAGAAGGAGAAGGGGAAGAAGAAGGAAAAATAGGATAATGTACCGACAGACCCTTAGTTGGGGAAGAGATTAGCTGCAATGGAACTAAACATTGATCGCATCGACATGCGCCAGATTTGTATTGTCAGCGCATTGGAAGACATGGACTACAGACAAAATCTATTTTATGCGTACACCAGAATATGAAACAAATATATTGTCAACGAATTGAGAAGTCTGAGCCCAAATCCCCTACCAGAGTTCCCTGTCTTCCCACCTATTATTAAGGAAGCTACCTCATCCTCTGACCAGCCTACTCTTAATGGTAGGCCGCAACATGTTCCCTCTCCAACAAGAATTCACATTTTTGATGATGAGGATCACGAGGGGTATTATAATGATATGAAAGATTGCTACAGAACTATAACCAGCTTGTTTGAAGAAGAGTTCTCGAACAACCTTGGGGCTAATATGGCAGAGTGGGTAGCTATGAGTGAGGAGGTGCATACTCCAATTGTATCCATGGGTGTGGACGTAGAGGAAGGCACCGACAAAGATACCACTTAGCAGGAACAACCTGAAGAAGGTGAAGCAGAACAAGAAAAAGGCTAAGAGAAGGAGAAAGAAAGAGAGGAAGAATTTGAAGGACCCTGCAGGAGGAAAAGCAAGACGATGCCCCGACAGATATCGCTGAGGATATTATCGAAGCACCCGTAAATGTGAGGGCATCCAATGCATGGCTCCACCTGAAGCGAGCCAGGCTGAGGCAATTACTAGCAGTGCTGAAGATTGTAATCATTTGGCCGTAGTGCCTTATATAGCATACTTGCAGAAGTCCACCCATTAGATGTAACTATCGATGAGGTCGCCACCTAACCAATTGAAGAGGAGCAATCCGTTGATCCGACTGGTACGAAGGACAGAAAGAGGAAGCGTAAAGATAAGAAAACGAGGCACAAGGAGGAATGAAAGCGCAACAAGAAAAAGACCAATGCAGTCACATCTTCAGCTACAACACATTTAGTTTTTATTTTTTTAGCACTTAGTTTAGTTTCCATGCATATCATGTGGCTGTAGTATAATTGTCCCTGTATTATTAATGTCATTGCATTTTTATTGTCACTGCATCTACATTGTCTTTGCATTTCCATATATATATATTTATTAATGTCAGTGCATTGGGGACAATGCACACTTTAAGTTTGGGGGGAATTTATGTGAAATAGAAATGCAATTGCACCCACATTTTTGAATTTTACTTATTTCTTGTGTTAATGAAAATATGCTGAATTTCAACAAAAATGTGCCTACAATTTTTATTTTTATGCGTAAATCTTGATTTGCTTGGAATGTTGATGTGTAAATTGGATGAATGTGAATGAATATTGAGTCCTTCTATTTTTGGATGAATGATGGGATTGCATTAGTAATGAATGGGTAGTATTAATCTTTGAATCTTGAATTAATTTTCCAATTATAGCGACATTGTATTAATAAAGAACACTCTAATGTGAGTGTATTGTGACTTATCAAGGGAGAACACTCTGCTGCATGTGTTAGAAAAATCATCTAGCCAAAGATTGTCACTGCAAGAGTGTGTGTCGGCGCAATTACATACTTCTTGGGGGTTTGTTGCACCCCATCGTTACTGCTCAGAAACAAGGGTATAGTAATGCAATGACATCTCTCCGTCACATAAAAAGAAAGAAAAAAAATTGTAATGCTATCTTCTAATAAATGCTGTATTGGTTAAGGAAGGGTTAAGATTCAAAGCATTTTACTAACATTAGTGAAGTTGCATTTTAATTATTCATGCCTATAAATTGTCGGCGTATTATTCTATCATGTGAATACAATTTGTACTTTAGGACTTCAGAGAATTCAAGTTGTATGACTAATGATTGCGGTGACATTTTTACTTGTGACTTTGTTAATTTTTGTTTACTTGAGGACAAGTAAAAACTTAAGTTTGGGGGTGTGATGGTATTACAAATGACATAAATTTTCTCCCTAAATTTGTGTATTAGTTATCTCTTTTGTGTAATATTTAGTATGCATATTAGGCATTTCATACTTAGTTTTTATGTTTTCTAATTTATTGTTGTTTGGTTTAAATTCTTGTTATTTTTACCTCTTTTTGTACTAATGTCGTCGCAATCAGCCGATATATTGCGCCTTAGAATTGCCAGCGCAGGAATCAGCCCAGGAGCTCAATTATGGAAGAAGAATGCAACCACAAGTATAGCTGGGAATTGCGACCAAAGATGTCGACGCATTAAAAGCTTTACTTTGTTTGAGTGAATTCAAGCCACAAGCATATTTGGAAGCACAAGCACAGGAATTTCACACGCTTTTTTCCGCAATTAAAGATTCAGATCGTGACTAGAGATGCGGTGAAAATCTGCAGAGTTATAAAGATCACACCAGATTTGCGTGAGTGCACAACTGGAATTTAACTAACCGTAACAACTGTCAATAACAAACTTTTACAACTGTACAAATTTGTTGGATCTGTGAATGGAAAAAATCTGAAATTTCTTGAGCTTATAAATAGAGGAAAGAAGAAGGAGATAAATATCAAGGAGTGAAAAATTTAAATCCAAAAGTCTCTCAAATCTTCAAGCAAGCTACCATGGAAGCTTGACGTAGGAGGAGGGTGAGCTGATGGAGCAAGTGTGCAACAATTTCTAATGAGGAGTGCTTGATACTGAACAAGAGAAATAATTAGGGAGTAGGCCTAGTAGTCTAGAGATAGTAAGCTTCGTTGTACTCTTTAATTCTTCTTAAACGATGATGGATTTTGATGATATTAAATGAATACGAGAGTATCTTTTGATGTTAGATCATTTTGATTCTTACTTTACATTGCTTATCCGTTTATTCTTGGATCTAACAGCTCTAAACACGAAAGTGAAATTACAGTACGCCGACATCGAGATATGCAGTGATAGGTTAGGTTAACAAGTGGGTTAGGCGAGAGCTACTCGAGATTGGGGCAAACTCCAGTTACTTGTTATTGGATACACATCGTTACTCGCACTGAGAGGTAGAGTGATTGTATTTGAGTCAGGATTAAGTAGGGAGCTGTTGTTGGTAAGAACTCAAAGGGACTTCATTGCAGCGACATTCCATCTATATTTTACCTTGTCGGCACATCCAGCATTGCTACTTAGTGAAGTCAGTGATCCACTCCAATTCTTCACACTTGATCACACCTTTACTTTTATGCATTTAAATTCTCAACACTTCAACAAAACTTTGATTTACTTTAAATTGCTCTGACAATTAACTTTTATAATTGTATTGACATTACTGATTATTTTAGTGTGCAGAATTAACGTATTGCACTGACATTAGTACTCACATTACATTTAATTTCAGTATTGATTGCTCCAACATTTAGACATCAAGAACCCATTCCTCATGGGATCGATATCCGATAGATTTATCTATCAACTATACTTGTATCGACGTGTGTACTCTTACACAATCGTTGTGTCTTAAAAACACAGATTAGCCATCACATAGAAGTGCTAGACTTACGATTGGTCGTAACCAAGGTCGATGTCGGGGTCGTACTACTAGGGCCGTTAGTGACCCTACTCCTGAGTTTGAGCCTGAGGTGAATGTAGATGAATTGCCACATGTTGAGGAGGATGAGCTGCCTATAGTTGTTGAGGGTCAGTAAGCTGCTGGAGGAGACTTACCTGCTGAGGAAGCTCCTATTGAGGATGTGCTTGGCACTGGGATAGTGAGACCTAGAGTTGGATAGTACTACAGTTAGTCGAGAATTATTGAGGTTACTCCGTGGATCTATTAGGAGTCAGTTTGAGAGTCCGAGGAGGCCTATTTCTGCCAATTTTATAGTTGCAAGGATGAAGGTCTTTGAGGATAGGACTGGTACGGATCCTTCTGTTGTTGATTATTGGTTGAAGGATCTGCAAAGATTGTTTGTGGAGATGAATTATCTTACAGGTTAAAAGGTTAGGGCTGCTATTTCTTCACTAAAGGGTGAGGCCCAAAACTGGTGGGATACTGTGGAAGAGTGTACTCCTGTTGGTCAGATCACTTGGGATTATTTTAGAGAGGTCTTTCAGGATCACTATGTGGGTGAGGAGTTTCTTGATAAGTGTAGGGATGATTTCATAAACTTAAGGTAGGGAGACATGTCTGTTAATGACTATGAGACTGAGTTTTTGAAGCTGGTTCGTTATGCATTTAGGTTGGTTACTAATGAGAAAGAGAAGTGCGATTGGCTTAGGAAGGGACTGCAACTCTCGCTCTAGGTTGAGGTTAATATGCACCATGATAGAGTATTCAGTGATTTGGTTAGTAGGGCTAGATCTGCTGAGAGTTTGGAGGCTCGTACTAAGGCTCAGAAGGCTCAAGATAGAAAGCATAGTAAGAAGCCAGCAGACGCACCAGTTCAGCCTATTTCTGGTGGTCCTTCTGTTAAGAGGCCTAGAGAGGAGGCAGTTCAGTCTAGTTATCCGAGGGTGAGGCCTGCGATTTCAACAACTCTTGTAGGTAGTGTTGGTGGTTCTACTGGTCCTCATATCTTACATCTCTGTTCTTACTATAATAAAAGGCATGGAGGCGAGTGTTGGAGGAAGATTGGGGTATGTTTTAGGTACAGTTCATAGGATCACTTTTTTAGAGATTGTTCTTATCCTCTTATAGGTTCATTTGTGCAGTGTCAGTCTCAAACTTTGGTTCAGGCTTCTGCTGGGGGCAGAGGGCAAGGTAAACCTGTTGCTTCGGGTTCTACTACTAGAGGTAGGCTGGTTCAGAGAGGTGGAGCAGATAGATATGGGGTAAGACAACCTGGGTTAGTATATGCGACTAGGAGGCATAAGGATCGTGATGAGCCTGACGTCATAATAGGTACTTTTTCCATTCACTCTATTCCTTACTTTGCATTACTTGATAATGGTTCGACGCATTCTTATGTAGCTAGTGCGGTATCTTGGGGTCTTAAAATTTCTATCGAAAATGTTGAGTCTAGGGTTTTTGTTCAAAGTCTTGTGGGTATTGTTTTAGAGGTTAATAAGATATATCACAATTGTCCCTTAGAACTTTAAAGGGAAATCTTTCCTGCAAATTTATTGGAGTTAGCATTTAGTGAGTTTAATCTCATACTTGGGATGGATTGGCTTTCTAAGCACCGAGTTAATTTGATCCGTGAGAAAAAAAGGGCAATTTTGAAAACTCTTGATAATCGAGGGATAACCCTAATTGATGAACGTAGAGGGTTTCTATCTAATGTAATCTCAGCCCTTAAAGCCTAAAAGATGATTATAAAGAGGTTCATGGCTTATCTGGCTTACATCTTGGATCTAAGGCAATCAGACTCTCGGATTGAAAAGATTCGAGTAGTGAGGGACTTTTCTGATGTATTCCCAAAAAAGTTACCTTGTGTGCCACCTAAACATGATGAGGTTGAGTTTGGTATTGAGGTCTATCCCGGTACGACTTCTGTGTCCATGGCACCTTATCGAATGACACCTAAGGAACTCAAGGAGTTGAAGGCGCAGTTGCAAGAGTTATTGGATAAAGGTTTTATCCGACCTAGTGTTTCACCTTGTGGAGCACCACTTCTGTTTGTAAAGAAGAAAGATGGGACACTTCAGTTGTGTATTGATTATCAGAAGCTGAATAAGCTGATGATTAAGAATAAATACCCATTACCTCGTATTGATGGCTTATTCGATTAGTTTTAAGGAGTTACTGTGTTTTCGAAGATAGACCTAAGATCTGGGTATTATCAGCTTAAGGTGAAAGATGCTGATGTGTTCAAGACAGCTTTCCGAACTCGTTATGGGCACTATGAATTTTGGTGATGCCCTTTAGGTTAACGAATGCTCTTGCTACTTTCATGGACATGATGAATAGCGTGTTTTAACCCTACTTGGATCAGTTTGTGATGGTGTTTATAGATGATATCTTGGTTTACTCTAAATCTGAGGCTGAGCATGAGGAACATCTTGCAAACCTTGAGAGAGAAGCAGCTTCATGCAAGTTCAGCAAGTGTGAATTTTGACTCTCCGAGGTTATGTTTTTAGGACATATAGTTTTTGCTGGGGGTATTCGTGTAGATCCCAAAAAGATTGAAGCTATTATAAGGTTGAAGCAACCTATGAATGTTTCTGAGGTTCGTAGCTTGGGTTTAGCTAACTATTATCGGAGGATTGTTGAGGGTTTTTTTGATTATTGCGACACCTTTGACTAAGCTTCTAAGGAAGAGTGTCCCATTTGTTTGGACCAAGGCTCAAGATTCTAGTTTTGAGAAGTTGAAGTTTGTATTGACTCAAGCACCAGTTCTGATCCAACCTAAATCTGAGAAAGCTTATTGATCACGTCTGAAACGTCACAACGATTGTGCAAGCGTACACACGTCAATCCAAGTATAGTTGATAGATAATTCTATCAGATATCGATCCCATAAGGAATGAGTTCTTGATGTTTAAATGTCGGGGAAACTAATACTATAATCAAGTAAGATGTGAGTAAGGATGTCATTGCAATTATGTCAGATCTGCACACTAAAATTGTTAATAATGTCAACACAATCAAGGTTAATTGTCAGAGCAACTGAAAGTAAATCAAATGTGTTGAGTGTTGAGTGTTGATTATTGAAATGCATGAAATGTAAAAGTGATCAAGTGTAAAGGGTAGAAATGGTTCACTGATTCTGCTAAGTTGCAACGGTGGATGCGTCGACAAGGTAAAGTATAGATGGATTGTCGCAGCAATAAAGTTCTTTTGAGTTCTTACCAACAACAACTCTCTATTTAATCCAGACTTAAATGCCCATAATCACTCCACCTCTCGGTGTGAGCAATGTTGTGAATTCAAGAACAAGTGATTGGAGTCTAATCTTAAGCAGCTCTCGCCTAACTTACTTGTTAACCCAACTTGTCACCACATCTCTCGATGTCGGCAGACTGCAATTTCACTCTCATGCTTAAAGCGGTTAGATCCAAGAATAAACAAATAAGTAGCATAAAATAAGAATAAAAATGATCTAGCATTAAAAGTCACTCTCGTATTCATTTAATGTTATCAAAATCCATCATCGTTTAAGAAGAATTAAACTGTACAATCGAAGCTTACTATCTATAGACTACTAGGACTACTCCTTAATTGTTCCTTTTGCCTTGCATCAAGCACATCTCATCAGAAGTAGCTGCAGACTTGCTTCATCAACTTCCCAATTTCCAGCTTAAATCTCCAAAATCACACAGAATTTGTAGAATTCAATCTCTTAATTCTTAATGATATCTTCATTCTTTGTTCATCTATTTATAGCCTTCAAAATGTTGCAAGTTTTAGCCTCCATTCTCAGATCCAGGTCTAGATTTTTGCAGCTATCAAAATTAGTTAGAGTACAGCTATGCACTCACATAGATCTGGTGTATTCTTCAGAGATTTGCAGGTTGTCGCTGCATTGCTGGTCGCAATCTGAGATTGTAATTGCGACGACACCTATGATATTCCTGCGCTAATGCTTCCAGATGTAAATTCAGCTTGAGCCTACTCATTTGAGGTTCAAATTCAATGCAGTGACATTTCTTGGTCACAATTCCAAGCTGATCTTGTGGATGCATTCTGCCAATGTTGATCTTCTGGGCTGATCTTCTGCTCTGATATTTCTAAGACGCAATATATCGGCTGCTTGCGTCGACATTAGTACAAAAATAGATAAAAATAACAAGGATTTAAGCTAACTAGCAATGAATTAGAAAATATGAAAACTAAGTATAAAATGCTTATGATGCATGCTAAATGAAATATAAAAGAGACAATTAAAACACTAAATTAGGGAGAAAATATATGTCATTTGTAATACCATCACACCCTCAAACTTAAGTTTTTACTTGTCCTCAAGTAAACAAAAAATTAGCAAAGTTATAAGCAAAAAATGTCACCATAATCAATATTCTCACAACTTGAATTTTCTTGAATCCTAATGCACAAATTGTATTCATATGATAGAATAATGCGCCAACAATTTATAGGTATGAACAATTAAAACTGCAACTTCATTAATGCTAGTATTATTCCTTGAATCTTAATCTTCCTTAAACAAATACAACATTCATAGCAAACATTTTTTTTTCTTTTCTTTTCTCTTTTATTTTTTTCTTTCTTTTTCTCATTTTCCTTTTCTAAGTGACTGAGAGATGTCATTGCATTACTCTACTTTTATTCCTGGGCAGTAACGATGGGGTGCAACAAACACTTAGGAGGTATGTAATTGCACCGACACATACTCTTGCAGTGACAGCCTTTGGCTAGATGAATTTTTTAAAGTCTGCAGTGGAGTGTTCTCCATTGAAAAAGTCACAATGCACTCACATTGGAGTGTCTTTTATTAATATAATGTCGCTGCAATTGGTCAGTTAGTTCAAGATTCAAACATCAACACTATCATTTATTATTGAAACAATTCCAATCATTCATTCAAAAATAGCAGACTCATCATTCATTCATATTCATCTAATGTACACATCAGCATCCAAACAATTTAAGAATTACGCATCAAAATAAAAATTGTAGGCACATTTCAGTTGAAAGCTTGTAAATTCTCATTAACCAAAGAAATAAATAAAATTTAAATATGTGGGTGTAATTGCATTTCCATTTCACATTATCTCCCTCCAAACTTAATGTCTGCATTGTCCCCAATGCACTGACAATATTATATAGAAATAATGGAAATACGACTACAATGCAACTAAGTTAACAAAATGAATGCAGTGACAAAATAAAATGCATGGACATTAAAAATGCATAAAACTAACTAAAGAAATGTACCAACTTAGGCTTTAGCAACCGATGCATAAGTTGCTTTAGTTTTCTTCTTCTTCTTCTTTGGGTGCTTACCCTCGTCATGATGCTTCTTCTTCTTGTCCTTGAACCTTTTTCACTTTTTATCCTTCGGACCAACCGGTTCAGCAGATTGCTCTTCCTCGACGAGTTGGGTAGTGGCCTCATTGGTTGTCACCTCTGATGGGTGGATTTTTGCGAGTGGTGCCACATAGGGCACGATAGATAGAGGATTCAGTTCCTCTACCTCGCTAGTGACAACCTCAGCCTGGCTTGCAGCAGGTCGAGCCTCGTTTGAGCTGGATGCCCCCACGACATCATCAACAATCATTATCGGTGCATCTGTTTCCTTCTCTTCCTACACCTCGACAGGTTCTTTCTCTTCATTTTCTCTTTTCTTCCCTTTTCCTTTGTGATCTTTCAATTGATCATCCCCTTGATTCGCATCCTTGTGCACACGCTGCTCAGTCTTAATTGGGCCAGTATTAGTGCATTTTACCGCGTCGACATCCTCCTCCACAACAGCCTCTTGTTCAGCCATATTCGCGCCCAAACTGTTGGAAAACTCATCCTCGAATAAGTGGACGATGAGCTGCGAGTACCCGTCATCCTTCTCATCATCGAAAATGTTAATCCAAGTTGGTGCAGGGGCAGGTCTACCATCAGTGGTATGTTGCTCGGAAGACGAGTACTGCATCGGTCGATAAATGGATGGGAAGGCTGGGAAATCTGGCAATGCAGTAGGGTTGATTTATCTCAATGCAGCGACAATCGTTCGAAATCTTTATATAAGCATGAAATTTGTGTAGCCTAAAATCCATGTCATCCACTATGCTATTAGTGTGGATTGATCGCATGTCGATGCGATCCAAGTATACTTCCATTAAGGCCAGCTTTTTCGTCACTTGGGACTCTATTGGTGCATCAGGTTGATCAACCTTCTTTTTACCCTTTCCTTTATCCTTTTTCTTGGAGGCTTCCTTGGCTACTAGTGTATCTTAGCCACGTGTCATCCTCTCAACAGAGATATCATTGATCAGACATTTGTTGTCTAAGACCTCCTCACCATCTTTGGGCACAATGCCTTTTTGTTTACAAAGCAGCATAATGAGAGGGAAAAAGGAGTATACCAGTTTGCTTGGCAGTTGCTTCTGCGATCTGGGCGTGTATGAGCTCACCGATGTCGATGTGTCGGTGGTGCAGGAATAATGCAGTAGACACATAGGGTTTAATGTTGCCGTAGTGCTATGGGTTGAAGGCATGATGCACCCGTTGATAAAATGGAACCAGACTTTGCAAAGGGTGTAAGGTATCTTCTATGCATTGTGTAGTTGTGGAAGCCATTACCAGTCCAGATGCATAGGTCCTTCATCATCTATGCCATATCAACATCATCCAATCGATGCATAAATGGTGCATGGTCGTCCACTCGTTCCGGAATCCTTAGTAGCACGTTTACCTGTGCAGCGCTCAATGGAATGAGCCCCTACTGTACAAAAAATAAATTCTTGGTTCGGATCCACTAAGTTGGCATAAAACTCCCTATCCAATGTAGGGGAGTAACCAGAAGGGTGCTCGAAAAAGAATTCCTACCTAAGGCGGATTATAGTGCAATGAACATGCTTTCCCAAGACTTAGTGTGGAGAAAGTTGTAGGCCTTATTCAGGGTGGAGGTTGCTCTTCAACATGGTATTTTGGTAACAGTCTTTGGCCGCAGTCATCAGAAACAAGATTGGGCTTGTAAATGAGGGTGGTGTTATGGGCAGAGCCACAGTAGAAGTGGTTGGAGTGTTCTTGGAAGGGGTTTTGGATGTGTTTCTCGAGGCACAAGTTTTTGCCATTGTTAAAGAAAAAGAAAGTTAGAGAAGTTTGCAAAAATGGGTGCTTTGTGAACAGAAAAGAAAGGATGAAAGCAATGAAGAAAAACGAGTTGTAGCAATAATAGAGGATGTGAGGAGAAAGAAACTGCAGGAGGAAGGTTTTATAACCTAGGCTTGATGATTGGAAAAATTACGGGGAAACGTTACGTTTGTAGCCATTAATTACCAGGCTGCAGATCGTACTGTTTCATTTTGATCCAATGGCTAGGAGAGAAAGAGATCAATCGGCACGATTCTTGCTGAAAAAGCAATGCTAACTCATCGCAGAATGTGCCAGTAACACGTGCTTCGATGCTTTGATAAAAATTCAAATTTTATTTCAAGAAAGAATTTGAAACAACAAAAGTAAAAGTGAAACAAATAAAAGTAAATAAAAAAATGCATCGACATTATTTAAATGTGACCAAATTGATGGCCTTGTTTGGTTTTTTGACATCTAGGCTCACATAATGCTTTAGACATTGGCCATTCACTTTGAATTATTGTCCATCCTTTAGATTCTCAATTGTTACCGCACTGTTCTGGAATGCTTTGACAACTCTAAATGGGTCTGACCATATTAATCGCAATTTACCAGGATACAACTTTAAACTTGAGTTAAATAAAAGTACTAACTGACCAGGGTGAAATTGTCAACGCAAGATGATATTATCGTGCCATCTCTTTGCCTTTTCCTTGTATATTGCGGTATTCTCATAAGCATGGCTTAGATTTCTTCTAACTCTGTGATGTCCAACAGTCTTTTCTTTCCGACAGCATCATAATCCAAATTCACCTGCTTGATTTCCCACATGGCCTTATGTTCAAGCTTAACTGGTAGGTGACAAGACTTACCAAATACTAGCTGATACGATGACATTCCCATTGGGGTTTTGTATGTAGTGCGAAGCACCCACAATACGTCATGTAGTCGCGTGACCAATCCTTTCTAGATGGGTTAACCACCTTCTCAAGAATACTTTTAATTTGTCGATTTGATACCTCGACTTGACCATTGGTTTGTGGGTGATGTGTAGTAGCCATACGATGCTTCACACCATACCTTTTTAATGCTATCGCCACTTGGTTGTTATAAAAATGAGTTCCTTGGTCACTTATTAATGCTCTCGGTGTTCCAAACCTTGTAAGAATATAAGTGTGAAAGAAATTCAACACTATTTGAGCATCATCCTTTGGCACCGCAATTTCCTCGATCCACTTCGAGACATAATCAACCACCACTAAGATATACACATTTCCAAAAGAATTTTTAAATGATCCCATAAAGTTTATACCCTAAACATCAAAGAGCTCTACCTCTACGATAGGTTGTTGAAGCATCTCATTACGTCGAGATATGGAGCCAGTGCATTGACAACGATCACATTATTGTGCGAAGTTGTGGGCGTCTCAAAATAATGTGGGCCAATAAAATCCTGACTGTAAGACCTTAGCAGCAGTCTTTGGTCCACCAAACTGTCCTCCATAAGGAGCATCATGGCAATGTCGCAAGATTGAAGTCATTTCTTCTTCAGGTACGCAACGATGGTTAATGTTGTCAGCGCATACCTTAAATAGGTATGGCTCGTTCTAGTGATATTTTGCAGCATCGCGCATGAACCTAATCTTCTTGTGACCAGTGGTATTTTGGGGTAGCTTTCCAGACACAAGGTAATTGACAACATCGACATACTAGGGCGATGCGTTGACAAAGAATAACGGCTCGTTTAGAAATGCTTCGACAATTTGGGATGTCTGTCCATCCTCACTTCCAACTTTCAATCGAGACAAGTGGTCATTTACTTGATTTTCAAATCCTTTCCTATCCCTGATTTCAACATCAAATTCTTGAAGAAGTAGGATCAATCGTATCAGTCTAAGCTTGGCGTCTTTTTTTATAAGAAGATATTTCAATGTAGAGTGGTCTGTGTATACTGTAATCTTTGCGTCGACAAGATATTTCAATGTGTAGTTAACCTACGCTTCAATTAGAGTTTTACTAGCATAGTAAATAGAATGGAATAACTTCTCTTTTCGTTGGCCCAGTACAGCCCCCACAGAAAAGTCGCCTACATCACACATTAGTTTAAATGGTTGCGTCCAGTCCGGTGTAACGACAATCGGGGCTGCTTCTTTATTGACATGAATGCGTCTATATAGTTGTCATTGAACATAAACTTTTTATTTTGCTCCAGCAATGAGCATAATGGTTTAGCTATCTTGGAAAAATCTCAAATGAATCTTCTATAAAAACCAGTGTGTCCAAGAAAGCTTCTTACTGCTTTGACATTGGTGGGTGGTGGTAGTTTCTCGATGATTTCTACCTTTGCTTTATCAACCTCAATGCCCTAACAAGATATCTGATGCCCGAGGACAATGCCTTCAGTTGTCATGAAGTGGCATTTCTCCCAATTCAGAACTAGATTTGTGTCCTCGCATCTCTTCAAAACTCTCGTCAGATTGTCAGTGCATTGGTCGAAATTTTATCCATAGACAGAGAGATCATCCATGAATACCTCTAACGAATCCTTGATCATGTCAGAGAATATTTCCATCATGCATATTTGGAATATTGCTGGCGTATTACACAACTCAAATGACATACGTCGGAAAGCAAAGGTTCCAAAAGGGCATGTGAACATTATCTTTGCTTGATCCTTCGACACAATGGCAATTTGGTTGTATCCAAAGTAGCCATCTAAAAAGCAATAATAGGCTTTACCAGCTAGCCTATCTAGCATCTGGTCAATGAAAGGCAGTGGAATGGTCCTTCTTTGTGGCCGCATTCAGTCGACGATAATCCATGCATACTCGCCAACCAGTCGCAATGTGAGTAGAGATTAACTCATTCTTGTCGTTGGTCACAACTATGAAGCCACTCTTTTTAGGCACAAATTGGCTCACCCAATTGCTATCAGAAATAGGGTATATGATGCCCGCGTCTAACCATTTTATGATTTCCTTTTTCACTACTTATTTCATTTTCTCATTGAGTCGTCGTTGTTGCTCAATTGATTACTTCTTTTCATCTTCTAACCTGATCTTGTGCATGCAAAAAGAGGGACTGATGCCTCTGATATCAGCAATGCTCCAGGCTATGGCTCTTTTATGTTCTTTCAAAATGGCAATGAGTTTTTATCTTCCTGCGTTACGTTGAGGGATGCGTTGACAATAACATGTAATGTCTCGTTATCACCAAGAAAGAGATATTTTAAATGAGTCGACAATGGCTTCATCTCCAATGTAGGAGCTTGCTCAATAGATGGTTTAAACATCAGGATTATCCTGTTAGACAAATCCAAAGACTCTAATTGCCAATTCTGTCTCAGCTCACAATTGTTAACCTCCTCTTTGTTGCTACAGTCAGCTAGGATTTCCTAAGTAAATGTCACCACATCTTCATCTGACACTGCTAAACTTCTTTCATTGAATTCTTTCGAAATGATTTCATCCAGCACGTCGATATGGTGATGTTGCTCTTTACTTTTGGACGAAGATGCCTCAAATACACTAAAGGTCACATGCTCATTGTTATGATGCATGATAAGTTCTCCTTTGAATACATCGATAAGTGTGCATCCTGTTGCTAGATAATGAGCACATCCTTATCTACTTCGTAGTCTAGGATAATGAAATCATCAAGGAATACAAATTTATCAACTTGAACAAGGATATCTTTGATTTGGCCTTCTGGTTGAGCTAAGGATCTGTTTGCAAGTTGCAGTGTCACTGCAGTGGGCTTCATCGAACTTATTCCTAATTTCTTAAAAGTAGACAGAGGCATACGGTTAATACTTATTCCTAAATCACATAAAGCTTTACCTAGATAATGATTTCCGATGGAGCATGGGATATTGAAGTTGTCAGGATCTTTCATCTTGGTTGGCAACTTATTTGTAAGCATAACACTGCACCACTCTATGAGCGTAATCGTCTCGATGTCGGATAATTTCTTTTTCTTCGATAACAGCTCCTTCATGTATTTCTCATAACTGAGTATCTGCACAAGAGCATCTACAAGAGGTATATTAATGTGCAAGTGTTTCAAAGTAGAAACAAACTTTTGGTATTCTTTATCAAGGACTTTCTCTTTGAATCGTTGTGGAAACAGAAAAGGTATTGTAGCAATGAGTTTTTGTGGATAACTCGATGGTGTTAACATTGGTTGTTGCGTCGACAACTTATTTGGGTAAACTGCAGGAAAAAATGGTACTACAGTTGGTTCCTCAGCATTGATTTCTACTTGACATCTTTCAACTGCATCCTCTTCTTGTTGCTGTGAACTAGATGCATCGACGTGGTCTTGCTTAGAACTGTTTGGTCCCACCGTCTGTTTGCCACTTCTCAGCGTGATTGCTTTGTAATGCTCCTTCCACTTCTGCGTTGGATTCTCAGTATCACTAGGCAGAGAGCCTGGTGATCTAGTGCTGAGATTAGAAGCCAACTGCCCGAGCTGGGCTTCCAATGCTCGAATGGAAGAAGAGTTACCTTGTACTATAGCTTCAGTTCTCGTGATATGCTCGCGCATCATTGCTTCAAGAGCAGCCATAGGATCTGCCTTTTGTTGAGAAAATTATTGTTATTGATGCTGATGATGTTGTCCTTGCATATGTGGCAGCACAAACTTTTGTGGTTGTAATCGCGATTGTGATTGCATCTGACTGTGTGACTGCATCTGGTCAAAACGAGAATTTATTTACGAATTCTGATTATAATTCTGCTGTGGATTGCTATTGTAACTCCTTTATCTATAACCCGTTTGATTTGAGGAATTTCCATATCTGAATGTGGAAGCATTTTGATTCCTCCAAGGTTGTTGAGATCTATTATTGTATGAGTTACCAAATGAACCTTCCCTGATGTTGTTGACGTAGAAAGCATTTTCTGCTTGTTGTCGGTAGTCCTCATAGCTATGGTTGTCACCGTAAATTTCACAGGAGAATATCGGTGCATCCAATTATTGGGCTACTTGAATAGGAGCAACATCATTTGTTCCCTTCATATTCTTTATTATGTTGGCCAATAAGGATACCCTCGCAGATAACACAGATATAGCATCTAATTCAAGACTCCAGGGTTAGTTTTTACCTGTGCAGAACGAGAGATTGGATATTGATAGTCATTCTGAGTAATCTTCTCTAGAATTCTTACAGCTTCATTGTAAGTACAATCCAACAAGGGATCATTAGCTGATATGTCGACAAGATTTCTTGTATGAGTATTCAAAACATTATAAAAATCTCAATCTAGGTCTCTTACTGAATTCCATGCATTGGGCAGCATCGAAGCAATGTTTTGTAATGCTCCCATGTTGTATGTAAATTCTCATCATTGAGCGATGATATGCAGTAATATCATTGCGCAACCCTGCGTTCATTGTCGGTGGATTGAAACACAAAACAAATTACATTGCTAACACATTCCAAGATGTGATTGATCCAGTTGACAATCCTAAAAACCATGTTCTTGCTTTACCCTGCAACGAATAAGGAAATAATTGCATTTTCAAGACATCATTAAGGACACCATGTTGACTAAAGGATGCACAAATAAGCAAAAAGGATTTTAAATGTTCTCTTGCGTCTTCATGAGGAAAACCAGAATATTGCCTATTTGAATTTAACATCTGAAACATCACCGGTTTCAATTCAAAGTTACCAGCCTCAATAGCTGGTCGTACAACCCCTGGTTGTAAATCATCGAGTATAGGCACAACAAAAATCTCTTATTGTCTTATTTTGTACTTGTTCTTCTTGTGATCTCGGTGGTGGTATATCATTAACAATTTGTGGCAGCACTGGAGGAACTCCGTCTTGTGGAAGCAATGGTGGTAAATTGTTGTTGTTATTATTACTAGCCATTTTCCTTTGTATTTACCGTCTCCTCTTTAGTGTCCTCTCAAGCTCTGGATCAAAACTCACAATGTCCTTAGGATTTCTCCTTGTGGATATGCAACAATTAAAAATCTGAAAAAGAAAATATAAACAGATTAGTAGAGATTAAAAATTAAATAATTAGAATTAATTACAACTACAAAAGTAAACATCAAACAAATGTCATTCTCCGACAATAGCGCCAAAACTTGATCGTGTCTGAAACGTCACAGCGATTGTGCAAGTGTACACATATCGATACAAGTATAGTTGATAGATGATTCTATCGAATATCGATCCCATGAGGAATGAGTTCTTAATGTTTAAATGTCGGGACAACTAATACTGTAATCAGGTAAGATGTGAGTAAGGATGTCAGTGCAATTATGTCAGATCTGCACACTAAAATTGTTAATATTGTCAATGCAATCAAGGTTAATTTTCAAAGCAACTGAAAGTAAATCAAATGTGTTGAGTGTTGAGTGTTGAATATTTAAATGAATGAAATGTAAAAGTGATCAAGTGTAAAGAGTAGAAATGGTTCACTAATTCTGCTAAGTTGCAATGCTGGATGCATCGACAAGGTAAAGTATAGATGGATTGTCGCAGCAATAAAGTTCTTTTGAGTTCTTATCAACAACAGCTCTCTGTTTAATCTAGACATAAATGTCCATAATCACTCCACCTCTCGGTGTGAGCAATGTTATGCATTCAAGAACAAGTGATTAGAGTCCAATCTCAAGTAGCTCTCGCCTAACTTACTTGTTAACCCAACTTGTCATTGCATCTCTTGATGTCGACAGACACTGTAATTTCACTCTCATGCTTAAAGCGATTAGATCCAAGAATAAACAAATAAGCAGCATAAAATAAGAATCAAAATGATCTAGCATTAAAAGACACTCTCGTATTCATTTAATGTTATCAAAATCCATCATCGTAAGTAGAATTAAAGAGTACAATCGAAGCTTACTATCACTAGACTACTAGGACAACTCCTTAATTGTTCCTCTTGCCTTGCATCAAGTACATCTCGTCAGAAGTGTCTGCAGACTTGCTTCATCAACTTCCCAATTTCTAACTTAAATCTCCTAAATCACACAGAATTTGTAGAATTCAATCCCTTAATTCTTGATGATTTCTTCATTCTTTGTTTGTCTATTTATAGCCTTCAAAATGTTGCAGGTTTCAGCCTCCATTCTCAAATCCAGATCTAGATTTTTGCAACTGTCAAAGTTGGTTAGAGTATAGTTGTGCACTCACACAGATCTAGTGTATTCTTCAGAGATCTGCATGTTGTCGCTGCATTGCTGGTCGCAATCTGAGATTGTAATTGCGGTGACACTTGTGATATTCTTGTGCTGGTGCTTCCAGATGTAAATTCAGCTTGAGTATACTCATTTGAGGTTCAAATTCAATGCGGTGACGTTTCTTGGTCACAATTCCAAGATGATCTTGTTGTTGCATTCTGCCAATGTTGATCTTCTGGGCTGAGCTCCTACTCTGATATTTCTAAGACGCAATATATCGGCTTCTTGCGTCGACATTAGTACAAAAATAGATAAAAATAACAAGAATTTAAAGTAACTAGCAATGAATTAGAAAATATGAAAACTGAGTATAAAATGCTTATGATGCATGCTAAATGAGATATAAAAGAGATAATTAAAACACTAAATTAGGGAGAAAATATATGTCATTTGTAATACCATCACTTATATTGTTGATAATGATGCTTCTCACACTAGATTGGGGTGTGTGCTAATGTAAGAGGGGAAGGTTGTGGCTTATGTATCTCGTCAGTTGAAACCGCATGAGATTAATTACCCTACCTATGATCTTGAGCTTGCTGCTGTAATCTTCTCTCTTAAAATTTGGAGACACTATCTCTATGGGGAGAAGTGTTACATCTTCATTGATCATAAGAGCTTAAAGTATTTGCTCACTCAAAAATAGCTTAACTTGAGGCAACGTCGTTGGTTGAAGCTACACAAGGATTATGAATGTGAGATTGAGTATCACCCTGGTAAGGCTAATATGGTTGCTGACACCTTAAGTCGTAGTGCTATGACTGAACTGAGGGTTTTATTTGCCAGAATGAGCTTGTTTGAGGATGACAGTCTGTTAGCTGAACTCCGAGTTATTCCAACTTTACTCTCGAAGATTAAGGCTGAGCAGGCTAATGATCCATATTTAAAGCATCGTATGAGAGAGGTGGAAGAAAGTACATCTGTAGACTTTTCCATGGATCAGAATGGTATTCTATGCTTCAGAGGTTGATATTGTGTTCCGAAAAATTCTGGAATTAAGAAGACTATTCTCCGTGAGGTGCATGATAGCCCTTATTCCATGCATCCTGGCAGAGATAAGACGTATAATAATCTTCGTGATAGGTACCGGTGGAAGGGTTTAAAGAGAGATGTTGTTAACTTTGTGTCAAAGTGTTTGACTTGTTAGAAAGTCAAGGTTGAGCACTAGTGTCCTTCTAGGTTACTTCAACCGATTGAGATACTGTAGTGGAAATGAAAACGTGTGACTATGAATTTTGTGAGTGGTCTTCCCTTAACATCGTCCAAGAAAGATTTAATTTGGGTGATTGTGGATTGACTCACTAAGTTCGTACACTTCATTCTAGTTAGGGTCGACTACCCTTTGAGCAAGTTAGCTCGACTCTATATTTCTGAGATAGTTCGACTTCATGGAGTACCTTTGTCTATCATTTTTGATTGAGATCCGAGGTTTACTTTGAGATTTTGAGAATCTTTACACCGTGCTTTGGGTACTCGGCTAAAATTCAGTACTACTTACCATCCGCAGACTTATGGTCAGTCCAAGCATGTGATTCAAGTTTTGGAAGATATGTTGACAGGTTACGTGATGAGTATCAAGGTAGTTGGGAGGACTTCTTACCACAGGCAGAGTTCTCTTACAATAACAATTATCAAGCCAGCATTAAGATGGCTCCTTACGAGGCTTTGTATGGGAGCAAGTGTCTCACTTCTATTGGTTGGATAGAGTTAACTGAGCATCGGTTGTTGGGACCAGATATTGTTCACGAGTTTGAGGAGACTGTTAGATTGATTCGTGAGAGGCTTAAGGCTGCATTTGACAGGCAGAAGTCTTATGCCGATTTGAAACGTCGAGATATTGAGTTTAGTGTGGGTGATAAGGTCTTCTTAAAAGTATCTTCGTGGAAGAAGGTGCTTAGATTTGGATGAAAAGGTAAGTTCAGCCTTTGTTTTATCAGTCCTTATCGAGTACTTCATCGAGTGGGATCAGTTGCCTATCAGCTTGAGTTACTGCCTGAGCTTGAGCTGATTCATGATGTTTTTCATGTCTCTATGTTGGGGCATTATTATTCAGACCCATCTCATGTTATGCCTATTTTGGAGATTGAGGTTCATCTTGATTTGAGTTTTGAAGAAAAACTGATTAAAATCACTGCTCTGAATGAGAAGGTTCTTAGGAGGAAGACCATTAAGATGGTTAAGGTCTTGTGGCGCAATCACGGTTATGAGGAGGCTACTTGGGAGGCCAAAGCCGTCATCAAGGCCTAGTATCCACATCTTTTTGGTCCAGGTAAATTTCGAGGATGAAATTTCTTTTAAGGGGGAGAGTTGTAACACTCTTGTTTTCTTTAAAAGGACGTATTTGGGAAATTGATAAATTAAAGGGGCTATTTTGTTGTTTGGGAACTTTATGACTGATTTGTACCCGTGTGAAACTTTTGGGTCAAATCAAAAACCCTAGAACCTTTTAGGGACCTCCGAGTAAATACCCATACTTTCTCAAGTATTTAAACACCTTTAAACTTTGGGGTTGTCTTTTCCTCTCCTATTTGTTGCTGCTGCTGAATTTTTCTTCCCCAAAGCTCTCTCTTTTTTCTCTTCAATCTGACCAACCTCCGACGAACGGCCTCCAGCCGTGCGTGTCAAACACTACCATCATCAAAACCTTCCTCGTGCCCTCACCATCAAAACCCCTCAACCCACATCACTATAGCTGTCGTCGTTCGTGAGTTTCAATAGCAAAACCATTCGGTCATTTTCTCTTTGGTGGTTCTTTCTTGTTTCGTCATTTTTGAAGTTGGGTTGTTTGCGTGTTGAACTCGACGGTGGGACACCGATTGTTGTGGTAGGGGTGTCATCGATGTTAATTTGGAGAAGAGGAAGCACAAACCCTAATTTGATTTGTGATATGATGTGAAGTGGGTCATTTGTTTCAAGCCCAGTAGAGAAATTACCAAATCATGCCTTGACCCAAATTTTGGAAACTTTAGAGCCTAATTATGTGACCCAAGTGAGGGAACCAAAACCCAATTGAACCAAGCCCAAACCCAAACCAAGTCAAGCCAAGCCCGATCGGCCCGACCCGAACCCATCCAACCCGGACCCATTGACTCGACCCGAACTCCGACCCTGACCCGTTGACCGTTGAATTTTTTCGAGAAACGCTAACCTTTTTCAACGTCTTGAGTCTGATTTCGCTGTCTGTTTTTCCAAATTCAAACCCGAAAGCCTCGTTTTGATCATTTTATCTTTAATTCTATACTTTCAGTTACTTAGAGATTTAGTTTGAGAAGTCTAATGTGAGATTTTTGTGTTTAGGTGATCATGACTCAGAGGCTGACAATTTACCTCCTCCTCCACTTGTGCAACCTACTCTTGCACCGGTTTCGAGAGCTACTCGTAAGTTATTTTTGTTAAGTTTTATGTTTAAGTGGTGGCTAGGATAGTATTATTATTAGTTGTGTTTGTAGGATCTAATCCTGTTAGACCGGGTACTTGATCAATGCGTGGTGGAAGACCTCCTTGTCATTAGAGTTTTCTACTTCCTAGAGGTGTGTTTCTAACTGTAACATAACCCAATGTATGTGATGTTGTGTTATATGTGATTGTATCTTGTATTGTGATATTTTGTTAATATGATGATTTTGCAGAGATGAGAGAATGGTATGATTGCTGTGGAGTTGTGAATGCATGTTGTTAATTTCATGCATATATATATATCAAGCATGTGGTTGGATAATTATGGTGATTATTCTACTGTGAATTGTGATATATGATAAATACAATGAGATTGAGACTGAGATTAATTGTGATGATTATGTAATCATATCATTGTGTGTTCATAGGGTGGGATTGTACGGAGGAAGAAGTGATTATCATTCCTCTAAACGGTTGATACTAAAACCACACTGCGATTGGTGACGTTTGGTTGGGAAAGGGTTCTGGGGAACCTTTTTATTGTGTTGGTGTGTTGGAGTATGGGTGCATTACATTGTGCTTGTGATTGTATCATGATTTGTGGTTACTTTTCATGTTATAAACTATTGTGATAATATACTAGATTGTATGTACTTTAGAGACACACTGGACTCTATAGCTCACTTTCCTACAGTTTCCTTTGCTGATACTTGAGACATAGAAGACTTGGTATCCGAAGGCATAATTATAGATTTATTTCATTTTATTTTACCTTATTATTTTACTTTTGGGGTTTTTATTATATTTTGTTAATTATTATCTATTTGGGTTATAAGTCAGATTTTATTTTGGGGATTTTGGTATTTATTTTTGGAATTAATTATTTTATCATTATAAACTATATATATTTATTTGAATGTATGTGAATAATTGTGATCTTTCGGATTGCGTGTGGGAATAATTACGTAAATAACCTTCTAAATCCGGTCATATCTCCTGGACTGAGTAAAGGGGGTTACAAACAATGTAATGGTAAGTTGATTGGCTCGTTAAATCATCATTTTAAACAAAGATTTTAGGTTAATTTATACAGTCGGTCCCCATATTTTTTCGTTTTAAGCAATTTATTTTTTCTTTTATGTTCTTTTGACTTTCCTTTTTTTTTCTTTATTTTTCATTCTCTTCTGCTTCTCCCTTTATTTTTCTCCTCCATTTCTTTTAACGTAGGTTTTCTATGTTTTTTATTTATTAAAACTAGTCTCTATACTTTTATTTTTTAAAATAATTCAATTTTTTCGAGTGACGCGAGCTTGTGGACTAGTTTTAACAAATCAAAAACATAGAAAACTACGTTAAAAGAAATGAAGAAGGGAGGAAAACAGAAGGAGAAGCATAAGAGAATGAAAAATAAAAAAAATTAAAATAACATAAAATAAAAAAATTGAATTGCTCAAAATGAAAAAAATTATATAGGGATCAATTGTAGAATTAAATTACAGAATTTAATGTGCCACGTTAGCTTACCGTTACACCGTTAACGATAATTTACGGTTCGGTGACTAAAATGTTAGTACGCGATAACATAAGTGACTAAAACATAACATTTCAAAGATAAGTGACTAAAATGTAACACAAGGCAAACAAAAATGACTATTTTAGTAGTTTACCCTAAAATAAAAAATACATTAAATTATGAGTAAAAAAAATTTAAATACATAAATACATCATATAACCAATATTAAATGCACTATAATTGTTTATCACGATTTTATCATCAATTATGAGTTAGTATTGAGTTGACTTGTGAGACCAACTCAATGAACAACATTATTAGTATAAATATAATTGATGGAAATAATAAATTATGTATATTAAAACAAAAATGCATAAATTAAAATGAAGTTTTGGTTGAGTTGTAAATTTATTAGATTAATAATCTATTTTTTTTCAATAATTAAAATAAGGCAACAAATTGCCTTTTATCAGGTCACTCTTACTTGAGGTTTACCAATTTTATTCTCTAATAACATTTGTCTTAAATGAAAGTTAGGAATATCAATAATACGAGTAGATTCATATCTAGTGGAAGTTGTTTGAGCTAACCAATCTGCCACCGAGTTGCCTTCTCTTCTCACGAATTGGAAGATAACTGCTTCGAAAGATCTCAAGCTAGCAATAATGGAAAGAACTAAGGTATCTGTTGAAGTCCCTGGCTCATACTCATTGATCATATCCACCGCCATCTTACAATCGCTCTCAACCATTACCTTTCGAAAGCCTCTAACCTTGGCTATTTGCAAACCATTCAGCATTGCCCAAAACTCAGCATTAAGAGCTGATCCTTGACCTATATACCTTTGATAACCTTCCACCCAATTACCACTTGAATCACAAAACACCCCTCCAACAGCACACCGCTCCCCATTATTACTAGTAGCTCCATCGAAATTTAGTTTCATCCACCCATCCCTTGGAGCCTGCCACCTCTCTAAATGCAACCGGGTATGCTACACCTTAGCACGCCTGTTTGCAGCATCACTTACATATTGCACATAACTCCCTACAGCTGAAACAAAACTGATCCACTCCCACCCTTGTTTGCTAGAAAATATACTCATTTCGGTTCCTCCACAATTTCCAGCAACAAAAGCAAAGAGAATACTTGACTCCACATTTGTTCTACCCAATTTTAAATGCCCTTTCAAGTTTGACAGCAACCATTCATGTAAGTCCATCTAAAAGAACTCCTTAAGAGAGTGAAAAGAAAGGAATTTCAACCATACCTCCTTTGCAAACTTGTAATCTTGAAGCACATGCTGCACATATTCTTGAGGTCCTCCACATAATTGATAGCTTGTATCATCTATCATGTGCCTCCTCTCTCTTTCACAATTCGTGAGGATCCTCCTTTTAGTAACCAACCACAAGAAGTGCTTAATTCTCAGTGGTAATGCAACCTTCCATATTAAATTCCAATAACTGCAATGCTGTAAATTAACAGACTCCATTAAAGAACCATACGTAGATTTTACCGAAAATTTCTAGTCCATCGTCGATTTCCATCGACACAAATGAGCACCAAATTCGTCCCTCGAAGGGTGACAAGGCACAATATGTTCCAAAATGTTTTTATTTAATCAATCAGATAACTCGGCCAGCTTCCAGCATCCATACCCATCCACAAAATCCTTAACTTTCGCATTTAATGGAAGATGCTTACCACGAACAATGTGTTCATGAAGAATCCCTAAGCCTGGAATCCATTCGTCAAATTCAAAGCTAATTGTTCGACCATCACTGACCCTCCACATCATCCGAGCACGAAAACCTGTCCATATTCTTGCTAATGACATCCACACATAGGAACATCTTCTCCTTGAAATATCTTGAGGGCATATCTCAGACATCTTATATTTAGTTCTCAGCACTTTAACCTAAAGCGATTCTCCTTTCATAACAATATTATAAGCTAATTTCATCAAGAAAGATACGTTTTGAGGCACAGGCTTCCTAATCCCGAGTCCCCCATGCTGAATTGAGTGGCAACATTCCTCCCAATTAACCAATGAAACCTTTCTACCACTACTAGTAGAACCCTATACAAACTATCTAACAATTGCTTCGATCTTTTCACAAATCCCAATAGGGATCATAGCAACTTGCATAAAGTATCTTGGGATTGCCAAAAGAACCGACTTGGCTAACAATATTCTACCCGCCATGGATAACATTTTTGCATCGAAACCATTAAGCTTAGCCTGTACCTTATCCACTATGAATTGAAAACTGCTCTTTTTCACTCTACCATGAAAAACTAGAACCCTCACATATCTTCCTAATCATCAGTATGCTAAAATTTCAACACATCCAAGATCGATTTCCTTGTCTCAACAGCTGTATTCATAGAAAAATGAATCATCGATTTACTGGAATTCACTTTATGCCCTGAGAAAACACAAAATTGATCAAGAACCCCCACCATGACCCTTGCATTCTCCACAGTAGCTTCCCCAAACAAGACCAAATCATCTGCAAAAAATAGATGAGATAGCTGAGGGCCCCCTCTTCCCAAGACTATCGATTTCCAAGCTCCGTTCAGCACTTTCCCCCTTATAGCATGACCCAATTTTTCCATTTTCAGCACAAAAAGATATGGCGAAATTGGATCACCTTGCCTTATACCTCGCGAAGGTTTAAATTTCTCAGTGAAGCCACTATTCCAAAGGACCTGTAACGAAGGACTTGTCACACATTGCATTATCACACCAATGAGTTTAGTTGGTAACTGAGCATCCACTAATGAATCCCGAATGAAATCCCACCTAATCCTGTCGTATGCCTTTTCCATGTCAATATTCAAAGCCATCCACCTGCTCTTTCCTTTGCATATTCTCATAGAGTGAATAACTTCCTGAGCTACAACCACATTGTCCATTATGTGTCTTCCACTAACGAAATTGGTCTGATTCTCTGCAACCAACAATGGCATCATTGGCTTCAGACAGTTTACAATCACCTTAGACAAGATCTTGTAAGGCACAATACACAAACTTATAGGTTTAAGTTGTGTAACAAATTCGGGAACTGAGACTTTGGGAATAAGAAGAAGAAGGGTTCTAGTAAAAAAATGGTCCAACTTCCCATCTTTGAAAGCCTTCAACACCATATCAAAAATTGACTCCCCCATAGAATCCCAATTAGCCTGGTAGAACTGAGCATGTAACCTGTCTACTCCTGGCGCCTTCAAGGGAGCCATCTCAAACAAAGCGCACCGAACCTCCTATTTAGTCAAACAACACTCCATACTTGTTAACAACTAAGGATCAATCACTGGAAAACCATTCTCGATAGGAAATCGACCCATATTGCTCCCATTCTCTTCATATAATTTCTTAAAATAATCTACTACCATACTCTTAATTTTGTCCTCATCATACGACCACTCTCTATCTTACAAACGCAATGCCTGAATTTGATTCACCTTCCTTCTACGACTAGCCTGAGAAAGAAAATATTTAGTATTTCTATCCCCAAGCATAAGCCAATCCCTTCTCGACTTTTGCTTCCAAAGAATCTCTTCATCATCTAAAATCCTTTCAAGCTCAGCTTGCAATTCTTCTCTAAGTCAATCATTGTGCGAGTTCAAAATCTCTCAATCAATCTTTGAACCCCAGTAAGTCTAGCAATAAATTATGTTTCTTCGTGATGATATTGCCAAATACATCCTAATTCCATTCTTTACAATTCTCAACAAAGCTCCTTATCTTACTCCCCAAATAGTCACTCTATTTCCAACTATCATTCACAAGATGACTGAAATCTTTATGATCCAACCAGCAACTCAAAAATCGAAAAGGCCTGGGAGTCCTTCCAGGCTGAAGATTATCAAATCTGATAACTAATGGACGGTGGTCCGATTTGATCTTGTGAACGTGATACACGATCGTATTAGATAGCAAATTATCCCACCATTCATTACATAACGCTCTATCCAACCTTTCAAACACCCTTCCCCTACTCCAGGTATATTCAGGACCAGTAAAACCAACATCCTTCAAGCCGCTATCAAAGCAAAACTGTTGGAACAACGGACACGAAGCCCTTACTCTCTTTGATACCCCTTTCTTCTCATCGTCATTTAAAAGGGCATTAAAATCCTCGGCTAATAACCAAGGCCAGTAACACATTGCGCAATATTCCCCAAAGTAGGCCAAAGCTCCTTTCTTGAAGACAGACTCGGACTACCATACATAGCAGTAAACTGAACCCAATCATCAAGCGAAGACAACTTTCACTTTCATATTCACAAATTGAAAATCATTTCCCTCAATAAACACAGAACTATCACCTTTCCACAACATCCATATACCACTCGAAAGCCCATATGCCTCAACCCTTTGCGAGTACTGCCAACCAATCTTTTTAATTAAATTATTTTAATTACATATAGATATTTTCATGCGGGTTCAATCCGGTAATCGAATTGGTGCGGATTCAAATCCCACCATATAATATTTTAATTAATTTTTATTAAAATAAAAAAATTAAAATACCCTTTCATAATAATTTTTTTAATTACATATAGATATTTTCGTAATTTTCTGATGGAAATGATAACCTAATTGAAAGTGATACTAGCTTATAATTAATACAAAATACTAATGGACAAAAAACCAACTTATAATTGAACAAAATCCACACATGACAAATTGCACCATAATGGAACTCATAACCCATATAACACAATTACACATGATGAAACTTGAACGACCTAACACCCCTTTGCTTTTACCAATAATGCCAAAAACTAATTAACCATTTTAATTATTTTCTCATATCATATTTAAATTCTTTCTATATATTACATGATTTATCTAAATCATTTATTTAAAATTTATATTATTTCATGTACAATTTATTACTATAATTAATATAAATATTATTTTTAAAACGTAAATTCCTGAAAGATAGTGAAAATATTTTCAAATATCTTTACAATAATGAAAGAGTTGAATGAATTAGTGCCACAAATTAATTCGACATCAACTCAACTGAAAAAAAGTATGAAATATCATTATTTAATTACCAGGGCATTTTAAACAATGAATTCTCTCAAAAAAAAAAAAAGCTTAAATTTGTCAGCTTTGATTTATAAAGTTTTTGATATAATAACATTTCAGATAATTTTTCCATATTATTCCTTTAAGTTGTTTGTATTGAAAAGAAAGACATATATTAAAAAAATGTTTTAAAGTCCAAAACAAACTCAATAACACTTGTTTAAATTGATATTAATCATATATTATGTTCTTAAGTTAATCAAATGTCTTTAAATATATTTTAAATTCATTCGGGCTCATTTTAGGGATTTTGGTATAGAGAGATCCCTCTCCCCACTTCAAGGGATCGATCTCCCTTAAGTCAGTAGCCAAAATCTGTTAAGGGGATCAGTCTCTCTCGAGTCTAATGGCCATATTTCTTTTGAATTAGAGGGATCGGTCCTCTAACGTGCAGGGTTGTAAAATCTTACATATTAATATTTCAAACGGCTATTTCCTCCCTCCAACAATCTTAAGGAATTAGAAATTAATGGAAACTTACAAATAGAGCCTCCAAAAACTCTAATGAAAGTAAGAAACAAGTTTCAAAGATCAAAGAGCATATATTTCAAGATTTGTTATTTTATTTTTCTCACATTTTTTACATAAACACTTATTGGGTAGAGTTTCTTTTTTTAATGTAGTGTTTATTTGTATTTCTAAGAGTTTAATAGGGAGGTCTTTCTTGTTTAAATAAATCATTTTTGTATAAGGGAGTGAGTTTCTAGTTAAGCCTTGAAATGTTAAAAGACAAATTACTAGTAACCGTAGTACTAGAATAATTCAGAAATAAATTAGAGATGCATCAACTTGATCAAATTATTAAACTTTTTATCCTAGCCCGCCCATCATCAAATCGACATGACCATGAACATCGATCAACCAAGAAAAACTTACCAAAAGCCCCAAGAGATCCACCGCATTAATGATGCACAAAATGTCAAGTCTTAGATAGCTTATTCTCCTCTTCATCTTCTCGGATCTATCACTATTACTATGACTTATCATGATAAAGCCCTTCGAGAATGGTTCCTAATAAATTTGACAACAACCTTATATTAGTTTATCTAATATATACGTTAGAACATGACTAAACACTAAAAATAAAACCACATCTACTTAAAAATAAATAGAGTGAACAAAATAAGACCACATAACTATAGACAAAACCATGATAATCAAGGGCGAAGCTAGAAAATTTTTTTAGGGGGGTCGAAGTTAAATTGTAATTTTTATTGTTGGAGCCCAATTTATTCGAGTCCAAAAAAAAACAAATAAACCAAATAAAAAAATTCATTTTAATTTACAAAACAAAACCAAAATCTAATTCCGTTTACAACCGCATAACCTAAACTACCCAAACTAAATTACAAACCAAGCCCAATGAGCCCAAAACCTAAACACCTAACAGAAACCTTAATTTCCTCTTCTATCGCCATTGCCACCAACCCTTGTGCCACGTCGCGCACATTCTTGAGGTCACCACCACGCTTCTGACACCGTCCTGCCATTGGGTTACCAAAAGCCATTTGCCACCGCAGAAAGTACTTGCAAAACAGAGAAGAACGAGGACAAAGGACAAGAAACAAGTAGAAAAAACAAAAGCAAATGATTGTATTTCAGCTATAAAGCCATGAAAAATCCATTGTTGTACCTCTCTTCTCTCTTCGATTTTACGAAGAATGAAGCACAAAGAAATAAAAAAAAAAGCAAAAATTTTAGAATATGTTGTTTATTCATATTCATATATTTTTATTTCTATTTTATTTTTTTCCTATTTCAAAAATAAATAGCAAATACAAAAAATAAAAAAAGGAAAGGGGATCTAGGTTCTTACCTTTGGTCGCCCCCATTCGTCGTCGTTGAGGCCTCGAATCCAACGGACTCCTCTGAACTTCATTAGAGAAGGCGAAGGGCCTTTTGTTTAAGAAAAAAAGGTTGAGAAACCGTAAGGTTTCTAGGGTTTTTCCCTTTTGAATCAATTTTTGTGTGATTTCGATCACAAATTTGGATTCGAAGACTTAAAAAATCGAAAAAGGGTTTTTTTTTGAAATTTCGGCCATCGGAGACTGTGGTCGTCGTCGCAGGCGATCGGTGGCCGCGATAGAGGAGGGCGAACACCCATGGTCGGATGGGAGAACCCTAGAGAGAAAAATTTGAGAGGAAAAAGGATTTTTTTTTGAGAAGGGGATGAAAATGAATTTTTTTTTAGATTTTGACTTTTATAAAGCCCTCAAAACGACATCATTTTGGTTTAATTCAATAAGCCTTAAAACGATGTCGTTTTGCTCTCATGCCCAGATTCGACCTGAATAACCCATGGGATCCGCGTGGTTTCATAAAATGCGATATTTGTGGATTTGGTCCTTCCGTATTTTTTATCTTTTAATTTATTTTTAATTTTACCCTATAATTTATATCTGTTTATAATTCGGTACTTTGATCACTAACTTGTGGGAATGTGACACGTGTTAGGGTTTAGGCAAATTCCCCATGCAGCCCCTTTTTTTAAATATTCGAATTTGACCCTGCTTTTTCTTTTTTTATTTTTGCTTAAAATTTTATTTTAGTTTTAATTTAATCCTCCCACTGATTTTATTTTTTAAATTGGCTCTCTATTCTGTTTTGATTTCTAATTTAATCCCTCCACATTTTTTTTAAATTTCACCCATTACTTCTGTTTTGTTTTTTAATTTAATCCCTGCCTTTTAAAATTATTCTAATATAGTCTTTTTATTTGTTTTTTAAATCTTTTAATATTTTAAAATTAGATCACTATTTTTGTTTTATTTTCAATTTAATCCCTCCTAATTATATATATATATACACACACATTAGTATTATTTATTTATCTTACGTTCTTAAATTCGCATCTATTATTGTTTATATTATTGTATTTACTTGTCTTTCATATTTATGCTATGCCATCATTATTAATTTGTAAATTATGCTCATACGATTTTCGTAAAAAAATATTTGTGTTTTGATTAAATAAATGATTTCAAAATGAAGGCAATGTTACTTATTTCGGGGTTTGAGAAAAGTCGTGTCTTAACTTATTAGGTGCGGTTTTTTCTTCGAGTCGAAATAATCGAATACCTTTCTTTTTTTTAAAAAAAATTTTGAGATTTAGAATAAAAGGAAGGCTTGTTATTTGTGTAGATTCGAGGTGTCGTATCCTAACTTACTGGACATGACTTTCCTTCTCTATTATTTCGAAGTAACAAGCCTTCCTCTCAAAATTTGATTTTTTTAAAAATAATATTAAACCTATTAATCATGCATTTAGGAATCACATTTTAACTTTTACCCGAGGTTTCAAAATTTTAACAATTAAGACCTTTAAAAAATCGACTAGGTATCAATTTTGGCGCGTAAGGGTGCTAATCCTTCCTCACATGTAATCGACTCCCGAACCTATTTTCTGGATTTCAAAGATCAAAATGTTTTTTTAAAAAGAATTAAAATGTTTTAAGGTGCTCCAATCACACCAAATAAAAAAAAGATTGGTGGCGACTCCGTTTTCGGTTTTAAAATAAAAATTCAGGACTTTTTCAAAAAAAAACGTTTCGACAGCTTGACGACTCCACTGGGGACTAATAAGAGAGTTAAGCCACAAGTCGATTATTTTTTTGGTTTTCTTGTTAAAAATGTAAAAACTCTGTTTAAATTAATTTACGATCCTTTGCATTCCATTCTTCATGTGTTTGCTTTGTTAATGTTTTTTGTTAAGTGGAAGTGAGAAACTACTTGTTCGTGAGGTCTTCACCTCCGTGCAGGATAGTGGATAACTTTCGGGATACATCCGTACCTATATTTTTGTGAAGTTTTCACTTTCGTGCAAACATATGAGAAATGTATCCCCTGAATTAAACTCGTCTGTATGAGCCTATAATGGGTGAGGATTGAGGAATCCGCTAGTTCGGGTACCTTTACTTTAGGACCTAACCGCATGTAACAAGCCCTAAGAGCTAACCTTAAGTAGAACTGTGCCGAACCTTTAATTGTTACCCAAATAAGGTGTAAGAGATACAATTTTATTTTTGTTCTTTGCTTTTAATTGCAATTTGCTTTCAAGTTTTATTCCTATATTAATTATACTAACTTGCTTCTTTTGAATCTGTTTACATTGAATTTTCATCTTAAAAAAGTGTTGATTCGTGTTCGATTACTAAATAGAGAACTGGTCATAAGAAATCGGGTTCCTTGATAAGGTAGAAGACAACGTGGCTGTGCATATGTGGTCAAAGGAAAAACAATGCGAAAAAGTAGTAGCCTATTGGAAGGGCACATATAAGAGTTTTGGGATTACACCCAAATAAATGTAACCCATAACAGTTTGCAAGAGCTGAAAGAAATATGGGCGACAAAATGAGGCAAATGTTCTACTGCGAATATGGTGATCTGTTTTACCTACTCAAGGCTAAAGTGGATAAGCATCTCTTTCAAACTCTAACACAACATTGGGATCCAACTTGTAGTTGCTTCGCTTTTGGAAACATGTGCCCACGGTAGACGAGTACACGATTTACTCCGTTGCCTTAGGATTCAAGTCGATGAAGCCTACTCTAGAGCCGCCAATGTCCTAACTCTTTTTAAAGAGGTTGATGAACATAATCGGGATGAGCGAGAAATGGGTCGCGGCTCGAATTAGAGGAAAATGAGATAATAAATGGACCACTTAGAAGAGCTTGCTTGACGTCTTCGCCTTAAGTGTTTATGGATCAGTCACCTTTCCCAAGGTATTGGGGGCATAAAGAGGATGTGGTCTTAGACTTGTGACTAAGCTGAATGCAAGCCAAACCAGAAATGAGGAGGTAGAAGAACTTGAGGTCTCACTGCGGAGTTGTAAACTACGAGTTGAGCTCCTCAAGGAGGAAACAAACGAGGAATAATTCTAACGCTCTCAAGGGCAGGTCAGAGATAGGGGCCATGTCACGAGCGAGGCTTTAACCCAAGTACGAGAAGCGGCTAACCAATTGTGAGCCTTAGCCATTGAAGCCAACGTTTTGAGCTTGAAATCAAAGTCAAATCGAGATAAAAATTCGCTGGGCTTCTTAAGAAAACTAAGACTTTGAGCATTAAGGCACAACCATATATGTATCTACCTTATGTAAAGAAATTCGTTTTCTAGTAAACTTTTTCTAACATAATTGAACTACTTGCACATGCATACATGCATCCATTAGCATCGCTGATAGCATTAGAAAAGACCATTGATTTCTCCTTACTTTTGAGATAATTTGTTCCCATTTGATCATATTTAGCATGCTTTTTTAGTCTTTTTTTAACTTAGTTATTGAATTTTCTAACTTAGTGAAGCTTGGCCTAATTTTCTTTAATTTTATCATGTTTTTACTAATAATGTCACTGCATTAGTCGTTTAATATAGCGCCCAAAGATGTCACTGCAGGAATCTGTACTGAAGGATCAATGCATGAAGGTGTACAGAGTTGTCGCTGCAAAATAACATCCAAATTTGTGCCCATAACTGTCGCCGTAACTGACAACTATCTATTGACCATACCAAAATTACGTGGGTGTACAGCTGACATAACCAACTTGTACAGCTAGAGGAAGTTAGATTTGAAAGGGAGGACACCTATACTATGCATTGGATGTTAAATACTAAAGAGAAAAGATTTTCTTTATCTTCTTCTTGTCTTTTTGGTGGATAAAATTTCTTCTTGAACATTTTTGCAAGCTTGCATCCATGGCAGCTTAAATTCCTGAGGGCAACCTGACATTGATGAGAAGGCAACCCTGCTCTTGACGAGGAGCATCCTAAATGTGACACAAAAGGAGTATAAGGAAGTGATTCAAGTAGACTAAGAATAGGATACTTCATTTTATTCTGTTATTCTCTTGCTTAAACGCTAATAAGTTTTGATAATTAGAAGTTGTATGGAAATACAATTTAATTTTAGATCAAGTTTGATAACTATTTCAATCTTTCCTTCATTATTTATCTTTGGATTTAATTGTTTGACCATGGAAGTGTGATCGCAATCACTGTCACTGGAAAGTGCAGCAACAAATTAAGTTAACAAACAAGTCAATGGAAGTTGCTTGAGGATTGAAGGAATTCAGTCAACTTATTCTTATATATTTAGTATTGCCAACACTGGAAGGTTGTAGTTAGTGTGAGTATCTGAGTCTTTGATAAACAAGAAAGTCAAGGTTGGTAAGATTTCATTGTTCTTAATTGCGGCGACAATTTATCTGTTATTAACCTTGTGATTACATTTAGCTTTTTGCCAACTTTTCAAGTTAGGAACCCCATCTCATTATCACTATTTTACTTCTTAAATTTTCTTAAATTGCTTCGACAAATTATTCTCATACTTCTACTGCTACTGCATTTTTTTATTTTATTGCTCCGACATTATTCATTACAATCTCTTTTGTTTTAACTTTCATTGCATCGACAATTATAAACATAAATAACCATCCTTGTGGGATCGATATCCGATAGATTTACATATATCTATTATACTTGCATCGACAGTGTTCGCTTGCACAAATTGCTGTGACGTTCATAGCGCAATCAATCGCATTTCATTGCATGCTTTGAATTTCAAAAATAGAAATAAAAATCCCACATATCTAAAACAATCGTGTCAGGGAAGGTGTTAACAACTCTGAATAAAAATTGAGAGAAAACATGATAAATCAAGATAATGTAGGAATGTTGAAAAAATTTGAGCTAAAGTCATATCTGAAGAAGAGAACGGAGAGTGGAATGCAACGAGAGTTTGTCCTTATGCCCTTGGAAGTGTTTTGGACAACTAGACTATGGAGGAGCTTCTTGTAGTTTTTAGGACTTTTCTAGAGAAATATTCAGAACACACTTATCACTCTAAGTCCGAGAGTAATAGGGATCTTTTTGTAAAGGGCACATGACCATTGTCTTTTATTTCAATAAAAATAATGCATTTTTGTCCAATTTGACAAACATTTTATTATTCTTTCCATTCGTTTCACACCATAATTAATCATCCATCGTAAATTAATTCATGCTTTGGATTCCATTATGTCTATACACCGGGTCCCTTGATATCAAGGATACGAGCGACACTACTGTTGACTCAGAGCCCTTTTTAAGAAGGATATGTGTCCAGAAAAACTTCAAGACTTCAAAGATGACGAAGAATGTAACTTGTCTTCTGATCTGCTACAAATGTTTGAGCAAGACAAGAATCAAATATTACCTCACAAAGAATTAGCAGAAATTATGAGTTTGGAGAACAAAAATGAAAAAGAGATAAAAAGATGAAAATTGGGACATGTATCTCTGTAAAAATAAAGCGAGATCCCGTAGAGCTGCTTTGAGAATACGAAAAGGTCTTTGCATGGTCCTATCAAAGCATGTCGGATTAAGAAATTGATGTCATGACACACAAGCTCCCTATAAAAGAAGAATCCAATCAAAGTTCAACAAAAACTTCGAAGAATGAGGCTTGACGTGCTATTAAAAAGGAGCTCAAGAAAAAAAAGAAGGAAAAAGGAAAAGAAAAACCACAAAGAGCATTTCGGAACCCAAGAAAAAAAAGAAGAAAGAAAAAAAAGAAAAGCTCGAGATGAAAACCCGCAAAGGGCATCTTGAAAATCTATGTATCTCCTTCACCTCTTCAAGTCATAACCTTTTTTTATGTGGGACATGGACATCATTAGGCCAATTTTGCCAAAGGTTTCCAGTGGGCATCAATTCGTCTTCGTGGCCATTGATTACTTCACCAAGTGGGTAGAAGTTGCTTCTTATGCCAATGTCACAAAGTCGACAAGAAAGAGAGTCCATGTCAATATGGAATGCCAAAAGGATCATATCTGACAACACACTAAATTTGAACAATAGCACGATGATAAAGGTCTGCAGTCAATTTAGGATCAAACATGACAATTTGACACCATATCGCCCACAAGTGAATGGGGCAATAGAGGCAGTTAATAAGAACATCAAGAAGATCAAAACCTACAAAGATGGGCATGAGAAGTTACCATTTGCTCTCTACGCTTATCGAACATCTATCAAGATTATACCGGGGTAACACCTTTCCCATTGGTTTATGAAATGAAGGTAGTTTTTACTTATTAAAGTTTCGAATTTTGGCAGAAGTGAATTTGGATAAGGCAGAATAGATCTAGTCCAAATATGATCAATTAAACTTAATCGAAGAAAAAAGGTTAAGAGTTATCTGTCATGGTCAGATGTATTAGAAATGAATGATCCGGACTTATGACAAGAATGTCTGCCTTAGAGAATTCCATACGGAAGCTTTGGTTTTGAAAAGGATTCTCCCTATACAAAAAGACTTTCAAGGAAAATGGATGCCAAATTAGGAAG
This sequence comes from Gossypioides kirkii, assembly GCA_005610355.1. NCBI lineage: Eukaryota > Viridiplantae > Streptophyta > Magnoliopsida > Malvales > Malvaceae > Gossypioides > Gossypioides kirkii. Next base: position 38,763,957 of record CP032253.1, on the reverse strand, counting down.
GGCCTTATGTGTTAAAGAAAACCTTATCTGGAGAAGCTATGATCTTGACCACGATGGACAGCAAAGATCTTCTTAACCTCGTGAACTCGGGTTCGGGGAAGAAGAAATTTCACCAAAAAAAGAAAAGAAAAGAAAGAAAGAAAGGAAAAGAAAAGAGAAGAAAAGAAGAAGAATGAGAGGTCGAGATGAAAACCTGTAAAAGGCATCTCAATGCCTAAGGAGATTTAAGTCGGAGACCCGAAAGGGCGGCTCAAATTTGGATCAAAGAAGGGGCATTAAACGGTCTTCTCTCTCAAAAGTAACAAGGTGAAGAAACTTTACACCTTGAGGCATCGACGAAGTACTCTAGGTTTCATGGACACATATTAAGCTTAGAATGATCCTCATCAAGTTTTGTCAACGAAGCTCATACTTTGATGTCTAAGGCATCTAACTCCATTCTTTGCTCACTTATGTTTGGAAACTTTTGACCAATATGAGTTACTTTTAATATTTTTATTCATGCAAGCTTTGCCTCCAATAAAACTCAATTTTGTTCGTCTTGTGACCCTGTTCAAGCATTTTTGCATCGAAATAACGGTTAGTAGACCAATGATTTTTAATCTTTTCATTCATTCGAGCTTTGCCTCCAATAAAATTCAATTTTATCCACCTTGCAATCCTGTTCAAGCATTTTTGCATTGAAATAGCGGTTAGTGGTCTAACGATATAAGGAATAAAAGGATTTCTGCATATCACTTTAGAAAATTTCTAAATAGTCCACAGACTTGAAACAGGACCATTAGTTGAAAATAAGAAAACCCGAGGATTAGAGGTGTCCTGAAACAAATAGTTCAGATTATGACTACCTCTTTGGGTTTCATGTTTAAGATACCATATCAAAAGAAGAACATGATAACACATCAGTAATAAAACTTAGACAAATGACGAACAATGTCGACCTAAGGACTAAAAAATAAAATCATTCTCAAAGATAACATTTTTGCATTCATCATTCATACCCATCTGGTTAGTAGCATTTAACTCATTCCTATTATGGCATCCTAATAATTTGGCCTGCATAGAGGTCCATAGAAGTATATTCTACAGGTTTCATTCCCACGAAATAGTGAGATGAACCGAGGAAACATTGAATCATAACCAAACGGTAGATTGAAAATCATCCAATCTTTTATCCTAACAAGAGGGCAAATTAAAGACATCATCTAATCTCTGACCCTAACCAAAGTGCATATTGAAGACCATCCAATCTTTTACCCTAACCAGAGGGTAGATTGAAGTTACCATCTAATCTCATACCTCAAATCTAGAGGGTCAGATTGAAGTCATCACATCCAATCTTATACCTCAAATCTAGAGGGGTAGATTAAAGTTATCGGATCAAATCGTATACCCTAAATCCAAAAGGGTCGACTGAAGTCACGACACTAAATCCTATCTTCCTAAAGCTGCAGAGAAGTAGATACGGAAAAGTTAAGCAACCAACAAAGTGAAAAGTGGGTTACTTGAAGAAGAAGTGTCGAAGAAGCCAAATTTAGTGCGACCAGATGGAATTGGTCCTCCTTTTAATCTTTGCTCTGTTCCCGTACGAGAAAAGAGGGGCAGTTGTTGGAGCCAAATTTGTCTGGGCCCAACAAAAATAAAACAAATAAACCACATAAAATAAAGTCCATTTTAAGTTACAAAACCTAAACTACCAAAACTCAATTACAAACCAAGCCCAATGAGCCCAAAACCTAAACACCCAACAGAAACCCTAATTTCCTCTTCTGTCATCGCTACCACCAACCCTCGTTCCACGTCAGTGCACGTTCTTAAGGTCACTACCATCGAAAGTACCTGCAAAACAGAGAAAGAACGAGGACAAAGGACAAGAAACAAGTAGAAAAAGCAAAAGCAAATGCTTGTATTTCAGCTATAAAGTCATGAAAAATCCATTGTTGTACCTCTTTTCTCTCTTCGGTTTTACAAAGAACAAAGAACAAAGAAATAAAAAAAAGCAAAAATTTCAGAGTATACTGTTTATTCATATACATATACATATACATATACATATATTTTTATTTCTATTTTATTTTATTTTTATTCCTAGTTCGAAAATAAACGACAAATACAAAAAAATAAAAAAAGGAAAGGGGATCTAGGTTCTTACCTTAGGTCGCCCCAATTCATCACCGTTGAGGCCTCGAATCCAACGAACTCCTCTGAACTTCATTAGATAAGGTGAAGGGCCTTTTGTTTAAGAAAAAAGGTTAAGGAACCATAAGGTTTCTAGGGTTTTTTTCCCTTCTGAATCAATTTTTGTGTGATTTCAATCACAGATTTGCATTCGAAGACATAAAAAATCGAAAAAGGGTTTTTTTTTAATTTCGACCACCGAAGACGGTGGTCATCGTTACAGGTGATCGGTGGTCGCGACGGAGGGCGAACAACCATGGTCGGATGGGAGAACCCTAGAGAGAAAACTTTGAGAGGAAAAAGGAGTTTTTTTTTTGAGAAGGGGAATGAAAATGATTTTTTTTAGATTTTGAATTTTATAAAGCCCCCAAAACGACATCGTTTTGGCTTAATTCAATAAGCCTTAAAATGACGTCGTTTTGCTCCCATGCCCAGATCCGACCCAAATAACCTCTGGGATCCGCATGGTTTTATAAAATGGAGAATTTGTAGATTTGGTCCTTCCGTATTTTTAATCTTTTAATTGCATCCTTTTTTATCTTTTAATTTATTTTAATTTTACCCTGTAATTTAGGTCTATTCATAATTTGGTCCTTTGACCACTGACTTATGGGAAGGTGACACGTGTCAAGGTTTGGGCAAATTGCCCATGCACTCCCTTGTTTTTTAAATATTCAGATTTGACCCCATTTTTTTTGTTTTTTTATTTTAGCTTAAAATTTTATTTTAGTTTTAATTTATTCCTCCCATTGATTTTATTTTTTAAATTGGCTCTCTATTCTATTTTGATTTCTAATTTAATCCCTCTACTTTTTTTATTAAATTTCACCCATTACTTCTGTTTTTTTTTTTAATTTAATCCCCGTCTTTTAAAATTATTTTAATATAGCCTTTTTTTTTTTTTTTAAAATCTTTTAATATTTTAAAATTAGATTACTGTTTTCATTTTTTTTTCAATTTAATCCCTCCTAATGTGTGTGTGTATATATATATATATATACATTAGTATTATTTTATTTATTTTATGTTCTTAAATTTGCATATTTTATTGTTTATATTATTGTATATACTTGTCTTTCATTTTTATGTTATGCCATCATTAATAATTTTTAAATTATGCTCATACGATTTTTATAAACAAATATTTGTGTTTTGATAAAATAAATGATTTCAAAATTAAGGCAATGTTTCTTATTTTGGGGCTTGAGAAAAGTCGTGCTTTAACTTACTAGGTGCAGTTTTTTTCTTTGAGCTGAAATAATCGAATGTCCGTCTTTATTTAAAAATAAAACTTGAGATTTAGAATAAAAGGAAGGTTCATTATTTGCGTAGATTCGAGGTGTTGTGCCCTAACTTATTGGACATGACTTTCCTTCTCGATTATTTTGAAGTAACAAGCCTTCCTCGCAAAATTCAATTTTTTTAAAATAATATTAAACATATTAATCATGCATTTAGGGATCGTGTTTAACTTTTACCTGAGTTTTTAAAATTTTAACAATTAAGACCTTTAAAAAATTGATTAGGTACCAATTTTGGGCGTGTAAGGGTGCTAATCCTTCCTCACACGTAATCAACTCCCTAACCTATTTTATGGATTTCAAAGACTAAAATGTTTTTTAAATGAATTAAAATGTTTTAAGGTGCTCCAATTACACGAATAAAAAATAAGATTGGTTGCGACTCCATTTTCAGTTTAAAATAAAAATTTAGGACTTTTTCAAATTTGATTTTTTTGTGTTTCTATAACATAGTTTTACAATCTTCTTTTCTAATTTTTCGGTTGCTTGTGAATCTAAGTTACGTGTAGATCGTGGTGTCTTGGATTCGAGGGCAACGACAACGGCAATGATGACGACGGCGTGGGTGACGTGGCTTTGGCGTTGACGGCATAAACGTTAGTAGCTAAGGTTAAGTTTGGGGTTTCTTTTTTGTGTTTAAGATTTGGGCTTTTAAAAAATTGGGCTTGGGTATTTGGATAGTTTTTTTTTAAAATGGACTTTTATTTTGGATTTTAATTTTATTTTATATTTTATTTATTTATTTATATTTATAAAATAGTAAATAAATAAATAAAAATAAAAACAAAATTGGGTTTTGTAAAGGCCCGAACGAAATTGGGCTTGTACAGTTGCCCCTATTTGCTCGTTTTTGTGTAACGGGAATGGAGAAAAGACTCAAAAGAAGACCAGTTTTGTCCGGTCCTATTGAATTTCATCCTCTAGCGTTTCACTTTCTTAGTAATTCGCTCTTTCCTTCATTGGTTGCTCACTTCACTGTATCCGCTTCTCTACAACTCAATAAGATGGATTTAGTGTCGTGACTTCGTCTTGCCTCATGGCAACTTAAAAGAAATAAAATTTGTTGTCGTAGCTTCACTCTATTCCACTGCAACTTCATGGAGATTTAGATTCGCTATTTGTTACTTCGCCCTTCTACAATTTTAAGGGTATAGGAGTTATGTGTGGCTTCGATCTGCCCTTTTAGATTAGGGGTAAAAGATCGAATGGCTCTAATTTGCCCCTCTAGATTAGGGTAAAAGATTGGATGGCTCTAATCTGTCGCTCTAGGTTAGGGGTAAAAGATTGGGTGGTGATGTAACTTCACTCCATTCTACTGCAACTTCAAGGAGATTGTGATCCGCAACTGTAGTTTTAATCCCCTTCACTACAACTTCAGGAAGATAGGATCTAGTGCTGCACTCCATTACATTGTAACCTCAGGGACATTGATATCTGCTTCGTTATTTTAATCCAACCCACTACAACTCAAGGGTATAAGATTTGGTGTTATGGCCTCGTTTTACTCCACTGCAACTTTAAGGTATAAGATTCACCCTTGTGGCTTCAATCTACTCTTCTTCAGCTTTAGGGACGTAAGATTCGCCTTTGCAACTTCAATCTAGCACTTTACAGCTTTGAGATTCACCTTTGTGGCTTCAATCTACTTCTCTATAGTCTTGAGATTCGCCTTTGCGGCTTCAATTTGCTTCTCCTCATCTCCAGGGTATAAGATTCGCCATTGTGGCCTCAATCTTTCCCTTCACATCTCTAGGGTATAAGGTTTGTCGTTACGGCTTCAACCTTTCCCTCCACATCTCTAAGGTATAAGGTTTGTCATTGCGACTTCAACCTTTCCCTCCATATATCATGGGTATAAGATTTGTCGTTGCAGCTTCAATCTTTCCCTCCACATTTCTAGGGAACAATATTCTCCATTGTGGCTTCAATCTTTCCCTTCACATCTCTAGGGCACAAGATTCACCATCGGCTTCAATCATTTCTTCACATCTCTAGGGCACGAGATTCGCCGTCACAGCTTCAATCTTTCCCTTCACGTCCTTAAGGTATATGATTCAATGTTTCCTCGGTTCATCTCGCCATTTCATGGGAATCAAACCTATAGAATATGCTTCTATTGACCTTTATGTAGGTTAGATTTTTATGATGCCATGATCAGAATGAATCAAATGTTCCTAACTAAATGAGTGTTCATGATATTGGCATGAATGTCAGATTAAAAAATCATTTTTTTGTCCTTAGATTGACATGGTTTGTCATTTGTCCAAGTGTTATCACTGGTGTGTCACCATTTTTCCTTTTCTGGTTTGGTGCTTTTGACATGAAACCTAAAGAGGTAGTCATAATCTGAACTATTTGCTTTTGGACCCCTCTAACCCTAAGGTTTGGTTATTTCCAACTAGTGGTCCTGTTTCAGGTCCTTGTACTATTTAAAAATTTTCCAAAGTGATATGTAGAAATCTTTTTATTCCTTATATCATTAGACCACTAACCGCTATTTCAATGCAAAAATGCTTGAACAGGATTGTGAGGTGGATAAAATTAAATTTTATTGAAGGCAAAGCTCGCATGAATGAAAAGATTAAAAATCATTGGTCCACTAACCGTTATTTCGATGCAAAAATACTTGAACAGGGTCACAAGGCGGATAAAATTAAATTTTATTGGAGGCATAGCTCGTATGAATGAAAAGATAAAATGACCCATATTGGTCAAAAGTTGCAAAACATAAGGTGAGCAAAGAATGGAGTTAGGTACCTTAGATATCAAAGTAAGAGTTTCGCTGAGCATGTAACACCCAAAAATCGTAACCATCTCTGGTCTAATGTCTCAGGGTTTACGAAACTTTACGAGTTTTTTTTACATACAAACCAATCACAATTTATAAATTTTATCAACTTGCAACTCAGAATACTAATTCCATTTAATCTTACACATCCATTTACAACATTCCAATTAATTAGGAATCAATATTTCATATCACATATCAAGACATCCATTTTTCATGTTTGTAACACCCAAAACTCGAAAATCATTACTGATTAGGGTCCTGGTGTCTTTCTATTCATTTATCACTATTCATCTTTTAATATCATGTCATAAATATCAATTAATTATAATCATAACTCAACAAGGGCAAAAAGGTCATTTCCATAATTTTTGGATACTTCTACCGGTACTTGTTGGACAAGTATCGGTAGTTGTCAAGTCAGTAAACAATTCATGAAATAGTGTAAACTTCTACCGATACAAGTGAAGCTTCTACCGAAACAAATCATGCTTCTACCGATACTAAAAACTCTAGAGAGCTAAGATGTCCTACCCTGCAGCTTCTACCAATACAAGTACATAAACTATTGATACAACTCAAGTCAGTGAACAACCCCTCTCTTGCCCTGTACTGTTACCGATACATGCAGGGGTTCTCCGAAACAAGTATGCAGAATTCAATTAATTACACAAGTCCTTAAGTTTATCTACCATCATTCAACATAAGACTCTTAAATTCACATGTCAATTCATTACAAACACATTTGCTTAGTTACAACATCAAGCGAGCATGCAAGTTTAGTTCAACAAAGAACCAACGAACCAAAATCAAGCATTTCAAAGGTAACATCATCTTAGTACATGTCATATAACCAAGTGATGTAAATACTACCGAACGAGCTCCCGAGATAGTGTGATTTCTTCGAGGTGATCCAATCTTCAAGAAGCAAAATAGAATATACAAAACAATAACAAATTCACTGGTAAGCTTTCATAGCTTAATAAGTTTGCAAGGTTTATCAATTTACCGAATAACATGTGTTGAACAAATCCGTAAATCAATCGAGCCAAATCAGAACTATACTTCTATGATCGATATACGATTTACTCCTTATTAACCCAAAGGTCATGATACTCATTTTACTCCCTGTTGACCCAAAGGTCATGCTTGTTACTAGTATACGATGCTAGTCTTAGCCATTGATACGGTATATCTGTTCCCTACGATGCGGCTCACACTGAGCTGACGAGAATATGCAAACAAGCATAAATCTTAACCATCGTAGGGCTTGTAATCCATTCTTGGATTCTAGTCACCTTACGGTGACTCATGATGCTGTAGAGAATCCGCAACAAATACAGGATTTCAACCATCGGACCATTTTTTTATCTTTGGCACAAGGCCGGGAAATCCTCATCTCGTCGTTTCTATCTTTCACATTTCCAATCATCGTTTCTCATTTCCAACAATCATTAGAAAGGCAGTTATAAGCAGTTATTAATAAGAATTTAACATTATGAACTTACAGGATGAAATTGCAGTTAAAGTGAACTTCAGGGCAAATACGTAATTTTCCTTTTTTCACGATCAGGACATGATCTCGATATATTACAATAATTTCATTCAATTATTTAAATAAACATAATTTTTAATCATTTTATGCAAATAAGCTTTTTTGGTATTTTTACAAAATTACCCTTAACTTTTTACTTTTATTCAATTTAGTCCTTTAACTCAAAACTTGCATATTAACCATTTTTCCTTAAAAAAAAGTTCAGATGAATATTATAGCAATCTAATACTTCCCATATTTGTTTTATTTAACAACAAGTTCTTGTACTTTTACTAATTTTATATTTTAGTCCTTTAACATGAAAATTACTAAAAATTACTTTACAAAATAGTCATATTTAACAAGCAAACTTAATATTTTATCATTACACTTAAAAAAAACACTAAACTCATCAATGGCATAAATCAAAATGTTTAACAGTTTTACAAATTAGTACTCGGGTTAGCTAGATAAAGCTTATACGGACTCAAAAACATAAAAATCACTAAAAACGGGCAAGGTTTACATACCTATTTGGTGAAACCTAACTAACCAAAGCTTTTTCCTTCCCAAAAATGGCTATTCAGCTTGTCAAAGAAGAAGAAGGAAAGAAAAATGATGAAATTTAACTTTTTTTTAATTTAATTACTTAACTTGCAAAATTACCTATTTACCCCTTTTTTAAATTACATGAAATTTAGCCATATAAGAAGTCAAAACCATCCACATACCTTATATATCATTTAATTACCAATTAGGTGCCTTAACTAATCCTCCAATTGATACCTAATACTTTTAATTAGAAAAAATTCAACTTTTGTACCTTTTACAATCTAATCCTTTTCGTTTAATTAACTATCTAAACGATTAAATTTCATAACCAAATTTTAATACAATACTAATGACCTTGTAAATATCAAATAATTAATATTTATGGTCTGACATGTTGAAGTCGTGACCTCAAAATCACCCTTCCCGATCATACTAAAAATAATCTAATCAGTAAATCCCCATTTTCTTAGGATTTAATTGCAATTTACCAAAATATAAAGAGTTTCACATCATTTATATTATTAGGCCATTTAAAGAGGGTCCAATTTCATAATTGGTCCTTCAATTATATTAAATTTCGATTAAATAAACTTATTTTCAATTTAGTCCTAAACTAATTAGGACTAAATGAATAAATAACCCAAATTTTAGTGGATGGTAATCATGTCACCACCACTTCGACTTTTTGACTATGGTTTAATTACCGTTTTGGTCCCTTCACTATTTTTTAATCTATAGCAATTAACTTTTACATTTTTTACAATTTACTCTTTTTTCCTTAATTAAGCAATTAATCATCAAAATTACATAACCAAACTTCAGTTCACATATAATAAGACTTTGTAAATATTTAATAAAAATATTTATTGCCCTAAATTTCAAAAATGAGGTCTCGATACCTCATTTTCTAAAACCACTTGACTTTTAAACCAAACCACTTATACTAACTTTTAATTCAATAATTAAAATTCCTCAATTCAAAATTTCATATAAAATTAATATTGACTTATTTAATTTAATCACTCATTATAAAATGTTCTTGTTGGGTTTGTGATCCCAATATCATTGTTTCTGACACCACTGAAAGACGGGCTGTTACAGAGCAAACTTGATGAGGACCATTCTAAGCTTGATATGTGTCCATGAAACCTGGAGTACTTCGTTGATGCCTCAATGTGTAAATTTTCTCCACCTTGTTACTTTTGAGAGAGAAGACAATTGCATGCCCCTTATTTGATTTAAATTTAAGCCACCCTTTCGGGTTTTCAACTCAAATCTCCTTAGGTTTTGAGATGCCCTTTACGGGTTTTCACCTTGACCACTCCTTTTTCTTTTTCTCTTTTTTTTCTTTCTTCTTTCTTCTTTCTCTTTTTTTTTTTTTTTTTTTTCCTTTCTCTTTTTTCTTTTTCTTTCTTTTTTTGGGTGAAATTTCTTCTTCATCGAATCCGAGTTCACGGGGTTTGGTAGATCTTTGCCTTTGATCTCGGTCAAAATCAAAGCTCCACCAGAAAAGGCTTTCTCCATCTCATGGGCCTCTTCCTAATTTGGCAATCATTTTCCTTGGAAATCTTTTTGTAGGTAAGATCATTTTCAAAACCAGAGCTCCTTTGTGGAATTCTCTAGAGCGGATCCTTCTTTGTTATAAGCCTGTGTCATTCGTTTTTGGTACATCTGATCATGACGGATAGCTTTTAGCATCTTTTCTTCAATCAAGTTTAGCTAACGGCATCTGGATTGGATCCATTCCGCTTCATCAGTTCTAACAAAATTAAGACGGAAGGAAACTCGACTCCAATGGGTGAGACTGCTTTAATTCCATAAACTAGTGAGAAAGATGTTACCCCGGTGGATGTTTTGACAAAGGTTTGATAAACATCGAGTGAAACCGTGAAGTCGATTTTCCAAAGAATCTTCTTAATGCTCTTATTAGTGAAATTGCCCCAATGACGTTCGTTCCCCACAAAGAAAAGAAGCCCATGACATGAAGAGGTGAAGGCGATACATCGATTTTTAAGATTCCCTTTACGGGTTTTCATCTTGATTTTTTTTCTTCTCTTTTTTTTCTTGGGTTTCAAGATGCCCTTTGCGAGTTTTTTTATCTTGACCATTTTTCTTTTTTTTTGACTTCCTTTTTGATTACATGTTCGAGCTCATTCTTCGAAGTTTCTATTTGAACTGGATTGCATTCCTCTTGTATGGGAGCCTGTGTGTTATTGATCGACTGCTTAACGTCACAAAAATATTGTGCAAGCGTACACTATCGATGCAAGTGTAGTAGACAAATATGGATATCAATCCCACTAGGATGGTTGTCTTTTGTTTATTAATGTTAGTCCAATGAACAAACAAAAGCAAGATAAATTGTGAGAATAGTTGTTGGAGCAATAACTAAAAAATAAAGATGAAATATAATAATGGTAAAATGAGATCCCCAACGTGAATATTCAACAGAATACTAAGTGATGCTCACAAGATATGAAAGGATAGGTGATTGTCACTGCAAAGAAGTTCAATGAATATCTTACCAAGCTTAACTTCTATATTTGATCTAAGACTTAAACATGCACATTAACCACACCTTTCGATGATGGTAATTCAACACACTTAAGAACAACTGGATTAAATTCCTCTAATCCCCAAGCAACTTCCATTGTCAATGCTTGTTAACTTAAACTGTCGCTGCATCTTCCAGTGACAGTGAGCGCAATAACACTTCCGTGCTAAAAACATTCAAACCCAAAGATTAAACGGTAGAAGTAAGATTGAATAAAATAGCATTTAATCCAAAAATCATGTGTACTTCCATACAAACATGAAATAAACAGTAATCACCAATGTTTAGAGAAGAAATGTAAAGAAACAAGTGGAGAATACTATTCCTAGACAACTCGACTTGCTCTCTCACTTCCCTCTCGTGTCGCACTTAGGGCTCCTCGTCAGGAGCTAGTTTGCATCTATTCACGTAAGTTCACCCGTAGGACCTTAAGCCTCCATGGTCGAAAGCTTCAAAGATAAGTTGAAGAAGAATATGGCACCCCCAAAAAGACCTCCTTTTTCTCTTTCCTTGTAAGTATTTATATCCTTCCAAACTGTGCAGGTGTCCTTTCATCAAAATCAAGCTGTCACTGATCGTACAAGTTAGTCATATCAGACTGGACAGGTCACACATTTTTTTCTTAATCGGACAGCTATCAGGTGCAACGAAAATCCTGGACGCAATCTGAAAATACTCATGCAGCGACATTAGTACCAAAACATGACAAATTAAGTGTAACTAGGCTAAGGTCCATTGAGTTAGAAAATGCAATTTACTAAACTAAAAAATGCTAAAATATGTGCTAAAGATAACTAAATGAGAATAACTTAACCAATAAGTAGGGAGAAAACAATGGTTCATTCTAGCACTATCACACCCCAAAACTTGAGTTTTTACTTGTCCTCAAGTAAAACAGAAACTAGCAAGGCTACAAAAAAATCACTAAGGCAAATGATCATTCTAGCAACTTGATTCATCTAAAATCCCAATGAATGAATCATATTCAAATGATATAATATTGCATCGACAACTCATAAGTATGAATAACTAAGACTGTAACTTCATCAAAGCTAGCATCATGCCTCAAATCTTAAATTTCATCTACCAATACATCATTTATTATACAATACTAAGTATCTATATATCTCTATTCATTTCATTTCATTTTTTTATGTGAACAGGGGATATCGTTGCATTATCATACCCTTGTTCCTGAGAAGTAACGATGGAGTGCAATAAACCCAAGGAGTACGTAATTATGCCGACACACACTCATGCAACAACAACCTTTGGCCAAATTCATTTTTCTAACACTTGCATTGGAGTGTTCCCCTTGAACAGTTAACAATACAAGAGTGTTCCCCTTGAACAATTCACAATACACTCACAGTGGAGTGTTTCTTATTTAATACAATATATATAAGCAACTGTAAAAGGTAGATTCATTCAAGATTCAAGGAATACTACTAGTCATCCATTACTAAAGCAATCTAAATCATTCATTAAGGAATTAAAGATACAACATTCAGTTAAATTTATCCAACTTATTCATTGATAATTCACATGGTTCAAGAATTAAGCATCGAATGTAACAAAAAAATTTAAACACATTTGCATTAACCATTCATAAACCTTGCATGCTTCATTAACTTAAAAAAAAATTTTGAAATGTAGGTGCATTTACAAACCCCATATGCATTCCCCCAAACTTAAAGTTTGCATTGTCCTCAATGCACTAACATTTAAACGTAATGACAACGAAAATGCAACGACAATGCTTAGAAACAAATAAAAATTACAGCTACATGTAATGCATGAATATACAGCTAAAAAATTAAAATAAACTAACTCAGTTTTCCTCAACCATAGATGTGGCTGCACGGTGCTTCTTCTTCCTCCTCTTCTTTTCCTCCTTGCACTTTTTATCCTTGGAGTGCTTTTGCTTCTTTCCTTTGAGCTTCGCACAGTCCTCAGATCACTTCTCAGTTTCCATCTCTGCCTCGGCATCATTGGCTGCTTCTTATATTGGAGGTTCCACCTTGAGTGGTCCGGTGTAGACCACTATCGCTAAAGGTTGTAGTGTTCCTCACTCTCCACAGCTTCTGCCTGACTTACTTCATCTCACTCCAAATCCTCAGTTATTGCACTCACATCTTCGAGTGCATTGACAGTGTCTTTAGCTGATTCTTTCTTAGCATCTTTTTCCTTCTCGTTCTCAACATCAACATGGGTTTCCTCTTCTCTAATAGGAATTTCCTCCTCAGCAACATGTTCCTCGTGACTAATAGTGAAATCATCTTCAAATAAGCTCTCAATTTTTAGCAAGCACTCCTCGACGTCCCTTGATTCTACTTTTTTACATCATTAGAGACGTGCACAATGGGAGGGAATGCCACCGATTGGTCTTGGACCCCTAAGTCAGCATCCTTTGATGATGGCTCATAGTCTCAGATGATTGGTGAAAACACTAGGAGTTCTGAAAGTGGGGTTGGGCTCAGCTGTCTTAATGTGGCTAAGACAGAATTGTTCCAAACCCTGGTATAGGCGTAGAATAAATTTTGTGATCTGTCTATTTCTTCTATTACAGTGACAAGCCTGATCTGCCTATTGCTGATGGAATTGGCTAATTTCTCAACATCCTTCATTTTACGCAATAAGGATGACTCTGCAATTAGGGTTATTCCCTTGATTTCTGCTTTTGTTTTGCCCTTCCTTTTACTTACTTCTGTCTCTTTCACTGTCGGTGTATCTTTGCCACGAGTCATTCTCTCAATCGACACTTCATTGATCGAGGCTTTATTCTCCAGGATTTCTTCAACATCACGGGGCACGATTCCCTTTTGTTGGCACAGTTGCATCACCAACGATGGGAAAACCAAAATTCCCATTTGCCTTGCAGCGCAGTCAACAATTTCCTGGTGGAGTATTGCCCTGACATCAATCTTCCTACCCTTGATAATAAAATGTATCAAACACATTCTATCAAGGGTGATTGTGGTACTATGGGTAGAGGGCTTCAGTCTGTAGTTGACAAAATGGAACCAGATTTTGCCTTGCAGCTTTAGGAAGCATCGGTGCATGCTACAATTTTTGTGATTTGAACCTGTCCACATTGCTCCTTCGACACATAGATCATTCACCAACAGGTCTGTCTTGTCATCTATGATATCTTCAATGAACGTAGAGTGTTCACCCCTATCCACCTTGGTGTTGCACAGCTTATTGATTCTTTCAGCTTCTCACGGGATTAAACCTTCGCGAACAAAGATAAACTCTGACTCATGGTCAATAAGATTAGCATAAACCTCACGTACCATTGAAGGAGAGTAACTTCTAGGATGGGTCCAGAAGGTTTCCCACTTTAGCCTTGAGATGGTCTTATAGACTTGCTTACCCAAATCTTGTTGTTACGACAGGAGAAAGCACTGTTCTGGGTGAAAATTTCGCTTCAACATGTTGTTCTGAAATCGGTCTTTGGCTGCTTTCATTAGGAATGTCACTGAATCTTTTTTCTTTCTTGGCATGAAGGGCTCTGCTTCACAAACTGCTGTGGTAGAAGATGAGTGTTCTTCAACAGATTTAATGGCTTTCTTGACTGCTCCTCTAGTTCTTGCCATATTTTTGTGAGTGAAGAAGGTTTTAAGGTGTAAAGGTCCGAGCTTGGAAAAGAGTGTGAATAAAAATGGTTGCTTTGTGGTTGTTACAGTCGGCATAGAGGAGAGGGTTTATAGCGAGTGAAAGAGGAAGATGGAAATGCGTGATTTTTTTGTAATTAAACGAAAGGACATAAAATCTAGCGGGAATAAATGCGTTCAATGAGAATTACTCCCGCTCAGATAGATCCAATGGCTGGGTGACTTTTAATGAAACGGTAGGATCTGAATCCCTGATATGCCCTGATTTTTTATGAGTCAACAATGGCAGTACAATAGTACGAATTACGTTAACAATGAAGTCCAAATGCGTCGACAATGTTACCTATTTTTTATGCCAAAAACACGAACTGAAAAAAGCTTGAATAAAAACAAAAATAAAATAAAATAAAATCGCATAATAAAAGTTTCAATAAAAATTTAAAAAAATTGACCAATTTCATGGTCTCTTCCTGCTTTTTGATCAATTTCCCAAAATAATGCTTCAATCGCTGTCCATTCACTTTAAATTGATGTCCATCATGTAAATCTCTAATTGTGACCGTACCATGAGGAAAAGCTTTGGCAACTTCGAAAGGTCCATACCAACGTGAGCGTAATTTACCTGGATGCAATTTCAACCTAGAATTGAATAATAAAACTTGTTTACCCGAGATAAATTATTGTTGCAAAATAATTATGTTTTGCCATCATTTGGTCTTTTCCTTGTAAATTGCAGCATTTTCATAGGCATTTCGCCTAATTTCCTCTAGTTCAGTGATATCCAACAGCCTTTTCTTTCTAGCAGCTTTATAGTCCATGTTTACTTGCTTAATTGCCCACATTGCATTGTGCTCCAGTTCAATTGGCAAGTGACATGCTTTCCCAAAAACTAATTGATACGGTGACATCCCTAATGGAGTTTTGTGTGCTGTCCGTAATGCCCATAAAGCATCATCAAGTCTAGAAGACTAATCTTTCCTTGAAGGCTTCACAACCTTCTCAAGAATGTTTTTAATTTGTCAATTTGACACTTCAGCCAATCCATTGGTTTGCGAATGATAAGTAGTAGCCATTCTATGATTATCTTCATATCTTTTCAAAGCGACTGCCACTTGGTTGCAATGAAAGTGTGTACCTTGATCACTAATCAATGCCCTTGGTGTGCCAAAACGGGTGAGTATATGCTTGTGAAAAAATTTAAACACTATCTTTGCATCATCTCTTGTGACTGCAAAAGCTTCAAGCCACTTCGAGACGTAGTCAATAGCTATTAATATATAATTCCAAATGAACTTGGAAATGGTCCCATAAAATTCATACCCCAAACATCAAACAGTTCAACCTCCATAATCGGCTACTGCAACATTTCATTGTGATGGGATATAGAACTACTGCGTTGACACCTATCGCATTGGTTCACAAAATTGTGGGCGTCCTTAAATAGTGAAGGTCAATAGAATCTTGATTGAAGAACTGGTCGTGCTATGAACGTCACAGTAATTTTTGCAAGCAAACACTATCGATGCAAGTATAATAGATAGATAAAAGTCTATCGAATATCGTGTTTATAGTTGTCAATGCAATGAAAATTTAAAACAAGAGAGATTGTGATGTTAAGTGTCGAAGCAATAAAATAAGAAATGTAGCAAAAGAATGAGATTAATTTGTCGAAGCAATATTGAAAAAATTAGGAAGTAAAGTAATGATAATAAAATGGGGTTTCCTAAGTTGAAGAGTTAGCATAAAGCTAAATGTGATCACAAGGTTAATAACAGATAAATTGTCGCTACAAATAAGTACAATGAATTCTTACCAACCTTAACTTTCCTGTTTATCAAAGACTCAAATAATCACACTAACCACACCTTCCAGTGTTGGCAATGCAATATACTCAAGAACAACTGGACTGAATTCCTTCGATCCTCAAGCAACTTTCGTTGTCTTGCTTGTTAACTTAATTTGTCACTGCACTTTCCAATGACAGTGACTGCAATTACACTTTTGTGGTCAAACAATTAAATCCATAGATAAATAGTAAAGGAAAGATTGAAATAAATATCATTCAGATCTGAAATGAAATTGTACTTCCATACAACTCAAATTATCAAAACTTATCAGTGTTAAGCAAGAGAAATAACAGAATAAATTGACGTATCCTATTCCTAGTTTACTTTAATCGCTCTCTTACACTCCTTTTGGATCGCACTTAGGATGCTCCTCGTCAAGAGCAGGACTGCCTTCTCATCAACGTCAGGTTGCCCTCAGGAATTTAAGCTACCATGGATGCAAGCTTGAAAAAATGTTTAAGAAGAAATTTAGTCTGTTGAAAAGCCAAGAAGAAGCCCCTTTCTCTCTCCTTTTCAATATTTAATAGCAACTTCACAGTACAGGTATCCTACCTTCCAGATCTAACATCCTCTGGCTGTTCAAGTTGGTTATACCAGCTGTACAACTCACACATTTCTGATGTGTTAACCAGACAACTGACAGGTACAGTGACAGTTATGGGCGCAAATTTGGACCCTCTTATGCAACGATAACTTTGGACACATTCATGCATTGATACTCCTGGAAAGGTTCCTACAGTGACATTTTTGGGCGCAATATTAAACAGACTTATGTAGTGACATCAGTAATAAAAACATGATAAATTTAAAAGAAATTAGGCTAAGCTTCATTAAGTTAGAAAATGTAATAACTAAGTTAAAAATACTAAAAAAGTATGCTAAAGATGATCAAATGACAACAAACTATACTATAAGTAAGGAGAAATCAATGGTTCTTTCTAATACTATCAAGAACCGTAGCAACAATTCTCATGCCATCGAAATGACCTCCATAAGGAGCATCATGACAATGCTTCAGGATTGAAAGCATCTCTTCTCCGGAACACAATGTCGAATGATGTTGTCATTGTATACCTTGAATAAATACAGCTCGTTCCAATGGTACTTTACTACTTCACAAAAAAATCTTTCCTTTTTATGGCTTGTAACACCCAATGGGTGTTTTCCACATATTGGATAATTAACCAAATCCGCGTACCAAGGTGCTACATCTACAGCAAATAACTTCTCATCTGGGAATAAGTCGACAATTTGAAGTATGTTTCCATCTTAGATGCCAACTTCCAATTAAGATAGATGGTCTGCAACTTGATTCTCTGAACCCTTACGATCTTTTATTTCAATATCAAATTCTTACAACAGTAGGATCTAGTGTATCAGTCTTGGTTTTGCATCCTTCTTCACAAAAACATATCTCAATACCGAGTGATCAATAAATACAGTAACCTTTGCACCGATAAGATATGAATGGAACTTGTCGAAAGCAAATACTACAACCAACAATTCTTTCTCTGTAGTGGTATAACTAATTTGAGCCTCAGTAAGAGTTTTGCTAGCTTAATAGATGGCATGAAATATTTTTCCTTGCCTTGTTCTAGAACAACACCCATAACAAAGTCGCTTGCATAGTATATAACTTCAAAAGGTTGAGACCAATCTAGTGTAACGACATTGGGTGCATTTACTAATTGCTTCTTTATTTGAATAAATGCATTCAAACATGCATCGTCAAAGAGGAATTTTCGATTTGCTCCAACAATGAACATAAGGGCTTAGTAATTTTCAAAAAATCTCTAATAAATCTTTGGTAAAACCCGGCATGCCTAACAAAACTGCGAATGCCTTTCACATTTGTCGGTGGAGGTAATTTCTCAATGATTTCCACTTTAGCTTTATCTACTTCAATGCCTTGACTAGAGATGCGATGGCCTAACATAATGCCTTCAGTTGCCATGAAATGGCATTTTTCCCAATTTAGGACAAGATGTGTGTCTTCACACCGCTTCAATACTTTATCCAAATTATCAATGCAATAATCAAAATCATTCCTATAGACTGAGAAATCATCCATAAAAACCTCTAGAGAATCTTCAATCATATTTGAGAATATCGCCATCATGCACCTTTCAAATGTGGCTAGTGCGTTGCAAAGACCGAGAGCCATAAGGTGAAAATTAAAAGTACCAAAGGGGTAGGTGAAAGTTGTTTCCGCCTGATCCTCTAGCAAAATGACAATTTGATTGTACCCAAAATAGTCGTCTAAAATGCAATAGTAGGCTCTTCCAGCAAGCCTATTCAACATCTGGTCAATGAAAGGAAGTGGGAAATGGTCCTTCCTTCTGGCAGCATTAAGTTTGCGATAATCCATACAAACTCACTATCCCGTAGGAATGCGTTTAAGAATTAACTCATCTTTGTTGTTGCTAACCACAATGATGCCACTATTTTTAGGTACGCATTGCATTGGACTTACCTAATTGCTATCAAAAAAATAGGGTAAATAATTCCAGCATCAAGCCATTTTATAATTTACTTCTTAACAACTTCCTTCATCTTCTCATTTAATCTCCTTTGTTTCTCAATCGATTTCTTGCCTTCATATTCCAACTTGATCTTATGCATGCAAAAAGATAGGCTAATGCCTCGGATATTAGTAATACTCTAAGCAATAGCTTGTTTATGTTGCTTAAGAATATGGACTAATTTCTCTTCTTGAGTCACATCCGGTGTTGTGGAGACAATAACTAGAAGAGTATTTTTATTGCCAAGAAAGACATATTTAAGATAAGCAGGTAGTGCTTCAATTCTAGAGTAGGATCTTCTTCAGTAGATGGCTTGAAAATTGGAGTTGTTCTGTTGGCTAAGTTTAAGGATTCAATCTGCCATCCATGTTTGAGTTCAATGTTATTAGCTTCAACCATGTTGTCACAATCAGCTAAAAATTCATCATCAAATGTCACTGCAAATTCCTTAGAAAGTAATGTGCTTTGGTCATTGAATTCTTCCTCAATTAGATCCTCTAACACATTGACAATATGGCATTCTTCTTTATCCTTGCCTTGAATATATTCGAAAACACTAAAGGTAACATGCTAATCATTGAGTCGCATGGTCAGTTCACCTTTGTAAACATCAATAAGAGTTTGCCCGGTAGTTAAAAATGGTCGTCCCAAGATTTATGGGAACCTCCTTGTCTGCCTCGCAGACAAGTATAATAAATTTAGCCGGATAAATGAATTTATCCACTCGAACTAAGACATCTTTGATTTACCCTTCAAGTTGAGCCAAGGATCGATCTGCTAGTTGCAAAGTCACTGCAGTAGATTTCATGTGACCAATTCCTAACTTTCTGAAAGTAGATAGTGGCATTAGGTTTGTGCTAGCTCTCAAATCGCATAAAGCCTTGCCCAAATAATGGTTGTCAATTGAACACAGGATAGTAAAACTCTTAGGATCTTTCATTTTGGGTGGCAATTTATTTGTCAAAACGACACTATAACCTTTTGTGAATGCAATAGTTTCAATATCACTAAGCTTCTTCTTCTTGGACAAGAGCTCCTTCATAAATTTCTCATAATTAGGAATTTGCAGAAGAGCGTCCACTAAAGGTATATTGACAAGAAGTTATTTTAGTGTGTTCAAGAACTACTTATCATGCTCATTCTCTCTGAATCTTTGTGGAAAAGGTAAAGGTGAAGATTCCTCAGGTTGCGTCAACATCTTCGGTTGCATCGACAGTTTCGAGGTTCGAGCATTAGGCATATGAGAGACAATTTATGGAACTTCTTTGTCTGGTGCATCGACAAGCCCTTCAAATTCAATCTTCTCACCAGGAATCACTTCACTAGTGTCCTGAGGTGCTATAATAGAGTCTGTAGTCGGCTTGTCAGTTTGTTTACCACTCCTAAAAGTGATAGCTTTACAGTGTTATTTCCCTTTCGGATTGGGATTTTTCGTGTCACTAGGTAGTGTGTCCGGTGGTCAAGTATTCAAATTCGAAGTAAGTTGTCCTAATTGTGCCTCTAACACCCGAATAGAAGATGAATTCCCTTGCACAATAGCCTCCGTGCGAGTAATATGCTCTAGCATTAAAGCTTCAAGAGCTGCTAACGGATCAGACTGGGAAGCTTACGTGTACTGTTGTTGTCGATGTCATTAAACATGCTGATTTTGAATTGAAGAGTGTTGCAGCTACATCTGATTCTAGTGTGGATGCATCTGATTCAAGTGTGTTGATTCTAGTTCTACTATTATTGATTGTAATTCCCTTGTCTTGGATTATAAGTGCTTTGAGTAGATTTATTCCTATATATGAATGTCGTAGCATTTTGTCCAACACTTTGAGTTCCCCAAGACTGTTGATTGCGTGCAGAATTATTATAAGAGTTGCCATAAGAATTGCTACAAATATTATTGACATAGAAGGCATTCTCTGCATGTTATGGATAATCTTCATAGTTATGGTTGTCACCGCAAATCTCATAACAAAAGGTAGGAACATCAACTTGTTGAACGACTTGTATAGGTGTAACGTCACTAGTCCCTTTCATATTTTTTATCATATTTGCAAGAGAAGAAACTTGAGCACTAAGTGCAGATATTGCGTCCAATTCAATAACTCCCAGAGTAGCTTTTGCTTGTGCAACTCTAGAGATAAGATATTGATAATCATTTTGAGCAATTCTCTCAATAATTCTAACAACTTCATCATACGTACAATCCAACAAAGGACCATTGGCTGATACGTCGAAAAGATTCCTTGTTTGTGAATTCAGTCCATTACAGAAAATCTCAATCTGTGTTTCTTGTTGAATGTCGTGCATGGGGCAATGTCAAAGCAAAGATTTATAATGTTTCCATGTGGTGTGAAGATTCTCATCACCCAATTGATGATAAGCTGTAATGTCATTTCGGAGACGAGCATTCATTGTTAGCAGGTTAAAGCGCAGAACAAACTGTGTTGCTAGTGCATTCCAATAAGTAATTGAGCCTGCAGGTAGTCCAAGGAAACAAGCACGAGCTCTTCCTTTCAAAGAATAAGGAAATAACTGCATTTTTAAAGCGTCATCAAGAACGTCTTGTTGACTAAAGGAAGCACAAATAAAAAAATGATTTAAGATGTTCTCGTGCATCTTCATGTGGCAGTCCAGCATGTTGTCCATTAGAATTCAACATTCGAAACATTACTGGTTTGAGTTCAAAATTTCGAGCTTGGATTGCTGGCCTAACAACTCACGGTTGTAAAACATCCAAAACAGGTATTACAATATCTTGTATAGTCTTGTTTTGTATTTGAACGTCTTGCAGTAATGGTGGGTCATTAGCATTTTGTGGTGGTATCGGGGGTATAGCAGGATTTTGTCACTGTATTGGGGGTATAGCTGCATCATTTCTTTGTAAAGCCATATTCCTTTGTTCTTGAAGTCTCCTCCAAATGGTTCTTTCAATCTCTGGATCAAAATCAGCAATAAACTTCGAATTGCTTCTGGTCATAAAACACCTAAAATAAAATGTTCAAGCAGCGACAAAAAGAAAACAAGTTAGTAACAACTAAATATTAGATAATAAAAATAAAATGCAAAAACAAAAACAAAAATAAACATCAAACAAACGTCATCCCCGGTAACAGCGCCAAAACTTGATCGGATGCTTAACATCACAGCTATATTGTGAAAGCGTACATTATCAATGAAAGTATAGTAGACAGATGTGAGTCTATCGAATATCAATCCCACGAGGATGGTTGTCTTTTGTCTATTAATGTCAGTGCAATGAACAAATAAAAGCAAGAAAATTGTGAGAATAATTGTCGGAGTAATAACTAAAAAATAAAGATGAAATATAATAATGGTAAAATGGGATCCCCAACATGAATATTCAACAGAATGCTAAGTGCTGCTCATAAGATATGAAAGGATAGGTGATTATCGCTACAAAGAAGTGCAATGAATATCTTACCAAGCTTAACTTCTATATTTGATCTAAGACTTAAACATGCACATTAACCACACCTTCCGATGATGGCAATGCAACACAGTTAAGAACAAGTGAATTAAATTCCTCTAATCCCCAAGCAACTTCCGTTGTCAATGCTTGTTAGCTTAAACTATCGCTGCCTCTTCTAGTGACAGTGCCGTAATAACACTTTCGTGCTAAAAACATATAAGCCCAAGGATTAAACAGTAGAAGCAAGATTGAATAAAATAACATTTAGTCTAGAAATCATGTGTACTTCCATACAAACATGAAATAAACAGTAATCACCAGGGTTTAGAGAAGAAATGTAAAATAAACAAGTAGAGAATACTATTCCTAAACAAATTGACTTGCTCTCTCACTTCCATCTTGTGTCGCACTTAGGGCTCCTCGTTAGGAGCTAGTCTGCATCTCTTCATGTTAGTTCACCCGTAAGCCTCCATAGTTGAAAGCTTCAAAGATAAGTTGAAGAAGAATATGGCACCCCTTAAAAAGACGTCTTTTTTCTCTTTCCTTGTGAGTATTTATATCCTTCCAAATTGTGCAGGTGTCCTTTCATTAGAATCAAGCTGTCACTGGTCGTACAAGTTGGTTATACTAGACTGGATAGCTCACACATTTTTGTTCTTATCCGGACAGCTGTTATGTGCGACGACAATCTTGGACTCAATCTGAAAATACTCATGTAGTGACATTAGTACCAAAACATGATAAAATTAAGGGTAACTAGGCTAAGGTCCATTGAGTTAGAAAATGCAATTTACTAAACTAAAAAATGCTAAAATATGTGCTAAAGATAACTAAATAGGAACAACTTAACTAATAAGTAGGGAGAAAACAATGGTTCTTTCTAGCACTATCAGTTATGACATCAATTCCTTAACCCGGCATGCTTTGATAGGACCATACGATGACCTTTTCGAATTCTCAAAGCAACTCAACGAGATCTTGCTTTATTTTGCAGAAATCCAATTTTCACCTTTTTATCTCTTTTTCATTTTCGTTCTCCAAACTCGCAATTTCTGCTGATTCTTTGTGAGATAATATTTGATTCTTATCTTGCTTAAACATCTGTAGTAGATCGGGAGAAAAGTTACATTTTTTATCATCTTCAAAGTCTTAAAGTTTTTCTAAACACATGTCATTCTCAAAAAGGGCTCTAAGTCAACAACAGTGTCACTCGTATCCTTAATATCAAGGGACCTGGCGTATGGATAAGAGAAACTCAAAGAACAAATGAATTTAAGAATGATTAACCGTATGGTATGAGTATGATTGAAAAAGAGTAGCAAAATGTTTGCCAAGTGAGACACAAAAATGCATCGTTTTCATTTAAATAAAAGACAGTGGTCATGTGCCCTTTACAAAAGGATCCCTATTACTCTCGGACTTAAAGTGATAAGTGTGTTCTGAATATTTCTCTGGAAAAGTTTTAAAAACTATAGGAAGCTCCTCCATAGTCTAGTTGTCCAACACTTCCAAGGGTGTAAGGACGAACTCTCGATGGGTTTCACTCTCCGTTCTCTTCTTCGGATATGACTTTCACTCAATTGTTTTCAATATTCCTACATTATCTTGATTTATCATCTTTTCTCTCAACTTCTATTCAGATTTGATAACACTCCTCATTGACACAAATGTTTTAGATATGTGAGATTTTTCCTTTTTCTTTTTCTTTTTTTTGTTTTTGAAATTTAACGTTTAATGAAATAAAATGCAAATGAATGGTAAATGCATGCAAAAAGGCATTGATTCTTGGTTCAATTATGTTAGAACAACTTTACTAGAAAACAAATTCCTTTACATAAAGCAGATACATATATGATCGTCCCTTAATGCTCAAAGCCTTAATCTTTCTAAGAAGCTAAGCTAATTTTTGCCTTGATTCGACTCCGATTTTGGGCTCAAAACGTCGGCTTGGATGGTTAGGTCCCACAAGTGGTTAGTCATTTTTCATACTTAGGCCAAAGCCTCGCTCATGACATGACCCTTATCTTTGACCTGCCCTTGAGAGCGTTGGAGTTATTCCTCGTTTGTTTCTGTTTTTCTTTGAGAAGCTTAACTCGTAGTTCACAACTTCATAGTGAAGCCTCAATTTCTTCTACCTTTTAACTTCTCATGTTTGGCCTAGCTTACCTTTCAGCTCAATTGCAAATTCGAGACCGCATCATCTATATGCCCTAATGCCTTAGTGAAAATTATTAACTCATGAAAGCTTAAGGCGAAGACGTCGATTTTTTTCCTTGCGTCAGGGTGTACCAAAATTAAATCTTACAGACTCTTCCAAGTGATGTACTTATTATCCCTTTATACCTTAATCTAGGCTGCAATCCATTTTCACTCATCCCTATTATACTCATCAACCACTTTAAGAAAGTTGGGACATTGACGACTCTAGTGTACACTTTATCGACTAGAATCTTCGAGCAATGAAGTAAAGTAGTGTACTCTTTTACCGTGGGCACATGTTCCCAAAAGCGAAGCAACCTCAAGTTGGATCCCAATGATGTGTTAGGGCTTGAGAGAGATGCGTATCCACTTTAGCCTTGAGTAGGTAAAACAGATCACCATATTTGCAGTAGAACATCTAACTCGTTTCGTCGTCCATATTTCTTTCAACTCTTGCAAGCTATTTTGAGTTACTTTTATCCGGTTGTAATCCCAAAACTTTTATATGTGCTTGATAGGCAATCACTTTTTCGCGTTGTTTTTCCTTTGATCACATACACACAGACACGTTATTTTCTACCTTATCAAGGAACCCGTTTTCTTATGACCAGACTATTTAGTAATTGAACACGAATCAACACCTTTTTGGGATGAAAATGCAATGCAAACAGATTCAAAAGAAACATGTCAGTATGATTAATACAAGATTAAAACTTGAAAACAAATTGCAATTAAAAGAAAAAAAACAAGAATATAATCGTATCTTTTACACCTTGTTTAGGTAACAACTAAATGTTTGGCACACTTCTACTTAAGGTTGACTCTTAGGGCTCGTTACATGAGGTTGGGTCCTAAAGTAAGGGTACCTGAACTAGCAGATTCCTCAATCCTCACCCATTATAGGCTCATACGGACAAGTTCAGTTCAGGGGGATACATTTCTCATATGTTTGCACGAAAGTGAAAACTTCACGAAAACATAGGTACGGATATATTCCAGAAGCGATTCACTATCCTGCGCGGAGGTGAAGACATCATGAAGGAATAGTTTTTCGCTTCCACTTAAAAGGTGTAGTAGAACAATTATGCAATGCATGTGAAGAATAATCTTATGTTCTAGCAATATTAACACAAACATTATTAACAAAGCAACACATGAAGGATGAAATGCAAAGGATCGCAAATTAATTTAAACCGAGTTTTAAATTTTTAACAAAAAGACAAAAAATAATCGACTTGTGGCTTGACTCTATTATTGGTCCCCAACGGAGTCACTAAGCTGTCGAAACTTTTTTTTTAAAAAGGTCCCGAATTTTATTTTAAAACCGAAAATGGAGTCGCCACCAATTTTTTTTATTCGATGTGATTAGAGCACCTTAAAACATTTTAATTTTATAAAAAAAACAATTTAGTTTTCAAAATCTAGAAAATAGGTCCGGGAGTCGGTTATGTTTCACACACCCAAAATTGGCACCTAGTCGATTTTTAAAGGTCTTAATTTTTAAAATTTTGAAAACTTGGGTAAAAGTTAAAATGTGATCCTTAAATGCATGATTAATAGGTTTAATAAAAAATCGAATTTTGCGAGAAAGGCCTATTACTTCGAAATAATCGAGAAAGGAATTCATTTCCAGTAAGTTAGGGAACGACAACTCGAATCTATGCAAATAACGAGCCTTCCTTTAATTCCAAATCTCAAATTATCATTTTAAAAACAGAAGGATATTCAATTATTTCGGTTCGAAGAAAAAATCCCGCACCTAGTATGTTATGGCACGATTTTTCAAATCTCGAAATAATGAACATTGCTTCGATTTTGAAATAAAAAAATCATTTTACTAAAATATTTTACAAAGCATGAATAAATATGCATTAAAAAAAGACTAAAATGAAAACAAATAGATTAATAACGTAGAAAATTAAATATGTGCAAATTGAATATAAAATACATAAAGTAAAAAAAAAGGATTAAATTTTAAAAGGATTTAATTTGTTAAAAGAATAGAAAAAGGACTTAAATAAACAAAACAGAATTTAAAGGTCAATTTTAGAAAATAAAACAGTGGGGGTTAAATTAAAACAAAACAGAAACAATGATCCAAATTTAAAAAAATTAAAAGATTTAAAAATAATAATAATAACTATATTAAAACAGTTTTAAAAACAAGGGACCAAATAGGAAATTTTCCCAAGCTTATGCCTCCATTTCAAAAACCACTGGTCAAAGGACCAGATTGAAAACCAAGGAAATTAATGGGAAAAATTAAAAAACCCGAAAAACAAAAAAAGGACCAAATCGAATAGGCTTAAAAGGCAAAAGGAAAAGAAGCGTAAATAACCCACTGATTAAAAAACACGCGAATCCTCCATCAGGTCAGGTTGGATTTCGGGTATTAACTCAAAACGACGCCGTTTTGGGGCATTTTAAGCCCCTTCAAAACAACATTGCTTTAAACCCTTATATAAGTTTTAAAAACTTCAAAAAAAATCATTTTTCCCCATTTAAAAAAACCTCTCAAGCCTTTTTTTTCTCTCTTGGCTCTCAACCTCCCTATGATCGAACATAAGGGTCCTCTGCATGCTCCACCGTCGACCACTGTCATCGACGGTGGTGACCGTCTCCTACAGTGGCCGAAGAACTCCGAAAGTCCCTTTTTTGGTCCTTTTAAACCCTTTGACCCCAAACACCTAGATCGAGACTATCTTTCCCAAAAAAACTGAATTCAAGACCTCCAAATACCCTCAACGGCGAAGGAAAAAGTAAAAAAGGTAAAAAATCTAAACCCTAGATCTCTCCTTTTTATTTTTTTGATTTGTTTTTTTGGAAAATAAAATACAATATATATATACACACATTTATATGTATAAGAACACAATAACAATTTTCGAATTCTCTTGTTTTTATTCTCTTGTGTTCGTGTATTTGTAATTGCTAAAAAAATCTCGTATATTATTTTCAAGTAAGTTTTTCCACATTTGATTTTTTTTGTTTTTATAACACAGTTTTACAATCTTCTTTTTGGATTTTTCGATTGCGTGTGAATCTAAGTTACGTGTAGATCGTGGTGTCTCGGGTCCAAGGGCAACGGCGATGACAACGACGACCATAGAAACATTAGCAGTTAAGGTTAAGTTTAGGGTTTCTTTTTTGTGTTTAAGATTTGGGCTTGTAAAAAATTGGGTTGGGTATTTGGGTAGTTTATTTTTTAAATGGACTTTTATTTTGGGTTTTAATTTTATTTATTTATTTATATTTATAAAATAATAAATAAATAAATAAATAAAAATAAAAATAAAATTGGGTTTTATAAAGGCTCGGACGAAATTGGGCTTGTACGTAAAATATTTTTATTTTTATAGGCTTAATATAACATTTGGTACTTGAACTTGACACATTTTTCTAATTTGGTACCCAAACTTTTTTTAGATTCAATTTGGTACTTAAATTTGTTAAATATTATAAAAATTACGCAAAACAATAATGGTGTTGAAATTTTTTTTTGTTATGCTACAAAAATATTGTCAGTTTTAGAGAAAATTCATGTTAAAAATAGGTATTGAGTTATGCTTAACGAATTAATATTAAAAAAGATTACGTACCAAATTAGGAAAAATATTCAAGTTCAGGTACCAAATTAGACCCCAAAAAGTTTAAGTACCAACTTGAAAAAAAAGTGTCAAGTTTAGGTACCAAATTAGGAAAAAGTGTCAAGTTCAAGTATCAAATATTATATTAAGCTTTTTTTATATAATGCCTAGAACTATCCATTGCCCCTCCCAACCCTTAAATAGAAAGATAATACGTTTCAGTGCACTTAAACCCACGACCTCCTACACTGAAAATAATACCGATGTATTTTTCCAACATATTTTTATTGAAAACATGTTTTTCTTATTCTCAAATTTTTCACATATTTTTATTTTTATTTTTAAAAAATCATTTTCAAAATTCTTAGCCTTTTCATTACTATTTTCCATTTAAAAAAATAGAATATAGACGACATTGTTTCCTAAAACTAAACGAACCCTTAATTTTTAATTTACCTAAATTTGAGAGGAATTCTAGAGCAAGGAAACATAAAAAAAAACATTAAGACAGTAAAATTAAGACGTTAATTGGTCCTTTGAACATATATTCCCAACAGTGGTAAGCCACCTTTGAAAGTCATCGTCTTCTATATTTAACACCCATGGCAATTGCAAATCTGACTGAACTTCTTTGGATACAGGGCATCGACAGAAAACATGTGAAGTGGTCTCTGGCTCGCTATTACATCTGGGGCACCAAGTCACTTGAACCAACTTTTTGTGATGGAGGTTAACTAGATTTGAGATGAAATTCCAGGAAAATCTCCACACTATTATCTTTATTATATCTGGTAGTTATAGGTTCCAGAGTTTTTTGTAAAAATCTTTAGTTGGTTGTTGTATTGCGTAAGCAGTAGGAGATAGAGTAGATTGTTGTAATAGTTTGTAAGCACTGCGAGTGGAGAACTCACCTAATGCTTCACCAAACCATACCACTCAATCTTCATGCTCCTCCCTGGCCAATGGAATCCAGAGGATATGGTCAATGTCAGTTCAACTAAAAGTATTCTGGATCTCATCCTTTTTCCATGATTGATTAGTAAGATCTATTAAATCAGCTAATTTTCCATATGTCGAATTAAGAACTGGACTGGATAACCTATAATTGGGCGAGCTTTCAATCCATGCATCCTCATTAATAAGAACGCTTGACCTTGAACCTATACGCCATCCTAAGCCCATTTGCAACGCTCCTTTTGCCTCTCATATACTTCTCCATGTTAATGAAGGCATCGAGCCAAGAGAGGCAGTCATAAAGTCTCCCTTCAGATAATATTTGGACTTTAGTACCCATTCTAGTAAAGAGGTTGAATTAACAATTAATCTCCTTCCCTTTTTTGCCAAAAGGGATATATTAAATCTATTCAAATTCCGAAATCCAAGACCTCCTTCTTCTTTAAGTTGACATAATTATGCCCAAACACACAAATGAATTCCATTCCTACCCTGACATTTCTGCCACCAAAGCTTCGCAAATAATTGCTCTATTTCACGACATAATGAATTCGGCATTAGGAAACATGACATAGAATATGTGGGAATAGCTTGTAGGACTGATAAATATTGCCTTACCTTCCAGCGAGAGAGTCCTCATACTCCAACCTTCAATTCGGCCTTAATTTTCTCTTTGATGCTCATAAACGCTTGTCTTTTATTTTTTGCCCACTGTATTAAGTAGTCCTAGATATCGTTCAGCGTTTGTTGAGATTCGCATCCCTAGAATAGCTGCAATTTTATTTCTATCTTCCTCCAGTACATTGGCACTAAAAAAGATGTTAGACTCATCGAAGTTTACACATTTTTTGGATCTCGTTTTATACTCAGTCAATAGTTGCTTAATTCTTAAAGCCCCTCTGATATTTGCTCTGTCAAAAATCATACTATCGTCTGCAAACAATAAATGGAAAATCTGTGGCCCACCTCTACAAGCCCTTGCCCCTTGTAGTTCGCCTTTGTTCATGGCCCTTCTAAGTAGCGATGACAATCCTTCCCCACATATAAGAAAAAGAAACGGGTTAAGGGGATCTCCTTTCCGAAGCCCTCATGTAGGCAAGAAACATTCACTTTTGAAACCATTAACATTAACCGAGTAGGATACTGAAGTGATGCATCTCATTATCATATCAACCCATTCTTCCGAAAAACCCATTTGTAACATCATCACTTTTAAAAATTCCCACTCAACTCTGTTGTAGGCTTTACTCATATATAATTTTAGAGCCATAGATCCTAATTTTCCAAATCATTTGTTCTTAAAAGCATGTAATATCTCATAAGCAATTAAGAAATTTCAGAGATTAAGCGTCCTAGAACAAAAGCACTCTATGCTTCATCAATGCAATTGCCAATAACTTTCTGAAAATGGTTAGCAATAGACTTCACTATAATTTTGTAGATCACTGTACAAAGGCTAATAGGACAAAATTCAGCCATAGTAGTAAGGTTCAAAGCTTTGGGGAGAAGAACAATTTCAGTATTATTCACTGAAGCCACTGATTTATTTTTAATCAAAACATCAAGACAAAATTGGGTTACCTTATACCTTATAATGTGCCAAAATTTTTGGAAGAATAATACCGAAAAACCATCTTCCCCTGGGGCTTTCGTGGAACCCATGTTTTTAATGGTCGTTTCAACTTCCTCTTTTGAAAAATTCGTCAATAATCGATTATTCGTGGCTGAGTCAATACATCTTCAAATTCCAAATAGAATGCGGGTACCGTCATTTGACCTAGAAGAAGAAGAGAAAAGTTGAATAAAATAATCACGTGCAATTTGGCTCATACCTTCATTCGAACTTTCCTCCCTTTCTCTTCTGTCAGTTAAAAAGCCGATCCTAGAGTGGTACATTGCACCTCATTATCAAGAATATTCATAACATCATCAACTAATACATCCTCTTTGACTTCTTATTCTCTTACACATTTTTCTTTCGGGTTTCCATACTATCAATCAAACCTTCTGAATCAAGTAATTCTTCACTTTTACGTTTGCCACTACTAGACCCTACCTCCTATTTAGCTGCCATTGCAGCTCTTGCAATACGCTTCCAGCTTGGCTTTATTACAATTGTGGGCTCTTCCAAAGAATCTAATTCCTTGTCTTACTGGTCCTCATTATCTTTAATTCGAGGAACAACATCATCACATGTATAATTACTTATCGCTTCAGTCTTTTCTTCCAGAAGAGATTGAGTTTGAGTTGGATACTCAATCGTAATAATTGAAATACCAAAATTATTAGAAGCTACTTCCCAATCCTAATTAATTACCCCTTGATCCCGAATTTTACGCCTAGGAATTAGGCATAAATCATTCTCTAGGGCTTCACCTCCCATAATTCTCGTTCCCACCATACCTCCGTTGTCTAATTTTCGCTCAACCATGTCCAAAGCTTTTACCGCTTTCTCCGCCTCCATAGGATTCTTCCCCATATACTATTGTTGTGGCAAAAAAATTTTCCCCCCTACTCTAAGAATGAAGCTTTCCTTGCCCAGTAGCTTGGTCTCTGCTCGAAGTGCCAATAAGTATCAATAGTTTTCCTCCTCAACTTGTTTCCCCAATGACTTCAATACATCACAATCACTCACATTGTGCCGGATTCTACCACATCTGAAACAGGAAAAAGGTAGCTTTTCATACTTAAAGGGGACCCAAACCTTGCCTCCACTCCCAGTTACAACAAATATTTCCCTTCGCAAGGGATCTTAAATGTCCACCATGACTCGCAATCAACAAGCACCATCTTTTATCTCAATCTGCAATACTTCATCAAACGTGGCACCTATGGCCAAAACCAAATCTCTAATATCACATTCTGGAGGGCATGGTCCGACTCTCATCCAAAGCGGGGATTGAACCAATTTTATTTGACTTCTCTCTATTGGACTTGTGAGCCGTTCAAGGATTGCTATATCTTGCGAAACAATCATGGTCGACCTTCTAAAATAAATTCTAAGTCACTTTCGTCTTCAAAAGAAATTAAAAAGGGATTCTGACCAGCAATTTGAATTGTAAATTTTTTCTTTGTTTTCCACAGGCTTCGCATTTGGGCGCAAAAACTATCTGGATTATACCTCTTTTTAGTCCAAACCGAGCAAATCAATGTTGGGTTCTCGAAAGGCGCTTCTTTTGAATTCTTCATTGATAATTGTAGAAGCTCCTTCTCTAAAAGAGCAATATCGTCAATTTCCATATGAGAATTTTCGATTCACCACCCTCTTCCAACTCAACCACAGCAAAACCCTATTTTTTGAGAAATTAGAAGAAAGAAACTCTTAAAGCAAAAAAAAGCCTTATACTTCTTTTTAAAACAAGTGCATAACTGTAAATTTTCATATAATTAATGCTTTCTTTTTCTTTCCATGGTTTAACGAAATAAAAATAATTAAAATTACTTCATTTTCTTTTCCTTTACTTATTTTAACTATCCAAACAAATATAATTATTTACTTTCGTTAAATTTACAACCATACTTCAAAAAAGTATTTCGAATTTTAAAAATATGTCTTGATTTATTTTCTTACATTTTTTTATACAAACATAAGTTTTCTTTAGAGCATTTTAAATTGATACATTATTTGTATATTCACTAAATTCGAAAAGGGGTTTTCTCCATTGGATTGAAAACAAGGGAAGGAGATATAGTAATTCAAAGAAATAATGATTCATTAAGTTTCAAAATTTAAACTTGGATTAGTTTTGACAACCTAATTAAAGCTCTTATATATATATGTGTGTGTGTTTCGCGATCTGTTATTGTATAAATATAAAAACATTATTATTCTATTATTTAATTATTTGTTATTTTCCTTTACTTGTGGGGAAAATAAGAAACCCCCATCCTCGAAAATGAAAAAAACTATTCAAATTTCAAAAAAGCAAAACTTTTGTACCTTATTCGAGTTAAAGTAATTCAGATTACTCCAAATTTATTTGTCGTATAATTTTTTTTGAGTTCTCCATAAAAAGAGATTTGGTTAATGAAAAGCTTTCAAGGCTACTTTTTTTTTCCTTTACTACTTTTAGAGGAAGTTCGATATAATGGAAAGTTATCACTTTTCAAGGAATTTAAATATTTACTTAGTTGGAATGTAATTTCATAGTTTAGTATGTAAAGATTGATTTGTTTTCCTTGAACTGTAACATTCCATTGGCAGTAATTTCCCCACAAGTAATGGAAAGTTATTGCCATGATAATTGTTGGAAAGTTACTCTTCATGTAGCTAGAAAGTAAAAAAGAACTGCTAAGATAAAATTAGTAACATTATTTTTTATTGGTGTTTAGGTTATTAACTTATTCATCACAAAAATAAAAACACAATTATTTTTGTTCTCCTATTCTCTGCAGCTTCATTCATTGTTTCAAAGTATGTATATTTTTTTATTAATATTTTTCAAATATAGTTTTCATTAATATCAAATTTTAGTATTACGATAATTTTAAGCAAATTATGCAATATATGAAAGCACTTGAATTTACACGTAGAATATAATTATGAAAAATTTAAAAATTGTACATCTTCACAATTTTGAGTCAATATGCAAATTGTGTCTTAAATTTCTTTATGTAACTGATTTGATCAAGTGTGAGAAAACCATACCTTAATTCATATATTTGTTAATAATAAAAATTATTCAAAATATCAAAAAACATTATGCTTGTTATTTTTGCTTAATAAGGGAAATCTTGTGAAATAACATTACATTTTCAAGAAAGTGTGAAGTGTATCAAATATGTTGTTTCAACTTTCTCAATATTTTAATCAATACTTTCTAATGCATATCAAACGCTGCAAAATAACTTTCCCAACAATGACATTCCTACCAACCACATTCAGTAGGGATCATTAAATGGAAAAACTCCAAACACCACCTTAATCCAAACATAGTTTAAGATTCATAATAACAGTATGTTGGAACCATAACTGTCCTCTACTGATGTTTTAACCTTTGTTCAAACAACTCCTTGAATTGCTATTGCCTGATCACTACTATGTTTAAATAGATGTCCAAACAGACCTTTTGACAGAAGTCTGGACATGACTTTAGGCTAGTTCAAGTGGAGTTAATTGTTGGCATTTTTTACTTTGACCTCCATGATTATGTTCGCCATAAGCAAATGCTTCTCAAATAAGGCTTATCATTATCTTTTACCTTGTGTTGAACCATGATGATTAAATTTGGTTGTTTGTGGAAACTTGAAGGTCGACAATAGCTTATCAAATAAGGCTTATCATTATCTTTTAAGTCTTTATCTTGGATAAATATTGGAAGTTATTATCCAATATTATTATGCAATTAGAATGAAAAATTATCTACACAAAATCCACTAAGGGAATCTGTCTTATTTTGCCTACAAATAGGTACCTTATTCGCATATGAAAAAGTACCTTTTGGGAGAGTGTTTCGTGTTGATTCTGTTGGGATATTTGGTATTTATTTTACACTCATTTTATAGGAATTCTTTGAAAGAGTTGAATCTGATTGTAAATGTAACACCCAATCACCCGACCCAATTATCAGGTTTGAGCTACGTGGTGTCACATTCATTATCGAAGCAACTAGGATCAAACTATATTCGATTTATACTATTAAATGATTACTTTCAACCAATACAATCATACAATATGATAAATAGCGGTTTCTGAATATTATACAAGCATACAAAAGCTCCAAAGCTAACCTAAGATCGAATTAGGACCAAATTATAAAAAATTCCAAAACACCGGGTTGACATTGCTACATCAAGGGGTTCCTTGTCGTGGTGCAACATACTGAATAGGCCTTGTTGTAACGATCAATACTCAGTGTCGCATCGTGTCATGGCAACTTGGTTTTGTCTCGACGAAAAACGTTCGACGTCGCGATGTGACATACTGATTTCAAATGGTCAAGTTTTGGTACCTATTTGCACTCATCTATAGAACCTCAAGTTCATTTGCAAACAAAATTTCTAACAAAACTACATATCCAATGAATTCCAATATAGTTAAAGTACCATTCATACATATAAGTCTTTGTCCATTTCAACCAATTCATTTAAATTCATAATCACTTCATCATATGCTCTTCATGGAACTAATTGACATATATATATATATAGGTATTTAGATACATACATTACCATATAACTTATTATCATATCATAAGTTATACCAAAACGTTATAGCATTCACAATTTCATATATATATATAAACATATGGTCAATTCAAAAATGCTAATTTCGACCCCAAAGTTCAAATGATAACCTATTATATTAAAAATCGACTCGACTTAGGGACATGCCATATAACAAATAAAAAGAGGCTATAAAAAAATTATTGAGTCGAGGATCTCTGCCTAGATGCTAGATTCACTCCTCGAGATCTCGAGATGTACCTATACTTACGCATGGAAAAACAAACTGTACGTTGAGCGATAAAGCTCAGTAGTATTTCCATGATTCAAATCAGTATAACATAGATTGTAATCAATTTCATGCAATTTATTTTATTTCTAATGTCAACTGATACAAGTTCATCATATACCACAATTATACCAAATGCTTCATATGAATCACCTATACATTATTTGAATTAGTAAAGCTAAATGGTTATATTATAACAACATTTCAATGCCAATGAAATTCACACAACTATCCAATTTGCAACATTTGATCATACCATATTTCCTTACCAAATCGAATCAAATTATTTGTAGTCTTACCATATCAACCCTCAGGCTCGTTAACCAGTTCGCATAGTCTTTCACATGCTATCGATAATCAAATTTCGTATATAAGTACTTTTAGTACAACTTCATAACATTTAATCATTTTCAAATATCATTTAGCCAATTCACAAATTAAATCCCCTATTAACATGACTCAGACTCGAATGGATACACGATCCCAACCAACACACTAATTTGGCACCCAGTGCCTCATTGAAACGTCCAAAGTAAAAAGATTGCACCCAGCTCTCATCGATATAACCGAAGTAAAATTTATGCCCAATAGTCATTAGAAACATCTGAAGGAAAATGTGCCCAGCGCTCATCAACATATAGTCGAAGTAACCCGTACTCAATCTATCCTATGACATGCCAACTATATTCAACTCTGCCCGAACATTTAATAGGGTAAATAATTTTTCGAATTCATTATATAACGCAATTAACAATCTATCAATCTTGACTTATTATTAGATCATCATTTCATCAAGTCATGCAACAAATCTCAACTCCATTTCATGCTAAACATCATAAATTATTAAGGTATGCTACTTTCCATTCTATTCAATTTAGTCATGTATCTCGACAATCAATCTCAATCATGTCAATCCAATTCAAACAACCTTTTTCAACTCACCTCAGTATCATAATATGCAAAACATCATAAATATGAATCATAGAAATACAAATAGAAAACTCGAGTTACTCGTCGTCGAGTCTCGCCTTTCCTTTCCCTCTAGACAGCCTTGCTTCATCTTTAGCTACAAATAATAATTCAACAATACTCAAAAATAAAATTCCATATCAAATCACATTCAATTATAAAGCTACACATATTTTTCAATTTATTCAATTTAGTCCCTAAACCCGGGACAAACATAACTTTCGATCTAGACATTTGGATTAAAATCTGATTTCACATATATTCATTAGGGACCTTCTACTTTCTATTCCTACCAAAATTTCATAATAGATTTTCATTTTATTCAATTTGGTCCCTAATATACTAAACTATCAATTAAATATTAATTTAGTCCTTTTCTTAAACTAAGTTTAATTTCTATCAATCTCATACTTAATTCTTTAAGAGATAAATAATGACAACTTTCTAAAACTTTAACAATTTTATAAATTGGTACATGGACTAACTAAATCAAGTTCGACCTCGAATATATAAAAATTATAAAAAATAACCTAATTTACTTACCTAATCAAGTGGTCGAATGGTAGGAAACCCTTGAAGTTTTCTTTGTTTTACTCTTATGGTGGACCACTAATCACATTTAATTTAAGAGAAAATTTCTCTTTCTTTCCACCATAAGTTATATTTATACTTAATTTAAGTTTGATTAATTTAATTAATCACTTTTAATTAACTAAACTATTTACCAATCCTGCTTAGCAAATATATCATCATCATCATCCACTATCTTATATGAGAAAATGATTTTATTACCATTTGGGACTTTTTATTAATTGCTATTTAGTTCTCTAAACCTTTGACCAATTAAAAATCTATAGCGATTGGACTTTTATAATTTAGTCTTTAGGTCTTAATTAATCATAATTTCGGCTAAATTACTTAACTGAATTTCAATTCATATATACACTAGCTTCATAAATATCCGTATTTAATATTTACGAACTTGATTTACAAAAACAAGGTTCTAAAACCGCATCTTTGAATGCCACTGGAAACCAGGTTGTTATAATGAGGTTTTTGGATAAGTGGTTGTAACAAGTTTGAGATTATCTATTAGGGCTACAATTGCTTCTTATATAAGGGTAGCTTGTGCTTTAGCCAATAAATCATTGGAACAATTGTTGAATAAATCATTCACTGAGCAAAGCTCTCTTAAGTAAGACTATTTCCGAACTACATTAACAAACTTTGAGTGCTTATTTCTCATTTACTCTCTTTACTATTTGTCTTTGTTCACAGTCTTTTTCAATCTCATGTCTAATCTATATATATATATATATATATATATATACTAGTAATTCAATCACACCTATATGTGTGGACATCACGTATTTAGAACATGGATGCACGTTTATAAATAACACCCAATAAATAAACAA
The DNA here is from genome assembly GCA_005610355.1 of Gossypioides kirkii. Lineage (NCBI taxonomy): Eukaryota > Viridiplantae > Streptophyta > Magnoliopsida > Malvales > Malvaceae > Gossypioides > Gossypioides kirkii. Next base: position 38,726,059 of record CP032253.1, on the reverse strand, counting down.
AACATATAGTTTGGATCTAATAATAGCATATATCCAATATGCACAAAATTAAAACGAAACAAATTAATTTAAATTGTGAGTAAAAAATAAACTTAAATAAGTAAATAAATGTTATTACGAATATTAAATGCACTCCAAATATTTTCTAGCTCGTTTTGTTATTTTTCTATAGCACATTAAAATTTATCATGGTAGGTAGCTTCATTTAACATGTTATCAAATTGTCAAAAGATTATCATGTTGGTAAAAGGAAATTTCAACATTAAAAGTATAGTTACAAAAATTTTTTTTAACAATTGTATCATATTTATTAATCTTGAGTTGATGTCGAGTTGAATTGTAACATTAATTTAAAGAATGACATTATCAATGTACAAGTGATGTGGGTGAAAATATTTGTGTAGTAGTATTAAAATGTACAAAATATACTAAAATAAAGCTTTAGTTGGAGTGATAAAAGTATAATTTTGCAAAGGTTTGTGAGTTTGATGGCGAAGGTTTAAATCTCTTCACATATAAAATATTTATTTGTTTTATTAAAAATATAAAAAGACAAAAATACTCTTGTAATTATTTAATTTATTGATTGAGTTGGTATTTATAAAAATTCGATTGGTTTGTGACATCAACTCATATGAAAGTACATTTTAATAATTTTTCAGTCACCCCAATTAAAAATTTAAATAATAATATAAATGTTAGTATGAAATAAAAAATATTCTTTTCATATTTAATGTAACAATAATGAAATAGATAGTAATTTTTTTTAGATTTTTTTTATGTTCAATTTTGTTTAAGAATATTTAACCTAACTTCTTCATACGCATTTAATTCAATTATGTTTTGGAATAGTTTGTTAATGAGTAAATTATAAAAATAGCCACTTTTGTTTATCTTAGATTACATTTTAGTTACTTATATTTGAAATTTTATGTTTTAGTCACTTACGTTATCGTTTTGTTACGAAGTAGTCACTCTGCCGTTAAGCTACATTACCTCCCTAACGGCAATTCTACATGGCAGCCCAAGTGGGTTTTAAATGCCAACTTGGATGTCCAACTAGGACAAGAGTAGGTTTTTAATTAATTAAATTTAATTAATTGAAAATTTTAAATTAATTACACTTTGAACTAAAAAAGAAAAACCCTTTTTCTTTTAGTTTTCTTTTCCATTTTGACTAAAAAAACTATTATCATCCCAGTTAGACATCCAATATGGCATTTAAAACTCATTTGGACTACCACGTAGGATTGTTGTTAGGGTGGTAATGGAGCTTAATGACATAGTGACTACATCGTAACAAAACAACAACGTAAGTGACTAAAACGTAACATTTCAAACATAAGTGACTAAAATGTAATCTGAGACAAACAAAAGTGACTATTTTATAGTTTACCCGTGTGTTAACATATTGTTTCAAGTTTCCATTTTTAGACATGTTTATAGGTACAATTGTTAGACAAAAGACAGTATATAAAAAAATATAAATATAATTTAAATTTAATAATAAATTTAAAAACAAATAACAAGTATACTTTACGTAGTATTTGTAGATGGATTATATATAAAAATCCATTGAGGCTTGTATAAACAGTTTCCTTAAGACAGATTCACCCTCTCCTAGGTGCTAAAGTATTTTTTGGACGTCTACCTCCCAAGATACAACAACTATCAGTTACCAAAAGCAACACAACTTCTGCAACAGGCGAATGTTAATCAAGCCTCCTCTATCACCAAAAAAAGAATTGAAATTTTTGAGAGAATGTTGAGAGAGCAAAAGTGTTTCTTTCAACTTGTCGTGTAAAATGAAAAGAAGAGAGGACTATTTATAGTGAAATTTTCATAAAATGGTTACATTAAATTTAAAACAAAACATTATGAGGAGAGTTACAAATAAAGCTATGTAACTGCCTTTGGACATTTTGCATCGCCCATGTCATGCAAGTGCACCCCTAACCCTTTTTGATTTGATTGACACCCCTTATGCACAAGGAAGAGCTTTGGTTTAATCATTTACTAATCAACATATTGTTTTTAACTTATAAACTCTTCCTATATACCACACTTTAAACAATGTGGGATATGAAGTTTTAAGCATCATTTTTCCTCAACAATCATTTTCATGCAGCTTACTTTGAGCTTCAATCTCTCATTCATTACTCAACCATTTTAAGCATATTATATATCATTTTAAAGGTCTCATGGAGTAGAATATAATAATAAAATTTATTATTTAAAAACCTCTAATTTTTCCCATAAATAATATATCTCAAAGTTCTCTAGTAAACATTATTTTCCAACAATAATTTTTGTGCGTGTTGATTTTATTTTCTTATAAATCTTCTCTTTTTTTTTTTTTTAAATTTGAATTTTAACTATTAATTTGATTTTAAAAGTAAACAAAATCATCATAGCCATAAAGATATATTCTAAAGTATATATTTATTAATTTTAATACTTTTATTCATTATTTATTTATCTAATTTGTTTTTATTCTATTTTAATTATGTTTAAGATTCTAAAAATCGTGTTTAAGATTGATTTTTTTAATTATAAAATTTAGCATATATTTCTAATTAATTACTAAATGGTTATTAGTTCACATACCATAAAGAAGCTAAATAAAATACTTCCTTTTTTATTTCTGGGATAATTTTTTTAGTTTTAAAATATTTTTTATTATATTTAAAGTGGGTTTATTTCTTAAATTAAACTTTAAATATAGTTTTTTTCACTAAAAATAATATATAAAATTTTAAATAATAACCAACTTTAAACATTATGCATTAAAATATAGTTAAAATTTAAAACTAAAATCTCAATACAAATCACAAAATAATATAATTGCATACAACAATCATATATATCATATCATATTTCATATGTATTATATAAAAGAAGGTATGAAAGCATATATGAAAACATTGAGTTCTGAAATAATTCTTTTATATCCAAAATATTTTCTTATTATTAACTTAATTTAATTAAAATATTATATACCTCACTATTGATCATATAATATAACAATTTAATTTAAATTGATTTATAATTTTTTTTGAAATAAAATTGATTTATAAATTAAATATAAATATAACATTTATTTTTAATCGAATTCATGGGACAAAAAACGGAAAACAAAGAAGTAATCTTATTTTATTTCCTATGTATTATATATGATAATACATACACATATCATATCATATATAATAAAATATAATTTTGAAATAATTTTAGTAACAGTTAATTCTAAACCAGCTTTAAAACAACAATTAACATAATTTAATTTTATAATCAAACACTATAAAAAAAATTAAATACATCCATAAAATAATTAATTGTATTTTAAGTATAAAAGTGAATTAAGAAAAGAAAAACCCTTAATAACAGGGGTGCTCTGCCTGTGACGGTCTAATGTAGATGGGATGCCCTATCTTATGACGTGGGAGTAGATGATAGGCTGAAATGATGTGTTCGCTGTTACCTTTACCTGCCAAAAGAAATTCAAAACCGCAATTCAGTAAAACCAAAAACAAAAATATTAAAGCAACCTCCATTTGCCTGGTCTGCACCCATTTATTTCTATAAGGGAAAAACAAGAACAAGCTTTCTTTGGGAATTCAAGCATGGCGGGGATGGAAGGAGGAGGGGCATTATCGGAAGTGTATCAAAGCGCTAGAAAGCTACTTCTTCGAGCAAGGGATGGGATCGAACGCTTAGAGAGATTCGAGAGCTCCGTCTCCGGTACCGATTCTCCTGAACTCTCCTTCGCTGTTAAGAAGGATATCTCTCAGATCCACTCTCTATGCGCCGATATGGATCGCCTCTGGCGTTCTATCCCCGCCAAATCTCAACGCGATCTCTGGAAAAGGTATTACCCCAACGCCTACACAATATCACATTTCTCACTATTTTATGGAATTTTGCTATTTAGTTCTTAACATGTCAAACTTCTTCTAGTTTGTTTTATGTAAATCCTTATAGATTTTAGAATTTCAGTATTTGTCTTCAATTTGTCAATTTGATTCAATATCCTTAATCTTCAAATGATTGAGGTCTTGGATTATTGATTACTGATTATCCTTTCTTTCCTTGGAAAATTACTTATTGTGCCTGATTGTTTCAGTTAATTTTTCTTCAATAGAAGTTGAATTTAGTTCAAAGTGTTTTAGCTTCGGTTGTACAACTCATTTTATCTCTATTTATTCATGATTATTATGCTTGGAATGTTGGAGGTGGCAGATTTAAGCAAATTTCAGTAACACAACGGTGAGCAGCTTGCAATTGATACTAAGTTTGATAAATTGTAACAAACGTTAGCTTTGCAGGTTCACTAGAAATCAAATTTCTTGCTTACATAGATCATAGACTCAAATATAAAGAGAGCGAGCATTTAAGATGTTGTCCTGTAAAATGAAAGCAACATGTAAATTTTTTAAAAGAAAACAATTTTGAGCTCAAGACTTGACTGACAAAGCTTCTTTATGAGTAGTCTGACTGCTATGTTAAATTGTCTAATAGTTTTTGTCTAGACAAATACATACATTAATTGTATGCCTACTTGATTAGATTTCTTTTTCTTTATTGAGTTACGAGGTGTTCCTTGTTTTGGTGAAGTTTGAAACTGGTTAGTGCTGTTTTGATGATTTCCAACTACCATGCTTATTGATGTTATTGTAACTTATGTTAGTTTGTTGATCTTACACCTCGAGGCTGTTTATATTTGGCAAACAGAAAAGTTGAACAAGTGGCTGAAGAGGCTGACTCTTTGAAAGATAGTTTAGACAAGTATTCTATGAGGAATCAGAGACGGATGTTGGAAGCGAAAGAGAGAGCTGAATTGCTTGGAAGAGCTGTATGTAAACCTTTTCCTTTTTGTCGGCAAATGGAGCTGATTTTAGCTTTTCTTGAGTCTTTTTAATTTTTTTTCTTAGAATGGGGAGTCAGCTCATGTCCTAAGAATTTTCGATGAGGAAGCACAAGCAATGCAATCGGTTCGAAATTCATCACGAATGTTGCAAGAATCTTTTGAAACTGGAACAGCAATCCTTTCCAAATATGCAGAACAAAGAGATCGCCTCAAGGTATAAACAGAAAATGAGGTCCTTTGCTGATGCATTTCTATTTAAATAATGTAAATGAAAATTTAACAGTTGCAGTTAATTTCACAGCACATTTAACGGTTTCAACATATGTTTTAGTCACAATTGGTTTTATTAATCGTTGTGGTTTTCGTTAGAAACTATTTCATAACTTGTGAGGAAATACTCCTTATATTATTGTGGTACTCTCACTATTCATTTTTCTTGAAATACCCATGTCTAATGCATATTTGGATATTGATAAGGAGATATGACCCCCCCCCCCCCAAAGTCCCCAAACTTGGAAATTTTGAACATACGTATTCAATCATATATCCATATCTACTCTGACACTAGCGATTAGTTATTGGATGCTGTATTCTGCGTTTAATCTATAGTTGAGTGCACTAGGTTGTGAACTCTCTTTTGTTAATTTGTTCAACGGTATAGATTCCCAGGTGCTATAGCTTAAGTGACTAGTTATAAATTGTTGATATCTCAAATCATTTGCTTGAAATAAGAAAATGGTGGTGGTTGATGCATTTTGATATTTATTGCAAGTTGTGACAACTATTAAGTTTTTGAATGGAAGTCTTGTTTTTGTTCAGAGAGCACAACGAAAGGCCTTGGATGTACTTAACACGGTGGGGCTCTCCAACTCTGTCCTGAGGCTCATTGAGAGAAGGAACCGTGTTGATACTTGGATCAAATACGTGGGGATGGTTTTGACAGTCGTCATTGTGTATTTTTTCTGGAAATGGACCCGGTGATTTGCTGTTTTTCTCGATTCACTTTTCCTCCTAAGCACAGAGGTTTGTTTTCCTGGATCTCTGATCATGTTAAGAAGACAAGTAGCGCAAGTTTTAACGTGAACAGCTTTGATATATAGAACAGATGACAAAAATAGATGGTGCATTTACAAACATGCATTGAAGAGGACGTTGATTTGGAATATGAAAATGTGAAAGAGCTGGAAGAGCTGGTAAGGTGAGGGATGTGAATCCGGAATTCAGAATTATAGATTGTTAATTCGATGTTCGGATTTCAGATCTTAATCACTTCTTCAGGAAACAGTGCCGGTAAGCACTTCCATATTTAGCTACAAAGCTTAGCCAGTGTTATTTGCTTGAATTGAAACTAGAAAATCTTGTCGAAAGTTGCTTGCTGTCAACTGTGACTGTGAATCTAGTTAATGATTGGATCGTATATTTCTGTGGTTTCGTATGTTAAATTTTTTTTAAAAAAAGTAACATTTCATGATTATTTTTCAGTGTGAATTTGAAAATTTAAAATATTTTTTAATTCCACAAATTTACGTTTTTATATCTTTTAAATGTACATGTACTAATGTGTCCATGCATTTCATTATATTATCATTTATATAATAAATAAAATTCAAATCCAAATTTTTAATTTCATAAGCACAAAAAATATAATAACCTTTGGATCATAATTATATATGCTTGTTTTGGTATCTAAAACAAGATTACCTATCATATGGAAGATAATTGTTGATTATTTTTAATGATTTCTATGCGTAGTTTATTGTTTAAGGTTCTATCGATACTCTTGAGTCTGGGTTGATACATGTAGTTTAAGGTGGCATTTGGTACATTTTCGTCATAAGATTCTAATAGAATATGATATTCGGGAATTTGATTCTTAGAAATGTAACATTTCAACAAAAAGTTTTAATTAAATTTTAGAGAAAATTATTTTGATACATTTGGTTCACAAAATCAAGACAAATTTTGAAATTGTTTCCATTAAATAAAATACAAATTTAATTAATTGTAACAGTTTTCATTGATATTTATTATTAATAAAATGTTTATTATTAACAAAGAAGTAGTTTAATCTAATTATTTTTATAATATTAATTAATTTATTTTAAATAAATAAGTTAATATATGATTAAATTGAAATAGTTTGAATATTTCATATGTAATTAAATCGGAATATACTTTAAAATTTAATTTAAGAGTATTTAAAATAAATTCAAAATTATTTTTTTATAATTTTGTGGTTAAAAAGTATCACATAAAAATAATGAAAATAAATAAGAACAACGATGTTTTTGCTATCGAACTATATGGGAAAAGTTATTTTCACAAATATTTAAAGGAATCACATTTTCAAAGTAACTTCTTGGAGAAAGTTAATACTAAACATGTGAATCACTCTTTCACCTATTAAATTTTAAAGAAAGTGGTAATTTTTAAGTGTTTGATTGAATTGATATTATTTATCAATTATATTTTAATTTAATTTTAAAATTATTAAAAATTTATTTTACAAAATAATAAATATTATGTTGAGAGTATTTTGTCTTATATATTTTTATATAAAATTTAGAAAAAAAATACACATAATAATATGTAAATCTAAAATATCATAATTTTTAATATCTTAATTTTATTATTTTAACCAAAACTTCATTTTATTTTATATAATTTTTTATCCATGTGCCCATGTTTTAATTCTTTCTTTCAAGTTATTACAATCTTATTATCTTTTATGTTTGATTGTTGAAATTCAAATAAAATTTTCTTTTCACAATCCTTAAGACCAAAAAACAAATAAATAAATGGATAAAAATACGAACCTAACAAGTGGCTCCAGTGGTAAATAAGATGTTGTTCATCTTAGGAGACCTGGGTTCGAAAACCTGTATGTGCAAAGTATGTGTGTCTTGTCAAAAGATTAAGAAAGTATAAACAGATACTATCATGACAAAAAAAAGTCCTCTATTTATACTAATAATAGAAAGACAAAACGATAAAAAGGCATGGACAAATTTGTAAAAAAATCCATAACAATATTATCCACTAAATCCTTATATGTACATATAAATTACAATGAAAGTTTTATGTGTATAATTGTATCAAATTAAAGTTCATGTATCAAATTACACATTGGATCAAAGTTCATCTGTAATTTTGGTTTTTATCCCTTTTAGTTATTGTATTGAATAATGCTATTTTGCATTAATTATATGAAGTAAAACTATATTATACATTGAACATGATACAAATGTTTTAATTATGATTTGAATTTTTAATATTATTAAAAAACTGTTGATCTACATTGTATCCATTTTCAATATAGTACAAATGTTTTAATTATGATTTAATTTATTATTATATTTGAATTGTTAAATAAATTAATATATTTTAATTTTGTTCAATCATTTAAATAACGATTTAAAAATTAATTATAATAATTAAAAATACATTATTTAAAAACCAATTAAAAATTAAACTTGTAAAATCACATATGAAATTTGAAACGATTAAGTATAATATGAGAGACCTTTGTCTTGACAAATATAAAAACATATAGCTAGCTAAATGAGAATTACTATAAAACTTACAAAAAATTATGGTACTCTATAAAACAAAATGATAGTTTGACATTAATAACAAAATTCAATCATATATATTACAATGTTCTTAAGTTTTAAAAACATTGATATTAGAACTCCATGTGATGGTCTGATGGTTAAGGGTGTTTATCGTCTCAGATGTGGTCTAGTTTCGAGTCGCGTATGTTGTTCAGGCTTTGCCTTGTTATTAGCTTAATTGATATGTACATTGTTGTCAATATAGGAGGACATAAATTTAAATACGTTGAAATATATTATCTTCCTATTTATGGGTTGAAAAGAGACTATGCCTAATTTTAGGCATTGGTTCAAATAAAGTAGACATAATCATAACTTATAATTTTTAATGATGTTCTGCAATTTATATCTTGATTATAAATAATTTCAATTTGCTCATATTCAATAACTTAACTTATAATTTTACATAATAAATCACAGTAAAATTTAAGATCATTGTCTTTTTAAATTTACCACTATTTTCACAAATTAAATGCATTAGTGAAATTAACTAGATATAATGTTACGTTAAATTATTTAGTGGACATAGTATTTAAATTTAATTAAAACTCTACATTTAGTAGTTAATAATTAAAATTAAGTTAGAATGTATATATAAAAATAGAATTTCAAACAATCTGCTATTATGATATTTATATTTTAAAAATAATTTTAAAATATTATTTATTTTAATTTAATCAATATTAATTATCATGCTTTTTTAGTTAAACGTGATTTTGGATTCCAGCAAAATTTTAAAGATTACAGATCTGCATGACAGACACTTATCCTCTCCTCACCCTAAACAACCCATTAAATACAAGCTCTTAAAAAGTAACAAAAAATAAAGACAATGGACAAAAAACCATAAAACATAAATGACAAAAAAAAGGGAAATTAAAACGTAAACAAGAAAAGGGGAAAGAAATGTCCTAGCCCCCCTTTCAAACCTTAAGTCTGAAACCAAAACAAAACGAAAAAAACCTAAAATGTTGAGATATCCATAGATCTCCGCCTTTGTCATCCACTATCATCCCTTCTAGCCATCAAATTTTCCAATATTGATTCTAATGGGATCAAGAAATCGATGGGCATCGATGGGCACTGATGGGAAAGAAACTGTCAGAGAATTTCTTTAAAAGTTGAGTAATTCCTCCGACCCATTTCTTCTAATCGTCGCTACATCTCTTTTTTTTTCGATTACTGTTTCAACTGTTGGTGGAGCTTCTTCGATCCAAACACTTTGATCGGGCCAATTTTTCCCTTCAACGACCATTGCTTGTGCACTTTAGTTTGCCATCCTTCCAACGAACGAACAAGTAAACTTATTAAACTGCAGGGCTCTAGCCTTGATTTCTTGTACGAAGGCCGCTATATTTGATCTGTCTACTGATACCTCTTGAACTTTCTTGATGACTGTCAGACAATCACCCTCAAGAACCAGATTTCGAAACCCTAAATCCTCTACTATAGTTACCGCTTGAACATAGGCCTTCGCCTCTGCCATAATAGCGTCAGCCATGTGGTTATTTCGGTATGTACATGTTGTCATAATATTACCTGCTTCATTTTGAAAACAATCCCAGTGACCGATGTGTGATTGTTGAGATTAAAAGGCGCATCAACGTTACATTTGACCATCCCAAGATCTAGTGGAGACCATGGTTTCATGACCTTTCCAGTAATGGTTGATGAAACTATGGCAACGCTTTCATTCTCTGATTTATAAGCCCTGATAAAAGTGATTATATTGTTTACATCTACTTTTTTGCCTTAATGATATGCTCTGTTTCATGTAGTCCATAAAACCCAGAACGTAATAATTAGATACTCACACTGTAGTACATCTAAACTAATAAATCTATTTTCCAACACTCATTTCCATTCTTGATTTGAATTAGGTGAGGTGTCTGGAATGCTCACACTCCTCAACACTTATTTGGCGACAGAACACTCCCAAAATAGATGCCTCACAGAATCTTCTGATGATTGACACAACGGGCAACAGTTGTGAACTGTTAGATTTCTGATCTGTAAATTACTGAAAGTAGAGACATAATACTTTGCAATTTTCCAAAAAGTAATTTTAATTTTACTAGCAAGTTGTAGGCGCCAAATTTTGTTGTAGAATTCAGTAGGAGATGTCTGCTGCGTAGTAACTGTCTGATTTGTTATTTCTGTATTCATTAGCCATTTGTAATCGCTCTTAGCGAAATATATCCCTGTATTATCTCCCCTCCAAATCTTACAATCTGGCATCTCAACTCCAGCTACTGGGATGGAAGGCACTCTATCCTTGGTCTCGTCATCAAAGGCTTCCTCCAATGCTTCGTGGTTCCAGGTAGCCATTTCAATATTTAATAAATCTGCCACCGCTGTATATTTAATATTTATGTTCTGACCTTGGATTCTAACACATCTAGGACCAGGAAGCCATGCTTCATCCCAAATATTGATGTTGCACCCGTTGCCCACTCTCCAGCCCATCGCCTCTTCTAAAAGTTGTCTGGCACTCACTATGCTTCTCTAGGTATAAGAGGGGTAAGGTCCTAAACTTGCTTTTAAAAATTCATTTCTTGGATAATACTTTGCTTGTATTACTTTGGCCAACAGGCAATTCGGACTTATGATTAACTTCCAACCTTGCTTAGCTAGTAAAGAAATGTTAAATTTGGCTAAGTCCTTAAAATCTAACCTTCCTTGCACCTTCGAAACGCATAATTGTTTCCAATCACACAATGAATGCCTTTTCCAGTTTTTGAATTTCGCCACCAAAATCGACTAATTAATTATCCCAACTCACGACACAAAGACACTGGTATTAAAAACATTGCATGGTATAAACTGGAATTGTTTGTAAAACGACTTTAATAAATACTTCTTTACCTCCACAAGATAGAAGTTTTGTGCCTCAACCTTTAATACATTTTGGAAATCTGTTCTTAAAACTCTCAAATGCTTCTTTCTTCCTTTTACCAATCATCATTGGGAGCCCTAAGAATCTTTCTAGACTGTTCGATATTCTGACCCTAAGTATGCAACCAATTTGCAACCGAATGTCATGACATACATTTGTGCTAAAGTAAATAAAAGATTTGTCAAAATTGATTAATTGACCTGAAATCCCTTCATGCTCATTAATAATTGATTTAATTCGTTGGGCCCTTTCTATACTAGCATCACCAAAAAGTATAATCTAATCAGCGAAAAATAGATGAGTTAATTTTAGATTACTTTTACCCACCTTGACGCTCATGATGTCTCCTTCATTCTTCGCTAGTTTTAGCAACGAAGAAAAATTTTCTGAACAAAACAATAGATACAGGCTAAGTGGATCACCCTGTTTGAGGCCTCTTTCTGTTTAAACTTTTCTCCTTTATTACCATTCAGAATCACTGAATACTCAACAGAACGTACACAACTCATTACCAGACTTACCCAATCGTTGCTGAAGCCCAATTTAAGCTTGACTTGCTCGATAAAAATCCATTCTACACTGTCATAAGCTTTGCTCATGTCTAACTTTATAGCAAACTGAGCACCTTTCCTCCCTTTTCAGTTTTAACTAATGAAGAATTTCATATGCAATTAGGGCATTATCCGTTATCTGTCTTCCTAGTACGAATGCAACTTGAGTTTCATCAATACACAAGTCAAGAACTACCCGAAATCTATTAACTATTGTCTTAGAAATAATTTTATAAATTACATTGCAAAGACTAATGGGCCTAAACTAAGACATCTCTGTTGGCTAACTAACCTCAGGCAGGAGGACGATGTTTATTAACAGTTCTGATTTCAGTCTTCCTATTTAAAACATCTAAACAAAATACAACCACCTCATAGCCCGCTACATGCCAATATTTATGATAAAATAACGTTGGGAACACATCATCACCGAAGGCCTTCAAAGGCGCCATACTTTTAATTGTAGCTTTTACTTCCTCTCTTTGGAATTCCTTCGATAACTCGATAACTCCATATTTAGATTCTCATGAATACATGAATTAATTCTCGAAAGAGCCTTAGCCGCACTTCTAGGATTAGACGTTTTGAATAACATTTTTAAATAATCAATAACTACTTCCAGTTTTTCTTTGTCCTTTTCAACCACACTCCATTAGACATTTTCATTTTTTTTACTTTGTTTATGCGCCTCCTTCGACTAGCAAAATTATGGAAGTAGGCAATGTTGCGGTCACCGAATTTTAACCAATTAGCCCTTGCTTTTTGGTCCCACTCAATTTCCTCCTCGTTAGCCTTCATATTTAATGCCAATTTTACTGTTTCAATTTTAGAAATTGTTGCCTCATCTGGGTCTTCCATAACAAGTTCCTCCAACCTTTTAGAGAGATTAAGCACTTCCTTTCTTTTAAGTGTTGAGAAATCTCTTCTGATAAAAAATCCCCTAACTGTCGGAGTTTTGAATCCATGTCTCCTAAGATTCTTTCCCAAAAGAACTTTATTCTTTGTTCGCACTCTTCATCGAAAACCCAACTTGCGTTAAATCAAAAAGCTTAGCACTTTAACGGCGTGTTTGAGCCAAGACCCAAATTTACTAAAATAAGGCAATGGTCGAAAAAAGAGTGAGAAAGGTGTTGGATCGAAAATTTTGGGAAGGATCCCCTCACGATTGATTGGTTACGCTAAGATGAATCCTCTCCTTAATATTATTCTCGGAAAGGCGACCTCTTTCTCATGTGAACCATCTTTCAGAGAAACCTAGATCAGTAAGGTCACAATCTTCTAGTGCTTGATAAAACCGTGTCATGTTCTCTGCATTGCGTAATCTACCCCTTTCTTCTCAAAGGGGTAAAGTATTTCATTAAAATCCCCCATAACAAGCCATGGAAGATTAGAGTTGTTTTTTAATTTGCGCAACAAACCCCAAGACCTCTTCAATTGATCTTTTCTAGAGCTCCGTAAAACCCAGTAAATCTCCAAGTCGGCATATCATCCTTTTCTGCTATAATAACAACTATGTGGTTGGAAGAAAAAATTTGTAACTGAACATCGAGATTAGCTTTCCAACCAATAAACAACCCTCCTCGTGAACCATGCGCCTTACTTCTATACCGTGAGCAAAACAGCACTTAGCTTGAATTATTGACATCTTTTTATCATTCAACTTTGTTTTAATAAGAAACAAAATTTGGGGCTTGACATGATGTACCTTATTCCTAAGGTAATTTACTGCTCGTGGTTGCCCAACCCACGAATGTTCTAACTTACAACTTTCATTTTGCCCGATCGACAGGCTTAACAGCAGTTGCGGATCTATCATTGGGTTGAATTGAAACTGGTGTAACTATCTCGTGATGTATGTTATCGTTTCTGATTGTTTGTCTCTTCTTGTCATCGTCAATATCAACTAACAAATTCTCTATTGTATCTTTCCTTCTTTTCGATAACCAATTTTCATAGTCTACATCATCACGACTTGTGTCTCTTACTCCATTATCTAAATCCAGACAAGTGGGAAAGAAGCCTTGCCTATGCCCACCCCGCCCCTCTTCCTTAAGCCATCTGCTTCTAGAGCGCAACTCCTCCCTCGTGGATGCTCTCAATGAAGGATCCCACCCAAACTGAACTTCTTGAACCCTAATTATTTTCGAATGGGACAAAACCCTTCACCATGACCTAACTTACCACATAGAAAACAAAAAAAGGATAAGCATTCATATTGAAAAATGCAAAACCCTCTTTTCCTCCATCCAACAGTAACTTTTTTTGTAATGACCTAAATTTACAGGTATCGAAAAAGTGAGTTATAGGGCTTCCGTCTTAGTAAATCGAGTTCGTAAATAATTATTAGGAGTAATTATGAGTTTAGTAGTGTGTTTAATTAGGCTTTGATTAGGTGAATTTAGTTTAATTTAGAGTAATTAGTAAAAAGGACTAAATTGAATAAGGGGTGAAAACCTAATTGTAGATTAAAAGAAAGAAAAGGGACTAAAATGGAAATTATGCCCATTTTATAATTTGAGCGGGCAAATAATGAGAAAAATCTAAAGATTTTTCATGATTTAAATTATTATTAATTAATATCAGAATATAATAATATATATTATTATTTAATTGATATTATTTTATTAGATTAATGAAATATATATGTATATAATAAAGCCAAATGTATGGTAATAAAATATACATGTGTAAAAATTATATTTGTATATTTGTAAAATAAATATAAATTTAATTATTATTTAAGCAAATAGATATTTATAATTTAATAATATTATTATTAAGTAATATATATATAAGAAATAAAAGAATAAAGAAAGAAAAAGGAAACAAAAGAAGGAAGAACAGAAGCTCAAACGAAACAGGAGAGAAAGAAAAGGGAAGGAAAAAGAAAAAGGGGAAACTAGGATTTTGAAGCTTTAATCTTTAATTGGTAAGTCGATTAAGCCCTTTTCTCTTAAATTAGATGTTTTAGAAGCTTTAGAACAAAGTTTTGATGAAATTAAGTTGAGGTCTTGGAAATTTTAAGGTTTTTGAACATAGTTCATGTTGAACAAAATAGTGAATTAGGGATTTAATTGAATGAATTTCAAGTTAGCATTGATAAAGGGATTAAATTGTAAAAGAAGCTATAAGTTTTGTGATAGAAGGATTAAATTGAAAGAAATTTTAAATTAGGGTTTTATTATGAACATTAGATAGTTAAGTAGAATATGGAAGGAAATTGAATAAAAATAAAGTACAATTGAGTTAAAAAAATAAATAAGTTAATTAGGATTAAATTAGAATTAAGGGATAAATTGGATAGAAATTCAATTATTATTATAAATTAGTGCTGTAATTAATAGTGTAAAATTTTTTTTTGTAGCTAGCAAAGAACCCGAAGCATCGGCACAAAAAGGAAAGGAGAAAGTGATCGAGGAGTAATCGCGAAATCCGGGTTTGTATTACTATAATTTGAATTATTCATTATTTAATATTTCTTTCGATATTTATATTTAATAAGTGAAATTAAAATTGAAAGTGATATGAATTGTAAAATTGAAAGTCCCTATTAATTAGTCGGGCTGAGTCGAATATAGTTGGCATGCTAGAGGATTGGAAGAGTTCAGGGATACTTCGAACTTGAGTTGATGAGACACTGGGTGTCATTATTTTACTTCGGATAGATTCGATGAGGTACTGGGTACCACTTTACTTCGACTAGGCCGATGAGACACTGGGTGTCACTTTATTGCTTCGAACTATCAGATGAGGCACTAGGTGCCATTTTGGTGTGTTTGGTTTGGATCCGTGTATCCGCCAAGGTCCGAGTCTTGTTAATAGGGGTAAACAATGTGAAAAAGAAAAATTGAATAGAAATGAAAATTTGAGGTATATAAAGTGATATGTGATGAAATTGAGAAATGAGAATGAAATGGTTAAATTGATTTGATATTGATATAGAATGAAAGTAGTGTATAAATTAAGATAATATGTGTTCATGTATCATATGATTTATTATGTGAAATTTATTTGGTTATTTATAATTTGAATTATAGTAATACCACTGAGTATGAAATACTCGTACCACTGAGTATGAAATACTCAGCGTACGGTTGTTTCCATGCGCAGGTTAGTAGAAATTAAGGTCCTGGTTCAGCATCCAGATCGATCCCGACCTCAGTATAAACTCGGTGATGTAATTCTCCTCTTTTGGTAAAAGTGGCATGTACTAAGTATTGTATAGGTTACATGTATATGCTTGTAATGTTGGTGGTAAATATATATATACTATATTTTGATATTAGTTTAATAAAATGGTAAAGAGTATATTATAAAATTTGGCATTATGTTTAAATGAAAATGAATAAAGTTATTAGTAAATTTTGAATAATATTAAGAATGTTTAATTATTGAATTAATATGTTAATGAAATGATTATGATTTAGGTGAATTTGAGTATAAAATTGTTTTGGTTGCGAGTTAAAATTGCAGGGAAGGTTAGATGTTTATAAAGGAGGTTATATCGCGTTCGAAAAAAAATTTACGAAAAATCTACGGAGCACCAAAACAAATCCCAATTCCCCTCTAATACGTATTTTGAGCCTCGACGGTCCAATTAAGGGACTTCACGATTATTTTATAGTATGTTCATTAATTATTTATTATTTGTAAATTATCCGATATGTCTAGTAATATCCTGTAACCCTCTTTCAATGATGGTTTAAGGTTAAAGGGTGTTACAATTATTAGTATCAGAGCCATTAGATTTAGTCGATTCTCGAATTAAATCGAGCTCGAAAATTAAGTCTAGAAGTACATGCCACTTTTGGGTCGAAACTAAGTCGGGATGTTTGGATGCTGACCTACTTGTTTGTTTTTGCTTTATAGATTGAAGATGTCAGATGAAAGAATAGATGATATTGACCAAGAAATGTACACTGAAGACGAAGAGTCGTATGGGTTAGCTGAGACGGAGTTAGTAACCCCTAGCGTAAACCCAGTAAGAAATTCACCTCCTAGAGTAGATAGAAGAAATGATAGAGATGATTCTGATATACTACGAGTAATTTTCGATGCATTACAAAGAATAGCGGGGATTGCTCCTGCTACGACTTCAGTACCAACTCAGAGATTGGGCACGATAAAGGAATTGAGAAAATATGGTGCCACTGAATTTATGGGTTTGAAAGGAGTTGATCCATCCACAGTTGAAAATTGGATGGAGTCGACCAAAAGAATTTTACAGTAATTGGAATGTACCCCATGGGAATGCTTGATTTGTGTTGTATCATTGCTACAAGGAGAAGCTTATTTATGGTGGGAATCAGTGGTTCGATATCTGCCGGATGATCAAATAACATTGGACCTATTTCAGAAAGAATTTCAAAAAAAATATATCGGAGAAATGTATATCGAAGATAAGAAGCAAGAGTTTTTAATGCTGCAATAGGGTGACATGTCAGTAATAGATTATGAGAGAGAATTCTCGAGACTCAGCGATATGCCTCAGAATTTATACCAACATAAGTTGATAGTTGCCAAAAAAATTTACGGGGTTTGCGAGACGAGATCAAGGTACAGTTGGTATCTCACCGTATTACTGAGTTTGTAGATTTGATTGAACGGGCCAAAATGGTGGAGTAAGTTCTAGGCCTCGATAAAAAGACTGAAAGTGTTAGACCAATTGGGAAGCGTACGGGAACTACCAGTTTGAATCCTCAGCCAAAAAGATCAAAGGAATTTCAAGGTGGATGGAGATCCAATTTTGGACCGGATAGAAGTGAAAGAAAGGGGTAAACAGATGATGGTATCCACTGGCAGTGTGAGAGGTTCATCTCGAGAAATAGAAATTCCAGATTGTCAGCACTGTAGGAAGAAACACAGAAGGGAATGTTGGAAATTAACTAGGGGTTGCTTTCGATGTGGTTTTACAGATCATTTCATCAGAGATTGCCAAAAATTGATAGTGCTGCACCGGTAACATCACAGAGATCAGTATCTACAGCTAGAGGCAGAGGATCTGGTAGAGGTGGTTCAGTTTTCAGAGGAGGAGGTGTTAGAAGAAGCAGTGATATTGTTACCCAACAATCTGAAGCTAAAGTACCGGCCTGAGCCTATGTGGTTAGAACACGAGAAGAAGGCGATAAACACGATGTAGTAACAGGTATATTTTTATTGTATTCTGAGCCTGTTTATGCTTTGATTGATCCCGGATCTTCACATTTATAAATAAATTTAAAACTAGTTGAGTTGGGGAAATTAAAGTCCGTGGTGTCTAGAGTGGCAATAGAGGTGTCAAGTCCATTGTGGCAAACAATGTTAGTAAATCAAGTGTGTCCGAGATGCCCGTTGATTATACAGAATAAAAATTTTCCTGTTGACTTGTTGATCATGCCATTTGGGGACTTTGATATAATACTAGGAATGGATTGGTTATCTAAATATAGAGTGATTTTGGATTGCTATAAAAAGAAATTCAGTATTCAGATAGAAGATGAAGGTCGAATTGAGGTAAATGGTATCCTTACCAATGGGCCAACATGTCTTATTTCAATAATAAAGGTTAATAAGTTACTTCAGTGTAGGGTTGTTCAGCATATTTGGCCTATGTCATTAATTCAGATTCAGCTGGAAACCAATGCAGTAAAGTCCGGACAGTTTGTGAGTTTCCTGATGTATTTCCTGAAGAATTATCGGGTTTGTCACCTGATAGAGAGAGGTTGAGTTTGCTATAGAGGTTTATCCGGGTACAACTCCAATATCCATACCTCTGTACCGAATGTCACCTACAGAGTTAAAGGAGCTGAAGATACAGTTACAAGACTTATTATATCGTGGTTTTATTCGACCGAGCATATCATCATGGGGAGCTCCAGTGTTATTTGTTAATAACAAAGACGGCTCGATGCGACTTTCTTTTGACTACCGATATTTGAATAAGGTAACAATCAAGAATAAGTATCCACTGCCTCGCATTGATGATTTGTTTGATCAGTTGAGAGGAGCTTCTGTATTTTCGAAGATTGATTTAAGGTCAGGCTACTACCAGTTGAAAGTAAAAGAAAGCGACGTTCCAAAGACAACTTTTCGTACAAGGTATGGTCACTATGAGTTCTTGGTAATGCCATTCGGATTGACTAATGCCCCAGCTGCTTTTATGAATCTCATGAATCATATCTTTCAACCGTATTTAGACCAGTTTGTAATGGTTTTTATCGATGATATACTGGTTTATTCAAAGTCAGAGTCAAAACATGATCAACATCTCAGAATTGTATTACAGATATTACGGGAGAAGCAGTTGTATGGAAAGCTTAGAAAATGTGAGTTTTGGCTATCAGAAGTTGTATTTTTGGGACATGTGGTATTGATGATGGAATCAAAGTTAATCCGAAAAAGATTGAAGCAATTGTTCAGTGGAAAATACCGAAGAATGTATCTAAGGTACGAAGTTTTCTTGGTTTAGCTGGGTATTATAGAAGATTTGTAAATGGATTTTCGAAGATAACTTTGTCGATGACTAAATTACTATAGAAAAATGTTCCTTTTATCTGGGATGATCAGTTCCAGAGAAGTTTTGAAACATTGAAGCAAATATTGACAGAGGCACTAGTTCTGACATTACCAGAGTTGGGGAAAGATTTTGTAGTGTACAGTGATGCTTCTTTTAGTGGTCTGGGTTGTGTATTCATGTAAGACGGAAAAGTAAGAGCCTATGCATCTTGTCAATTGAAGCCACACGAATGTAACTATCTGACTCATGATTTGGAATTAGTAGCTGTGATTTTTGCTCTGAAGATTTGGAGACATTATTTGTACGGTGAGAAATGTTACATCTATACTGATCATAAAAGTTTGAAATATATTCTTTCTCAAAAAGAATTGAACTTGAGACAAAGACGATGGATAGAGCTCCTAAAAGATTATGACTGTGTTATAGACTACCATCCGGGAAAAGCTAATGTTGTAGCTGATGCACTAAGTAGAAAAGCTACAATTGAATTGAGAGCGATGTTTGCACGGCTCAGTATCAGTAATGATGGAAGTCTTTTGGCCGAGTTGAGAGTAAAGTCGGTAATGTTTGATCAAATCAGATCAGCACAATTGGGAGACGACAAATTGTTGAAGAAAAGAGAGATGGTATAGAATGGTACAACAGAGAGTTTTCGTATTGATGATTGTGGATGTTTGAGATATCAAAATCGGATTTGTGTTCCAACTAATTCTGAGTTGAAGAAATCGATTCTTCGAGAAGCTCACGATAGTCCATTTGCTTTGCAGCCCGGAGGTACAAAGATGTACCGAAATTTACGAGAACTATATTGGTGGCCAGGAATGAAAAGAGACATAGTTGAGTTTGTGAGTAAATGTTTAACTTGTCAACGGGTAAAAGCAGAACATCAGATTCCTACTGGACTACTTCAGCCTATTAATATTCTTGAGTGGAAATGGGGATCGCATCATGATGGATTTTGTTACAGGATTACCGTTGTCAGCAAGTAAAAAGAATGCCATTTGGGTGATAGTTGATAGACTTACCAAGTCAGCGCATTTCATAGCAGTCAGAACCAATTGGTCATTGCAAAAGCTTGCTGAGATTTATATCCAAGAAATTGTAAGATTACATGGTATTTCAGTAGTATCAATAATTTTCGATCGGGATCCTTGATTTACATCAAGATTTTGGAAGCAATTGCATGATTCTCTAGGTACTAAACTTAACTTTAGTACGACTTTGCATCCGCAAACAGATGGACAGTCCGAACGGGTAATTCAAATACTAGAAGATATGCTTCGGGCTTGTATCATCGACTTTGAATCAGGTTAGGAACGCTATTTGCCATTAGCTGAGTTTGTCTATAATAATAGTTTCCAATCTAGTATACAAATGGCCCCGTATGAAGCACTATATGGTCGAAGATGTAGATCACCAGTGTGTTGGACAAATTGAATGAAAAAAAGGTGATTGGGCAGAATTAATTCAAGAGACAAAAGAAACAGTTAAGAAGATTAAAGTAGATTGAAAGCAACCTTTGATAGACAAAAATCTTATGCCGATTTGAAGCGTTGGGACATTGAGTATTCAATCGGGGACAAAGTATTTCTCAAAGTCTCTCCTTGGAAGAAAATGTTGAGATTTGGCCGAAAAGGAAAGTTAAGTCCTCGTTGTATTGGGCCATATGAAATTATAGAAAGAATCGAGCCAATCGCTTATCGGTTAGCTTTATCTCCGGAATTGTAGAAGATTCACGATGTTTTTCATGTTTCTATGCTACGAAAATATAGATCAGATCCTTCTCATATCATTTCTACTGAAGACATTGAAGTTCAACCTGATTTGTCTTACGAGGAAGAGCCGGTTCAGATTTTAGCACGAGAGGTAAAGGAATTAAGAAATAAACGAGTTCCCTAGTAAAAGTTTTCTAAAGAAGTCATAGTATGGAAGAAGCGACTTGGGAACCGAAAGAAACTATGAGAGCACAGTACCCCCATTTATTTTCAGGTAAATTTCGAGGACAAAATTTATTAAGGGGGGAAATGGAATGACCTAAATTCACGGGCACCGAAAAGGGAGTTATATGGCCTCCATCTTAGTAAACCGAGTTCGTAAATAATTATTAGGAGTAATTATGAGTTTAGTAGTGTGTTTAATTAGGCTTTGATTAGGTGAATTTAGTTTAATTTAGAGTAATTAGTAAAAAGGACAAAATTGAATAAGGGGTGAAAGCCTAATTATAGATTAAAAGAAAGAAAGAGGGACTAAAATGGAAATTATGCCTATTGTATAATTTGAGGCGGCAAACAATGAGAAAAATCTAAATATTTTTCATGATTTAAATTATTATTAATTAATATTAGAATATAATAATATAAATTATTTTTAATTTGTTTTTATTATTAGATTAATGAAATATATGTATATATATTAAAGCAAAATGTATGGTAATAAAATATACACGTGTAAAAATTATATTTGTATATTTGTAAAATAAATATTAATTTACTTATTATTTAAGTAAATAGATATTTATAATTTATTAATATTATTAATAATAATATATATATATATATAAGAAATAAAAGAAAAAAGAAAAAAGAAACAAAGAAGGAAAGAACAGAAGCTCAAACGAAACAAGGGAGAAAGAAAGGGAAGGAAAAAGAAAAAAGGAGAAACTAGGATTTTGAAGCTTTAATCTTTAATTGGTAAGTCAATTAAGTCTTTTTCTCTTAAATTAGATGTTTTAGAAGCTTTAGAATAAAATTTTGATGAAATTAAGTTGAGGTCTTGGAAGTTTTAAGGTTTTTGAACATAGTTCATGTTGAACAAAATAGTGAATTAGGGATTTAATTGAATGAATTCAATTTAGCATTGATAGAGGGATTAAATTGTAAAAAAAGCTATAAGTTTTGTGATAGAAGGATTAAATTGAAAGAAATTTTAAATTAGGATTTTATTATGAACATTATATAGTTAAGTAGAATACGGAAGGAACTTGAATAAAAATAAAGTATGAATTGAGTTAAAAAAATAAATGAGTTAATTAGGATTCAATTGGAATTAATGTATAAATTGGATAGAAATTCAATTATTAAATAGGGATTTTAAATTAGTGCTGTAATTAATAGTGTAAATTATTATTATTATTTTTGTAGCTAGCAAAGAACCCGAAGCATCGGCACAAAAAGGAAAGGAGAAAGTGATCGAGGAGTAATCGCGAAATCCGGGTTTGTATTACTATAATTTGAATTGTTCATTATTTAATATTTATTTTGATATTTATATTTAATAAGTGAAATTGAAATTGAAAGTGATATGAATTGTAAAATTGAAAGTCTCTATTAACTAGTCGGGCTATGTCGGATATAGTTGGCATGCCATAGGATTGGAAGAGTTCAGGGATACTTCGACCTTGAGTTGATGAGACACTGGGTGTCATTATTTTACTTCAGATAGATTCGATGAGGTACTGGGCACCACTTTACTTCGGGTAGGCTGATGAGACACTTGGTGTCACTTTATTGCTTTGAACTATCCGATGAGGCACTGGGTGTCATTCTGGTGTGTTTGGTTAGATCCGTGTATCCGTCAAGGTCCGAGTCTTGTTAATAGGGGTAAACAATGTGAAAAAGAAAAATTGAAAAGAAATGAAAAATTGAGGCATATAAAGTGATATGTGATGAAATTGAGAAATGAGAATGAAATGGTTAAATTGATTTGATATTGATATAGAATGAAAGTGGTGTATAAATTAAGATAATATGTGTTCATGTATCATATGATTTATTATGTGAAATTTATTTGGTTATTTATAATTTGAATTATAGTAATACCACTGAGTATGAAATACTTGTACCATTGAGTATGAAATACTCAGCGTACGGTTGTTTCTATGCGCAGGTTAGTAGAAATTAAGGTCCTGGTTCAGCATCCAGATCGATCCCGACCTCAGTATAAACTCAGTGATGGAATTCTCCTCTTTTGGTAGAAGTGACATGTACTAAGTATTGTATAGGTTACATGTATATGCTTGTAATGTTGGTGGTAAATATATATATATACACTAGATTTTGATATTAGTTTAATAAAATGGTAAAGAGTATATTATAAAATTTGGCATTATGTTTGAATAAAAAATGAATAAATTTATTAGTAAATTTTGAATAATATTAAGAATGTTTAATTATTGAATTAACATGTTAATGAAATGATTATGATTTAGGTGAATTTGAGTATAAATTGTTTTGGTTGCGGGTTGAAATTGCAGGGAAGGTTAGATGTTTATAAAGGAAGTTATATCGCGTTCGAAAAAAAAATTTACGAAAAATCTGCGGAGCACCAGAACAAGTCCCAATTCCCCTCTAATACGTATTTTGAGCCTCGAGGGTCCAATTAAGGGACTTCACGATTATTTTATAGTATGTTTATTAATTATTTATTATTGTAAATTGTCCGATATGTCCGATAGTCTAAATACCTTGTAACCCTTTTCCGATGATGGTTTAAGGTTAAGAGGTGTTACATTTTCTTTCTTTTCAATGGTAATCTAACGTCTATTTTAACCTTAAATCGCATTTAACGTGTTTCCCCTCTAGAAATTAAGGCAGCATCGTATTGCAAAAATTCACCAATGAACCCTCCAAGAGATTTAGCTAATCTCTAAGAAATGACTCCATATGGCAGATCATGAACTTGGATCAAAAAATAAGAAAAATTTAAGGGAACCTGTTTTGGATCCTCTCTTGGCTGCAAACGATGAAAAAGGAGAAGATGCCTATTGAAGGACCACAGAATCCCATCCAAAACACTTTGTATATCGACTTCGTAAAAAAACGAAACAGATATCTTTTATCACCTAAATCAGTGATTATTACTACCCCCAAAGGATGCCATAAGTCAACTAAAGCTCTTTTGAGAGATGGGAAGTGAGCAATGCAGTTTGTGAGGGCTCTTCCTACTAGGCAGAACTTTCGATCATCTTCTTCTTCACATGCAACTTCGCACGGGACTAGATCCCCTTCCTCCTCGTCGTTCAAACTGAGATTTGTGATTTCAACCTCCATTCAAATATAGATTATTTGTGGCCGATATTGAAAAAACTTGAAAACAAATCTAAAAGAAAACAACCCTAAGAGAAGCACCGATTAGAAGAAAAAACGAGAAAAAAAACGAAAAACAAAAAACGACGTGCTATGAAACCCTAGCAGATATAAGAACCTATTTAATTTCAACTCTTAAAATTATCAATTATGATTTGTTTTTAATTATCATGTTTTTAAAAATAAACTTATATTATTATTATTATTATTATTATTATTATTATTATTATTATTATTATTATTATTTATTTCATTTCTATGTTATTAATGAAATGTTATAAAAATTATGAAATAATTAAATGTAATTTAATTAATACATACAATTAATCCATGTATAGCACGAAAAAAATAATATAAATATATTAATGATTAAGTTAAAAAATAAGATTGGTATTATCTTAATTTGACCAAATATTTGAATAAAAATAATTAAAAGCACAACTCTAATCTTATAAATAATATTTTAAAAAGAAATTAAGTAATATAGTAAATAATAAAAATATATTTCGATCAGACCCTTTACATTAAATTATAGATGATGAAATTTTTTAGTAAACCATAAAGATTAATGGATGTCCACTAAATTGAGTTATTAGAAGTTACAAAACTTCCTTAAAAATGAAATAAAGTTGAATTTTATTATTGTATTACAAATTAATCTCTTTTATTTTCAATTTTAATTAAATTATATTTTCAAACATAAAATTATATGGAAATGATGAAAATTTATCATTCATATTAATATAATATTAGTATAATTTCCATCCATGCTTCGTATTGGGTTAATTATTTATTTATTGATTAAATTTAAATGTTATAATTTGCTCAAAGTTCTTGTATTATTCATATTTTGAAATTTAATCACCATATTTTTATTTTTAGAAATTTAGTCCCTTTACTTTTCAAATTTAAAAATTAGGTTCATATGTTAACACTGTACAAATTCTTTCGCTAAATTTACTGATGTGACATCTTAAAATTAAAAAAAACCACTTGATATCTATGTAACAAAAAATAGCATTGTAATATACTTGAATTCAATAAAAAAATTTAACAGTGCTAACAATTTTTAAAAATTCACTTCATTATTTTTATTAGAATAAAATACTTGGACTAACTAATGAGATTACAAAAATTGAGGTATCAAATTATATCAAAATTAAAATATATAAAAATTAAATCTCAAATTTAAGTAAAATATAATCATCAAATTGAATTTTTTTGGTGAATTATAATAACAAGGTAAAGTGAACCCAACAAGTGACTCTAGTGGACAAGAGGATGTTGTTTATCCTAAGGGTCCCAAGTTCGAGCGCCTATGTGTGCAAGGTGTGTGTGCGTTGTCAAAGGGTTAAGAAAATATGAATAGATACTACCATGTAATCAAACCAGTATATTCAAAAAATAATAATAATAACAGGACAAAGTCTGAACAACAAACGTGACTAGCGTAACTCAAATCCAAATCACATCTGAAACGGTGAACACTCTTAACCATCATGTTATGTTGTGATTGCAAAAAAATAAAAAGTGTTAGTATACCAATCATGAATGTCACAAATTGAGGATCCTACTTCTACACTACACCTACAATCCCAACAACACAGTCCACTGAAACTTTCAAAACCATCAACTCTTATCAAACTTAATTTATTTCCCTTAATTTATTTCCATTTTAATATATTTTTTAAAATTTAGATTTAATTTTTTAATTTTTTAAATTCTCAATTTCCAATTGGGTTCAATTTAAAACAATTTTTATAAATTTTGTAATTAATTTTAATTAAAATGTTTTTTTATTAAATGGAGAGTTAATTAAGTCAAGAGCCAAAGGACATCAAAATATTTAATTGATATCAAAAAGTTTTATTTTGTTAATAATTTTCTAATTACTTTTAAATTAATTATTAGAATAATGTTATTTTAAATATAGTAAAAAGAATTTATACTTTAAGTAAGGATGGATCCGAGGGCAGTCGCTCCCTTTGAAATTTTCAGATTTTTTAATTATATATATATATTATCATGTATTTTAGATTTCGTGTCTATATTGTATAACATTCGCCCCCTTTGTCTCCTTAATCAAATTGCATTTCATAAAAAAATTTCCCTTAAGTTATAAGAATATATTTTATATTAACAAAGTATTTTTCAGTTTTTAATTATATAATAATAATAATATGTTAATATATGATAGATATTGAAAGATTAAACTTAAAGGCTCAATATGAATTTTAAAACTAAATTTCAGAATTAATTGATTTTGGCCCATATTCATACATATTAGGTTAGTGATTTTCTTGTATTTTGAATTGTATATCTTGTTAAGAAATTATCTTCCTCTGGTAAGGTGTCGAGAGAAAAAAAAAAGGAGCTTGATGTCAAAACTGAGAGCACAGAGTAAAAAAAATATAAATTATCTTTCTCCCGACTCCTTAAACAAAAGATTTCTCGACTACACGTGAAGATTCAATTAGAGTATTTTCAACTTGATGCTCATCAAAGCACAGAGTTGTAGAAAGCTTCTACAGTTGCCGAGTTTGTGTCAAGTGCTAGCTAAGACAAATAAGTCAAGTATTTATCCTCTTCTTGATAAAATTATTCGTTTTGTGCAAACTCTTTCCGTGTTTACTGCAACAATCGAACGAGTATTTTTAGCCATGAAAATTGTGGAGACAAGGCTTCGCAATAGAATGGATAATGATTTTCTTTCAACTTACTTGGTGGCATACATTGAAAAAGAAATAACTCTAGAATTTTTAACAAATTCTATCATTGATGAGTTCGATCTTTTGAAAAAAAACGAAGGATGCAATTTAGGATGTCTATCATTGAGAAATAAGATTCAGGCTAAATTTTTTAATTTAATTTTTGAAATTATAATGATATTTATGAAATTTTTAGCATAATAATAAATTTTTTTTTTACATATTGAAAAGAAATATTTAATTTTATATAATATGATTTTTTTATTTAATTTTTTTACAATTAAATCATTCATACTCTTTAAAAAACATTAAATTCATTTATTTGATAAAAAATACTCAAGAATAATTAACACTTTTTATACTAAAAAATAATTCGAGTTTAAAAATTTTGTCCTCTTGATGTAAAATCCTGAATCCGTCCTTCCTTTAAATAAATAAAATTATGATTTTTTTGAGAAACGTTATACGAAAGTCTTATAGAAAGGAAAAAAGACATTCTGTTATGAATAAGAAGAGTAATTATGTGAGAAATGCCAAATGGCTTGAACCTTCAAGGCTTAAAAAGAAACGAGTGGAAACATGGTTTGATGCATCCCCCACACGCAGCTCCCATGTGCCTGCCACGTGATGTTGCCTTCCTCTTTCATCTTTCTTGCTGAATTCTCATAAATACCCCCATCCCCTTTTATTTTTTTTCCTTATTATATTACTTTCCCTTTTTTTTAAAAAAAAAAAAGAAAGAAAAGGAAAAAGTTGATTGGAATCTAGGGCTGGTTTGATATTATTGTTGGATTTAAAAAAGTGTTTGTTTTTGAAAAATTTTGTTTGAAAAATATTGTGAAAGGATGTGGTTTGTAATATTAGATTTTTGTTATTGTTGTTAAAAACTACGGTAGAAAACTAAAATATTTGTTTTAGATATAATGTCGGAAACTAAAAAAATTAAATTGACTTAAATGGTATTTAAATAATTTAATATAATAATAAATAAAATTTAAAATTTAAATACGTTCAAATATATTATTTATAAAATTAATGATTCATAAACTATTTTAAAAATTCAAATAAAAGGATAAATGATATTAAATAATTTAATTTAATTATTCATGAAATATAAATTAATATAAATTAATATAAATAATGATTCTTTGATAATTTCAAGTCAAAACTCATAATAGAGCTATTTATGAGTCGTGTTACTCGTTCAGGTATGAAGGTCTACCCGAAATTTGGATAAAAATATTAGGTCCAAAAAATGGGCTTGGGTAAAAAAATTAGGCTCATTTAAAATATGGGTCGAGCTCGAGTTTGAACATTCAATGCTCGAACCTGATTCAGCCCGGCCCGACCTGACCTGTTTTTAAGTTTATAATACTTTATACTATGTTATTTTTATATATTATATAATTTAGAATACATTAAAAAAATTAACTTATATAAAATATATAATACTACTCTAATGTAAACATTAAAATAATGTTAAGATGATTATATAAAAAATTTTAATAAATAAATATTATAAAATAATATAATATAAATTTTTTAAAAAATTTAAAAAATAATATGAACGGGCTTAAATAGGTTTGGGTTAGTTTTTTTTGCAAATATGAGCAAATTTAGACAAAATATTAAGCTCATATTTCGGGCTGGATCGGATTTGGACAAACATAAAATATGTTAATATTATGCTTATACCCGATCCAAACCCGACCGGACCCGACTCATGAACACATCTAACACATAAATCAAATGCACCTAAATCTAATATTTTGTGTTTGGATATAAAAATACCTTTTGAAGTATTTTTTATTTCAAATGTCAAAAGTTTGACATTGCTTTTAGGGTTGAAAAGTATTTTTGGCACCTCGGTCACGATGCCGAATAGAGCGCAACGGTATTGTCCCTAGCCAATGCAACTAGCTACACCAATAGACAACAAAACATAATTGATTGCCGCTAAAACAATCATATGAGAAGCAGGGCCGATCTTGGGGACTGTTTTGAGGTGTAATCGTCCAGGACCCAAAGATAAAAGAAGTCCAAAATTATTTATTTCATTAATGGTAAATTGGGCTCAAAAGATAAAAAAAATTCTTAAATATTATTTTTTATTTGGTATAAATAATAGATTTTTAGTAGGGTAATTAGTATGTCTAGTATTAATGGAGTAAAAAACTCAACAAACAAATCTAAAGTAATGATAAGGGTTTTTTTAATTATTATTTCATTATACTCTAAAAACAAATGACATTAATCTAGACAGATTTTTTTACACCAATAACAATATATAAAATAATTATCTTTTTAATGAATTCACTATTAAATTGAGGATGAATTAATTCATCATATATTTAAGTAAAATTCTTAAATAATAATAGTATGAATAGATTTTTTTTCTTACTTGAATACATAATTTATATTTTTTCGATGCATTAAAATAAAAAATTATGATTTATTATGATAATTATCGCCCCAAATCCACTTATAATTGGTTTTTATATAAAATTCTAATCTACGATATTTGTACAACGATGACCTAAGAGCAACTAGAATAGATACTATATATCTAATAGTTTAAAATATGCTTTTAAATCCTTAATACTTTTTTGTATATTTAGAATGTAATCATTTTAATTTTCATATTTTAAAATTCTGATACAATTGTTAATTCTGTCTAATTTTTCTAATAAGTTCGCTAATATGATATTTTAAAATAAAAAAGATATTTAATAGTCATGTATAACATTACACATTAGATCAAAATTCGTGCGTAATTTTGAGTTGTATTCCTTTTATTAATAGTAAAATTTTAAAATAAAAAATCGAGAAGGACTTTTTTTTTTGGAAAATATTGATGCTAATGTTATCATTATTGATTTTTCATCTCAAAATATTTAGTAAAACCCATTTTTTATGATTTTTTGTGATTTCGTAGTTAATGATATAGAAGTAGATTGAAAGAAAAATATTTTTTTAAATTTTTGTTAAAAAAATATATTATTCGCTTAATGTCATAAAACATATTATTTTAATGAAATTCCTAGTATATGATTTTATTTTATAGTATTACATTTTATAATTTTTTTTAAGAGGGTCAAACTTATTGTTTCACTTAGGGTCCAAAAAACATCAAGAACGGGCCTGATCTCCTGCATTTACGACACAAGAGCTCCTGATCAAACATTAACAGAGAACTGATATTCCAGCCACTTTGGATATGCACTTACCTATGCATTTACAAGTCAAAAGCAAAACATATACATAAGACACATAACCACATTCATCATTATCATTATGTTAAATATATTTTATTTTTTTAATTATTTTGCATTTGTTTTTATATCTTACAACAAGTGAAATTGATTTTTTAATAATAATTTTTAAAAGAAAGATAAATTCAAACAAAATAATATTATTTAAAAATAAGATACTTCTTAAGCAAACTACAAAACAAAGTTGCTTCACCGTCTCAAAAACATAGATCATAACAATAGTTGACGTTTTTGCTTGCTTCTCAAACTTGGCCTTTCGAAGAAGTACTTAAACAATTACAATTGATTCTCGGTTCGCGCATTACAGTGTATACCCACATAATGCTTAAAAAATTATAAGGTTTAAAATGACAATGTAACAATTCTTGTTCTTTCTTTTGCTAGAACTCGTGAGATCAAGAAACGATATAAATCGAAGCCCTTGTTTCCTTAGCTCACCTCTGAAACAAATAAAGATAATATTGCAACTATATATAGCTTCTACGTGACCTTTTTCGGTCGCTTTGTTCAAACTTTGGAGACCAATCTCAAATTTCATTCGACTAAAAAGATTAATCATTCTTTTCCTATATAAAGCTTCGACGTTTTTTTTGCAACTTCACATTTTTTTGCAGAACTTTCTTGCTTTTACTCCATGGAACAAAGCTAAGTTTCTCCATCGAAACGTTCTCAAAGGATTGATTATAATTTGAAGCAGCATGAAAGGCCTTGCAACTTAACCTCTCATTGACAAAATCCACGACGGAATTCGACACTGCATGCTTGAGAATTTCCAACAACATATATTCTGGAAGTGACCTTACGATGTCGTTAACAATTTTATTCGTCATGATTCCGTTGGGAGATTATAAAGAAGTTGCTTCTTGAATCAATTCCTGCAAAGCAATGCAATAATAAAAGAAAGTTATGTCTATATGTCTGAAGGGAATTAGAGATGGTATCTATATATAAGAAGATCCCTCGAACTTTTAAACATTTGAAAACAAACAGTCCTGATTAAATATTTATTAATTTTAAGTGCAATAAAGAGACCAAGATAAAACAGATATCTCTCAGACTTTTAAACATTGAAAAACAAACAGTCATAAAGCAAAGCAGCAAACTTCTTTTGGTAATCCCTTCACCTTCTTCCTCTGTATTGGAGGTAAATTTAGTTTTTGTTTATTGTTTATTTATGATGTTTCAGTTGGATGAGAACTAATTTATTAAAAAAATCATTTACACCAAAGTAAAAGAGAATGGGAACAAGAAGAATCATTATGCATATTAATGGTGAAAGATAGGGAATGGTTTCAACTCACTTCGTTCGTACCAGTCAGGTTACTTTGATGCTGCAATGAAACTCCAACCTGGTTATACAACAGGAGTTATTACATCTTTCTATGTAAAGAACCTTTGAAAACAAACAGTGATAAACCAAGACCAAGAACCATGATTAAATATTTATTAATTTTAAGTGCAATAAAGAGACCAAGAAAAAACAGATATCCCTCGGACTTTTAAACATTGGAAAACAAAAAGTCATAAAGCAAACCAACAAACTTCAATTGGTAAACCTTTCGCCTTCTTCCTCTATATTGGAAGTGAATTTTGTTTTTGTTGATTGTTTATTTGTGATGTTTTTGTTGGTGTTTGACTGTTCATACTGCGAACACATGGCGAGCTCATCAAGATTGACAAGCAGCAAACACATTTGGCAAGTTCATCTAGATTAACGAGCTCACATGATGTGATGAGCTCACATAAAGTGGCGAGGTCTATCAACTTGGAAAGTAGGTGATGTTACCATTCCAAACGAACAAACCTTCTCTTGACATATAAGAGTTGTCAAGGCATGTTTGAGGCAACTTGACAAAACATACGGAGAAGGAAAGAAATTTTTCGGCAGCCTAGAATATGGATTCCATTCAACCTGTTTGAAACATTGAAATATAAAAGACTAAAAAAAAGTCATTTGAAAGAGTTCAAATTAAATAATTAAAAAGACTTCACTTACTTTATCGGAATTTAACCTTATGAAATATTCCGCAAATTCAAAAACTTTTCTACAGATATTTTTAATGGATGGAGTAAACAGTTGTTCATGCCATCCAACCAGCAAAGGGAAACTGTTTGGACGGTTTTGCATATCTTCAACTTTGACATTTTAAGTTATTTTGATAGTGTAACACCCTAAACTCGACCTAGATGAAACGACCAAACTTGACGCATCACATCATAAGGTAAAACATTCACGCATTCATAACAGAAACCTCACAAGTTTAATTCATATAATAATAAGTGCAATAGTAACATAGGTTCAATTCCAAGATAAAAGAGTATACGTAAGTTCCAGTATCACGAGTATTAGTTCCTAGCATGGTTAAGCCAACATCCAAAGTCAAACATTAATTCCTAACATAAATAAACCGACTACTAAGGTCAATGTCCTAAGCAATCCTAATAAGATGATCGAGCTTCCGCACTGTCACCCTTCAAGCATGAGAAGACCCTGAAACAACATCAAACAGGTCAGTGTGCGATGCAATGATACTTCGTAAATCTCACCAACATAATTCATAGGAGCACTTATCCAGTTCTACAATCAAGTTCACAAATCTCAGCCAGTTAAGCAGTTGTATGACAATTTATCAATAGTCTAGCAGTGTTTACAGTATCATAGCTAGTACAGTAACAATGTGGCAGTGTTTACAGTGTCACTGTCAGTTCTGTAATAATATCGCAGTGTTTATAGTGTCATTTTCTGTTCAGTGATGACACACTCAAGTTGTTAAACCACCGTTTCATTTCAGTCATTCCAATATGTATACATCATCCATCAATAGCGCATAATTATCTAGTTACAAGTTCGAAATCATGCTGCATTCATGCTTAGTAGCTCTCACAGTTCAATATGGGTTATACAAGTACTACGATTAACTTACGGTCACTTTACCCAGAGTTTATACCCGAATTTACACTGCACACGACCATGTACTAGCCCGTGTGTGACACACGACCAGGCACACGTCCGTCTGACCACTATACCTGTAATGGCAAAACAGTATGTCCACACAGCCTAGCACACGCACGTGTGGCCAACCCGTGTGGCACAAACTAGTATGTACACACAGTCTGGGACACGCTCGTGTTTCCAGCCCGTATGTCCTCTGTACATTAGTTCCCAAAATAATATGCACACATGGTCTGACACACGTCCGTGTGCTCAGCCCGTGTGTCACTGAACAATATGTACACACAGTTTAGCACACGATCGTGGGTCCATCCTATGTGTTTCCTATACCCTCTTCTACGGTACACGGCTTGGACACACACCCGTGTGCCAGCCCGTGTGGCTCGAAACAACAGCTAAAATTTTGGAAAAATACAGGAAAACGCAGAAACTTTTAAAGGATTTTGACCGTACCTGAAATGCAACGAGATAATGTCCTCAAACGCAATTCCAAAGCCTAAACCAAGTTTCAAGCAACCGATTTCAATAGTTAATTCACAAACCCACAATTGATCAATATTCCACATCAATGCCTCAAACAACTCAACACTAATTCTCACCTTTGTGCGATACCACAATCCCAAACTATAACATCGCTGGAAGAGTGTCGATATGATCTACACTTAAAGGAAAACAAAGATGCACTTTAACAACAATTCCTTAATTTCATAATTACCAACACTAACAAAGCTTTAAACAACAAAACAAATGTTCTTCCAAACCTACGGTTAATCACTTCGAAAAGCAACCAGGAAACCAACAATAACTTCGATTATGCTTTGGAAACAAATAAATTGAAGAATTCAAGACTAAAAGAAACCTTCCCGGTGAACTACTTAAGAACCAAAAGCAAATAGGAGCAAAAATAAGAGAAAGTTCAAAACTATAGGAAACTAACCAGGAAGAACATTTAATTAGTTTTTAAATTCAGTTTAACGAAAAAGTGCAACAATATTTACATATTCACGTACGTGCAAAGATTCGAACACACGACCAGAACTTAGACAGACAGATGCAGGACCATTGAACCACTAAGCTCATCATTGAAACCAAAACGCGCAGAAATCAATTTAAAGCATTAGCTCGAAGCTTAGGGTTCAAGAAAAAGAAAACAAAACCTTTCAGGATATAGACTTAAACACTAGATCTTAAGCGAACAGTCAGTACACTAAACCATGAAATCAGAATCAGTTTCAGTGCTATAACCCACGATCCTAGGTTTAAATTTTTTGGGCATTACAGATAGTAGCAGGATAGAGCAACTAAGATGCTACCCTCGGTAAATGCTCCAATACAAACACCTACAACAAAGAAAAATAAAATGTTAGTACACATTAAATAAAGGAATACAAATGAAACTATAAATATAACTTCTCACCGTAACAAAATGAAAATTTCCATATATAACTTTTCTTTGATTTCTTTTGTAGTCCTCCAAGTTCCTATCAAGGTTGCTAACATGGCAACACCTCATGCATATTTTACAATCTCATTAACATTTTTTTAAAATGTAAGAAAAATCGGAGACACCACATTAAAAGTGGAAGGCAGTATAACGGACCAAATAATATACAACACAACTGCCTTAAAATAACGATTCAGCTCTGCACCTTCAAGAACAAAATCATCCCAATGCCCAAAATTACTTTTAAGCCAAGATAACTTTATTCCACTTTTCTTTTTACTTAAGCAATCATCGGTGCCAAGACACTTAATACATAAGTTTTTTATATTTAAATATTCCTTATTTGTTATGACTAGCCAACCAAATATCGGTAGACTAGTTATCCTTAAAACAACTCAAAGACCCATAAAAAGATTAAAGGAGTCTTTTTCCTCCACAAATACAAAAGATCTTTTCTTATAATTATATCGGTCCGCTACTGTTGTTATAAGTGGAAGATTATGCTTTGAAAGACTTTTTAACTTTAACAAATTCTCAAATCTAGTTCCCGTCAAACGTTACTCTACAGCTAGGAGAAATCTGAAATTATTTGGCATCAAATTTTCACAGAAGTCAGAAACATAAACAAGCTTGCAAAATAATCAAAGTGAAGGTGAACATCAAGTTATCTATACGATTAAAGAAAAACAAGTAAAAAATGCAAAACTTACTCATGAGTTTTTGTATGTTGGTGATCCATTTTCTCAATCAATGATTTTTGAAACTGCAAAAACTTCAATAAAACAAATTTAAAAAATATATATATCAAATACACTTAAAAATATTAAAATAAAAAATAAATTAAAATAATTACTCAAACAACAAACAAATTGAAAATAGAATTTACTGATTGTTCTTTCCAGAATGGGACCATTTCTTATATAGTTCATGACATGCAACTAATGTTTGATACAATTTCTCAAAAAAAAAAAAAAGGAATAATGTTTGACACAAATTTCTCAAATTAGTCAACGCGGGATGATGATAATTTTTTTGAATGAAACAGGGTCTGTATTATAGAAATTAAATTGATAATGAAAAACTAAATAAATTATTTCAAAAAAACTATAGAAAAAAAAGTGATGTGCTACTTGTCGCAATATGGCCTTGTGTACTTTGTTATATTAAAAAATAGAATGAATAAGAACGAGATGAAGGGAATGAAATGAACAAAAAATAGAATGAAAAAGAAAAATGATTTCTTATCTGAGGTTTGAAGCAGAAAGAGCTGAAAGGAATGAGAGGAAAAATGAGATTGCTTGAAAGTTGAAATAGAAGAAGCAGACAAACGGTTCGATTCTATTTTGAAAATATAGTCGCATTTTATTATTTTATTTTATATTATACCTCAAACCAACAATCAGGTCATTAAATGAAATTGTTTGAGACTTAAAATAAGTTAAAATAGTATAAGTAGAAAGACGATTCGGTCGTACAAAGATGAAATAGTTAATTTTTTTAAAATCACTTTTGAACTTTGAACATATCTTTAAAAAAAGCATTTAAGGAGTAATTTAAAAAATTAAAATAAAATTTTAATAGGGAAATATATATAAAAATATAGAGTTAAAAGATACTTTAAAATTAAATATTTTGAAAGAATAATTTGGTTAGAAAAAGATAAAATATTTTTTAGATTATATAAATTAAATTGATAATGAAAAACTAAATAAATTATTTTTAAAAAAACTATAAAAAAAGGAGAGAAAGCCACTTATAGCAATATGGACTTGTGTACCTTGTTATATTATACGTATTAAATTTTCACTAGGTACTTGCTTATTTATAATTTAACTAAATAAAAAAGAGCTAAGGTCAAAGTGACCAATGAGATAAATGTTAGTAGTTAACTTTTTCGTTATTCTAAAATAAAAATGCTATCATTTCAAAGATTAAAAAAGTATAATGTGTTCAAATAATTAATTGATCATAATTTTAAGTAGGTAAAGTTTTAAAAATTTTCGTTAAACTTTTAAAATTTTGAAAATTTTAATTAAGTCCCTTAAAACTTAGTTGTAGGATCCACCACTAACAATAACATTAGTTTTGGAAAAAAAGTGTTCATATACTTTAAACCTTAAACCTAAATCCTAAGCAGAGGTTTCAAGATTAATCAATTTTTTCCTAATAATTGGATGGATTTCCAATCCTCTATGTCTCTTCTATGTTTTTGTATAGATTTTATTATAATTTGAATATCAAAATAAACAAGAGATTCATTTATGTATGAAACGGGTGTTTCAAGAAAAATGGTCGAAGCAGTAAGAATAATAAAGGACTTAAGTAGAAAAATGGTCGAAGCAGTAAGAATAATAAAGGACTTAAGTATCAATGCTGTGTCTGAAGAGAGGGATAAAGAAAGAAGCTTGTGGGGAATCCATCCCTCCATCCCTGAGAGCATTCTAAACAAATGGACTGTAGAGGAACACCCTGTAGCCTTTAGGATCTCTTCAGAGTAATACTCAAAACATACCTATTACTCTAAGCCTGAGAGCAGTAAGGATCTTTTGCAAAAAGGCACATTACCATTATCAATTATTTTAATGAAAATGCATTTCCTATTTCATTTGGCAATTCTATTTATTTTTGTCCAGTTTGACAAATATTTTATAATTATACCATATAATTAATCATTTTTCAAATCATTTATTCTTGTTCAATTTGACAAATATTTTTGTTCTTGTCAAAATGTTCTATTCATTCATACTCATACCATACAATCAATCATTCTTAAATTCATTTGTTTCTTTGGATCTCTTTTTCCCCTCTAACAGGTCCTTTAATATCAATCATATGAGTGACACCATTGTTGATTCAGAGCCTCCTTTTGAGCAAGATATGTGTTTAGAGGAATCTCAGGACTTTGAAGAGAACCAAGATTGTAACTTGTCTCCAGATTTATTAACAATGGTAGAACAAGATGAAAAACAAATCCTGCCTCATAAGGAGTCAGTGGAGATCGTGAGCTTGGGAAATAAAAAGGAAAGAAGGAAGTAAAAATTGGGACAAGCAACTCCATAGAAATAAGGCATGATCTTATTAAGCTACTCCAAGAGTTTAAAGATGTTTTCGCATGGTCCTATCAGGATATGCCTAGGTTAAACAGTGATATTGTGGTACACAGACTCCCCATAAAGGAAGATTGTAAACCTGTTCAACAAAAGCTTCGAAGGATGAGACCTGACGTACTATTAAAGATAAAAGAAAAGGTCAAAAAGTAGTTCGATGCTGGTTTCCTCAGGTGGTCAAGTATTCAAAATGGATAGCTAATATAATCCATGTCCCTAAGAAAGATGGGAAGGCGCGAATGTGCGTCAATTATCGGGATTTGAATACGGCAAGCCCAAAAGACAACTTCTCGTTACCTCATATTGATGCCCTAGTTGATAACACGGTGGGTCATTCATTATTCTCATTCATGGATGGTTTCTCCAAGTACAACAAGATAAAGATGGATCCTGAAAACATGGAAAAGACTACCTTCGTCACAATGTGGGGGACATATTGTTATAAAGTGATGCCGTTTGGATTTAAAAATGCGGGAGCAACATATTAAAGAGCCATGGTGACCTTGTTTCACGATATGATGCATAAAGAAATCGAGGTTTACGTTAATGATATGGTTGCAAAATCTCGAACTGGGGAAGAACATGTGAAGGTCCTAAGGAAACTGTTCTTAATATTGAGGAAATACCAACTAAAGTTGAACCCATCCAAATGCACTTTCGGAGCTACTTCAGGCAAATTGTAAGGCTTTGTGGTCAGCAAGAAGGGTATTGAGATTGACTCGGACAAAGTCAAAGTCATACAATAGTTACCATCACCCTGTACTTAGAAAGAAGTTCGAGGTTTCATAGGGAGATTGAATTATATCGCGCGGTTCATTTCACAGTTAACTGAGAAGTGTGATCCAATCTCTTCTTAAGAAACATAACTCAGGTGTGTGGGACGAGGAATGCCAAAAGAATTTTGACAAAATTAAACACTATTTGTCAAATTTCTCGATTCTAGTACCACCAAGCCCCAATAGACTTTTGATCTTGTACCTAGCAGTATTTGGAAACTCTATAGGATGCGTACTAGGCCAATATAACGAGTTTGGAAGAAAAGAAAGAGCGATATATTACCTCAGTAAAAAGTTCACTGACTATGAAACAAGGTATTCGGCAATTGAGAAGTTGTGTTGGGCTTTGGTTTGGACCACTCGAAGATTAAGGCAATATATGTTGTATCACACAACTTGGTTGATCTCGAAATTAGATCCCGTAAAATACATGATGGAGTCGACCGTACTAAATGAAAGAATGACTAGATGGCAAATCCTACTCTCCCAATTCGATTTAGTCTATGTGAACCAGAAGGCAGTAAAGGGAAGTGCGATAGTAGACTTTCTAGCTAGCAGAGCTCTAAAGGATTATGAGCCATTGAATTTTAATTTCCTGAATGAAGACCTAATGTACATTGCAACCACTGAGGAAGGAGCTCCGAAAGAACATCCTTGAAGGCTGAATTTTGACGATGCCTCAAATCCCACAGGTAATAGAATTGGGGCAGTCTTGGTATCTCCAGAAGATAACCATTATCCTTTCACTAGCAAGCTCGATTTCGTCTGTACAAATAACATGTCCAAATATGAAGCGTGTATCATGGGAATTCATGCAGCCATAGAGCAAGAGATCAAAATTCTGAAAGTATATAGGGATTCTGCACTTGTAATCTACCAACTCAAGGGAGAATGGGAAATAAAAGATTCCAAACTAATTGAGTATCGAAAGTTCGTTCTTGAGTTAATCAATGAGTTTGATGACATTACATTACATTATCTCCCATGAGATGAGAACCAGATAGCTGACGCTTTGGCTACTCTTGTCTCAGTGATTAAAGTAAATAAGCTAGAGGATGTAAAGCCCATTCAAATAAGCGTTTATGAGATTCTTACCCACTGCTACAACATTGAGAAGAAGAAAGGGATGACCAGCTTTGGTACCAAGACATCTTACATTATGTAAGGGATCGCAAATACCCAGAATGAGCTACTGAGAACGATAACAGACATTGAGAAGAATAGCAATTAATTATGTCTTGGATGGAGAAATCCTGTATAAAAGGAGAAAGGATCAGGTGTTACTAGATGTGTTGATGCTAGGAAAATCCTAAAAGAAGTCAATGAGGGTGTTTTGAGACGCATGCCAATGGTTTCATAATGGCACGACAAATAATGAGATTTGGTTACTATTAGTCCACTATGAAAGATGACTGCATCAACTATGCCAAGATGTGTCACAAATGGCAGATCTATGGAGATAAGATCTATGTACCGCCTTCACCTCTTCATGTCATAACTTCCCCATGGCATTTTTCTATGTGAGCCAAGGACATCATTGGACCAATCACCGACGACTTCTAACGGACACCGATTCATCTTCGTGTTCATCGATTACTTTAACAAATGGGTAGAAGCTGCTTCCTATGCCAATGTTAAAGAAACTACAGTTAGGAAATTCCTGAAAAGAGAGATCATATGTCGATATGGGATGCCAGAGAGGATCATATCTGATAATGCTTTGAATTTGAACAATAGCATGATAGTGAAAGTCTGTGGTCAATTCAAAATCAAACATTATAATTCATATCCCTATCACCCAAAGATGAATGAGGCAATAAAGGCAACCAACAAGAACATCAAAAAGATCGTCGAGAAAATGACAGGGACCTATAAGGATTGGCACTAGAAGTTGTCATTCACCCTTTATGCTTATAGAACTTCTGTCAGAACTTCTACTAGGACAACACCGTTCTCATTAGTTTATGGGATGGAAACAATTTTACCTATTGAAGTGGAGATTCCTTCTCTCTGAGTCTTATCAAAACTAAAATTAGATTAGGCAGAATGGATCAAATCCAAATACGATCAACTGAACTTGATCGAAAAAAAGAGATTGAAAGTTATCCGTAATGATCAGATATACCAAAAACGAATAATGCAAGCTTACCACAAAAAGGTTCGCCCCAGAGAATTCCATGAGGGAGATCGGTTCTAAAGAAGATACTTCTCATACAAAAGGATTTCCGAGAAAATAGACGCCCAATTGGGAAGGACCTTATGTTGTGAAAAAAAGTCATCTCTGGAGGAGCTCTCATTCTGACTGAAATAGATGGAAAAGAGCTAATAACCTTGTGAACTCAAACTCAGTGAAGAAATATTTCACCTAAAAAAAGGAGAGGTAAAGATGAAAACTTACAAAGGGTGCCTTAAAACCAAAGAGGTTTAAGTTGAAAACTTGAAGAGGGCGACTCAAATTTGGAGTAAAGAATGAACTTGTAATGGTCGCTTCCCTTAAAAGTAACAAGGTGGATGAACTTTACATCTTAGGGTATCAACAAAGCACTCTAGGTTTCCTAACAATATCAGGCTCATAGTGGTCCTCATCAAGTTTGCTCGAGAAGCTCATACATTGATATCTGTGACACCTGATTTCATTTTAGTTCATTTTGTACTTGTCAATTTTTAACAAATGTCTACCATTTTCAATCTTTTCTTTCATTCGAGCTTTGTCTCCAATAAAATTCAACTTTATCCATCTTATGACTTTGTCCAAATATTGTTGCATTAAAATAACAGATAATGGATTAATATGATAAAACATAAAAGGATTTTTTTTCGTATCACTTTGGGAGATTTCTAAATGGTACAAGGACCAGAAACAGGACCACTAGTTGGAAAGAACCACACCTGAAGGTTGGAAGGTTCCCCGAAACAAGTAGTTCAGATTATGACCACTTCATTGATTTTTATACCTGAAAGGAGGATATGGTAACACGTTAGTGATAGGACTTAGACGAACGACGGACAATGTCGACCTAAGGACTAAAAAAAAAAATTATTCTCAAAGATGACATTTTTGCATTCATCATTCATACCTGTCTAGTTAGGATCATTTGACTCCTTTCGATCATAGCATCCTAAGTGCATGACAAAATGCCAAAGAAGTATATTATACAAGTCTCATTCCTTAGAAAATGGCATGATAGATCAACGAAGCAGCAAATCCTGTATCCATAAAGTTACAGTAGAGTAAAGCGGAGCTACCATCCAATCTTTTACCCTAACCAAAGGGCACATTGAAGACCATCCAATCTTTTACCCTAACCAAAGGGCAGATTAAAGACACCATCTAATCTTTTACCCTAGCCAAAGGGCAGATTGAACAAACCATCCAATCTTTTACCCCAACCAGAGGGCAGATTGAAGGCACCATCTAATCTTTTACCCCATTCAGAGGGCAGATTGAACCTGGGTTATGTAAAGAATAAAAGACGAGATTCAGTAGAACCGAATGAAATTGGTCCTACTTGGAGTCTTTGCTCTATTCCCATTACACGATAATGAGCAAAGAGGGCAGTTGTAACACCCCAATTTCACTTGACCCAAGAAATAAAGCCCAAATCAGGTAAAAAAATAACAATAAAAAATCCATTTCATTTATAATGTTAATGTCTAATTACAAACCGCGAATGCCCATTAAGACCCAATTACCCATTACAACCCAAATACAAACCCAAACCTAAACTAAATCCTAAAACCCAATTACCCAATTCAAGGCTCTAAACAACTAAAAATTTTCTTAAGGCAAAAAACCCTAGGATCTTCGATGCCACTCATGGCCACATCAACACGCATCCCTCGAGGCCTTCTGACTCCTCCTCTACCATTATTTTACTGAAACAGCAAAGGGCACACCTTCATCGTTGTCGTTGACCCTAAAAGGTTGCCATTTCTGTGTTACTTGCAAGGGAAATAGAGAGCAAAGATAAAAGCAATAGAAAAAACAAATCAAATGTATTTATTTCGTCTATAAAAGCCATCACCTATCCATTGTAATTTTTTACACAGAGGCATTCAATATAGCAATCGAAAGAAAATTTTGAATGTGAAATGTTGCATCTTTATTTTAAATTTCGAAAATAAAAAAAATAAACAAAATCTAAGGTTTTAAAAAAATTACCTTTTCCACAGTCTTCTTCCGCCGTTAAAGGGAGATTCACCTCTCAAAACGGAGCCCTCCAAACAACCCATGTTCGAAGAGGAGCTCGAATGTGAGGAAAAATAAAATAAAAAAACAAAACCTCTCAAGGATCTCTAAAAAATCGAAAGGTTTTTCATTTTTAGGGAATTTTCAACAAGGTTTTCGAAGTTCCTAACTTCGAATCTGTTATTCAAGGATTGAAAATACTTCAAATATAAAAAAAACAAAGAAGAAGGATGCCTTTTCAACTTCCCAGCCGTCGTAGGTGGTAGTTTCCTTCACGATGATTGATGACCACGGTGGACGGACGGGGAGCCTAAGACCAGCCTTAGGGCAAAGGGGACAGAAAAAGGAAAGTTTTGAAAGTTTTTTTTAAAAAAAAACAAGTGTTCAAATGATTTTTTTTAAAAAAATTATGTTTAAATATCCTCTACCATACGGCGTCGTTTGGGCTTAATGCAATAAGATCAAAAATAGCGTCGTTTTGGTATAGTCCGAACTCAACCCGCATATGCTCCAAGGTCCGTGTGTTTTCATGCAGAGGGTCGATTTGCCATATCAGTTCCTCCGTGTTCTGGTAGTTTGCAATTTAGTCCTTTAAGAGTGAAACTAAACCCATACGACGTCGTTTTTGGCTAATTTCAATAGCTACAAAACGTTGTTTTAGACAACCCGAATCCGACCCTAACACGCTCTAAGAGGATCTGTGTGCTTTTAAAGCTGGTTAATATCTTGTGGTACTTTCGTATTTTCCCTGTTTTCAATCTCATCTTTTGTTTTATTTTTAATTTATTTTAAACTTACCCTGAAAGTTGCTTCCTTTTACATCCAGGTCCTTTAACTTTGGGTGTTTTTGGAAGTAACACATGTATGAGGCTGGGTTATTACCCACTCAATCCCTAACCTTTTCCAAATTTAGGGTTTAAACCTCAAATCTTCTTTTTTTATTTTTTTACTTGAAATTTTATTTTTATTTTAATTTTACCCTCAAAATTTTCCTTTTTTTAAA
This sequence comes from Gossypioides kirkii, assembly GCA_005610355.1. NCBI lineage: Eukaryota > Viridiplantae > Streptophyta > Magnoliopsida > Malvales > Malvaceae > Gossypioides > Gossypioides kirkii. The sequence continues at coordinate 38,682,100 of CP032253.1, read as the reverse complement.
TTTTCCCTTTATTCTTTTTTTTTTAAAGTAAGTCTTTTTTATTTTATTTTCCTTAAACTTTAATCTTTATATTTTATTTATTAAATCCTCAAATTATTTATTATTTATTTAGGATTGATATTTGATTTGCACTTAACATTTTGATTTTATTTTTATGTCATTCTAAATTTTGCCATTTTTTGTTTGTAAAATGCATTTTTATCCATATTTTGTAAATTATTTTAGTAAAATAAATTGAATGTCGTTTTTTTAAATTTTTATATACAAATTGTTCAAAAATCAAGGCAATGTTTGTTCCTTAAGGGACTCGATAAAATTATGTTCCAACTTACGGGGTGCGATTTTATCTTTGAATTTATGTAATCGGATACCCTATTTTAAATTTAAAACATGTATATTTTTATTAATCATTAAATGTTCTTTTCTTTTCGAGTACTCGAGATGTCGTGCTCCTAACTTTCGAGATGTCATGCTCCTAACTTACGATATGTCACTTTATTCTCTACTAAGTCGAGACGAAAAATTATTTTTCGTGAAAGTTAATTTGTAAACGACACCTAGCTTATGGTTTTTTTTTTAAACGATTTTATTCTCAACTATATTTAAATTTTCTTTAATTGGTCGATGGATGGTTTTTATTTTTCGAGGATTCGAAATATCATGTCTCTAACTTACGAGATATGATTTTTCTCAACGAACTCAAATAAAAGATTATTTTTCGTGAGATTTAAAATATCATCAAATCGTTCCATTTACATGTTCAAGGGTCACATTTTAAATTTTCTTCGAATTCTAGATTTTCAATAGAGAGACATTAAATAATCGACTAGGTACCAATTTTGGGCGTGTGAGGGTACTAATCCTTCTTTACATGTAATTGACTCCTGAACCTATTTTCTAGATTTCAAAGACCAAAACGTTTGTTTAAACAAATTTAAATATTTTATGATGATCCAATCACACCAAATTAAAAAAATATTGGTGGCGACTCCATTTTCGGTTTTAAAAAAAATTCAAGACTTTTTCCAAAAAAATGATTTCGACAAAGGTCATTAAATGAGACCACTTGAAAGTTGAAATAGAAGAAAGTAGAAAGACGGTTCGGTCATACAAAGACGAAATAATTACTTTTTTTAAAGTCACTTTTTTGAACTTTGAATTTATGTTTAAAAAAATTTTAAAAAAACATTTGAGTAATTTAAAAAATTAAAATAAAATTTTAATAGGGAAATATATATAAATTATAGAGTTAAAGAGATGCGCCACTTGTAGAAATTAAAATTTTATATTTTAAATGATTGAAATTAAATTGATAATGAAAATCTAAATAAATTATTTTATAAAAACTATAGAAAAAGGAGAGATGCGTCACTTGTAGTAATACGAGCTTGTGTACCTTGTTATATTATACCTATTAAATTTCTACTATATACTTGCTTATTTATAATTTAACTAAATAAAAAAGACTACGGTCAAGTGACCAACGAGATAAATGTTAGTAGTTAACTTTTTCGTTACGTCAAAATAAAAATGTTATCATTTCAAAGATTAAAAAAGTATAATGTGTTCAAATAATTAATTGATCATAATTTTATGTAGGTAAAGTTCTAAAAATTTTCATTAAACCTTTAAATTTTTGAAAATTTTAATTAAGCCCCTTAAAACTTAGTTATAGGATCCACCACTAATAAAAATATTAGTTTTGAAAAAAATGTTAATATACTCTAAGCCTTAACTCTAAATCCTAAGCAGAGGTTTCAAGATTAATAATTTTTTTTCTCAATAATTGGATGGATTTACCAATCGTCTATATCTCCTCTATGTTTTTGCATAGATTCTATTACAATTTGAATATCAAAATTAACAACAGATTCATTTATGTATGAAACGGGAATAGGAAAAGATAAAAAAGTGTTACGAGTTTAAGAAAGCAAACATGATTTATCAACACAAATATGTTTTAGCAAACAAGTTCAAAAGAACAATGAAGCTCATTAGAAAATAGAAAGACACAAGGGATTTTTTGGAGGATATTAGAACACACTTGAAATTGTTAGAGATTGACCGACGGCACAGCAGGACAGAAACGACTGGAGCGGAGAAGGTGACGAGCCGGCAACAATGGTGAACACTAGCAACAAAAGTAGCAGTAGTGGTACAAAGAATTTATCAACACAAATAGATTTTAGCAAACAAGATAAAAAAAATGAAGCCCATTAAAAATAGAAAGACATTAGGAATTTAGAAGACACCTGAATTGTTAGAGATTAGTCGACGGCACGGCAGGACAGAAACGACTGGAGCGGAGAAGGTGACAAGCTGGAGACAAAAGAAGCAACAGTGGTATAGAGGATTTATCAACACAAATAGGTTTTAGCGAACAAGTTTAAAAAAAACAATGAAGCCCATTAGAAAATAGAAAGCATTAGAGATTTAAAAGACACTTGATATTGTTAGAGAGAGATCAGCAGCACAGCAGGACGAAAACGATTGGAGCGGAGAAGGTGGCGAGCCAGAGACAAAAGAAGCAGCAGCGGTACAAAGATTAATTGTTGAACAATCACTTTGTTTTATTTTGTTTTATGTCTTTTTTATTAAACCCTAGCATTTCTCAAAAAAAGAAAGAAACTAGGTCTTTATTAAGTAGATCATAATAGAGTCCAAACAGAGGAAAAGAAAAACAAAAAAATAGCCTAACATGGACAAAACCGAAAGCAAACAGGAACTAGAGAAGCCCAGCCCGAGTAGCTCATTCTTCTTCACACCCAGGTCGCTGTTAACCTCATCGACGTTCGCGAGGTTGATTTTGATGCCCTTTGCGAGGTGGAAATAGCCAAGTTGGGTTTTGACATTCACTTTCCCTCGGGGGCTAAATGGGAGGAGTTTGCAACGAATGTAGGGGTTCAAAGGTTTTCTATCTCGCTGAATGTCCTAGTGAGACAAGTGTTGTGCCCACTGGTGTTGTTAAAGAGCCTCCTACCGAGGTTGCCAACGTTGCTTTGGTTAATGCCAAAAATATCAAGGCTGTCGAGAGAGAGAGGGGAGAGGATGAAATGTAATATTTTTGTATTTTTTGGGACTTGGTATTTCTTTTTTTCTTTTTTTCATGAAATGAGTTTGAGCTTGTTTGTCAATATCATAGTAATTAATTTAAGTATATTCAAGATCGGCCTTGGAGGTTGTTTTGAGGTGTAATCACTCAGGGTCCAAAGATAAAAAGGGCCTTAAAATATTTATTTCATCAATGATAAAAGGGCCCAAAAACTAAAAAAAAAAAAATCTGAGATCTTATTTGTTGTTTGGTATAAATAATAGATCTTTAGTAGGGTAATTATTCTGTCCAATATTAATTTAGTAAAAAACTCAACAAGCAGATCTAAAGTAGTGACAAGGGTTTTTTTTAATTATTATTTTATTATATTTTAAAATAATTGTCATCAATCTAGACGAATTTTTTTACTCCAATAACAATATATAAAATAATTATATTTTTAATAAATTTACAATTAAATTGAGGTTGGATTAATTCATCATAGAATTAAGTAAAATTCTTAAATAATAATAGTATGAATAGATATTTCTTTCTTACTTGAATACAAAATTTATATTTTTTGACGCATTAAAATCGAAAATTATGATTTATTATGATAATTATCACGTCATATCCACTTATAATTGGTTTTTATATAAAAATATAATCTATGAGATTTGTACAGCGGTGATCTAGGGGTAACTAGAATAGATACTATATATATAATAGCTTAAAATACGCTTTTAAATCCTTAATATTGTTTTGTATATTTGAAATTTAATTCTTTTATTTTTCATGTTTTAAAATTCTGATACAATTGTTAATTCCGTTCAATTTTTCTAATAAGTTCACTAATATGATATTTTAAAATAAAAAAGATACTCATTTATTAGTCATGTATAACACTACACATTAGACCAAAATTCATGCGGAATTTTGAGTTTTGTCCATTTTATTAGTAGTAACTAATTTTAAAATAAAAAATCGAGTGTTGAAGCCCAATTCTGACCGGGCTCAAATCTTAGATTTTAAAATTAGATTTAAATTGATTCAAATTTATTTTTAAATTTAAATTTATTTTAAATTTAAATTTATCTTTTAAATTTAAATTTGCTTTAAATTTAAATTCAATCAAATTTGGATTGATTAAGAAACTTAATATTAAAATTAAAAGACCAAATAAAAAAAATTAGATATCCAAACCCAATTTAAAGCCCAAGTCCAAAATAAAAGTCCAATTACATTTAATCCAAAATGGCCCATACAAATGACCCAATCCATTACACCCAACAAACAAACTAGCCTATAACCCTTAACCCCAAAAGTCAAAATCTGATCTTCCCCCGACGTGCCTTTCCTGTCACCACCAGCTCCACCTTACCCTGCCACCGTCGAAAGCATCACCCACTACCATCATCACCTGCAAAAAAAAGGAGCAAGGAACAAAGGCAAGAACAGAGACAAAAGAACAGTATTGTTGTAATTGTTTTGGCTATAAAAGCCATTCTTTAAATCTGTAAAAAGGGGGGTCTTTCCCTAAAAAAAAGACACGATTAATATAAAATCAATACAGAAGTTGAACTCAAGCAGAAAGACTCAACGAAACCCCAAGGTACTATTTTCGGTTTGTTTAATCATCTTCGACCGCATATGCATACAGATATTATGTTCATTTCACATACCAAAGGCGCATCGTTCTATCATTATTTTGAAACAAAAATAAATCTTGAAATATAAAGCTAGGGCTTCTCATACAAAATAAATAGGATCTATTTTTTAAAAAGAGGAAAAAAAGAATAATAAAAGGGTTTAAAATAAGAAGGGTTGTATTCAAAAACCCCACTTTTCCAAAAATCTCAGACTTGGCTTCATATTTCTTTAAGAATATACATACATATATGAATATAAACTAGTAATAAGGGAAACGATAGAAAGATGAAAAATTCTTGAAAAAGGGGAGGAGAGAATAATAAATGGAATTATTTAGTAAAAAGGGATTTTATTCAAAACCCATATTTGGGATTTTTAAAGAAAACTAAAATCAAATCTTTACCTTTTCGTCTCAAATCTGTGATTTTAAAAACAGATTCAAGTTTCTAAAACATGTATGTGCACAAGAGTGAAAGGAACTGACCTTTTCGAAATCTTGACCGCTGCGCGTAGTCGTTGCCGGCATCGGAGGCAGGCAACCTGTGTTCGACGGGCAAGAGATGTAAGGTCGGGCTGGGTTTCTGTTTCTGGAAAAAAATAGAAGGATTTCTTAAGCTTTTTTTTAAGAAAGGCTTAAAATGGCATTCGAAATAAAAAAACTTTATTTTATAAAGAGCCCTTGTTCTAGCTCTAGCCCATTATGCGACCCATACCTGTGGGAAGGGTCCGCATATTCCCATTCCAAGGGTTATTTGCAGACCTAATCCCTCCTCATTTTTCTTAATCTATAATTCCACCCCTCTTGTATTTTTAAATAAATTTAAAATTGCCCTCGATTTTTTTGTCTTTCCTTAATTTAATCCTTCAACAGTTTAAACTCTCAAAATGTTGCCATGTGTCCCAATTCGGTGTTTATTATCCATTTTGATCCTTTAGTTTTTTTTTAATCTTAACCCAAAATTTCATTTTATCTCATTTTCTTTAATTTTTTTTTAAAAAAAAACTTTTAAATCTTTTTGAACATATAAAAATTTCATTTGATTCTCTTAATCTTTAAAATTAAGCTAAGGATCTTTTATTTTCATTTTTTTAAATAAATTTCTAAAAAGAAATCTCGAATTGTTTCTTCCCTTTTCGAATCATTTGCTTATCTTTTTATATAAAATAAATTCCTTTCATTTTGGTTTTATCGTGTTAAATTTCAAATCTTCATCCCATTGTCCATTACGTGTGGCATAATTTTATTTTCTCATGCATTATATTACATTTTTTTCTCCTTTTGATTTTTTTAAAAAAAAGGGGGAGGTGCATATTTATTCGATTGGATCATATAAAGCAAAGCCATTTTGTCTTGGGGGATTTAGAGAGTAGTGCTCTAACGAATTGAGCATTACTTTCCTTCAAGCCTAAATACCAAACGGCTGCTTTAAAATCAATAATGATTACTTCCTTTGCAAATTATACGTTTTACCCATATTTTCATGGGAGGGTCCTTTTTAACTATATATAAAAGTAAAAGAAATAAAATATACATCATTTTTCAAACTTATACGATATTTCAAATAAAGGTAACATTCTTTTATTTAAAGGGATTTGAAAGATCGTACCTTAACGTGTGGAGCGTGATCTTTCTTTGAACTTAAATAACCGAATACCCTTAATCGAGGTAATATTTCCTTATCTACGGTTATGAAAATTTGCGCCTTAACTCACTAGGTGCAACCTTTCTTCAAATCGAGATAATCAAATGTCCTTCTTCAAAATTTAAAATGTTTTACAAAGAAAAGCTCGTTATTTATGGATCTCGAAATGTTATGTCCTAACTCATTGGACGCAATTTTCTTCACCGATCATTTTGAAATAGCTAGACTTCCAAACAAAATCGATTTTTTTTAAACATAGCTCTTGCATTAGAGGATTGTATTTTAAACTTTATTCGAATTTTTAAGATTTACAAATTAAGACTCGAAAATAATACGGTACCAATTTTGGGCGTATGAGGGTGCTAATCCTTCCTCATGCGTAACTGACTCCCGAACCTGTTTTTCTGGATTTCGAAGACCAACATTTTTAAAACGTATTTTTAAACGTTTTGCGGTGATCGAATCACACCCAAATAAAAGATTGGTGGCGACTCCCATTTTTCTAAATTTTAAAAATAATTTTTGAAACTCCGTTTTTGAGGTGGTTTCGAAAGCTTGGTGACTCCACTGGGGATTTTTCAAAATAAACGAGAGTCAAGCCAAATTTATTATTTTCGGGTCTATTTTGAAAACTTTTAAAACTTTGTTTTGTTTAAAAAGCGATTCTCGGCATTATTATGTGATTATCTTGATGTTGCTAGTATAAGATCTGCATCCATATGCATTTGATAGTCGCTATTACCTTTTTAAGTGGAAGCCGGAAACTACTCCTTCGTGAGGTCTTCACCTCCGTGCAGGATAGTGGATCGCTTTCGGGATTACAAAGTACCCTTGTTTTCGTGAAGTTTTCACTTTTGTGCAAACATGTGGGAAATGTGTCCCCCTAAATCGAACTCATCCATATGAGCCTGTAATGGGTGAGGATCGAGGAATCTGCAGGTTTAGGTACCCTCAACTCTAGAACTTGAACCACATGTAGTGAACCCTAGTTGCTTACCTTAGGATAGAACTACACTGAGCTGCTAGTAGTCTCCCAAGTCTAGGTTATCTATTTTATATCTGTACTTTTTTATCATACTCGTGTGCTTTTACCTTTTAATTGTTTCTTGCATTACATCTTCATGCAAAGAAAAATGTGGATTTAAGCCCAATTACTAAATAGAAAATTGGTCATAAGAAAACGAGTTCCCTGATACGATGGAAAATAAATCGGTTGCGCGCATACGCTCAAAAAAGAAAAAAAGGACGAAAAGCCAATGATTAACTAAAAACAACGACTGCACAACGAACCAAACATTGACTCAACGACAAAAGTGACCGATCACTTAAGTTGACATTTTGGGACTGAAAATCAAAGGACGAACGAGGGCGAAATTGGAAGATATCCCATGAAGATTAAAAGTCTTTTGAACACCGCGGTGCGATCATATCTGTATCTGTCTTATGTAAAGGAATTTGTCTTCTAGTAAAATTTTCTAATAGAATTGGGCTATGAGCCAATGTTTTCTCATGCATACATGCACTCATAAGCTGCACATTTTGTCAACTTGCACATGATTCTTTGAGAGTCTACCTCAAATAGAATTGGGCCAAGCATTTAGTGGTTGCACAAAGAAGGTAAGAGACACAGCTACATCCTTACTTCTTTACTGTTTATTGCAATTTATTTCAAGATTTATTCCTGCATTAATTACACTAACTTGTTCATTTCGAATGTAGTTGCATTACATCCTCATATAAAGAAAGGCATAGTTCTACGCTCAATTATTAAATAAAAACTGGTCATAAGAAAACAGATACCTTGATGAAATAGAGGATAATATGGTTGGGCATACATGACAAAGAAAGAAAGAGAATGAAAATCGATAATCTACCAAATGAGTAAGACGAAAACAAAGATCGTGTAATCATACGAGTTTTGGCCCAAGTACGAGAAGTGACTGACCACTCAACCTTTTTCAAAATGATATCGTGGATCGAAATTCAGAGATGAGTCAAGACTATTTGAATGACTTCCTGCGAAGATTAAGTCTTTTGGAATACCGCAACACGACCATATACGTATCTATTTCATGTAAAGGAATTTGATTTCTACTAAGGTTTTTCTAATAGAATTGAGCTATAAGTCAATACCTTTCTTATGCATTCACGCATGCATAAGCAGCGCATTTTATTAGCTTGTGTAATTCTATAAGAGCCTACCTTGAGTAAGATTATGCCAAACCTTCAGTGGTTACCCGAGTGAGGTAAGAAACACGGTTATATTTTTGCTTTTAATTGCAAAATTTTTTGAGTCTGTTTGCATTGCATTTTCATAAAAAAGGTGTTGATTCATGTTCCATTATCAAATAGAGAACTGGTCATAGGAAAGCGGATTCTTTGATGAGGTATAAGTCAACGTGGTTGTACATATGGTTAAAGATAAAGGTGATGACCTGTCAAAAGAGTGCATGTTAGGGATTCAAGATTACACCCAAGTACATAAAAGCCATAGCAGTTTGCTAGAGCTGAAAGGAGTATGAAAGACAAAACAAGGCAGATGTCCAATCACGAATATGTTAACTTACTTGATGCTAAAAAGAATAGGCATTGATCCCGAGCTCTCACTCAGTATTGGAGTCCAATTTCTAATAGTTTCGCACTTGGAGGACATAATGTCCACAATAGAAGAGTATATCACTCTACCTTGATTCTAAAGCCCGCTTTGAATATAATAAACATTCTTACTTGGTTAGGGTTAAAATAGAGATGCACCTTTTTCGAAATCCTAATACAGTACTGGGATTAAACTTAGTCGCTTCACTTTCAAAAAAAAAAAACATGGACACACTGTACATTACCTCATTGCTCGATAACTCAAGTTGATAAAGTCGACTCCAAGAGAGCGAGCATAAGATTGCGGCTTTGATCAAAGAGGAAGGGGATAACAAGTGTATTATCCCGCGATATATAGTACACTCAGATGCAAGAAAGAATGATAGCGTCTTCATTCCAAACACAATTGAGTTAGTCGTCTTCCTCAAAAGTGTCGGGGCACGTAGAAGTCACGGTTGTAGATTTTGACAAAAGAATCACTCATGTCATTAAGCACATGTTGAAGAAGGGCAAAAAAAAAAGGTATTGATTCATGACTTTTGTTAGTATGGTCCCAAGGCCATGTGAAAAGTCGAAAAAGTCTTATCGAGAATTCTCTGAAGATTACTCTCTGTTGACGGGACTTGTGGTTGTTCAAAGACAAGATGACATTGCCAAAGACGATGAGAAATAAACGAGAAATGATCTCAGCAAGCTCAGGGGCAAGTCCGAGATAGGGGCTATGTTGCAAGCAAAACAACTAAATGCTTGTAGACTTTAGCCATTCAAGACTGATGTTTTGAACTTGAAATCAGGGGCAAACCAAAGCAAAAATTAGAACTTTGAGCATTAAAGCACGACCATACATGCTTCTGCCTAATGTAAAAGACTTTCTAGTAAAGTTGTTTAATGGAATGGAACCAAGAATCAACGTCTTGTTGCATGCATTAAATAAAAATTCCACATGATTGAAACATTCGTGTGAGAGAAAATCATTTAACCTAAATGAAAATCGAGACAACATGATAAACCAAGATAGGAAAAGATAAAAAAAATCGAGAAAAAGTCAGGTGAAGAATGGAACCTATTGAGAGTTCATCCCCACACCCTTGGAAGTATTTTGGACAACTAGACTGTGGAGGAGCTTTATGTAGTTTTTAGGACTTTTCCAGAAAAATATTTAGAATATACTTATCACTCTAAGTCCGAGAGTAATAGGGATCCTTTTATGAAGGGCACATGACCACTAATCTTTGTTTCAATAAAATGATGCATTGTTTTTGTCCCATTTGGCAAATACTTTACCAATTCTTTTCATTCATTCATACAACAATTAATCATTCTTTCAATTATTTTTTGGACCTTTTTTTGTCTTTGTGCTGAGGCCCTTGATATCAAGGATATGAGCAACATTTTTGTTGACTTAAACCCTTTTGAGCGAGACATGTGTCCAGAAAAACTCTAAAGCTTTGAAAATGATCAAGAATGTAACTTGTCTCCCGATCTGCTATGGATGTTTGAGCAAGGTACGAAACAGATATCATCTTGAAGAGTCGTGATTTTAAGTGAGAATCGAGACATGAGTCTTTGTAAGAACAAGGCGAGTTGCCTCGAGAATCCAAAAGTCTTTTGCATGATCCTATCAAAAGCATGCCAAGTTTAAGCAACCGATGTCAACAGAAACTTGAAGAATTGAGGCTCAACATGTAAAAAAAAAATCAAATCAAATAAAAAAAGAGTCAAAAAAATTTTAAAAAAATCAAAAAAGATATGGGTCAAAAATTCGCAAAAAGCATTTTAAACCCAAATAAAAAAGGAAAAAGAAAAAAGGGAAGAAGAAGAAAAAGTCAAGATGAAAACCCGCAAAGGACACCTTGAAAATTTATTCTCCACATCGTACCCTCTTTCTATGTGAAGCATGGACATCATCGAGCCAACTTTGCAAAAGAGTTTCTAATGATCATTGATTACTACTTCCTAGGCCAATTGGTGATCAAGCAGATTATTAAAATGAGAGATTATGTGTCGATATGGAATGCCAAGAAAGGATCATATCCAACGATGACTTGAACTTGAGCAACAGCACGATAACAAAGTCTGCAGTCAATTCAAGAACAAATATCACTACTCAAGCACCACATCGCCAAAATGGGGCATTGGCAGGGAACCGATAAAGACAACAAAGGATTGATTGGATTCATAGCAGAAAGTTACAAAGACTCGACATGAGAAATCACCGTTCGTCTTCGAGACTTATCAGGCTTCTATCAGAGCAGCTACTGGGGCAACATTTTTCTCACCAGAATGAAGGTCATCCTACCAATTGAAGGCAAGTTCTTTCCCTCCAGATTTTGTTGGAGCTAATGAAGCAAAATGGATCTAATCCAGAGGTGGTCAACTAAAAATCTTAAAAGTCATGACTAGATGACAAGGGTTTACGACAAAGAGGGATTCATTCTATAAAACTTCACGAGAGAGCTCTAGTTTTGAAAAGGATCTTGCTTACAAAAGACTTTCAAGGAAAATGGATGTCAAATTAGGAAAGGCCTCATGAGACGAAAAAGACTGTTTGAAGAAGCTTTGATTTTGATGAACGGCAAAGACATGCCCAACTTCGTGAACTCAGATACAATGAAGAAAAATAAATAAATAAAAGAAGAAAAAGAAAAAAAGAAGCAAAAACAAGAAAAAAACAAAATAGAAAGGAGAGGTCGAAGTGAAAACTCGTAAAGAGCATCTCGAAACCTAAGGAGATTTGAGTTGAAAACATGAAAAGGCGGTTCAAATTTGAATAAGAAAAGGGGCATGAAGTGGTCCTTTCTCTCAAAAGTAGCAAGGTGGAGAAATTTACACCTTGATGCATTGACAAAGTACTCTAAGTTTCATGAACACATGTCAAGCTTAGAATGGTCTTCGCCAAGTTTGCTCATTGAAGCTCATACTTTGATATCTGGGGCACCTAACTCAATTCTTTATTCACCTTAGGTTTTGCAACTTTTGACCAATACATGTCATTTTTTTCTTTTGTGAGCTTTACCTCCATGAAATTCATTCGTCTTGCATTTCTACATTAAAGCAATGATCACTGGACTAATGACCTTTTCATTCATGCAAGCTTCAACCTTCAATCAAATTCAATTTCATCCATTTCATAACCCTGATCAAACATGACAGCCAGTGGACTAATCTTTTCATCCATGCGAACTTTGCCTCAAAACGATACTCTTTGCTCACTCTATATTCGACATCCTTTGCCAATATGGGTCACCTTTTTTTCATGCGAGCTTTACCTCCAGTAAAATTTATCCACCTAACCCTTTTCTTTGCTCACTTTGTGTTTGGCAATTCTTTGACCAATATGACTCATTTTTTCATGTGAGTTTTGTTTCTAATAAAATTTTATTCGCCTTGCGACCATGCTCAAGCAAATTTCGCATCGAATTAGCGATTAATGAGCCAAATAATCTTTTCATTTATACAACCTTTGTTTTCAATCAAATTCGAATTTATCCACCTTATAACCTCATGCAAGCATTTTTGCATTTGAAATAACGGTTAACGGTCAACGATATAAGAAATAGAAGGATTCCTGCATATTGTCTGGAAAATTTCTAAATATTACAGGAACCTGAAACAGGACCACTAGTTGGAAATAACATAAATCCAAGGGATAAAAGGGTTTTAAAACAAATAGTTCAAAATACGACAACCTCTTTAAGTTTCATGTCAAAGATACCATACTAAAAAAAACATGATAACACGTCGGTGATAGGACTTAGACAAACGACGAACAATGTCGACCTAAGGACTAAAATAAAATCATTTCTCAAAAATGACATTTTGCATTCATCATTTTAGGAGCATTTGACTCATCCTGATCATCGCATCCTAAACAATCTGGCCTACTTAGAGGCCCATTTGAGCATATTTTGTAGGTCTCAGCACCACAAAACCCAACAAGGAAAGGTCTAAGTCACAATGGCAGACCATGTACCTCAGAAGCATGATGGGAAAGATCTAAGACCACAATGGTGAATCTAGTACCACAAAAACAGAAAAGGGAAAGGTCTAAGTCGCAACGGCGGACCGTGTACCTCAAAGACACGACGGGAAAGATCTAAGATCGCAACGGCAGATCCAGTACTGCAAAAAGACAAAAGGGAAAAATCTTTATCTCTCTGAAGTTATAGTAAGAGCAAGATGAAGTTTCAAATGTCAATTTTTATCCTCTTGAAGTTATAGTAAAGATGGATAATGAATCTTTATCTCTCTGAAGTTATAGTAAGCGTAAGATAAAGCTTCAAATGTCAATTTTTTATCCTCTTGAAGTTATAGTAAAGTTGGATAATGAATCTTCATCTCTCTGAAGTTATAGTAAGCGCAAGATGAATTTTCAAATGTCAAATTTTTATCCTCTTGAAGTTATAGTAAAGTTGGATAATGAATCTTCATCTCTCTGAAGTTATAGTAAGAGCAAGATGAATTTTCAAATGTTAAATTTTTATCCTCTTGAAGTTATAGTAAAGTTGGATAATGAATCTTCATCTCTCTGAAGTTATAGTAAGAGCAAGATGAATTTTCAAATGTCATTTTTTTATCCTCTTGAAGTTATAGTAAAGTTTGATAATGAATATTCATCTCTCTGAAGTTATAGTAAGAGCAAGATGAATTTTCAAATGTCATTTTTTTTATCCTCTTGAAGTTATAGTAAAGATGGATAATGAATCTTCATCACTCTAAAGTTATAGTAAGAGCAAGATGAATTTTCAAATGTCAATTTTTTATCCTCTTGAAATTGAAGTAAAAATGGATAACAAGTCTTTATCTCTCTAAAATTGAAGTAAGAGCTAGATAAAGCATCAAACATAATTTTTTTATCCTCTTGAAATTGAAGTAGAGCTGGATAACAAGTCTTTATCTCTCTGAAATTGAAGTAAGAGCTAGATGAAGCATTAAATATCATTTCCTATCCTTTTGAAATCGAAGTAAAGTTGGATAACAAGTCTTTATCTCTCTGAAATTGAAGTAAGAGCTAGAAAAAGCATTAAATATCATTTCCTATCCTCTTGAAATTGAAGTAAAGTTGGATAGCAAGCCTTTATATCTCTGAAGTTGTAGTAAGAGTAAGATAAAACCTCGACATCAAGCCTTTTTTAAGAATACAGCAAGTTGAAATCTCACTCTCCCCACGATCACAAGGGTTTGGAATGGAGTTGCAAGTCAAGTGCTGTCACATTGGAGTAGCCAATGGTGGAGCCGAGATCCAACACTTTTGAACAGAATTGGTCTTCTTTTTGTCTTTGCTTCATTCCTGTTACACAGCAACAAGTAAAGAGAGGCAGCTGTTGAAGCCCAATTCTGATCGGGCCCAAATCTTAGATTTTAAAATTAGGTTTAAATTGATTCAAATTTATTTTTAAATTTAAATTTATTTTAAATTTAAATTTATCTTTTAAATTTAAATTTGCTTTAAATTTAAATTCAATCAAATTTGGATTGATTAAGAAACTTAATATTAAAATTAAAAGACCAAATAAAAAAATTAGATATCCAAACCCAATTTAAAGCCCAAGTCCAAAATAAAAGTCCAATTACATTTAATCCAAAATGGCCCATACAAATGACCCAATCCATTACACCCAACAAACAAACTAGCCTATAACCCTTAACCCCAAAAGTCAAAATCTGATCTTCCCCCGACGTGCCTTTCCTGTCACCACCAGCTCCACCTTACCCTGCCACCGTCGAAAGCATCACCCACTACCATCATCACCTGCAAAAAAAAGGAGCAAGGAACAAAGGCAAGAACAGAGACAAAAGAACAGTATTGTTGTAATTGTTTTGGCTATAAAAGCCATTCTTTAAATCTGTAAAAAGGGGGGTCTTTCCCTAAAAAAAAGACACGATTAATACAAAATCAATACAGAAGTTGAACTCAAGCAGAAAGACTCAACGAAACCCCAAGGTACTATTTTCGGTTTGTTTAATCATCTTCGACTGCATATGCATACAGATATTATGTTCATTTCACATATCAAAGGCGCATCGTTCTATCATTATTTTGAAACAGAAATAAATCTTGAAATAAAAAGCTAGGGTTTCTCATACAAAATAAATAGGATCTATTTTTTAAAAAAAAGGAAAAAAGAATAATAAAAGGGTTTAAAATAAGAAGGGTTGTATTCGAAAACCCCACTTTTCCAAAAATCTCAGACTTGGCTTCATATTTCTTTAAGAATATACATACATGTATGAATATAAACTAGTAATAAGGGAAACGATAGAAAGATGAAAAATTCTTGAAAAAGGGGAGGAGAGAATAATAAATGGAATTATTTAGTAAAGAGGGATTTTATTCAAAACCCATATTTGGGATTTTTAAAGAAAACTAAAATCAAATCTTTACCTCTTCGTCTCAAATCTGTGATTTTAAAAACAGATTCAAGTTTCTAAAACATGTATGTGCACAAGAGTGAAAGGAACTGACCTTTTCGAAATCTTGACCGCTGCGCGTAGTCGTTGCCGGCATCGGAGGCAGGCAACCTGTGTTCGACGGGCAAGAGATGTAAGGTCGGGCTGGGTTCTGTTTCTGGAAAAAAATAGAAGGATTTCTTAAGCTTTTTTTAAGAAAGGCTTAAAATGGCATTCGAAATAAAAAAACTTTATTTTATAAAGAGCCCTTGTTCTAGCTCTAGCCCATTATGCGACCCATACCTGTGGGAAGGGTCCGCATATTCCCATTCCAAGGGTTATTTGCAGACCTAATCCCTCCTCATTTTTCTTAATCTATAATTCCACCCTTCTTGTATTTTTAAATAAATTTAAAATTGCCCTCGATTTTTTTGTCTTTCCTTAATTTAATCCTTCAACAGTTTAAACTCTCAAAATGTTGCCATGTGTCCCAATTCGGTGTTTATTATCCATTTTGATCCTTTAGTTTTTTTTTAATCTTAACCCAAAATTTCATTTTATCTCATTTTCTTTAATTTTTTTTTAAAAAAAAACCTTTTAAATCTTTTTGAACATATAAAAATTTCATTTGATTCTCTTAATCTTTAAAATTAAGCTAAGGATATTTTATTTTCATTTTTTAAAATAAATTTCTAAAAAGAAATCTCGAATTGTTTCTTCCCCTTTCGAATCATTTGCTTATCTTTTTATATAAAATAAATTCCTTTCATTTTGGTTTTATCATGTTAAATTTCAAATCTTCATCCCATTGTCCATTACGTGTGGCATAATTTTATTTTCTCATGCATTATATTACATTTTTTCCTCCTTTTGATTTTTTTTTTAAAAAAGGGAGAGGTGCATATTTATTCGATTGGATCATATAAAGCAAAGTCATTTTGTCTTGGGGGATTTAGAGAGTAGTGCTCTAACGAATTGAGCATTACTTTCCTTCGAGCCTAAATACCAAACGGCTGCTTTAAAATCAATAATGATTACTTCCTTTGCAAATTATACGTTTTACCCATATTTTCATGGGAGGGTCCTTTTTAACTATATATAAAAGTAAAAGAAATAAAATATACATCATTTTTCAAACTTATACGATATTTCAAATAAAGGTAACATTCTTTTATTTAAAGGGATTTGAAAGATCGTATCTTAACGTGTGGAGCGTGATCTTTCTTTGAACTTAAATAACCGAATACCCTTAATCGAGGTAATATTTTCTTATCTACGGTTATGAAAATTTGCGCCTTAACTCACTAGGTGCAACCTTTCTTCAAATCGAGATAATCAAATGTCCTTCTTCAAAATTTAAAATGTTTTACAAAGAAAAGCTCGTTATTTCTGGATCTCGAAATGTTGTGTCCTAACTCACTGGACGCAATTTTCTTCACCGATCACTTTGAAATAGCTAGACTTCCAAACAAAATCGATTTTTTTAAACATAGCTCTTGCATTAGAGGATTGTATTTTAGATTTTATTTGAGTTTTTAAGATTTATAAATTAAGACCCGAAAATAATCAATACGGTACCAATTTTTGGGCGTATGAGGGTGCTAATCCTTCCTCATGCGTAACTGACTCCCGAACCTGTTTTTTCTGGATTTCGAAGACCAACATTTTTAAAACGTATTTTAAACGTTTTACGGTGATCCATCACACCCAAATAAAAGATTGGTGGCGACTCCCATTTTTCCAAATTTTAAAAATAATTTTTGAAACTCCGTTTTTGAGGTGGTTTCGACATCGAAAAGGACTTTTTTGGAAAACATTGATATTAATGTTACCAGTAATGATTTTGCATATCAAAATGCTTGTAGAATCCATTTTTATGATTTTTTGTGTTTTCGTAGTTGATGACATAGGAGTAGATTGAATGAAAAATATTTTTTAAATTTGGTTAGAAAAATATATTATTCGCTTAATATCACAAAACGTATTATTTTAATGAAACTCTTAGTATATGATTTTATTTTATTGTATTACATTTTATAATATTTTTTTGAAAGGGCTCGATTTATTGTTTCACCTAGGGCTCAAAAAAATCAAAAACGGACATGAAGAGATACTTAGCACTCACGCAAGGCATGAAGGATCATCTCCTACATCAAAAGTCAATAGACATAGGCAGCAGCCATTAGAAGAAGGTAATGGCCAATGAGCCATGCAAAAAACTTGACTTTGCCCCAAAAGTATCAAAATCCCAACCTCCCCTCCTTCATGCATAAGGTCTTGCACCTCGCAGTATAAAACCATTAAAACTCAATTTCGCCCCCATTAAACCTGGCTTTGCCCCACTATTCGGGAGCTAAACAAACTAGGCTAAATAAAAGAAGATTTCTCCATACACTTGTGCTTAAAAACATTACCCTCTAGGAAATACTTTATAAGCACAATGTGTCCAGTTATGGTACTTACTATCACCGGCTCAAAACTCGAATGGGCTTGGATCGAATTCTATTGATTCGCGCTTCAAGCTCACATGATAATAAGTGTTCGTAGGATAGATACCTACATTCTCTTGTAAAGTTATACGTGAGATCACAGATGAGACTGCATAAACATGTATTAACTCTAGAATAGGATACATATTGACATTCATGCGACCTGCCTATATATAATAATTTTATTCAATTAACTAATTCAAATATCATAAAATGCCGAAATTCATATATTTGACTCTTAATCGTCATTTTATACTTTTATCTTAAACTTTTACCTTTTATTCAATTTAATCCCTAAACCTCAAACTTTCAATTCAATCATAAATCAATCCAAACAAGACCAGCCGAATTTTCTATAATTCTCAAACTGCCCATATTCATCATATTTTTACAAGAATTTCATATAACTTTACTGTTTTAACAATTTAGTCTTTTAACTTAAAAGTTAACCAAAATCACTTTACAAAATTATCCTGTTTAACTATCAAGTTATAAATCTATCATAAAACTTCAAAAACATCACTAATTCATCAATGACATAACTTAAAACATTTACCAATTTTACGAATTAATCTCTGTGTTAACTAAATTAAGCTACAACAATCTCAAAAACATAAAAAACATGAAAAAACAGAGTAAAAATGCACTTACATGCAAGGTTTTGGTGTTGGCCGAATCTTGGAAACCTTTAACAATGGCTTCCCAAGCTATGTTTTCTAATTTCGGTGGTGGAAGCCAAATGGAAGATATTGGCAATTTGTTTTATTTTAACTTACCCTATTTTGTTAATTTAATATTTTTAACTAATAAAATTTATAAGTTAACACTCCACCAACCGTCTATACATATAAAAAGGTTCTTAACATATAATTCCTCCCATATTTATTAACTAAGTCATTTAATCAATAATATTCAATAGCTATTAAATTTTACGATTTTTACAATTTATTTTTTTTAATTAACTATCTAAATGTTAAAATTTTCGGATCAAATTTCAATATATTTATATAATCGCTTCGTAAATATTTAATAACAATATTTATGGGTTCGATTTATAGAAACGTGGTTCCGAAACTTTATTTTTCAAAATCACTTATTTTTAGGGATAAACCTCTTGAATGTAACTATTCATTCAAATAACATAAATTATCAAATCAAAATTTATTATAATATTATATTTGACTTGTAAATATTAAATAATAATATTTATAAACTCACTCATTGAATTTGTGGTCTCGAAACTATTGTTTCCGACACCATTGAAAAACAGATTATTACATTCACTATTTTAACCTTTATGCATTCAAAATACTTAACATACGAACTGTGGAAAACCCCATGCAAGATTTTGAACTAACAACTTACTGTTCATATAACTCTTACACTCTCTTAAAAATTTAACATGCAGACTAGTGATACTTACCCAAAGTTAGAATAACTACTAATTTAACCAAGAACCTTAGCTTCTAACTCAATAAAAAAGAAATGCGGTTAGATTTGAGAATAAGAAAGAATCGAAATGCAATATTGAAGGAAAAAGAACCTTTCTCAAAACTCTTCTCACATATATATATATCACCACATTCTCCTTAGTGGAACTTAACAAATGTCATACAAATTCCGATGTTGTCCTTCTTAGTGGTATATAATTTCCAAGAGAAACATAAATGAAAATCCTACATAATGGATATTAAACATAATGTATGGTCGGTAAACAATGATCGATTTTTTAGTAAGGTACGGAATGTATCGTCAAATATTCAATATGATTCCACAAGATCTAGTTTCGTTTAAGTAACAGATTCTCGCCAATTGAAAGGATCTTTTTATCAATCCAGAGATCGTTTCGATTCCATTAGTAATGAGGATTCGAAATATTACACATTAGTCAATCAAAGAGAGATTCAATAACTAAAAGAAAGATCGATTCTTTAGAATCCTTCCTTTCTTCAAACGGAACGAACTAGTTGGTTCCTAACTAGATAAACTTCATAACCTAACTAACACTATACTCAAACAACAAGGCGTACTATAGATTTGGCGATACCTCATACCATAATTAACTTTTTGCCTAACACTACCTTTTTCTTTAATTAGCAGAATAATCTGAAATAGAATCTTCACTTATTTAAACCACAACTACTATACACCCATTCTTATTTGTCAAAAAAAACAAATGAGCGAATTACACTTCGCCAAAGAGACGAATTCACCCATATAAGCCTTAATCTCATATCTATCAGACTTAAGGTGTCACACCTCCATTCGCCTTTCTTCTCTAGATAATCTTCTTTTTCTCGAACGAATACAGAATTTTATTAAAATCGCCTAATATATGTTAATTTTTAATATGTGTTTATTGTGTTATCATTTTCAAAAAAATCATCGCCGCACCATTGCGTCACCGCCATTGCCTCTGCTAATTATCTCTCACCATGGAAAAAAACAATTAGGGTTTTGCAAAAAGATGGTTTCCTGGGTTGAAGGGGTTCTCCTCTTTTTGCAGCTCTTTTACTAAGTTTATTTTTCACTTAGTTTTTTTTTCTAGATTTTTTTGGGTGTATCTCATTGATATATGTTTTCTGGAAAATTTTGACTTTGTACAATGGAATTCTTAGACTACTGTAAATAATTTTGTGTTGTTAACTAGGTTGTCTTTGCTCACGTTGAATTTTTTTAATCATAATTTAGGCAAATTTTATAAATATTAACATTTTGGTTTTAAATTTGCAGATGAAAAACAATAGAAAAAGAAGAATTCTGGAAAAACAATATGAATAACACAAATTACCTAGATTTTTATATTTTTTAGGTTAAAAGTATTTAATTATTTCATGGAATTAATGAATTTCTACTTTTATATTTTTAAAATTTTTCTATTTTAATAATATAATTTATTATATATATTCAAAAAATTATATATTTATTTCTATTTTCTATAATTTTTAAAATATATTGGATAAAAGTATATTTTTTAATTAACAATGCCATGTGGCATGTTTTTATTGGTCACCCATATTTCTTAATGGCGTTTAAAAAATAGACGAAAACCTATAAAAGAAAAATATTTTAGTTGTCAAATTGAGAAAAAAAATTTAGGTATCAAAGTGGAAAATTAATATATTTTAGCGATCAAATCGTGAATTAAGCTTAAAATAAATAAATAATTTGTTCCTTAAAAAAAGTTTGTCTTGAACAAATAACCTAATGTGTATGTGTCACCCGTTACCATTGCGTACAGAACATCTCATGGAGATCAAATCTATATTCAAGAATGTTTAAAAAGAGTAATATGAAAGTAAAAAGAAACATATATTGAGAATATAATTTATTATAACATATTTTATGTTAGAGTTGTGTGACTCAAATTCTTATTAAAGAAATAAAATACAAGTGGCAAAGATAAGGGAATCTGTGGGGACAAAGATCGAGGGTCGATTGCACAAGTGGAATCCGTATAGAAGTATACTTCTACTTCTATTAGAGATTGATTAGAATAAGGTTTTTCAACCTATAAATAGACGTAGCCGTTTCCACTTGTATTATTCAATTTTCGACATTAGTGAATCTTCTTCTCCTCTGCCCGTAATTTTTTCTCGAAAGGGTTTTCACATAAAATCTGTGTGTTCTTTCTTTTTTTCGTTTTTTTTGCAATATTTCTTCATTGTTGACGCTCAATTTTAACATTTTAATTAAATCAAAAAACATTTTTTTACGATAACAATAATCTATTTTTTTACAATATCAATATGTAAAATTACACATGAATTGAAATAAATTACAGATAAAAATAAAAATGAATATTGAATACACAAAAGCTTCAATTTCAATTAGACATGCTTGTGGTCCAAGTTATACGATCCACTTAAAAAATAAGAGAATTTGAATAAAATATGAAGCATGAAAAATGGACTTAGGTAAAATCTAAGGCTTGTTTTTTATATAGACCTCACTTTTGACAAGATTTTTTGGCCTAAGTTTGGCCTAGTTTGACCCAAATATATTATTATATAAAAAATATTATATTAATTATATATATTAAATAATAATTATATATTTATATTAAATCACTAATTCAATAATAATTAAATTCATTGTCCAAAACTCAAGAGCGAATCGGATCTCGATCCCTTTAAAATAAAAAATTTTTCATTTATGCCTTTAATTTTTTTTTAAATTTTAAATTAATAAAAGTAAAATTGCACTTTGATGCCTCCTAAAAATGATAAATTTTTAATTTAATCATTTTAAAATTACATTTTAACTATCGTAAAAATTACAATTTAATTTCGACCTCCCACCAAAATTCTAGCTTCACGCTTGTCAAAACCTAAAATTTTTTTTACCCAACTAAATAACTCAACTCAAAATATAAAATTTTAAAAATTATATTTAATACAATAAAATATTATTATATTTATGATAACTTTTTTAATATAAATATTTTTAATATATTTGTAATGTGTTAAGAAACTTTTATTTTAGCGCATTTAATTTATTATATTTAAAAAAAAATATTTTTAAATAAAGTTAATCTAAAAAAAATAAAATCTTAACAGATCAAATTGAACTTAAATTTACTTTTTTTTAAATAGAATCGAGATTAAAAAAAAGTTATTTTTTAAATTGAACTCAAGCTTCAAAAAATAATTTATTTACCTTACATTAGCCCGATCCGATTAATCATCACCTCTACTGGTTTGAATTATACTAGGTTGGGAGGATCCGATTTATAGATGAATGAATGAATTTATAGAAATTACACTAGTTTACAAATATGTATAAATAATATTTTTTTCCTTTAATAATTAAGCTTTTTTGGGGTAATGCTTGAAACATAAATAAATGGTCCAAAACATTCATGATTGGTTAGCTCTAAGCTGTCTGCCTACAATCTAAGACAAGGGAGACAAACATTTATCCTTTTGCTTTCTCATTTTTATGGTGAAACGTGTGTTGAAAATAAAAATAGAATAAATATTTTGCTAAAATATCAGTTAAGAATTTCATTATATTGTATTTGAATATTTTTACATGTTATATTGGTGTTTAAAGAATTTTATATTTATTTAAACTTACATACTTTTGTTAGGCTTGTTTAAAGATTGAATTATCCGGTTTAAGTCTAATATTTACTCGATATTTGTGGGTGTTTGAACAAAAATATTAATTTTGAAAAATGAAAATGAGAAAAAAAAATTGTTTAAAATATGGTTAGATTTGAATTTCAGCATACTTGGTTAAAATGTAGCTTGATCCAATCCCTTTTTTAATTATGTAATACATTATTTTATTTATTTTTATATATTGTGTAATTTATATCACTTAAAAATTAAATTTATAGTAATGTAAACATTAAAAAATATGTTATCTATGTTTAAAATTAGGGAGGGATCACTTATGTAGTGTAAAAATTAAAGTAGTTTTACATACTTTCGTAACTATTTATGTGATTAATATTTTAATGATTCAACTTTCTCTCTCTCTCTCTCTCTCTACTTTATCATGTGAAATATGAAATAGATCTCAAGTGTAATGCTAAGACATATTGCATTCTCAAGAGAAGGATTTAAATTCGAACATTTGAGACAACATTATTAATAGGGACTACCATGCACTTCAAACATGAACATTAAAAATGAATGTGCCACCGCTGACTTTTGGAAAAAAATCTTCAGATGATAATTTTCATTATAATAAAAAGATATTCAACAATAATAATAATTTTATCTATTTGAAAATTTAACTAATTAATAATACAATAACATAATATTTTTATATTATTTTAAATTTAACAATAATATACTTTTAAAAATGTGGATTTTATATGATAAATATTCAGACACCTTTTTTTCCAAAAAATCCTCTAAAAATTAACATAAAATTTAATTTAATATAAATACTAATAAATTATTATAAATATATTTAAAATATTATCCATCTTGATTTTTTTTATTTTTTAAGGTATTTACCCGGAGCAAACCCGGTAACTAATTTCCGTATTCTGTAGGTCCATTAAGGGGTGGGTACTGACCACGAGTTTTAAAGCTGCTCCATACCCAGGGCGAGGATCGAACCTTCAATCACTAGTTAAGGTAGGAAAAATCTTTACCATCTCACCTAACTCTCGTGATTCATCTTGATCTTATTTTTCAATATATCATTCTTCCTCTTGAATCAATGTGGATAATTTTTTGTCAACTTGTTTAACATATAGTGTGTAAGTTTTTCTTTCTTTTTCTATTGGAACTTTTTTATAATGATAATATTTGTATAAAAGTTTATAATGTTTTATTTTGTTAGAGTTTAATATTGTATAAAGTTTTGTCTAACTTCTAAAAATTAAGTGTAGCATTTGATTTTATATCGTCAGTTAAAAGAGTAAGTAATCCTACATTGTTTAAGAACAAATGACAAATAGATTATGAGTCTATATATATCCATATATTATATTTCATATCGCTTAAAAAAAGGGAAATTGGACTTCAGCTCTATATAAAGACTTGTTTTGTAAATGTGATTTTCACATTAATAGGTGACACAAAAAAAAATTTAATGCTACCACTTTTGATGCTGATGTGATAGAAAACGCTTCCAATTGAAAGCATTTTACTGTAAATAAATTGAAAACGCTTTTAGTTGAAAGCATTTTCGTAAAAATGGGGATTTAGTCTTGCAATTTTTTTAAAAGTAACTTAATCCCATAATTCTTTTAGAAAAACGACATTTTTAGTAATTTAATCCGTAATTCATGCATATTATAGATGAAAATTTTATATTCTTTTGTCATGATGAAAATATCTCCCATGTCTATTTTAATATTCATAAAAAACTAAAGTTACGTTTAGTTTAAGGAAATAGACATTATTTTCGTTTTTTTTCTAAAAATGAAAACATTGAAAAACATGTTTGATTGAAACTTTTAAAAATGATTTTTGAAAAATGAAAATAAAAATATGTAAAAACTAGTAAATAATAAAAATTTATTTTCATTTTTTTCACTAAAAAAACTTTGTAAAAGTGTGAAAATGATGAAGATAAAGATTTTTTTTTTTTAGCTTTAGATAAATTGATCTTGGTTAAACCCATATAAATACAAAATTATTCTCTCTTTTTTAAACAGTTTTTCTAACATTAAATCTAGTACCCTGAATTGAATCCATGTAAATATAATTTTTTTATTTATTTCTATTAAAAAATAATTATTTCTAAAAATAAAAATAAAAATAAAATCATCAACCAAACCCACCTAATCTTTTCGTATGTGTAACCTTAATATTACCCCAAACATGTTTAAATATAAAAAAGACGTGGCAAAATTTACATCATTTCTAATTTTGGCCCAAAAATATCTTAAAGAATAGGTAAGTAAGGAGGGGCAATTTCGTCAATTCCTAATCGTTAAAATTCCATACTTTTAATCACCAAAATAAAAAAAACCAGGGGTGGCTTAAGATAACAGGCAGTTTTCAACTCTCAATCTTGGGGGCGCGAAGCTGCCTTTCCAAATCAATCAAAACATAAATAATTAATTTAAAAAAAAAAAAAAACTAGACTTCTCTTTTCGCTTTTTCTTTATTTTTCTAAATGCTTTTTTAATGAGCTGTATTTTATTTTATTTTCCACATCGAAAACTATAAAATTAAAATTAAAAGTTTTTTTTTTCTTCCCTGTTTTTCATGGCCCCTAGTTTTGCTCTCTCTCCCACCCTTATATACCACCTTTGCACCTTTCTTTCCCTAACAGAAACTATCTTCGCATTTTCTCATAGATCCCTCCCCCCTGTTTCTCTAATATCAATCCTTATCTTCTTCTTCTTCATCATCCAAACGAACCCATTAACACAAACTCTTTTTTTTTCCCTTGGATTGAGCTTTGTTTCGAAATCTTCTGGGTTTTGCATGAAATTAGTGTTTTCCCAATAAGAATCATCTATGACGGTGGAAACTGGTGGATTGGTGGAGCAAAGCAAAAACAATATCAAGACGACTGTAAAGCATGTAAACAACAGGGTTAGGTATGGTAACAAGGCGGAGAAGAAGAACAGATCATATAAGAAGATGAGAAGAGAGGTTGTGTTTCCGAGAGTTACTGATGTATTGCAAGAACTCTATGTTTCTTGTACACAAATCTTCAGAGGCCCTGGATTTGTCCCTCCTGCTTCTGATGTAAACAAGCTATGCGATATTCTTGGTAAGTCGTCATCAAAATTCACTTCAAAATCTGGGTTTTAGGATTTCCACTTAAATATCGATATGGATCATGGTTTTGGAAGTAAAAAACTCACCTTTTCTGTCAATTAGAACGGTCAAAATGAATGTTTCCTTCTTGTGTTTGTGGGGTTCCATTGGGCATTTAGAATCTGAAGGGAAACGAAGGGAGATTTGATTGATAGTAATGCATGAATGTGGTGTTGTCGCATCACACATGTTTCCTCCATAGTGGATACTCATACCAATTTTAATAACAGAACCGATCCGAAATATTGGAAATTAATTGTTTTGTTTAGGGCTTTTATCTATCTTTGTCACGTGACAATGTGATCTCCCATAACCTTGTGGGAAAATTATGTTAAAAATTCAATAAATGGGTAACTCAATTAGCATAGATTATTCCGAGTATGTTAGAAAGTCATTTTTAGAAGATGATGCGAGTATTTTTAGATATTGTGTCAGAAAAAAACAGCGCTAATTTATTCCTAAAAAAAAAAAACTGTTTTTAGTTTCTTATTGTTGGACCCCAAGGTTTTCAATTGTTTCATATTGGGCCCCCAGATTTTTATTTCTCCAACTAGGCTTTAATGCGATTGGGTTTTCTTATTTCTATGTGCGCAAGCTGATTTGGAAGTGACAGTCATAATTGGTATTAATGGATGCCAGATAAGATGAAGCCAGAAGATGTTGGGCTTAGCAAAAATCTGCAGTTCTTCAAGCCAACGGGTGCTGTGAATGGGACTCCAAGGGTCACTTATTCTACCATTTACCAATGTGACCAGTTTTCGGTAAGATATCATCGTATTGCCTCTCTCTCATCCATTTTCTTTGATCACATTACTTTGTGATTGAATTGGTTGTTTCCTGTGTGCAGTTGTGCATTTTCTTTCTTCCGGAAACGGCTGTTATTCCTCTCCATAACCATCCAGAGATGACTGTTTTCAGCAAGCTTTTACTGGGGAAAATGCATATAAAATCATATGATTGGGTCGATCCTAAAGACTCAATACCACCCTCCAAATGTGAGATTTCTATCTGTTTCAAGTCTGGAAACCGGATCCTTTCATTCATCTTTGATGTGATCATCATTGGGTTATATTTTCCCTCGTTGCAGTGAGATTGGCAAGGTTGAAAGCCAATAGCGTGTACACGGCACCATGCGACACCTCGGTGTTGTATCCTACAACAGGAGGCAATATCCATCAATTCACAGCCGTAACACCTTGTGCGGTGCTGGATGTACTCGGCCCTCCCTATTCTAAAGAAGACGATCGGGACTGCTCCTATTACAAAGATTTCCCATACTCAGCTTTCTCAAGTAAGTCCAGTAGATAATAGTTTCATATGCATGTTCATGAATGTATAATTAATATTTGCCATTGAATTGTGCAGATGAGGGAGTGAGTGAAGAAGAGAGAGAGGGACATGGATGGCTAGAAGAAATTGAAGCACCAGAGAATGCAGTGATGGATAGAATTGATTACTTAGGTCCTCAAATTATAGAAACTACTTACTAGGTTTATTATCATCTCTAAATGCTTTTATATTTAATCTTGTAGATAGTGGGAAAAAAACATACTAGTGTTTTTGGTTGGACTTTTATACATGCTTACATTTTTTTTTTTTAGTTTTTGCCATGGTTTATGATATTTTTAATTTTTACTCCTGTTTTTTTAGTTTTTTTAGTTGGATTTAAATTTTTTCAAAAGAAAAAAAAGATTAAATTTCTTTATTGAAAAGAAATAAGGATGAGATGAGATGAAATCACTGTTTTATACAATTCAAAATCCATTAGTTAGATTGTGGTTCCTTGCATGTAATTGAATCATGCAAGTTTCATATTGATGTGTATACATTAAAATTAACTCTCTGGGCTTTGAGCAATGAAGCTTGAATTTCACCATTTTGTAATTGTGACTGTCTTAATCTTATATTATGCTTAACTTTTACAGTGGGGTGTTTTTAACTTGACAATTAGAATTCAGTAAATGACACATGTAATTTTGTAATTCCCATCTTTTTTAGCCCAGTTAAAGTAAAAGTGATAATGTTACTAACCCACCAATAGCCCATTCTATCTTGACCAACCTTTGCCCTTCTTGTTAGCATATTAAAGCAACCCAAAGCAGAAAGAGGGTTATGAATTTTAGTTTTAGAAGTTATAATTGTAGTTGATTGATTATTAATTCGATTAGCATGAATATTATTATCAATATAGAAAAATATAAAAGTGTGTCGAAGCACATTATTCTCTTATTTATGGGTTGAGAAGGAATTATGGATAATTTTAGACATTAAATAAAAAAAACAGATATTATCATAACCATATTATTTAAAAAATATATATATATATATATATGTTATTGAAACTTTGCCATAGAACATACACTAGATCACGTGTATTCGTAACACACATACATTTTCTTCAATATAAAAAGGCATATTTTACATAAACACAATTCTAGTGATACTACTATTAATAAAAGAGAATATGCTTGATGAGTACTTAGAAAAATTATTAAATTATTAGTAAATTTATATTTTAGTAACTTAATTTTAAAAAGTAATTAAATTATCATTAAATTATTTAAAAGTTTTTATTTAAGTTATTAAGATGTTAAAATCATTGTTATATGGCTTTCTCCATTTGCATCGTTTGCACTAATCAGAAGCTTTCCTTCCTCTTCTATTCTATAGTTCATTTTTTTTATGAAACTATTTTGAAAGTTATAAAATTTTTAATAGAAATCCAAACAATTTTCTTATTCTATTTTCGAGACTAGCCTTCAGATCGACTTGAGTTTAGGGTATGTTTTTTTTTCTCATCAATAAATCCAATCATTTAAATAAAAACTTCCTAACAGTTTAATAATTTAAATAAAAAATTTTGATTAATTGAATGACTTTTATAAATTTTAAAAATTGAATAACCAAAACATAAACTTACTAATTATTTAGTGGTATTTGAGTGAAGCTTATCATTAATCTAGAATTGTTCACTAAATAATTTAATATTATATAATAATATTTCAATTTTCGTAACATTAAAAAATATATATTTGGTTCTATGGAAAATGTGAGTGAATGAAAAACATATTTTAAAAATAATAAATATAAATGTAATGATCCATAAGCTATCAAACAGAAGTGATTATTTTCTTTCCTTCACTAAACCTTTAATAATCTAAACAGAAAATAACATAAATAAACAACATTATATTATGCTGAAAAATGTAATAAGAAATACAAATAAAAAAACATAATCACAACTCAAAACATGAGTATTATAGAAAACTTACTACTTCCCTAAAAAAAAACTTATCAAACATTTTCTATATCTCTACATAAAGATAGTTTGAAAGAATAAACAAAAAAGTATTATATGAATTTTTTTTTCAATTAATTTGGTTAAAGCTTATAGGAGAAGCTAATATTTAAATAAAACTGTTTAAATTCATATGAATGTGATATATCTTCATGACAAATCAAATTATATTATATATAAAAATACAAAAAAAAATTGAAGTACTTTAATTTTAATCATGAGGTATGATATGATGGTTGCTCACCTGATTTTTTAACTATGTGGTCGTGGGTTCAATTCCTGCTCATGAGAATAGAGCATATTGATTTGTCATGATTTGATCCGTCAAATTAGGCTCTCAATTACACTCGGAGAGCTTATTCTCAAGCAATTTAGGTGTCTTTTCTTTACTTTTATTGATTTTTAGCTTTTGTTGTTAATAAATTATTTTTGTTAGTTTTATACCATTTTGAGACCCAAATTGGCCAAATGACGCTATGAGAACTTAACAATATGATTGAGTTGGTGTAGTAAGTTGATAATGGCCTGAACTTGAAGAAATCATCATTCAAAGGGGGGTAACGTGACATTGAGGCACGAAAGTTGTGATACCCCTGACGATGTTGAAGTAAAGAAAATTGAGGTTAACTCCAATGGTATTGCGATACAAAGGATGAGTATTGCGACATTGAGACCCCCAAGACTCCCACTTTCAATACTATCTTGGGTATCACGACACTAGAGCTTAGGTATTGTGATACTGTAGCCTAATGAGGAGAAAATTGACTGTAGGGGTAGTTTTTGTCCAACACCAATCCTAATCAAAATCCAACGCTTTAGGACATTTTTATCAAAAGTTTTAAGCTGTATTTAGTTGTTGGCTGGTCACTTTAAAGGAGCCACCTTTAACATTAGGCCATACACTTTTCTTATAACTGTTTAGCTAAGTAGTTGTTATCTTCTTTATTTTTAGGATTTTTAGTTTAGAGCTTTTATGGTGTTAGCTGATAGTTGGTTGTTACTATAACTAAGTGTTATTTACACTTTAGCACTAAAATTTTACCTTTACACTTTAGTACTCAAATTTTACCTTGAATTTTCATTTTCATCCTAAGTTCTTAATATATCTTAGCTTTCTTTCTTTTCAAGCATAAAAATATGATCTTTGAGAGTATTTGTGACTCCATTGTTGCCAACATTCTCTCCTCCAAGCAACCATAAAGAAATCACTAAGCTTTCTTAAACCATACTTTTGTGCTTAATTTAATGTATGAATTTATAGTTTATTGGGCTGTTTTTTGTATGAAAATGATGTTAGATAACTAAGTCTATGGTGGTTGATTGATGGAAATATTGTTTGGTTAGTCTTTGGTGTAAAGAATAAATTGTAAAAATTGGACTAAATTGAATAAATTTTAAAACTTAGAATTGACGCCTCTAAGAGAAAAAAATAGATAAGTGAGATCTAGAGGAGATCATGTTGACCATTAATTCATTTAGCTCAAGTTAGTTTGGTGATGTTGAGAGATAAAACAGACTAAATCGCCTAATTTGGTAAAATGGTGACTAAGAGGTAAAATTAAGCTAATTGGAAGTTTAAACCTTTTAGATCCGTAATCCAAATACTAATCAACAACATGGAAGTCAATCGACCACTAGTGTTTCTTGAATTGTTAATTGTGTAATTTTGCTTGTTTTACAATTTGGTCCTCATTAGTGTTAAGTAGTTACTTAGCTTAATTAACCTTGATTATGAATTTTCATAATATAACTTAATGAGTAGTTAGCTAGACTTTTTTATTACATGATTTTAAATTAAGAATCACTTTTTCCCTGAACTCTCTTAGATTCGATCATTGGAATACTCGAGTGTTCCACTGTAACACTAAAAATATTACAACTTGAGCTATTACACTTGCAATATGCCGCCATATTATCATTGTTTTTGTGTTGATTCTCAATCTCAGTGCACGCACATCGAGGCACGGTCACATATTTCATGGTTAGCTATTTAGCTATCCGTAGAGAACCCATGATGAGAATTCAAATTAATCACTATTGTCGACGATGGATACCCTGGATACAAATAAAAAAAAGTACTTTAATTTTACTTTAATGCACACATATATATACACACGAGAGAGAATTTCAAATTTGTTAACACGAGTTTGGAAATTAGAGACGACATTGTTGAAAGGGACAACCACAAACCCTAAACATGGATTATAAAATAGACATGAAGAATACAAAAAAATATAAAACTATAAACAAATCCCTTACTTCAAAAAGAAAATACATATATAAATACTATATTAAGGATTAGACTTGATCATGGGCCAGAGCTATGTAGAATTTCAAGCTCGCTTTCTAGGCTTGAGCCTGACCCGAAAAATGGGTTTAAAATTTTGCCCAAGACTAGCCCATATAAAAAACGTTAAACTCAAACCTAACCCAGCCCAATAGTAATAAAAATTTTAAATTATTATTATTTTATAAAAAATAAATTTAAAAAATATAATACATCAAATACATTAAAAATATTAAAATAAATATTTTCCAATAATTGAAAATAAAAAAAAGTATAAGCATGTGATTCGAGCAAAAAAATTTTGCTCAAGGCTCGAACCGTTTAAAAAACAAGCCTTATTTTTTGTGAAAGCCCATTTTTCGGGCCTATATTTTTGCCCAAACTCTTTAACTTTTCAAATGGACTTTCAAGCCTTAATGGGTGACTCGACTCATGATCAGGTAGGATGAAGAGGGAAGGCGCCCTTTGACAGGCTCCTCTATAGATCAACCATTGGTTAATCAATTTGAGTTAAGTTAGTTAATCTAATATTTTATGAGTGCAATAATTGGTTCTTATTATAATTATCGTGAAATAGATGTAAATTATAATCTCAAAAAAATAAGGGATAACTATTAAATTTATACATGAATTTTGGTTTAGTGTACATTATGATATATGAACTTTCATTTGGTATAATTATATACATAAAACTTTGATTTTGGTTCAACTATACACATTTAAAAAAAACACATACATTTATTATTTTTTGTTTTTGTTTTTGATAACAAACATACATTTATTTTTATATTAGATTAATATAATTGTTTGTGCATGTAATATATCTACGTAAAATTATGCTAATTCGATAATGTTGTCAATGATTTGTGAAAATTGAATTAAAACACAATTTCATGTATAAGTTACACAAAATCAATGTTAATAGCATATTGAATCAAAGTTCATGTATAGTTTTGATATTTATTTCAAAAATAAATAAAGGACTTTCATGTTTTTTTTCAAAATATTAACTTTATTACACATTTACCATCTAAGCGTAAATAAAAATAATATAAAAAATTAAACAAAAATAATTTTTTTGAAAATATCAGACTGGACTTTTATTAAATAAAACTAATAGAACAAAAAAATAATAGAAGCACGAGCCAAACATAAATCACCGACCCCAGTCCACTAAAATAAACACAACAAAATTATATACAAAATAATAAATAAAGCTTTGTCGAGTCAAATCTGAACTGTCCCCCACTCTTGCTATTGATTCTTCAAATTTCATTTCTATCGGTTCTAGTTCTTAAAGAGCACAGTCTCCCCATTCTGAAAATCACCATCGTTGCCATTCTCTTCCCCGATTCGAGAATCTTTTAAAAATCTATTTGTAACAGCTCGATTTTTAGTAGTGTCGAAAACAGTAGTTTCAGGATCATAATTCCGGTGAGTCAAGTCATAAAATTTGATATTTTAAATTTATGGACTTGTTAGCTTTGCATTAAAATTTGGTTATGAGATTTTAATGTTTAGATAGTAAATTGAGTAGAAAGGATTAAATTGTAAAAGGTGCAAAAGTAGAGTTAAGTGATAGAAAGACTAATTGAGTAACTTAACCAAAGATGTCTTAGTGGGTGGATTATCATGACAAATATTTATTATAAATAGGATTGATTAAAGTTAAAAAGGTGATTAATTAAGTTAATTATGAAAGTCTAAGAAATTACAAAAATGTCATTGGTATATAAATTAAATTAAAAAAAGAAAAGATGATATTTTCATCCTTTCTTCTTCTTCCTCATGGCTAAAATAGAGAAAAATTGTAGGGTTTGCATTGTTCATCTTGAAACCTTATTTGGGTAAGCATTTCTCATCCATTTTTAGTAATTTCTATGTTTTTGAATTCATATTAGCTTAATCTAGCTAATTCAAGGACTAATTTATGAATTTGTCAAATGCTATAAAATTTTCCATTATTGAATAAGCTTATTCTTGAAAGTTTTTGATGGATTTGTATGTTTGATGGTTAGATTTTATGATTTTGTAAAGTGATTTTTTATGAATTTAGGGTTGAGGACTAGATTGTGAAAATGGTGAAATACATGTCCTTAATGTGAAATAATTACATATAGGTGTTGGGTGAGCATCCATGTATATTCGGCTGGTATAAGCTGAAATGTAAAAAAGTTATTTTGAATGTTTTGTACTTAAGGACTACATTGAATAAAAATGTAAAAGTTAGGGGTAATTTCATAATTTTCTCAAAAATGACTATGTGTAAATTGATTTAAATTACATGATTTAACGAGAGAATTGATTTATTGTTGTGATAGATCAAGATCGAGCCACAGATCGTGGGAAGGGGAAAATCATAGAATAGTCCTTAAAGTTTCACCTGAACTATAATTTCGTCTGGTAAGTTCGTTTGTTAGATTACATATTTGAACTGCTAATTATTACCTAATGTGGAAGTACTTGAAACACTTGATGTATAAATGGAAGACTCATGTCTCGGGTTGAGCATGAGAATTTGTATAAATGGAAGATTCGTGACTCGGAATGAGCATGAAAATATGTTTAAAGGAAGACTCATGTCTCGGGATGAGAATGAGATTATGTTTTAAAGGAAGACTCATTTCTTGGAATGAGCATGAAATTACATTTAAAAGGAAGACCTATGACTCGGTAGGGCATAAAATTGTTTTAAAAGGAAGACTTACAATTTTGTGAAGTATAAGATCGTCTAAAGAGGAAGTTTTACGACTCTAATGTTAAATGTCGTTACAATGCTTAATATTGAGCTGTTATACACTATTTGCAAACTTACTAAGCTAGAAAGCTTACCTCTGTATTGTTGTTGTTTTGTAGATTTCGTTTTGGCTGGTTGAAGATCGGATTACCTCGAAGACATCACACTATTTAGGAGCTGGTTCGGTAGTTCATACATCACTTGGTTATATGGCATGTACTAGTGTCACGTCCCTAGACCTTGAATCTTGGAGCGTGCGGCCTTAGACGCTTCTTTGATCGCACAACGCCTAAGTAAGCCTGATTTTCACGATGAGGATTCACCAAGAGAATTCCTCCAAGGCACCAAAACTTGTATAGCGGAAGCGACTAGCCAAAAGAAGGCTCAAAAGACAACAGAAAGACCACAAGAACAAGAACACCAAGTGTTTGAGTAAATGCTCTCAATTATATTACTTTCTCTCAAAGAATACAATGAATGGAATGAATTCCAATGGATGAGTTACAAATGAGGAGAGGCTCCTATTTATAGTTGAGCTCCCTCACAACCAACGGTTAAGATCGAATTACATTGACGGTCAAGATTAGCCTATCCCTTAATTCATGGGATTTACATGATTACAAAATCAAATCTAATCCTATCTAATCCTAAAGATATGATTCTCTTATCTTTTAGGATTAGCTCCCATATTTGCCAAGCTGCCTTAAGTTGCCAAATCTTTATCATTGGGCCACCCAAGCCTTAATCTGATAGGCTTGATCAACAGCTCTCTGAATCGGGCCAGCTCATGTGGGCTAAATGATCCCAATGTCAATGACAGACCTCCATGGGACTCATTGTGTGCGATGGTCACGGGCTCTAAGCTTTGGCCCGTGACATTCTCCCCCACCCATTCTCGCAACGCCCTCGTTGCGGCTCCCGAATGGCACTGACTTGATTCGCCTTGATCTTGCTTCGTTGCCTCGGCTTCTTCCCGACTAGTCTTGTTATCGGGTTGTCCCTTCTTTCGGAACTTTCGCCTCGACTTCCGTCTCCTCTTATCTTGAACCGTTGCACTCGTTGGTACATCTTGCTGGCAAGAAGTCTCTACTCCAACTTGCCCCAATTTTGACTTGCTTCATTCTGAATCCTCTTGATTCACACCCCTTGGCTTCGTAATTCCCACAGTCCCTTGGCCTCCTTGCTCAAGAACTTTGAAAGGGTCCCTACGACCTTGCCAAGCCAACAAGTCAGAATTTACAACACAACTAAGGTGTTCATGATGTACCTTACTCGTAGCATTTACTCGACCCGTCTGTCCCGTTTGCATCACTTCTTTTCCCTCGAAGTTCGATGCGCACTTCACCTTACCCAAAGGTGATTTCTCCACAAACGACTCACCAGGCTTCATATTGGTCCCAAGCTCCACTAACTCTCCCGAAGGGGCTTTCGCAACACTCCGTTTCATCGAGTCGATGTTTCTCCCATACGAAACATCCTCGACTAGCTGGATTGATGACAACACCTTGGTCCCAACCTTCATACCTCGATATACCGGCACAATGATCCGTGATAACGCATTGGTAACAATATGAATTTGATCGGCCCATGGAAACATTGTAGCTTGAATTTTGTCAAGGAAGTTTAAACCAAGCACAAAATCGTAATCGTTTAACTTGATTACCTCAAAGTCTTCCTTGCCTTTCCATTCACCGATTTGTAGCTCCACGTTTCGAGCTACGCCCACAGTTGGTCCCTTCTCGGAATTTACCATCTTGATCTTCTTATTCGATTTTTGAATCGAAAGACCAAGCTCCTTAGCAGCTTTTTCTGATATCAACAAATCAGATGCTCCCGTGTCAACAAGAGCACTCTTCATTTGGCCTGCAATGTTGATGTCTACAAACATCAACCCTTCCTTGCCATCTCTTTTGGCAGGAATAAGCACCATCGCATTAACCTTTGATGCTTTCTTCTCAACAGGTTTCCCTTCCTCCGACTCATCTTTTGTCTTGATAGCCGAAAATGAAGATACCTTTGGACAATTTTTCTTCATATGCGGTCCCTTACAAAGGTAGCATCTTATCTTGCTCCTCTTCTCTTTTGGGTTGTTGGGTCTCCACTTTGCTCGTCGTGGTTTCCCATCATCGCTGCTACTACCGCTGCCATAATCGCTATGTCCCTCTTTATTCTCATCATGATCTCTCCCACCGTCGCCCTTCTCATTGGGCTTCGAAGGTTCAAACATGTCTTTGCTCGGATCAAATTCTACTATGGACTCTGCAACCCTCATGGCTTTGGTAAGCTCTTCGACTCGTCGGCGTTGCAACTCTTGCTTCGCCCATGGTTTCAACCCATCTGTAAAGGAGAAAAATGCTTCCTTCTCACTCAAATCTGAAATTTGAAGCATGAGTTCACTGAACTCCCGCACATACTCCCTCACCGATCCTCATTGCGTAAGCCGTCGCAACTTTGCTCGAGCTTCATTCTCGACGTACTCTGGATAAAACTGTGCCTTGAATTCCTGTTGGAACTCTTCCCAAGTCTCAATCTTGGTCCCACCACGTTTTACATCTGTGGACCTACGTCTCCACCATAACAATACAACGTCAGTAAGATACATAGCAGCAGTATTTACCTTAGTAGCGTCATCCTGAATGCTCATCGCTTGGAAGTATTGCTCAATTGCCCAAAGAAAGTTGTCCACTTCACTTGCGGACCTTGCCCCTTTAAACCCTTTCGATTTGGGCACATCCATCACCTGTTGCTTTGGCATCGAAGCCAACATTCCATTTCCCAAGGCAGCCTTGAAGATCCTGAGCTCCCCCTTAAGCTCGGCGATTTCCTCCTTCAAGCCTACCACCATTGCCTCAAGAGCATCATCTTTCCTTGCCATCTTGTTCTCCAAGGAACTAAGAGTATCCCATACATACTCTCTTACCTGTTCCTTCATGGATTCCAACCCACTTGAGAGTCCCTCTTCGACTTCATCGAGCCTCTCCTTGACATCCCCCATGGATTCCTCGAGAGTGACCACTCGATCTTCCAAAGTCGACAGTACGTCCCTCGAACGACTCTTATGCCTGGCCCTCCCACGGGTCTCCATTGGCTCAGTCTGTTCAACAACTTCTTTTGACATCACAATCGGTGCCTTCGCAACCTTAGCTCGGATACCACTTGTCACGACCTAGACCTTGAATCTTGGAGCGTGCGGCCTTAGACGCTTCTTTGATCGCACAACGCCTAAGTAAGCCTGATTTTCACGATGAGGATTCACCAAGAGAATTCCTCCAAGGCACCAAAATTTGTATAGCGGAAGCGACTAGCCAAAAGAAGGCTCAAAAGACAACAGAAAGGCCACAAGAACAAGAACACCAAGTGTTTGAGTAAATGCTCTCAATTATATTACTTTCTCTCAAAGAATACAATGAATGGAATGAATTCCAATGGATGAGTTACAAATAAGGAGAGGCTCCTATTTATAGTTGAGCTCCCTCACAACCAACGGTTAAGATCGAATTACATTGACGGTCAAGATTAGCCTATCCCTTAATTCATGGGATTTACATGATTACAAAATCAAATCTAATCCTATCTAATCCTAAAGATATGATTCTCTTATCTTTTAGGATTAGCTCCCATATTTGCCAAGCTGGCTTAAGTTGCCAAATCTTTATCATTAGGCCACCCAGGCCTTAATCTGATAGGCTTGATCAACAGCTCTCTGAATCGGGCCAGCTCATGTGGGCTAAATGATCCCAATGTCAATGACAGACCTCCATGGGACTCATTGTGTGCGATGGTCACGGGCTCTAAGCTTTGGCCCGTGACACTAGGATGATGTTATTTTGTATAACACTTGATTTTGATTGATAGGTTCATTGTTGAAACCATAGTGAGAATGCTGAACATATTTTGTATGTTATTTAAGGTTGAAAGCAGACACAATGAAATGAGTATGCATTGTTATATGTGTTTATGAACTTTAAGATTAGCATCCATTGTACCTTATGTGTTTTGAAATGAGATTTGCTTGATGAACATGAAAACTTATGTGAATGTTTGAAATCAGCATACTTGTTTCTGTGGAATCCTTGCTTGTATCGGTAGAAGTACATGGTAAGAGAGAGGTTGTTTACTGACTTGAGTTGCACCAGTAGTTTCATAGTAAGTATCGGTAGATCTGTTCATAGAAGTATCAGTAGTATGGGTACTTGTATTAGTAGAAGTGGCAGGTTAAGGCTCCTTAGCTCTCTAGAATTTTTAGTATCGGTAGAAGCATGACTTGTTTCGGTAGAAGTGACACTTGTATCGATAAAACTATCTCAAGTATCGATAGAAATCTGCACTGTTTTTGAATTTCTTATTGACTTGACTACTACCGATACTTGTCAAACAGGTATAGGTAGAAGTCTCCAAAAATTATGAAAATGACCTTTTTACCCTCGTTGAGTGGTGTTGACATTCATTTAATGATTTATGTCATGTGTAATGTATTTTTTTTTATTAAAATAGGATTTAAAGGAATAATATTGAAAGATAATTTGCGATGGATGATTGGAAAGACCTCTAAGACCCTAACCGACGACGGTGTCGAGTTTTGGGTGTTTCACTATCTTAGTCTGACTCTTTAACCCTTTGTCTTCTAGCCTCCAACGATCATACAACGAAATCAGACACACACATCCTTCAAGGTAAATTTGCTTCCCTTCTTCAAACTCTCAATTGCTAATGTATGAGCTAGCAAATTTGCAGTTCTTGGAATATGTCTGAAGCATATACTCTGAAACTGCCTTTTATTTTGTTGAATGTCTCTAATATACGCCCCTATTTCTAATTTATCCAAAACATTTAGCTGGCATTTCTTAATAATTGTCAATGCATCTCTCTCAATTATTACTGATGACAACCCCATGCTCACACCCATTTGCACCCCCTGAGAACATGCAAGAGTCTCCACTGCGAATGAAGATGCAACTTCCCTACTTAAGATCGATTTTGAGACCAGAACCTCTCCAGTAGTGTTTCTTATTACAATCTCCGATCCCAATCTAGACTGATGGAAATCAAAAGTCGCGTCAAAATTTATCTTGATGCTCGATCCAGTTAGAGGACTCCAGTACGTGATTAAGCAACCCTTGGTAAGTACCTTTTCCTCCAAACCATCTAATTCCTGAATGTATCTGAAAATCGACTCAAAAATCTCTCTTCTAGAATTTTCTTTCCCCTCATGAATTCGTTTATTCCTATCTGTTCGAATTACCCACATCGCACAGCAAAAGACATTGGGTGATTGAACTCCTCCAAGAAAACCCAGGTAAGCTACTCCTTGCTATCTAGATTAGGCATCAACACTAGCCATGTAAAGTTTAAAATTGTCCATACTTCCAATGTTACAGGGCACTCACGAAAGACATGATCGAGATACTCCACAACCCTTCCACATTTGGGACACAATACATCCGCCCCTAGTCTTTTGTAAAAAAGGTTAGCTAAAGTAGGTAGAAAGTTTCATGAAATTCTTTTGATTGCAATTTTAAGTTTAGTAGGAAGATGTAATTTCCAAAGTTTCCTATAAAATTCTTTAAAATAATTCTAATGTCACTAGCATTAGGATCTGCATTACATGCGAGTAGTAGTTTATAGGCACTTCACGCCAAGAACTCCCTTGAAGGCTTACCTCTCCACACTAGCATATCGTCATGCGCATCCTTAGCTAATGGAATTCGCAAGATTTTAGTTAAGGGTGAGCAAAACTCGATTTGACTCAAAAAATCGAAAATTATTTTGAATTTCAAGTTAAACAAATTGAGTTATTCGAGTCAACTTGAATTTTTTTTTCGAATTTCGAGTTCGAATCGAGTTAAATTTTTGAATTCAAATACTCGAATAATTCAAATAAACTGAATATCAAATTGTAATATTTTATATTTTTACCCCAAACTACCAAACCTTTTTACTTTTCCCAAAACCTTTACTCACTCCCACTTTCCTCCCAAAACTTTTACTCCCCTTCCATCCCACCCCAAACTTTTTTGAATATTTTTCCTCCAAAATTTTTCTCTTCAAAACCTTTTATTTTTCCCTAAACTTTTACTTTTCCTTTACCCCCAAATCAAAAATCAAAATCATTCAAAAAAAATTCCTAAACCTAAATAGCAATAATTTTATTTATATCTACTATTTATATTATTAAATTAAATTTATATTTTGTACTATTATATTATTGAATTGTTTAATCATATTAAATTTTAAAATTGAATTATTGATGAGGTCATAAAATATTCGTGTTAAAAATTTATATTGGTATCAATTTCACATTTTATTTTTAAAATAATTTTTATTAAAAATTTGTAATTTTACATTTAATATATTTTTTAATTTCAAAATACATAGTGAAAAGAATAAAAAAATAATTGAATCAACTAAGCAAGCAAAGAAGCTAACCCGTATATAAAACATTAATAAATAAATTATGAGGTAATGAAAGTTGATAACAAATTTGATTAGGTGAACAATTTTGACTACGGTGGGTGACAGTGGTTATAAGAACCCAAAGTTATTTTTTTAATTTAACTCGAACAAATATATTCGATTCAATTCGATTCGAATTCCATCTCACTCGACTTGATTCGAGAAAATTTCAAATCGAGTAAGGATGATAAAATATGATTTGTCAACTTGATTAACTCAAAATTTTTTCATTCGATTTGGTTCAATTCGATTGAACGCTCACCTCTAATTCTAGTTGTATCAACTTTTGAGAAGGTATTTTTAATAACCTCCACTTTCCACTCTCTAGAATTATTATATATTAGATTCGAAACTAATGATGTATCGGAATTACTGATACTGGTACTCACCTTGTAATTAGTTGCCTCTGGTAACCACACAACTTCGACCACTGAAATTTTCACACCAGTACAAACCCTCTAATACAGTCCGTTTTGAAGAAGACCTCTCACTGCCCACACGCTCTTCCAAGCATAAGAAGGTAAATTCCCTAATCTGGCTTTTAGAAAATAAGAATTCGGATAGTATTTAGCTTTTAAAACATGATCTAACAAAAAATTCATATAAGTAATAAGGCACCACCCTTGTTTTCCTAGAAATGCCAAATTAAACAATTCTATTCGCACCAATATATTCCCTTCATTCCATGACCTTTTTGCCACAAAATCTTGTCATAATGCTTTCCAACTCCTCATAAAGTGTCTTTGGAAGCAAAAAACAAGCCATTGAATACGTCAGAATAGCTTGTAAAATAGCTTTAATTAAAGCCTCATTTCCTCTTTAGGACAAAAATCTCGTAATCAAATATCAATCATTTTCTTAAACTGATCCTTTAAATCTGGAACGATATCTTCTTTCGCCTCCCCACCATATTTGATAGACTTAAATACCTCTCAAGATCATTTAAATATCTAACCCCCAAATACGCAAAACCAATTGTCTATCTCCTTCAAATGTATTTGAACTGTAAAAACAATGGATTTTTCATAATTAATGCATTGCCCCGAACACATCTCATACTCCCGCAAGACCTTTTTCAATGTTTGAGCCCCTTATCATTTGCTTCTCCAAAGAGCATACAATCGTTTGCAAATAGCAAATGTGATATATGAGAATCCATCTTACTAACATTTGCTCCTTTTATCAAATCATCTCTCAGAGCAAGTTTCATAAGAGCCGATAGCCCCTCACTACAAATCAAGAAAAGAAACAGACTTAACGGATCTCCCTACTAAAGCCCCCTAGTAGGTATGAATACCTCCTAACTTTCCCATTCACAATAACCAAATACAATACAGAATAACGCATTTCATGATAATCTCCACCCATGACCTATCAAACCCAATTCGTTCCATCATCTCCTTTAAAAATTGCCATTCTACTTGATCATACGCTTTACTTATATTTAATTTCAGTGTCATAAACCCTTTTTTCCCTATTATCTTTTATAGAAAAGTATGCAAAATCTCATAAGCTAACAACACATTATCAGATATCAATCGACCCGACAAAAAAAGCACTTTGAGCACTATTAATACAAACATTCAAGACTTTCTAAAAACAGTTAACTACCATCTTTACTACCAATTTATAAAGAACTGTGCATAAGTTAATTGGCCTAAAATTCACGAAATTCATTAGATGTGAAATTTTAAGGATTAACACAATATTAGTAATGTTCGGAGAGTTTATATTCATACTTCATTCAAGACTCTCAAGAAATAAAAAATGATGTCTCTCCTCACTATATGCTAACGTTTTTGAAAGAATAAAGCCAAGAATCCATATGCTCCTAACGCCTTCGTTGGCACCATATCTGTCATACCCGAATAGACATCTTTCTTCGTATACTTTGTCGTCAGCATCTTATTTGCATTACTCAAAATACTTCTCGCCACTCTTGATAAAATAGTATCAATATCTTCAAACCCACTTGTCGAGAACAAATTTTGAAATAACTTCGGGCAACTTCTTCCATTTCTCCCTTATCCTTAGTCACCCTCCCATCATCATATTTTAAATACCTAATAATGTTCATTCGTCTATGATGAGAAGCATAGTTGTGGAAAAAAGTCTTGTTTTTATCCCCTACCCACAACCAATTAGCACGTTCTCTCTGCTCCCAATACATTTCATCCTAATTGATCTCTAAATTAAGTTGGATTTTAGTATCAATAAATTCTATGACATTCTCGTCATCTTTTTTCTTTATCCATCATCTCTTCCAATGTTATAATCAAATCCCTCTTGAGACCCTCCCTTTTACTCCTAATAGAACCTACCTATCTTCTTAAACCATTTCTTAAACATTACAACTTACCAAAGATATTAGCAGAAGTAGAATCCCAGATTCACTTCACCTCTTCTTCAAATGATTCTTCCATTACCCACCATGCCTCAAACCAAAACCTTTTTAACCTCAACATGTTCCTCTCGTGCTCCGTATGAATGAGAAGAGGAGAAAAAGAATTTGGTAAATGCTGAATCACTTTACTCGAAAACATGTTCATCCATCCGACATTTGCCACACCTCTATCTAGCTACTCTTTGATATTTGCTTCCGGTAAGTTTCCTCTTTCCTAAGTAAACCAAGCCTTAAAGTAACTAACATCCATTAACCAACATTCTTCTAATACTCCTCGAAAAACCTCCATTCTCCTTTCTTCCCTTGGTACCCCTTACTCATCTCAAATGAATACATGATCTCATTAAAATCGTCACACTAACCAAGGTAAATCTTGGGAGTGTCTTAGATTTCTCAACAAATTCCACGAATCATCTTTACTACGTGAAAATGGAATCCCATAAAAACCAGTAAACCTTCACTGTTTATTCTCTTCAATCTCCTAAAATTAAATGTCTACATGGCTCCTAGAGAAACCCTTAAGATTAATTATAATATTCCCCTTCCAAGTCAAATAAAGACTTCATGAACCATTAGCCGAAACATCAATACCTTTAAAGAACTCACACCTTCTACGCATATTACTTATTTTAGTCTTCATAAAGAATATCATTTGGGATTATACATCTTCAACATATGCCAAAGCATTCTTATAGCCTATAGATTCCCCAAACCACGAACATTCTAACAAATTATTTTCATTGCGATAGGTTAGCTTGCCCCTTGGCAGCCAACGATAAAAAATGAGCTTATCCCAACGATCTTTCATCTCTAACCACCAGTGAATCTGTCACATTTGAAACACTGTGATTCCCAATATCCTCTTGGGCCTTTTCTTTTTATCTCCACCTTCTATAGGGCTTTCCTCCGCGTCATGTTCCATATTCGTTTGTCCCAGTACTTTTAAAGAGTCCCCTTGAATGCCAAACATATATCTTGAATCCCCTTTCAAATTTAACTCCAAAACAAGGTCTATACACATCCCCCTAAGATCCCTTCCTCGAATCAGAATGTCCTAGGATATTTCCTCTTATCTCACTTTTACCTTCCTCTCTTATCTACATACTATTC
This sequence comes from Gossypioides kirkii, assembly GCA_005610355.1. Classification (NCBI taxonomy): domain Eukaryota; kingdom Viridiplantae; phylum Streptophyta; class Magnoliopsida; order Malvales; family Malvaceae; genus Gossypioides; species Gossypioides kirkii. The sequence continues at coordinate 38,637,773 of CP032253.1, read as the reverse complement.
ATTAGAACAACTCTCCTTGTTTGGGGATTTAACGATGATCTCATCTTATCTTTGCAACTTCTAACCTTTTAATCATTCTAACCTAAAAGAAAGAGTCATTGTGTCCTAAATAACCATAGAAAAAACAAAACAATGTTAGTCTTTCATATTTAAAACTAACATCAAAACACTTTCTGGGCGAGAACATAATCTTCTTCTTTCGTTTCAAAGATCGCTTAACATCCATCTAAACTCGTATATGTAAGTAATTCCTTAGTCCCCTACCTAAACTCTTGCCATCATATTCCAATAACTTACCAATGAAATCACCTAATTGCTTTACTTTAGATTCAAAAAATAACCCTGGGGGTAAATCATGCACTTGCACCTAGAAAGTCACAAAGATTAGCGGTACCTTCATCGGATCCTCACCATCCTCCAAACGATGAATCACCAGAAGATGATTAGTAAAAGTCCATGGTACACCATTTAACACCCAATCAATATCTATTTTATGAAAAAAATCTAAACAAGAACCTCTTCTCCTCTAGATCTGGGATCTGAACCCCTCTCAAAGGATGCCATAGATTCGCCATTGTACTCCTCATCGCCGGGAAGTGGATTACACTCGTTGTAAGAAAACACCCAACCAGATAAAGATCATATACCACCATCGGAGAATCATATTCATTATGTACTAGTAGAACCTTTTCCTCACCATCTTCCAAAGATAAATATGCTAATTCACTCTCCATTACCGAGTATTACTACCAAGCTGATTAAAACCACCCCAAACTAAACACCGTCGTCGCCAAACAAATAAAACAAAATCGAAAGAAACAAAAAAAAAGTGCTAGAGTAGCAGACCAAAGACATCTAGAGTAGCATACCAAAGATGTTTATTGATAAAAGAATACATGATAAAAAGTAGGAGACGTTTATTGATAAAAATTATACATAATTTATCAAATAGTGGGTTTGAAGAGAAAATTATAACACAAGTTGTGAATTGGTTTTTTAAGTTTGTGATTTTACTAAAATGTTTAATTTGATAATTGTGTTTAGGGTTAGTATTCGGTACATTGACAATTTTTTTTTAATTTTTCAAGTATACTTAAAAAAATTTCTATCTATTTAATTTCTTGTATATATTTATTTATACATGAAATAAATAAAGTAAAAACTATTTTATTATCAATTTTGAAACTATATATTTATACATTTTTTATCATTACAATTTTGTGGAAGGAAAAAGAAGATGACAGGGATTAAACCCATATCATTAGATGCTAAATAGGAACTTTAACCACATTTCCAAATTATATATTTAAACATTACCTAACGTTGTTTATTAAATCATATATATATTACAAGATACCAAAATAAATTTGAAAATAATCCTAGGTAGAATATTTAAAATGATGCTAAGAGGATAGTGTACTTATTTGACACGTCTACATTTTATGAATTAAACTTTTTTTCAATTTTAGAATATGTTAATGTTTAATTTGAATATTCAAAAAAAATTAAAATCATTTAGAAATATTGAAGAGAATAAAATTTAATTCGAAAGAAAATAATTAAATTCAATTTTAGAATCCGTTAATGTTTAATTTAAGTGATCATGGTTGGATATGAGCTTTAATGTAAGGTTCTTATATCAATGTCTTTGTTGAGTTTGCCAAGTAATTATGCCTTTGAGTAGGTAAAACCGAAGATGAATGTTTTGATTAAGATTTCTATTGTCCTTCATATTTGTGTTGAAGCATAATGAGAAAATTCACTCATATTTGTGCGGGTCAAAACTCTAATCTATTTTCACAAATAAAAGCAAAAGCCCTTCTGGCTGAATGTTAAGCATCCTTTTGTTTATTGCCTTCTTCTCCCTTGGTTTCCTCTTTCTGATCCTTATTTTAACTTTTATTGACAAGGTGTTCAAGGAGACAGGGTTGACCTGTTTAATCATTTTCATATTCTTTTCTTTTCCCCCAAGTTAACAAGTTTCTGTTCATAGTTGCCATTTGATTGTAGGTTCTTAGGCAAAAAGCAACGTCCAGGTTTACACTGAGATGACTACAACTGTAATTGAATAAGGACCTTAACATTTCTCATGCCTCATATGTCAAAACCTGATTATGCGTAATACTCAAAATCATAGTGAAAACAGTTTTCCTATGACGATTTTAGAAAGCAGTCATATGCACGTGGAAAGAATTTTTAAATGGTTTATGGATGAGTAACTTATCTGTTGAACTATTATATGTTGTGTTCATACTTTGTGGATGACTAAGTGGTTGAAATTTTTGGAAGCCTAATGAATAATTAATTACTAAAATACTAATTTTATTATATAAATAACACATAATACAAATATTTTTTTTCTACTAGCTGCTGCTAGTTTTCTTTCTCTTTTACTCACAACACTTTTTCTTTTTTTTTTCTCTGAAAGCTTACTAACATTTCAGTAGCTATTATAAAAAAAATATTTGTATTGTGTGTTATTTGTGTAATAAAATTAGTATTTTAGTAATTAATTATTCCTTACGCTTCCAACAAGTGATATCCGAGCCAGGTTCGTGTCAACGTCACAATGACAAACATGATTCAATCGTAGATCTCAGAATTAACAAAGACAAATTATGGCAATTAGAGCATCCAAGTGAAGATTTTGCTCGGCTCTCAAGACTGTTGGGATATTGTCAAAGAAGGATATGTCGAACTCGAAAATGCAGCTATCAAAGCAGCTTTGACAAACAAAGAAAAAAAGGTACTGAAAGAAGCTCGTAAAATGAATAAGAGGACGTTGTTCTTTATTTTCCAAGGTGTTGATGAATCAACCTTTGAAAAAATTTCAAATGCGAAGACATCAAAGGAAGTGTGAGGAATTTTGCAAAAATCCCTTCAAGGAGTAGAAAAGGCCAAAAAGGTACATTTACAAACCCTTAGAGCCGAATTTGAGACGTTGAAAATGAAAGTTTCAAAAAGTGTTGATGATTATGTCACCCGGGTGAAAGTGGTGATAAATGAAATGAAAAGGAATGAAAAACATTTGATGACGTAAGAGTAATGGAAAAATTTTTGCGGTCATTAACACACAAATTTGATTATGTGGTTGTTGCGATCGAAGAATCAAAAAATTTAACACAAATATCAATCGATGAACTTGTGGGTTCCCTCCAAGCCCATCAGCATAAAATGGAGCAAAATGATGACACTGGAAATTTGGAGCAAGTCTTGCAAAGCAAGTTGTCTTTCAATGAAAGTGGAGCTAGCAATAGTTTTGGACAAGGTACAAGCAATTGTGGAGGATATTGTGCAGGATATAGAGGCAAAAATAGAGGTGGATGAGGAACACGTGAATGAGGTAATAAATCATATTGTAGAGGCCAAACAAGTGAAGAATCTCAAACATCAAGTCATGGACATTGAATTTGGAGAGTTAAAGTGTAAAGGCAAAGGTAAAGGCAAAGTTAATTGAAAAACAACATCATCAGAGATATGAATGATTATTATGTACAAGTAGCATTTGGAGATGAATCGCATGTCACAGTCAAAGGTAAAGGCAAAGTTACAATTACACAAAAGAACAAAGAGAAAAAGTACATATAAGATGTTTATTATGTACCAGCTTTGAAAAACAACATCATCAGCCTTGGATAGCTTCTAGAAAAAGGATATGAAGTACATATGAATGATTGCAGGCTCGCTCTAAAAAATAAAAGTGGTGAATTAATTGCCCAAGTTGATATAACGTGTAACCATCTGTTCACTATTGACATTGAATTTGGAGAGTTAAAGTGTATGAAGAACGCAATTAAAGATGATTCATGGTTGTGACATTTAAGGTTTGAGCATCTTGGATTTTTTGGTCTAAAGCTATTGTTAAAATAAAATATGGTAAATGGTTGCCAGAAATTAATCCTCTTGAACAACTATGTGAAGCTTACATTAAAGGAAAACAACACAAACAAAGTTTTGAAGTTGGAAAAACTCAATGAGCTAGGATATAATTGGAGATTATGCACTCTGACATAACATGTCCTTTTGATATAACATCACTTGGTGGAAATAGGTAATATATTACTTTTATTGATGATTTTAGTAGAAAAATTAAATATACCTTTTGAAAATAAAATCAAAAGCACTTGACAAGTTTATCAAGTTCGAAACTATGGTAGAAAAATAGAGTGGACATTATATTAAGATACTCATATCTGATAGAGGCTATGAGTATACTTCAAAGCTATTTGAAAGCTTCTGCAAGGAGCACAAAATTATTCACCAGTTGGCAACTGCGTACACGCCATAACAAAGTGGAGTCGCTGAAAGAAAGAATCACACTATTCTTAATATGGTAAGAAGCATGGTTAAAGGTATAACTTACCAATATCTTTCTGGGCTAAAACTATTTAATGTGTTGTTTATTTGTTGAACCGGTGTCCAACAAAAAGTGTGAAATATAAGACACCAAATGAAAATTGGAGCAATCAAAAGCCAGGAGTTGGACATCTTAAGATTTTTGGATGCATCGCATATGCTCATGTTTCTGACCAAACGAGAAATAAGCTCGACGAAAAAGGAGTGAAATGTATTTTCATTGGTTATGAAAAAAGAAGCAAGGCATATAGGCTATACAATCCTCTCACCAAGAAAGTTATTACTTCAAGAGATGAGAATTCGATGAAGCTGATTACTAGAGATGGAGTGAAGTAGAAAAGAAAATTGAAGGATTATTTTTCAGTGATGGCAAAGATGACGACTTCATTAATCAAGAACAAGGCGATTAAAGCCCTCCCCCAAGTCCTGTTGCAACCACTCCTAGAACATCGTCATCACCAATCAGTAGCAGTACCAACAACTCAGAGGCAGCACTTGCAAGAATGCGTAATTTATGTGATATTTATGATATCACAAAACCTATAGAAACAACACTCAATTATTCATTATTTTGTGTAATGACAGAATGTGATCCAATAACATATGAATATGCAATTGAAGATGTCAAATGGAATAAGGTAATGGATGAAAAAATTGCCGCAATAAGAAAAAATGACACGTGGGAGTTAACAAGTCTACTAAAAGGACATAGTTCAATTGGATTTAAATGGGTGAACTAGACGAAGACCAATAAAGAAAGAAAAGTGGAGAAAAACAAAGCAAGACTAGTTGCAAAAGGCTACAAGCAAAGATATGGAGTAGACTATGATGAAGTATTTGCTTTGGTCGCCATAATTGACACTATAAGGCTTCTCACGACAATTGCAGCACAAAATAAATGGAAGATTTATTAGATGGACGTAAAGTCAGCATTTCTTAATGGCTACCTAGAAGAAGTCTACATCGAACAACCACCTGAATATAGAAAACAAGTATAGGAAGACAAAGTTTATCGCTTGAAGAAAGCTTTATATGGACTGAAGCAACCCTTGATAGTATGGAACACAAGAATAGATGAATACTTTCAGAAGAACAGGTTCATGAAAAGTTTATACAAGCAGAGGCGAAGCCAGAAATTTTTTTAGGGGGGTCGAAATTAAATTGTAATTTTTACGATAATAAAAATCTAATTTTAAAAGGACTAAATCAAAATTTTATCATTTTTAAGGGGCCAAAGTGTAATTTTAATTTTACTAATTTAAAATTTTAAAATTTTAAAATGCCTAAAAGAAAATTTTCCATTTTAGAGAGGGTAGGGCCCTTGCTAACCCCCTCTAGGTTCGCCCCTGCATATGAACATGCCCTATATACGAAGAAAAACGGAGTTGGTGACATCATGATTGTGTGCTTATGCATGGATGATATGATTTTCACAAGAAATAATCCAAGAATGTTCAATGACTTTAAGAAAGTTATGACTAAAGAATTTGAAATGACATATATTGGTGAAATGTCATACTTTCTTGCAGTCAAAGTGAAACAAATGAAAGATGGAATATTTATGTCTCAAAAGAAGTATGCAAAACAGATTTTAAGTAAATTTAGAATGAAAGACTGCAAGCCGGTAGCCATGCCAATAGAACCAAGCTTGAAATTAAGTGTTGATTCAACTAGAGGGTCGGTAGATCCAACATTGTTTAAAATTATTGTTGGAAGTTTAAGGTACTTGACTATTACATGACCAGATATCATGTACGCAGTGGGAATAGTTAGCAGATACATAGAGAAGCCAAAATAAGACCACCTGATTGTAATCAAGAGAATTTTGAGATACATCTAAGGTACGATGGATCATGGTTTATTTTATACAACTCACAGAGTTCAAAGTTGGTTGATTATTCAAATAGTGATTATGGTGGTGACTTGGATGATCATAAAAGCACATCCGGATATTTATTCCATATTGGCTCTACGGCATTTTCATGGTCATCGAAAAAGTAACAAACAATAGTCCTCTCAACATGAGAAGCAGAATACATGGTTGTTGCAACATGCAAGTGTCAAGCAATTTGGTTGAAGAATATTTTGGGTGAATAATCTTTTATACAAGAAGGTCCAATTACAATTTATGTTGACAATAAGTCCACAATATCTCTTGCAAAGAATCTGGTATCTCATAGTCGAAACAAGCATATTGATACAAAGTATCATTTTATTCGAGAGAAAGTAAATAATAAAAAGGTGGAGTTAGTTTATTGTAGAACAGAAGATCAATTGACAGACATTTTTACGAAGCAATTGAAATTGGACGTATTCTATAAACTCAAAGAAAAGCTTGGAATGAAAAGCTCGGTTTGTGGAAGAGTGTTAGAGATCAAATCAACTTTTAAAGTTGACTAAACATGCAGATAATGTGGCTTAGTAACATGGCAGCTTACTAATGATTTCTTAAGTCTTAAGTACGTAGATGAGGAAGTACAGAGATTGACTTTCAAGGTGGATAGCAAGCTGCCAAAATTGGTCTGTAGCTTGAAAAATCAATAACGTGGCAGTAGGGACTAAAATGATGATAATGATAAATGTGCTGGAAAGTTCATGAAATATTAAAGGATAAGGATGATACGATAATTATGGGAGCAATGTTTGAACAAGTCTTAGGTGGAAAAAATTGTCAATTTCAGTTAAACTTTATTATAAATATAGTCCATGAGTTAGTATAATAGCTGCTGAAATGTTACTGAGCTTTGAGAGAAAAAAGAAAGAAAAAATGTTGTGAGAAAAGAGAGATAGAAAACTAGCAGCAGTTAGTAGAAAAAAAATATATGTATCGTGTTATTTGTATAATTCCTTTTTTTTAACTTGTACAGAACCAAATAGTTTCTGAGCTAAAGGATTTCGTCAAGAAGTTGAACTCATTACCTAAAATGATTGTAAGTAGGGTTCTTTGGTTTTTGCTTATTGGGAATTGCACTAGCTTCTTGAAAAGTGTCCTGGATGAGTTTTAGGTTGTAATTTACTGCTGATTATTGCTTCAGAGACACATAAATCTTGCACAACATCAATCAACCTACTAACCTCATGAACTTAAAATGTTAGTCCTTGCAACTATTACTGCTTGCTCATAGCATTTTGAGGTGAATAAAGTTATTCTCCGTTATTCTGAGCAAATTGCAGCTGCCTATGGTTTAACTTTCTTGAAAAATAGTATCAACTTTCGAGTATTCCCCGCTCCCCAAGTTTCTAAGCATTTGTTTCTGGTTTATTAATGCAGTTGTTTTGAATACATTGAAGAGATGATCCATAAGCAGGAGCCTCTTGAACAAGAGTGCATGGTCAGTCATTTCCTTCAGTTCGTGTACTAGTCTAATGACTACAAGTCCTATTGACCCGTATTTAGTCAATTGTTTTATATTAGACTGTTGCAGGAGTCAAAAAGCAATTGGCTAAAAGTCAAATGTGCTTTGCAACTTGTAGTTGAGGATACTGACACTGCAAAGTATTCTTCTCGCAGATGCAACCTTCTTTGATAAATGAAATGTATAGTAATTGCTATGTTTTCATTTCAATGTTAGAGGCTAGTTACTACACCTAATGAGCTTTGATTGATATTAGTCACCATATCATCTATGTGTTTCAGAAACCCCAACATATACTAAAAAAAAGAGATATGGATGAAGTTTGATTTTTATTAAGAAATCCTGTGTTGTTTTTTGTATTTTCTTGTTGTCACCATTCATTTTTCTCTATAATGTTGGCTGCATATTTATTTCAGTGTTATTGCTTGTGTCTAGCTGAGCCTTGATTGATTGCCTGTATTTCTTTTGTTATTTTGGTTTACCAGTCAAGTGCTTTAGGTAGGCAGGAATGTTAATCCAAATCCCTGCCAGCCTTCAATTTCTGAATGTATATATGGAAGAAATTTTGAAGCTGTTTCTTGGGCCGCATACAAAAACAAAAAGGGTCAGTAGACTTGATGGAGTAGTTTATTTTACTTTCTACTTTTTTGTTCGTTAGTGGTTTTATCTGATGTTTTGGTGTTTCAAATATCTAGAATTCTCTTAAGAATCACCTTTGACTCCCAAATTATATTGTTCTTTGGATATATTTTTATTGGTTGACTTTGCCTGCAGTCCCTCATTAGCCGTGTTGAAGATTTGCTTCAGTTATCATAATCTAGCTAATTTTAAATATAATCATAACTCTTTGATTTGTTTCATATTTTTTAGATATTTTTTAGAGATTATGATTCTGTTAGTAGCCTATTTTTAGTTAGTAGTTGTTAACTGGTTTACTATATAAACACTAGTTCAGTTCAATAAAATGTACTCCTTCCATTTTAATTACTTGACTTGTTGTTTTCTCTTTTCAATAAGTTCTTCTTAGCTCAGTTTTCTTCATCATTTTAATTTTATTTTCTGATAAAATACCAACAATTGGTAATCAGAGTTTTCTTCTTGAGAGACCTATGTTAGTATTTGCTGCATTATGGAAACTGAAATTAATTTTTCTTCGATTGCGCCGCCTATTTTTTATGGAGATAATTATCAGGTTTGGGCAGTGCGAATGAAGACTCACTTGGAGGCTATAGGTCTTTGGGAACTAGTGGAAAAAGGCTATGAGATTCCTACATTGCCTACCAACCCCATCGTGGCATAGATCAAAACACAAAAAGAAAAGAAGACACGGAAATCAAAGGCAAAAGCCTGTTTGTTTGCTGCAGTTTCACCAACTATTTTCAAGCGAATTTGAGTACGAGGGAGATGAGAGAATTCGCTGGATGCAAGTGTTGAACATTGTACGTGATTTTGAGTTGCAGAAGATGAAGGAGAGTGAGACAATCAAGGAGTATTCTGAAAGGCTCCTTAACATAGCCAATAAGGTCAGGCTGTTAGGTTCATCTCTAGAAGATTCAAGGATTATGGAGAAAATCCTTGTAACAATACCTGAAAGGTTTGAGGTTACCATCATCACCTTAGAGAACACAAAGGATATGTCAAAGATTACTTTGGCGGAACTCTTAAGTGCTTTACAAGCATAAGAGCAAAGGTGTGTAGTGAGACAATAAAGGGCTATCGAAGGTCCTCTACCAATTAAGCATCAAGATGATGAAAAGAATAGGAGGCTAAATAACAAAAAGTTTCACACTGCAAGTGGAGAAAGCTTTGCATTTGGAAACAAAAGTAAAACTGGAAATAAAAGATTAGGGATAAAGAAGGATTATCCTCCATGTCAACATTGCGATAAGAAAGGTCACCCTCATTTCAAGTGCTGGAGAAGACCAAATGTAAAGTGTAGTAAGTGTAACCAAATGGGACATGAAGTTGTTATTTGTAAGTACAAAAATCAGCAACAAGGAGATGAAGCGCAAGTGGCAGATCAAGAAGAAAAAGATCAACATTTTGTTGTAACTTATTTCACTAGTCAGGAAACAAGTGAAAGCTGGCTCATTGACAGTGGTTGCACTAATCATATGACACATGACAAAGAGTTGTTCAAAGAACTAAAGAGTACCGAGTCCAAGAAGGTCAGAATTGGGAACGGTGACTACGTTGCAGTCAAAGAAAAGGACACTATAATCATTACAAATTGTTCAGGTACCAAGTTCATTACTGATGTTTTATATGTACCTGATATTTATCAAAACTTGCCTAGTGTTGGTCAATTAGTAGAGAAAGGATTCAAAGTGAAGTTCATGGAAAAGGCATGTGTGATAGAGGATGATACATGACAGAAGATGTTCGAAGTTAAGATGGTAAGAAGGAGTTTTTCCCTCAATCCAATGCAAGAGGAGCTATCAAGTTTTCTAATCAAAGAAAGCCTCACAATGCTGTGGCATAAGAGGCTTGGACACTATCACCATCAAGGGATACTGTAGATGAAGTCCAAAAGGATGGCATTTGATCTTTCAGAACTTGATGATCACATACCGACATGTAAGGCTTGTCAATTTGGAAAGAAAAATAGAAAGTCATTTCCCAAGACAATATGGAGAGCCACTTGTAAGTTGCAGTTGATTCACACAGACATTTTTGGACCTCAAATAACTCCTTCATTAGTAGGTAGTCGGTATTAAGCTGCTTTTATTGACGATTTTGCAAGAATGTGTTGGAGTTTTTTCTTAAAATTCAAGTCAGAAGTGGCTAGAGTATTCTGGAAATTTAAGAAGATTGTGGAATATCAAAGTGGCAACCACATTCAAATATTGAGGTCGGACAATGGCAAAGAGTATACACTAGAAAATTTCAAAGCATTTTGTATAGAAGCTGACATTGAGCATCAGTTAACAGCTCCCTATACTCCGCAACATAATGGAGTTAGTGAGAGGCAAAATAAATACATCTTAGACATGATCAGATGTATGTTGCATGAGAAAAATTTACCCAAAAAGTTTTGGGCAGAAGCAGCTCGTACCATGATTTTCCTACAGAATAGACTACCAACAAAAGCGGACAAGGATCAAACTAGACTTGATCATGGGCCGGGCCACTCGCCCCGACCTGAAGGCCCGCTTGAAAATGGGAGGGTTTGGACAAAAATATAAGCCCGAAAAATGGGCTTGAACAAAAAATGAAGCCCATTTTCTAAACGGATCGGGCCTCGAGTATGAGTTTTTTGGCCCGAGCCTGGCCCGGCTCGACCCGAATAAATTAACCATTTTTAATAAAAAAAATTATATTGTTGTTTTGGTACTGTTTTGATTGCTGTTTTTGTGTTGTTTTTTTTATTGTTTTGGTTTTTTTACTATTTTGATTGTTGTTTTCGTGATAGTTTTGTTGTTATTTTTGTTGTTGTTTTTGTTACTATTTTTGTTGTTTTTGATGTTGTTTTGCTGTTATTTTGTTGCTGTTTTGGTTGTTATTTTTATTGTTTTGATGTTATTTTTATGCGTTTTTATTACTATTTCACTGTCTTTTTTTATTTGAATATTGTAGAATTTATGTTTTATTGTTAAGTTTTTTACTAATTTACTTGCAACTATTTTAATATAAATTTTTTTAATGTATTTTAAATTTATTTATTTTTAATGTTTGTTTTAATGTTTTTAAGTGTATTTGATATATTATATATATTTTAAATATGTTGTATGTAATAAAATAATCTAAAAAAAATTAATACGGGCTGGGCCGAGTCAGGTTGAGCTCGGGTTTGACTATTATAATTCGGGTCGGGTTTGGACAAAATTTTAGACCCATTTTTCAGGCCGGGCCAAGCTCGGGCCTAGCAATTGGACCTAAAATTTTATTGAAGTCCGACCCGAACCCGACCTGACCTGACCCACGATCAGCTCTAGATAAAACACCCTATGGAGGCTGGGTATGGTCATAAACTATATTTAAATTTTCCCAAAATATTTGTTTGTTTGTGCTTCACTCACGTTCCACGGATCAAGAGAGTAGTTCGTTATATCAAAGGAACGAGTAATTTTTGTGTTAAATTCACAAGAAGCAAGGAGATCAAGCTTGTTGGCTTCTCTAATAATGATTGGGGAGGTTCCATTGATGCATGAGGAGTACACCAGGCTATTGTTTTACTTTTGGATCTGGTGTCTTCTCATGGAGCTCGAAGAAGCAACAAACTGTGGCTCAATCCATTGCTAAAGTAGAATTTGTTGCTGTTGCAGCCGTTGCTAATCAAGCTTTGTGGTTGAGAAAATTATTAAGTGATCTTAACTTTGAACAGAAGGAAAGAACAAAGATTTTCGTTGATTATCAAGTTATCATTGCAATTTCTCACAATCTAGTATTTCATGGGAAGACTAAGCATTTCAACATTAAGCTTTTTTTATTGAGGGAAGTGCAAAAAGAAATAACGATATATTGGTTTATTGCAAAACAAAAGAGAAGGTTGCAGATATCTTCACCAAGTCGCTCCCAGTAAGAAAATTTGAAGTTTTGAGAACAACACTTGGTGTTTGTAGCAACTGAAGCAATGAGGAGTGTTGAAGATTTGCTTCAGTTATCATAATCTAGCTAATTTTAGATATAATCATAACTCTTTCATTTGTTTCAGATTTTTTAGAGATTTTTTTAGAGATTATGATTCTGTTAGTAGCCTATTTTTAGTTAGTAGTTGTTAACTTGTTTACTATATAAACACTAGTTTCAGTTTAAAATGTACTCCTTCCATTTCAATCACTTGACTTGTTGTTTAATTTCTCTTTTCAATAAGTTATTCTCAGTAGTTTTTTTCATCTTTTTAATTTTCTTTTCTGATAAAATACCAACAAGCCGCATTGCAGGGTGCTTGGAATGGCTTAGACAAGTAATTCCCCCCCTTTGTATGTCTCATAATTTGACTCAGGTGTTAGTGTTGGAAGTTCTTCCAACAACCGAGGTAAAATGATGCTAGAAGGCAATAACAATGGCTATAGGGCAGTAAAATTGTGAAGTTTCCTTTTTAGTTTAGAAAGTTGCTCAAATGATATACAGAGATGCTAGTTTCTGATTCTGTAGCTACTGAAAGCTCTGTTGCATGGACTTTTCATTTTTAACATTTAGTTTGTATTCCATTATTGACCTCTATAAATAGGTAATAATGATCTTATTCTTTTCGTTTACATAAAGTCTTTGTTGGAGGGGTAACATTTGCTGAAATTGTTGCTCTCAGATTTCTCAGTGCTCAGGTTTTGTTAATATATCTTGCAATTAGACCTACGTTACCGGATTGTAAGCTTTTTCATGGATTTTTGGAGTCTTTGTGTCGGATACATACTTAAAGAAAGCTGAAGAATCAGATGAACATAGGTCGTTCCTTACTGCAAAACATTTGCAAGTACAGTGGGATGGGAGTCTCTGGGGATATGTTCATTTTCTTTTATTCTGCTTAGGATTGGGAGATTGCGATTTTAAGGAATTTGTGTTTAATTTTTAGTCTAACGTTATATTTGTATTTAACAAAAGTTATACATTTTAGTATCTAAAAGTAACGACGTTAATCTTTTAGTTTTAAATTTGGATTGTAGAGTTTATTTGATGCAGATTCATAATTTGTTAATAACATTAGCAATTAACCTTCATCAAATTAACATAATAGTCATCATATTATATTTAACAAATTAAATATAAAATTAAATAAATTCACAATTAATAATAATTTTTTTTATTAACAAAATTATAAGAACTCAAACTTAACAATATTAACAATTAATTTTCATCAAACTTAAAAAGTTAATACCATTTCTCGTGGATACCCAAATGTATAGCTTCTGTCAAATACAAGTAGCATATCATATTAAAAAACATATGTACGCATTAAAAAAAATATCAAACTTAAATATCAAATAATATATTAAGTAAATAAAAAAATTAACAATCATTCAAATTTACAAAATTTAAATTTAATGATTCTATAAAATATATAATGATATAATCTATTAATTTGCTAATCACATTCATGACCACAATGTGTTTATACATATAATTTTTTTATAAAACTAAATACATTTAATTAAGCATAAATAATATATCTATATTCATATAATATATAAGGATAAATTTAGCATGCTAACTTCAATTTAAGGGTAAAATAGGAATAGAAAAAAATTGTTTTACTTGAGTAAATATGATTATATTATCTATATAATATATTTCTAAATCTTATAAAAATAAATGGAGATGTAATAGATATTTAAATTTACACTTTCTACTCTTCATTTTCTACTTAAATCTTGAATTTTTTAAACTTTTTTTCCCTTCAAAACCTTACCCTTTTTATATATAATTTTCCCTCAACAATCTATATATGATATAAAAACCAACTCCTCTTTAGAGTCATTTGGAGTATATTTATGAATTAAAGTCCGAAATTTATAATTTCTCATAATAATTTTTTTTAAAATTTTATTTTTGCAGTCTTCATTAAAACAATCATAACTTGAATTCTAAAACTCGAAATTAGATGATTTAAAGTGCGTTTTGAAACTAAGAAATAGCTTTTTGATCGATATGAAAACATCAATCCAAAAATGCATGAATCCCATCAAAAAACTTGTTGCAAATTGATATTTTGAGCTTAAAAAACAACTTCGATGAATTTCAATTAATAAAATTTATCCAATCTACATATGCATCACATCTAAAGTTGGACTTCAAATTTTCTGATACTTTGAGTTTGTCAAATGGATCTTGTAAAAGTTAAACCCAACATGTTTTGGGTTAGAATTTGGGGCCTCATACTCGTATCATCCTATCAGATGTTCAATGTTTGTAATTGTTATTTTCAATAATGTAATCTTTTAATGTTAGAATTTATGTTTTTCCTTAAAAATATAATATATCTCATCATTGTACTAACACTTGTAAATAGAATAAAAGCTTATTCAATTAAAAAAATAAAAAGAAATAAATTATATTAATTTAAGGATTTTGTCATTTTGTAACTTTAATAAAGTGGGTCTTCATTGCCTTTGGGAAGTTCCTGCAGCACCGATTAATGTTAGCCAAAATAATAATGCAAATAAATTTATGAGAATCACTTTCCTAAGAATTTTACCTTAAATTTTATTATATTAATATTTAAATAAAATGATTTTATCGAACGGTCAATTTGAATGAAAATTAAAAACTCTGTCCAAATTGAAATTCAACAAGGAATTTGATTATTGTATAAGTGGAATTATAAAAGAAAGGGTAAACTATAAAAATAATTATTTTTGTTTGTCTTAAATTACATTTTAGTCATTTACGTTATTGTTTTGTTACGAAATGAGTACACTATCGTTAAACTCTGTTACCTCTCTAACGAAAATCCTACGTGGCAATCCAAATGGGTTTTAAATCCCACCTTGGATGTCTAGCTAGGATGAAAATAAATTTTTAGTTAAATAAATTTAATTAATTGAAAATTTTAAATTAATTACAATTGAAAAAGAAAAATCCAATTGGACATCCAAGTTGGCATTTAAAACCCATTTGGATTGCCACGTAAGATTTCCGTTAGGGAGGTAACGGAGCTTAACGGCAGAGTGGCTACTTCGTAATAAAACAATAGCATAAGTGATTAAAATGTAGCATTTCAAACATAAGTGATTAAAATATAATTTAAATCAAACAAAATTGACTATTTTTATAATTTATCCTAAAAAAACTTGCCCAAATAATTTAGGAAAAGCTATGTGCATTAAAAAACGATAATGAAACCAATAATTTAGGATTAAAACGACAAAATTTAGCACAAATTAGAAGAGATGGTGTGACAGTCTGGCCAGCATTAGAAATCCATTTCAACTTTCAAATCTGAATTATAATACCTACTCCAATTTTAAAACAAAAAGCTTAATATAATATCTGGTACCTGAACTTAACATTTTTTCTTAGTTTGGAATTTAAATTGTTTTTAGTTCAATTTGATAATCAAACTTGATATTTTTTCTTAATTTGGTATCAAAACTTGACACTTTTTAAATTGGTACTTAAACTTTTTGAGGTCCAATTTGATACTTGAACTTGACTCTTTTTTTTAATTTGGTACATAATCTTTTTTAATATTATTTCGTTAAGCATAGCTTAGGTACCAAATTAAGAAAAAAATGCCAAGTTCAAGTAGCAAATTAAGAAAAGTGTCAAGTTTAAGTATAAAATTGGGTCAAAAAAAATTTAGATACCAAATTAAGAAAAGTATCAAGTGCAAGTACTAAATATCATATTAAGCCAAAACAAAACTTGAGAAAAGCAATAATCCATCTTATTTTGTTTCCTTTTTTTTTTTTGGCTATCCATTTTAATTTGATTCCATTATGGTTTGTCAATAAAGAGATGCTAGTTTCTTATCTTAGTTTTGTTTTGGGTAAATTAATTTTTTTTATTAAATCAATTGATAAATAATTGTGTCAGGTATATATTGTTTTAGACCAAATTCTAGTTATGGTCTCTCTATAATGTTTAATTTTAGGATTTAGTATATATACTTTAAGTTTATATATTTTGATTCCTCTACATGATTTTTTTTTAAGGTATTTATCGGAGCGAACCCGATAATTAATCTTCCATATTCTATAAGCCCATTAAGGGGGTAGATGATGGCCACGATTTTTATAGCTGCTCCATACCTAAGGCGAGAATCGAACCCTCAACCACTTTGCCATCTCACCTAACTCTCGTGGTTTCCTCTGCATAATATCCTTTGTCAAAATAGATTATACCTTTACTTGTTCCAATTAAAACATTGGGGGTCTTCTTTCTGAAAATACCCATTTCAACTTCATGCAAATATATATATTGTTAAAAAGATGTTTTTAATAGAAATTCACATGAGCATTTTAATCGGAATAGTTAAGGATGTTAATTATTTAGATTAATTAATGTCATGGTTAAAACAGATTATCGAATATGTCAAATTAAAATATAAAAACTAAATCCCCCAATGTGAACATAGTAGACAGATCGAAACTGTAATTTTATTGTTATTTTATAATGACTAAAAATACTTACTTTAACTCATCATGCCGAAGTAAATTTTTTTTGTTACAGTATACTTTTCACGCAAATCCACATGAAAATATTTAATAAAAATCGTCAACAATATTAATTATTTGAGCTAACTAATAATACAATAAAATATTTGAAACAAATTATGTTTAAAATTAATGTTTAAATATTAAATATTAAATTTAAGCATAGTAGAGGAATCATGAAATTTGTCCATTTTCTTATGACGTAAAAGAATTATATAGAACACATGTCAACGTAAGGCGGCTTCAGTGTATTCCTTATATATAGGTATATAAATATTTGATTCACTTTTTAATTAATACTATTTTTTTTCATCGATTAAATAAATTTAATTCATATGACGTACAACAATTTCCTCCAGCCTCAGCTTGGAAATATGAAGAAAAAAGGCTTGAAAAGTTGCAACCCATTCTAGCAAAAGAATCGACATATCTATTGCCTTTCCTAAACATGACATTGATGACATGATGCTTTGGTTCCTCAAAGAGAACCCTACAATCATGCACAAGAGTAGGCAAGTACATATTAGCGGTGTTAGCATTAGTAATAAAGCAGATGACAGTGGTAGCAGTAACAGTAGTAGTAGCAGTAGCACTAAGTTCAATCTCAGGTTTGTTTATGTTAGCCTCTTGAGCAAGTATCAATCCATCTCGTATTGCCTATAGTTCCACTTGAATGCTTGTGGCATGTGGCTAATAGTAAATATTAAATATGAATATTTACGAAGCTAAAATATTAATTATATTAGAGATTGTTTCAGTAATATAGTCGAATTAATAATTAATTAAGGTTCATGGATTAAATTGTAAAAGTCCAATCGTTATAAAGTTTTAATTGATTAAAGACTTGGGAACTTAAATAGCAATTAGCCAAAGGTCTAAAATGGCAATTAAACCATTTTTAATAGGGGTTAGTGAAGGATGATGACATTCTCCATTATATATGTTTAAGAAATAATTAAGTTAATTAAACCATAATTAAATTAATTAAACTAACTTAATTAGAAATTAATCAAGGTATAAATTATAAGTTAGTGACATTTTTTTATCATCCTCCACATTAAGCTTTCATCTTCCATAGCCGGAATTTGAATAAGAAAATCCCAAGTCATTAATTTCATTTGGCCAACTTTTAGGTATAGAAATTTAGTCATTTTCTTGTAACTTTTATATATTTGAGGTCATGAGAGCTTGATTTAGCTAGTTCATGTACCAAATTGTGAAATTGTTAAAGTTTTAGAAAGTTTTCATTGTTGATTTCTTGAAGAATTAGGCTTGAAATTGATATATTTTAAGCTTAGATTATGAAAAGGACTAGATTGTAAAGTTAATTTAGCTTATTGTTAACTTTGTTACATTAAGGGCCAAATTGAATAAATGAAAAATATGTCATGAGATTTTGATAGAAAATGAAAATACAGGGTCCTTAAGGAAAGAATATGAGTCAAATTTTAATTCGAAGATAAGAATCGAAAGATACGTTTGTCCCAAGTTTAAGGACTAAATTGAATAAAATGCAAAATATGTGTGGCTTTGTATTTGGATGTGAATTGAATGAATTTTGATATTGTCTTTTTATTGAACTATCGATCATAGCTATAGACGATGTCGAGTCGTCTAGAGGGAAAGGAAAAATGAGAGTTGTCGACAAGTGACGCGAGATATCAATTTGTACTTTTATGATTCGAGATAGATTTAATTGTTTGTATATAGATGTTAATTATTTGATAGATTATTGAGGTAAGCATATGTTGTTATTATGAATTGATTTGATTGAGTTTAATGTGAGATATTGAAATAAATGACTAAACTGAATAAAATGAAAAATAGCATGAATTACTTTATTTATGTTATGTAATATGGTAAAGGGATAGAAATATGTTGTATGGCATGTAATACATGTGATTTGATGATGAATTGGGTTATGGTTGTGAGTATATACATATAAGGATTAGATTAAATGAAATAAAATGAGATAAATGTTTGTCATGCGATAGAATAATGTTCAAGATACGGAAGTGCAAATGTGATCGAACATAAGGTATGACAGGTGAGTAAGGATGATTACAGGTATGATAATGTATATTTGTATAAATGATGCCCGTGTCAACTTTGTAAAAGGTTAGGATACGATTGACATGTCAATAGGGTTATATCACACTTGATCAGGTATTTTACATTTTATAACAAGGTCTAGCATTTGTTGTAGATTCTCGGTTTATATCTAACATAGCTTTAACCCGGATGACTAACCTAATATAGATTCAACTTGTGTGAGAAATCTTAATATGAAATCAACTTGTGTTAGCAACCCTGATGTAATTTCAGTTTGTGTGAGCAACTTAGTTCACCCATGTATTCGAGTCCATTTTGCTCTAGGTCCATTGGGCGATATGTATGTTTAACCTATTAGGATGACTTAATGTAAATGGCATGTGTGTATAGATGTTGAATTCATGTTTGGATATGAAAGCTAAATGGTTGAATGGTGTTTATTGATAATTGAATTGGATGACTTAATGTTAAAGGTATGTGTCAGTTCATAAATGGTATAGCATGTTTAAATGGTATAAAGTTTAACATTTGACAACCGGAATGAATTGATAACTTCTGTTTCAATGATGAATATATTGATTTGCTAATTGTCATATGTATACTCCTATATGTAATTGATAATGGTATTGCTTGGCATGGCATGGATATAAATTGGGTCGATATTGTGTTTGTACTTATTATGATCAATTACTTATGTTAATGTCATGTTATCTTGAATCATGAAACTACCATTGAGCATTATCTCTCAGCGTACGGTTTGTTTATTTTGTGTTAGGTACAAGTATATTTCAAGGTTTCGAGAAGTGATTCGAACATCCAACCAATAACCCTCGACTTAACAATGTTTGTATAGTTCCTTTTGTTTTGGTATGTGGTATGTACTTAGGTTTGAGTTGGTTTTGTATATCATATATGGTTAGGTTAATATTTAAGTCGAAAGGGCTAACTTGATATGGTAAATTGGTATTGTAAATGCTATGTTTTATGATGGTTGAAAATTAAAATGATCTTAATAGGTATATGCTATATTATGTTAAATAAGATAATTGATGTCAGTTGGTCAAATGGTTACAAAGGAGGAAGTTTTCATAGGTAACAAAGTATTGAATGACATTTTGAAATGATGTATATGTGAAAATGTTGATAAATATTAAACATTGAGCATATGAATGTAGCATATTTAGTTAAATGACTCAAATGATAGAAATGGACTTGTATGTTAAGGTTAGTTCTTACATTGAATGGTCAATATAATGAATTGGTTGGGATGAAACATTTAAGGAAGTATATGAGGTACTGAAAATGTGTATTTATGTCTTTAGTAGGTTAGGAGTGAACTTGGGCAATTGGTTAGGCCATTTTGAATTGGTACAATTTGAATAATTTGCAAACATACAATCACATCGCAATGTCAAGCACTTGTCTTCGCTACGAGACCAAGTTAGTATGTTACGTTGCAATGAGGAACCTTTATAGTCGCGAGGTCAACTCGAGATTTTAAAATATTATAATTTGGTCCTAATTCGATCTCGAGTAGAAATAGAGCTTTCATAAGCTCGTATAAGACCCGAAAATGATGAAAATCATATTAGCTCTTAATAGTATTGTTAATAGCATATATAAAAAGGTAAATTGAACTGTATTTGCTCCGACGACGAATGTGGCATCCCGTAGCTCGAACCCGACGATCAGGTCGAGTATGTGATATTACATGTTGCAATGGAACGCGCCACTGAGAGGCAAATTCAACAAACTTTCAATCCCTAATGACCACTCCAAACCCTACCTTTCTTGAGTTACTTGGAGAAGCTCCATTTGTATTAAGCTTTACCTAAAATGGTGGAGTAGGCTTCCAAGAGATTGCAATATGTTGGGGAAGGTAGTGGACTGAGGAGAGGCTTAGAGAGGGTTTAAATTTCATAGACCTTTTCAACTGCATTTTGACAAGTATAGCCTTATATGATTGGTTCATAAAAATCTTACTAATATGAAAAATCCAAATCTGCCAAAATAATAAATGGGAACATAACTTTATAGGGTAGACAAGGTTTTGGGTACCAACATTAGAGGTGTAGTTAGACAAAAGAAAATTTAGCCAATCCTCCTTAGTCATGGAAAAGTTGGTGCCACTAAGATCAATGACATTCCATCTTTTCGTGTTCACAAAATAACAAGGAAATAAAGAAACAAATGTTCAATTGTTTTTTATCCCACCAAGCATAAGAGGCAAGTTAGGGGTAATTTGAAACCTTCCCTCGCAAGAAATAATCTTGTATGCATGCTTTATATTAAATTTTTCATAAAAGGGGTTTTATTTTGAAGGGATGTTCAATTTTTATAAGTGGCTCCACATCTCATTTTTAACATATTTATGCCTACTCCCAACTATCATATAAGTCGTCTTTAGTGTAAATTGTCTATAATGCAAAGCATTGTAGCAAAAGGTGTCTTTGGAACTCATATCAATTGCTAATGGGGTGCTTAGGAATTACTTTACTAACTCACTTAGAACTTTTAAATTCAATTCATCACCAAATATCAGTAAATGACAGTACATCAAATGAAGAATTAGATCATTTTCTCATATTGATTTGCACAAGTCATTACCATCCTTTTATACAACTTGAGTAGTAACTACCATAATAGAGTAATAACTACCTAGTTAACAACCAACTGACTTTAACTAACAAACTAAATGACTAGCAGCTAACTGCTAATTGTTATCTAATATTCTCCCTACTTTTTTTTTCAAAATCAGTAAGAGCTATAACACTTAATTGATCTCTAAAGCATTGAAAGCTCCCAACAGACAAAGGCTTAGTAAGCATGTTTGTAACCTGATCACTCCATAGTACAGAGTTAACTTGCAATTGACCACGCAGCATTTTATCACGAACAAAGTGCAAGTTAATCTCAATAAGCTTGGCTCGAGCATGAAGAACTGGATTTGCTATAAGTGAGACAGCACTCACATCATCACACCAAATTGTTGACACTCTAGTAGGTATAACTCCAACCTCTATAAGTAAAGATTAAAACCAAGCAAGCTCAGAAGTGGCATTAGCTAGACTTTGATACTCTGCCTCTGTTGTAGAACGAGACACAATAGTCTGCTTTTTGGAGGACCAACCAACAAGATTAGCTCCAAGATACATACAGTAGCTAGATGTTGATTTCCTATCCTCTATTGAACTTGCCCAATCTGCATCAGAGAAGCCTATCAAGGTAACTGTAGATGGTTGAAACTTCAGTCCAAAATCAATAGTGCCTATAACATATCTTAGTATCCTCTTTACTGCACACCAATGCTCATTATGAGGAGAGTGCATACACTGACTGACCTTATTGACTGTAAAGAAATGTCAGGTCAAGTTAAGCACAGATACAACAATCCTCTCACAACCTGCTTATACAAAGTTCCATTTGACAGCTTGGTTCCAGTGAGTGAAGACAATGTAGGGACACTAAACATTGGAGTAGCTATTAGCTTAGCATTGCTCATGTTCGCTCGTTCCAATAGCTCACAAGCATATTTTTGTTGTGACACATGCATACCACTCACTCTTCTACTAACTTCAAGACCAAAGAAATAATGCAGATCCCCAAGGTCCTTGAAGGAAATCTGCTGATGCAAGGCTTGAATCATAGCGGTTATATATGTTTCATGAGCTCCTATGACAAGTATATCATCAACATACACAAGAAAAAAGACACATCCAATTAAGGTTTTCTTAAAAAAACATAGAGGAATCAGCTTTACAACTTTGAAATCCCAATGTATCAGTCAAGAAGTTCTTTAGTGTATCAAACCAAGCACGAGGGGCTTGCTTAAGTCCATATGGTGATTTTTTTCAGCTTACACACTAGAAGATTACCTTCAGAATCAAACACCTCAAACCTAAGAGGCTGCCTCATATACACTTCTTCAAGTAGCTTGCCATTTAAAAAGGAATTGTTCACATCTATTTGACAAATTTTCCACTGCTGTAACACTACTACAGTAAGCACCATGTGAACAATGTTGGCTTTAACAAGGCTGAAGGCTTCATGGTAATCTGAACCAATAGTTTGCGAAAAACCTTGTGCCACTAGTCGAGCCTTATTCCTAGTAACACTTCCATCAAGATTCCTCTTTATTTTAAACATTCATTTACATCCTACCAAATTTCGATACTCTGGAGCAGGTTTTAACTCCCATGTACCATTCTTGATTAAGGCTTGGTACTACTCATCAACAGCATTTTGCCATGAAGGGATCATCATGGCTTCATGAATACTCTTAAGTTCAACCACACTTAACTCAGCAACATAGATCTTAGGCTTGAACACTCCCACCTTACTTCTTGTGACCATGAGATGTACATTACTAGGAAAATATTCAGCAAGACCTGCAGCATGCTCAAACAAGGATTGAACTCCAATATCAAGAGTTTGATCTGTTTCATTAGTTTCCTCATATTGAAGCCTCTCATCCGAAGGAGAAGAGCTCCCTACAATATTTACAACCTCAACAGCAAATGAGTTTT
Organism: Gossypioides kirkii; assembly: GCA_005610355.1. Taxonomy (NCBI): domain Eukaryota; kingdom Viridiplantae; phylum Streptophyta; class Magnoliopsida; order Malvales; family Malvaceae; genus Gossypioides; species Gossypioides kirkii. The sequence goes on along the minus strand of CP032253.1, from coordinate 38,614,388 downwards.
CAATTATAACACCTGGTGACTGAACAAGCACAGGCAGAGGAGCTAGTGTCCAAGGTGACTCAGTAGCTTGAACATATTTAGATACTGACTTTTTAAAGGGAAACTCATCCTCAACAAACTTCACATGTCGTGAGATGTAGACTCTTCCACGATGATCCACACATTTATATCCTCTGTAGTTGTCAACATACCCAAGAATACACAAGGAAATAATCTAAACTGTAGTTTATGACTATTATAGGGCCTTAGAAAAGGATAACCCCTACAACCAAATACTTTAAGAAATAAATCCATGTATGACAAAGGCATCACTCCAGTATGAAAAAAGAAGTGAAGCCTAAGCTAAAAGCACCAATCCAGTCTCAACAATTTGATGATGTCTGCATTCTACCAGTCCATTCTGTTCAGAAGTGTGTGGACAAGAAATTCTATGTTGAATGCAAAAGCTTTGAAGATGTGGAACAAAGCTCCTGAACTCACCTCCACCATCTGTTTGAACTTGCTTAATTTTACATCTCGACTGCAACTCAACTTGTTTTTTAAACACAAGAAAGGCAAACAAAGCATTAGACTTTTTAGTTAAGAAATAAATTCATGTATGACAAGCAAAAGCATCAACAAAGGAAATGTAATATTGTTTTCCATTTGAAAAGCAGGGTGCAAGACCCCAAAGATCAATAACAATCAATTCAGTATACACTGTTTGAGACAAGGAGAATAGCAACTTGTGAGATTTGCCCAACTCACAAGCATAGTATCCTAGCTAAGTCTCTAGGAATAGATAAGTTACATGACCTCAAACACTAAACAACAACATCAGTTGATGGATGTCCAAGCCTCTTATGCCACAATCCAAACTTAGTCAAGTTAGGAGCATCTGAGTCAGTTTCAGTCGCATGAGCAGCTACTAATCTTAGAGAGGAAAAAACTGGTAGTAACTGATACAAACCACCACGTTCATTTCCTTGCAGCAAAATCTGATGAGTGTGCAGTTCCTTCACATAAAAACAAGTAGGATGAAACTCACAGTAAACATTATTATTCTTAGTAAACTTTGAGGCAGACAACAATTTTTTGTGTATTTGAGGCACATGAAGAACATCATTAACTGCCAAAGAGTTTAAGATAGAGGAACCAATTTGAAAGATAGAAATAGACCTACCATCACCAATTACAACTCTACCTGATCCCTCATATGGCTGAGTCTGCACCAACTTGGATGCATCATTGGTCATATGTGCAATAGCACCACTGTCAGGGTACCATGCCTGATCAACCACTGTTTGAGGAGTAGCAACCATGGTGGCTGGATTGGCATGAGAAGTAAGACCACTATACTCTGCATAGGACACCCCAAGACCAGAAGGACCACATGATGTAGATGACACAGGTTGAGAAGAACAAGCCTACACAGATCGACCTGAAGTAGGCTCAACGTAACAATATTAAGCCACTGCATGTTGAGAAGAGACCTGAAAAGAACGTGATTATGGAGCTTTAATGTAACACCTCTTAGCCCTAAACCATCACCGAAATAGGATTGCGGGATATTACCAGACATATCGAACAATTTACAAATAATAAATAAATAATTAATGAACATACTATAAAATAATCATAAAGTCCCTTAATTAAACCCTCGAGGCTCAAAATATGTATTAGAAGGGAATTGGGACTTGTTTTGGTGCTCCGCAGATTTTTCGTAAAAAAAACTTTCGAACTCGATATAACCCCCTTTATAAATATTTAACCTTCCCTGCAAAACCAAAACAATTTATACTCAAATTCACCTAAATCATAATCAATTCATTAACATATTAATTTTAATAATTAAACATTCTTAATATTACTCAAAATTTACTAATAATTTTATTTATTTTTCATTCAAACTTAATGCCAAATTTTATAATATACTCTTTACCATTTTATTAAACTAGTGTCAAAATATAGTATTTTTTACACAACCAACATTACAAGCATATACATGTAACTTTTACAACACTTAGTACATGCCACTTTTACCAAAAGGGAAAAATTACATCATCGAGTTTATACTGAGGTCGGGATCGATCTGGATTCTGAACCAGGACCTTAATTTCTACTAACCTGCGCACGGAAACAACTGTACGCTGAGTTTTTCATACTCAGTGGTATTACTATAATTCAAATTATAAATAACCAAATAAATTTCACATAATCAATCATATAATACATGAACACATATTATCTTAATTTATACACCACTTTCATTCCATATCAATAACAAATCAATTTAACCAAATAATAACCAAATATCATAAACAATTAGGTACTAATAACTTTTGAAACCTTTGGTTTATCCATTTCATTCTCATTTCTCAATTTCATCACATATCACTTTATATGTATCAATTTTGATTTTTATTCAATTTTTCTTTTTCACATTGTTTACCCATATTAACAAGACTCGAACCTTGACGGATACATGGATCCAACCAAACACACCAGAATGACACTCAATGCCTTATCGGGTAGTTCGAAGTAATAAATTGACACCCAGTATCTCATCGGCCTAACCGAAGTAAAGTGGTACCCAGTACCTCATCAAATCTATCCGAAGTAAAATAATGACACCTAGTGTCTCATCGACTCAAGGTCGAAGTATCCCTGAACTCTTCCAATCCTATGGCATGCCAACTATATCCGGCTCAGCCCGACTAGTTAAATGGGATTTTCAATTTACAATTCATATCACTTTCAATTTCAATTTCACTTATTAAATATAAATATCGAAATAAACTTTAAATAATGAATAATACAAACCCGGATTTCGCAATTACTCCTCAATAACTTTCTCCTTTCCTTTTTGTGTCGATGCTTCGGGTTCTTTGCTAGCTACGAAAATAATAATAATTTACGCCATTAAATACAACACTAATTTATAATAATAATTGAATTTCTATCAAATTTATACCCTAATTCCAATTTAATCCTAATTAACTCATTTATTTTTTAACTCAATTCATACTTTATTTTTATTCAATTTCCTTCCATATTTTACTTAACTATCTAATGTTCATAATAAAACCCTAATTTAAAATTTCTTTCAATTTAATTTCTCTATCACAAAACTTATAACTTCTTTTACAATTTAATCTCTTTATCAATTCTAACTTGAAATTCATTCAATTAAATCCCTAATTCACTATTTTGCTCAACATGAACTATGTTCAAAAACTTTAAAAATTCCAAGACCTCAACTTAATTTCATCAAAATTTTATTCTAAAGCTTCTAAAACATCTAATTTAAGAGAAAATGACTTAATTGACTTACCAATTAAATCTTAAAGCTTCAAAATTCTAGTTTCCCCTTTTTCTTTTTCTTTCCCTTTTTCGTTTAAGCCTCTGTTCTTCTATTCCTTCTTTTGTTTTTTTTTCTTTTCTTTATTCTTTTATATCTTATATATATATATAAGTTAGTAATAATTTAATAAATTATAAATATCTATTTACTTAAATAATAAGTAAATCAATATTTATTTTACAAATGTACAAATATAATTTTTACACATGTATATTTTATTACCATACATTTGGCTTTAATTTATATATATTTCATTAATATAATAAGATAATATTAATTAAATAATAATTTATACTATTATATTCTAATATTAATTAATAATAACTTAAATCATAAAAAAAAATCTTTAGATTTTTCTCTTGTTTTGCTGCCTCAAATTATGAAATAGGCATAATTGTCATTTTAGTCCCTCTTTCTTTCTTTTAATTTATAATTAGGCTTTCACCCCTTATTCAATTTAGTCCTTTTTACTAACTACTCTAAATTAAGCTAAATTCACCTAATCAAAGCCTAATTAAACACACTACTAGACTCATAATTACTCCTAATAATTATTTATGAACTCGGTTTACTAAGGCGGAGGCCCTATAACTCACTTTTTCGGTGCCCGTGAATTTAGGTCATTACATTCAAAGTCTGCATCATAATCATATCTATAGAAGTATCAATGAGCAACATGTCCTACTCGATCACAAATCTTGCATTGAAGATGAGAGCCAAGCCCAAATCTTCCTTGAGCACGACCCTTGCTAAAACCAACTCTTCTAGATTGAAAAGACTGAGGTACTGGTAGATCAAAAAACGACTGCACATGCACATGCACATGAGTTGTAGTTGCTGGAGTCTGTGTAGCTATATTAACAGTAATTGTCACTTGAGCAAGGTGAGCATTTTGAGAAGCTTCTACATCTAACAATGAAGTGGCGATCCCTTGCAAATTAAGTGGTGTTTGACTTGTGGTAATGATGGAGACCACATGATCATACTCTGGTGAAAGTCCATTGAGAATAGCATATTGTTGCTCTTCTTGGAAAACCTTTTGACCACATCCAGCTAGACAATCACAGAGATGCTTTATACCAGCCAAGTAATTAGACTTGCTCATATCATTCTTGCGATAGTTATGGAGCAATGAACGATATCTCATGGCCTTAGTTGCAAACTGACTTCCAAAAATCCTATTTAACGTAGACCACAACATAAATGCTGATGTAGAATCACCAATTAATCTATTGTGCAAAGAGGGACTTACTGTGGATAAAAGCCACGTAGAAATTGTAACATACTGCTTCTCATAATACACAAATCCAGGATTTTCAACTAAAGATCCTTCATCATTAGCTACTGTTGAAGGAGGAACAACTACCGTACCATCAAGATAACATTGAAAATGATGAGTCTTGACCACGAGCAGAACATGTAACTTTCATGCTAATAAGTTGCTATCATCAATCAAGATAGCAACCTTTTGCAACGCGAAAGCAAAAGGATTCCCCTCTGATACCATATCAGCAAATGATAGTACATCAAATGAAGAATTTGATCATTTTCTCATATTGATTAGAACAAGTCATTAGCATCCTTTTATATAGCTTGAGTAGTAACTACCATAACAGAGTAATAACGGCCTAGTTAACAACCAGCTGACTTCAGCTAACTAACAAACTAACTAACTTGTAGCTAATTGTTAACTATTATCTAACACCAAAAAGGTTTCCTATTTTTACTTCATGCTAGTGAAAGACGTGATCTTCACATTTTCTAAGGGAGGGGCTCGATTAAGGCTTTAGGTGGGTCCTTGCCTAACCACTTTTCACTTTAAAACCTAAATAGATTTACCATCTTTAACAATCCATCTAATCTCATCTTTCAACAAGTAACTTATTATTTGAAGTACTTTCCATATTACGAAGGTACATTGTTTTGTATTCTTCCTAGTGTTGTGGTGCACATATTTATCAAGTAAAACATGTGTCTATAATCTCTCTCTCTCTCTCTCTCCTCTTTAAGGTTCTCTATTCTAATTTAGTAATCTAAGCCTTGCTTTAAAATTTGGTGATGCGAAGAGCCAATCCTCTAACATTCTTTGGGGTGGTGACTTGTTCCCAACTGATAGGGTGTAACTTTCTTTCTTCCTCATTCCTTTTCCATAAGAAGTTTTCTATTGACCTGATCTAATTCGATGCAAATACTTATAGGAAGCAAACGACACTTCATTTAAGAGGTTGTGATTACTAAACTAGTGGCTTAAATAAGAATAGGTAACTTGTTGGGGGATAATAACTTGATTTTTCATGCATTGAGTATGTTTTTTTGTCAATAATAAATTGGTAGTCGCTTTTCTTGACCCAATTTCCATGGATAGTAAAACCTATGTATCTGCCCAAATCCTTTATTGATAAAAAAAATCCAAGGTTTGTGTGACTCATTTTCTAGTGTTTTCACTCGCATTAGGAGAGACAGAATTTGAGATTTACTAACACTAACATTTTGCCTCAATTTTACTGAGAACTTTTTGAGAACATTTTTAATTGTTGAAATAGATTTCTTTGTTTTTTAAGAATATGAAATGGAATATTAAAGGTCACTTTTAGAGTTTTCGAGTGGGGGTCATAATTTGTTTTCACAAGTTTTCTTATCTTATTTCTTTAGTTGACTCACGGCTACCAAGTTTCTCTCCATTGACAAGGATTGACATGCTTCATGTTGCCACAAAATTTAGGATGACCTTTTAACCTAAAGATGAGGGAAACCAAAGAAATGAAACATTTTCTTAATAAATCCCCTCACAAACCTATCATAAACTTTTCCGATCTCTAATTTCAAGATCCAATTTGTTAGCCCTAGTTTTCAAGTATTTTGATATAACAAAAATGTTTATAAGTCCTTAAAATTATTTTCTAAGTGTTGGACAAAACAAACTTTTAAAAATCCTTGAAATAACTTAGTTTTTAACAATTTTTTTAAGTCTGGAAGACTTCTACCGATACTTAGAAGAAAAGTATCGGTAGAACACAAGGTAGAAAAACCTTTATAATGCTTCATACTTCTACCGGTAGAACAGGACAAACTACCGATACATCTCTTGGTTCTACCGATACAACCAAGACTTCTATGGGTAGAACAAACTCTAGAGAGTAAAAAAGTTGTGGCCCGGGACTTCTACCGATACAACCAAGAGTTCTATCGGTAGAACAAACTTTAGAGAGTAAAGAAGTTGTGGCTGGGACTTCTACCGATACTTGGGAGGCTTCTACCGAAACAAGTCAAGTCAATAGCCAAAGTTCAGCATCCCCTGCACTTCTATCGATACCAAATGAAACCCTCTAAGTTCAACCGATACCAGGTTGGATCTACCGATACAACGACTCCAACGGTCACATTTTGTAAAGGCTTCTACCGATAAAAGTCTTCTTCTACCGGAACAACGAAGCTGTTGTCTGCATTAAATGCTGGTTTTAATGGCTGCAACGTTTCTATTTTATTTCTAACGGCTACAAACATCCACAAGGTTGTTAGAGGACATAAATATAAGGTCAAGGCTCCCCATTGAAGTAAACAAAGACAAGAAACAAGTGCTCAACTTTAAAGAACTCATTTTTCAATCTTTCATCAATTTTCTAGCAAACTTTTCTTGTACTACAAACTTGTGGGTTAAGTTTTCAATCTTTCTTTCAAGTATTGTAACTTTGTGTGAGAGTGCTTAATTGTTGAGCATTTACCTTTTGGATTCATTCTTATTTTCTCTTATTTTGTGAGGTGTTACTTAAGGTTTTGGGTAGAAAACCTTAAGGGGATAGTGGTTCTATCTTACCTTTGAAAAGATAGAGATTTGTAATGTTAAACATTACCCTTAAAGGTTCAAATCTAGTGGATTTGGGAAATCCTTAATTGAGGAAAGCTAAGGTAGTGGACGTTAGCAATTGAGGCTGAACCACTATAAATTCTTGAGTCTATTGCATTTCTCAAATTTATCAAAAAAAATTTAAAATACCAATTCACCCCCTCTTGGTGTATTTCGATCTTAACACAATTCTTTCCTTTGTTGATTTTATTGAATGAATAATCTCTTGGACATTATTGATGATTTGTTGTCCAAGTACAAAACTACCATAGGTTGGATCAATTAAGTAGGGACTCACCATGACTTTCGTCTTGGTTTTACAAAATCTAATCGATGGAAACCGGTGAAGACTATCCAGTTCTTCGGATTCCAGAATGAATACCAACAATGTGATAATTCTCCCATGTGACCAACATTTTTGAAAGAACCCAACCTGATGCCCTTTATACAGGTTGAAGGATCATGCTGCTTATGCAAACTAAATATTTTATTTTTAAAATACTCCTTAAAGCAAATGAATCTAAATCGAGTAGAATCTAGTCAATTAAATAAGATATTCACTTTAATTATGATTTAATTTAAAAAAAAAGAAACAAAAATTCCATACAGTATTCCTATATATGAATTTCAGAATGAAATTAAAGGGAATCTTTTGAAGTCACATGGTAATTGCAAGTGGCAAAAAGCAAAGAGATGTCTATTTTCTGGTCTAGGATTCAGTTTAGTATTAAATTTCTGACAACTGGGATCTCATTTCAGACACAAACTAATGCTCTCCCTCTGGAAACCTGTTCCCTTTCACTATTTTCTGGTTTCTATTTTTGTTTAATGGTGAGATTAAATTATTATTATTATTATTAGAAGAAGAAGAAATGTCTTTTTCCAGGAATATTCAAATTTATTTTACATTTCCAGTATTTGTAAAACTCATATTTTCTTCCTGTAAGTTAGAGGTTGGCAATTTCTTCATCCAACACTACAGAAAACGTGATTGGACATAGAAGAAAGAGCTGTATTTTGCTTGGGGGGTGATGAAACAGTAAAAAGATTCCAAATTTCGTAGTTCAATAATTATTTTATTTTGTTTTGAGATTGGAGATAAGAGGGGTCCAGAAGTTTAAAGTACAATAAGTAATTCATCACTAAAAAGTCGGCTGCTAATTAGGCCTCTTAAATAATTATACTCTTTCAACTAGTGGGTTCATTTTATGATTAAAGATGTTTATTGTCTCAAGTATAATTTATATATGAGTCGCAATGATCGTTTCTTTATATTATGAGATTGTATCGAATTAGTTTTGGATTTTTGTCACTTAATTATCTTTGAATTTTTGGATGTTTTTATTTTTATCTTAGTCAATTAATGATAAAAATAAAAAATAAAAGTGAATAATTAAGTGATCAAAAAAGAAATTTATTAATAATTGAGTGGTCATCTTGTAACTTTTTATAATTATATATAATTGAGTGACCTCTACTATAGTTTACCACTAAATTTAATTCTAAAATATATAAATATTAATGTAAAATTATTTTTATATTTTTATTATTTTGATCAGTAAAATTGGTCGAGCTTGGTCGATCCAAAATTAAAAAATATAAACTCAAACTTGATCCAATGATTAGATTAGACGAATCGCCTAACTCATAAACACTTCTAGAAGTAATTTTATGAATTTCTTAACCTTTTTATATATAGTAGATTATAGTACACCCATGATACAAGTAAAAAGATCATGTAACAAATATATTTATATAAAAAAAATTGATGTAAAAAATATATAAGGTTTTAGTTAAAATAAAAAAGATGTTAAAATCAGGTTGTTTTGAGTTCAAATCTCATTATGCTTGTACTTTTTTCAAATTTTATAAATAAGTGTTTGCATGGTTATTTGAATCGGATAAGGAATCAATCAAGGTACTAATTTGGAGGGAGTTATTAGATTGTGAACATATACGAATTAGTTGAATCATTTTAAAACTTTGTATGTATTTTTAATGATTTATTTAATCGAACCATAAAAATTAATAGATAGCTTGATCGATTGGATTTTGAAAATCTTGAATTTTTTATTTTATAAAATAATAAATTTTGGATAATTTCATTGAATGTAGTTAAATTGGGGTTACTCGGAGGTTGGTGCATGTTAGGGGTGTTAATCAATTAACCAATCCAAATTACTATTAATCGAATTAATTGACCTTTTTAAACCCTCAATTATTAATTGAACCGAAATTTTTCAAAAAAAATTAACTAAATCGAACTTTTTCGGTTAATTTGGTCAGTTAACAAAATTAACCGAAATTTATATGTTTTTAATTTTTAGTTTAAACAAGTATAAAACATATAAAAAATTAATCGAATTAACCGATCAATTTTTTAGTTAATACTTATATATTGTAATATTATTTATTAAGTTCAATTAATTCGATTAACTGATTAATTTCGAACCGAATTAATCATTAACCAAATTTCTAAAAAAATTTAATCAATCTCAAGCCGAAATAATTCGATTAACCGAATTCAATCAGTTTAATTTGATTTTAGCCCAAAATTTACACACCTGTAGTGCATGTGACTGACATTTTAACGATTTTGCAGATATATAAAATGTAATGGGAATGGGTAATATCATAATATAATATTTAGTTTAGAAGTTGGCTTCTTCCTTGAGTTGAGTTCTATCCAGCCTGGTTTAGTACTTAGGGATGATAACATTGTAACTTAACTACAAAAGCTGAAACTGGTTTCTCACCACTGAAATTTTCAGTATGAGAAAAAGGTGTTTATTGAACTTAAATGCATGTGGGGACTAACCCTACCACCAAGGCAATGACAACAATGGCGGCAAAGGTAACCGAAACATGGCTGTGGGGTCACACCCAACTCAAAGTAAACCCAGAAAGCGAAAGCTTACACTGCACACTCCTATTCTTTTTCCTATATCTCATCACTTTCACTGTCAAAACCTCTTTGCTTGGGGATTCTCAAGTATGGGGAATAAATAAAGCCTCCTCACTCTTCATCTATCTTCTACACCAATTCTTCTTTTCTTTTCTTTTCTTTTTGCTTTTACTTTTTTCAAATCTAGCTTCTCTTTAAGACCCTTTTTAAGGAAATAAATAAATGAAACGACAGTGACAAAGCAATAGGACCAGAAAGAAACTTGTTCCTGAGCTAAAATGTCGGTTTGTGGGGATTAGCAGGTCAGCTTTCGTGTGATACATATGGCATTTTACTAGTTTATTTTTTGAACCCGTGTCACTTGCTTGTCTTGGCTTGCATCATCAACCCCAAAACTAGCACAGGTAAGTAGGATGTAGAGCTCCATCACTTATTGTGTATCAATGGTTTGATAAGGTTTCTGGGGCTTTCCCTTTATAGTCAACGGTGATTAGAAAAGATAATAAATGTAAAACAAACTCAAGTGGGTGAAAAGTGTGGAATGCAAGTGGGACTCCATAATCTGAATCTGGTTTAAATTACTTTTCAGAGAGTTTCCTGTTTTGGTTTAGGAATTTCTTCTTTTTCAGGTCTCAATTATTGAATTCTTCAGTCTGTATCTGAGTAGTTTATAGTCTTCAAGTGCTCTCCAGCAAGAAAATTCACGGTCCAAAATTTGTCTCCATTTACCATTTGAAGAGTTTTTAAGAAAAAATAAATGCTGTTTTGCAGGGGATTCCAGTTGAGCTGGGGTCAGTTCAATCTGCTGTCTCAAGATGTAAGCTGTTCTATATCTTTGAAATAAGTTAATAGTACTAAGAACACTATAACAAAAGCAATGGAATTGGTGTCCTTAATTCTCTACTTAAATTATAGTATTATGCTAAATTCTAAAGTTTCAGTTATCATCCATCTGTTTGAGTTTATTCCTTTCTCAAAATTTCTGATCATGATTATGTTTGCAGAGGTTCCTTAATCTGATCTTATGAATGTGAGCTTTAGTTATTCAGAGTGCCAAACTGCAACACCCTTCTCTGGTGTTTCTGCATAATTTGGACAAGATTGCTATTTATTTTTAGTTTGATGGTATCTCTGCAACTCATGCTCAGTTTCTAGTCCTTCAAAAGCTGCTTGGTTCAGTTCCGGGTTTCACCTAATGCTGCTGCTGTATATGCTTCCAATGGCTAAAGGATTCAAGCATCAGGCATTTCTACTTCTTGCTATAATTTTTCTTTTAATCAATCAGTCAGAGCAGCTAGTATCATCCCAGACTCGAACTCTTTTACGAGTTCGATCGCTTCTGAATTATCCAGATATCTTGAGTGGCTGGAATAGCACAATCGACTTCTGCAACACCGAACCGACATCCCAAGTAACTGTGGGGTGCTATGAAGGAAGCATAACTCAGCTGCATATAATTGGTAGTAAAGGAACTCATTTGCTACCTAAAAACTTTTCCATGGATTCGTTTGTAAAAGCACTTGTTAAGCTACCAGAACTGAAAGTTCTTACATTAGTTTCTCTTGGTTTATGGGGACCATTGCCTGGTAAAATTTTTCGTTTATCCTCATTGGAAATACTTAACATGACTTCAAATTCGCTGTACGGAACCATCCCTGATGAGCTTTCATCTATCACTAGCCTTCAAACTCTCATACTTGATGAGAACATGTTCTCTGGTCGGTTACCTGAGTGGCTCGGTTTGTTTCCGGTTTTGACAGTTCTGAGTTTGAGAAAGAATTTGTTCAATGGCTCTTTGCCAGAATCATTCACCAGTTTGGAGAATCTTCGAGTTATTGCGCTTTCACATAACCACTTCTATGGGGAAGTGCCTGATCTTAGCAGGTTGACAAATCTTCAAGAGCTTGATCTAGAAGACAATGCCTTCGGACCTCGGTTTCCTCAACTTGGCAACAAGTTGGTTCGCCTTGTATTGGGAAAGAACAGGTTTCGATCTGGCATTCCTTCTGAATTGAGCTCATATTACCAACTTGAATGGCTGGACTTATCATTCAATAGATTTGTTGGGCCGTTTCCTCCATCATTGTTATCCCTACCTTCCATTACTTACTTGAATATTGCAGACAACAAGCTCACTGGCATGCTATTTGAAAACACTTCTTGCAATGCGGAGCTGGAGTTTGCAGATTTATCCTCAAATCTATTGACTGGACACTTGCCTACCTGTCTCTTGGATTCTAAAGACCGAGTTTCCCTGTATGCCCGAAATTGCCTGGCAACTGAAAACGAAAACCAACATCCATTTTCCTTCTGTCACAATGAAGCTTTAGCTGTGGGAATCTTACCTCACCATAAGAAGTACAAAACTTCTAAAGTGGCTCTTGCCATGGCCATAACTGGAGGAATTGTTGGTGGAATAGTACTTCTTGGTCTCATTTTCATGTTTGTTAGGAGGTCGAATGCGGATAAGACAATCAATAAACCTACTACAAGAGTGATTGCAGAGAAAGCAACTACTGTGTATTCATCAAAGTTTCTATCTGATGCAAGTAAGACCTCCTTGTACCTCTCTTTCTCTAGTTACACACAATGACACTAGTTTTCATTACTTGTAATCTGATTATGACTTTTGGCTACTTGAAAGGGTATGTATCGCAAACAACGAAGCTGGGAGCACTTGGACTTCCAGCTTATCGAACATTTTCACTAGAAGAACTTGAGGTTGCTACAAACAACTTCCACACAACTGCTTTCATGGGTGAAGGTTCTCTAGGGCAGGTAAGCAATATAGTTAACATATACATGATATTTTTTACTTGCAGCAAGTTTAATGAGAGCTTCAGCTTAATGAAAAGTTGAATGATTCTCCAATATGGTGTTGAAGTTTGTTTAAGTCAGTGGTCGGATTTCGAGATCCAGCCTTATCATTAGTAAAACATTGAAAATGTATTTTCATGTATATTGTTCAAACCAACTAATTGCTTTAGTGGCCATTTGAGTCTTTATCTCGGCTTTTTTTTTTTAATCTAGAACCAAAATATGGGAAATTTCCCTTTGTAGAATGTTCTAACACAATGATTTTATGATTTCAGATGTATAGAGGTAGGCTGAAAGATGGCACCTTTGTGGCCATTAGATGCCTGAAAATGAAGAAAAGCCGTAGCACTCAAAGCTTTATGCAACATGTAGAGCTCATTTCCAAATTGAGACATCGCCATTTAGTCAGTGCTCTTGGCCATTGCTTTGAATGCTACTTGGATGATTCAAGTGTCAGCAGAATTTTTTTGATCTTTGAATATGTACCAAATGGCACTCTCAGGAGCTGGATATCTGGTAATCTTTAATCGCTATGTTAATTTTTTTTCCAGGACAGATAGCAAGGCCACAATATTTGCACTTCTTCTCCATGTCTTAGAGCTATGTTGCTCCGACACTTTATTTCTCTTGGAGTATCCAGGTCCAACATTTGTGTTTGACTCAGACATGGATTCAGGGACCTAACCTTCGAGACCCTTCGAATAAATTGGAAAACTTAGAAACTAGTGAACATACCCCCATGTTGGACACATATCCGTATCTGACACTCTCACCCAAGTCTGAGTATTTTAGGATGAACAAGCACATAAGTAATCCTGTTTAGGAAAGTTCATTTACTTTGGTTATGACAATCAGTGAGTGCTTTGTTCAATTTGTTTCACTCTTGCTCATCAAGACCAACAACATGCAAGCTCATTAATGTTATAGAAACATGTTCAAAAAAAACATTCATTTTCCTATCATCCATTTTGGAAGATCTTAATGTTTACTTTATCTATGTGTTTGGATTGTTTGTAATGTCTGATATTCCGGTTTGCAGGACGTGACAGATGCTCACTTACATGGGCGCAGCGCATATCATCGGCAATTGGGATAGCAAAGGGCATCCAATTTTTGCACACAGGTATTGTACCTGGTGTGTACTCAAATCATCTGAAAATAAGTGATATTCTGATGGACCAGAACCTTGTTGCAAAGATTAGCAGTTACAACCTGCCTTTATTAGCCGAAATTGCAGGAAAGGTATGAACACTCATTCTCTATGGACTTTTTGCTTCGAATTTGCCGGTGTATGATTGTGTTTACCGCTACTTGTTCTTGCAGGTAGGCCATGGAACTTCTGCTCCATCCAAGGATCCAAGTACTAGTGCAAGGTTTGTAATGAATGATATTCTGGATGACACTGATATTGCTCAACAAAAATGTTCATTAATGGGTTTAGTACACAAAACAGTGCTTTAGATTCTCATTAAATATCATCATGATTGTTTTAATCCGTGTATGATTTGTTTAAAGCTAAAACTAATGTAAACAACAACTATAATATATTTACTATCATGAGAAGTACCCTTACTTCGTCGCAATACATAGACATGAGTATGGGGATATGATCCTCTAAGGGCCATCCAAATGACCCTGTTTGACATTCACACCGAATCCGAGTAGCATAGATATTCTCTCAGCTTTATGAAGGGAGCATCTAAAATACGATGTTTCATTGAAATTGTTGCATTTGGCTGTTGTTCCTTGACAGGGTAACATATGATGATAAGGTCGATGTTTATGATTTTGGAGTGATTTTACTTGAAATGATTCTTGGGAGACCATCAAAATCCAGGAATCAAGTTCAAGTTCTTAAAAACCAGGTAATTCATTGGATTCCTCTAGCATATTGTGAGTTCAAAGTCTCATTTCCATTTTCTTTCGTTTTCTCATGACAAACTTAAACTTTGAACTTAAGATATGAACTATGAACATACAAAGAAACTCAATGTATACAAATCATTAATTCACTAAGATTCAACCTGAGTAGCTAGAAGCAATCATGGCAACGGATGATGCAACGAGAAGACGCGTAGCAGATCCCACAGTTCGGACATCTTGTTCGGATCAGTCATTGAAAACAATGATGGAAATTTGCGTGAGATGCCTGGTGAAGGACCCTGCAGAGAGACCTTCTATTGAGGATGTGCTGTGGAACTTGCAATTTGCTGCTCAAGTTCAAGATGCGTGGCGGGTAGATTCCCAAAGCAGTGAAGGATCTCCGATCTCTCCTTGCGAACCCCAACACCTTCGTGTCGCCTTCCATTAACAATAACTTTCAGGTACTTCCACCTAAGTTGCTCCAACTCTTCATTTACCTTGAAGTAAACGCATACGTGCATCCAACACACCCAAGTCGATTTCTTATCTGGTTGTTAAACTTGTTCGTCATAATGATTTAATAGAGTGTTGATGATAAACTATCAGTAACTGAAAACACAAAATCTTCTATGCAGTATATGGCAGTGACAAGAGAAGGAAGGACAGTAGGGGCTAGTAACCCTTTGTTTGTTTGGTACGAAAGATGGAAAAGTGGAACATCAGAAAAGAACTTTCATGTTCCTTCTCTACCTTCCCTACCAAACAAGGCCTCTGCAAATTTTATTTTATACTGCAACTGCTACATTCTTCATTGCATCTAAAGACTCGTTTAGTTAATTAGTTGACAAAGTTTCAGAACCAAATGCACTTGTTTATACTAGTTCTCTGAGAAATACAGAACAGAAATCCGGAACTTAGTTCATGCTGCCACCCTCTGCAAATATGGGATTCGAATTTTGGCATCTGTAATATTTTCGATTACTCGTAGGCTATGGTGTCTTTTCTACTAATATTACATAATATGACTGTGTTATGTTGATTTAGATCCAAGTTCCCGAAATCAATATTGTGAAGTTTGGCTATAATTTTCTTATGAACAAGTCTGGTGGTGGTGGAAGACCAGAGATTGAAACATATAGGCAAGACCAGGGATGAAAATATTCATATGGCATATGTAAATGCATCAAAAGAGAATATAAATAAGCAACATGGAGTTGACTATAATTTTCTTATCAACAGCTTCAATTACAAGCTAACATTTCTATGTTGGATAGCATAATTTGTTTCTGTCTGCAATTGATCATCAACCTGAAAAAGGGAAGCATGAAATATTCTCAAGCCAAGAGCACCTTTCATTAAACCAGCTAAAATATCAGTAGTATCCATGCTGTTTGTCAGTAGTTCACTTCTCTTGGTACTTATTTAAAGAGCATTCTTCATTAGCTTTTGCAAATTTCCTAGATTCGCACAATCAAATCTCTATTGGGATATCCTTTACGTTTTTTATGAATACCTTTAATAACTTGCGCACTATCTGTCTCAATAATAACATTAGCCTATTTAACTTCCCAGGTCAATCGAAGACCATTATAGATTGTTCAAAGCTCAACTTAGTACACTACACCTACCAATACTTCTTCCTATTCTCCCACATCCAATTATCACATCTTCATCGACTCATTCTCCAATTCTAATTTTCCTCATTCCTGAAATGTTTATGGACCCAAAAAGGATAAGTTTTTATCCAAGGACGAAGCTAGCAATTCTTTTGGATGGACGGATATTAAATTAAAGGCATAATAATTTATTTGACCTTTCAATTTTATAAAAAAAAATTTAATTTAGCTTTTTATTGAATTTTTTTACCTCTTTTAACCCTTAAACTTGCATTGTTTATCAAATCACCTTAAATGAATGAAATTACATAAGATCCATGTGTAAGTCACATTAGCAATTAATTAACTTTTTACAAATTAAAAATATTAAAAAATATATTTTTTAATACTTTTCATTTTTTAAAATATTTTGTATTTTTTTATTTTTTAAATTATAAAAATTAATAATTACATCTAGATGTATGTCACACCAGGAACGTTAACGTTTCCATTCATTTTGGGATGATTTGACAAATAACTCAAGTTTACGAGCTAAAAAATTAAATTTTTTTTGTAAAGTTGAAAAGCCAAATAAATTATTATACATTATATATTATGTGACATAATTTAAAATAAAATTTTTAAAGAAAATTGAATATTCTAAAAATGGATATCGTAAAGTTCTTGATTTTTAGTTTTTAATTTTAAAAATTATGCAGCAACATTTTATTTTTCTTTAAACTTTTCATTTTAAACTATGTATAAGATTTTACTATTTAATAGTTAAATTAAATGTTTTAATAATATAATATCGATAGTTTAGAAATGTAATTAGAATATTTTGAAATTTGAGAACCAATTTAGAATGAGGGTTATAGTTTGGGAATATCTAGTGCAATTAACTCTTTGTTATATCAAAATAAGTTTTGTATTTTTAATAAGTTAATTGCGTCAATCATCCCTAAATTATGAACTTCATTCTAAATTCGTCTTCTAACTTCAAAATGTTCTAATTACATCCACAAACTATTGATGTTATGTATATCAATCAAGTTCTTTTGTTATTAAAATCGTTAAATGACATGTCAAATCTTATGTAGATAAATTTAAAATTAAAAAATTAAAATGTTGTCACATAAATTTTAAAATAAAAAACTAAAAATAAAGTAAAGCTAAAAAAAAAGAGTGAACAATAAAGTTTTTGTAAAAGCTTCAAAAACCATAAAACTGATATTTTTAAAACATTCACTTGTACAGTGTTCATTTTTCTTAATTTTTAATTTTAAAATATGTCACATAAGATCTGGCTTGACTTTTAATAGTTAAATTGACGATTTTAATAACAAAATAACCTAATTAATATGACACCGATTGTTTGAAGATGTAATTAAAACGATTAAAGTTTAGGGATCAATTTAGAACAAGATTATCTCTTTTAGTTTATAATAGAATAAAATTTACTTTCAAATGTTTAAAACTTAACTAAAACATCTATACTATTAATAAAATCCCTCACCGAACATTAACTCGATTAAAAAATTACTAATATACCCTTTTATTAAATAATTACTATTATGTTAATGGTCTTTTTGTCTTTTCAATATTTTATATATGAAATTTTAAAATAAAATAATTAATTGAATTTGTATTTAATAAATTTATAAACAAATGTTTTGCCATTACACTAATAATAATTTTTGAATAAACATTAAAAAATTAAATTTTAACATAAAATTAATTATTTTTTTATTTTTGAATAAAACGTTTCATTGTTATATTTAAACATATATATTCTAAATACTTAATTTTCATACTCTGATAAATATAAAGTTAAAAGGAAGCGTTCATTTGATGTAAATTAAAATTAAAATATTTATATTATTTTAATTAAAAAAGTATAAAAAAAATGGAAATAAAAGAAAAAAAGAGGCAGAAAAGATATTTGTTTTTGAATATCCCGCAAAGAAGAGGATAAAATTTTGAGCTCTCACTGTCTGTTTCAGAAAACCCACCCAAAACCAAGAAGAAATAAATAATTCAAAACCTTTTTCTTTTCGTTTTTCAATTTTATTTGATTGGATGGGAACTCTCACCAGCTTTAGTTTTAATGCCGTGAACTTGAGGTTCAGTTCCACTTCAATTTTCCGCCAAAGAGTTGGGGTCCAAGTCTTCGGGTCCAGGAAATTGAACACCAAGTTATGTTATTTATGTAGAGGGGTAATCTCCAAGGAAGTTTCTCGGGAAAAGTTCCTCAAATTTAGGTGTTTTAGCGGCACTAATAATAGTAATAATGACGGTGATTACACCCAAAATGATGGAGAGGTTAAGGAGGATAGTAGTAATACTGCTTCATCCACCGAATCCACCGTCACGACGGCGTCGCCGCCCGAAGATAAGGCTGTGCAGGAGAAACGCACCAGTAATGAGCTGCCTCCGCCCCTTTCCTCCAGGGTACAACGTTTTGCTTTTCTTTTTCTTTGCATTTCTTATTGATTTTATTCTCTGAATTTAATTGGCAATTTTGTAGAAAATTGTTAGAATAAATGAAAGAGAAAATAAGACGAAATGTTCCTGGAAAAAGTTTGTTTAGTTTTACTTGTCTTTTGAATATAAGAGCAAATTACATTTTCTTTCCTCTAGGAATTAAGAATCAAATTATATTATATTGCAAATAAAATGCCCGAATTCACTGTTATATGGAACAGTTATGTTACATTTGGTTTTGCATTTTCATTATCTATTCATTTGTAATCCAACTGAAGCCTGTCTTCATATATATATCTGTCACTCATGTCCAACACATATTCAGATTTGGGAATGGGATATGAATCATATGATCCTCCAAGGACCCTTCAAATACGTAGAAGAAACATAGAAAAAAGTATATCCCTAGTGTCAAATACATACTCCAATTCGACACTCATACTTGAGTTGAGTAACATAGTTTTATATAAATGCTGCCAAATTTTGTAAATACTGGCATAATGAGTACAGAGAGGGAAAAATATGAGAATAGTGCAATGACATATTGGATTCTAATCTATTGATGGTTTCCTTTCTTCAGCCACCAAACATAGCTCCTCTTGGATCAGTCTACAATGATTTCCAAATTGATTCTTTTAAATTGATGGAGCTTCTTGGACCTGAGAAAGTTGATCCTGCTGATGTAAAGCTAATTAAGGACAAGCTTTTTGGCTATTCAACGTTTTGGGTAACTAAAGAAGAGCCATTTGGAGACCTTGGTGAGGGCATCCTATTTCTAGGAAATCTAAGAGGGAAGAGAGAAGATGTTTTTGCCAAACTCCAGACTCAACTGGCCGAGATCATTGGTGATAAATACAATCTTTTCATGGTTGAGGAGCCTGATTCTGAAGCCCCAGACCCGCGTGGTGGACCACGAGTGAGTTTCGGTTTGCTGAGGAAAGAGGTGTCAGAACCTGGACCAACTACACTTTGGCAGTATGTGATAGCTATTTTGCTGTTCCTCCTGACTATAGGTTCCAGTGTGGAGTTAGGTATTGCATCTCAGGTATTCCATTTTGTAGAAATACTTTGAGATCGCTGCATTTATCAGTAGGAAGATAGCCGGAGTTATGTTTTCTGGATTTTTTTCTCATTACCATTTTTATCTTTCTGAATATATTGATAATGTGCAATCTCTTACAGATAAACCGACTTCCTCCAGAGGTTGTAAAATACTTTACAGATCCAAATGCAGTTGATCCACCAGATATGGAACTACTATACCCATTTGTAGAGTCAGCATTGCCCCTGGCATATGGTGTTTTGGGTGTTCTTTTATTTCATGTATGCATATCATGCTTTTTGATGGTTTTCTGATGTTTCACTTTCCATTTTTTTTCAGTTTGAGCTGTTTTGTTTTTGGTATAGTTATAAAAAAATCATCTGCTTATGAGTAACATCATTGAACTAGATCAATTTGTATTTTGATGTGCTTATGTTTGACTTTGCTATGTCATGAATTTTGTTGCCTGCAGGAACTTGGGCATTTTCTGGCTGCTTTTCCCAAGAAAGTAAAACTAAGTATTCCTTTCTTTATTCCGAACATCACTCTTGGAAGCTTTGGAGCAATTACTCAGGTGAGTGTGACCTATTTCTATGTGGCAACTCAATATGTGGGATTTTCTTTTGATGGTTTCTGTCCAAGGTGCCCTTTTCAATATTTAAGTCAGTATGAACCATGTTGAGACTTGATCAAGAGCTTCGTTGTTCCAACTCATCCTCTAACTCGAAAACCTTTGTTTCATGTGGTGTAATGTAACTTGTCCTTTTAGGAGATTTAGATTAAAATAATTAGTAGTGATTGATTGTAGCAATTATGTTTTCTTTTGCTAAGTAGATTGTCTTGAGATCCATCTTTTGATGATCCAGTCTCTTTCTGAATGTACTTCACTCTTGTTTCTCTACCTCTTACCTCCCTCTTCTCCTGGGGTCAAAATGACCTTGTCTTTGTTTCCTGAAATTGTAAACCTTTCTGGCAGAGCATGGATTTTATATTTTTTACTGTCAAAAGTTTTCTTAGATGTAATCTTTTCTTCAATTATTTTCTGCTTACCTGTTTTCTTGGTTTGACTTGCCTGATGCGAGGAATGAGGAATGTCTAATTGAAATACTTTTGCTTTTCTAATGATATTTTAAAAGCTTTCCTTAACTCTCACTTCCTGCAGTTCAAATCTATTCTTCCTGACCGGAATACCCAAGTTGATGTTTCCCTTGCGGGCCCATTTGCTGGTGCTGCACTGTCTTTTTCAATGTTTGCTGTTGGTTTGTTGCTTTCATCAAATCCGGATGCAGCTGGGGATTTGGTACAGGTTCCTAGCATGCTGTTTCAGGGTTCATTGCTTCTTGGACTCATCAGTAGAGCAACCCTTGGTTATGCGTATGTCCTTTAGCTTCAACAGCTTTATTATTGACTGAACAGAGTTTATGCATGAGCTTTGATGAAACCACGGATATAATAATGTTGCTTTCCACTTTCCCTCTCATATGAATATAAATTCTAACAGTTGTACGTGTGAGGTCATTGAGATCAATTTTTCGCAGTGAATATAACAGACATCACATTCTAAATGTACAGGGCAATGCATGCTGCAACGGTATCAATTCATCCACTTGTGATTGCAGGATGGTAGGGTTAAATTCCTGGGTATCTGCTTACCTAAAATCTTTGTCTGGATTTTCTTGGTATGCTTACGATACAAGTTACCCACCATTTCAGGTGTGGCTTAACCACAACAGCTTTTAATATGCTTCCTGTGGGGTGTCTTGATGGTGGACGGGCTGTGCAGGTACCTTCATACTGATAGAGAGCTTCAAGTCATTCCCATTCTTTAGCTTTGATGGTATCTTGCCACAAGATTTTTGATAGTGTAATTGTATGTTTTTCAGGGTGCTTATGGAAAGGGTGCACTGGTCGGGTTTGGTCTGACAACATACACACTGCTTGGATTAGGAGTGGTATGCACCTACTAGTTTGAGTCATCCCTGGTCGTGTGTTTTAAATGAGTTCCTCCTGTCTTTGATACCATGTAGCTAATCTGTTTCATCTTATTTGCAGATTGGAGGACCTTTATCGCTTCCTTGGGGTCTGTATGTGCTGATATGTCAGGTATGCCAATTGGAACTTCAGTATAATAACTTGAAGTAGAATTAACAATCGTCTTTCTTATTATCTTTATTTTTAATGAAAAATACTCAGAGGACTCCGGAAAAACCCTGCTTAAACGACGTAACCGAGGTTGGAACATGGAGGAAAACAGCGGTTACGGTCGCTGTTTTTCTTGTTGTGTTGACACTACTTCCTGTATGGGATGAGCTTGCTGAAGAGCTAGGTATAGGCCTTGTAAGTACATTTTGAGGTGTTATATATATATATCATATGTTCAGAAAGAATTTAAGAGTAAAGCCAATTTTGACATAAAAAGCCAAATATAATTCAGATGACAGCCATTAACTTTTGCCTTTGATAGTTCATAATTTTGGTTCCAGATTCATTGGGGTACTCAACTTTCTACATTTATTGTAACTTATTCCTAGAAAATTAGATAAGATATCTTTGCTGATTTTATTTCGTCAAATTTTTTAATTATAATTAACGGTGATTATCAATCGGTTCGGTTCGAATAAATTTAATAATTCATGTATTTATATTGCTTTTATATATTTTATAACATATAAAAATTAAATATTATAATATTATATTGTAAATATAAAATTGTTTAAAATATTAAAAATTTGAATTTTAAATTGTGATTTATTAGTTGGGTATTTATTTATCTCAAAAATAATTTGAATATTAAAAAAATTATTAAAAACCAAATCAAATTTAAAATTTAGGTTTTGAATTGGGTTAAATAGACATAAATCTATTTTCAGTTTAGCAGGAAATTTCTTTTTTGTTAATATCTATTTTCAGTTTAGCAGTGCCTTGGATTGCAGAGTTCATCATGAACTATTAAATTAAAATTTAAAAGTAGAGTTAAAAAATTATCATAATGTTCCATTTATTTTATATATTCAATTTTTTTTATTTTATATACATTTGTAGTCATTTGAATCGTGTTTGTGAAGTATTTAAATTTCATTAATATTGTATCAAATATTTTTTTTTCATGAAACAATGATACACTTTTACTTGATTATAGTTTGAGCATAAAGAAAATAAATGGTCAAGACTTAATGTTCAATTTAACTTTTAAATTATATCATTTTTCATTTTGGTACAACTTAAAATTCAATGTACACTATTCTATTCAAAGTTTTTATACTATAAAAAAAACGACAGACATGTGATCTGATGGTTTAATTGTTTTTCTTAATTTTAAGAAACAAGTTTAGCTTCAATTGGGTTCTAAACATAGGTTGTCTTGTTCGCATGCTTCCGAACAAAACGGCCTGGTTGAACGAAATCATCGACACATTGTAGAAATGGGGCTTGTTCTTCTTGCTCATGCCTCCCTTCCTTTGCTTCATTGGTGCAATTTATCTTATCAATTTGTTGCCTACAAAAGCCTTAGCTGGAATGTCTCCTTTTGAAAAGCTTTTTGGTCACAAGCCTAGTTATCATTTTCTCAAAGTTTTGGCTGTTTGTGCTATCCACTTCTTCGCCATATAATCGACACAAGTTGGAGTTTCATTCTACACCATGCACAGTCTTGGGCTCACAAAGGTTATAAATGCTTTTTCATTTGCTGCTGCCACTTCTGAAACAGTGAATTCATATAAAAGGCTGACCACTACAACTCTTCCAGTTCTTCCGGATATACACTCTTACTCCGTTTCTGATTGTATTATGAATTCTTCTTCCCCTTCTCTCTCTTCAACTGGACCTTCTACTTCTAATATGGCATTCAGTTCTTCACCTGATGTTGCTTCATCTGTTGATGCTTTATCAATTCCGGATGTTACTTCACCAACAACTAGGTTGACTGTCACTACTATGACAAGAAGCAAGGTAGGAGTCTTCAAGCCAAAAGCCTATAGTTCCACAATCAGTATAGAGGAACCTACTACCATACATGAGGCAATGGCAGAAATTGGTTGTAAATGACTTTTCAAGGTTAAAAAGAATCTTGATGGTACTGTGGCACGACACATAGACCGTCTTGTTACACAAAGCTAATCTCAATCTGTCGGTTATGATTTCCATGAAACCTTCAGCACTGTGGTTAAAGCCATTACTGTTCGAACTATTCTTGCATTAGTCGTCTCTCAAAAGTGGCAATTGAGACAAGTAGACGTGAATAATGCCTTTTTAAATGCAGATCTTTCTGAAGATGTATATATGATCCAGCCTCCTAGTTTTGAGGTTCTTGAAGATAATGGTCAACATTTGGTGTGCAAATTACACAAAGCATTATATGGTCTCAAGCAGGCTCCCTGTGCATTATTTGAAAAGTTAAGAGCGGTTTTTCTCGAACAATTTCAGTTTCAGATTTCTCGAGTTGGTCCTTTCCAATTTTGGAGAATGATACTTTTTGGACAAGCAAAAATAAAGCTTATTTGTTAGGTAAGAGGGGTGTTAAGGATTTTTTAAAAGAATTTTCGATGAAAACAAAGGAGAATGGGATGAAAGTATTTGTAGGAGAACATATCGATATTCATTAATGTTAAGGTTTCTTATATTAAATGAATTGATTGGGCTTAAATGTATTAAATACCGGATTAATGTTGATTATTTTGACCTTACACCCATAAGTGTCAAGATCTCTATACTTTTCTCCTCACAATCAAAGCATAAATTATGTGAAATTTGACATTACATTGGTATAACTATCTATATATATTTGAGTAAATATTTTCTTTTACATTATTTTAATAAAAATTATTTAAAAAATAAAAGAAAATGCATAAATGCAAAATTGACTCCCAAACTACAATGTTTTTCCTACTAATTTTTTTTTTTGGGTCAAAAGTATTGCTTAAAGTATAATTTTGTTTACACTGATTACCCCTAGTCTTGTACTTGGGTTAAAGTATCTGCTTTCATTTAAAATAACTCAATTTTTGAAAGATTTTGAATCCACTTTTTTATTCAAGTACTAATTATAAACTTTACAAATTTTACTAACCCAAAAAATCAATGATAGTACGTAATAAAGAAAAATAATTAATTAAAGGCTTAACAAAGTAAAAAGTATTATGAATATTATTAAATGAATGTTCAACCTTTCATCTTCCTTGACTTTTAACCTTCTATCTTCCTTAACCTCCCATTGATCTTTAATCTTTTATCTTCCTCAACCTTTCATATTCTTATAACTACTTTTTACTATTTATGTACTAGAATATGAAGAGTTCAATCTCCCTATATATATAGAGGAGTATGATACTTGTAAATAGAATGAAATACATAGAATACAATACAAATTCTCTCCTTATTCTCATCTACTATTCTTGTGTTTTTTACATCATTATTATTATTTTATAACACGTTATCAGCACGAGCTTGCTCGATAGTATTCAATATTTTGTTGGAGACCAAGTAATATAGACGTACAACGTCTTGCTGAAGCAACAAGGTTAAGGTATGTGAATTTTTCTATGTGCTTGAAAGATTTTGAGATTTCAATGCTCTTAATGAAAAAAAAATTAAAATGATGCTATTTTTTTCCCATATTTAAATATAAATTTATGTTTTATATATTCTATGATATGTTTGTTTATTATCTAAGACTTTGAATAAGATTGAAGTATCAACAACTTGAATATTTTTACTTAAATATGTATATCTTTCATAACATATGTCATTGACATGATTAAAAATAAAGTAATCATTTTTAAAAATTTATTTTATTTGGTGACCGTTACCAAATGTACTACGTTGCCTATTAAATTATTATTTTTGATATTAGAAGCTCATGTTTAATATTTGGATATATCGCATGAAAAACTTAGAAAAAAAAAAGTTAAATATACTTATACTAAATATATATCTAGATGCATATGACATAGCTTATGGCTATTTGTTTCTTTGCGGATGAAATTTTCTATGAAAATCTTGATTATAGTAAATAAAATAATGTGATGTCTCTAGTTAATATTCCATAAAACATTTTTGGGGTATTCTATTGTTATGTTGATTAAATTGTAAGGTTGATCTTAGTTATCATAATATTTTAATAGATCTAGATGATCATATTTCTATACTTAAGTTTGAATAAACATGAATAATAGTGCTTTTTCGCTTTAATTGTTAGCTTAGAATATATAACTTGACACGAATAATTATGAGAAAGTTACAATTGTGAAAGTTCAATAATTATCATCTATATGAAGAATTAAAAGTGTGAAACATCTAACTGTGAAAGATCCTCTTGATTCTTGAATGATGTAATAATTTGAAAAATGATGATAATACTCTCTAAAGCTTTCTATGATTGAAATATCTTATATGCTCCTGCAGCAGCAATATTGTGAAAAAAGACTTTAAAAAGTATTTTGGAATGATCTCATGCCTTTTAGTAAAAAAGACTTCATTCCCTGAAGTGAATGTTACAACACATTACAATTATGAAAAATCAGAATATAGAGATCATGATTGTCATTGTAATTGAGGATGTGGTTGGAGACATCCTAATTATTGTTATCATGGTTATTATAATAGTGGTACTTCTAACCACTAGAAAAAGAATTATAAAGAAAATCAAGGAAATGGAGGTTAAAAATATTTGAAAGTTATTGAAAATTCATACTACCAATGTTGTATGAAAATGCATTGGTCACATACCTGTCGTATGTTTAAGCATCTAGTAAAATTTTATCAAAGCATCCATTAAAAAAAAGAAGCAATATCGAGACAAATTTTGTCCAAAATGATGAAATGGAGGATAATTTTTTCAGAAAAAAATGAAAATTTTCAATATGATGCTAAAGTTGGCTATGCATACAAGGATGATTAATATATATTTAGTTTGTGTCAAAATTTTGTTGATCCAAGCATTGAAATTTAATTGTTTGATTTAAGAACCATTAGAATCAGTGTCTACTTGATATTTGTTTGGGGATGATCTCTTTCTCTTCATTACAAAAGATGTTTATAATCACTACTTCTCATCCATGGTAATCTAAGTTAGTCTAATCAACTTCTTTTGAAATTTGATTTGATTTTTATTAAGAAGTTTAATTTATATAGTTCTCTATCCATCATTTTATGAATTTTTAAATCTCTTCACGTATTTAGTTATTGAGATTTTTATATGGAGATAAATATTTTTATTTTTATTGGTTCATTTTAAATAGAATTATTGGTCTAATTCTGATTTTGATTAAGACATATGATTATTGGAAGTAAAAATGCTTGTAATGAATTTTGAGATATTCACCTTGTTTGGATAGTTTCATAATTGTGGTAAAGATTAGAAAATGTTTATGTTTAAACCTTTATAGTTGTAAATTTACTTTAATCTGACATTATAATATTTTGCATTTTGTTGTGTTATGGTATATATAAAAATATATGTTATCTAACCATAGTGATTTATTAGTAACATTAATTTATTATTTATTATGTTTAACATATGTTTTATTTATACGTATTCATTTTATTTTATATGAATACATTAAGCATTCACTGAGGATATATATAATAAAATGATTGCATGCTCCTGAAGAGTTAATATTGCATCAAACTGTAAAAAGCTCTTGAAAAGTTAATATTTACCTCCTTGAGATGCAAAATTTTGTAAAACATAAAATTATTTTTCCGATCAAGAAGATATATGTTGAAGGAAAATTTTGTATGTTTTATATTAAAATCATGGATAGAAATGACATGAGATACTCATGTTTTTGTATTATAAATATTCCCAGAAAGAATACATTACACTTATATGAATATGAGATAGTGAAAAGAAGTTCATATTGTTGGTATGATCGGTTAGACCATCCCGAGTCAATGTTGATGCAAAATAATTTGATGAAATTTTATATGAGTTTATTGAAGAATTAGAAGTTATATTTTAATAATTTTCATCATACTAGTTATTTGGACAACATATTGATCTAACACCAGCTAAAGTTAGAAGCCAGTTGCATTTTTCAATGATAACCAAATAATATATCAGCTCATGTGTCACATGCGTGCAACCTGAAGTTTGCGATACTATTGCATGAAATAATTTCATTGTACACAATCTCTATAGAATGCAATTTGTGCTAACAACGTTGGGGCATTATATCCCTAGCATGATTTTTGTAGTTTTAGCTGGGATAATTTTAAGTTGTCTATTGCCTATATATGATGGTTAGCAAAACTATGTCTCCATTTAGTTGCTTAACCATTAATATAAGAATTGCTTTACAATAAGCATGTAATTTTATTTGCATCAAGCCAACATGTAAGAAATATTTGTCTCGTGAGAATTGACTTTCATTTATAAGTCAATGGATTCCATCTAAGAATATCTGGATGTGCAATATCTATTTCATATTCCACCATAATGCACTAAGATGGATCATCTAATATACAGTTGAGAAATTTTAGAATTTTTATTAGATATTGAAAGGAGATATATTTATAATTTTGAAAAAAAAAGTATTGTCATGTTGCAAATTTTCTCGACATTAAGGGGAAACAAATTAGTTAAATAATTATGTCATCATTTTTCTTTTGTGATCTTCACTAATATTATGTGCACAAAGTTTGAAGGATAAAAATTATTTGCTAGATATGATTAGTGATGACATTTAGAAATTTTATATATTAGCTAATACATATATCAGCTAAAATGCTCCAAATAATTATATGTCCCAGAAGGATAATGTGATAAAAAACATGCTAGAAGCATGACAAGTTAGTCGACTCCATAAAACAAAACAAAAATCATTGAAAGAAAGGAGAAAGAAATGAAGATGGTCACATACTAAAAAGAGGCGGGTACTCATGAAGAGACCCATGACATAACTTTTGATAAAACCTTAGAAGAGGTTCAAGTACTTGAAATTATGAATATAATGAGATATCTCAATTACTTATGTCATAACTAAATGGAGTTGAAAAAAAATGAAATTGTTGTCGACAACGATAATATACGTAGAACACTTCAATGGAAAAGTGAGGATCTTGAATGAAAATATACTTGAAAGCATTAAGATGACAACAAGTCATCAAAAATAAATAAACGCTTCTATTATGATTTATGAAATGTATCTCGGACCAAAAGTCCAAACACCCGAAAGGTGTAAAGCCAAGTGGAATACATATTAGCATAATAACGAAAAAAAATAAATCATAATATATAGAATTGATTTGTAACAAGAATGTTCACAAGACACTTGATATTGATTATGAAGAGACATACTCTCCTGTAGTGGATGCAACTACTTTTAAGTTCTTGATTAGTCTGACAATAAGAGAAGGGCTTGATTTACGCCTAATGGATGTAGCTACAATCTATTTATATGGCCACTTGATAATAACATTTACATGAAACTCCAAAAAGTTTTAATCTGCCAGAAGTAGTTAATTCAGGTTCTCGAGAACATTACTCAATCAAATTAAACAGATCCCTTTATGGATTGAAACAATCTAGGCGCATGTGGTATAATCGCCTTTAGTGAATACTTATTGAGGGAATGCTATAAGAATGATCCCATTTCCCCATGCATTTTTATAAAGAAGTTTGGATCATGATTTGTTATAATTTCTGTGTATGTTGAAGATTTAAATATTATTGGGACTCTTGAAGAGATTTTAGTGACAATAGAGTGCTTAAAGAAAGAATTTGAAATGAAAGACCTTGGAAAGACAAGATTTCGTCTAAGGTTACAAATTGAGCACCTAAAGAATGAATTCCTTATGCATCAAACAACATATATAGAAAAAGTGATAAGAAAATTTTACATACATAACGCACATCCGTTGAGCACCCCCAATGGTTGTTAGGTCATTTGAAGTAAATAAAGACTCTTTTCTATCCTCGAGAAAATGATGAAGATTTTCTTGGTCCTCAAGTACCATATTTAAGTGCTATTGGTGCATTGACATATCTTGCTAGTCATACACGACTTGATATATCATTTGCTGTCAACTTATTAGCAAGATTTAGCTTTGTCAAACCCGAAGACATTGGAATGGGGTTAAGCATGTTTTTCGTTATCTTCAAGGTACAAAAGATATGAGTTTATTTTTCCCTAACCTACCCAAAACAGAATTAGTTGGTTTTGCAGATGCAGGGTACCTATTTGATCCTCACAATGCTCAATCACAAACTGGTTATGTTTTCACATATGGTGGTAATGTAATTTCTTGGCGCTCTATGAAACAAACAATTACTGCTACATTTGAGAAATCAATTTTCAACATTGGATTGTTGTTTCAAAAAATCTTAAATGATGCTTACATGAGGGGGAGTAAATTCACACTATATATATATATGGTTGTGATATACTATGTATCAAAAGATTATGTACTCTTTTTTCCTTCACTAGGTTTTTGTCCCACAGGTTCCTAGTAAGGTTTTTAATAAAGCATATCCTTTATACAATGAACATCCAAGGGGGAGTGTTATGAATATTATTAAATGGATGTTCAACCTTTCATCTTCCTTGACTTTTAACCTTCCATCTTCCTTAACCTCCCATTTACCTTTAACCTTACATCTTCTTCAATTTTTCATATTCTTGTAACTACTTTTTACTATTTATGAACTAGAATATGAAGAGTTCAATCTCCCTATATATAGAGAGGAGTATGTAACTTGTAAATAGAATGAAATATATAGAATACAATACAAATTCTCTCTTTATTCTCATCTACTATTCTTGTGTTCTTTACATCATTATTATTATTTTATAACAAAAAGTATTTTAAGTTTTTTTTAAAAAAATTAAATAAGCTTTTACTGTTATGAAATAATGAAAGAAAGGAATAAATTAAAGAGAAAATATCAAACTAAAGAGATAATATAAGAGAAAGATAAACAATAGAACTTTTTGTTTCATTTCTTGTGTATATCTACAAGGCTCTCTATTTATAAACCTTTTAACATAATACAATCTCTTAAGTTACAAAGAATAAATAGAGAGTTAATTACATTATAAAACTCTTGTAATTTAATTGGGACTTGCTATAATGGAGATTACAACTTACAACTTTGAGAGTTATGGACATTCATAATAACGTAATATTTATAACATTTATTTTTTTCTTTGCGCCTACTTGTATTCTTGAACTAAGAAAATCATCCAATCAAATTCTTTGACCGTCAACTTTAGGTTGATCTTTAAAGTGTAATGGTTCTTTTTCTCACATTTTGAGGTTGCATTTGACTGCTAATTTTATGTTGACTTTTAAAGTGTAATAGATCTTTTTCTTACGTTTTGAGGTTGCGTTTGTCAAGTGGCAAAACAAATTATATTTTTTTAAAAATTTTGTTAAAAAAGATTAAAAATTGTAAAAGAAATTAAAAATTATAAAATATAAAAATTTATAAAAAAAATTAAACATTAATACAAAATTATAAAAATTATCTATGAACTAATCAAGTTTTAGCATGCCTTTTTTAAAGTCATTTAGGACTTTAATGGTCATGGTCCAACTTTTGAAATTTTGATAAGTATATTTATTATATAATTTTTATATATTTATTTATCTATATTATTTATTAAGTTTTTTACTAAGTGTCAACAATCAATCGGTCCTAACACAATTAGGGGATAATTAAAAAATTAATTTATTTGTAAAATAGTGTTTTTGTGTGAATTTCATGTGTTTTTTCTATAATTTTCATTTTAAATACTTGATTTTCACATGTTGCGTGTGATAATTTTTTTTTGTATATTTTAAGTATATTTTATGAAAGGTGATTAATTGCGAAAAGTGTTATAATTTGAGAATAAATTTTACATTTAGGCCCAAATTAAAAAAAAAAATCAATTAAAACCATCCGAAAGTCATTCCAGGAGTGAAGCTGATGAGATCGATAGCTGTCCATGTTGCCGCCATCACCCAAGAAATCCCCCCGAAAGGAACTAGGCTTGTGCCATGCTTTCTTGCAATGCGCAGACCTTATCCTTCCATGGCTATCCCCTCAAGAACTGGCTAATGTCTCCCTCGCCTGCAAAACCCTTCACCGAACCGCCCACTCCATCACTCTCTACCGCTCCCTTGACGCTTCAAGATCCTTTGAGAACTTTCCCATCCCATTTCACAACAACGTCGATCAATACCCTTATGCCTATTTCTTCTATACCGCTTCTCAAATAATCCCCTCTTCCTCTTCTTCTTTAAACCGCCAATTTTGGGGACCCAACTCGTCGCAAACTCCGGTCCTTCCCGAGTCGGGCTCGTCGGATGCTGAAATGGGTTGCGCTCTTGACTCAATGGATCCACTCGGGGGGAGCTCGGTGAGTGTGATGGACGAGTCAGGGTGTGAGTGCGAGAAGTGTGAAAAAGTGAGTGAAGACAATGTGATTGGATGCCCGTGCATGGAATTGGAAGGGGACGAGGGGATGGGGATAAGGAGTGAGTGTGGACCGAGTTGCGGCTGCCGTTTGGAGTGTGGGAATCGGTTGAGTCAGAGGGGAATACAAGTTCAATTGAAGATTGTGAAGGATGTAAGAAAAGGGTGGGGATTATATGCTGCTCAGAGGATTCAGCAAGGCCAGTTCATCTGTGAGTATTCAGGTACTTCATTTCAATACTTAGCCTCCATTTTTTTCTCTAAAATTAATCTTTTTTTTTGAATGTTTGAAACTGTTGTGGTTATTTACTTTTTGGTATCTTTGTCTGATAAGTTCAGCTATCCTTTCCTCTCCTTTTTTCGTTAATTTCCATAGGAAAATGAACTTTGGAGATAAATTAATGGTGCAGGCCAGATAATATTTCTGCTCTAGCAATTAGCTTTTTGCTTCGGGTCACCGATGTGTAACAACTTGGCATCTTTAGCAAAATTGGGGCTGTCACTCCTTTCTGATCAGCTGATGTTTGCCTTGCATCAATTCGTTTCTGCTTTCTAGCTGTTGCTGTCTTGTCCACTAATCCAGCTAGCTGCCTGGTTCTCCCCAACCCAACATCCAAGAGGGGTTTCCCATGCTATTCTGCTTTGTGATTAGCTCATGTTGGTTTTGCTCCAACTCGTCTCTGCTTTCTGGTTGTTGCCATCAACTTGTCGCTCTTTTTGCTCTTACTTTAGTAAATCTTTAAGTCCAGCTAGCTTTCTCCCTGTTCCCGCATGCTATTTGGCTTTGTGTCGCCAATTGATGACAACTTGGCATCTTTAGCAAAATGGCAGCTGTCTTTCCTTATTATCAGACTGATGTTTACCTTGCATCAAGACTCATTTTCTTCCCTCTAGCAGTTACCGTTGTCTTGTCCTTGCTTTTGTAGTTCTTACCATTGTAAGTCCTTATCAATCCAGCTAGCTTTCTCCCCATTTCCTCCTAGCATCATCAACTCATTTCTGCTCACTGGTTGTCACCATCTTCTTGTCTTTTCTTTGTGGTTCTTACTGTTGTACAACCTTCACGTGTCCTTTCTTTGCCAAATACAAACCCATCTCTGTCTGGTTGTAATTAATGTTGCTATGTAAGGTTTTTGCAAACTTCTTAAAGAAATGCCAGGGCTTGAATGATAATTCATTCACCAAAGCATCAGGGAAACATGCTGTCTCAAAGAAATTGCTTTAGATATATTTCGATGAAAGTAATTGCTTTTATTGTTTCTCATGTGCGATACATAATTTTGTGGAGATTAGCCCTTAAAATGCTGTTAAATTTGCAATCTACTTTGATAGGTGAGCTGTTAACAACCAGAGAAGCTAGGAGGAGGCAACAAATCTACGATAAACTTGCTTCAGATGACCACTTTTCGTCTGCTCTTCTTATTGTTAGGGAACATCTTCCATCTGGGAATGCATGCTTGAGAATTAACATAGATGCCACAAGAGCTGGAAACGTTGCTCGCTTCATTAACCATTCATGTGACGGTGGTAATCTATCAACAATACTTGTAAGAAGCTCAGGAGCTCTTTTGCCTCGTCTTTGTTTCTTTGCTTCAAAAGACATAAAAGAAGTGGAGGAGCTCACTTTTAGCTATGGGGAAATTAGGGTTCGACCTAAGGGTTCGAAATGTTTTTGCGGTAGCTTTTCTTGTTTTGGAACATTACCTTCAGAACATACTTGAAAGCCACCTCAAAGATTTCAACCAAAAGTCATATCTCCACAAGTGACTGGTAATGCTCGTAGAAGGATAGACAACCGGTTAGAACCCTCTACTCAAACTTTCGTTTCCTAGTGTACATGAACAACAACAATCTTCGATTTCGTTTTCAATCTGATATCCGTTTGAATTCATTGTTATAAAAACCTTGAAATTAACTAAAAACCAATATTGTTTTTGGGTACAAAAGATGCCTCTTCCCAGAGTTAGAAAAAGGTTGCGGAATGTACTATTCTCGAGATCACCAAAAATAATTCCTAAAAATTAAACTTGTAAATAGGAGTAAGTAAAAATCGAATCGATAATAATTTTATTTCTTAATAAAAATAAACAAAATAAAGATGAGGGGGATATATTTAAGAAAACTAAAAAACTTAGCAAAAAAAAAGTGATAATCAAAAGTTGAACAATTTTAAAATTTGTTGTTAGCGTTTATCCTTTTAATGTGCTTACAAAACGTGAAGGATTAGTCATTCGGTTAGCTTATAATTGACGTTACACTTGGCAACCAATCTTTCTTATTGTTTCGATAATCAAGGGGCATTTTGTTTGAAATTATTTCCTTTATCAATAAGCAATCCTATAACATTGTGCCTATAATTTAGCTTGCTGGTAGCATTAAGATTGACATAAGCTTAGTTCTAACCAACGAATCCACACAAACAAAGTTTATTTAAGTTAGATCACATACTCGTACAACATAAAATGCATATCTCTATTAAACCTATCTATGTTGACACAAGTATTAAAATCAATTAAGCAATTACGAATTCAACAATTTTAATTGACATTGTAAATATTCTAATCAATTGTACACGAGTCCTATATTCATTAAACCTGAATATTTAAAATTAAATCAAAAGACATGTAAATACTAAACAATTAGATCTCACAAACTTTATAAAATAAAACTTTGAAATTCATTTGACTAGAAAAGAGGGTTCAACAATCCATAGGATAAGAAAAAGGAAAAAACAGTAAGTTTGCAATAAACCGAAAGTTCAATGCAATAGAAGTTGTCTAACCCTCTCAAAATACTTGCTTGGTCTTTAATATTTTAAAAGGACAAAATAGCCTTGAGTCTAGAGTCAAAACGACAAAGAAATTCCATGTCATGTAAGCTCAGTGTCGTGGCTTGGCAACACGGTGCTAGGTAGGAGTGAACAAAATTCTATTTGATTCGAAAAATTTGATAAAAAAATTCAAATTTTGAATTAAATGGTTCGAGTTATTTGAGTTAATTGAGTTATTCAAATCAACTAAAATAAAAAATCAAATTTTTTGGTTTAACTCAAATATGAATTACACAATTCAAGTTATCCGAAAATCCGAATAAGAAAAGGCAAAATTACGTTGTTTTGATAATGTTTACCTTTTTTAAAGTTAAACGTCAAAACCATTAAGTTAAAAAGCAAAGCTATGTCATTTTAATAAATGTTTACCCATTAAGTTAAAAAGCAAAGTCATTATATTGGTTATGTTGTAACACCCCTTACCCAGTCCGATTGTCGAACCCGGGTAAGCAAACGTTACAATGAATAATACACATTTCTGAAACGATTTAAAGTCCTTAAAACTATTTTTTTTATATAAGTTTGGCAAAAATCAACTTCTAGAAATACCTTAAATTAACTCGATTTTTAAAAAAATTCGAAGTCTGAGAGACTTCTACCGATATTTTAATGGATTCTACCGAAGCAAGTTACTCAAATACTATTTCTTAATTACCAAGACCAAGCTTGACACGACTCAAACAAGTCAATTCACTTGTATAACTTTTTAACCCTATTACATGCCGTTTATAACTATTAATCCAAACAATCATAAATACCAACATGAAGAATGGTTAGTGTGGCGATGGTTCGACGAGATTCCAACCGGTCGAGCCTTTCGATGATCTACAAAGCAAAGGAATCAACTACATAAGCAACTAATGCTTAGTAAGCTCGTATAAAGGATACTTATGCTTAGTAAGCTCGTATAAAGGATACTTAGCTTACCAGTCATATTATGTTAAACAACCAAGAATAATTTCTTTAATCCTGAGCAAAACTTCCTTTCCTATATACACCACTTCACAAGATTAGTAGGTGTATTAATGAACATAAAATCCTTCCAAAGTTCATGCAACCTATTACCATAAGCATTCAATGTGTATATCATTTAACATCTTTATTCCAAGTATACAATTCTAATGTCACTCTTTTTACATCTCAACATTCCTGTTAATATTATGAATAAATACTTCATATAAACGTTTCATATATCTACTTTCATAAAAACTTTTCGTGTAACTATTTCATCTAAGTAATTCACTTTACTAATTAACACATTATCATCATTAAATCTTGAACTTACATTTCTTTCTTCCCCAATACAACCTCACTAGTTTAGTGGATATCACATAGAACATATAATTCCAACAATAAATAGAACATGTAATAATAAACAATCATTTTCCTTTAATTTACACGGATCATTATAATCCAATTCATTATCTAAAATCATGATTCATTTCATATTTTTATATACTCATTTAAGCTTTATTACCCCGTTTATATCATGGAAAGAATTTCACCATATAAGTCATTCATTCAAATAATTCATTCATGTTACCTTTTAATCCAATATTTGCATTACATTTTCAGTATAATTCATCTGATTCAATACACCTGCAAGAAGCTTGTTAGGCATTAAGCTCGATAACCACCAGCACGAAGCCTGCTTGGCACTAAGCCCGATAAACACTAACATAAAGCCTGCTAGGCACTTAGCCCGATAAACACACGTACAATCACTCAATTCTGTGATATATTTTACGAATTAACACTTATTATATGATATAGAACTAAAAGGTTAAATCATTAACAAATAATTGAACATAACCACACATTTACTATAACACTTTTGTCAAAACCTTTTTTTTGGGAAAATAAAAAAGGTCTCGAAAAATATTTTAGATTTGCAAAAACGGAAGTCGCCACCAATCTTTTTATTCGGTGTGATTGGATCACCACAAAACGTTTAAAATCTATTTTGGAAAATATTTTCGTCTTCGTAATCCAGAAAATGGGTTCGGGGGTCGGTTACGTGTGAGGAAGGATTAGCACCCTCACACGCCCAAAATTGGTACCATATCGATTATTTTCGGGTCTTGTTTGTTAAAAACTTGAAACCTCGAGTGAAGTTTAAAATATGATCCTTTTACACATAACTTATTTCGCATGATTTTCAAAAATCAAATTTGAAGAAAAATGTCGTGTGTTTCGAATTTCTCGAAGAATTGAAGTTGTGTCCAATACGTTAGGGCACGACGTTCTCGGAATTTTGAAATTGAAGGACATTTTGAAAGGTTTTAAAGATGATATTCGATCGTGTGAATTATACGAAAAATCACATCCAGCACGTTAGGGCATAATTTTTCGAAGCTTTCACACGAAAGGATATTGCCTCGTTTTTTTTTGGTTAAAATTATTTGTATATTTTTTTTAAAACAGAAGACAATTTTAAAAAATGAGTACGTAAATTAAATACGAATATGAAATAAATTGACAAAATTTAATAATACAGAGACGGAACAATTAAGCGGATAAAATAATGCAAAAAATAAACATAGGGTTAGTAATATACGAAATAAAAAATACGCAAAACAAAATCAAGAAATAGGATTAATTTAAAAATACGAAGAAAATAATTTAATTTTATGTACAAAGAATCGAAGAAATAAAAAACGAGGTCGAAAAATGAAGTTTCTGAGAATTTTGGGGTTAAAATCAAATTTTTGGAAAGTTTGAGGGTTAAAATCAACTTTTTAAAAGTTTGAGGGTTAAAATGTAATTTTAAAAAAGTTTGGGGTTAAAATATGATTTTGGAAAAGTTTAAGGGTTAAGATCAAATTTTTAAAAAGTTTGGGGACTAAAATATAATTTTGGAGAAATTTGAGGGTCAAAATGAAATTATGGAAGAGTTTAGGGGCTCTTTTATGCAATAAACCCAAAAGATAGACACGGGGCAACTTTTTGTGACTCCAAAAGTGAAAGGACTAAATTAAAAAGGAAAATAAAATTAAAGGGTAATTTTGAAATAAATTAAAAATATAAGAAAGGACCTAACTGAGAATTTAAAAAAAAGCGAAAGGACCAGGGTTAGAAATATCCTCATGGTCAAAAACACGCGGACCCTAAGGGGTCCGAATTGGGCTGTGGGTCTGAGCATGGGTTTGGGCGAAACGACGCCGTTTTGAGGGTGCTTTAGCCACACCCAAAACGACGTCGTTTTGAGTGTGTATATAAACTACTTCAACGCCCTTTTTTTCTCATTTTCTTCAGTCTTCTTCAAAAAAAATTCAACATCCTCTCAAATCTCTCTCCCCTCTCTCCTCAAGTGGTCGCCATGATCGGTCAACGGTCGGCTGGCCGTCACCGTCCCCACCTCGTCGGTCATCATCTGTCGCTACCGTTCACCGCCGTACACAGTGGCCCGAAGGTAAAAAATTTTCTTTTTTCTTTTGTTTCTTTTAAAATATAGATCAGACTCGGATCTATTGAGATCAAGCCTAGATCTTCGAAAAAATCAATGTTTTGTATGTTTTTTTCTTTATTTTGAATATGTTCTCTTTTTTTTACTAGTATTTTTGTGAAAACCCCTTTTGTTTGTTTTTTTAAATCTGTTTCTTTTTCACTTCCTTTTCAATTTTTTTTTAAAAGTAAATCTAGATCTAAAGTTAGATCTTTTTGAAATTTTAAAAATTTTGATGATTTATCATTTCGTTTTTTTAAAATCTATTTTTATTCCCTTTTGGTTAACATTTTTTTGATAAAAAACAGAGCAACGAAGTCCCTCACGAACGGAGGAACTCCGTCCGAATCGATGGCGGTGGCCAGGTACGTCCCTTAAACTTCTTTTAATATTTAATAAAAATGTTTTGAATATTAAAGATAATAATAAATTAGCAGTTATGATATAAAATAAATAAATAAATATATTTATATGTATTTATTACCTTGAGGAGAAAAAATTGGATGCTTGGTATTTTTCTCTCTTTTTTGATATTAATTGCTTCATGTACTATTCTATTAATTTCAAATGCACTCTATTTTTTTGTATTGATTTCGAATGTTGGTGTGTCTGTATTTGATTTCGAAAATCTTATAACAATTACAACTGATATTAATTCGACATTTATAGCCTTCATTACAATGATGTTTTGTTGTCTTCTTGCAACTAAATACCGGTTTTTTTTTTTCCAGGACAGACTCGACAGTGGCGGTGGTGGCAACTTGACTGGTGACGGTGCTGACATGGCGTCATTCGAGTGGGCAAGGGAAATGGCTTGGCAGCACAAGTTGCTGGTAGTCAGCTAGGGTTTGACTTTTGGCTTATTTGGGTTAGGGTTTAAGTCTTAGTGTTTGGGTTTAGGCCACTTGGGCCTTTGTAAATTGGGCTTGTAAATTTGAACATTTTTAAACTTAAATAAATTTAAATTTAAAATTTTATTGGACAATTTAAATTTAAAATTTGTTTACTAATTTGGGTTTGGAACGGGTCCGATCAAATTAGGCCTACTACAACTGCCCCTCTTTGCTCATTGCTGCGTAACAAGAACGAAGCAAAGACCAAAATGAGGCCCAATTTTGTTAGTTCTCATTTCTTCAACGTTTTTTCTTCAATTGGTCCACCCTTCGCTTTATTGGTCATTCAATTTCACTGTATTTGCTTCTTTATAACTTCAGGAAAGTAGGCTTCAGTGTTGTGATTCCATCTTGCCCTAAGGTAATTTCAAAAAGACAAAAATTTGCTACTGTAACTTTAATCCATCCCACTGCATCTTTAAGGAGATTGAGATTCACTTTTGCAGCTTCAATCTACTTCTCTGTAGACTTGAGATTAGCTTTACAGATTCAATATGCTTTTCCTTATCTTTAGGGGTAAAAGATTAGGATGATGTCTTCAATCTGCCCTCTGATTAGGGTAAGAGATTGGATGCTTCAATCTACCCCTATGAGCGGGGTAAGAGATTGGTGTGTCTTTAATCTGCCCTCTAACTAGGGTAAAAGATTGGATGCTTCAATCTTACCCATGATCAGGGTAAGAGATTAATGTGTCTTCAATCTACCCTCTGACTAGGGTAAAAGATTGGATTCTTCAATCTTTCCT
This sequence comes from Gossypioides kirkii, assembly GCA_005610355.1. Lineage (NCBI taxonomy): Eukaryota > Viridiplantae > Streptophyta > Magnoliopsida > Malvales > Malvaceae > Gossypioides > Gossypioides kirkii. The sequence goes on along the minus strand of CP032253.1, from coordinate 38,574,185 downwards.
GTCATGTTTTCTTCATGGTACGGGGTTCGTCGTTGCGGCCTCAACCTTTCCCATCACATCTTCTAAGGTACCGGGTTCACTGTTGCAGTCTCAACCTTTCCCATCACATCTTCTAAGGTACCGAGTTCGCTGTTGCGGCCTCAACCTTTCCCTTCATATCTTTGTGGTACCAGGTTCATCGTTGTGACCTCAACCTTTTCCATCACATCTTCTAAGGTACTGGGTTCGTCGTTGAGGCCTCAACCTTTCCCATAACATCTTCTAAGGTATCGAGTTCACCGTTGTGGCATCAACCTTTCCCATCACATCTTCTAAGGTACCAGGTTCGCCGTTGCGGCTTCAACCTTTCCTTCATATCTTCATGGTACCGAGTTCGTTGTTGCGACCTCAACCTTTCCCATCACTTCTTCTAAGGTACCGGATTCGCCGTTGCGACCTCAACCTTTCCATTCATATTTTCATGGTATCAGGTTCACCGTTGCGACCTCAACCTTTCCCATCACATCTTCTAAGGTACCAGGTTCGCCGTTGCTGCCTCAATCTTCCCTTCATATCTTTAGGGTATCAAATTCATTGTTGCAGTCTCAATCTTCCCCTTCAAACCTGTAGAATATACTTTCATGGACCTCTATGCAGGCCATGTTGTTATGATGCTTTGATTAGAATGAATTACATGCCCCTAACTAAATGAATGTGCATGATTAATGTTAGGCTTAAATTGATTAATTCTTTTCTGTTTTCGTCCTTAAAGTGATATAGTTTGTCACTCGTTGCAGTTTTGTCACTCAGCATACCACCCTATCTTCTTTTAAATTTACGATGAAACTTAGCAGAGTAGTCTTAGTTTGACCTACTAGTTTTAGGTTTGGTTCTTTTAACTAGTAACCTTGTTTTAGGTCTCTATACCATTTAAAAAATTTCTAGAATAATACACGTAGATCCTTGTATTCCTTGTGATATTAGTCCATTACCCATTATCTTAGTATGAAAATGCTTGAGCAAGGTTGTGAACGGATGAGATTGTATTAGAATCAGAGCTCAAAGGAATTGAAAAAAACATTGACCAAATAACAATTTCCAAGTAAAACAAATGATCGAAAGAAACGATATTAGATGCCTCAGATATCATAATATGAGCTCCTCTTATCTAACTTGATGAGGATCATTTTGTGTAAGATATGTGTTTGGAAAATTTAGAGTTCTTTGTCAATGCCCCAAGACGTGAATTTTATTTGTCTTGTCACGTTTGAGGAAATAAATGGAACCCATTTTTGCTTCATATTTGAGCTACCCTTTTTGGGTTTTCAACTCAAAACCCCTTTGGTTTTAAGATGCCCTTTGCGGGTTTTCATCTTGACCTCTCCCTTTTTTTTAGGTGAAATATTTCTTCACCGAGTCTGATTTTACGGGATTGTGCAGTTCTTTGCCATCCATTTCAGTTAGAATGAGAGCTCCTCCGGAGAAATCTTTCTTTACTATATAAGGTCCTTCCCAATTGGGCATCATTTTCCTCGGGAGTCTTTGTGTGTGGGAAGTATCTTTTTCAGAACTAGATCTCCCTCGTGGAATTCCCTAGGGCGGACCTTTTTATTGTAAGCTCGCATCATTTGTCTTTGGTACGTCTGACCATGACGAATAGCCCTTAATCTTTTTCTTCGACCAAGTTCAACTGATCATATCTAGCCTGAATCCATTCTGCCTTATCCAAATTTAACTCTGACAAGACTTAGAGAGAAGGAATCTCCACTTCAATAGGTAAAATCGCTTCCATTCCGTATACTAGAGAAAATGGTGTTGCCCTAGTAGAATTTCTGACTGAGGTCCTATAAGCAAGAAGGGCAAATGGTAGCTTTTCATGTCAATCTTTATAAGTTTCTGTCATTTTTGCCACGATCTTCTTGATATTCTTATTCGCTGCCGCCACTACTCCATTCATTTTTGGACTGTAAGGAGATGAGTTATGATGTTTGATCTTGAATTATTAGCAAACCTCCACTATCGTGTTGTTATTCAAGTTCAATGCATTGTCAAATATGATCTTTTTTAGCATCCCATACCGACATATGACTTTCTTTTTTAAGAACTTGCTAACTGCCAACTTTGTGACGTTGGTGTAGGAAGCAGCTTCTACCCACTTGGTAAAATAGTTGATAACGACAAAGATGAATCTATGCTCATTAGAAGCCTTTGGCGAGATTGGTTTAGTGACATTCATGCTCCACATAGAAAAAGGCCATGGAGAAGTCATGACATGAAGGTGTGACGGAGGCACATGGATTTTGTCTCCATAGATTTGACATTTATGACATCTCTTAGCATAGTTGATGCAGTCACTCTCCATAGTAGACCAGTAGTATCCAAATCTCATTATTTGCCTGGCCATTGTGAAGCCATTGGCGTGTGTCCACAAATGCCTTCATGAACTTCTTCTAAGATATTTCTAGCTTCAATTGCGTCGACACATCTTAGCAACACCTGATCTTTTCTCCTTTTGTACAAGATCTCCCTATCTAGGGCATATTCACATATGAGTCTTCCCAATATCCTTTATCATTTTCAGAAGCTTGCTCGGGTAGCTGCGATCTCTTACATACTGGAGAATATCTCAGTACCATGGGCGATCATCCTTTTCTTCTTCTTCTTCAATATCATAACAATGGGCTGGAGCCTTATAGATGCTCATTTGAATGAGTTTTATATCTCCTAGTCTGTTTACTTTCATCATCGAGGCCAGATTGGCTAAAGCATCAGCCATCTGATTTTCTTCCCGTGGGAGATAATGGAATGTGATATCATCAAACTCCTTGGTTAACTCGAGAACTAACTTTTGGTAATCAATTAGCTTGGAATCTCTCGTTTCCTATTCTCCTTTGAGTTGATAAATTACAAGTGCGAAGTCTCCATATATCTCTAAAACTTTTATCTCCCGTTTTATAGCTGCACGAATTCCCATGATACATGCTTCATATTTTGCCATGTTGTTTGTGCAATCAAAATCGAGTTTACTGGTGAATGGATAGTGGTCTCCTTCTAGTGATACCAAGGCTGCCCCAACTCCATTACCCATAGCATTTGAAGCACCATCAAAATTTAATCTCCAAGGATGCTCCGTTATGGTTCCCTCTTTAATAATGGCAACATACATTAACTCTTCGTTTGGAATATCAAAGTTTATTAGCTCATAGTCCTCTAAAGCCCTGTTGGCTAAGAACTCTGCTATCGCACTCCCTTTTATCGCCTTTTGATTGACATAGATTATGTCAAATTCAGAAAGTAAGATTTTCCACCAAGCTAATCTTCCATTTAGTGCGGCCGACTTCATCATATATTTCAGAGGATCTAGTTTTGAGATAAACCAAGTTGTCTGGTACAACCTATATTGTCTTAATCTTCGCGTGGTCCAAACTAGAGCACAACATAGTTTTTCGATTGGCGAGTATCGAGTTTCACAATCGGTGAATTTTTTGCTAAGATAATATATCGCTCTTTCCTTCTTTCCAGACTCATCGTATTGGCCTAGTACGCATCCCATAGAATTTTCAAAGACCGCCAAGTACAGGATTAATGGTTTGTCAGGAATTAGGGGCACCAAGATGGGAGCATTAGATAAGTAATCCTTGACTTTGTCAAAAGTTTCCTGGCATTTATCATCCCACACACCTGGATTATGCTTCCTAAGCAAACAGAAGATGGGATCACATGTCTTAGTCAGTTGTGAGATGAATCGAGCGATGTAATTTAATCTCCCTAAAAACCTTCGAACTTATTTTTGCGTATTGGGTGGTGGTAACTCCTGTATGGCTTTGACTTTATCTGGATCAATTTCAATCCCCCTTTTGCTAACCGTAAAGCCTAGCAGCTTGCCCGAGATGGCTCCAAAAGTGCACTTGGCTGAGTTTATCTTTAATTGATACTTTCTTAGCCTCACAAACAGCTTTCTTAAGATCTTTACATGTTCTTCCCCTATTCGAGACTTTGCAATCATATCATCGACATAAACTTCAATTTTTTTATGCATCATGTCATGAAACAAAGTCACCATAGCTCTCTGATAGGTTGCCCCTACGTTTTTGGGCCCAAAAGGCATCACCTTGTAGCAGAATGTTCCCCACATTGTGACGAATGTAGTGTTATCCATATCTCCAGGGTCCATTTTTATCTGGTTGTATCCGGAGAATTCATCCATGAACGAGAATAATGAGTTACCTGCCATATTATCTACTAAAGTGTCGATGTGAGGCAATGGAAAATTATCCTTTGGGCTGGCTTTGTTTACATCTTGATAATCCACGCACATTCGTGTACCTTCCCATCTTTTTTAGGAATAGGGACTATGTTGGCTACTCATTCTGAGTATTTGACTACCTGAAGAAAACCAGCATCGAATTATTTCTTAACTTCTTCTTTTATTTTCAGTTGTACATCAAGTCTTATTCTTCGAAGCTTCTGTTGGACGGGTTTACAATCCTCATTTATAGGTAACCTATGCACGACGATATCAGTGTTTAACTCGGGCATATCTTGGTAAGACCATAGGAAGACATCGTTGAACTCTCGGAGCAAATCAATAAGAACTCTTTATGAGGCAATATTTGTTTTTCCTCTTGCTTCATCATTCTCAACAAATCTGGAGACAAATTACTGTCTTGATCGTCTTTAAAGCTTTGAGGATCTTCCAGACATATATCTTGCTCGAAATAAGGCTCGAAGTTAGTAACAGTATTGCTCATATCATATCATTGATATCCGAAGCTCTATCAAAGGAAATAAAAGAGGTCCAAAGAATAGAGTAAATTTGAGAATGGTATGATATGAGTATGAGTGTATGTACAAAAAGAATTTAAGAATGATTAATTATGTAAGTTAGATGTAAACAAATTGTTTGAATAGAATGAAAGGATAAATGAAGAGATGTTTGCCAATTAAGTTAGAAAGATGCATTTTCATTTAAAGCAATGGATAATAACCAAATGCCTTTTACAAATGATCTCTATTACTCTCGGCTTAGAGCAACAAATGTTCATTGAGTATTACTCTAGATAAATTCTAAAGGCTAAAAGGAGATCTTCCTCAATCCAATTGTTTAGAATGCTTCCCGGAGTAAATGGGCAAATTTCTACTGAGCATCCTTCTCCACTTTCTTCTCCGATAACGTTGATGCTTAAATCTTCATTGATCGCATTCACTCCTTGAATGAGATGGTTAGGCAAAGGGTTTCCTACCATATTGGGTCCAAATAACTTATCAAATCTTATAATTCCTTTGTTGATCATTCTCTCCACCAACTTTTTGAAAGTGAAACAATTCTCAATAGAGTGTCCCACCACCCCATCATGATACTCACATCGAGCATTCGCATCATACCATTTCGGGAACGGGGTAGTACTAGATCCGCATAATATGGAGCCACTGCATGTTGATCATATAGCTTCTGGTAAAGCTCTTTATATGTCACCGAGATGGGCGTAAATAGGTTTCTTTCAGTATTTGGCCTTGAGCTTAGTCCTAGCCTTGGAGGATTTTGGTTATTGGTCATTGGTGCATTCAATGGCGTCGTCATGATCGGTCTTATGTGGTTCGGCCTGTACATGCTTGCATTATTTATTTCGGCCTCTTTTTTCTTGAAGGTAAGTCTTTGGGAACTTTTCCCAGCATCGATCTTCCCACTTTTGATTGTGTTTTTGATCATTTCTCCGGATAGAACCATATTAGAAAAGCTTTTAGTTGCACTCTCAACCATGTGGTTGATGAATGAAGCCTTCAAGGTATTGACAAATAACATTGTTATTTCTTTTTCTAATAGAGGTGTTTATACTTGTATTGCTATATCGCTCCACCTCTGAGCATACTGCCAAAAGCTTTCATTCGGTCTCTTCTCCATATTTTGTAATGTCATTCGGTCTAGATCTATATCTGCAACATGACCGTACTGCTTCAAGAAAGCCTGCGCCAAGTCCTTCCAACAGTGAATCTTTGTACGGCTCAGCTGGTTATACCACTTAACAACCAATCTCACCAAACAGTGAATGAGCAGTTAGTCGTAATGAACATATCCTGCCATTTTTCTGCAAAACATGGTAATGTGGGCCTCTGGACAACTTGTTCCATTATACTTCTCAAATTCTGGAACCTTGAATTTGGAAGGGAGTACCAAATCTGGGACTAGACTCAATTCCTTAACGTCTATCCCGTAAAAAATTTCAGGTCCTTACATCGCTTCGATCTTTTCCTCTAATCGCTTATACTTTTCCTCCATTTGTTTAGGAATATCCACTTTCATCATTTCATCAAAATCAGGGATATCAAGGTTTACGATATTACCTTTGGGGTTTGATCCCGATCCTACTGGATAATTAACTTGTCTTGATGTACCAGTGGCATGTTGCTGGGCCCTTATAGTAATAGTTGGTTCTTGTGTGAGGGTCTCCTATGGAGCTTGGTTAAGATAAGGTGTATAGCCCGAGGGGTTAATAGGATCTTCGCTTTCCTCTATCAAGTTTATCGCAGGACCCTTGCCCTTGTCAACCTTGTTTTCCTTCATTTGGGCCAATTCCTTGATCAAATTTCTTTGGGTTTCCATGAAATGGTCTTTCATTTCCCGACACATTCTCGTCATCTGTTCTTGCAACTGTTTTTGCATCTATTCTTGCATTTTTCTTTGGATTTGCTTGAATCTTTCTAACCTCTGTTTTATGGCTTTGGTTTTTTTGCGAGTGTTATAATGGTGTGGATTTTCAATGGTTACTGATATAACTGTTAAATTTTTAATTAGTTAGAATCCTTATGTTAAAAATGTGAAAATGCAATGCGAATGAATGCATGTATGCAATGTAAGAAGTGGCATTGATTTTGAATTCAATCCCATTAGAACAACTTCTCTGGAAGACAAAATTCTTTACATAAGGCAGATACATATATGGTCGTACCTTGATGCTCAAAGCCTTAATCTTCCAATTTAATTTTTTCGGTTTAACTCTGATTTCAAGCTTAAAACATCGATCTTGAATGACTAAGGTCTGCAAGTGGTTAGTCACTTCTCATCTTTAGAACAAAGCTTCATTTGTAATATAATCTTTATCTTTGACCTGCCTGTGAAAGTGTTGAAGTTGTTCACTGTTTGTTTCTATAGTTTCTTTGAGAAGCTTAACTCATAGTTCACAACTTCACATTGAGACCTCAAGTTCTTTTACCTTTGAACTCTTCATTCTTAGCTTGTCTTGCCTTTCAGCTTAGTTACAAATCCGAGACCACATCCTCTATATGCATTGATGTCTTGGGAAAGATGACTGATCTATAAACTAAGAACTTCTCTTAGATAGTCGCTAAAAGGTTCGGTATAACTCCTTCTAAGACAAATACTTATGGCTCATTACATGTGGTTTAGTCTCTAGAGTAAAAGGTACCCAAACCAGCTGATTCCTCGATCCTTACCCATTACAGGCTCATACGGATGAGTTCGATTTAGGGGGATACATTTCCCACATGCTTGCATGAAAGTGAAAGCTTCACGAAAATATGGGTACAGATGTAATCCCGAAAGCAATTCACTATACTGCACGGAGGTGAAAACCTCATGAAAGAGTAGCTTCCCGCTTCCACTTAAAGGGACAGTAATAGATGCATATGAATACAAACTTATACTAGCAAGTATCGACATAATATAGCATCACACAAAATGCAAAGGATCGTATATTAAACAAAATCGAGTGTTTAAAAATTTTAACAAAAAGACCTGGAAATAATCGGTGTTTGACTTGACTCTCTTTTTAAAAAGTCCCCAATGTAGTCATCAAGCTGTCGAAACCTTTTATTTTGGGAAAAATAAAAAGGTCTCAAAAAATATATTAAATTTGTAAAAATGGGAGTCACCACCAATCTTTTTATTCGGTGTGATTTGATCACCACAAAACATATAAAAACTGTTTTAGAAAATATTTTGGTCTTCGTAATCCAAAAAACGGGTTCGGGAGTCGGTTACGTGTGAGGAAGGATTAGCACCCTCACACGCTCAAAATTGGTACCACATCGATTATTTTCGGGTCTTGTTTGTTAAAAACTTGAAATCTAGAGTGAAGTTTAAAATACGATCCTTTTACACATAACTTATTTCGCGTGATTTTCAAAAATCAAATTTGAAGAAAAATGCTCGTGTGTTTCAAATTTCTCGGAGAATTGAAGTCGTGTCTAACACGTTAAGGCACGACGTTCTCGAAATTTCAATCGTGCGAATTATACGAAAAATCACACCCAGCACGTTAGGGCATAATTTTTTGAAGCTTTCACACGAAAGGATATTGCCTCATTTTTTTTGGTTTAAAATTACTTGTATATTTTTTGAAACAGAAGACAATTTTAAAAAATGAGTACGTAAATTAAATACGAATATGCAATAAATTGACGAAATTTAATAATACAAAGACGAAATAATTAAGCGGATAAAATAATGCAAAAAATAAACATAGGGTTAGTAATATACAAAATAAAAATATGCACAAAACAAAATCAAGAAACATGATTAATTTAAAAATGCGAAGAAAATAATTTAATTTTATGTACAAAGAATCAAAGAAATAAAAAATGGGGTTAAAAAATGAAGTTTTTGAGAATTTTAGGGTCAAAATCAAATTTCTAAAAACTGTAGGGCTCAAAATCAAATTTCTAGAAAGTTTAAGGTTAAAATGTAATTTTGAAAAAGTTTTAGGGGTTAAAATGTAATTTTGGAAAAGTTTAGGGGTTAAAATCAAATTTTTGAAAAGTTTGAGGGTTAAAATCGAATTTCTAAAAAGTTTAGAGACTAAAATATAATCTTGAAGAAATTCGAGGGTCAAAATGAAATTTTGGAAAAGTTTAGGGGCTTTTTTATGCAATAAACCCAAAAGATGGACATGTGGCAACTTTATGTGACTCCAAAAGTGAAAGGACTAAATTAAAAAGGGAAATAAAATTAAGGGGTAATTTTGAAATAAATTAAAAATATAAGAAAGGACCTAATTGAGAAATAAAAAAAATGAAAGGACCAGGGGAATAAATATCCCCCTGGTCAGAAACACGCGGACTGTAACATCCCGTTTTTCAGTGGTGTCGGAAACAGTGGTTACGGGATCACAAACCCGACGAGAAATTTTTATAAATGAATGATTAAATTAAATTAGTCAAAAATAATTTTATTTGGAATTTTGAATTGTAGGATTCTAATTATTGAATTAAAATTTTGTATAAGTGGTTTGGTTCAAAAGTTAAGTGGCTTTAGAAAATGAGTTATCGAGACCTTGTTTCTGATGTTAAGGGCCATAAATATTTTTATTAAATATTTATAGATTCTTATTATATGTTAATTGAAGTTTAGCTGGGTAATTTTGATGATTAATTGTTTAATTAAGAAAAAATGAGTAATTTGTAAAAGAGGTAAAAGTTAATTGTTATTGATTAAAATAAAAATGACCAAAGTGGTAATTACACCATGGTCAAAAAGTCCAAGCGGTGGAGAATATGATTATCTTCCACTAACTTTTGGGTTATTTGTTTATTTAGTCCTTTTTAGTTTAAGGCTAATTTATAAACAAGTTGATTTAATTGGAATTCAATTATAATTGAAGGATCAAATAGATAAATTAACCTATGGTATTTTAGTGGATGGGTTATTATGAGGTAAATTGATCATGAGTATAATTAATTAAGGCTAAATAATTGATTAATTAAACTAATCATGAAAGACTAAATATTTACAAAATTGTCATTAGGTATAAAAATGAAATTAAAGAAGAAAAATCACATTTTTCTCCTAATTTCTTCTTCTTCTTCTTCTTCTTCACTGCTAAGACAAGAAAACCTAGGGTTTTCCATTGATGAACTTTGATCTTTGATTTGGGTAAGCAAACCTTGACCGTTTTTAGTAATTTTCATGTTTTTGAGTCCGTGTGTAACAGCTCGATTTTTAGTGGTGTCGAAAACAGTGGTTTCGGGACCACAACTCCGACAAGTCGAGTCGTAAAATTATTAATTTTAAATATTTTTGGTGATATATGCATCGTATGAATTATGATTCGAAAATATCATTGATTAGATAGTTAATTGAATAGAAAGGACTAAATTATAAAAAAAGGATAAAGGTATAGTTGTTAAATTAGAAAGACTTAATAAGTAAATTAACCAAAGAATATAAGCTAGTGGATTGGTATAGGTTAAATTAACAGTAAATAGATTTAATAAAGGTTAAAAATGTTTAATTAAAGCTTAATGATGAAAAAAAGAAAGAAATTGAGAATTTCATCCCATTTTCTTTCTTCTTTCTTCTTCACACGACACTAAGGGGGGAAAACCTAGGGTTTTCATTTCCAATCTTTGAGCTTTGATTTGGGTAAGCAAACCTTGATCGTTTTTAGTTGTCTTTTGCACTACTTGTATACTTGAATTTGAGGGTAGTTGGGAAAGATATTTATCATTGGTGGAGTTTGCATATAACAACAACTATCAGACTAGTATCAAAATGGCTCCGTTCGAAGCATTATACGGTAGGAAATGCAGAACACCCTTGTATTGGTCAGAGTTGAGTGAAACAAGTTAGTTGGAGCCAACTTGATTCATGAGACCGAAGACAAGGTACGAGTAATCAGCAACTGTTTGAAAGCAGCATCCGACCGACAAAAGTTTTATGCAGATCTTAAAAGGAAAGATATAGAATTTTCAATGGGAGACCAAGTTTTCTTGCGAGTCTCACCTCGAACGAAAGTGCTAAGGTTTGGAAGAAAAGGGAAGCTAAGCCTCCGGTTTATTGGGCCGTATGAGATTATTGAACGGGTTGGTCCTGTGGCATACAAGTTAACTTTACTGCCAGAATTAGAGAAGATTTATAATGTGTTTCATGTTTCGATGTTGAGACGGTACAGGTCGGATCCTTCACATGTGATTTCGCCCTATAAGGTTGAAATACAACCAGATTTGTCGTATTCCGAAGAGCCAATTAAGATTCTGGCTCGTGAAGTAAAAGAACTACGAAACAAAAGAGTACCATTGGTAAAAGTTTTGTGGAATCGACACGGACTCAAAGAAGCTACTTAGGAAATAGAGGCTTCAATGAAATCACAATACCCTACTCTGTTCACCAGTAAAAAATTTCGAGACGAAATTTCCCTAAGGGGGGAGAGTTGTAACAACCCGATTTTCAATGGTGTCAGAAACAGTGGTTTCGGGATCACAACTCCGACGAGTCGAGTCGTAAAATTATTCATTTTAAATATTTTTGGTGATATATGCATCTTATGAATTATGATTCGAAAATATCATTGATTAGATAGTTAATTGAATAGAAATGACTAAACCATAAAAAAAAGATAAAGGTATAGTTGTTAAATTAGAAGGACTTAAAGTAAATTAACCAAGGAATATAAGTTAGTGGATTGGTATGGGTTAAATTAAGAGTAAATAGATTTAATAAAGGTTAAAAATGTTTAATTAAAGCTTAATGATGAAAGTCTCAATAATTACAAAATTACTATTTATATATATATATGAAATTAAAAGAAAGAAATTGAGAATTTCATCCCATTTTCTTTCTTCTTTCTTCTTCACACGGTACTAAGGGGGAAAAACCTGGGGTTTTCATTTCCAATCTTTGAGCTTTGATTTGGGCAAGCAAACCTTGATCGTTTTTAGTAATTTTTATGTTTTTAAGTCCGTATTAGCTTAATCTAGCTTATGCAAGGACTAATTTGTGAATCTGTCAAATGTTAGAAAACTTGCCATTGTTGAAATTGCTTGTTCTTGAAAGCTTTTGATATATTTGAATGTTTGATACTTGGGTTAAATCTTTTTGTAAAGTGATTTTTGATGAAATTAGGATTTAAGGACTAAAGTGTGAAAATGGTGAAATTACATGTATTGTTGTGAAAATAAATGTGTGAATGAGTTGAATAGATACTTAAGAGAATTAGGTTATGGTTAGTTGTGTGTGAGAATGGTTATTTTGCATGTTTTGTGTTGAAATGACCAAATTGAATAAAAGGAAACTATTAGGGGTAAAACCATAATTTTACCAAAAAGGACTATATTGTGTTAAATGAATTGGTGGTGTGATTTAATGTAAAAAATGGAATGATTTGTGAATGTAGACTATGACCATGCCACGGATCGAGGAAAAGGAAAATTAGCGTAGTAGTCCCCGAAATCCATTCACAACCGTAATCCAGTCCGATAAGTTCGTATGGTTAAATTCTAACTTAAATTGCTTATTCTTGTAATATGACTATTGCAGCGAGATGAGATGTTAATCGAAATTGTGGAAGACGAGTGTGAATAAAATACGAAAGATAAACGGGTCCGAGCTATAAACGAAAGTGTCCGATGACTAAGTGTCATCATGAGTAAATGAATCCATGACGAATTAAAGGTCCAATGACTAAGTGTCATTATGAGTAAATGAATCCATGACGAATTAAAGGTCCGATGACTCAGTGTCATCGTGAGTATATGAATTCTTATACGGAACAAAAGTGTCCGATGACTATATGTCATCGTGAGTATTAAATGAAATGAGTTCCAATGCGGAACAAGGGTCTGATGACTTTGTGTCATTGTGAGTCACAAATGTAAGTGAAACCTACCCCAGATGTAAACAATGTTTCATTTGGTTAATTAGATTTTTACAACTTTTGAAGTTCGTTAAATCTATTTAACTTTATGTACTTACTAAGCCTTAAAGTGCTTACCTGTGTATTTGCATTTGTTTTGTAGATTCATTTTTTGTTGTTCGGGGATCGGATCATCTTGAAGCATCACACTATCCCGGAGTTGTTCGGTAGACTTTTACATCACTCGGTTAATATGGCATGTACTAGGATGAAGTTGTCTTTTGCACTACTTGTATAGATTATGAAATTCCTAATTTTAGTTGAATGTTGACCATAATCTTGTATGCTAGTTCAATGAGATATACATATCTTGTGAGGTGTATGAGATGTCTTAAAAGTATGTGCACTGTATTAGCATGTTATATTTTGAAGTTATGAAATGATGAATAGTTGATAAACTAGAGTTTAAGCATGATTCATTGAATTCTGCATACTTGTTTCGGTAGAGTTCATGTATGTCTCGGTAGAAGTGTAGGGTAGGAGAGAGGTTGTACACTGACTTGGCTTGTATCGGTAGTTGAAATGCAAGTATCGATAGTTCATGTTACTGATGTATCGGTAGTATGTAAGCTTGTATAGCTAGAAGTTGCAGTGTGTGGATTTTTGCTCTTTGGAGTATTTGGTATCGGAATTTGTATGACTTGTATCGGTAGAAATTATACTTGCATCGATAGAATTAGTAAAGGTATCGATAAAAATCTACATAGTTCTAAATTGTTCATTGAATTGACTACTACCGATACTTGACCATCAGGTAACGGTAGAAGTCCCCTAAAATGTTAGAGATACCATTTTTACCCTTGATAAAATTGTGTTATGTTTAGATATTGTTTTAAATTGTGAGAATTGATAGTTGTCTTGAATAAATACGCAAATGGTCAGATATTTGTAAAATATAAACGGTATAAAATGAATAGTAAACACCAAAATCCTAACTGACGCTGGTGTACGTGATTTGGGTTTTACTCCGTGTTAGCCTGATCTAACTAATCTAAGGACTAATTTGCGAATCTGTCAAACATTGTGAATTTTACCATTTGAATATGCTTGTCTTTGAAGGTTTTTTGATAGCTTTGGATGCTTGATGATTAGGTTGAATCTTTTTATGAAGTGATTTTTGATGAAATTAAGGTTTAAGGACTAAAATGTTAAATAATGAAGTTGGATGTACTTTAGGTGAAATAAATGGATTATAAGGGCTTGTATGAGATCAATGTATATTTGGCTGGTATGGGTTGAGGAGAAAATGAGTATTTTGCATGTTTTATGTTGAAAAGACTAGATTGAATAAAAAGAAAGTATTAGGGGTAAAATTGTAATTTTCCTAAAAAGGATCAAATTATGTTAAATGATTTGATTGTGTGTTTTAATGTGAAATTTGAATAAATTGTTGATTTAGATTACAATCATACGACGGATCACGGAAAAGGGAAATTAGCTTTTAAATTTGATTTTTGCAATTATATATTTATTTTGAATATGTTTAAAAGGACGGATCGAGATTGAAGGCTTGAGGAGTAATCTGATTCTGGCTTAAAAGAGCGTTATTCTGATTCTGGCTCAAAAGAGCGTTATTCTGATTTTGGGCTCGTAAGAGCTAACCATTCTGGGCTCATAAGAGCTAACTATTTTGTGCTCGTAAGAGCTAACCATTCTGGGCTCGTAAGAGCTAACCATTCTGGGCTCGTAGAAGTTAACCATTCTGGGCTCGTATGGGCTAAATATTGTCTGTGCTCGTAATGAATTAAAGTCTGGAGAATTGAAAGAGATTAAGTTTGTTATTGTATACATGATTATGAATGCATACTCGTTATCATCTTTTAATCGATCTGTTTATTCTGTAAGAAAAAGATATTCGCAAACTTACTAAGCTTAATAAGCTTACTCGTGAATTTGTTGTTATTTTGTAGATACGTTTTGCTGTCTGAAGATCGGATCATCTCAAGCAAATCACACTATTGCGGAGCTTGTATGGTAGAATTTACATCACTTGGTCTTATGGCATGTGCTAGGATAACGTTACCTTTTGCTTATATATAATGAGTTTGTGGAAAACCTTACTATGTTTGATGAGATGTTGAAAGTAGGCTTTAAGTGCCTTGTATCAACATAAAAATCATGTATTGTGTTGACTTAAATGCTTAATTAAAGTTATGTATGTATGAAGTTAATGAACTTGTGTTTGGTATAAATCTTAAGATCTTGTATATTTGTTTCGGTAAAACTCATGTATGTTTCGGTAGAAGTACAAGGTAAGAGACAAGTTGCTCACTGGCTTACGTTGTATCGGTATTTGAATTGTGAGTACCGATAGTTATATGTATAAATGTATCGGTAGTTTGCATACTTGTGTCGGTAGAAGTTCTAGAGTGAGAATCATAGCTCTCTGAAGTTTTCAGTATCGGTAGAAGTATGAATTATTTCGATAGTTGTTTCACATGTATCGGTAGAATCATCTCGGGTGTCGGTAAAACTCTGCAACATTTTGAACTGTTTCCTGACTTCACAATTATCGATACTTGTTCATCAAGTACTGGTAGAAATCTCCACAAATCATGGAAATGACCTTTCTTCCCTTGTTGAGTGTGATTATAATCGATTGATGATTTATGATATATTGGATGCAGATATTTATTCAAATAAGATTTAATGAAATAAAAAAATGATGAACAATGATAGATGAACAGTAAGACATTGGGACCTTGATCAGTGACGGTTTCGGGTTTGGGTGTGACATTTAATGGTATTAGAGCTTATGGTTTAGCCATTTTTTGGACTAAATTGACTGTATGAAATGATCTAGAAGTACATGCCATATGAACTTATGATAGTGTGATATAAATGGATCCGATCTAACTATTATTTTACAGATAAGAAAATGTATGATTCAGAACGAGGAGAGACAAACGAAGTAAATAGTAATGTTCCAGCTACTGATTCTGACGTGAGCCGAAGGGTATCGAATATACCGATGACAGAAAGTGAAGTCAAAAACATGTTTTTCGGCTTAATGGGATAGTGGTTTTCAAAATTTGTGAAGAATAATCCTATGGAACCATCTCCTCCACCACCGACTACACAGCCTGCTGCTCGACCTATGGCACCTCCCGTAAGGCCTCCACCTTCTCCTATGATAGAAGAGAGGCATCGTATACCGACATATAGGGTAAGAAAATATAGGGCAGAAGAATTTCGTGAAAATGCTGAGGATGATCCATCCATGGCTCAGTACTAGTTGGAAAACACTCTGAGAGTACTGAATGAAATGGCTTGTCAGTCTGAAGACTATGTTAGGTGTGTTGTGTCGTTATTGAAAGACGAGGCATACAATTAGTAGGCGATGATTGTGACAGTGGTACCTGAAAATGAAGTTACTTGGGAATTCTTCCAAGCAGAGTTCAAAAAGAAATACATTAGTAAATGGTATCTGGATAAAAAGAAGGAATTCTTAGAGTTGAAATAGGGAAATAAGATAGTGGCAGAATATGAACGGGAATTTGTTTTTTCTCAGTAAGCATGCACGAGAGATTATACCTACCGACGAGGCTATGTGTGTCTGATTTGAAGACAGTTTAAACAACGAGGTTAGAATGATGGTAGGTGGTTCTGAAATACGACCATTTGTTATCTTGGCAGATAAAGCACAGAAAATAGAGGAAATTTACAACCACAAGAGAGAGAGGGAAAAGAGGTCCAGAGAATTCAGTAAGAAAATTTCTTCCAAAACTTTTCCTTTGCCATCACCGAAAAATGCAAAGAAAATGAGAACCGAGTGATAGTTTCATCTGGTTACCCGAGCAAGAGCGGGTCAGCATAATCTGAAATTAGATTTCAAAATAGGCCGGTGGATAGTGTAGCCAGTGTTTGTAATGCACCTAACCTAGCTTGTGAGTATTGTGAAAAATTCCATCCAAGTGAGTGTCGCTTAAAGAAACGGGCATGCTTCTGATGTGGAGTAATCGACCACATGGTACGAAATTGTCCAGCATCACATGGTGAAGAAGAAAATCGGAGTGTAAAACCCCCAAAAGAATAGATGATCTTGTTAGAACAGCATTGTAGGTGGAAATTGTAAGGAGGGTAAGGAAATTACAAACAGATCAGAAGTTCGAGCACCTGCAAGGACCTATGCTATTCGAGCCAGAGAAGAGGCAATTGTATCGGATAAAATGATTGGTAAACTCTATCTTTGCTGCGACTGTGAGTACTTTGAATGATTTAGGATTGATTTACTCTTATATTGATACTGCTTAATAACTGATAAAAATTTCGAGGACGAAATTTCCTAATGGGGGAGAGTTGTAACATCCCGTTTTTCAGTGGTGTCAGAAACAGTGATTACGGGATCACAAACTCGACGAGAAATTTTTATAAATGAGTGATTAAATTAAATTAGTCAAAAATAATTTTATTTGAAATTTTGAATTGAAGGATTTTAATTATTGAATTAAAATTTTGTATAAGTGGTTTGGTTCAAAAGTTAAGTGACTTTAGAAAATGAGGTATTGGGACCATTTTTTGATGTTAAGGGTCATAAATATTTTTATTAAATATTTATAGATTCTTATTATAAGTGAATTGAAGTTTGGCTTGGTAATTTTGATGATTAATTGTTTAATTAAGGAAAAAGGAGTAATTTGTAAAAGAGGTAAAAGTTAATTGCTATTGATTAAAATAAAAAGGACCAAAGTGGTAATTACACCATGGTCAAAAAGTACAAGAGGTGGAGGATATGATTATCTTCTACTAACTTTTGGGTTATTTATTTATTTAGTCCTTTTTAGTTTAAGGCTAATTTGTAACAAGTTGGTTTAATTGGAATTCAATTATAATTAAAGGATCAAATAGATAAATTAACCTATGGTATTTTAATGGATGGGTTATTATGAGGTAAATTGATCATGAGTATAATTAATTAAGGCTAAATAAGTGATTAATTAAACTAATCATGAAAGACTAAATATTTACAAAATTACCATTAGGTATAAAAATGAAATTAAAGAAGAAAAATCACATTTTTCTCGTAATTTCTTCTTCTTCTTCTTCATGGTTAAGACAAGAAAGCCAAGGTTTTTCCATTGATAAACTTTGAGCTTTGATTTGGGTAAGCAAACCTTGACCGTTTTTAGTAATTTTCAAGTTTTTTAGTCCGTGTTAGCCTAATCTAACTAATCTAAGGACTAATTAGCGAATCTGTCAAACATTGTGAGTTTTACCATTTTTTTAATATGCTTGTCTTTGAAGGTTTTTGATAGCTTTAGATGCTTGATGATTAGGTTGGATCTTTTTGTAAAGTGATTTTTGATGAAATTAGGATTTAAGGACTAAAATGTTAAATGATGAAGTTGGATGTACTTTAGGTGAAATAAATGGATTATAAGGGCTTGTATAAGATCAATGTATATTTGGCTGGTATGGGTTGAGGAGAAAATGGGTATTTTGCATGTTTTGTGTTGAAATGACTAGATTGAATAAAAAGAAAGTATTATGGGTAAAATTGTAATTTTCCCAAAAGATCAAATTACGTTAAATGATTTGATTATGTGTTTTAATGTGAAATTTGAATGAATTATTGATTTAGATTACAATCGTACCACAGATCACGAAAAAAAGAGATTAACAGAATAGTCCCTGAAGTTTAGCCAACTGCAATTTCATCCGGTAAGTTCGTACTATTAACTTTTAAATTTGATATTTGTAATTATATATTTATTTTGAATATATTCCTAATGATGGATCGAGACTGAAGGCTTGAGTAATTTGCTTCTGGCTGAAAAGAGCGTTATTCTGATTTTGGGCTCGTAAGAGCTAACCATTCTGGGCTCGTAAGAGTTAACCATTCTGGGCTCGTAAGAGCTAACCGTTCTGGGCTCGTAAGAGCTAGCCGTTCTAGGCTCGTAGGAGCTAACCATTCTGGGCTCGTATGGGCTAAATATTGTATGTGCTCGTAATGAATTAAAGTCTGGAGAATTGAAAGAGATTAAGTTCGTTATTGTATACATGATTATGAATACATACTCGTTATCATCTTTTAATCGATCTGTTTATTTTGTAAGAAAAAGATATTTGCGAACTTACTAAGCTTAATAAACTTACTCGTGAATCTATTGTTGTTTTGTAGATACGTTTTGCTGTCTGAAGATCGGATCATCTCAAGCAAATCACACTATTGCGGAGCTTGTATGGTAGAATTTACATCACTTGGTCTTATGGCATGTACTAGGATAACGTTACCTTTTGCTTATATATAATGAGTTTGTGGAAAACCTTGCTATGTTTGATGAAATGTTGAAAGTAAACTTTAAATGCCTTGTATCGACATAAAAAACATGTATTGTGTTGACTTAAATGCTTAATTAAAGCTATGTATGTATGAAGTTAATGAACTTGTGTTTGGTATAAATCTTGAGATCTTGCATACTTGTTTCGGTAGAACTCATGTATGTTTCGATAGAAGTACAGGGTAGGAGAGAAGTTGCTCACTAGCTTGCGTTGTATCGGTATTTAAATTGTGAGTACCTATAGTTATATGTATAGATGTATCGGTAGTTTGCATACTTGTGTCGGTAGAAGTTCCAGAGTGAGAATCATAGCTCTCTAAAGTTTTCAGTATCGGTAGAAGTATGAATTGTTTCGGTAGTTGTTTCACATGTATCGGTAGAATCATCTCGAGTATCGGTAGAACTCTGCAATATTTTGAACTGTTCTTGACAACTACCGATACTTGTTCATCAGGTACCGGTAGAAATGTTCAAAAATCATGGAAATGACCTTTTTACCCTTGTTGAGTTGTGATTATAATCGATTGATGATTTATGATATGTTGGATGCACATATTTATTCAAATAAGATTTAATGAAATAAAAAAATGATCAACAATGATAGATGAACAGTAAGACACCGGGACCCTGACCGGCGACGGTTTCGGGTTTGGGTATTACACGAATCCTAAGTGAGTTCGAATTGGGTCGCGGGTCAGAGCATGGGTTTGGGAGAAACGACGCTATTTTGAGGGTGCTTTAGCCACACACAAAACGACACTGTTTCGAGTGTGTATGTAAACTACTTCAATGCCCTCTTTTTCATTTTCTTCACTCTTCTTGAAAAAAAATTGAACATCCTCTCAAATCTCTCTCCCTCTCTCCTCAAGCGTTCAGCCATGACCGGTCAACGGTCGGCCGATCGTCATCGTTGCCACCCCTTCGGCTATCGTCCGTTACCGCCGTCCACCGTCATACACGATGGCTCGAAGGTAAAAAAATTTCCTCTTTTTATTTTTTCTTTTAAAACATAGATCGAGCTCGGATCTATTGAGATCGAGCCTAGATCTTCGAAAAAATCAATGTTTTGTATGTTTTTTCTTTATTTCGAATCTGTTCTTCTTTTTTTACTATTATTCCCTTTTTGTTTGTTTTTTCGAATATGTTTCTTTTTCACTTCCTTTTCAATTTTTTTAAAAGTAAATCTAGATCTAAAGTTAGACCTTTTTGAAATTTTAAAAACTTTAATGATTTACCATTTCATTCTTTTTTTGAAATATATTTTTATTCCCTTTTGGTTAACATTTTTTTTGACAGAAAATCGAGCAACGAAGTCCTTCACGAACGGAGGAACTCCGTCCGAATCGACAGTGGAGGCCAAGTACGTCCCTTAAACTTCTCATTTTAATATTTAATAAAAACATTTTGAATATTAAAGATAATAATAAATTAGCAGTTATGATATAAAATAAATAAATAAATAAATATATTTATATGTATTTATTACCTTGAGGAGAAAAAATTGGATGCTTGGTATTCTGCTCTATTTTTTTATATTAACTGCTTCGTGTACTATTCTATTAATTTCAAATGCACTCTGTTTTTTTGTATTGATTTCGAATGTTGGTGTGTCTGTATTTGATTTCGAAAATCTTGTAACAATTACAACTGATATTAATTCGGCATTTATAGCCTTCATTACAATGATGATTTGTTGTCTTCTTGCAACTAAATACCTATCTTTTCTTCTTTTACAGGGCAGACTCAACAGTGGCTGTGGTGGCAACTTAACTGGTGACGGTGCTGATGTGGCGTCATTCGAGTGGGCAAGGGCAGCGGCTTGGCAGCACAAGTTGCTGGTAGTCAGCTAGGGTTTGACTTTAGGCTTATTTGGGTTAGGGTTTAGGTCTTAGTGTTTGGGTTTAGGCCACTTGGGCCTTTGTAAATTAGGCTTGTAAATTGGGACATTTTTAAACTTAAATAAATTTAAATTTAAAATTGTATTGGACAATTTAAATTTAAAATTTGTTTTCTAATTTGGGTTTGGAACGGAATCGGTCAAATTGGGCCTACTACAACTTCATTTGAACATTTTCATATAAGATAATTATTATTTTTCCGATGGATCCTTGTAAAAGCACTCAATACGTCTAGAACGTATGACGCTCATCGGCTATGTAACAACCCAGTTTTCAATTGTGTCGAAAAAGTGATTTCAGGATCACAACTCCGACAAGTCGAGTCTTAAAATTTATCATTTTAATATTTATAACGTTATTAGTGTCGCAGTAATATTTGGTTATGAAATTTTATCGTTAAGATAGTTAACTAGGAGAAAAGGGCTAAATTGTAAAAGTTACTAAAGTGGAATTGTTTAATTAAAAGGGTCAAATCGGTAAATTAACCAATAGAAATTAAGTAAGTGGGATTACATGGTATCAAATGATTATGGGTAAGGTTAATTAGAGTTTAAAAGGATTTATTAAGCTTAATGATGAAAGTCTCAAAAATTACAAAATTGCCTTTTAGTATATAAGTTAAATTAATGAATTAAAATGAAAGATTTTCACCAAATTTCAACCCATCTTCTTCATCCTCACGGAAAAATATAAGAGAAAGCTAGGGTTTTATTTGTTAACTTTGAGCTTTGATTTGGGTAAGCAAACCTTGATCGTTTTTAGTAATTTTTTATGTTTTTGAGTTCGTATCAACTTAATCTAGCTTATATAAGGACTAATTTGTGAATCTGTCAAATGCTATAAAACTTGCCATTGTTGAAAATGCTTGTTCTTGAAAGCTTATGATAGATTTGAATGTTTGATGCTTGGGTTAGATCTTTTTGTAAAGTAATTTTGAATAAAATTAGAGTTTAAGGACTAAAATGCAAAAAGCGAAGAAGTTGTGTGTATTTGGTTGAAATAAATGGTTTTTAGGGATGAGTAGTTGAACCATGAATGTTCGGTTTGGATATACTTAAAAGAAAATAAGGGCTTTGCATGCTTTGAGTGAAAAAGGACCAGATTGAATAAATGGAAAATAATAGGGGTAAAATTATAATTTTCCCAAAAAATAAATTGTGTGGAATGACCTAATTGCGTGATTTAATGTGAGAATTGGATGATTTGTGGATGTAGACTACGATCATGTCTTAGATCGCGAAAAAGAGAAATTAGCGGAATAGCCCTTGAAGTCTAACTGTAACTGCAAATTGGTCCGATAAGTTCGTAATGTAAATTTTTACTTAACATTTCTTTTTTGTAAATTATCATTTTTCAATGATTGGAAGCACTTGGAATCGAAGAGATCGAAGAAAAGAAACGAAAGAGATAGTAGGCTTTAAGTCGTTGAAAAGGTATCGACGCGGTGGCTGGGTTATCGTATATGTTGCAAGTCCTCGACAGCTCGTGTGAGTAGCATTGTGATTCGAAAAAGAGCTATGAATCCTAAGTGGATTATAGGCCCTTTAATGGTTGGTACTTATGCTTTATGCATACTTTCGACAGCTCGTGTCAGTAGCATCATTAAGGAACAATTTACAAACAGGCACCGTACCGATGGCTGGGGTACCGCATATGTTTTTTGAGTCCTCAACAGCTCATGTTAGAAGCATCGGGCACTAGTAACAGAAAAGTTATAGACAGGAAAGTGAAATATTATAATTGACTTGAGGAAGAAATGGGACTATCCTGGCTCGGTTGAGTTATAGCTGCTTTATACAAATGTTTGGTAATTCTTTAAAACTATCGAACTTACTAAGCTATGAAGCTTACCAAAGATGTTGTTGTTTTGTAGATTGTTTACTGATTGAAGATCGGATCATCATCTCTCATAAGTCACACTATCGCGAAGCTCGTTGGTAGTTTTTACATCACTCGGTCTTATGGCATGTACTAGGATGATTTTATCATTTGCTTTATGTAATTGGGATTATGAAAACCTTGTTATGTTGATGAAATGATAAATGTAGTAATGCATGTTGTGCAAGTTGGAGTATAGACTTAAAAGTACATTGTAAAGACTTGGAATCTATGTATTTTCTGTTGATTTAATGCATATTGAAGTCATGAATGTTTTGTGTTGATAAACTTGTGTTTGGCATGATTCTTGAGATTCTGCATACTTGTTTCGGTAGAACCCAATCATGTATCGGTAGAAGTATAGGGTAAGAGAGAGGTTGTTCACTGACTTGGTTTGTATAGGTAGTTGAATAGCAAGTATCGGTAGTTATGTGTTTAGAAGTATCAGTAGTTTGTATACTTATATCAGTAGAAGTAGCAGGGTAAGACCTTTAGCTCTCTGGAGTTTTTAGTATCGGTAAAAGTAAGACTTGTTTCGATAGAAGAGTGACTTATATCGGTAGAACTGTCACTTATATCGGTAAAAGTCTGCACTATTCTTGAACTGTTTACTGACTTGACAACTACCGATACTTGTCCAATAGGTACCGGTAGAAGTCTCCAAAATGTCAAAAATGACCTTTTTGCCCTTGTTGAATTGTGTTTATAATCAAATGACGATATATGACGTGTGGAGTGCAATTCTTTAATAAAATAAGATTGAATAACATGATGTTAAAGATGAACAGTGATAAATGAATAGTAAGACACCAGAACCCTAACCAACGACGATTTATGGGTTTTAGGTGTTACAGGCTAATCAGATACAAAATAGTTGCGTTAGGTTACCTTTTCGGGTTAAACCAATGACTTATGAACTAGCTTGGCTAGAGCTAAGTAACATATTAAGAAACAACGAATAGCTATCCAAGCTAAATCCGAGTTTCGAGTTAACTTGAGTCCGTAACAAATGAAGGAACTCGGTCTAGAACAGATAATTAGACAGAAATATCACGTATGAAACTTTTACTCGATCCATCGTAAATCATTTCATATAATTCATTTAAGCATCTTAGAAATCAATTATTTATTATTATAAAAGCTCAATATGTGTATAAATAAAATTTACAACATAAATATCAATATATACTAAACACACAGATAGAAACTTACTTCGCATTATACCATTACGGGCACACATCCCTATAGTCCTTATTTATCAAATATAACATAAATATAACTATCGTATGATATAATTATTTAAAACCTTTCTTTATTCCAGTCGTGACCCTCAACTATAATTTCATTCAATAATACCATTTCAAACTCATATTCATGTGTTTCACATTTCTAATCACAATACTCAACTTAAACATCATCACCACTTAGTCCAACTCATCAGATACTAATCTCAAGCAGTCAAACTCAATTACAACATAAATATATATGTTTTAAGTCACGAAAATAACATATAATTAATTTAATAAATTTACGAACTTACCTAGACTAAAGCAGTTGCAAAAATAGAGTCGACAACTAATCCGAGACTTTATTTTTTCCTCAATTTAAGTTTACTTGTATTGTTTCTTGATCTAAATAATAATTTCATTCAATTAAATAATTCAAATAGCTTAAAATAATTAATCCAAGCCTATAACCCATTTTATTTTGAATTTATGAAATTACCCCAAAAATTTTAACTTTTGTACAATTTATTCCCTAAACATTTCATAGGTTCAAAATCTAACAATTTCTATCAAATTAATCCTCAAAGTTTTAACTACTCAACAATGGTAACATTTAAGATATTTGAAAATATCAAAAAATAAAACATGAGTCAATTAAATTAAGATACCGAAATTCTAAAAACATAAAAATTACGAGAAAATTACTAATTTAAGCTTACCAATTAAATCTTCAACCTTGAAAACCCTAGATTTTCTCCCATTTTTTTTCCTTCCTTGCTTCGAAAGTCTCAAGTGAAAAAAACAAAAAATGTTTCTTTCACACCAACCTCCACTATATAAATTTTAAACCATTTCTTTTCCATTTCATTTCTTTTTTTATTAATTATTAAGAGATATTTTAAGCCGTAGGTTCCCCACGTAACGAAACTAATACATTTAAAAGGGATGATTTCCACATTGGTCCTTTCTATTTATTTCAAATTACAATCTTTTTATAAATTATACTTTTACCACTTATGCAATTTAGCCCCATACTTAATTTAAGCACTACACAATTAAAATTACCTATTCGAAAAATCAGTTAGCCTACAGATTAACTCCGTAAATATTTTCATTCCCGAAAATACACTTTTCAATAGGGATAAGCATTTGATCGAATCGAATGAAAAAATTTCGAGTTAATCGAATTGACAAATCGTATTTTATCATCCTAACTCGATTTGAAATTTTCTCGAATCGAGTTGAGTGTGATGGAATTTAAAAAAATAACTTTGGGTCCTTGTAACCACTATCACCGATTGTAATCAAATTTGTCAACTGTAATCAAATTTGTTATTAACTTTCATCACCTCATAATTTGTTTATTAATATTTTATATACGGCTAGCTTCTTTGTTTTATTAGTTACTTCAATTATCTTCTAATTCTTGTTACTATGTATTTTGAAATTAAAAAATATTAAATGTAAAAATGTGATTTTTTTAATAAAAGTTATTTTAGAGACAAAATGTGAAATTGACACCAATATAAAATTTTAACACGAATATTTTATGATATCATTAATAATTCAATTGTAATATAAATATTCAATATAATTAAAAAATTCAATAATACAAATAGTACAAAATGTGAATTTTAATTAAATAATAGAAATAGTAGATATAAATAAAATTATTACTATTTAGGTTTGAGGAATTTTTTGGATGATTTTAATTTTTTATTTGGAGTAAAAGGTGAGAAGTAAAAATTTAAGGGGAAAATAAAAAGTTTTGAAAGTTTTGTGGAGTAAAATTTTGAGGAAAAAAAAATAAGGAAATAAAATTTTGGAGGGAAAATATTAAAAAAAAATTGGAGGGGGGAATAAGTTTAAGGTGATGGGAGTGGGAGGGGAGTAAAGTTTTAAAAAAAAAGTGGGAGCGGAGTAAAAGTTTTGGGAAAAAATAAAAAATTTTAAGGGTTTTTAGGAAAAATAAATGAGGGGAGTAAAATTTTGGAGAGAAAATATTTAAAAAATGGGGGAAAATGGATTTAGGGTAGATGGGAGGTGGGATGGGTGGGCGTAAAAACTTTTGGAAAAAAAGTAAAAAGGTTTAAGGTAAAAATATAAAATATTATAGTTTAATATTTGGTTTATTCAGATTCTAAAACTCAACTCGATTCGAACTCGAAATTCAAAAAAAAATCAAGTTGACTCGAATAACTCGATTCGTTTGACTCGAAATTCGAATTTTTTTCAAATTTTTCGAGTCGAATCGAGTTTTGCTCACCCCTACTTTTCGACACTTTTGACTTTCGGGTCGTTACCATACTAAAGTTGGCCACCAACCACCACTAATATTTTGACATGGAATTTTTTTTTACCATTTAAGTCCTCCTATTTGTCTTTTCATAGTTATTAGGTACATTTAACTTATAGGATTTAATTTTTGTAGTTTTTATGATTCAGCCCCCTTTTTACTTAATTAACCATCAAATCATTAAATTTTTCGAACCGAACTTCAATATGCATGTGTAGTAACTCCGTAAATATTTAATAAAAATATTTACGGACTCAATTTATAGAAATGAGATCTTGAAACCTTATTTTTTAAATCCACTTTAACTTAACCATTAATTCAAATAACATAAATTATCTAGTTAATATTTATTTTTATATTATATTTGACTCGTAAATATTAAATAATAATATTTAAGGATTCTCTCGTTTAATTTGTGACCCCGAAATCACTGTTTCTGACACCACTAAAAAATAGACTGTTACATATGTAGTTAAATAATTTTGTACTTCATCTACTAGTTAAATAATCTGGTTAATGTTAATGCAACATTGAGTATAAATAATAGGATTCGTTAACTCGACTTGACTTGATTCGATTCGAAAAAATTTCAAATTGAGTTTGGTTGCTAAAATAGGATTCGTCAACTCGATTAACTCGAAATTTTTTACTCGATTGGACTTGAATCGGTCGAATACTCACCCTTGGTGCTAGAGCTCACATGGTCATTGTGCTAGGGTGGGCGGCAGCTTGAAGCCAAGGCATCACGTTTGGGTTGAAGCGTGAGCGTCAGGTGTTTAAAGAGTTTTATAATCCGTGCTAGGGTGCGATTTTGGGTTGCTACCTACTCGTCTGTTGACCTTACTTGTAATTGCTCGATTTTGCTCTTGATAATCCTCGACCTTGCATCTCAAATTCGAACGCACCTGATTAATGTCACGGAAACACGACTATTTATCATTAACTAATATAAAATCGAAGTAGAAATAAATAAAAATGTCGATGTATGCAAATGTAACACTAAACATAGTAACAACAACAATTCATACAATTAAAAAAAATAGAACCAATAGATTTTCATGTGTGTATGCAATTATCTTTCCAACCAATGTATAAAGTATAAGAAGTACTAGAATAATAGAGAGAACATAATCAAGTTTTAGCATGCTTTTTAAAGCCATTTAGGACTTTAATGGTCTTGGTCCAACTTGATGGTAAGGAAAAAAATTGGACTCTAAGTACTTAATTACCTTTGTATTCAATTATATAAGTGAAATTCAAAATATTCAATAACATACGCAGTTAAGCACTTATTCAAAACCCTTTATTTCGGCACACAATGTTTACCCACTTCTTCGAATTTTGGACAAATACCTTTGAACACTAGCGTATATGACAACCCAAATATCTACGTCGAATTACTTAGCTAATCACACCTAAATAGCCTTCAACTTCACTCATAATCAAATCAGCAGAGCATACTAGGAAACTCCAAATCTTTTGACTCGAAGACAAAATAACAACTTAAGCACCTGCTCCTAATTACTCGATTGGACCACTAGTTTTTTGGAAGCCCATGATGTAGCTAGTAGAGTAATCATATATTTTTGTACTTTATTACCAAAGATGTTCAATTAAGCACAATCATTGAAGACACAATTCAATATTTTAACCTCGAAAAATAAATCCTTAAACACTAAATACTTAAATTATCAAACAAAATTATTTTCTCAAAAATTTCAAGATGGATTATGCAAAACATATTATTGAATAACACAATATGAATTCAAAATTATCATTGAAGAATCCATTATTCCCAAAATCATTGTAATTGCATGAATCAATGTGCAGAACTATATCAAGTATTATGAAAGTATTCACTACACATATCTAGTGTCTCAAAGAAATAAAAAAAAATGTGAATCATTCATCAAATTAAGATTTCATGCAACTCTATATTATTTAATAATGTGATTAAATTAAATTATCTCCCACACTTAAATCAAACATTGTCTTCAATTAAATCATCAAACATTGAACTTTTCGTAACTCAAACCACTCATTAAACATCCATACAAATTCTATCATTGTCACATTTTAATCTTCCCATTTTCTTATTATAGAAACCAAATACTCCAAAACAGTAAAATAACAACATATTTTTAGAACTTTTTAATATTTTAATACATTTCTTTCTTTGCAAAATTTTATTAATTTTTGCAATTTTAATAATTTTCATTAACTTATTTGTAGTTTTTTTTTTTGCATTTGTTTATAATTTCTAAAATATTTGTAACAATTTTATTATAATTTATAATATTTAATGATATTTTAATATTTTATAACATTTTAATAAATTTTAAAAAATTATGATTAAATGATTAATTACGCTTCACAAAATAATAGAAAAATCAATTAAGTCCTCTACATTAGCTTGCTTATTGCCATTTCAACACTTAACCACTGTTAGAGGTTTCAAGAGAAAAATGAACTCAAAGGGCTTAATTGGTACAAATAGTTATTTAAAAGGTTCACTTGGGTGCACTTTTTGACAAAGGACTTAATTGATTTTTTTAATTATTTTAGGAGGGTTTATTTGGGATTTTAGCCTAAAATTTTAATAGTTTTGTATTTTTTTTTAGTTTTTTACCGTCTTAAAATTTTCAATTAAAATAGAAATTAATTGGCATTGACGTGGCGAGATACTATTCGTCCGTTCGAAAACTCATTTGACCATACTGTCATAACATTACCCACCCTATTTTTCTTCTCCGTTATAAACAAAATACAAACAAATCCGTTCTGCCAAGCAGAAAAAAAGGAAAACAAAGGAAAAAGAAAACCCTAGCTTTACCTTTTTGTTTTTTGTGAAATATCAAATCGCAGAGATGGATCTTTCCTAGATTTCACCTCAGATCTCTTTCTCTTTGTAAAAGAAAATTGGGTTTACTTATTTATTTGGATCGGATTGGGTTGGTTTGGTTTTAGAAAAGAAGGAAGGCGATGTCAACCCCGGCAAGGAAGAGGCTGATGAGAGACTTCAAGAGGTTACAGCAGGATCCACCTGCAGGTATCAGTGGGGCTCCTCAAGAAAATAATATCATGCTTTGGAACGCTGTCATTTTTGGGTATTTCTCAATTTCCTCATTTCTTTCTCTTTTCATTTCCTTTCTCTCTTTCGTTTAATTTTTGGGTTTTCGATATTTTTGCAGGCCTGACGATACTCCCTGGGATGGAGGTAACACTTTTGTTGTTTTCTTTCACTTGAATTTCTTAGATTTTGGTTTTATTTATTATGCTGTTGATATATTCTTTGGGGATTTTGTCGGAAGTTTTGAAATTTGAGCTGCTAATTATGTAACCGTTTTGGATTTTGGTGAAATTGATAAAATTGTATTATTTTGTTGTTCCAGTTCTTGCTAAATTTGTCATTTGTCCATGCAATGTGAAATGTTATGTGGTTTTTGCATGCATGCTTTAATCAATTAGCAGTGATACATGATTCAAGCCCACATGATTTGTTTGAGTTGGTGAAGACTGAGTGCGGTCAATTTTTTCTCTAGGTTTTTTCATTAACTTTTTATGGTTTATGCCTCGTAGAGTTCTTATGTGCTGCCTCTGTTGTGTTGTCTTTTGATGTTCATGAATCGTGATTATTGTCAATTGACCATTGGTTTTGGCCACAATAGCAATTGCATTTTCTTTACTTTTCTTTGCCGCTATTGCTGTTAAACATTTGTTTGATCAGTATAGTGCAAGGAATTAGCAATTCATGTTTAATGAATTGCCTTGTTATTGGAAATTCGGGGGGGGGGGGGGGGGTTCTCCTCATTGGAATTGTAACATGTCATCTTTGGAGTTCAAAAACTGTGACATTCGAATGATAAGTTTTGTGCAAATTGTTTTGATGCTATAACTTGGTTGTTTGATTGTAAGGAAATTATTGAGGGCTTGCTTGGGTATAATGAGGTAAGGGTAGCAAGATTAAGTTAAGTGTTGAATTTATGGTGTTTGGTCATTTGAGGGAGGTTTTCCCCTAAAAAATACATGTTTTCAGGTGCATTTTTTGTGAGCTTTGACGAGGTTGGCTGGAATCAATAAAATGGAAATTTAGTTTATAAAACCTTTACTCCATAGGCACTGGTATCATAGATTAGATATCTTATTTTCTTATTGCCTGTTTACTCTTTCTATTTACCACAGTGAAATTTTTGTTTTCTTATTTTTAGGATAATAATTTATTTTTATTTCTCAAGTAACATGAATATTTTCTTGAAATTCTCAGGCACGTTCAAGTTGACTTTGCAGTTTACAGAGGATTATCCAAATAAGCCTCCAACTGTCCGTTTTGTCTCACGAATGTTTCATCCAAATAGTATGTATAAGATTTTCATTTATTTTATTTTTAGCTTTATGTGCAAAATGTTCCTTGTTTTTGCTTCTTTTCCCATTAAATGATCGGTCATGTTTTGATCAGTTTATGCAGATGGGAGTATTTGTCTGGATATTTTACAAAATCAGTGGAGTCCTATATATGATGTTGCAGCTATACTCACCTCTATCCAGGTGCAGCATTCTCTGCCATTTTTCCTTTTTATTTTCTCTATGAAGAAACTATGTTTATCAATTGCTCCCTCTAAACCATGGTGTTTGCACTTTGTTGAATTTCAAATTCTAACTTTACGAGTTATATGTGCCTTTACATAAGTGATTGTTCCCCATAGTGCATCTATTTATTGCACAACTCATTCTATATGTGTCTGCTTTCGATGCTTATGTTTGGCCTATAAGTGTTTATGTTTAATAAAAAAGGTAGGCACTTGACAAACATAAAAAAGTTATGAAGCCAATGATTGGACTCCCTGAAAATCATTGAACTGTGAAAGCATTTATATGAAACTTTTATAAAACAAAGACATTTGAAAGGACTTGAGTGTTGTGAGGATAATGCAAAAATAAACTTCAAATAGAGGATGACATGTGCAGTAGAGATGCATGTTGCATAAGCAAGCTGTAAGTCTATGTATTATGGCTCAGTGGTAGGCCGGTTTGCAGATGAGCAAGCTGGCATATTCCTCTTACCTTTAACTTTAGTCTATTTCTCCTTTTCAGTGGTCCTCTAGGTCTTGTCCATGAATAAAAGTTAATAAGTAGTCATTGTCAAATTTCTTGTCATAGGTATGCATGTCTCCTCTTTAGCAAAGTTCTTATGCAGGGTGGACCACTATTAAGGATGGAGGGTTTCTCTTTGTAACGTGAAAATTTGTTATATTTATAACAAAGTCAATAAACCAAAAGAGTGGCTGATTTTAGTCTTTGTAGCCTTTTATGTGTTTCACAAGCTTTTTTTTCTCTCTATAACTAGATAATTGAGGAAAAAATTGTAGGAACTTTGGCCCAAGGTTTTATTCTAGTAACTCTCCATTTTCTAATCGATTGAAGTAATATTCATATTGTTGAAAAAGGGGGCGTATTTGTTTGCCTTCACATTGAAGAGAAATATACAAGAGTGAACCGAAACAGTTAACAATGAGACAACTTTAAACAAGTGCTATTGTTTTAATAAAATAAAATCTAAGTTATATCTATAGAAGCTAGTTTTCTAGAAGGAATGTGAATATCTTAGAAACAAGAATTGAAGTAGTTTCAAATAATAGGAGCCCATCTTTGACTAAACAAGGGAATAACATATTGTATTATTGTCCTTCTTTATGGCCCCTTCTTAAAAATATATCGACTCTCTTCCACGTTTTTCAGTTCTTTCTCTATTTCTTGTTGTCACCTTTTGTCGATGAATACCTCATGTATCCTTTGCATCTTCATCCACTTCTCATAACATGGGAAGATTTTCAAATTAAGACATCAATTCGTGTAAAGGAGACAAGATGATGTCCCTTTTAAACCATGGTTCAACATTCTTTTCAGTATGCAGTTAGCAGAAGTCTTCGGACATTTTGGTTAAATTACTTGTGGTTTGATTTTCGCAGTTATCAAGTTTAATCTTGTCTTCGTGTAGTGAAGAGATCTTAAGATGTTTTCCTGTCCTCAACTTCATCCTGTGTTCAGTCTATGAATCACTGCATGCATTTGATACAAATTGCTTTGAAATTTGTGACTTCAAGTTAATATTCTGATCAACATCAAGCAATCATCTTGAAAGCGGGCTCCAAGCGGGCTATTTCTTTTTAATTATCATTATCAAGTTAATTACCTTTGTTTGCATTGCTATTGTGAATCCAAGATTCTTAATTAAAGCAGACTAAACATGCTAACAACAATGATGTGCTTTTCCCAGTCTCTACTTTGTGATCCAAACCCGAACTCTCCAGCAAACTCAGAAGCTGCTCGAATGTTTAGTGAGAATAAGCGGGAGTACAACAGAAGAGTCCGTGAAATTGTAGAGCAGAGCTGGACTGCCGACTAAGTGCAGTGTTAGCAACTGTAACCTGGCATCATTCTATGAGAAATGACAAATGCTTACATTGGTGCTGGTGGGGTGTTGGTGCAGTCGAAATGCCTTTCTCATAGCCTTGTGTTCTGGGAATTAAGTAATATAGTCTGCTTTAGTTTCGTTGATGATTTCCTTGAATGGGGTTTGAGATTTTCTGCCTCTTAAACAGCTCTGTTTTTCTTTTTTACTGGTTTCTTTATGTTGAATACTATTCTTTCCTCGTCTTTTTATTCTGTATTGTGTGCCAGTGTCATCTGTATATGAATATCCTTTTTTCTAGTACTAATGTGGTAGGCAAAAAACGAGTAGTGCTCTTACAGTCCAAATTGGAGGAGCATTTCTTTGTAATAGAATTTGTAAGATTTTCAAACAATATGAATGGTTGCTTGCTTTGCATGAATCCAGCTCCATCTGCTCCTCTTTCTAAAACTCCAAGCATTTATATAATGGAGTTTTGAATTTGGATGTTTTAGTTAGAGATCTCAAGGCTTATTTTCCATCATATTAATTAAGCTATCATTAATTCATCATATTCTTTTAGTTACCATCCACTATAATATATCATAATTTTCCCATCAAATTGGCTTATTTAGATCTCAAGGCTTATGTCGGAAATGTGTGAAGAATTATTGTAGATAGTACAAGGTTTGTAACAACAATGACATGTGGATATTCAAATGGGTGTGGATGATTTTGATGGGTTGAAGAATATTAGGATTGGAAGTCATGGTACAAATTTATTTGAAGTGAAAACCTATGAAAGTTTCTATTTTTGAAGCTGCACTTCAATGGTGGAACAACAATCACGTCAATGAAAGCAAAAGAACCTAGGTTGTTCAAACCCCAGATTAACTAGTACATCGGTTTGGAGTCAGATAAAGAGATACCATAGTTGAACTACAGCCCACCAACTGGTAAGAAATTCATCCAACTGATTTTTTCAACTCAATTCCATTTTAAAACTGCTTAAACCCCAAAATAATAAACAAACAAAAGAAGCCGAAAGGTAGCAGCAACACTGTCGGGTACCCTTATTTTAAACCAAAAAAGAAAGTTGGTCGAATATGTGGGTTTAGTACTCAATTTTGATTAGATTTGGTATTTAAATATTTTTGGATTTTTAAATTAAAAATATTTAATTTAAATATTCAACACAAAATTTAAATTACAATGTCCAAAATATAAGCCCAATGATCAGAGTCCAAAAAGCCTAATATTACAAAAATTTGCAAAAACCCTAATTTGGCAACTACTTGTTGCTGTCGCCTCCACCCTTTCCACTGGGATGACGCTACGTCAGCACCATCATGGCCAACTTGCATCACCGCCACTGTGAACCTGCAAAAAGAAAAGAGACAGGCATTTAGTTTGTAAAGGACAAAATACCATGATAGTAATTTCGATTATAAAAAACTAAGTTCAAACAATTGTAAAGGGGTTAAAAAAATCGATGGTTCGAAAACTAAGATAGATACAAGCATTTGAAATCAAATAAAAGATTAGATCAGACTTGCAAGATTGTTAAAAAGTTGTGTTCTCAAGGTAATAAATATATATTTATATATCATTATTACTTGTTTTCTATTTCCTGGGGATTTTTAAACGTTCCTTTAACTTTAATTTATCAATACATTTTATTTATTTTGTCATTACTGTCATTTATTATTTCTCATTTATTTGCAAAGCTTTTTTGTAAATACTTATAAATAAAAAAGGAAGGTTAAAGGGCGTATCTCGATCTAGTACGTCGCCGATGAGGTTTTGAATGGAACTCTTCCGTTTGTGGGGGGTTTCGATGGTCGGATTCCTGTCCAAAACACAAATAATGGAATAAAGAACTGTTTCAAAAATAAAAGAGAGAATAAAAAATGATTAAAAAGAGACAAGAGGAAAACATCAGATTTAAAAGGAGATAATAGCGAGGATAATAAGAACAATTTTTGTTTTCAAAACAAAAACAGATTCAAAAGGAGAACAATACAAAAATAAATAAATCCCGAAAAATATCTTTTCCTTTTTTCGAAAATCCGTTAATATAGTTTAAATCTAGTTTTTTTTAACAAACGAGAATATCCAAATCTGTTTTTAGATCTGTTTTATAATTTAAAAAAAGAAAAGAAAACAAAAGCAAAGTTTTTTTTTAAAAAAAATATAGGCTCAATCTTGTAAATCAAAATCAAGATTTGGTTTTTAAAAGAAAAATTAAAAATGGAATTTTTTTTTTATCTTGGATCGCCACGCACGGCGGTGGACGGTCAACCAGTGACTGGAGCTTGGTCGACCTTTCAATGGCTTCAGAGAGTTTTTAAGAGAAAGGGAGAGTTTTTTTTTTTAAGGATGGGTTTCAAATGATTTTTTTTTTATTTTCTTGGGGTATTTATAGCCCTCCAAAACGACGCCGTTTTGGGAGTGACCTAAATACCCCAAAACGGTGCCATTTTGCATTACCCATTTTGGACCTGACCCACTACAGAGGATTCGCGTGTTTTCAGAATATGTGTTATTTACCCAATCGGTCATTCCACATTTTTGGTTTATTCAATTTCCTCCTTATGCTATTTTTAATTAATTTTAAATTTGCCCAACAATTTTATTTCCTTTTCAATTTAGTCCCATGACTCTCTGAAAGCCTGAGAAACTGCCACGTGCCCCTTTTTGGGTTATTTCTACATTTGGTCCCTTCTATTTTTCCTTTGTTTCAATTTCGTCCTTAAATCAAGTTTCATTTCATTATAAATTTGCCCAATAATTTAAATTATTTTCAATTTGGTCCTTTCACTTCTGGAGGCTTGGGAAGCTGCCACTTGTCACTTTTTTGGGTTTATTGCTCTAAAGGTCCCCAAACTTCTCAAAAAGTACATTTTGACCCTTAAACTTCTCAAAAATTATATTTTAACCTCTGAACTTCGTAAAATTTATATTTTGACCCTCGAACTTCACAAAATTACATTTTGACCCTCGAACTTCACAAAATTACATTTTAACCCTCGAACTTCGTAAAAATTACATTTTGACACCGAATTTCACAAAAATCACATTTTGGCCCCCAAACTCCTCAAAAATCACATTTTGACCCCTAAATTTTCCAAAAATCATTTTTTGACCCCAAATTCTCCACAGCTCCATTTTTTACCCTGTTTGTGTTATTATTTTTTTTTTGCTGCAATGTTCATACATAGGATTTAATTATTATTCTTTTGTATTTTGTATTCTATTAATTTTATGTTTAATTTTTGTGCATCTGCTTAATTATTTTGTTTCGTGTTATTTAATCTTTACTATTAACTGTCCATTCATATTTAATTTACACGTTCATTTTCAAAATTAATTTTACATACAAATAAACCTTTAAAATTGAGGCAATATCCTTTTCGTGTGGAAATCTTGGAAAATCATATCCTAACGAGCTGGGTGTGATTTTTCGTATAATCTGCACAAATCGAATATCCTCTTCCAAACTTTTCAAATGCTCTTTAATTTCGAGATTCCAGGAACGTCGTGCCCTAATATGTTGGATACGACTTCAATTCTCCGAGAAATTTGAAACATACGGGCATTTTTCTTCAAGTTTAATTTTTTTTTGAAAATCGCGTGAAATACTCGCGTGAAATAAGTATTTGTCCGAGGATCGTATTTTAAAATTAATTCGAAACTTCAAGTTCTCAAAAAATATAAAATAATTTTAAACAAAAAACGAGGCAATATCCTTTCGTATGAAAATTTCGAAAAATTATGTCCTAATGTGTTGGGTATGATCTTTCGTATAATTCGTGCTATCAAATATTTTCTTTGAAAATCTTTCAAAATGTCATGGTGATGTCATAATGATGTTATAATCTAAAAAAAATTATTTTGACTTCTCCCCATTTTCTGTCATTTCTTCTTCGAGTTGGATTTTAAATCTAGGTATCAACAAAAGCGACCGAGTATTGATCTTTGCTCCCAATTCAATTCAGTTCCCTCTTTATTTCTTTGCCATAATAGCCATTGGTGTCATTGGTACAACTGCAAACCCCATTTACAACACTGTTAACGAACTCTTGAAACAACTAAAAAATTTCAATCCTAAGCTTGTTGTCACCGTGAATTGTTCGACAAAGTTAAGGATTTCAACATCCCTTTGAAACAGACATATTCTTGGTAAAACATATTCCTTCTTTTGGTACTTTTTTTTTTCTTTCGTGTCTCTTTGTTCAAATGTTTAACATAAAGTCTTTTACAACCATCATCTTTATTATTTTTTTTTTTTTTGGGGGGGGGGGGGGGGGGGGGGGGGGTGGGGGGGGGGGGGGGGGGTTTAAAAATAATATTTTATTCTCATAAATGAAAGCAAAGCCCCCTCTCAACTCTATCTCTTGGTTTATCCTTACTCGTCCACCCTTTTAAGTCTGCGAGGAAGATTTCCTCACCACCCAAAACAAAAATAGTTTTTATTGTTTTACATAAACAAATAGATCATTATAGATTTAGATACGGATAGAGAAAGGGAGTTTTAGTAGGGGGAGAAAGATTGGGTTTTTTTTTTTTGGAAATGGATAGAAGTTGTCACTCTTCTGGTTGCTCAACCACCATCAGTACCACCGCCGGTTGCACCAGTAGCTCGAATGTCAACAATATTAACAATCACGATCATTACCTTAAACATCTCAACAAGCTTTCTCACAAAATTTCCAAACCTTCCACAGCCAAGCCCCTCCTATCATCAAAAAGGCTTCATTTGACCACACACAAGCACTGCCACCACGTCAGCTTCTATCCATTTCCAAAAAAAAACCCAACCTTTACAAAGCTTTTATTTTATTTTTTAAAATTTTCACGAGAAACTTGTAAACAGAAAGAAACGCTTGATTGTTCCTTCAACGAAACTGTTATGTTTACCAGAGAGCAGAAAATCAAAGGATTAACCTCACCTGCTGGCTTTTTGTTTAGTAGTAAAATTAAACTTCCAGGAATTGTTGTTTATTCAATTAAAACTGCGAGCTTTTTCTTGTCATGATTATTGAACCATAAACCACGATCTTCATCTTCTTCAAAAGCCGAAAGGAAAAAGGAAAAAATAAAAAAGAAACTAAACATTATATCGTAGAGCTTTTTTTTTATAAGGCGAGAAATGTGTTCCATAATGGAATCATCATCAGCATCATCAAAGCAAGCTAGGGAAAGGGCTTTATTTTGGCCATGTATTGAAGCTCAGATAGTCAGTACAGAGAATCCACGAAGAAGAAGAAGAAAAATGAGGGAAAAGTAAAAATGGAAAAAAAAATTTTTTTTTTAAATTTTTTAGATTATTATATCATTATGATATCACCATGGTATCTTTTATGCCACGGGTTACAATATTATTCTGTCACGTGTCTCAGACTTAACGATGTTAGAATCAAGTACCAAACGAGTGGATGAAAACAAAGTTAGGGTAACAATTTGGAACAAAAAAAAACCTATAAGTATCAATCTGGAAGAAGTAGACAAGTTTAGGTACTAATTTTATATTTAACCCTTTTGCATGCAAAAAAAAATATAAACAAATATTGACTTACTGATTGTCTAATGTTTAAACTAATACTAAGCGAAATTACATGGTCGAATCATAATATAGAAAGACAATTTGTATTAGTAGACAAACCTAAACATGTCCTCAATCTAATCGGAAATGAGTAAACCAATTGAAAAATTAATATGCTGTCTATCAAGTCCAATTAGGGAGATGCCTTGTCTTGAGTCTCGGAGTGGATAACTCCTAGAAGATAAAGACATAGATGTGACTGACTGGACTAACAGTACATCAGATTGAACCCAAGAATAATAGATCCTGAATCCATTTATGGATTTATTCACTTCTGACGTTCAAAGTGTGGCATACCTTAATCTTGAGTGGATGATAGACTATGTATGTGTGACTCGTATACTTTGATGTAAGTAAATTTTTGAGTTCAAATAGATAAGGATCCGAAAGTTGGTGTGTTAGGTATACTACTTCTGTAGTATGTACCATCATTCAAAATAGTGGAATTCATAGCTCAAGACACGGGTAAATGATATCCTTTCATTGATATTACATGATATATGAAAAGTAAACATGATCATGGGTTGTTCGTCTTTTTTATGAATAACTTGATTACTATTTGATAGTAATTAACTTTTCATGGTGGAAGATGTAATGGTTACCATGATATAAAATAGGATCATACTAGAAGAGCGGATTTATCTCAAAGAGAT
The DNA here is from genome assembly GCA_005610355.1 of Gossypioides kirkii. Lineage (NCBI taxonomy): Eukaryota > Viridiplantae > Streptophyta > Magnoliopsida > Malvales > Malvaceae > Gossypioides > Gossypioides kirkii. Next base: position 38,535,334 of record CP032253.1, on the reverse strand, counting down.
TGAGCATATCCTACGAGGGTAACACACTTATGACAAGGTCATTGGACGATCGCTAATCAGGTAGCTTTGAAATGGTATGTCATTAGGGAGAGCTCAATCATGATCTATAGTGGAATGATTTCGTGACTAAATGAGTTTATAATTAATAGGTGAAAAGTTGGAACTTAATTATTAATCATTTGATTTGTAATCACATATATTTAATCGGTCCCTTCGCTTGTTCGTTGAAACCAGAAATGAAATGCATGTTGACTCAAATGAATAGAAATGGATAGAAATGATAAAGTTAGAGAAATGAGAAACATTCAAAAATGAATTTAGTTTTCTCACTAAGTATGAAAATTACCTAAGAATTAATTTATATTTTTTTGAATTATTATTAAATTAATTTATTAATTAATTAAAATTCGAAAATGGAATTAAATTAATTGGTTATTGTGAATCCGTTGAATGTACAAAATTAAATATATTTTCTTATAGATTCCTTTAAGGTAAAGTTGCATTGATTTTAACAGAATAAAAAACGAGTTAAGAAAATTATTTTGTTGGGAAATATATTTTTTTATTTAAATTAATAAATAATGCCTATTTTGAGAAATAGAAAAACATGTAATAGGTAGTTTAACCCCTCAAACCCGACTTAAACGTTATGATCGAATCTTAAAGAGTACAAATCGTTTTACAAGTTCTTTTCTAAAAGCTCATATTTATTTTAGGAAAAATAGTTTGAAATGAGTTTCTCCAAATCATCATGAAATTTTCAAACTTCGTTTTCTTCAAAATTGATAGTTCTAAAACTCATCGCGACGGTATTTTCAAAAATTATACTTTTCTATAAAACATCATTTATTTATTAGTCATCCTCAATTGATTGAAAGATAGATTTAAATCGAGGGAAAATCTATATTTTATTTAAAACATGATTTTCTTATAAAATATCAAATTCGTTATAGAAAAGTTAACTTGCTTGTAAACATGCTGTCATACTTGAAAATCTAATCATGCGGTTTACCTAAAAATCTAAATTAGAAAATCCCATGCCATAGTCTAGAATATAATTTAAAAACAAGCCACATAAAAATCCCATGAAGCATACAATATAATGTTTATTTTTAAAAAATTCATTCGAGAGCTCCATCGACAGTCGCGTCCGAATCATAACCTTGTGGATTATTTGAAAAGCATAAATATTAACGTAGGTGAGCTTTTAAAGCCTAGTGTGGGTACTAGCATAAGCACACCAATATATATAATTAATGCATTTCACGTTATAACAAAAATAGGGCATTAATTGTACTTTCACAAATAACATTATGTATGATGATTTCGATGCAACTTTTCATAAAACAATGCAAATTTTCTAAAGACATTCCTACTCGTCCCCATTAAACACCATAATTGAGTTCTCTAAAATTAGTCCATTCAATAACACACCAATTTGTGGGCAAGCCACCATATAATGCAGACGAGCTGCCAAAACATGTAGGTTGTGGATAAACCACCAAATTTGTAGATAAGCTGCCAAATCTTCCTCCTTACACATGTCCCAACCCCATGCATGTGATATGACCATAACGAACACATGTTTCATATTAATTACAGAGTATCACTTTTAGGCATGTTAAAACATGCACATCGAATCATTTAACACATACTATCACATAAGGCATGTTTAACATGTGATTCACTTATTGTCTCGATGTATCAAAATATCACATTTTATTAATCATATAAAATCAATTATGTCATAATATCACATAACATGAGAATGAGAATAACATACTTTTCAATTTAGTGATAATCATAACCACATAACATACTTTTCACAAGCTAGTTGGTTTGGAGTCACTTACTTGGTATAATCCTTTTTGACGTATTTAATCTTCCATTTTAGAATACTTAAAGTATCTGCATATAACACAAATCAAATTACAATATTTATTTAAATATTAGTAACAATATATATGTATATATATCCTTTTTATTAATAAGTTAAACCCACACCTAATAGCATATCCAATGCAAAACACCACTCCTAAGAACACCCACACTTGGATCTAACCAAAAGAATACCGATCTGTTATAAAGAGTGATCTTTCATTAGGGCGTCATTTATCATTTTTATGAAATAACTCAATTAAACTAGATATTCAATCCTTACTTACTCTTCTAAATGATAGATCGTAATGATGATTTCGTTTCCAAAATTAGGGGCTTTCTTTGATGGTATTGATCGATCATTCATTAAAAGTAGAATACATTATGTTAATACTTGAAGGAAAATTACACTATAATTACTTATTTACATTCGACCTAAAGGAATAAATGAAAAGCGGGAATAGTGGTGTAACACCCAAACTCGAAACCGTCGTCAGTCAAGGTTCCGGTGTGTTACTGTTCATTCATTCATTTTTTAAAATCTTATTAGAATAAATATTTGCATCCAACATATCATAAATCATTAATCGATTATAATCACAACTCAACAAGGGCAAAAAGGTCATTTCCATGATTTTTGGACATTTCTACCGGTACTTGATGGTCAGGTATCGGTAGTTGTCAAGTTAGAAAATAGTTCAAAAATATTGCAGAGTTCTACCGATATCCGAGATGATTCTACCGATACATGTAATGCAACTATCAAAACAATTCATACTTCTATCGATACTAAAAACTCTAGAGAGCTATGATTCTCACACTGGAACTTCTACCGACACAAGTATGCGAACTACCGATACATCTATACACATAACTACTGGTACTCATAATTTAACTACCGATACAACGCAAGTTAGTGAGCAACATCTCTCCTACCGAAACATACATGAGTTCTATCGAAACAAATATGCAAGATCTCAAGATTATACCAAACACAAATTCATTAACTTCATACATACATAGTTTTTATTAAGCATTTAAGTAAACACAATACATGATTTTTATGTTGATACAAGGCACTTAAAGTCTACTTTCAATATTTCATCAAACATAGCAAGGTTTTCCACAAACTCATTATATATAAGCAAAAGGTAACGTTATCCTAGTACATGCCATAAGACGAAGTGATTTAAATTCTACCATACAAACTCCGCAATAGTGTGATTTCCTTGAGATGATCCGATCTTCAGACAGCAAAACGTATCTACAAAACAACAACAGATTCACGAGTAAGCTTATTAAGCCTAGTAAGTTCACGAATATCTTTTCTTACAGAATAAACAGATCGGTTAAAAGATGATAATGAGTATGTATTCATAATCATGTATACAATAACGAACTTAATCTCATTCAATTCTCCAGACTTTATTTCATTACAAGCACAGACAATATTTAGCCCATACGAGCCCAGAATGGTTAGCTCCTATGAGTCCAGAACGGTTAGCTCTTACGAGCCCAGAATGGTTAGCTCTTACGAGCCCAGAATCAGAATAACGCTCTTTTGAGCCAGAATCAGATTACTCCTCAAGCCTTCAGTCTCGATCCGTCATTAGGAATATATTAAAAATAAATATATAATTGCAAATATCAAATTTAAAAGTTAATAGTACGAACTTACAGGATGAAATTGCAGTTGGCTAAACTTCAGGGACTATTTTGCTAATTTCCCTTTTCCGTGATCCGTGGTATGATTGTAATCTAAATCAACAATTCGTTCAAATTTCACATTAAAACACATAATCAAATCATTTAACATGATTTGATCCTTTTTTAGGAAAATTATAGTTTTATCCTTAATACTTTCTTTTTATTCAATCTAGTCCTTTTAACACAAAACATGCAAAATACTCATTTTCTCCTCAACCCATACCAGCCAAATATACATTGATCTCATACAAGCCTTTATAATCCATTTATTTCACCTAAAGTACATCCAGTTTGCTTATTTAGCATTTTAGTCCTTAAACCCTAATTTTATCAAAAATTACTTTACAAAAAGATCCAACTTAATCATCAAATACCCAAAACTATCAAAAACTTTCAAAGACAAGCATAGTCAACAATGGTAAAATTCACAACATTTGACAGATTCACAAATTAGTCCTTAGATTAGTTAGATCAAGCTAACACGAACTCAAAAACATAAAAATTACTAAAAACGGTCAAGGTTTGCTTGCCCAAATCAAAGCTCAAAGTTCATCAATGGAAAACTCGAGGTTTTCTTGTCTTAGCCGTGAAGAAGAAGAAGAAATTAGAAGAAAAATGTGATTTTTCTTCTTTAATTTCATTTTATACCTAATGACAATTTTGTAGATATTTAGTCTTTCATGGTTAGTTTAATTAATCACTTGTTTAGCCTTAATTAATTTTACTTATGATCAATTTACCCCATAATAATCCATTCACTAAAATAACATAGGTTAATTTACCTATTCGATCCTTCAATTATATTAAATTCTAAGTAAACCAACTTGTTTACAATTTAGCCTTAAACTAAAAAGGACTAAATGAATAAATAACCCAAAAGTTAGTGGAAGATAATCATATCCTCCACCGCTTGGACTTTTTGACCATGGTGTAATTACCAGTTTGGTCCATTTTATTTTAATCAATAGCAGTTAACTTTTACCTCTTTTACAATTTAACTCCTTTTTCCTTAATTAAACAATTAATCATTAAAATTACCCAACCAAACTTCAATTCACATATAATAAGAATCTATAAATATTTAATAAAAATATTTATGGCCCTTAACATCAGAAAACAAGGTCCCGATACCGCATTTTCTAAAGCCACTTAACCTTTGAACCAAACCGCTTATACAAAATTTTAATTCAATAATTAAAATCCTTCAATTCAAAATTCCAAATAAAATTATTTTTGACTAATTTAATTTAATCACTCATTTATAAAAATTTCTCGTTGAGTTTGTGATCCCGAAATCACTGTTTCCAACACCACTGAAAAACGGGCTATTACAAGTGGTTTTCATTCAACCACTATACTTACTTTATCTTGATTGAATTGGAAAGATCGATGGATCACCGAGGTCTTCAATCAGAGAGGGAAAAGGAATTAGAGAAATGGATCACTTGGAAAAATATATTATAATTACTTATTTACATGCAACTTAAGGTATTTGGTTGTTGTTGTTATTCATACTTGTGGGCTTACAATAAGCATAAGTTGCAATTTCGTTCTTGCCCTTGCACTCATCTTGGGTTTAGTCCTATTCATAAGGGTTACAAATGTCTTTATGAGAATGAAATTTTTTTTATGTCTTAGCATGTAGTTGTTTTATGAAGATTGTTATCTATTTGACAATATAGGGTCGTTGTTTACCAAGGAAACCTCATTGATGGAGCATCAAAGAATCAGGAGTTCCAATCTTATCTTGACAAGTCTCAGTTCAGTCCTAATTTAGTTCAGATAAAAGTGTTGCGGGTTGTTTGTTTGGTTCTGGTGGAGGTGTTTATGCTGATGTGGCAACACCTGTTGATCAAACCAAGATGTCTTTTGACATTTCCATTTCTCGTGTAGAGTTAGATCCCAATAATATGGCTATAAAGTAGGATGGTGGTGCTTCACTTGGTTCTCATGAGGATTTACTTCCTCCTATGGTACATGCGTCTTTGGTTCCTCCTGTTCTTGCACCTGTCAACTTACATCCCATGCAAACGAGACCGAAATGTGGGATTTTTAAACTAAAGCTTTATGCTGTTGAGTTAGTTGATTGTGAGCCATTGTCAATTGATTAAGCATTTTTAAGTCCAAAATGGACGAATGCTGCTCAATAGGAGTATCAAGCACTCATGAAAATCCAAATGTGGAAGCTTGTACTGTTACCTCCTAATAGTAAGGCCGTGGGATGTAAGTGGATTTTTAAAATTAAAAGGCACGTCAGTGAGTCAGTAGCTCGTTACATAGGACACTTAGTTGTAAAAGGGTATCTCCAAGAAGTGGGGATTGACTTTAATGAAACATTCAATCCAGTTGTGAAGCCTACGACAATCCGGGTGGTTCTGACTCTTACTGTTACATTTGGTTGGAAGTTAAGGCAAGTCGAAATAAACAATGTCTTTCTCAATGGTGACTTAGCTGAAGAGATTTACATGACTCAACCTCCAGGGTTTGAACAACAAAGCAAAGGTGTGTCGTTGATGTGTAAACTCAATAAAGCATTGTATGGTCTCAAATAAGCTTCTTGGATTGGTTTAACAAACTAAAGAGGTCCTTTGGTTGCACCTGGTTTTACTCTGGCATACTGGTGAGGTTCTGCTTCATGTACTTGTCAATGTGGATAACATTATAATTATAGACAACCATCAGTCAAGCATTGATGAGTTTATGAAGTCTTTACATTTCGAGTTTTTCTCTTAAAGATTTAGGACAATTGAGTTATTTTTTAGGTATAGAGGTCACCTATAACTCTTCAGGGCTGTTTCTCAGCCAACAGAAGTATATCCTTTACGTGTTGCATATGAGAACATGAAGAGTTCCAAAGGCACACTAACTCATATAGTTTCATCTTGTGTATTATCTGCTTACACTAGAAGTCCTATTGAAAATGAGTTTGAGTACAGGAGCATAGTGGGGGCATTATAATATATTGTAATCATTAGGCTTGAAATCACTTTTGCTATAAACGGGGTTTGTCAATTCATGCACAAACCTCTTGGTCATCATTTCAAGGCTGTAAAACGTATTTTTACGATATTTACAGGCCACCATCGACCATAGAGTTTGTTTCCCTACTGCTTCTCGCCTGTCACTTACATGTTATACAGATGCCAACTGGGGCGATAATCCTGATGATAAGCAATCCACGTCGGGGTTTTGTATATTTCTTAAAGGAAACTCTATCTCTTGGGGTTCTAAGAAATAATAGGTAGTGGCTCGTTCTTCAGTAAAAGTAGAATACAAGGGTCTCGCTCATGCTACAAAAAAGGTCATTTGGATAGAGTCATTGTTGAAAGAGTTACATGTTCAACAGACAAGAAAGGCGACACTGTGGTGTGATAATTCAAGTACAGTGGTGGTGTCAGCTAATTCGATTCTTCCCTCCAAGTTCAAGCATGTAGAGTTTGACTTTGTAACAGCCCGATTTTCAGTGGTGTCAAAAATAGTGATTTCGAGATCACAACTTTGACGAGTCGAGTCGTAAATTTATTTATTTTAGTATTTATGATGTCGTTAGCGTCATATTAAATTTTGCTTAAGGAATTTTACCGTTTAGATAGTTAATTGTGGAAAAGGGACTAAACTGTAAAAGGTGTAGAAGTTGGATTATTTAACATATAGGGACCAAGTAAATAAATTAACTAACATAGTTAAGTTAGTAGATTGCTATGGAATTAGTGAATTAGAAGAATGGATTAGTTATGGTTAAGAAAAGATTAATTAGCCTTAATGATGAAAGACTTAAAAATTACAAAATTTATCATTAGTGTATAAATTAAAAATAAGAAATTAAAAGATGAAATTTCATCATTTTACTTCATCTTCTTCATATATATGGCCAAGAGAGGGGAAAGTTAAGGGTTTTTCATTTCAAGCTTTGAGCTTTGATTTGGGTAAGCAAATGTTATCCGTTTTTAGTAATATTTATGTTTTTAGGTCTGTATTAGCTTAATCTAGCTAACCCGAGGACTGATTTCTGAATTGTTAAATGTCAAAACTTTTTCCATTGATGAAAAAACTTATTCTTGAAAGTTTATGGAAGTATTGTGGGTTTGGTTGTTATATTTGATGATTTTGTTATGTGATTTTTGATGATTTTAGGGTTTGAGGATTTAATTGCTATAATGGTAAAAATACATGAATTGTTGTAAAAATAATTGTATGTAGGGGTTGGGTAAACACCCTTGAGTATTCAGTTAGGATTGGTTGTGTAAGAGAAAGGTTATTTTGCATGTTTTGTGTTTAAGGACTAAATTGAATAAAAGTAAAATGTTAGGGGTAAATTTGTAAAATTTCCCAAAAGGATCAAACTGAATTAAATGACTTATTTACATGATTTAATGGGAATTTGGATGATTTATCGTGTTAGATTACGATCGTGCCACGAAACGAGGAAAGAAGAAATTAGCAGAATAATCCTTAGAGCCCATCCGTACTGCAATTAAGTCCGGTTAGTTCGTAATGTTAAATTCTTATTTACAAGTGCACATTATTGTATTCTTTACAACTGTTGCAAAATGGGAAACGATGGTTAGAAACGAGGAAGATGGAAACAACGAAAGAAGAGTTATCAGGCCTTATGCCAAAGATTGAAACTGGTCCGATGGCTGAGATCCTGCATTTGTTGCAGATTCTTTACAGCATCATGAGTCACTAAAATGTGAAATGAATCAAGAAAGGATTATAGGACCTACGATGGCTGAGATTTATGCTTGATTTTCATATTCTTGTCAACTTAGTGTGAGCAACATCGTTAGGGAACAGTTATATGAACAGATACCGTATCGATGGCTGAGGTACCGCATATGTTGTGAGTCCTCGCCAGCTTAGTGTGAGCAGCATCGTATACTGGTAATAGAAATGACCTTTGGTCAAAAGGGATGAAATCTGACTATGGATTACTGAAGTACAGTTTTGTTCTGGTTTGATTGATTTACAGATTGTACAACACATGTTATTCGGTAATTTATTAAACTCTACGAATTTGCTAACCTAAGAAAGCATACCTGTGGATTTGTTGTTGTTTTATAGATTCTATTTTGTTGCTTGAAGATCGGATCATCTCAAAGAAATCACACTATCCGGTGAGCTCGTTTGGTAGTATTTACATCACTTAGTTATATGGAATGCACTAGGATGATGTTTTCCCTTTGAATCACTTGATTTTGGGATTTTGGACTCTTTGTTGAACTAAGTTTATGTGTTTGCTAGTTGTTGTAATTAGGTAATTATGCTTTTCAATGAATTGACATGTAAACTCAAGAACCCTTGTGTTGATCTATGTATTTTATGGTAATATGATAGTACAAGTAATGTCATTATTTAGATTTTGCAAGATGTGAGCTTAAGTAAGAGTATTGTGTTGAATAATGGTTGGTAAATTTGGATCCTTGTGTGAATATTTGAATTCTACATACTTGTTAGAACTCTTGCGTGTATCGGTAGAAGTACAGAGTAGGAGAGAGGTTGGCTACTGACTTGCATTGTATCGGTAGTATAATATGAAGTATCGGTAGTTCTACTCTTAGTAGTATCGGTAGTCTAGGTACTTGTTTTGGTAGAAGTGGCAAAGTAAAACTTCGTAGCTCTCTAGAGTTTTTAGTATCGATAGAAGCATACCTTGTTTGGATAGAAGTTACTCTTGTATCGGTAGAACCATCTCAACTATCGGTAAAAATCTGCAACTGTTTTTTAATTGTTTATTGACTTGACTTGAATTCTGCAACAGGTACCGATAAAAGTCTCCCAAAATTATGGAAATGACCTTTTTACCCTTATTGAGTATTATTGATATTCAATTTTTTATTTTTTTTCATGCATGACGTATTACTTTATTAAAATACAATAAAATGAATTAATATTGAGTTAATCCGCGATAGATGATCGAAAAGATCCCGGGACCCTAATCGATGACGGTAACGGATTTTAGGTGTTACAGATTTATTTTTTGTTGTGAAAAAGTGGCAACAGGTTAGTTAATCGTCGGTTATGTTCCAGCTCAAGATTAGGTGGCAGACGTGCTCACGAAACCCTTGTCAGCCGAATGTTTTAGCAAGTTCAAAACATAGCTCAAGGTGGTCAGCAAAAACGAAAGCTTTCAATGACTAGGTAATTAGCAACGAAAGCTGGGTGAATATCAAGGAATAGTTAACCTAACTCTAATGATTAGGTAATTAGCAACGAGTTTGTTAAGAAGTAGTTAGTAGGTTAATAACAGTTAGCAGAGTTGTTTAAATATGTGTGTATGGTTTCTTTTATTTTCATGATGATTTAATAAAAATATTCTGATATTTCTCTTCAGTTAGAAAAAATGAGGAGGAAGTATAAAAAGAGTGAGAAAAAATAGAATATAAAATGAGAAAATGAGAAAAAAAAACTAATGAAATGGAAAGAAAAAGAAAGAATAAATATAAAAAAATAAATAAAGATATAAGTGGTGGGGTCCATAATGAAAATCTTAAAAATTAAAAATATGTGTCCATGTAAACATTGAACAAATTTCGTTTCATTCTTAACGGTTGGTAATAGCATAATGACCAAATTGGTATCAATCAATAACATCCGTGTCCTTTAGGTAACAGTTAAAATATTGGTGACCAAAACGCAAATTTAAGTAAATAGAAGGGATTATTTTTGTAGTTTACCTAATATAATATTATACACTAATCATATTTTTAACTATAATCAAATATCATATTAAAATATCTACTATTATTTAATGTGATTGAGTTGGTATAATGAGTCATCTCAACCCTAACTCAGTCAACAAAATTATTAAAAATCATTACATATTTACTTTGGTGAATTACAATAATAGGGCAAAGCTCAAACAACAAATGCGACTAGCACAACTTGAACCCACGCCACACTTGGGGCGGTGAACACTCTTGACCATCAGGTCATCATATGTAGTTCATATCCTTACATATTTTAAAATAGTAGATTATTACGAGTGTTGTAAATACATTAAATGGATGTTTATAACCCCTTTAACCCTCATTAAAGTAATGAGATAAAACTCTCTAGTTCATTTATGACCATGAGAGTAAATTAGATGTTACAATTAAGAAACTAAAAAGGCTTCATTTACATTTACTTCATTGAATGCAAAGAAGCTTATAAATAAAGCCCCTTGAAGTGAAAGTGGAATACGAGAAAATTTCTTTATTGATTTGATCTATTGATTACTTTAAGTATTCTTTCATTTGATTATTTTATAACAATGAGTAACTTTTTGTCCTTTTCTTATTTAAAAACTAATAAAAAAGTTACAAATGTTAATATTTGAACTCGTGACACCAATATCTATAAAATCTTTTCTTTATCATTTCAATCAAAGTTTTATTTTAATATTTTTATATATCACATTGTTATTACATAAATTGTTTCACCTGTATTGTATGTAAATATTGATAATGTCGTTGATTAAGTTGATACCACAAGTAACTTGATACCATGAAATTACCTAACTAAATTTTTTTTTCTTACAATTTAAATTAATTTTTTATTTTAATTTTGTACATATTGTCTATATGTTATTATTATTAATATTAAGTATGACTCATATTTCAAGTTAAATTTCAGAAATAATCTTCCAATTAAACTCTGTTTATTTGTTTTAATTAAACTCTATTTATTTGTTTCACTCAAACTCTTATTAGCTTAGATTATTTTATTATTACTTGGTCTAGAAATTTAAATAGGCTATTTTACAACCTTAGAAAACACTCATTAGATATTAGAACTCCTAACACTGTTGGAGAATTTTGTGCTTACGTTTTGAGGATTCTTTGTTTTTGGGTTTTCAGAGTTTAGTTTTTTATCTTCATCTTTTGTACTTTTCATTTTTTTGCCATTTTAGTAAAATTATCTTTGTCCATGGTTTTTCATCCTCTTTGGAGGGGTTTTTCGACGTTAAATTTTTGTGTTCAATTTCTCAATTTTCTGCTATTTTTATTTGTTTATTGTTTAATCGAATCGATCCCCAACAAGTGGTATTAGAGCTAGTTTAATTTTCGTAAATCATCCCGTTTAGAGATGGAAACAACAAGGTTCAACATTGAGAAGTTCGATGGTGTCACAAATTTTAATTTGTGACAAGTTCGGATGATAGCAATTCTAGTTCAGATCGGCTTGAAAAAGATCGTTATCAGGAAAAAGCCCGATAATCTAGATCAGTCAAAATGGGAAGTGCTTGATGAAAATGCCCTGTCTACAATCCAGTTGTGCCTAGTGAATAGGGTATTGCAGGAGGTATTGATGGAGAAAACCTCATCCGCCTTGTGGAAAAGGTTAGAAACTCTTTATGTGACTAAGTCCCTGGCTAATCGTTTAGTGTTGAAACAACGCCTATTTACGTTTCGCATGAATGAAGGTAAGCTTCTTAGAGATCACATCAGTCAATTCATTACTCTTTTAAATTATTTAAATAATGTTGAGGTTCAGATTGAAGATGAAGATCAGATTATGATATTATTGTGTTCTTTACCCCCTTCATACAAGTCTTTCAAAGAGAACATGCCAGAGACAAACTCTCGTTTGAAGATGTGAAGGGTCATTTGTTGAGTAAAGAAATACTCGACAATGAGTTTGATTTGGATAACAAGGCAAATGAGAAAGCTTCCGTTTTGGTAGCATCAAAGAAGCGAGATAAAAGGTATCGTTATTGTAAGAAGTTTGGTCACGTCAAAACAGATTGTTACAAACTACGAAATAAAAGGGCTGCTAAGAGCAACAAGGAAGATATAGCTGGTGCTAATTTGATCGATGAAAGCAGTGATGATTTCTTGTTAGTGTCAATGAGCGATAGCTCTAAGCTTACGTTCGAGTGGATCCTAGATTTAAGATGTTCTTTCCATATGTGTCCCAACAGAGAATGGTTCTTGATGGTATTACAAATGACATAGATTTTCTCCCTAATTTAGTATCTTAATTGTCTCTTTTGTATTTCATTTAGCATGCATCATTAGCATTTTATATTTAATTTTCATATTTTCTAACTTATTGTTAGTTAGTTTAAATTCTTATTATTTTTATCCATTTTTGTACTAATGTCGACGCAAGCAGCCGAGATATTGCGTCTTAATATTGTCAGCGCAGGAACTCAGTCTAAAAGCTTAATACTGGATGAATGCAACCACAAGATCAGTTGGTAATTGCAATCAAGAGATGTCGTCGCATTACAACTAAACCTTGAATGAGTAGGATCGAGCTGAATCCACAGTTGGAAGCACCAACGCAAGAATTTCACAGATGTCGTTGTAATTATGATTTCAGAATGCATCTAGTGATACAGTGACAATTTACAGATCTCTAAAGAACATACTAGAACTGCGTGAGTGCACAGTTATACTCTAACTAATTTTGACAGCTACAAAAATCTAGATCTGGATCTAGGAATGAAGGCTGAAACTTACAACATTTTGGAGGTTATAAATAGACGAACAAAGAATGAAGAAATCATCAAGAGCTAAGGGATTGAAATTCTTCAATTTCTATGTGATTTTGGAAATTTGAGCTAGGAATTGGGAAGCTGATGAAGCAAGTCTGCAATCACTTCTGACGAGAAGGTATTTGATGTAAGGCAAGAGGAACAATTAGGGAGTAGGCCTAGTAGTCTAGAGATAGTGAAATTGCACGAGAGTGAATTTATAGTACGCTGACATTGAGAGATGCCGTGATAAGTTAGGTTAACAAGTGGGTTAGGCGAGAACTGCTTAGGACTGGGATAAGAACCAGTTACTTGTTCTTGGATACTCATCATTGCTCGCACCGAGAGGTGGAGTGATTGTGAGTGTTTAAGTCGGGATTAAATAGGGAGCTATTGTTGGTAAGAATTCAAAGGGACTTCATTGCAGCGACAATTCATCTATACTTTACCTTGTCGACGCATCCAGTGTTGCAATTTAGCAGAATCAGTGAACCATTTCTACCCTTTACACTTGATCACTTTTAAATTTTATGCAATTTAAATATTCCGTACTCAACACTCAACACATTTGATTTACTTTCAGTACAATGACATTTAACACCTGACATTTGATTTTGATTGCGTTGACATTGATAGCTAATGTTAGTGTGCTGATCTGACATATTGCACTGACATCAGTACTCACATTACACTTAATTTCAACATTGATTGCTTCAACATTTAGACATCAAGAACCTATTCCTCGAGGGATCGATATCTGATAGATTTGTTTATCAACTATACTTGCACCGACGTGTGTACGCTTGCAAAATCGTTGTAAAAACACCGATCAAGTTTTGGCGCCGTTGCCGAGGACTGGTATTTGTTTGATGTTTACTTTTGTAGTTGCAATTAATTTTACTTACTTAACTTTTAATCTTTACTAGTCTATTGTTATTTCTTTAATTATTTTCTTTTTCAGATTTTTAATTATTTCATGTCCACAAGGAGAAATCCAAAGGATATTGTAAACTTTAATCCGGAGCTTGAGTGGACACTTAGGAGGAGAAGACAAGAACAATGGAAAATGGCTAGTAACAACAACAACAATAATTTACCACCATTACTGCCATAAGAAGGAATTCCTCCAGTGCTTCCACAAATTGTTAACGATATACCATCAACATGTCCACAAGAAGAACAAGTTCAGAATAGGACAATAAGAGATTTTGTTGTGTCTATACTTGATGATTTACATCCAGGGGTTGTAAGACCGGCTATCCAGGCTGGTAATTTTGAACTGAAACCTGTGATGTTTCAGATGCTCAACTCAAATGGGAAATATTTTGGTTTTCTGCATGAAGACGCACGAGAACATTTGAAATCATTTTTGCTTATTTGTGCATCCTTTAGTCAACATGGTGTCCCTGATGATGCCTTGAAAATGTAATTATTTCCTTATTCGTTGTAGGGTAAAGCAAAAACATGGTTCTTAGGATTGCCGGCAGGATCTATCACATCTTGGAATGCGTTAGCAACGTAGTTTGTTTTATGTTTCAACCCGTCGATAATGAATGCAAGGTTGCGTAATGACATCACTGCATATCATTAGCTCGATGATGAGAATTTACATACAACATGAAAGCGTTTCAAAACCTTGCTTCGACACTGTCCAACGCATGGAATTCAGCAAGAGACCCAAATAGAGATCTTTTACAATGGTTTGAATGCTCAAACAAGAAATCTTATCGATGCACCGGCTAATGGTCCATTGTTGGATTGTACTTACAATGAAGCTGTTCGAATTCTAGAGAGGATTGCCCAGAATGACTACCAATATCCAATTTCTCGTTCTGCACTGGTGAAAACTAAGCCTGGAGTTCTTGAATTAGATGCTATTTCTGCATTATTAGCGCAAGTATCTTCATTGGCCAACATCATAAAGAATAGGAAAGGAACAATTGAAATTGCTCACAGTAATTGGATGCGCCGATATTTTCATGTGAGATTTACGGCGACAATCATAGCTATGAAGACTTCCCACAACATGCAGAAAATGCGTATTATGTTAACAACATTCGAGGAGGTTCATTTAGTAACTCATACCACAATTGTTCTCAACAACCTTGGGGGAATCAAAATACTTCCACGTATAGGTATGGAAATTCCTCAAATCAAAGGGGTTATAGACAAGGAGGTTACAATGCTGATCCGCAATAGAATTATCATCAGAATTCATAGATAAATTCTTGTTCTGAATAAGTACAACCACACAATCAGATGTAACCATAATCGAGATTATAGCCACAAGAGTCTGTATTACTATAAATGTAAGGACAACATCATTAGCATCAACAGCAGCAATTTTTCAACCTAAGTCGGATCCTATAGCCGCTCTTGAAGTAATGATGCGTGAGCATATTACAAGAACTGAAGCGATCGTACAAGGCAACTCTTCTTCCATACGAGCGTTGGAAGCCTAGCTCGGTCAGTTGGCTTCTAATCTCAGCACTAGATCACCAGGATCTTTGCCTAGTGATACTGAGAATTCAACACAAAGGGGGAAGGAGCATTGCAAAGCAATCACGCTAAAGAGTGGAAAACAGATGGTGGGACCAAGCATTTTTGATAAAGACCATGTCGATGCATCTGAACCACAACAACAAAAGGAGGATGCAGTTGAAGGACGTCAAGTAGAAATTAATGCTGAGGAACCAACTATAGAACCACCCATGCCTGCGGTTTGCCTAACAAAGTTGTCGATGCAATAACCAGTGTCGATACTACCAAGTTATCCACAATAACCCACTATGATCATAACTCTGCCGTTTCCGCAATGATTCAAAGAGAAAGTCCATTATAAAGAATATCAAAAGTTTGTTTCTACTTTGAAACAATTGCACATCAATATACCTCTAATAGATGATCTTGTGCAGATACCTAGTTATGGGAAGTACATGAAGGAGCTATTATCAAAGAAAAAGAATTTGTCCAACATCGAGATGATTGCGTTCACAGAGGAGTGCAGTGCTGTGCTCACAAACAAGTTGCAAACCAAGATGAAAGATCATGACAGCTTCATTATTCCATGCTCTATCGGGAACCATTATTTAGGTAAGGCTTTATGTGATTTAAGAGCAAGTATTAATCTGATGCCTTTGTCCACTTTTAAGAAATTAGGAATAGGTTTGATGAAGCCCACTGCAGTGACATTGCAACTGACGGATAGATCTTTAGCATAATCGGAAGGACAAATCAAAGATGTTCTTGTTCAAGTTGATAAGTTGGTGTTCCCTACTGATTTTATCATCCTAGACTACGAAGCAAACAAGGGGGTACCCATAATTCTTAGGAGGCTATTTCTAGCAATGGGACGAACACTTATCGACGTGTTCAAAAGAGAGTTTGTTATGCATCATAATCATGACCAGTTAACCTTCAGTGTGTTTGAAGCATCACCATTCGAATCCAATGAATAATGTCACCACATTGACGTGTTGGACGAGATTATTCTGGAAGAATTTAATACAATAAGTTCAGCACTGTCTGATGATGATACGACGACATATACCAATGTCATTCTAGATGACTGTGTCGAAAAAGAGGAGGTTAACAATTGCGAGCTGCGTCAGAATTGGCAAATGGAATCTTTGGATTTTTCTAATAGGACAATCCTGGTGTTTAAACCATCGATCGAACAAGCTCCTACCTTGGAGTTAAAACCATTGCCAACACATTTGTAATATGTCTTCCTTGGTCACAACGAGACGCTGCCTGTTATTGTCAATGCATCCCTCGATGTAATGCAAGAAGATAAGTTCATCACAATTCTGAAAGAACACAAAAGAGTAATAGCCTGGAGCATCGCAAATATCAGAGGCATGAGTCCCTCTTTTTGCATACATAAGATACGGCTAGAAGATGAAAGGAAGCAATCAATTGAGCAACAAAGACAACTAAATGAAAAAAAATGAAGGAAGTGGTAAAAAATGAAATCATTAAATGGTTAGATGCGGGCATTATATACCCTATTTCTGAAAGCAATTGGGTAAATCCCGTTCAATGTGTGCCTAAAATGAGTGGTTTCACAGTCCTGCCTAACGACAAGAAGGAGTTAATCCCTACTCGTATCGTAACTGAATGGCGAGTATTGAAACCATTTTTTTTGAAAAAAGTCTCGAAAATATTTTTAAAATCGAAATATTGAGTCGCCACCAATATTTGTATTTGGTGTGATTGGATCACCGTAAAACGTTTTAAATCCGTTTTAACAAACATTTTGGTCTTCAAAATCCAAAAAACAGGTTCAGGAGTCGGTTACGTGTAAGGAAGGATTAGCACCCTTACAAGCCCAAAATTGGAACCTAGTCGATTTTTTAAAAGTCTTACTTGTTAAAAATTTAAAAACTTGAATAAAAGTTAAAATGTGATCCATAAATACACGAATGAGATGTTTAAACGAAATATTCGATTACTTAGGTTCAAGGAAAAATCATACCCAACACATTAGGGTACAATTTTTCGAGTCCCCTAAAATAACAGAATATTGAGCATTAATTGATTCCGAATAGGATATTCAATTATTTAGGTTCAAACAAAAATCATACCCAACACGTTAGGGTATAATTCCTCGACTTCCTTAAAATAAAAGAATATTGCCTCGATTTTTAAATAGGATATTCAGTTACTTAGGTTCGAAGAAAAATCGTACCCAGTATGTTTGAGCACAATTTTTCGAGTTACTTAAATAAAGAAACATTGCCTCAATTATGAAAATATTTATGTCTTTTTGAAGAAAATCAAAAATACAATTTTGATTAAATATTTTTTCATTATTATTATTTTTTAAAAAATGAGCATGTAAATTAAATATGAGTATGCAATTAATTACAAAATTGTGCAATATGAAGAAAGTGCAATTATTCGAGTAATAAATAAACAAAACAAATATATAAAAATAAAATAAACAAAATACGCAATGCGAAAGAAAATTCAAATCGAAATATCGAAAAATAAAAAGACGGGATTAATTTTAGAAAAAAAAGAAATAAAGGATTAATTTAAAAATTGGGTAAAAAGGAAGGGCCAATTTTGAAACAAAATAAAGTTTAAAGGTTAATTTTAGAAGAAATAAAAAATAAAGGATTAATTTAAAACAAAATGAAAGTTTTGAGGTAAAAATGTAAAAATAAGGAAAAAAGGACAAATCAAAATTTTAGAAAGTTTAGGGGTTAAAATGTAATTTTTAGAAAGTTTGAGGGTTAAAATGTAATTTTTAGAAAATTTAAGGGTTAAAATCGAGTTTTTTGATAGTTCGAGGGCCAAAATCAAATTTTTAGGAAGTTTAGGGGTCAAATTTGAGTTTTTGGATAAAATAGGGGCTTCATGAGCAATAAATCCAAAAATATGACACGTGGCAGCCTCGAAGCCATTTTTGAGTGAAGGACTAAATTGAAAATAATTTAAAATTATTAGGTCAATTTTGAAATAAATTAAAAATAGAAAAAAGGACTAAATTGAAACAAACAAAAATGCGAAAAGACTAAAGGGACAAATTGCCCTTTTCCAAAAATACTACTGGATTAAGATATCAAAACGATATCGTTTTGGGGTGTTCAAGCCACTCCCAAAACTACGTCATTTTGGAGGGCTATGAATAAAATAAAAACTCTAAAAAAATCACTTTACCCTCTTATTTCAAGAAAAAATCTGATTCTTCCCCAAAAAACCTCTCAACCTCTCTCTTTTTTTAGCCTTGTCTCCTCTGGATGCCTATGCCGCTCCCGTCGTTGTCGTCGACTACCGCCGTTCGCCGCCCTTCACCGTCGCCGAGGTGACCGAAAAAATACCCCAAAGACACTATCTTTCTTCTTTTTTTGCCCCGATTCCAGATCTGGAGTCAAAAATCCCTAAATCTGACTCCAAAGCTCCGAAAAAGTAAGGTAAAGTTCGAATCTTTGGGTTTTCTTTTTCTTTTAAAAATAGATTTCTTTTTTTTATTTAGAAAAATAAGAAATAAAAAAATTTTAAAGCCTTTATTTTTCGAACTAAAAAAAATAAAAGCATATGTATATATGTATACAAAAAAAAAAAGTTTGCTTGCTATTTTCTGAGATTTGGTTGTTTATTTTTGTGATTTTCAAAATAGAAAAATAAAGTAAAATATGCAAGAGTAGATCTACCTTTCAAATGCCCTTTTGATTGCTATTCAATGCTCCTTTTTTTTGTATTTTCATGGGTTAAAAAAATCCCCCTTTTTACAAATCTGATTGGGGCTCTTTATAGCTCGAAATTTTACATAAACTACTGTTCTTTTGCTGTTGTTTTTCTTCTTGTTTGCAGGTCTTCAATGGTGGCAGCGATGGTGATAGAGGTTGCCATTTCGGCGCAAAGGGGAGTAGAAGAGCAAGCCTCGGGGGTGGGTGCCTTGGTTTGTGTGCCCGCTAATGTGGCATGGAAGGAGCGGGGACAGAAGCTTGAGAAATTAGGGTTTCCTAATTTCTTTAAGTTTTAGGCTTTGGTTTTACATTGGGTTAGGGTTTAGATTGGGCTTGTAATTGGGTTATTTTGTAATTTGGACTTTTTTTTAAAAAAATGGATTTTGGATGTTGTTTTTATTTATTTATTTGTTTGATTTCGGGAAGAACGAAAATGAGCCTCTACAGCTGCCCCTCTTTGCTCATTGTCGAGAAATGGGAATAGAGCAACGATTCCAAGGAGGTCAATTTTGTTCAGTCATGCTGAAACTTGACTTCTTTGGTGCTTCCTTTCTTCAATAGCCCACTCTTTTGCTTTATTGGTTACTCATTTCACTGTATCTGCTTCTCTACAACATTAGGAAGATAAGATTTAGTGTCGTGATTTTATCTTTCCCCATGGCAACTTCAAAAGATAAAATTTGTTGTTGTAGCTTCACTCCATTCCACTGCAATTGCAGGGAGATTGAGATTCGTTATTGTAATCTTTGATTCAATCTACTAAAACTTCAGGGAGATTGAGATTCGCTTCTATGAGATGGTAGCTTCAATCTACCCTTCTTGATTTTAGGGGTAAAAGATTGGATAACTTCAATCTGCCCCATGATCGGGGTAAGAGATTGGATATTTCAATCTGCCCGATGATCATGGTAAGAGATTGGATGCTTCAATCTGCCCCATGATCGAGGTAAGAGATTGAATGATGTCAATATGCCCTATGATTAGGGTACGAGATTGGGTGCTTCAATCTGCCTCATGATCGGGGTAAGAGATTAGATTGTCTTTAATTTGCCTTCTGATTAGGGTAAGAGATTGAATTCTTCAATCTACCCCATGATCAGGGTAAGAAATTGGATGCTTCAATCTGCCTCATGATCGGGGTAAGAGATTGGATTGTCTTCAATTTGCCCTTTAATAAGGGTAAAAGATTGGATTCTTCAATCTACCCCATGATCGGGGTAAGAGATTAGATGCTTCAATCTGCCTCATAATCGGGGTAAGAGATTGGTGTGTCTTCATTCTGCCCTCTGACTAGGGAAAA
Organism: Gossypioides kirkii; assembly: GCA_005610355.1. NCBI lineage: Eukaryota > Viridiplantae > Streptophyta > Magnoliopsida > Malvales > Malvaceae > Gossypioides > Gossypioides kirkii. Next base: position 38,514,789 of record CP032253.1, on the reverse strand, counting down.
AGATTGGATGCTTTAATATGCCCTATGATCGGGGTAAGAGATTGGTGTGTCTTCAATCTGCCCTCTGACTAGGATAAGAGATTGAGTTCTTCAATCTGCCCCATGATCGGGGTAAGAGATTGGATTGTCTTCAATCTACCGTCTTATTAGGGTAAGAGATTGGATTCTTCAATTTGCCCCATGATCGAGGTAAGAGATCGGATGGATACAATCTGCCCCATGATCGGGGTAAGAGATTGGATGATGATTGCAATCTGCCCCATGATCGAGGTAACAGATTGGATGGCTATAATTTGTCCCATGATCAGGGTAAGAGATTGGATGGTTACAATCTGCCCCATGATCGGGGTAAGAGATTGGATGACTGCAATCTGCCCCATGATTGGGGTAAGAGATTGGATGGTGATGTAACTTCACTCCATTCCACTACAGCTTCAAGGAGATTGAGATTCGCTATTGTAGTTTTAATCCAACTTCACTACAACGTTATGGCTTCAATCTTTCTCGTCATGTTCCTAAGGTACCGGGTTCACCTTTGAGGCTTCACCTTTCCCATTACATCTTCATGGTACCGAATTCGCCGTTGCGGCCTCAATCCTTCCCATCACATCCTCTAAGGTATTGGGTTTTCCATTGCGGCCTCAACCTTTCCCTTCATGTCTTCATGGTACCAGATTCGTCGTTGCAACCTAAATCCTTCCTATCACATCTTCTAAGTTATCGGTTCACCGTTGCGGCCTCAACCTTTCCCATCACATCTTCGTGGTACCGAGTTCACCGTTGTGGCCTCAAACTTTCCCTTCATATCTTCATGGTACCGAATTTACCATTGCAGCCTCAATCCTTCCCATCACATCTTCTAAGGTACTGGGTTTGCTGTTGCGGCCTCAACCTTTCCATTCATGTCTTCATGGTACCGGATTCACCGTTGCGGCCTCAATCCTTCCCATCACATCTTTTAAGGTATTGGGTTCGCCGTTGCGGCCTCAACCTTTCCCATCACATCTTCGTAGTACCGGGTTCACCAATGTGGCCTTAACCTTTCCCTTCATATCTTCATAGTACCGGATTCGTCGTTGTGAGCTCAATCCTTCCCATCACATCTTCTAAGGTACTGGGTTCACCGTTGCGGCCTCAACCTTTCCCATCACATCTTCTAAGGTACCGGGTTCATCGTTGCAGGCTCAACCTTTCCCATCACATCTTCTAAGGTACCGGGTTCACCGTTGCGGCCTTAACCTTTCCCTTCATATCTTCATGTTTCCTTGGTTCATTTCGCCAATTCGTGATAATGAAACCTCTAGGATATGCTTTAATGGGCCTCTATGTGACCTGATTATTAGGATGTCATGATCAGAATGAATGAAATGCTCCTAAACAGGTGAGTATGAATGATGAATGCAAAAATGTCATCTTTGAGAAATGATTTTATTTTTAGTCCTTAGTCGACTTCGTTCGTCGTTTGTCTAAGTCCTATCGCTGATGTGTTATCATGTTTTGTGCATGTGTATCATTGTCGTGAAACCTAAAGAGGTAGTCGTAATTCAAACTATTTGTTTCAAGACCCTTCTAACCCTCAGGTTTGTTTTATTTCCAACTAGTGATCCTGTTTTAGGTCCTTGTACTATTTAGAAATTTTTTAAAACGATATGCGAAAATCCTTTTATTCCTTATATCGTTAAACCACTAACCGTTATTTCAAATGCAAAAATGATTAAATCAAGGTTGTAAGGTGGATGAAACTGAATTTGATTGAAGGCAAAGCTTGCATGAATGAAAAGATCATTGGTTCATTAACCGTTATTTTGATGCAAGAATGCTTGAACTTGTCGCAAGGTGAATAAAATTGAATTTTATCGGAGGTAAAGCTCACATGAATGAAAAGATTAAAAATGACGCTACTTGGTCAAAAGTTGTCAAACATAAGATGAGAAAAGAAAGGAGTTAGGTGCCCTCTATGTCAAAATAAAGGCTTCGTTGAGCAAACTTGATGAGGACCATTCTGATCTTGATATGTGTCCATGAAACCTGGAGCACTTCGTCTATGCCTCACGGTGTAAATTTTCTCCACCTTGTTACTTTGAGACAGAAAACTATTTCATGCCCCTTCTTGATTCGAATTTGAGCTGCCCTTTCGGGTTTTCAACTCAAAAATCAGGTTTTGAGACGCCTTTTACAGGTTTTCATCTCGACTCTCCTTTTTCTTTTTTGTTTTCTTTTTTCTTTCTTTTTTTTTTTCTTTTTCTTTCTTTTTTTCCTTTTTTATTTTTTTTGGGTGAAATTGTTTCCTCACCAAACATGAGTTCACGGGGTTGGGCATGCCTTTGCCTTCCATCTTGGTAAAAGTCAAAGCTCCTTCAGAAAAGGCTTTCTTCACCTCATGGGGCCTTTCCCAATTCGACATCCATTTCCCCGAAAGTCTTTTTGTATAAGGAGGATCCTTTTCAAAACCAGAGCTTCCTCATGGATTCTCTAAGGCATACCTTGTTGTCATAAGCTAGTATCATTCGTTCGTAGTACATCAAATCGTGTTGAATAGCTTTCAGCCTCCTTTCCTCAATCAAATGTAACTAAACATATCTGAATTGGCTTCATTTTGTTTCATCAAAATTTGGAGGGAAGGAAACTCGACTCCATTCCGTAAATCAATAGGAAAGGTGTTGTCCTAGCAAATTCTTGATTGATGTTCAATAAGCGTAAAGAGAAAATGATTACTTCTCATGCCAACCTTTGTAGGTCTCTGCTATGAATCCTTTCGATGTTCTTATTGGTCACCTCCGATGTCTCATTCACTTTTGGGGATGTGATGTTGAGTCGTGATACTTGTTCTTGAATTGGTTGTAGACTTTCGCTATCGTGTTGTTGCTCAATTTTTTTGTCATCGTTGGATATGATCTTTTCTCTCTTTTTCAAGAATCTGCTTAACTGCTAATTGGCATATGGAGCAGTTTCTACCCATTTGGTGAAGTAATGAATTGATGCCCATTAGAAGCTTTTGACGAATTTGGCTCGATGACATCCATGCCTACATAAAAGGAGATATATAGATATTCAAGATACCCTTTACGGGTTTTCATCTTGACTTTTTCTTTCTTTTCTTTTCTTCGTTTTTTGATATGCTCTTTTAATAGTGTGTCAAGCCTCATTCTTTGAAGTTTCCATTAAACTGGATTGCGTTATTCTTTTATAGGAGTCTGTGTCATGACATCAGTTCCTTACCCGACATGCCTTGATAGGACCATGCGAAGACCTTTGGATTCTTGAAGCAGCTTGCCTTGTTTCGGCAAAGGTATATGCCTTAATTCTTACTTAAAATCACAACTCTTCATGGTGATATTCGTTTCCTGTCTTGCTCAACTATCCATAGCAGATCGAGAGACACGTTACATTCTTGATCATTTTTAAAGTCCTGAGGTTTTTCTGGACACATGTCCTTCTCAAAATGAGGCTCCAAGTTAACAACAACGTCGCTCATATGCTTAATATTAAGGGACACAACATAGAAACAAAATGGAATCCAAAGAATAATCAAATCAAAGAATGGTTAATTGTAGTATGAGCAAATGAGAATAATGGTAAGGTGTTTGCCAAATGGGACCAAAACAATGTATCATTTTTATTAAAATAACAGTTAGTGATCATGTGCCCTTTATAAAAGGATCCTTATTACTCTCGGGCTTAGAGTGATAAGTGTGTTCTGAATATTTTTCTGGAAAAGTCCTAAAAACTATAGTAAACTCCTCAATAGTCTAGCTGTCCAAAACACTTCCAAGGGTGTAGGGACGAACTCTTGATGAGTTCCATTCTTAATATGACTTTTGCTCAAATCCCAAATTATTTTGATTTATCATGTTTCCTCTCAGTTTTCATTTAGGGTTGGTGACTCTCACACACACAAATGTTTCATATATATGGGATTTTATTAAAATTTAATGCATGAAGTGCAATGCAAATGAATGATAAGATGCATGCAAAAAAGACATTGATTCTTGGTTCAATTCCATTAGAACAACTTTACTAGAAAGCAAATTTCTGTACATAAGGCAGATACATGTATGGCCGTGCTTTAATGCTCAAAGTCCTAATCTTCGAAGCTAATTTTTACTTCAGTTTGACCCTGATTTCAAGTTCAAAATGTCGATCTTAATTGGCTAAAGTTTACAAGTGGTTAGTCATTTCTCGTACTTAGGTCAAATCCTTGCTTTCGACATGATCCCTATTTCAAACTTGCCCTTAAGAGCGTTGGAGTCATAAATTTCTTCATCAAATAGTAGTCTTTAGAGAATACTCAATGAAAGACCTTTTTCACTTTCAAAAATGGATAAAAAAGTTGTGCCCGATAAATCTCGCTTTGCCCTCTCATCTACAGGCGTTTAATGACTAAGATTGTTAGAACATGAGTGATTCTCTTGTCAAGTCAGATAAATAAATTGGAAACTGCGTCCTCTATGTGCCCCAACACTTTAGGGAAGATGACTAACTCCTACATGTTTGAGATGAAGATGTCGACATTCCTTCTTGTACTATGTCTTATGGGGTTTTCAAAGAAATACACTTGTTATCCCCTTTCTCCTTGATCAAAGCTGCAACCTAATGCTCGCTCCTCTAGAGTAGGCCTTATCAACTTGAGTTCTTGGACAATGGAGTAACGTAGTGTATCCTTCTACAGTATGCCCATGTTTCTGAAAGTGAAGCGACTAAGTTGGATCCCAATACTGTGTTAGGACTCGGAAAAGGTGCATCTCTACTTTAACCTTAAGTAGGTAAGGTCGATTACCATATTGAAAGTAGGCTTTATTATTCTGAATCCTCGAGCAACATAGTAAAGTGATGTATTCTTCTATTATGAGTATCATTTCCAAATGTGAAACCATTAGAAGTTGGATTCCAATACTAAGTGAAAGCTCGAAACCAATGCCTATTCCTTTTAACATCGAGTAAGTCATCATTTTCGTGATTGGACATCTGCCTTGTTTCATAGTATATACTCCTTTCAGCTCTTGCAAACTTGTTATAGGTTACGTTTATTGTAAACCAAAAACTCTGATAGGTACCCCTTTGATCGGCTATCACCCTTTTCATGCTATTTTTCTTTGACCACAAATGCACGACCATGTTGATTTCTACCTTATCAAGAGATTCATTTTCTTATGACTAGTTCTCTATTTAGCAATCGAACACAAATCAATACCCTTTTTTAGATGGAAATGCAATGCAAATAGGTTCAAAATAAACAAGTTAGTACGGGCATAAAACTTGAAAATAAATTGCAAAGAAATAAGAATATAACCATATCTCTTACCTTATTCAGGTAACCATTAAAGGTTGGCATTGTTCTACTTAAGGTAGACTCTTAGGGCTCATTTCATGGAATTAGATGCAAGTGAATAAAATGTGATGCTTATGAATGCATGTATACATAAGAACAGTATTGACTCATAGCTTAATTCTATTAGAACAATTTTACTAGAAAATAAATTTCTTTACACAAGACAGATGCGTATATGTTGTGCCTTAGTGTTCAAAAGCCTTAATCTTCGCAAGGAAATCATCTGACTTCACCTTGGTTTGACTCCGATTTTAGGTCCAAAATGTCAGCTCGAATGGTTAACTAATCAGTCACTTCTTGTACTTGGGTCAAAATGGCTTGTTGTGCGGTCTTCGTTTTCGTTTTACTCATCTGCAAAATAATCGATTTTTTCGTCCTTCTTTTGACCATAGACACATGACCATATTATCTTTTACCTTACCAAGAAACTCGTTTTCTTATGACCAGTTCTTTATTTAGTAATCGAGCTTAAATCAATACCCTTCTTTGAATGAAAATGCAATGTGAAAAGTAAAACAAAGACAAAACAAGTCAATACAATCAATACAGGAATGAAATTGCAAAAGTAAAGAGCAAAGCATAAAACGTCTCTCTTCCACATTCTTTCGGGTAACCGCTAAAGGTTCGGCATGACTCTACTTAGGGTAGACTCTTAGGGTCAATTAGGTGCGGTTTAAGTCCTAAAGTAAGGGTACCTGAATCGGCAGATTCCTCTATCCTCACCCATTATAGGCTCATACGGACAAGTTCAGTTCAGGGGGATACATTTCCCATGTGTTTGCACGGAAGTGAAAACTTCACGAAAATGTAGGTACGAATGTATTCCCGAAAGTGATTCACTATCCTGCACGGAGGTGACAACCTCACGAAGGAGTATCTTCCCACTTTCACTTAAAGGGTGTAGTAACAAATGCACATGAATGCAAGCCTATACCAGCTATATCAACACAATATTATCATGGCATCACACAGAAATGCAAAGGATCGCATATTAAATTAAACCGAGTGCTTAAAAATTTTAACAAAAAGACTCAAAAATAATCGACTTTTGGCTTGACTCTCTTTTTATTTCTAAAGTCCCTAGTGGAGTCGCCAAGCTGTCGAAACCATTTTTTTTAAAAAAAATCTCGAAAATATTTTTAAAATCAAAATATGAAGTCACCACCAATCTTTTTATTTGGTGTGATTGGATCACCGTAAAATGTTTTAAATCCGTTTTAACAAACATTTTGGTCTTCGAAATCCAAAAAATACGTCTGGGAGTCGATTACGTGTGAGGAAGGAATAACACCCTTACACGCCCAAAATTGGTACTTAGTCTATTTTTTAAAAGTCTTATTTGTTAAAAATTTAAAAACTTGAATAAAAGTTAAAATGCGATCCATAAATACACGAATGAGATGTTTAAACGAAATATTTGATTACTTAGGTTCAAGGCAAAATCATACCCAACATGTTCGGGCACAATTTTTCGAGTCCCCTAAAATAACAGAATATTGAGCATTAATTGGTTTCGAATAGGATATTCAATTATTTATGTTCAAACAAAAATCATACCCAGCACGTTAGGGCATAATTCCTCGACTTTCCTAAAATAAAAGAATATTGCCTCGATTTTTGAATAGGATATTCAATTAGTTAGGTTCGAAGAAAAATCGTACCCAGTACGTTTGAGCACAATTTTTCAAGTTATGTCTTTTTGAAGAAAATTGAAAAAACAATTTTGATTAAATATTATTTCATTATTATTATTTTTTAAAAAATGAGCATATAAATTAAATACGAGTATGCAATTAATTGAAAATTGTGCAATATGAAGAAAGTGAAATTATACGAGTAATAAATACACGAAACAAATATATAAAATAAAATAAACAAAATACGCAATGCGAAAGAAAATTCAAACCAAAATATCAAAAAATAAAAAGACGGGATTAATTTTAGAAAAAAAGAAAGAAATAAAGGATTAATTTAAAAATTGGGTAATAAGGAAGGGCCAATTTTAAAATAAAATAACGTTTAAAGGTTAATTTAGAAGAAATAAAAAATAAAGGATTAAATAAAAATAAAAATAAAAGTTTTGAGGTAAAATTGTAAAAACAAGGAAAAAGGGGTCAAATCAAAATTTTGGAAATTTTGGGGGTCAAAATGTATTTTTTATAAATTTTCAAGGTTAAAATGCAATTTTTAGAAAATTTGAGGGTCAAAATCAAATTTTTGGACAGTTCGAGGGTCAAAATCAATTTTTTAGGAAGTTCAAGGGTCAAATTTGAGTTTTTGGATAAAACAGGGGCTTCATGAGCAATAAACCCAAAAATTTTTGAGTGAAGGACTAAATTGAAAACAATTTAAAATTATTAGGTCAATTTTGAAATAAATTAAAAATAGCAAAAAGGACTAAATTAAAATAAACAAAAATACGGAAAGACTAAATGGGAAAATTGCCCTTTTTCAAAAACACTCCTGGATTAAGATATAAAAACGACATCGTTTTGGGGTGTTCAAGCCACTCCCAAAACTACGTCGTTTTTGAGGGCTATAAATACCACAAAAAGCTCTAAAAAATCACATTACCCTTTTATTTCAATAAAAAATCTGATTCTTCCCCAAAAAACCTCTTAACCTTTCTCTTTTTTTCTAACCTGTCTCCTTCGACCACCGGTACCGCTCCCATCGCCGTCGCTGACAGTCATTGATTGCCGTCGTCCGTTGCCCTTCGTCGCCTTCGATGTGACCGAAAAAATACCCCAAAGACACCATCTTTCTTCTTCTTTTGCCCCAATTCCAGATCTGGAGTCAAAAATCCCCAAATCCAACTCCAAAGCTCCGAAAAAGTAAGGTAAAGTTCGAATCTTTGGGTTTTCTTTTTCTTTTAAAAATAGATTTCTTTTTTTTATTCATTTTTTATTTTGAAAAACAAGAAGTAAAAAAATTTTAAAGCCTTTTGTTTTATCCCCTCTTTATTTTTCGAACTAAAAAGAAGTATATGTATATATGTGTACAAAAAAAAAGTTTGCTTGTTATTTTCTAAGATTTGGTTGTTTATTTTTGTGATTTTCGAAATAGAAAAATAAAGTAAAAATATGCAAGAGTAGATCTACTTTTCAAATGCCCTTTTGATTGCTATTCAATGCTCCTTTTTTTGTATTGATTTTGCATTTTTTTTGTATTTTCGTGAGTTAAAAAACCCCTCTTTTTACAAATCTGATTGGGGCTCTTTATAGCTCACAATTTTACATAAACTACTGTTCTTTTGCTATTGTTTTTCTTTTTCTTGTTTGCAGGTCTTTAATGATGGCAGCGATGGTGACAGAGGTTGCCATTTGGGTGCAAAAGCGAGTAGAAGAGCAGGCCTCGGGGCGTGGGTGCCTTGGTCTGTGTGCTCGCAGATGTGGCATGAAAGGAGCGGCGGCAGAAGCTTGAGAAATTAGGGTTTCCTAATTTCTTTAAGTTTTGGGCTTTGGTTTTGCATTGGGTTAGGGTTTAGATTGGGCTTGTAATTGGGTTATTTTGTAATTTGAACTTCTTTTAAAAAATAAAATGGATTTCGGATGTTTTTATTTATTTATTTATTTGTTTGATTTTAGGTCGAATGAAAATGGGCCTCTACAGCGAGTATGCATGGATTACCGACGACTGAATGCGGCCACAAAGAAAGACCATTTTCCACTACCTTTCATCGATCAGATGCTAGATAGGCTAGCTGGTAAAGCCTATTATTACTTCCTAGATGGCTACTCTGGATACAACCAAATAGCCATTGTGCCGGAAGATCAAGCTAAGACAATATTCACATGTCCTTTTGGAGCATTTGCTTTCCGACGGATTCCGTTTGGGTTTTGTAATGCGCCAGCAACATTCCAGAGGTGTATGATGGCGATCTTCTTAGATATGATTGAGGACTCACTCGAGATATTCATGGATGCTTTCTCGGTCTATGGACAGAGTTTTGACCAACGCGCTAACAATTTGGCAAGAGTTTTCAAAAGATGTGAGGACACAAATCTCATTTTGAATTTGGAGAAATGTCACTTCATGGCTACTGAAGGTATTGTCCTTAACCATCGCATATCTTGTTAGGGCATTGAGGTCGATAAAGATAAAGTAGAAATCATCGAAAAATTACCACTGCCCACCACTGTCAAAGCAATAAGAAGCTTTCTTGGACACGCTAGCTTTTATAGAAGATTCATCAGAAATTTTTCCAAGATAGCTAAACCCTTATACTCATTACTAGAGCAAAATAAAAAGTTTGTGTTCGACGATGCATGTCTAGATGCATTCACAACAATAAAGAAGCAACTGGCACAAGCTCCGATTATCGTCACACCAGACTAGACGCAACCATTTGAACTAATGTGTGATGCCAGTGATTTTGCTGTTGGAGCTGTCCTAGGCCAAAGAGAAAAGAAAAGGTATTTCATTCTATTTACTATGCTAGTAAAACTCTAACTGAAGCGTAGGTTAATTATACTACTACAGAGGAGTTGCTAGCAGTAGTCTTTGCATTTGACAAGTTTTGTTCCTATCTTGTTGGCGCAAAGACTATAGTTTACACGGACCGCTCTGTATTGAGATTCCTTTTCAACAAAAAAGACGTCAAACCTAGACTCATTAGATGGATCCTACTCCTCTAAGAATTTGATATCGAAATCAGAGATAGGAAAGGATCTGAGAATCAAGTAGCAGACTACTTGTCTCGACTGGAAACTAAGAGTGAGAACGGGCAAACAACCCAGATTATCGAAGCATTTCCTGACGAGCAATTATTCTCTGTCGACGTATCACCATGATATGCTGATGTCGTCAATTACCTTGTGTGTGAAAAGCTACCTATGAGTGCAACTGGTCACAGGAAGATCAGGTTCATATGTGATGCTGCCAAATAGCATTGGAACGAGCCATACCTATTTAAGGTATGCGTCGATAATATCATCCGTCGGTGTGTACTTGAAGAAGAAATGATGTCAATCCTGCGACATTACCATGATACCCCTTATGGAGGCCATTTTGGTGGAACAAGGACTGCTACAAAGGTCCTGCAATCAGGATTTTATTGGCTCAATTTGTTTTGAGATGCCCATAATTTCGGACAACAATGTGATTGTTGTCAATGCACTGGATCCATATCTCAACGCAACGAGATGCTCCAACAACCCATCATAGAGGTAGAGCTTTTCGATGTCTGGGTTATAGATTTTTTGGGGCCATTTCCAAACTCTTTTGGAAATGTGTATATCGTAGTGGTTGTTGACTATGTCTCAAAGTGGATTGAAGCTATTGCGGTGCCAAAAGACGACGCTCGGATAGTGTTAAAGTTCTTTCACACATACATCCTCACAAGGTTTGGAACACCGAGAGGGTTGATAAGCGACCAAGGCACTCATTTATGTAATAACCAAGTGGCAACTGCATTAAAGCGATATGGTGTGAAGCATCGTATGGCCACCACATATCACCCACAAACTAATGATCAAGCCGAAGTATCCAATCGAAAAATTAAAAACATACTTAAGAAGGTGGTTAATCTATCTATGAAGGATTGGTCTGCGCGGTTACATGACGCATTGTGGGCGCTTCGCACTGCTTACTAAACCCCGTTAGGGATGTCGCCATACCAACTAGTGTTTGGAAAGTCTTGTCACTTGCCTGTCAAACTTGAACATAAGGCCATGAGGGCAATTAAGCATGTGAATTTAGACTATGATGTTGCTGGAAAGAAAAGACTGTTGGACATCACGGAATTAGAAGAAATCCAATGCCATGCTTATGAGAATGAGATGATATACAAGGAAAAGACAAAGAGATGGCATGACAACATCATCTTGCGTCAACAATTTCATCCTGGTCAATTGGTACTTTTATTTAACTCACGTTTAAAATTACATTCAAGAAAATTGAGATTGAGATGGTCAGGGCCATTTAAAGTTGTTGAAGCATTCCAAAGCGGTGCGGTGACAATTGAAAACTTAAAGGATGGACAACAATTGAAAGTAAATGGCCAATGTCTTAAACTTTATGTGAGCCCAAATGTTCAAGAACCAGACGAAGTCGTCAACCTAGTGACATTTAAATAATGTCGATGCATTTCTTTATTTATTTACTTTTAATTGTTTCACTTTTCTTTGTGTTGTTTTAAATTCCTTGCAGAAATAAAAATCATATTTTTGTTGAAGCATTGAAACACATATTGTCAATGCATTCTGCGATGAGTTAGCATTACTTTTTCAGTAAAAATCGTGCCGGTTGATTTATTTCCCTCCCAGCTGTTGGATCAAAACAAATCGGTACAATCTGTAGCATGGCAATTAATGGTTGCAGACACAATGTTTCCCCGTGTTTTTCCACTCATTACGCGTAGGTTATAAAGCCTTTCATTGCAGTTACCTTTTCTCTTCACATTCACCATTGTTACTGCAACTCTTCTCTTTCATTATCTGCATATTTCCTTTTCTAATCTCCGAAGCAATCTTTCTTTCTGTGAAACTTCTTGAAGTTCTTTTCTTCTCACCATGGCTAAAAATCGTGCTTCCTAAACCATTCCTAAACCCTCTAAGAACACTCCGACTACTCCTATTGTGGTTCCGTCCACGACACCACCACCTTCATTCACAGGCTCAATTTTGTTTTTAATGACTGTAGCGAAAGATCGGTACCATAATGTTATGCTAAAACGAAATATTCACTGCGAACAGGGTCTCCAACTGTCTCCATATCAGACCCTGGGCAAACAAATCCATCGAACCATCAGTTACCTCGGATGGGAGTATTTTTGCGACCATCCTTCTGGATACTCTCCCACAATAGTGAGGGAGTTTTACGCGAATTTGGTGGACCAAGAGCAGGAATTCATCTTTGTTCGAGAAGGGCTAGTTCCATGGAGTGCTGTACATATTAACATACTGTTGAGAATTTCGAAACGAGTAGACGACCATACACCCTTTATGCACCATTTAGATGATGATTGTTTAGCCCAAATGATGAACGATCTTTGCATCAATGGCGCTACATACAATGCATTGGTAGTATCTTACAATCTTTTGCAAGGTATGGTTTCATTTCATCAACAGCCGTGTTATACCTTCTACCTACAACACTACAGCCACATTGGACCTTATGTGTCTATTGCATTCCATTCTGTACCACCGACACATCGACATTGGGGAGCTTATACATGCCCAGATGTAGAAGCTGCAGGAAAGCAAATTGGTATCTTTCTTTTTCCCTCTCTTATTATGCTACTCTGTCAACATAAGGGCATTATGCCCAAAGATGATTAGGAGGTCCTAGACAACAAAGGACCAATCAATGATATTTTTGCTGAGAGGATGAAACGAGGCAAAGACACCCTAGTGGCCAAAGAGATCCCCAAGAAGAAGGATAAAGGAAAGGGTAAGAAGAAGGCTGACAAAACTGATGTGCCGACAGAAGCCCAAATAGCAAAGAAGCTAGCACTAATAGAAGTTCATTTAGACCGCCTCGACATGCGTTCTATCCACACGACGGTATCGTGGATGACATGAATTTTTGACTCCACAAGTTTTATGCATACACCAAGGCGTGGAATGAAGCCTTTGTCGCTGCATTGAGCTAGATTAGCTAGATCCCACTGCCAGATTTCCCAACTTTCCCATCCATCTACCGCCCGATGACGTATTCATCTTCCGAGTAACCTACCCCTGATGGTAGGCCTTCCCTTACACCAACTCGGATCCATATTTCTGATGATGAGAAGGATGGCGGGTATCACAGGCTGATGACAATTTTCATCACAACATTGCCCACTTATTCGAAGATGAATTCTCAAATAGTGTGGGCACAAATATAACATAGAAGGCAGCTGTTCTGGAAGAAGATGTCGATGCATTTGATTGCGCTGACACTAGTCCAATTGAGATTGAGATGGTCAGGGCCATTTAAAGTTGTTGAAGCATTCCAAAGCGGTGTTGTGACAATCGAAAACTTAAAGGATAGACAATAATTTAAAGTAAATGGCCAATGTCTTAAACATTATGTGAGCCCAAATGTTCAAGAACCAGACGAAGTCGTCAACCTAGTGACATTTAAATAATGTCGATGCATTTCTTTATTTATTTACTTTTAATTGTTTCACTTTTCTTTGTGTTGTTTTAAATTCCTTGCAGAAATAAAAATCATATTTTTGTTGAAGCATTGAAACACATATTGTCGACGCATTCTGCGATGAGTTAGCATTACTTTTTCAGCAAAAATCGTATCGATTGATTTCTTTCCCTCCCAGCCATTGGATCAAAACAAATCGGTACAATCTGTAGCATGGCAATTAATGGTTGCAGACACAATGTTTCCCCGTGTTTTTCCACTCATTACGCCTAGGTTATAAAGCCTTTCATTGCAGTTACCTTTTCTTTTCACATTCACCATTGTTACTACAACTCTTCTCTTTCATTATCTGCATATTTCCTTTTCTAATCTCCGAAGCAATCTTTCTTTCTGTGAAACTTCTTGAAGTTCTTTTCTTCTCACCATGGCTAAAACTCGTGCTTCCTAAAACTCTCCTAAACCCTCCAAGAACACTCTGACTACTCCTACTGTGGTTCCGTCCACGACACTGCCACCTTCATTCATAAGCTCGATTTTATTTTTAACGACAGCGGCCAAAGATCGATACCATAATGTTATGCTAAAACAAAATATACACTGCGAACAAGGTCTCCAACTGTCTCCACATCAGACTCTGGGCAAACAAATCCATCGAACCATCAGTCGCCTCGGATGGGAGTATTTTTGCAACCATCCTTCTGAATACTCTCCCATAATGGTGAGGGAGTTTTACGCGAATCTGGTGGACCAAGAGCAGGAATTCGTCTTTGTTCGAGAAGGGCTAGTTCCATGGAGTGCTGCACATATTAACATACTGTTGAGAATTTCGGAACAAGTAGACGACCATACACCCTTTATACACCATTTGGATGATGATTGTTTAGCCTAAATGATGAACGATCTCTGCATCAATAGCGCTACATGGACGGGCAATGGGTTTCATAATTATACAATGCATTGGCAGTATCTTACAATCTTTTGCAAGGTATGGTTTCATTTCATCAACAGCCGTGTTATGCCTTCTACCTACAACACTACGGCCACATTGGACCTTATGTGTATATTGCATTCCATTCTGTACCACCGACACATCGACATTGGGGAGCTTATACATGCCCAGATCGCAGAAGCTGCAAGAAGGCAAATTGGTATCTTTCTTTTTCCCTCTCTTATTATGCTACTTTGTCAACATAAGGGCATTGTGCCCAAAGATGATTAGGAGGTCCTGGACAACAAAGGACCAATCAATGATATTTTTGTTGAGAGGATGAAACGAGGCCAAGACACCCTAGTGGCCAAAGAGGTCCCCAAGAAGAAGGATAAAGGAAAGGGTAAGAAGAAAGCTGACAAAACTGATGCGCCGACAGAAGCCCAAATAGCAAAGAAGCTGGCACTAATGGAAGTTCATTTAGACCGCCTCGACATGCGTTCTATCCACACTGACAGTATCGTGGACGACATGAATTTTTGACTCCACATGTTTTATGCATACACCAAGACATGGAATGAAGCCTTTGTCGCTGGATTGAGCCAGATTAGCTAGATTCCACTGCCAGATTTCCCAACTTTCCTATCCATCTACCGCCCGATGAAGTATTCATCTTTCGAGCAACCTAACCCTGATGGTAGGCCTTCTCCTACACCAACTCGGATCCATATTTCTGAAGATGAGAAGGATGGTGGGCAGTCACAGGCTGATGACAATTTTCATCCAACATCGCCCACTTATTCTAAGATGAATTCTCAAATAGTCTGGGCGCAAATATAATAGAGAAGGCAGCTATTCTGGAAGAAGATGTCGATGGATTTGATTGCGCTGACACTAGTCCAGTTGAAAATAAGCCGAGTGTAGAAGAAGAGGAAAATCAAGAAGGGAATCAAGAGAAGGATCAAGGTGAAGAAGATAAAGAAGAAGAAGAACCTACCAAGGTACAGGCGGAGAAAGAAACTGATGCCCCAACAGTGATCATTGAGGATATTGTGGAAGCATCTAGCTCAGAGGAGGCTCTACCGATTGCGAGCCAGGCTGAGGTTGTTATTGATGAGATAGAGGAACTGAATCCTCTGGCTATTATGCCCTACATAGCATCGCTCGTCAAGATCCACCCATCAGAGGTGACAACTGATGAGGCCATCACCCAACTCACTGAGAAGGAGCAGTCTACCGAGCCGGTTGGTTCAAAGGATAAGAAGCGAAGAGGCGCAAGGACAAGAAAAAGAAGAAACATCATGACGAGGAACAGCACCCGAAAAAGAAAAAAGACCAAAGTAGCCTCTGCATCGGCTACTGCTGAATAATTTGGTACATCTCTTTTTAGTTAGTTTTCATGCATTCTTATTATGATTGCATTTTAATTGTCGTTGCATTCATTTTAGTTTAGTACATTGTAGCTGCATTTCCATTATATATGTATAACTATTGTCAATGCATTGGGGACAATGCAGATATTAAGTTTGGGGGAAGCTAATGTGAATTAGAAATGCAACTATACCTTCATGTTTGACTTTTATTTTGTTTCTTTAGATAATGAAAATTTACAAAATTTCAACAGAAATGTGCCCACAATTTTATTTTGATGCGTAATTCTAGAATTGTTTGAATGTTGATGTGGAAATTGCATGAATATGAATGAATGATGAGTTTGCTATTTTTGAATGAATAATTGAAATTACTTCAATAATGAATGAATAGAGTTGGTATTGAATCTTGAACTAATTTACCAATGCAGTAACATTTTATTAATAAAAGACACTCCATTATGAGTGCATTGTGACTTTTAAGGGAGAACACTCCGCTGCAGACTTAGAAAAGAAAATTCATCTAGCCAAAGGTTGTAACTGCAAGAGTGTGTGTCGGCGCAATTACATGCCTCCTGGGGATTTGTTGCACCCCATCGTTACTACCCAGGAACAAAGGTAGAGTAATGCAATGACATCTTTCAGTCACTTGAAAAAATGAGAAAAAGAAGAAAAAAAAGAAAGAGAATAAATTGCTGAAATGGTTCAAGAAAGGTTAAGATTAAATACATGATACTAACATTGATGAAGTTGCAGTTTTAAGTTGTTCATAGCTATAAATTGTCAGTGCATCATTCTATTATATGAATGCAATTTACCCATTAGGAATTTAGATAATTCAAGTTGTATGAATAATGATTGCGGTGACATTTCTAATTAGGACTTTGTTTATTTTTGTTTACTTGAGGACAAGTAAAAACTCAAGTTTGAGGTGTGATGGTATTACAAATGACATAGATTTTCTCCCTAATTTAGTATCTTAATTGTCTCTTTTGTATTTCATTTAGCATGCATCATTAGCATTTTATATTTAATTTTTATATTTTCCAACTCATTATTACTTAGTTTAAATTCTTGTTATTTTTATCCATTTTTGTACTAATTTCGATGCAAGCAGCCAAGATATTGCATCTTAATATTGTCAACGTAGGAACTCAGTCTAAAAGCTTAATACTAGACGAATGCAACCACAAGATCAGTTGGTAATTGCAACTAAGAGATGTCATCGCATTACAACTAAACCTTGAATGAGTAGGATCAAGTTGAATCCACAGCTGGAAGCACTAATGCAGGAATTTCACAGATGTCGCTGTAATTATGATTTCAGAATGCGTCTAGTGATACAGCGATAATTTGCAGATCTCTGAGGAACATACTAGAACTGCGTGAGTGCACAACTGTACTCTAACTAATTTTGACAGCGGCAAAAATCTAGATCTGGATTTGGGAATGAAGGCTGAAAGTTGCAACATTTTGGAGGTTATAAATAGACAAACAAAGAATGAAGAAATCATCAAGAGCTAAGGGATTAAAATTCTACAATTTCTGTGTGATTTTGGAAATTTGAGCTGGGAATTGGGAAGCTGATAAAGCAAGTCTGCAATTACTTCTGACGAGAAGGTGTTTGATGCAAGGCAAGAGGAACAATTAGGGAGTAGGCCTAGTAGTCTAGAGATAGTAAGCTTCGTTGTACTCTTTAATTATTCTTAAATGATGATGGATTTTAATGATATTAAATGAATACTAGAGTGTCTTTTAATGTTATATCATTTTGATTTTTATTTTACACTACTTATCTGTTTATTCTTGGATTTAACTGCTTTAAGCACGAGAGTGAAATTGCAGTGCATCGATATCGAGAGATGCGGTGACAGGTTAGGTTAACAAGTAGGTTAGGTGAGAGCTGCTCAGGACTCGAATAAGAACCAGCTACTTGTTCTTGGATACTCATCATTACTCGCACCGAGAGGTGGAGTGATTGTGGGTGTTTAAGTCGGGATTAAGTAGGGAGCTGTTGCTGGTAAGAATTCAAAGGGACTTCATTGCAGCGATAATTCATATATACTTTACCTTGTTGACACATCTAGAGTTGCAATTTAGCAAAATTAGTGAACCATTTCTACCCTTTACACTTGATCACTTTTACATTTTATGCAATTTAAATATTCAGTATTCAACACTCAACACATTTGATTTATTTTCAGTACAATGACATTTAACACCTGACATTTGACTTTGATTGCATTGACATTGATATCTAACGTTAGTGTGCGGATCTGACATATTGCATTGACATCAGTACTCACATTACACTTAATTTCAACATTGATTACTCCGACATTTAGACATCAAGAACCCATTCCTCGAGGGATCGATATATGATAGATTTGTCTATCAACTATACTTGCATCGACATGTGTATGCTTGCACAATCGTTGTAAAAACACCGATCAGTTCTCCACATACAATTCGGTTAAAGGTGGACTTGTGTGCATTGGAAGCAATTCATCCAATAAGGTAATCGGTATCGGTACTGTTAAAATTAGGATGCAAGATGGTACGATTGGGATACTGTCAAATATCAGGTATGTACCTTATTTACAAAACAATCTCATTTCCTTGAGTATTTTAGACTCGAAATGTTGTAGGATCAACATCGAGTCTAGTGGGTTTAAGGTGTCTTGTGGAGCTCTCGTTTTGTTAAAAGATAAAAAGACTGGTAGTCTTTATATTCTAGAAGGTTTTACAGTGATCGATGAAACCAGACGTCCCTCATCCGTTACAGAGTTGAAGTCAACTCATTTGGAGCGGAGGCAACTTGGTCATAGGAGGAAAAATGTATAACTGTTTCGTTGAAGAGAGGTTCTCTTTTGGATGCAGGTTTTGAAAAGTTAGAGCACTGTGTTCGTGAAAATCAAACCCGAGTTAGTTTTGATTTGGTAGTGCACAAGTCGAAGGCTAGAAGACTTGCATCTGCTAAGTATAAATTCGACTCAGTTAATTCCCTGCATAGTTCAAGGGAGGCCTGTGGCGGGCTTTGGCAAAGATGACGTTGTAGAAATACGAGTCAAGGTGGAGATTTGTTAAGTATGATTCATATTTCAAGTTAAATTTGAGAAATAATCTTTCAATTAGACTCTGTTTATTTGATTCAATTAAACTCTGTTTATTTGTTTCAGTAAAACTCTTATTAGTTTAGATTATTTTATTATTATTTGACCTAGGAATTTAGCCTACAAATAGGCTCTTTTACAACCTTAGAAAACACCCATTAAAGATTAGAGCTCCTAACACTTTTGGAGAATTTTGTGTTTACATTTTAAGGGTTCTTTGTTTTTGGGTTTTTAGGGTTTAGTTTTTTATCTCTATCTTTTGTACTCTTCTTTCTTTTGCCATTATAGTAAAATTATTTTTGCTCTTGGTTTTTCATCCTCTTTAGAGGGGTTTTACATGTTAAATATGTATGTTCAATTTCTCAATTTTTCTCGCTATTTTTACTTGTTCATTGCTTAATTGGATCGATCCCCAACAATTAATTTCAAAACTTACATTTCATTATTTATTGTAAATTATTTTTAAATGCACGCTTATATTCTCAATACATAGTTTCTAAGCATACGTGATAGAAATTCTAATTATATTTTTCAAGCATAGGCTTTTGATAAAATTCTAATGTGGCATGGTTAAATTTTAACCATTTGTCACCATAAATTGTCGACACGTAGATTACCGTATTACATAAAACGCAATTTCACTCTTAAATTGTAATGTTTCAATATAATACCTAAAATAATAGGGATAAATTCCAAAACTATACATGAATTATGATTTAATGTGCAATTGTATTCATGAACTTTGATTTTGTGTAATTTTATACATGAATTTTTTATTTGATTCAATTCTTGTAAATTATTAACACAATTATTGATATAACATTATTTTTTGTTTATATATTGCATTCATAAATAATTATATTTATTCAATATAAAAATAAATTGATGTATTTATTTCTTCAAATATGTATGATTAAATCAAAATTAAAGTTTCACGTATAGATTTGAACCACAATTAGAGTTTTACGTGTATAATTGCATCAAATTAAAGTTCATGTATATAATTGCACATTAAATCAAAATTCATGTATAATTTTGATATTTATCCCAAATAATGCAAAGAGAATCGTAAATTATTCTCCTTCCAATTTTACTATAGCAATCTGATGTTACAATAAAGAGAAACATTTTTTATGTGACATATCTAAAAATTTACCATTTGTCATGTGTAATTATTTATAATATTAAAAAATTAATTTAATAATTTAGAATCAATTTATTAAATTTGATTATATAGTATCCAAATATCATTAATTTACTTTAATGATACCTACGTATCAAAATAAGAGAAATTATTTTATGGATCATTCTCACCTCGTATATTATCCCACCCAATCATATTATGTTACATTAGAAATTTTTCCAACTCAAATTAAAAAGAATTTTCACGTCATATTTAATTTTGTTCACTTTTTTTTCTTTTCCTCAAACGTGAGTTTTCCCCTTCCTCCCAATGTCTCTTCATTATTAGAAAATTTTTTTTAGGGTTTTGGGCAATTAAAAATCAACAATGGAAGGATTATAGGCTGAGTAAAAAATTGGAGGGATTACAGAATCAGGTTCGTTCCTATTTATAGTGATTAAAATCAATGATTTTTAATTTTTTTCATTCAACTATGAAATAGTTATTTTATCCCACAATTTTAGCATAGTATTATTCTTTAATTTGTATGGATTTATCTCCTTTGGGGTTTTTTTTAACAGAAAAGTTAGTTTGGACCCTTTCTGTAATTTTTCTCTATTTTTGTCGATTCATTGAAGACAACCCATATGTATGCAAAGGTTTAATTTTCTATAGCTTCAGCTTTGATTTAGCTGATTATCCTTGAGTAGAACTTTATTGATCTATGCAAAATGTGCTTCTCTATCAACAATTTCTCATTGTCCTTGGTACTGTAAATATTGTCAGAATATATTTATAAGAGAAAAATGTGCAGAGCATAATGCTAATGATGCTGTTGGAAGGACTTTAGGAGTTGATGTTATAGAACAATTAACAAGTAGATGCTTTCGAATTGCGAAAAACATTAAGCCAACAGAAGTGGAAAATTTTTGTTGATTGCTTGAAATCAACAAATAACTTGTAATGTAACTTATGGTTCATGGTCACAAATTGTAAAACCCCTCACTGATCCGGTTCATGGACTCGGACAAGTGAACGTTACAACAAAAGTTACACATTTCTAAAACAACAGAAAGCCCTTAAATCTTTATTATTATTTATTTATCTATATTTATTTATTCATTAATGGTAAATTGGACTTTTAAAAACAATCTGAATTAACTCGATTTAAAATAAAATTTTGAAGTCTAAGGGACTTCTATTGATACCTAAGTGAACAAGTATCGGTAGAATTCAAGATAGAAAAACTTCAAAAAGGCTCCAGAATTCTATTGATGGAATTGGGAGTTCTACCGATACAACTCTGGGTTCTACCAATACAAACTAGACTTCTACCCGTATAACAAACTCCAGATAGCAAGGTAGTTTTGGCCTGAGACTTCTATCGATAACCAAGTCTAGACTACCGATACAACCAGAGTACTAACGATACCTTTAGGACTTCTACCGACACAAGTCAAGACAGTAACCAAAAACTACTTAAGATACACACCAATATATTCATCTCATGCTTCAAATAACATAAAACATATCCATAATATTTTATAACACATGTAGACAACTTCCTAATTACATATCACTTATAACCGGACCAAAATAAATAATTTGTTACCAAACAGTGTGACCTCCAAGAGTAATCTAACAAGCAACTCGCATCTGACGATCTGCAAGGAAGAAATATCAAACAAGGTAAGCTTGCTTAAAGCCCAATAAGTTTGTGATAAACTTTAACCTTAGCTTACCAAATAAGTTCAATTTATAAAACTCATGTATACTATTATTAATAAGCTCAATAATTACCATTCCTTATATACAACACCAAGCTCACAAATTAGTGAATTCGTACATGAAACATGTAATTTATCCATATCGTGCACACCGACTCAAAACATAGTAATAAACATTACATTTATCATCTCTCCAACTCGTATCATTCATTCCTTTTTAATCAACTACTCAAATACTTTCCATTTCAAAATTTAACATGTGATATATCATATATCTATGTTCTCTTGAATAAAATCATTCAAATATTGCTTATAAATCGTATGAATACTTTCCTTTCCTATCATTCACATTCCACACGGTTAGTAGAAATAATTAAGAATATATCAACCTATAAAACATAGAACATATCGTAAAATGGATTTCAATGCATAAACAGTCCATTACATATTTCACTTGTTACCTTTTTCATCCAATTACACCTATCATATTTTCTTTTCATATTCTAAATAACATAACTTATCTCATAAACATACTTTTCCATTTTAAACTTTAATTATTCGTTGAACCAAATGAAGCAACATCGAATACACGAAAAATACTCATTAAAACATTCATCTCATATTCATATTTATGATACATATCTCACCTGAAACCTGTTACTTGAATAGAAAATGGTTGAAGGATGAGATACCGACCTTTTCATTGCTATCCTTTTCAACCTTTTCATTGCTATCCTTTTCAACCTTTTCATAGATATCCTTTCGAATAATATCCTTTTGAACCTTTTCCTTGCTATCCTTTTTAACCTTTTCATAGATATCCTTTCAGGTAACAGCCTTTTCAACCTTTTCAAGAATTCAGTAGTACCGAATGAAATGCCACGGTATCTTTCAACTGTGGTCTTTTCCCTTTTCAAAATTTAGAGCAATACCATGATGTATTTCCATCATAGTCCTTTCCTTTTCTCGAATAAACAATCTTAAACATCAATGCATAAATACTTATATATAAAGATATTAATTAATCTTTTAAATTCAAATGTAATAATTTAAAATGAAGTAAGAAATTACCTCGACTAAAATGGTTGCAAAACAAAGCCGACGACTATTCCGAAACTTTAACTTTTCCTCAATTAAATCCGATTGATTCGTTTCTTGATCTAGATAATAATTCTCATCAATTTAATCATTCCAATAGTTAAAAATATTTAATTCTAGCTTACAACCCATCTTATGTAAATTTACAAAATTACCCCTAACATTTTAACTTTCATGCAATTAAGTCCTTAAATCAAAATTCACAATTTAAACCAAAATCTAAGAAATACCAAGCTACCCAAATTTTTAATGGGTTTATTACAGCACAAAACTACCTTCGTTTCATATTATTCTCATTGAATTTTACTTTTTTCTCAAATAGGTTCTTGAACATAAAATTATCAAAAATCACTTAATAAAATACTTACAATTAACCATTAAATTCAAGGCTCTAGCAACTAAGCTCACAAACACACTTATATAATTCATTTTAAGTCCCAAAACTTTTAACAAATTCACAAATTAACCCCTGAGTTAGCTAGATCAAGTTAACACGAGCTCAAAAACATAAAAATCATTAGAGACCTCAAATCATCACCCAAACATAGAGAGAAGCTTGGACGAACCTTCATTGCTAAAAAATGGGGTTTCTCACGGTTGGGAAAAAAGAAGGAATAGGAAAAAAATATCATGTTTTCTTCATTTTTTAACACATTTTTCCAACCTTTACTATATTATTATTAATTTAAATAACCAAAATATCAATAGTTGGGCACCAACCATCCACTATCCTATTGACATGGTATATTTACCATTTAAGTCCACCTATTTCCTTTTTCATGGGTATTAGGTACATTTAACTTATAGGATTTAACTTTTGTAGCTTTACAATTTAGCCCTTTTTATTTAATTAACAATCAAATCATTAAAAATTTTGGACCACACTTCAATATGCCTATAGAAAAACTCCGTAAATATTTAATAAAAATATTTATGGGCTCGGTTTGCAGAAACAATATCTCGAAACCTCGCTTTTCAAAACCACTTGAACTTAACCATTATTTCAAACAACATAAATTATCACATTAATACTTATTATTATTCTATAATTGACTCACAAATATTAAATAATAATATTTATGGACTCACTCGTCAGATTTGTGGCCTCGAAACCACTATTTCTAACACCATTAAAAAATTGGCTATTACACATATATATACAACTACTGTACACAATACTGTGGAAACCAAAACATTTCCTGTTATACCTTTGGGCTCTTCCTAAGAAACAAGTGAAAATGAACCAAATAAGCCAGACAATCCCTTGAGTGTCGACTTCGAGGTGGATCTTTTGAAAGACTAGATGAGAGAATAAGTGGTTAGGGAAAGCTCTAAAGCAAGGTTGAATTGAACTATTTCGATGTGTCATCCTAAACAAAAAGAAGAGAATCTCATAGATTCTTGGCTACTTCCATATTTACTTTGAATTTGTAAAAAAAGTAAATCACTTCAATGCCAAATGTTAAAACTTGAAGCTTAATGGTGAAGAAAGAAGAAAATGAGCAACATACTCACTTTTAAGGAAATATCAATTACATCCAAAAACAACAACTTAGATTCAAAGAAATGGGCTAAAGCTTTGACAAACATTTGTTGGTAAATTTCTACAAGGAAAAAAAATAAAGAAATAACACAGACACAGTTAGTAGCAACCTTATAGAGACTGTAACTCCCAAAACTCGAAAACCGTCACCGGCTAGGGTCTCGATGTCACTTTATTCATCAATCACTATTCATCTTTAAATTTATGTCATTTGATCTTACATTACGAAAGAAATACACTCAACACGTCATTTATTATCATTTAATTGTAATCATAATTCAACAAGGGGAAAAAGGTCATTTTCAAAATTTTTAGAGACTTTTACCGATACTTGTTGGATAAGTATCGATAGTTATCAAGTCAGTAAACAATTCATGAAACAATGCAGATTTCTACCGATACCCTTGACAGTTCTACTGATACAAGTGAGACAACTACCGATACAAGTTATACTACTACCGATACTAAAAACTCCAGAGAGCTGAGAAGTCCTACCCTGCAACTTCTACCGATACAAGTATTTAAACTATCGATACCTCAATGTATAAAACTACCGATACTTGTTATACAACTACTGAAACAACTCAAGTCAGAGAACAACCTCTCTTTTACCCTATACTTCTACCGATACAAGTATTTAAACTACCGATACCTCAATGTACAGAACTACCGATACCTGTAATACAACTATTGAAACAACTCAAGTCTGAGAACAACCTCTCTCTTACCCTATACTTCTACTGATACAAGCATTTAAACTACCGATACCTGTTATACAACTACCGAAACAACTCAGGTCAGAGAAAAACCTCTCTTCTACCCTATACTTCTACCGATACAAGCATGAGTTCTACCGAAACAAGTGTGCAGAATTCAAGGAATCATGCCTAAACTCAAGTTATCAACCGTTCATCTTTCATAACTTAAAGACTTAATATGGAAATACATTGTACATAGATTCAACATTTCATACATCTCACATAGTATGTGTACATCATAATGAACTAGCATACAAACTTGTGCAACATTTAACTAAAAATTCACAGCATAAGATTCATTCATCCATACAAGTAGAATAAGTCATTTCATCCTAGTACATGCCATATAATCGAGTCATGTAAATACTACCGACGAGCTCCCGAGATAGTGTGATGACTTCAAGATGGTCCATCTTCAAGTCACAAAATGGAATCTACAAAACAACAACAATTTCACTGGTAAGCTTCATAGCTTAATAAGTTCGCAAGGTTTATCAATTTACCAAATAACATGTGTTGAACAAAACTGTAAATCGGTCGAGCAATAACAGAATTGTACTTCAGTGATCGTTATTCGTTTTACTCCCTATTGACCCCAAAGATCCTGATTCTCATTTTACTCCCTGTTGACCCAAAGGTCATTATGCTCATTTTTCTCCCTGTTGACCCAAAGGTCATGCCTGTTACCAGTATATGATGTTATTCTTAGCCATCGATATAATATATCTATTCCCTACGATACTGCTCACACTAAGCTAATGAGAGTATGCAATCAGGCATAAATCTCAACCATTAGGGCCTGTAATCCATTCTTGGATTCTATTCACTTTACAGTGACTCACGATGCCGTAGAGAATCCGCAACAAATGCAGGATCTCAATCATCGGACCATTTATCTTTGGCACAAGGCCGGGTAATCTTTCTTCTGCCGTTTCTATATTACACATCATCAATTTGTTGTTCCAACATCAAACATCCATATAAAGGCTGTTATAAGCAGTAACAAATAAGAATTTAACATTATAACTTACCGGACTAGATTGCAGTTGTGGATAAGCTATAAGGACTATTTTGTTAATTTCTCTTTTTCGTGATCTGTGGTTCGATTATAGTCTACATCCACAAATCATCCAATTTCTCACATTAAATCACTCAATCAGATCATTTAACACAATTTGGTCCTTTTTGGAAAAATTATAATTTTACCCTTAACCCTTTTACTTTTATTCAATTTAGTCCTTAAGCAATAAACATACAAAATAACCATTCCCTTTCTAAACTCTTAACATCCGAATGTTTCAAGCCTTCACACAAGTCCCTACATTTTGTTTATTTCACACCAAGTACACCCAACTTCATCATTTTAACATTTTAGTCCTTAAACCGTAATTTCATCAAAAATCACTTTACAAGAATATCAAACTCAATCATCAAGCATACAAATCCATCAAAACTTTCAAAATAGGATTATTAAACAATGGTAAGTTTCATAACATTTGACAGATTCACAAATTAGTCCTTGGTTTATCTAGATTAAGTTGATACGGACTTAAAAACATAAAAATTACTAAAAACAATCAAGGTTACTCACCCAAATCAAAGCTCAAAGTTCATCAATGGAATAAGAAAGATGAAAGATGAGAAAATGTTATTTTCTTCTTTTAATTTCATATATATATATCCATGGCAATTTTGTAAATATTTAGACTTTCATAATTAGCTTAATTAATCATTTGTTTAACTTTAATTAATCCCACTTATTCCTAATATTTTACATCATAAAGCACCCACTAAAATGCTTTAGGTCTATTTGTTCATTTGATCCCTCTAATTTATCAACTCAACTTTTGTACCTTTTACGATTTAGTCCTTTCTACTCAATTCACTTTCTAGACATTAAAATTTCCTATCTGAATTTTAATGTGAT
Source organism: Gossypioides kirkii (assembly GCA_005610355.1). Lineage (NCBI taxonomy): Eukaryota > Viridiplantae > Streptophyta > Magnoliopsida > Malvales > Malvaceae > Gossypioides > Gossypioides kirkii. Next base: position 38,487,791 of record CP032253.1, on the reverse strand, counting down.
GCTAATGACATCATAAATATTATAAATAAATAAATTTACGACTCGACCCATTGGAGTTGTGATCTCGAAATCACTGTTTTCAACACCACTGAAAACCGAGCTGTTACAGAGACAGCCCCATGAGCACCAAAAAAAAAGTCAAGTATAGCCACCTGTGATTTCAAGCAATCTACCTGTAGGTTATTTGCTACTTTTACAATATGAAATACCGAAAGGGAAGTGGTTTTGCTGCTCAGATTGTAGTAGGATCTATTCTACACTGTAGAAGTTGTTCATTCATGGAGCTGAAAGGCTCTCTGACTCCCTTTTGGATGTATTAAAGAAGAAATATGTGGAAAAATGTTTAGATGTTGATATCAATATTGATGTGAGATGAAGGCTTCTTAGAGGCAAATTCGCTTCTCTTGAAACTAGATTGTTGCTTTCTCAAGCAGTTGGTATCTTCCATGTAAGTATTGTTCATGTTATATTTGCCAATGTTGATAAACTGTAGTCATGCAATGCTATTATGTAATTATTGCAATTATTATATGTTTATTTTCAAGTTTGTATTTGTCAAGTATGCTTTCTGGGTTAGATGTTGCATGGAGTTATTTCAATATATATATTAAGAAACTAGTATTAGTTTCTTAAACTTATAGTATGTATATATATATTGCAAATGTATTAGTATGGAAGTGAAGTTAAATTGTAGATTTTTCGTTTCAATTTCCTTCGTTAAAAATGTGTTATGTTTGTAGATATGTACAAGAACCAACTGCAAGAGTTGACTCAAAGAAATTGCTTTAATTTGCCATCTTCTTATGCATGCATTCGAGAAGGATCGGATCATGCTCCTCGATTTAAAGCTACCGTTTGTTTTAATGGAGAGACTTTCAAAAGCCTTACTTTTTTCTCTACTTTGAGACAAGCCGAACATGCTGCAGCTGAAGTAACTCTAAATATGCTTGCCAATAGAGGCCCTTCCAAAGCATTAGATATGTTCTTGAGAGTTGATATGCTTTCTAATTATTTCTTTTAATTGTTGTTTTGTATGTTATTGAGAGCTGAGATTATTCCAGAATTGTTACCTATTGATTTGATCGTATAGTAATTTCATTAATGAAATTATACATTTTACTTTCGAGAAACAAGAAAATAGTTCATTGCAAAAGATATTAATAAGATCCAAACATGGGACATAATAAATTAACATTAGAATATAAAACAAATCATTAGCAAAAATCTCATTACGGAACACCAAAGAAACATAGCTAAAGAATTCAACACTTGATTAAAGAACCTCAAATAAGGAAGTGCATAGATTCACGATCACACCATAGAACATTCAAGTCTTTTATACATTGTAGTGGTCATATTAACAACCATGTACAAAAAAACATTTAGTCTAATATCAACTGCCATTAAGCACCAAATCTAAACTTCATTATAGCAATATAGATTCACCATGATGTGCAACTTTTTTACTTTCAAAAAAACAATCTAAGGTTTTATCTTACATCATTGGAACAAATACAATAAAGAAATTATATACAAGTATAATTCATTGATAAAAGAATAAGCATTAGTATGAAATAAACATGTGATTAACGGTTATAATATGGATATCCATGGTTATGTGTAAGTGATTTGTAACACCCAAATCCTGATAATCATCATCGACTAGGATTTCGGCTTTTTACTATTCATCTATCATAATTCTTTTTTTAACACAATATTATTCAGATTTTATTTTTTATTAAAGAATTGCATTCCACATGTTATAAATCATTATTTGATTATAAGCACAATTCAACAAGGGCAAATAGGTAATTTTTGACATTTTTGGAGACTTCTATCGGTACCCATTAGACAAGTATCGGTAGTTGTTAAGTTAGTAAACAATTCAAGAATAGTGCATATTTCTACCGATATAAGTGACAGTTCTACCGACACATGTGACTCCTCTACCGATACAAGTCTTACCTCTACCAATACTAAAAACTCCAAAGAGCTAGAAATCTTACCCTGCTATTTCTACCGATACAAGTACGCAAACTTACGATACTTCTAAACACATGACTACCGATACTTGTTATTCATCTACTGATACAACCCAAGTCAGTGAGCAACCTCTCTCCGACCCTGTACTTCTACCGATACATGCATGGGTTCTACCAAAACAAGTATGCAAAATCACACAAATCATGCCACAACACAAGTTTATCAACTCAAAACATTCATGACATCAATGTAACACGAAATACATAGATTCCAAACCATATCATAGTGTTTTTAAGTCTATACTCCAACTTACACAACATGCATTTGCTTCATTCATCAACATAACAAGATTTTCTCAATCCAAAGTACATAAGCAAAGAAAACATCATCCTAGTACATGCCATAAGACCGAGTGATGCAAAAACTACCAACAAACTCCGCGATAGTGTGACTTCGAAGAGGTGACGATTATCTGATCTTCAATCAGAAAAACGATATACAAAACAACAACAACATCTTTGGTAAGATTCATAGCTTAGAAAGTTCGATAGTTTAAGGAGTTACCAACATTTGTAATAAGCAACTATAGCTCAACCGAGCCAAGACAATCCTATTGTTTCTTGAGTTAAATACAACTTTCACTTCCCTGTCTATAACTTTCTGTTAGCAGTACTAGATACTGCTCACACGAGCTGTTGAGGACTCGCAACATATGTGGTACCCCAGCCATCGGTATGGTGTCTGTCTGTAAACTATCCCCTTAACGATGCTACTCACACGAGTTGTCGGGATTATGCATAAAGCATAAGTCCCAACCATCGAAGGGCTTATAATTCATTTAGGATTCATATCTCTTTTTTGAGTCACGATGTTGCTCACACGAGCTATCGAGGACTCGTAACATATGTCGTACCCCAACCATTGCGTCGGTACTTTTTCAACGGCATAAAGCCTACTATCTTTTTTCGTTTCATTTCCTCGATCTCTTTAATGTCAAATGCTTCCGATTTGCTGAACATTGACAATATGCATACAAGAAACATTAAGTAAATTTTACATTACGAACTTACCGGACTGGATTGCAATTGAGGAAAGACTTTAGGGACTAATCCACCAATTTCCCTTTTTCGTGATCTATAGCACGATCGTAGTCTACATCCACGAATCATTCAATTTCTTGCATTAAAACACTCAATCAAATCATATAACATAATTCGATCTTTTTTGGTAAAATTACGATTTTACTCTGAGCCTTTTACTTTTATTCATTTTAGTCCTTAAACACTATACATACAAAATAACCATTCCTCTTACACAACCAACACTAACCGAACAATCATAGTTTTCCACAAGTCCATACACTTCAATTATTTCACACCAAATACACATAAATTTCTTTATTTATCATTTTAGTCCTTAAACCCTAATTCCATCAAAAAATCACTTTACAAAAAGATTTAATCCAAGCATCAAGCATTCAAATCTATTACAAGCTTTCAAGAACAAGCATATTTAACAATGGCAAATTTCATAACATTTGACAGATTTACAAATTGGTCATTGGATTAGCTAGATTAAACTGATACAGACTCAAAAACCTAAAAATCACTGAAAACGGACGAAGAATCATCTACCAAAGATGGACTCTAGCTTGGCCAAAACTTCAAGCTTCTCCTTTTAGGGTTTCTTTGTTTTCTTTTGTTTGAAATGAAGAAGAAGACTAAATTTATGACTTTTTCCATTATTAACATTTATTTACCTAATTACAATTTTACCCTTACTTAAATAAAAGCAAATTTGATATGCTTAATGCCCTTATCGTCCACCCAAATTCTTTATGGGTTATTTACCATTCAAATCCTTTTTCTTTTTTAATAAGCATTTAATTTATATAATTTAACTTTTACACCTTTTTTGATTTAATCCTTTTCATTATATTAACTATCTGAACATTAAAATTTCATTACCAACTTTTAATACAATGCTAACGAAGTCATAAATATTTAAATAAATAAATTAATGACTCGACTCGTTGGAGTTGTGATTTCGAAATCACTGTTTCCGACACCACTGAAAACTGGGCTGTTACATGATTCCTATAATTAATTGATTAAAATAATTAAATTACTTACCTAGCTTATGCAATTGGGGTGCTTTTGGTTTTCTTTTCTCAAGGTGACCTTTAAGTCTAGAATTAAAGACTCCTTTCAGCTTAACACGTGATGGATCTAAGATTGGAGAAGTTTTACTATCACCCTATTTTACAACATTATCATCATTGCTCGATAATTCTTCAATTATTGACCTCTTCACGTTTTCTAAATTAAAAATAAAACAATCATCACTTATGTAAGAAAAACATAAATCATTTAAAATTAGTGATTATATAGATATACTAGATCGAATGTCTGCTCTTGCATTTGTATCATTCCCTTTGAGTTCATAATTCTTAGAGACACATAACTTTCTCAATTCTTTCTCAACTTTTTATAATCAAATCATAAGCAAATCGAATCATATGATTACGAAATACAACTTCAGCTTTCGTATTATACGGTTGTGAAAACTCATCTACATTACCGCCATACATGTTTTTTTAGCATCTTTAGTCCATCTTCAAGAGATATATTGATCAGAAATTTTCTTGACATTTTTAACACTAAGAATTCGCAAAGCATGAGAGCAAAGATAGCCACAAAAATCAAACTTCTTACAAGTACAATGAATCTCCATGGTGGCTGTGTTAAAATGTTCCGTTCGAACTCTTGAACTATTTTCATCCATCATTACTTAAAAAGTATAAGACGTACCATTTTGTGCAACTTCTCTCCATATGAATGGAACAGCATCAAGAAATTCTTTCTCAAAGCACTTGTATATTTCATGTGTATAAAATTTCAATGCATGAGACAAAATACCACAATTTTTAATTGCACACGTGCTTTGTCGATTTTATACCTAGCAGATTGAACTAGTTTTCACACTTGAAAAGATTGAAACCAAGTATTTTCCTCAAGTTTTCGTAGGGTTTAACTTAGATTTTTCGTTTGAATAAATTGTGTAACCTAAGTGCTAAAATGTCATTTTATTGTCTTTAAAGGCCGATTGAGGCCTAATGGTTAGCTAATGTACTTTGTGACTGTACAGGAGACCATAAGAAGTTGTAACAATAGGAGACTGATCACTTCGTCATGACATAGGCTGAGCTATGTCGTAACCAAGGGACCAGACTTGAAGATTTCAAAGACTGACTTCTTTGTCACAACATTCATGGGCTATGTCATGACAACGCTTGTAGGATAACACTTTACATAGAGACTAATGTCTTTGTCGCGACACAGGTCTTGGTGTGTCGCGACATCGACCCCTGGACACGGATTCTACACTGAGTGAAGGGCATTTTGGTCTTTACAATGCTACTTAGACACGAAGGAAGAAAGCAGACCTAGGGTTGATGAAAACGACCGACCAAGGCTATAAATAGGGCCTTTAGCATTAGGTTTAAACATACCATTTTACTATCTTTTAGTTTTTAGTTTTATTTTGTGTTTTTGTTTGAAACGAGATTGTAGAACTCGCATAAACATTAAAGGAATTTTTCCAAAAAAGTTGCCAATACAATTCGAGTTTCTTTTTCATTATCTTTATTCAATTTTATGTTCTTATATATTATTTTGTTTATGATAATCAAGAAACCCATGAGGAACTAATTCCATTTTGGGGAATTAGGGAGTGGAAGTATGAATATATAATTATTGTTTAACAGGGATTTTACCTTTCAGATCAGCTGTTTGGGAACAGAAGAGCATTAAACAAACACTAGGCCTATATCAATTAGGTAGGAATGAACCCGAAATTGGTATTGCCCATCCATTAACACCTTTCTCCAAACCAATTTAGACTGTGACATCTAGCGATAAGTAGTCTATATCGACTTGCTATACCGACGGAAGATCGAGAGATCCAACTAGGGTAGTGATTAGTTAATTGGAGAAAAATCCCCAAAACCCAATGATTGAAGAACTCATGCAGAAACGACCTAATATCCCTAAAGCTATTTATAAGATTATCTACATCTCAAGTCTTTCATTTATTTTCTCTTTTATTTTATGCTTTGTGAAATCAACTCCTTTACTATTCTTCGTACTATAAACCCTAAAGTAAGTGCTGATTAATTTTATTCTTTGTAGGGATCTAATTTGCTATCGCTTTACACCTCTTTTGAGTATTGTAACACCCAAAAACCTAAAACCATCTCCGATCTAAGGTCTCAGGGTTTACAGAACTTTTTGAGTTTTTTTTTTACATACAATCCAATCACAACTTTTACAATTATAATTTGTAGCTCAGAATACTAACTACATTTAATTTTTACACATTCATTTACAACCTTTCAATTAATAAATAATCAAATTCAATCACGCAAGAAATTAGGAATCACGTACAAATATTTTCCATAAGAGATCACATGGTCCTGTATCCCAAACACACAGTTCTCACCATTAGCTGACCAAACTATAACCAAACATACTTATCATTACATCGTAGAAGGAATTAATATTCATTTCACAAATCATGACATCCATTTTTTTATGTCTGTAATACCCAAAATCCGAAAACCATCGCCAGTTAGGGTCCTAGTGTCTTTCTATTCATTTATCACTGTTCATCTTTTAATATCATGTCATACATAATCATTTAAATATAATCATAACTCAACAAGGAAAAAAGGGTCATTTTCATGATTTTTGGATACTTCTACCGGTACTTGTTGGACAAGTATCAGTAGTTATCAAGTTAATAAATAGTTCAAGAATAGTGTATACTTCTACCGGTACTTGAGACAATACTACCGATACAAGTATGAGTTCTACCGAAACATGTAATGTTTCTACCGATACTAAAAACTCTAGAGAGCTAAGAAGTTTTACCCTACAACTTCTACCGATACAAATATGCAGACTATCGATACTACTACGAACAGAACTTCCGATACTTCATATGTTACCTACTGATACAATGTAAGTCAGTAACAAACCTCTCCCATACTTTGTACTTCTATCGATCCATGCAAGAATTCTACCCAAACAAGTATATAGAATTTGATTATTCACACATGTCCTCATGTTTATCAACCATCATTCAACACAAAATTCTTATTCAAATCCTCATACTGCAAAATCTATACATGACAATACTTGTTTCATCATGTGACACAAAATACAACCAATCATCACAAGTATTCTTAAGTTCACATGCCAATTCATTACCAAACATATTTGCTTAATTACAACATCAAGCAAGCAAGCGATTTTAGTTCAACAAGGAATCAACAATCCAAAAGCAAACATTTCAAGGGTAACATCATCCTAGTACATGCCATATAACCAAGTGATGAAAATACTACCAAATGAGCTCCCGAGATAGTGTGATTTCTTCGAGATGATCCGATCTTCAAACAACAAACAATCTACAAAATAACATTAACATCTTTGGTAAGCTTCAAAGCTTAGTAAGTTCAAACAGTTTAAAGAGTTACCAATCATATGCATAAAGCAATTATATCTCAACCGAGCTAGAATGAACTGTTACTTCCTCAAGCCATATTTTGTCTTCCAACTTTCCTGTCCATAACTTTTCTATTACCAGTACTCGATGCTGCTCACACAAGCTGTCGAGGACTCGTAACGTATGCGGTACCCCAGCCATCGGTACCGTGCCTATCTGTACAATAAGCTATTCCTTAACGATGCTGCTCACATAAGATATCGAGAGTATGCAATCAACATAGTCCTAGCCATCGTAAGGCATGTAATACATTTAGGATCCATATCTCTTTCCCGAGTCACGATGCTACTCACATGAGCTGTCGAGGACTCGCAACATATGTGGTACCTCAGTCATCGATACGGTATTTGTGCATATCACTGTTCCCTAACGATGCTGCTCACACGAGCTTTCGAGAATATGCACTTATGCATAAATCTCAGCCATCGTAGGGCTTGTAATCCATTTAGGATCCATATTTCTTTTCTCATTTCCCGACTCGCGATGCTGCTCGCACGAGCTTTTGAGGACTTGCAACATATGCGGTACCTCAGCCATCGCGTCGGTTTCAAATCATCGACTCAAAGCCTGATATCTCTTTCATTCATTTCTTTTTCATCTTTCTCAATTTCACGTACAATAACCTATTCTGTAACAATTATTAAAAATATAAATAATATATTACTTAAATGTAAATTTAACGTTACGAACTTACCGAACGAAATTGTAGTTAAATTGAAATTTAGAGGCAAATCCGTAATTCTCCTTTTTCCACGATCAGGACAAGATCTTGATCTATTACAATAATTTCATTCAATTATTTAAATCAAAATAAAATTTTAACCATTTTATGCAAATAATTCTTTTTGGTATTTCTACAAAATTACCCTTAACTTTTCACTTTTATTCAATTTAGTCCTTTAGCTCAAACTTGTAAATTAACCATTTTATTTTTAAATTCCAGCTTTGCTGAATGTTTAAGAGCATTTCTACAGCCCACTTTTTGTAATATTTCACCCCAAATCATTACAAATTTATTCCTTTAACATTTTAGTCCTTTAACATAAAAATTTCTAAAAATTACTTTACAAAATCATTAAATCTAACAACCAAGCTTATAAATCTTCCATAAACTTTCAAGAACAAGCTTATTCATCAATGGAAAATTTTATAAAATTTGAAAAAATCACAAATTATTCCTTGGATTAGCTAGATTAAGCTAATACGAACTCAAAAACATAAAAATTACTAAAAACAGATGAGGTTTACCTACCCAATCGAAACAACAAGCTAGGCCGAATGCTTCTTTTCTTCTCCTTAGGTTTTTCGATTCTCTTGTGGAAGACGATGAAGAAAAAATAAATTAAAGTTTTCTTTTTTGTTTTCACTTAAACTTATTTAATTAAAAAAATACAAGTTTACCCTTAATGAATTCAGCCAATTTTTCATCAATTAAAGATCCAAAGCCGTCCACTACAATACCCCATGGTCTAATTACCATTCCAATCTTTCAATTTTCCTTTAATTAATAGAATTCAGCTTTTGCATCTTTTTCAATTTAATCCTTTTTACTTAATTAACTATCTAATCAACAAAATTTCGTAACCAAAATTTAATGTCATACTAATGACCTCGTAAAAATTAATTATTTAATATTTACGATCTAACCCATAAATTTGTGGCCTCGAAACCACCATTCCCAATCATTCCAAATTAAATTAATTAGTAAATCCTCATTTTATTAGGATTTAATTATAATTTATCAAAATCTAAAGAGTTTCACATCATTTCTATTATTAAGCCATTTAAAGAGGGTCCAATTTCATAATTGGTCCTTCGATTATATTAAATTTTAATTAAACAAACTTATTTTCAATTTAGTCCTAAACTAATTAGGACTTAATGAACAAATAACCCAAAAGTTAGTGGATGGTAATCATATCCACCACCGCTTGGACTTTTTGACCATGGTGTAATTGCCACTTTGGTCCCTTTTATTTTTAATCAATAGCAATTAACTTTTACCTCTTTTACAATTTACTCCTTTTTCCTTAATTAAGCAATTAATCATCAAAATTACCCAACCGAACTTCAATTCACATATAATAAGATTCTGTAAATATTTAATAAAAATATTTACTGCACTTAATTTCAAAAACAAGGTCCCGATACCTTATTTTCTAAAACCACTTGACTTTTGAACTAAACCACTTACACTAAATTTTAATTCAATAATTAAAATTCTTTAATTCAAAATTCCATATAAAATTATTATTGACTTATTTAATTTAAACACTCATCATAAATTTTTCTCATCGGGTTTGTGCTCTCGAAATCACTATTTTTGATACCATTGAAAAATGGGTTGTTACAGGTACGATCCTTGGAATACTATCAAGTGTTTCGTTGTACACATTATATTTACAACCTGACTCATATACTTGCGGAAAGCCTAAAATCTACGTCAAGCGGGAGTATGTTCAAGGGCGGTCAACACGTGATTGAGCCATTTTTCATTGAAAATCCTTCTCAGCTTCAGAAGAGCACCATCTTGCCACTAAATTCTCGAGTTCAAAAAGAAATTAAGTAAGAGAAGTAGTAGCTTTAGAAATACCATGTAAATCATTATTTGTAACCTCAACCCTTTGAGAAGATTTAATCTGAGAAGAAAATATATCGATGCTAAAATCAATACTCCATTTTTCACGACATTTGTACAAACCTTTCAATCATGAATGATCTTGAAGATTATGATCATTTATTATTTTTTCCCAAGTCCTTTCAAATTCTATTTTGAATTCACAACCTTGCATGCACTTATGAAACAAAGCTTGAAAATCCACATCTCCATTGAGATTACCAAGATGTGAAAGGACATTCTTAGAAATGTGCCATAAACATAATCTGTGACATGAATCAGGAAAAATTACCCTCTGATTGTAAGAAAGACTTGAGTAACCATGCAAAGGAAGTAGCAGTCTCATCTAACAAAAATGCACACTCAAACATTATTGTTTGTCGATGATGATTAATACCCACAAAAGGAGTGTAACACCCTATACTCGGCCCGATTGTCGAGCCCAAATACTAGGATGCCACACCACCGTCTCACATCATGCTTTAACTTATTTTAAACGTTTACTTCACATGAAAATTTTTCTTTTAAGGGTAAAACTGAAGAAGTGAATGTGAACCGTGCACCAAGTAGGGTCCTAGGAAAGGGAGGTGGGTCAAATTTGACCGCTTAAAAACCAAACCTTTCTTAGCTAGAGCCAATCCTAGACAAGAATCTTCTCATTACCACACTTCTCACCGTTAACAAAAAATCAATTTAATGTTAAATAATTTCATCTTACATCGATTTATCAACTATCAAACATTTATCATATAAAACAAACCTCAAAATATCTCAAATATCATATTTTCAAGTCAATAATGACATGCAAATAGCTAAAAGAACATAACAAAAACCAATATAAATCTATCATATTGTCTAACACATTACCTTAGGTGCCCAAAACATAAATAACTTATAAATCTACTAATAAAAGTAAAAAGGACAACTCGACTTGGATCACCCTTGAGACCACATCGCTCACACCGGTACTAAGTATCTACAATGGTTTAAAAGGAGTGGGTGAGCTTAATAAGCTTAGTGAGTGCCTAGAATAACCACTACATAAACGATCATCATGCATCAACCCAACAATCAAAAAACATGTTCATATCATCTTTCTTGAATTTATTTACATATTAGTTACATAATTTTTAGCACACTTTATTCACATACAAGCATACGCAGTCATATACATATATATATAGTCACATTTAAACACAATTTATTATAATTTGGCTGTTGAGATTATGAAACATATAGTGAGCTCTATCATCACGCATTAGATACGCGGATCTCTAATACACCAAACACTAGACTCATAGAGTCGAAACATATCTCATAAGTGAAGCATATAGCTAACACACTCTAACACACCAAACATATCCCGTTGAATGGAGCATAGCTTAAATTCCCTTATCTCTCCAACATGTCCCTAGGCCTCAACACCCTACATATATCACAACAAAAAGGTGAGTACTCACAATCCCATGGCATGTCAATTATATCCAAAGGTCTCATAAGATCACAAAGTCAAAATATCCATATTATTATTACATATTTTTATCATATATTCACTGCATATTCACTTTATAATCACAATATAATTAGTCACATGGCATGAAGAACATACTCACATATTCACTTTCACAACATTCATCATAAGCTTATAGCATATGTCACAACATCTCATGTTTGCTCACAATATTACATCTTAATTCCCTTTTTCACAATTACACAAGCACATGTTTCACATATTAAGCATAGATATAAGAACACTTGCACTCGAAATTTAGAGTAGGGGTTTAGGCTATCTCTAAATGCCCAAATACACAATGAATTGTCTTCGAGCAACGATTCCAAAACACTCACAAAATATACGCTTTCTTTAAAAACCCGAAAGCTTAGACAAGCTTTCCTTTGCCTTTTTCTTTACTTGTTAAAGGTCCTATCGATTCCAACGCTTCAACCACACATATCACACACAAACACAAGAAAATATCAGTCATCCACACATCTAATACAGTCATAAACAATAGCCTAAGCTATGTTCTCTTCAACCGAAACCTTAAACCTAGTAAACTTTAAATGCTAATATCTCGGTTTACACTTAATCTTTTCACATGAAACGAATTCCGTTCATCTACATATTTACCCACAATTGATTCCCAACCTTTAAACCACACAAAATAACACGTTTTAAAATACTGAATTTTTTTTACAAACAATGGGTATAATGATGAAAATTCATTAAAACTCGATAAATACTTAACGAAAATTCAAAGTAACTTTTAAAACCTTCTAATCATGTTAAAACAAGTTGAAAAACACTTCAATATCAAGTTTGTATACACAAACCCGATTTTCACCGTTAAAGACTCTATTTTCGACTTTTATTCAAAACTTGTGTTTTAATGGCTAAAACTTACTTTAAAGGACTAGGTATCGTTTAAAAATCATAAAAAGTTAATGGGTTGCCTTTGCTTGAAGACAAACGAGTTTTGACACGAATCTATAAAAACTCACGTTTGGAGAAAATGATGAAAAAGATAGAGGTGATGAAGGTTTTTGGGGTTTCTCTTGGTTTTTATAGGTATTTAAGGTGTTAAGGTTATTAGAATTCAAAGGAAATTAGGAGTTGGTGTTTAAAAGAGATTGGGAGAGCAAAGGATGACACAAATTATGGGGAGGAGAAGTTGATGTTAAATTGAATTGAAAAATGGGGTTTAAGTTGATTTTGAATATTTGGTCAAATTGCTTCATAAAACTCTTAATTTTGACTCTTTTACAAAACAGTCCTATTTCAAAATTAAAGCCATGTAAAACTCATTTTCAGAAATTGATTTAACATCCTAATAGCCATTTTTGAATATATTATTGGTTATCAAACTTATGAAATTCCGAACACATTTGAGCTAAAATTCCTATTTTACCCTCAAAACTTCAAGGTCCAATTTTGGGGTGTGATAGAGAGCACATATTAGATTATATCTATTGGTACGATAAGTTGTGTCAAAAACCACAACATCTCTGAAACAATCATAATCAATTCTTGATCTACCATCTCTCCAAAAAAAGTTTGTCATTCGATTTTCTTGATCCACTTGAATTATGTAAAACAAATTGGATCTTCACTTGCTCTACCTTGAAATGGTTAAGTAAACTTTGACCATTTCCGACTTCAATCATCATCATCATCTTTTGTTTGTTAATGTAATCATAGAAATCTCATTTTTTAAACCCAACTTTTTTAGTTCAACAAACTTCATTTGACATGTAAGAGTAAACATCTGTAAAATGTATACCAGCACCAACCATTGAATTAATGATGTTGGAGCCCAATTTTTTCTAGGCGCAACATCACAACCCAAATAACAACTTTTAAATTAAAATGTTTAAATTACATCCAACACAAACCCTAAACTACCTAAAGCCCAAATAAACCCAAACCCAATTACAACAAGCCCAAAACCCAATTAAACCCAAATGGCCCAAAACTAAACCTAAGCTTTTGTAAAAGCCTTCTTCTTCGATTTTGAAAAAAAGAAACATCAAAAAATCAATAAAAAATAGCAGATCTGAGTTTCAAAAATATATTGTGGCATTTTTGTATACATTTTTGTTTCTATTTATTTTTATTTTTATTGTATATTTTGAAAATAAATAGTGAACAAAAAAACAAATAAGAGGGATCTGGGGTTTTTACCTTTGAATCTCGTACACCGTCATCGGAGGCTCGTCGAAAAATTGTTTTTCCCTTAGAAACCGAAAGGTTTCTTATTTTTAAAAAAATTTTGGGTTGGTTTTTCACTAAAAATAACCCTAGATCTAGAATCAACGAAAAAAATGGAGTAAAAAAGGTTTTTTCTATTACCAACCATCGGGGACGATGGTCGCCGTCGCAGGCGATCGGTGGCCGACGGTGGAGCGTGGGGAGGCCAATGACCAGAAGGTGAGGTGAGTTGAGAGAAAAAAACTGGGGTGGGGGAAAGCTTTTTTTTTTAAAAAAAGGGTGAAAGAATGATTGAATTTTTAAAAGAAATTTTGCCTTATTAAAACGAAGTCGTTTTGGCATGGGTTTAAAAACCCCAAAACGACGCCGTTTTGCCCCTCTGACCCATTTTCTCCCTGAGCTTTAGGGGCTAATTGTATATTTGGTCCTTTCGTATTTTTTATTTGTTTCAATTTAATCCTTTTGTGCTATTTTTAATTTATTTCAATTTTTACCAATAATTTTAATATTTTTATAATTTAGTCTTTGACTAAAAAATAGCCTTAGGGCTACCACGTGTAAAAATATTGGGATTATTTCCCACGAAGCCTTTGTTTTATTTAAAAATCATATTTTGACCTTTAAACTTTCCAAAATTTAGAATTTGACCCCTTAACTTTCTAAAACTTTGAATTTGGCTCCTAAACTTTCCAAAATTTTGTTTTTGACCCCATTTTTCCTTATTTTCACATTTTTACCCCAAATTTTCATTTTTGTTTTAATTTAATCTTTTATTTTTATTTCTTCTAAAATTAATCCTGTCTTTTTATTTTTCGATAATTTTGATTTTCATTTTCTTTCACATTTCACATTTTATTTATTTTATGTGAATTCTGCGTACTTATTATTCGTATAATTGCACCTTCTTCGTGTTATTCATTCCCTTCATTAATTGCATGTTCACTTTTTTATTTAAATATTTTAATTAAAATTATTTTTCGATTTTCTCTAAAAATATAAAAAAATTCTAAAATTGAGGCAATATTTCCTTATTTCGAGATTAGAAAAATTATGCCTTAACTTACTAGGCGCGATTTTTCTTCAAACCAGAATAACCGAATACCCTTTCTCAAAATTTTTGAAATTGACAACGAAGGAACGCTTGTTATTTTCGGGAATTTGAGACCTTAACTTACTAGGCGTGTTTTTTCCTCTTCGACTCAAAATAACCGAGTGTCTTAAACTTTATTTCAAAAAGTGAGGCAATATCCTTTTGTGTAAAAGCCCCGACAAAATTATGCCCTAACGTACTTGGTATAATTTTTCATGAAATTTGCACGATAGAATATCTCATTTTAAAATTGTTAAACGCCCGTTAATTTGGAAATTTCGGGAATGTCGTGCCCTAACATCTTGGACACGACTTCAATTTCTCGATTAATTCGAAACAAACGGGCTTTTTTGTCATCAAATTCAATTTTTGAAAATTACCTCAAATAAATCATGCATTTAGGGATCATATTTTAAATTATACTCGAGATTTCAAATTTTTACATTAAGACCAAAAAAATCGCCTAAGTACCAATTTTGGACGTGTGAGGGTGCTAATCCTTCCTCACACGTAACTGACTTTCGAACCAGTTTTCTAGATTTCGAAGACCAAAATGTTTGTTAAAATAGATTTAAAACGTTTTAAGGTGCTCCAATCACACCAAATTAAAAAGATTGGTGGCGACTCCATATTTCGATTTTAAAAATATTTTCGAGACGTTTTTTCTTTTAAAAAAAATGTTTTGACAGCTTGGCGACTCCATTGGGGACATTTTTAAAAAATAAAAGAGAGTCAAGCCAAAAGTCTATTATTTCTAGGTCTTTTTGTTAATTTTTTTAACTCGGTTTAATTTAATATGCTATCCTTGGCATTTTTTTGCGATAATACTGTATTGATACTGCTAGTATAGATTTGCATTCATTTGCATCTATCACTACACCCTTTAAGTGGAAGTGAGAAGCTACTCCTTCATGAGGTTTTCACCTCCGTGTAAAATAGTGAATCGCTTTTGGGATTATATCCGTACCTATGTTTTCATGAAGTTTTCACTTCCGTGCAAACATATGAGAAATGTGTCCCCCTAAACCAAACTCATCCGTATGAGCCTGTAATGGGTGAGGATCGAGGAATCTGCTGGTTTAGGTACCTCTACTCTAGAACTTAAACCGCAAATAGTGAGCCCTAAGTGCTTGCCTTAGGATAGAACTACACCAAACTGTTGGCAATTTCCCAAACCTAGGTTCCTTGTTTTATATCTGTATTTTGTTATCGTACTGACTTGTTTTCTTTTGCCTTTTAATGTTTGCTTGCATTACATCCTCATATAAGGAAAGGTGTTTATTTAAGCTCGATTACTAAATAGAAAACGGGTCATAAGAAAACGAATTTCTTGATAAGGTAGAAAACAATATGGTCGTGCGTATATGGTCAAAAGAAGAATGAAAAAGAAACCGATGGTTTGCTAGACGAGTAAGATGGAAACGAAGATCGCACAACGAGCCAAATGTTGACCTAAGTATGAGAAGTGACTAATCACTTAACCATTCAAGATTGACATTTTGGACCTAAAATCGGAGTCAAACCAAGGCGAAGTAAGATGATTTCCTTATAAAGATTAAGGCTTTTGAACACTAAGGCACGACCATATACGTATCTGCCTTATGTAAAGGAATTTGTTTTCTAGTAAAGTTGTTCTAATAGAATTGAATTATGAGTCAATACCTTTCCTATGAAAGTATGCATTCATAAGCATCACATTTTATTAACATGCATTTAATTCCATGAAAGAGCCCTAAGAGCCTACCTTAAGTAGAATTGTGTCAAACCTTTAGCAGTTACCTAAATAAGGTAAGAGATACGATAATATTCTTGTTTCTTTTCTTCTAATTGCAATTTATTTTCAAGTTTTATGTCTGTACTAATCATACTAACTTGTTTATTTTGAACCTATTTGCATTGCATTTCCATCTAAAAAAGGGTGTTGATTCGTGTTCGATTGCTAAATAGAGAACTGGTCATAAGAAAATGGATTTCTTGATAAGGTAGAAGTCAACATGGTCGTGTATATATGGTTAAAGAAAAATAGCGTGAAAAATGTGATAGCCCATCAAAGGGGCACATATCAGAGTTTTGGGTTTATACTCAAATAAATGTAACCCATAATAGTTTGCGAGAGCTGAAAGAAATAT
Organism: Gossypioides kirkii; assembly: GCA_005610355.1. Lineage (NCBI taxonomy): Eukaryota > Viridiplantae > Streptophyta > Magnoliopsida > Malvales > Malvaceae > Gossypioides > Gossypioides kirkii. Next base: position 38,470,695 of record CP032253.1, on the reverse strand, counting down.
ATACGCTGAAACGAGGCAGATGTTCAATCGCAAATATGGTGACTTACTCAATGTTAAGGGGAATAAGCATCGGTTCCAAGATCCCACGTAGTATTGAAATCCAATTTCTAATGGTTTCACATTTGGAAAGGAGGACATGGTACTTACGATAAAAGAATACATCACTTTGCCCCGTTGCCCGAGGATTCAAGTCGATAAAACCTACTCTAGAGCCGCTATTGTTTCGACTCTTTTTAAAGAAGTTGATAAACATAATCGAGATGAATGAGAAATGGATCATGACTTGAATTAGAGGAAAAGAGATAATAAATGTACGACTTAGAAGAACTTGCATGATTCAATCTTAGCACACCCTGACGCAAGGAAAAAGGACGACGTCTTTACCTTAAGCTTTTATGGGTCAATCATTTTCCCTAAGGCATTAGGGCATATAAATGATGCGATTTTAGATTTGCGACTAAGCTAAAATGTAAGCCAAACCAAGAATGAGAAATTAAAAGGGTAGAAGAACTTGAGGCCTCACTACGAAATTGTGAACTACGAGGTCAGAGAAAATGGTCATGTCACGAGCAAGGCTTTGGCCCAAGTACGAGAAGCGACTAACCACTTGCTGGCCCTAACCATCCAAGCCGACATTTTGAGCCTGAAATCGAAGTTGAATCGAGACAAAAAGTTCAGCTTTGCTTCTTAAGAAAGATTACGGCTTTGAGCATTAAGGCACGACCATATATGTATCTACCTTATGTAAAGAAATTCATTTTCTAGTAAGTTGTTCTAACAGAATTGAACAAAGAATCAACGTCTTTGTTGCATATGCATAAATGCATTCATTAGCATTGCATTTCATTACATACATAAAATAAAAATCTCACATATCTAAAACATTTGTGTCAAGGGAGTGTTAACAACTCTAAATAAAAACTGAAAGAAAACATGATAAATCAAGATGATAAGGGAATGTTTAAAAAATTTGAGCGAAAGTTATATCCGAAGAAGAGAACGAAGTGGAACCTATCGAGTCCCTACACCCTTGGAAGTGTCTTGAACAACTAGACTGTAGAGGAGCTTCTTGTAGTTTTTAGGACTTTTCCAAAGTAATACTCAGAACACAGCTATTGCTTTAGGCCTAAAAGCAATATGGATCTTTTTGCAAAGGGCTCATGATCATTATCTAATTATCTTTAATGAAAAATGCATTTTCTATCCTGCTTGGCAAAAATTTCGCTAATTGTTCTTTCATTCTTATCTAATTCAACAAACAAATTCATTTATACTCAAGCTACATAATCGATCATTCTATAAAACATTCATTCTTGTCCAATTTGACAAACATTTACACTCATACTCATACCATACAATCATTCATCCTTAAATTTATTGGCCTCTTTTTCACTTCTTTGACGGTCTTCAGATATCAAAGATATGAGCGACAGTGATGCTGACTCAGAGCCTTAGTTTGAGCAAGATATGTGTTTAGAGGAACTTCAGGAATTTGAAGATGATCAAAATTGTAACTTTTCTCCCGACTTGTTAAGAATGATGGAATAAGATGAAAAATAGATCTTACCTCACAAAGAGTCAGTGGAAGTTGTAAGCTTAAGGAATTAAGACGAGAAAAAATAATAATTGGGGCAACCATCTGTGGAAACAATGCAAGATCTTGTTGAGTTGCTCCAAGAGTCCAAAGGTTTTGCGTAGTCCTATCAAAGCATGTTGAGTTCAAGGAACTAATGTCATGACGTACAGGCTCCCATAAAAAATACAATCGATTTCAAACAGAAACTTCGAAGAATGAGGACTGACGTGTTATCAAAAAAGAGGTCAAAAGAAAAAAAAAGGTCAAGATGATAAAAAAAAACCCGCAAGGGGCATCTTAAAACCCAAGAAAAAAAAAGAAAAAGAAAAGCAAAGAAAAGAAGGAAAACTCAAGATGAAAACCCGCAAAGAGGGCATCTCCTTCGCCTCTTCATGTCATGGGCTTTTTTTATGTGGAGCATGGATGTCATTGGGCTAATTTTGCTTAAGGTTTCCAATGAGCGTAAATTCATTTTCGTGATCAATGATTACTCTACCAAGTTGGTAAAAGCTACTTTTTACGCTGATATCACAAGACTTACAATGAGCAAAATTTTTTGAAAAAAGGCTACATGTCAATGCCAAAAAGGATCATATCTGACAACACACTGAATTTGAACAATACGAGAGCAAGGGTCTGTAGTCAGTGCAAACATCACAAATTCAGCACCATGTTGCCAAAAGTGAATGAGGCAATGGAGGTAGATCAAGACCTACAAAGATTAGGATGAGAAATTATCATTTGCCCTATGCTTATTAAACATCTTTGCTAGGGCAACACCTTTCCCGTTGATTTATGGAATGGAAGCAATCTTATCTATTGGAGTCGAGTTTCCTTCCCTCCAAATTTTGTTAGGATGAAACAGAATAAAGTCAATTCAGATATGATCAGTTACACTTGATTGAGGAAAGGGGGCTGAAAGCTATCCGGCATGATTTGATAAACTAAGAACGAATGATGCGGGCTTATGACAACAAAGTTTGCCTTAGAGAATTTCATGAGGAAGCCTTAATTTTTGAAAATAATTTCGCCTACGAAAGGATTTCCAAGGAAAATGATTGCCAAATAAGAAAGAGCCCCATGATGTGAAAAAAAGCTTTTTCTTGTGGAGCGTTGATTTTAACCAAAATGGACGGCAAACACATGCCCAACCCCGTGAACTCTGATTTGGTAAAGAAGCATTTTACCTAAAAAAAGAGAGAAAAAAGAAAAGAAAAGGAAAGGAAATAGAAAAAAGGAGAGGTCAAGATGAAAACTCGCAAAGGGTTTCTTGAAACCAAAGGGATTTTGAGTTGAAAACTCGAAAAGGGCGACTAAAATTGGAAGCAAAGAGTGAACTTGAAATAATCTTTTCCCTCAAACATAACAATACGGAGGAACTTTACAATTTTGAGGCATTAAAAAAGCACTCCAAGTCTTCTAGACACATATCAGGCCCAGACTGATCCTCGTCAATTCATCTTAGAGAAGCTCATGCTTTGATATCTAGGGCACCTAATATTGTTCCTTATACTTGGGAACTTTCTTTGGCCAATGTTTGCAACTCTTTCCTTCGAATTTTGTCCTCAAGAAAATTCAACCTTATTCTTTCACAACATTGTTCAAGCATTTTCCATTAAAAATAATGGATAATGGACTAACAATATAAAGCATACAAGGACTCATGACTATCGCTCTAAAAAAAATTTAAATAGTACAGGGACCTGAAATAAGACCACTAGTTGGAAATAATCGACCTGAGGGTTAGAAGGGTCCTGAAACAAATAGTTCAGTTTATGACTACCTCTTCGGATTTCATATCAAAAGCACCAAACCAGAAAAGGAAAAATGGTAAGACATCAGTGATAGAACTTAGGAAAACGATAAAACATGTCAACCTAAGAACCAAAAAAACAAATATGATATGTTGCATCCATGCTAATATCATGCACACCCATTCAATTAGGAGCATTTGACTCATTTTGATAATGACATCCTAATAATTTGGCATACATAGAGGTCCACAGAAAGCATATTTTTACAAGTCTCATTCTCGCAAAATGGTGAGATGAATCGAGAAAATGTCAAATCAAATACTCTAAAGACGAGAAGGGAAAGATTGAGGCCGTAACAACGAATCTCATACCCTAGGAATGTGAAGGAAAAGATTGATGCCGCAACAGTGAATCTTGTACCCTAGAGATGTGAAGGGAAATGTTGAGGCCACAACGGCGAACCTTATACCTTAGAAATAAGAAAGCCAGATTGAAGCCGTAACGGTGAATCTTGAACCCTAAAGATGTGCAGAGAAAGGTCAAGGTCGCAATAGCAAACCTTATACCCTAGAGATGTGAAGGGAAAGATTGAGACCGTAATGGCAAATATTATACCCTGAAGATGAAGCAAATTGAAGTCGCAAAGGCGAATCTCAAAATAGTAGAGAAATAGATTGAAGCCGCAAAGGTAAATCTCGAAAATGTAAAGGGCTAAATTGAAGTTGCAAAGGAAAATCTTACATCCCTAAAACTAAAGAAGAGCAGATTAAAACCGCGACGGTGAATCTTATACCTCAAAGTTGCTACGAAGCACCAAAATCCTATACCCCTGAATTGCAGTGGGTTGGATCAAAACAAATGAAGCGGTCATCTTCCTGATGAGATACAGAGAAGAGAACCAAATCAAGAAAGCGTAACTCAATGCGAGTGAAACTTCAAACCTTATCTTCCTAATGAGATACAGAGAAGTGAACCAAATCAATGAAGCGGAGCTCAATACGAGTGAAACTTCAAACCTATCTTCCTGATGAGATACAGAGAAGTGGGTTAAAATAATGAAGCGGTCATCTTCCTGATGAGATACAGAGAAGTGAACCAAATCAAAGAAGCGGAGCTCAATGCGAGTGAAACTTCAAACCCATCTTCTTGATGAGTTACAGAAAAGTGGGTCAAAACAATGAAGCAGTCATCTTCCTGATGAGATATAGAGAAGTGGACCAAATCAACGAAGCGGAGCTTAATGTGAGTGAAACTTTAAACCCCATCTTCCTGATAAGGTACAGAGAAAGGGATCAAAATAATGAAGCAGTCATCTTCTTGATGAGATACAGAGAAGTAGACCAAATCAACGAAGCGGAGCTCAATATGAGTGAAACTTCAAACCCCATCTTCTTGATGAGATACAGAGAAGTGGACCAAATCAACAAAGCGGAGCTCAATGTGAGTGAAACTTCAAACCTCATCTTCCTGATGAGATACAAAGAAGTGGGTCAAAACAATAAAGTGGTCATCTTCCTGATGAGATATAGAGAAGTAGACCAAATCAATGAAGCGGAGCTTAATGTGAGTGAAACTTCAAACCCCTATCTTCCTAATGAGATACAGAGAAGTGGATCAAAATGATAAAGCGGTCATCTTCCTGATGAGATACAAAGAAGTGGACCAAATTAATGAAGCAGAGCTCAATGCGAATGAAACTTTAAACCCCATTTTCCTGATGAGATAAAGAGAAGTGGGTCAAAATAATAAAGTGGTCATCTTCCTGATGAGATACAAAGAAGAACACCAAAACAATGAAGCGAAGCTCAATACGAGTAAAACTTCAAACCCTATCTTCCTGATGAGATACAGAGAAGTGGGTCAAAACAATGAAGCGATCATCTTTTTGATGAGATATAGAGAAGAGGACCAAATCAACGAAGTGGAGCTCAATGTGAGTGAAACTTCAAACTCCATCTTCCTGATGAGATACAAAGATGTCGGCCAAATAAGTAACAAATCTCGATGTCCTTGAGAATACAGCGGAATAGAGTGAAGTTACATCATCATTCAGTTTTTTACCCCTAAGTTAAGAGGGGCAGATTGAAGCCATCGTCAAATCTTTTACCCTTAAGTCAAGAAGAGCAGATTGAAGACACCATCCAATCTCTTACCCCGATCATGGAGCAGAGTGAAGCCGTCTAATATCATACCCCGACCATGGAGCAAATTGAAACATTCATCCCACAAAAGTGAATCATCATCTCCCTCAAGTTACAATAGAGCAAAAGGAAGCTACAACATCAAATCTCTGAAGTGTTAGTGGATTGAATCAAAAACTACAATAGCGAATCTCAAATCTCCTTGAAGTTGCAGTGGAATGGAGAGGAGAAGCGGATGCGGTGAAGTGGAACGACCAATGAAGCGAAGAGTGGGTTACTTAAAGAAAGAGCGTCAAAGAAACCTAAACCAAACGAAATTGGGCTTCCTTTTGGTCTTTACTCTGTTCTCGTTACACGACAACGAGCAAAGAGAGTCAGCTATTGGAGCCGAATTTTGTCCGGGCCTAACTTCACAACCCAAATAACAAATTTTAAATTTAAATGTCCAAATCACATCCAACAGAAACCCTAAACTACCCAAAGCCCAATTAAACCCAAACCAATTACAACAAGCCCAAACCCAATTAAACCAAAATGGCCCAAAACTAAACCTAAACTTTTGAAACCCTAATTTGCAAGTTATTCCAACTGCCGCTACCTTGCCCAATTAGTCTTTGCCACGTCAGTAAGGGCCACCCACCACCTACCACCGTCGAAAGCACTTGCCACCACCACGTGAAGACCTTCAAGAACAAGAGAAAAGAAGATAAGACAGAAAATAGCAAACACTATGTATGTTTCGGCTATAACAGCCGTGTGAAAAATTGTAAAAGCCTTCTTCTTCGATTTTGAAAAAAAAGAAACATCAAAAAATCAATAAAAAACAGCATATATGAGTTTCAAAAAAATATTGTGGCATTTTTGTATATATTTTTGTTTTTATTTATTTTTATTTTTATTATTTATTTCGGAAATAAGTAGTGAACAAAAAAATAAAAGAGAAATAAGAGGGATCTGGGGTTTTTACCTTTGAATCCCGTACACCATCGTCGGAGGCTCATCGAAAAATTATTTTTCCCTTAGAAATCGAAAGGTTTCTTATTTTTAAAAATTTTTGGGTTGGTTTTTCACTAAAAATAACCTTAGATCTAGAATCGAGGCAAAAAAATGGAGTAAAAAAGGTCTTTTTTGTGATTACCAGCCACCGGGGATGGTGATCGTCGTCGCTGGCGATCGGTGGCCGACGGTGGAGCATGAAGCGACCAATGACCGAAAGGTGAGGTGAGTTGAGAGAAAAAAATGGGGTGGGGGAAAGCATTTTTTTTAAAGGGTAAAAGAATGATTTTTTAAAAGAAATCTTACCTTATATAGGCTAATTAAAACGACGTCGTTTTGGTATGGGTTTTAAAACCCCAAAACGACGTCGTTTTACCCCTTGGCTGGATCCGACCCATTTTCCCCTAAGATTCGCGTGCTTTTGCTTTAGGGTCTAATTACGCATTTTTTATTTGTTTCAATTTAATCCTTTTGTGTTATTTTTAATTTATTTCAATTTTTCTCAATAATTTTAATTTTTATAATTTAGTCCTTGACTAAAAAATAACCCTGGGGATACCACGTGTCAAAATTTTGGAATTATTTCCCACGAAGCCCTTATTTTATTTAAAAATCATATTTTAACCCCTAAACTTTCCAACATTTAAAATTTAACCTCCAACATTCCAAAATTTAAATTTGGCCCTAAACTTTCCAAAAATTTGAATTTGGCCCCCAAACTTTCCAAAATTTCATTTTTAACACTATTTTTCCTTATTTTCACATTTTTACCCCAAAATTTTCATTTTTGTTTTAATTTAATCTTTTATTTTATTTCTTCTAAAATTAATCTCGTCTTTTTATTTTTCGATAATTTTCATTTTCATTTTCTTTCGTATTTCGTATTTTATCTATTTTATGTGAATTCTGCGTATTTATTATTCGTATAATTGCACCTTCTTGTGTTATTCAATCCCTTCATTAATTGCACATTCATTTTTTTATTTAAATATTTTAATTTAAATTATTTTTCGATTTTCTCTAAAAATATAAAAAGAAATTCTAAAATCGAGGCAATATTTCCTTATTTCGGGATTAGAAAAATTGTGCACTTACTAGGCGTGGCTTTTCTTTGAAGCGGAATAATCGAATACTCTTTCTCGAAATTTTGAAATTGGCAACGAAGGAACACTTGTTATTTTCGGGAATTCGAGAAACTCATGCCTTAACTTACTTGGCATGTTTTTTCTCTTCGACTCGAAATAACCGAGTGTCTTAAAATTTATTTCAAAAAATGAGGCAATATCCTTTTGTGTAAAAGCCCCGGCAAAATTATGCCCTAATGTACTGGGTATAATTTTTCGTGAAATTTGCACAATATAATATCTCAATTTAAAATTGTTAAAAGCCCGTTAATTTGGAAATTTTGGCAATGTCGTGCCCTAACGTCTTGGACATGACTTCAATTTCTCGATTACTTCAAAACAAATGGACATTTTTGTCATCAAATTCAATTTTGAAAATTACCTCAAATAAATTATGCATTTAGGGATCGTCTTTTAAATTTTACTCGAGATTTCAAATTTTTACATTAAGACCGAAAAATCGACTAGGTACCAATTTTGGGCGTGTGAGGGTGCTAATCCTTCCTCACACGTAACCGACTCCCGAACCCGTTTTCTAGATTTCGAATACCAAAATGTTTGTTAAAACGGATTTAAAACATTTTAAGCTGCTTTAATCACACTAAATAAAAAAGATTGATGGCTGTAACACCCAAATCCCGAGAATCGTCACCAGTTAGGATTTCGGTGTCTTCTATTCATTTATACTATTCATCTTTTACATATATCCGACTATTTGCATCTTCAATTCAATACAAAAATCATTTCTCACAAATTAAACAATATCTAATCATAACACAATTTTATCAAGGGTAAAAATGATATTTTCAACATTTTAGGGGACTTCTACCGGTACCAAATGGTCAAGTAACGGTAGTAGTCAATTCAATGAACAATTTAGATGTGCGACTATCGATGCTATCTGTTATTTACTTGATACATAGATTTCTATGTACAGTTACCGATACAGTAGATTCTACTATACAAGTCATGCAACTCGATACCAAAAACTCCAGAGAGCAAAAATCCACACCCTGCAACTTCTACTGATATAAGCCTACATACTACTGATACATCAGTACCATGAACTATCGATACTTGCAATTCAACTATCGATACAATCTAAGTCAGAGAACAACCTCTCTCCTACCCTGTACTTCTACCAATACATGTAATAATTCTACCGAAACAAGTATGCAGAATTTCAAGAATGATGCCAAGACACAAGTTTAATACCTCAAACACAACCAATATAAGTTATGTATTAAAACATCACAACACACACATAACTTCTAAGTCTTTACAAGCATTATAAGCCTAAGCATCAAAGTTATACTTCATGCATTTACAAAATCAAAATAGTAAGATTTCAACATCTTTGTTTCTATATCAAAGGTTAATAACATCCTAGTACATGCCATAAGACCAAGTGATGCAAAATCTACTGACAACTCCACGATAGTGTGACTTCAGGTGAGGTCGATAATCTGATCTTCAGTCAGCAAACGATCTACAAAATAACAACAATAACTGTGGTAAGCTTTATAGCTTAGTAAGTTCGGTAGTTTAGAAATTCCAATATGGTAATAAGCAACAATGACTCATTCAAGCCAACATAGTTCCATTGCTCTTTGAGTATTACAACTTCTTTTCCTGTTCATAGCTTTTTGTTACCAGTACCCGATGCTGCTCACACGAGCTATCGAGGACTCGTAACATATGTGGTACCCCAGCCATCTGTACGGTGTCTATCTGTACTATAAATTGTTTCCTAACGATGCTGCTCACACGAGTTGTTGGGAGTATGCATAAAGCATAAGTCCCAGCCATCGTAAGACCAGTAATCCATATAGGATCCATATCTTTTTCCTAGTCACGATGCTGCTCACACGAGCTATCGAGGGCTCACAACACATGCGGTACCCCAGCCATCGTGTCGATACTATTTCAACGGCATAAAGCCTACTATCTCTTGCATTTCCCTTTCTTCAATCATCTTCAATACCGAATGCTTCCGAATTGCTGTACATTGACAATATATATATACATGTATAAGGAATATTAAGTAATATTTACACTATGAACTTACTAGACTGGATTACAGTTTAGGAAAACTTTAGGGACTAATCAGCTAATTTCCCTTTTTCGTGGTCTGTAGCACGATCGTAGTCTACATCCACAAATTATTCAATTTCTCACATTAAATCACACAATCAATTCATTTAACACAATCAAGTCTCTTTTGGTAAAATTACGATTTTACCCTTAATACTTTCTTTTTATTCAATCTAGTCCTTTCAACAAAAACACGCAAAATTCCATTCTCTCCTCGAACCATACCAGCCGAACATTCATAGCCCTCAAACAAGTTCATACAAACCCATTTATTTCACACTAAGTACAACAATTTCACCATTTTAATATTTTAGTCCTTAAACCCTAATTTCATCAAAAATCACTTTACAAAAAGATTTAACTCAAGTATCAAACATTCAAATACATAAAAAAAACTTCCAAGAACAAGCAATTTCAACAATGGCAAGTTTACTAACATTTGACAGATTCACAAATTAGTCCTATCATAAGCTAGATTAAGTTGATATGGACACAAAAACATAAAAATTACTAAAAACGGTCAAGGTTTTCTTACCCAAATCAAAGCTCAAAGTTTACAAAAGAAAAACCCTAACTTCTCTTTTTTTTGGCGTGAAGAAGAAGATGAAGTGTTGAAAATATGATTTTCTTTTTCATTTTAATTCATTAATTTAACTTATATACTCAATGGTAATTTTGTAAATTTTGAGACTTCCATAATTAGCCACCCATTAACCTTAATTAATCCTATTTAGGTTAATTCATCTCATGACAAATCACCCACTAAAACACTTTTGGTTAATTTACTCATTAGGTCATCTAGTTAGACAACTCAACTTTTGCACCCTTTATGATTTAGTCCTTTCTATTCAATTAACCAACTAATCAGTGAAATTTTCGAATCATAATTTCATATGATGCATATGTCACCAGAAATATTTAAAATAAGTAAATTTATGACTCGACTCATTGGAGTTGTGGTCCCGAAACCACTGTTTTCAACACCACTAAAAAATCAGGTTGTTATAGTGGCGACTCCATTTCAATTTTAAAAATATTTTTGAGACTTTTTTTCTTTTAAAAAAACATTTCAACAAATGACATTTACTTTAGCTACGGGAACTGATCGAGCTAATCTGAGTAGATGTCTTTTTGAAGGAGTTGCTAACTCATGATTATTCTTAGAAATAAAACGAGTGACTTTCCACTAGTCATCTTGTATTGTAAAGCGAATCATTGTCGGACATCCAGTTCTTGTTTCCAATTTGTTATGTTTTTTTGTATCCACAACATTTTGAAGTTCTTTGAAACCTTACTTGGAACAATAAAAGTCTTTAGTGTGAATAATCTTTATGCTAGAAAGATATCTATTTTTCCCTTTTCAAACACTGAAACCAATGCAATGACTATAATCTGTATACAAATTATAAGCTTCATCTTCACTATTCACCACAAGTCCCTTCAAAATAGCATTATCAATTTCTATCCTTTCTATGTAAGTACAACTTTGAGAATTTTCCTCATCTGTGTCATGAAAAATATCTGCATCAAATTAATCATATAATTATATAGAACATTAATTATAAAATCTAAAAAAATTCAAATCACTCAAATCAATAGCGTGTAATGACAAAAATAAAAAATATTAAACATAAAACCAGGCATATTCTAAAATAAAAATACCATGAAAATCTAGTCTTTTAGTAATGACATAAATTTATTCAGAAAAATAAAAAAAAATTGTAAATTTATATATCATGGTCCAGTAGCAGCAAGCTTATCAAGAATCAACAACTATAGACTAATGCTCTGCTTGAAAGCAAAATGGTTATCTCTAATCCTAGTGGTTGTTTATTGATTCATCCATGGAAGCATTGACTGATTAAGAAAATTGAAATAAGAAAAGAAGGTATAAAAAGAGAACACGATGATATACGAAAATATTCTCTACATCCATGAGCGGAATCAATAAGAATAGAGATTCCAATTGACACACATAATAGTGAGCTCTCTTGTGTTAATTCTTAAATCAAGCTCTCTAATGTCATGTTGTAGTGTGTAGTGTATCCCTCTGTTAATCCTGCAAGGATCAATACCATGCCCATAGTGGTGACAAAACCTATCAATAATGATATCCTTACACAATAACTGAAAACAATCCACAAACATCATGAAAACTATCAAGTAAAGACTTGCTCTTTTGAAAAACAATTACAATAATGAAAATTTTAAAAAGATGGAAAAGAAAGTTTATGATTGGCATAGCAATGTCAATAAGTAGGATTGAATATATGGCATATTCCAAGGAATACATAAACAGAACATTCAATATGCTGAATAAATGTTGCAGAGAATTAACTAACAACTTTATCAAATCAAATCAAATCAGCTTAAAGCAGATAGGTTAAATTTTTTCACTGTTTTCAATGCCTGCAAAATTTAAAACGGTGTTTCGAAGAGACTTCCCCCTAACTTAATCCACCCATGTTATTACTAAGAAACTGTAATACCCTTTTCAATATTTAATAAAAAAAGTTTCAACAATTCTGAGGACCCTTCAATTAGAGAAAACAAAAAAAAAGTGTAAAAAATTATACAAAATGAAAGGAAAATTAAAGAACAAAGTTGAAAGTTTTAGATAGAAAAAATTAGAGACAAAAAAAAGAGTATTGAACTGAAAAGAGAAAGCTTAAACTTCCTCAAATTACTTCAATTCCAAGAAGAAAACAAATTAAAATTAAGACTTAAACAAAGAGACTATCCATTAATATTATCATTAAAATCATGAATAAAAATCAGGAGAAGCAGTATAATGAAGAAAACAAAAACTACCACCCATCATTGTTTTTCTTTTGAATAAGAACCACCCACCATTGTTGAGATTACATAAGCTGATAGAAACTTAAATAATAAAAGGATACGATTTGACTAATCAAAGCTGAAGCTATAGACAATTAAACCTTTGCATAAATATGGGTTGTCTTAAATGAATCGACAAAAATAGAGAAAAATTACAGAAAGTTTTCAAACTAATTTTTCTGTTAAAAAAACCAAAAGAAGATAAAGCTACACAAATTACTCTTTTTTTTGCTTAGCTTGTAATCCTTCCATTTCTGATTTTTAATTGTCTAAAACCCTAAATCCTCTTCTTCTAATAGTGAAGAGATTGTGGGAGGGAGGGGAAACTCACATCTGATGAAAAGAAAAAAATAAATATGACGTGGAAATTCCTTTTAATTTAAATTGGAAATAATTACAGATGTGGCATCATATGAGGTGGTGAGACCATATATGAGGTGGTGAAAAGGGTCATAAAATAATTTCTCACCAAAATAGTATTGAACAAACTAATCGTACATTAATTTACTATAAATTTGGTATAATATATTTATATAAAAAAATATCTTTATATAATTTTTCTATAAAATAATTCTTCATTGCTGATCGTAACATTTTCGATAATGTTATTATTGCTTAGGAGGTTATCCATAGCTTGAGGTCCAAACAAAGAGGTGGTAAATGGATGGCGATTAAATTGGATTTAGAAAAGGCTTATGATAGAGTAAGCTAGGATTTTACAAACGCCTCGCTTCATACTGCAGGTATTCTAGAGTTTATCATTTCAGTAATTATGAAGGTTATTTGTCGTCAACCATGCAGACTCTCTGGAATGGTGTCCAACCTAGAAGTTTAGGCCTACTAGAGGAATTCGTCAAGGATGTCCCTTATCTCCATATCTCTTTGTCCTTTGCATGGAGTGGTTAGGGTGTATTATCCATGATAAAATTAATAAAGGTAAGTGTTGTCCAATTCATCTTTCACAAAGAGGTCCTGATTTATCTCATCTTTTCCTTGCAGATGACCTGGTCATTTTTTGTAAAGCAGATCTGGAGCAAGCAATTCTCTTAGCAGGAATTTGGATCACTTTTGCAAATTCTCTGGTCATAAGATCAGCATACAGAAGAGTAACATTTATTTTCCAAAGGAACTGAGGATGGTATTTGTAATCAGATTAGTTAACTCTTTGGTTACCAGCTTGTTCAGAATCTTGGTGTTTATTTAGAAGTTCCTCTCCTTCATGAAAGAGTTACGAAGAGCACTCTGAGCTTTATTGTAGACAAAATTAAGTGTAATTGCATAATTGGGAAGCTAGGAAATTGTCTATTGCAGGAAGAATTACCTTGGCTCAATCTGTCCTTCTTACTATGCCTAATTACTTCATGCAGTGTTTATCAATTCCTAAAAGAATTTGTTATGAGATTGAGCGCATTGTTCGATGATTTATTTGGGGATCAGTTAGTGGCTATTCGAAGCTCGCTTTGGTTGGTTGGGATAGTATTTTCCAGCCAAGATCTCGAAGGGGTCTTGGGTTTCGCCACTTGCATGACCAAAATAACTCTTTCCTTCTAAAGATTGGCTTTAATCTAGTTATTGAGAAAGATGCTCTTTGGGTTAGGGTTCTTCGTGTGAAGTATGGTTGGAAGGAACATATTTAAGCTCTATGTCAAGAGGTCAGTGCTTTCACTTATGGCGTTCTCTTTCTAAGGTTTGGTCACATCTTCAGGATCATCTTGCTTGGTTTGTGGGTAATGGTCTTAGCATTCGTTGTTGGAACGACTCGTGGATCCCAGGTCTTGGTCCTTTAGTTAATTCGACTCTTGCTTCTGCTAATTTGGATATTGAGTGTTATTTGAAGGAAATGGTGATGGATGATGGTACATGGAATCTTGATCAATTTCGTGTTTGGCTACCTGAGGAAGTCATACTTCGAATAGTTGTTATTCCTCCCCTCATCCTAATGCTGGTATAGATAGAATTATTCAGGCACCTTCTTTTTGTGGGTCTTTCTCTATTCGAGGAGCATATTGGACTCTTAAACAAGATGTTTGGAATCCTAAAGGTCCTTATTGGAAAAGTGTTTGGAAATATCACGGACCTCAGAGAGTTTGATTTTTCCTTTGGCTTGTGTTTAAGCAAAGATTACTCACTAATTCAAAACGCATCAGACGTGGGTTGAGTAATTGTTTTACGTGTTCCATATGTGGTCATCAAGATGAAGATGTCATACATGTACTACAGGATTGTGTGGCTGCAAAAGAAGTTTGAAAGCTTATTGTTCCAATTGATCATTAAAACAGGTTTTTGTTTGAATCTCTTCAAAATTGGCTTAATACTAATATTTGTTGTAATGATCTTTTGCAGGAACATGGCGTTCTTTGGGCAAGTGTGTTCGGATTAATCGCTTGGCGAATTTGGAAGAATAGGAACTTATACATTTTCAAAGCATTTCTTGGCCAAGCACTGAAATCGTTAAGGCTTCCTTAAGTTGGGCGTTACAATTTGAAACTAATCACAATGATGCTAAGTTACCTTTGCTCAATCCACATTTTCATATGCTTGATGAGGATCAGTGGGTTAAACTATTTTTTGATGGTGCTGTGGAAAGAGATATAGGGAGAGCGGCGACTAGAGGTATTCTACGAGACAAGGACTATAATTGGATTGTGGATTTTAATCTTTTTTTTTGGGCACCTGCTCTCCTTTTAAAGTAGAACTCTGGGGTATCTTTGATGGAATGATGCTTATGCTTAGAAAAGACTACAAAAAAAGGCATAATCTTATCGGATAATCTGGAAGTGGTAAAAGCTTTGAATGAGAATACTATGGAGGACTTAAGGATTACTATCCTTAGGAGGGTCCAATGACTCATACAATCAGAAGGCATTTGGAGAGTTCATTATGTAGCCAGGAGTGATAATTCTATTGCGGATAGTTTGGCTAAGCTTAGCCTTTATAGGAAAACGAGCCTGCAAATGGTTGCTTCTCCTCCTCGTGAAGTGTTGAGAGTCTTCCAACATAGTTTAAATGTTTGATTTATATAACATGTTATGATGTAATTCTTGTTTTATTCAAAAAATAATAATAGAAGCTAAAAATTGAACTAAAATATAATCCGTGAATCATTATAAAAATGGAAAAAAAATCATTCTTAATTTTAAATTTATATTTTATTAAATATTGATTAAAAAACTTACCTAAACAATTATTTACAGAATATGAATAACTAAATTATTAATAATTAATTTATATAATATGTGTTAATAGTCAACGCTTTAATTTAATAACCATTATTACATACATTATAACATACGAAATAATTTTACCATGTTAACATGCAATTGTCACGGACCGCGCATTGAGGCCCGAGACCAGCTCGCATCAAGCTGCCCAAGAAGCACTCCGCAGCATCTTGGGCCTATCACCACTTAGCCCAACACTTGGGATTGAAGAGCCTTGCAAAGAAGATATGGCAAGTAGCACATAATCTAGTATATTCCCTTTTGATTCTTTCCATATCCTTTGTAATCTCTTATCTTAGGAATGTTTCATTTGAATTCCTTAGATTAAGGGATATTTTAGATATCATTGTATCTAAACCGTCGATGTACTCTAATCTTGACCGTTGGATATAGGGGGCTTCAACTATAAATAGAGGCTTACCCCCACCTCATTTTGACACTTCACTTTTGAGGAATATACAGAGCATTCACTCAAATTTCTTCCTTGTCTTTTTGCTTTGCCTTTTCTTTCAGAGTTCTTTTGCTTCCGCTAGGATCTAAACACTTTAGCTTTGATCAAGTTTCAGGCTTACTTAGGCGTTGCGTGATCGAAAAGCGTCTAAGGCCGCACGCTCCAAGATTCAAGTTTTAGGGACGTGACAAGTGGTATCCGAGCCTGTTCGAGTGAGAGAGATGGCACCACAAAACGCAAGCGAAGTTCCAGCAACTGAACGAGAGACTCGTGCTGCTGCTGAGAAAAAGAAGAGAGAGAGTTCCAGGGACATTGTTTTAGCCTTGGAGAGAAGGGTCGCTAGACTTGAAGATTCCATGAAGGAAGTCAAGGAGGCCCAAGACGAGACAGAACCGTTTCACTCCCTTAAAGAAGAAGTGATGGTTGCGGTTCAAGAATTTCTCAATGACATGTATGAGAAATTAGACCAACGGGACAATTCCCTTGAAGCAGTAGGGAAGGCTACTAAAGCCGAGTTGGTAGAGGAGATCGAGGATCTCAAGAGTGAGCTAGCCATTTACAAGAGAGCCATGAAGAATGGCATGATGGCAGAATCATCATCACCCACATCGAGGATCGATGTTCCAAAGCCGAAAATGTTTACAGGGACACGATCAGCCCAAGATGTAGAGAATTTCATTTGGGCCATGGAGCAGTACTTCCGAGCCATGGGGATCAGGGACGAAGCAACAAAGGTAAACACTGCTTCTGTCTATTTGACTGATATCGCGCTTTTATGGTGGCGACATAGGTGCTCCGAGATGGAGAATGGAGAAATTCCCATTGCAACATGGAGCGAGTTTCAATCTGAGTTCAAGGAACAGTTCTATCCCAAGAATGCGCAACTAGAAGCCCGAGCAAAGTTGCGTCAACTTAAGCATACTAGCTCGATTCGAGACTATGTCAAGGAATTCACCGAGCTTAAGCTTCAGATCCAAAGTTTGGCGAAGAGGAAGGATTCTTTGCCTTCATGGATGGACTTCAACGATGGGCCAAAATGGAGTTGAAGCGGAGGGGGGTTGAAGAGCTTTCAAAAGCCTTGTCCGCAGCTGAGTCCATTGCTGAGTTCGAGGTTCAAAGGTCCGAGTCTACCAAACCAAAGCCAAAATCCAAAGGCAATGGTGGGGGAGACAAGGAAAGACCAGCCAAGAAGGGGTCTGAGAAGCCGACAGGTGGTAATTTCAAGCTTCACAAGCCGTGGAAAAGAACAATGAGCCTTTCAAGTGCTACACTTGTGGAGGCAAACACTTGGCTAGGAACTGCCCTCAAAAAGCCGCTGCCATCCAAGGGAAGGATGCTGAGGAGAAGGAGGCTCTTAACATTAACTCCATCATTAGCTCCATGGAAGTTAAGAAGGGCCATAAGAAGAAGGGACTGATGTTCGTTGACATCACCGTGGCAGGCCAAAAGATGAGCGCTCTAGTGGACACAGGTGCCTCAGAATTGTTTGTGTCTGAGCGGGCTGCCAAGAGACTTGACCTTCGTGTTGAGAAGGCAAGTGGGTTTATTAAAACCGTCAATTCCAAAGAGGCTCCGATTGCGGGAGTGGCAAAAGGAGTCATGATAGACCTTGGAGGTTGGACCGGTAAGGAAAACATCAAGGTAATCTCTCTTGATGACTTTGATTTCGTAATTGGACTTAATTTCCTTGACCGGGTTAATGCGTTCCCTGTTCCCTTTGCCGATTATTTGTGCATTTTGGATCCGAAACATCAATGCATTGTGCCGGTAACCCGAGAGGCTGGAATTGGAGCCAAGATGATATCAGCCATCCAATTTAGTAATGGGGTGCGCAAGGAGGAACCAACTTACTTAGCTGCGTTGGTTGATGAGCAACCTTTCAAGTCCGTCAAGGTCCAAGAAGAAGTGGGACAAGTGTTGGCAGAATCCCGTGATGTGATGCCTGCCCAATTGCCCAAAAGCTTACCACCAAAGAGAGAGGTGGATCACAAGATTGAACTCGTGCCGAATGTGGAGCCACCCGCTAGAGCCCCTTACCGAATGGCTCCACCCGAGTTAGAGGAGTTGCGCAGACAATTGAAAGAACTCCTAGATGCAGGATATATCCGACCATCCAAGGCACCCTTTGGTGCACCGATACTATTTCAGAAGAAGCATGATGGGACGCTTCGAATGTGTATCAACTATCGAGCTTTGAACAAGCTCACAGTGAAGAACAAGTACCCGATCTCGCTTATTGCAGACTTGTTCGATCAACTTGGTGGTGCAAGGTGGTTCACCAAGTTGGATTTGAGGTCCAGATATTATCAGGTTTGAATAGCCGAAGGAGATGAACCAAAGACGGCTTGTGTAACGCGCTATGGTTCGTATGAGTTCTTAGTGATGCCCTTCGGTCTCACGAACGCCCCCGCTACTTTTTGCACCCTCATGAACAAGGTATTACAACCCTTTCTTGATCAATTTATTGTTGTCTACCTTGATGATATTGTGATCTATAGTAAGACATTTGAGGAGCATTTGGGACACTTGAGAAAGGTGTTCGAAGTCTTGCGAGAGAACGAGCTCTACGTCAAAGAAGAGAAGTGCTCGTTTGCCCAACAGGAGGTCCCTTTTTTAGGCCACATTGTGGGAGGTGGCAAGATCCGAATGGATGGGGCCAAAATTCGAGCCATTGAAGATTGGGAGCCGCCAACCAAGGTGACAGAATTAAGATCCTTCTTGGGGCTAGCCAATTACTATCGGAGGTTCGTCAAAGGCTACTCTAAAATAGCCACACCCTTGACCGAGTTACTGAAGAAGGACAAGGCGTGGGATTGGAGCATTGAGTGCCAACAAGCCTTTGCAGAATTGAAGAAGGCCATGGTGAGCGAACCAGTGTTGGTGTTGCCAGATTACACCAAGCCTTTTGAGATTTACACCGATGCGTCTGATGTTGCCATTGGTGGGGTGCTTATGCAAGAAGGACATCCGGTTGCCTTTGAAAGCCGGAAGCTCAATGAGACCGAGAGGAGGTACACGGTCCATGAGAAGGAAATGACTGCAGTAGTGCACTGCTTGCGCACTTGGCGACACCACATACTTGGGTCCAGGTTTGTGGTATACACAGACAATGTTGCCAATAGTTATTTTCTAACCCAAAAGAAGTTGTCTCCAAAGCAGGTTCGATGGCAGGAATTTCTTGCAGAATTTGATTTTTCCATGGAGTACAAGCCAGGAAAAGTGAATTCCGTTGCCGATGCTTTAAGCCGAAGATATGACATGGAGTTTGTTAGCTTGCCGCAGGGACAACTATTGGAGCGCATCAAAGAGGGGTTGTCACATGACCCAACAGCCAAGATGCTCATTGACTATGCCAAAGAAGGGAGAACCAGAAAGTTTTGGCTCGAGGGGGACTTATTATATGCTTGAGGACATCGCCTCTATGTGCCTCAGTTTGGAGAATTGCGCAAGGGGATCATGAGGGAATGCCATGATTCCAAGTGGGCGGGACATCCGGGAATGAACCGGACATTGGCACTCATTGTAGAGAATTATTACTAGCCGCACATGGGCACAGATGTTGAAGCCTATGTGAAGACTTGTCTTGTGTGCCAACAGGACAAGATAGAGATGAAGAAGCCGGCGGGACTGTTGCAACCATTGCCCATTCCCGAGCGACCATGGGAAAGTGTTTCCATGGATTTTATTGTCGGTTTGCCTAACACTGATGGCCTGTCGAGTATCATGGTTGTTGTTGACAGGTTTTCGAAGTATGGGACGTTCATTCCAGCGTCTAAGGTGTGTCCAGCCGAGGAGGCAGCTCGTCTTTTCCTCAAGCGCGTGGTTAAGTATTGGGGAGTGCCAAAGACGATTATCAGTGATCGGGACACACGATTCACGGGGAGATTTTGGACCGAGTTATTCAAGCTAATGGGATCAAGCTTGAATTTTTCAACAAGTGTCCATCCCCAAACCGACGGGCAAACTGAGCGAGTGAATGCACTCTTGGAGATATATTTGAGGTACTATGTGAGTGCAACGCAGCGCGACTGGCCAAAACTGTTGGATGTGGCTCAATTTTCTTACAACTTGCAACGGAGTGAGGCCACAAACCAAAGTCCGTTCGAGATCGTGACCGGGCAACAACCGCTTACACCCAACACGGTTGTTACCAAGTATGAGGGGCCGAATCCAGCAGCACACAAGTTTGCCACAGAGTGGCAAGAGCATCACGACTTAGCCCGAGCTTGTTTACACAAGGCAGGGAAGCGGACCAAGAAGTGGGCAGATCGAAAGCGTAGGGACGTGAATTTCCAGGTTGGTGATCTAGTCCTTGCCAAATTGACAGGAATCTTGCGCAACCCAACCGTGCACAAAGGGCTTGTGCGAAGATATGAGGGTCCATTTCGAGTTGTGAAGCGGATAGGCACCATGGCCTATCGATTGGAGTTGCCACCGACCATCCGAGCTCATCCAGTGTTCCATGTTAGCTTACTCAAGCCTTACCATCAAGATGAGTCAGATCCGGATCGAGGCAAATCACACCGAGCGCCAGTCGGAGTGAAGATCTCCTATGAGAACGAGGTTCGAGAGATCCAAGCCGAGTGAGTTATTCGACGACCAGGTTACCGGCCGAGGCACGAATATTTTGTGCAGTGGAAGGGACTTCCCGACAGTGAGGGGAGTTGGGAACTAGCCGAGGGCCTGTGGCAATTCAAGGACCAAGTGGATGGTTACCATGCTAGCCGAGTGACGAGGGCGTCACTAGATTCAGTGGGGGAGAATGTCACGGACCGCGCATTGAGGCCCGAGACCAGCTCGCATCAAGCTGCCCAAGAAGCACTCCGCAGCATCTTGGGCCTATCACCACTTAGCCCAACACTTGGGATTGAAGAGCCTTGCAAAGAAGATATGGCAAGTAGCACATAATCTAGCATATTCCCTTTTGATTCTTTCCATATCCTTTGTAATCTCTTATCTTAGGAATGTTTCATTTGAATTCCTTAGATTAAGGGATATTTTAGATATCATTGTATCTAAACCGTCGATGTACTCTAATCTTGACCGTTGGATATAGGGGGCTTCAACTATAAATAGAGGCTTACCCCCACCTCATTTTGACACTTCACTTTTGAGGAATATACAGAGCATTCACTCAAATTTCTTCCTTGTCTTTTTGCTTTGCCTTTTCTTTCAGAGTTCTTTTGCTTCCGCTAGGATCTAAGCACTTTAGCTTTGATCAAGTTTCAGGCTTACTTAGGCGTTGCGTGATCGAAAAGCGTCTAAGGCCGCACGCTCCAAGATTCAAGTTTTAGGGACGTGACACAATGCACCGCTGTAGGGTTAGTAACTAAATACAATTTAAAATTGTATAATGGAAAGTGCGAAAAATTAGGTCATATATATATTAATTTATTGCATAAGATTTATTGGGTAATCAAATATTACAAAATATTCATAAATAATTTTTTTGGTGAATTATAGTAACAGTGCAAAACTCGAACAACAAATACGATTAACGCGACTCAAATTCATATTACATCTGAAGCGGTGAACACCTTAATCATTAGATTATCAAGTTACCGTAAATAGGAGGCATACATTAGCATTGGTAAATAAAAAATTTATTAGATTATCAAGTCACCAGGCATACATTAGCATTAGTAAATAAAAAATTTATATTTTTTTATATCAATTTTATTTTAAAATTTTTATTTTATTTATTACATTGATAATATTTAATTTATTAATGTAGGGAAAACATAGAAAATAATGATGCAATATTACAATTAAACTTAATTATTTTAATTAATAATATTAATTTTAATTCATAATATTAATACATATCTCGTGCATAATCTACTAGAGGAGCCACTAATTATGATCAAGAGGATAGAGAAGATCACGCTATAGCTTGAGAAATTGTGCTATGAACTTTCTTGTTTGGTATTTCGCTCTCGCGCCAATTTTTTTTAAAATGTAAATTATCATTAATGCTAATAGTGTATTTAAATTTTATAAAAAATTATTTTTGGAATATGATTAAAATATACTAAATTTACTTAAATGTTTAAGAAGTGATTAAAATATGTTTAAAAAAACTTAATTTTTTAATTAAAAAACTAATTTAAATTTAAAAATCCATATAAAATGTATTTAAAATATTATAAAATTTATTTTTGGAATAAAAATTAAGCAACTTATATATTATATAAAGAATTATAATATAATTAATATTATTTTAATTGATAGTATCGAAACTAGATTTTTTTTTTGGTAGAAAAAAATAGTTCTAAGCGATTACATGAAAAACAATAAAAAAATCAATTAAAAAAGCAACGACAATTTTCATCAAGTAAATCCAAAATTGACTTTGATAGCGTTTGAAAGATTTGTAATGAAAAGCTACTAACATTGGAGTACTTAGCAATGTGATCTGCTACTTGATTAATACTCTTTGAAACATAACAAACAGAAACAATCCAATTTTACCGCAATAATTGATATAATAATCGAACCTCGACTAATCCACTATCGATACCTTCACCCGATGTAAGCAAACCAACCAACAAAAAATAATCACATTCTACAATGACCTTCCTAAAGCCTTTATCCCAAGCAATATATAACCCTTCCAAGAAAACTCTCGCTTCTAACTTAAAAATCGATTCAATCCCATATCTCAACTTAAAGCCCCATAACCAATTAGCATTAGGATCCCTTAACACTTCTCCTACTGACGCACCAACATTTGACACCGCAAATATATATATTATATTTAATTTTCCACCAATAGCCGTGCAATTTAATTTTAAAATATGTTAACTGTAATCGAAAGCGTCTGTTTTCCTCTTTGAAGTTTCTATTTACAAATCAGCTTGAAAACAGGGAGAGAGAGAGGTGGAAGAGGGCTGTCGACAATGGCTTCCTCTTCTCTTAGCCTCTTCTTCTTCTTATTATATTATTTTTTCTTTTCATCATGTGCTTCTCAAGCGGCCTCGCAATTTAAAGGTATAACTTTCTTATAATTTCCTTTATTTTTCCTCATTGGATTTCAACTGTGTTTTTCATCTGGATGATTATATTTTCTTTGCTTGCTTAGAAAATGGTTTGGCAAATTAGGTTCGGGTTTTTATTTTATTTTATTTTTTCTCATTCCTTTAACGTGGCTGTTCTTCGATTGGTTTAGAAACCTAAATTGCCCCGAAGAAGATGTACGGAACAATAAGAATATCTGCCTAGGTTTTTAGGGTTGGTCTCTGATTTCCATTTTTACAGTAGCCTTTGCTTCATAAAAATCGTACTATTTACTTATTTTCTCATTTCTCATCACTAGTAATCCAGTTTCCCGCAGGTTTCTTTAGGCCTTCCTAGAAAAGGTTGACAGCTAAAGGTTGTTTAACTATAAATTACTAAGATTAGACGTGCCATATACTTGTTGTAGCCTTGGAGATCTATGAAGGCTTTTTTAGTGTTTGAATAAATGCATAGATTGAATGATGACTTAATGCTTTGTAATTAATTAATTTACAAACTGAGCTCTATCAGTGTTCCCTTCAGTTTTACCCTATAGAAAGTATATTATGCAATTTGTGAAGCGGAAGTGAGGGTAGGTTTATTTCAGTAACTTGATGGAAATCTATAATGCATGACCTTGGTCCATGTTTTTTTAGTTCTCTCTTGCACCCTTGCCATACTTTTTGTGTCGTTTTCAACTATAGTAGGTTTTATAATTTCAGGCATTGACTTGGGAAGTCCAGCACTAGATGTTACCCCAGCTCCCCTTTATGGGCACTCATCTGTCCATGGTTCAAAAGATGTTTTATTATGTGACCGAGTTCGAGTGTCTGGTCACTCAAGATTGAAACTGAGGAGTTATGCCAGTTCCGTTCGAGTTACTTTAGCTCCATCTGTCCTAATACCAGAAAGATCACACAGCAAAATACATGTTTGCTTTCATCGGTAAGTTTTGACTCTCAATCTACTCTTCTTCTGCATGAGGACACTTCAGAAGTTTGTTGTCACATTTTGTGACTGAAAAAGTCTTGCAGGAATGCTTCACTTGGATTATGCAAGTGTCAGCATGAAAACTGGAAGACTGTGGAAAAGGGTATATGGCTCTCTGTCATGTCACCTTATGATGATAGATTTATAGATGTGAAGTTTATAGGTGATGTGTCTGGCTCTGTCACGGTTACTCTTGAAGAAGGTATGATTATGTGTTATTTGTGTTCCTTTTAAAAGAAATTATGTACTTGATTGTGATTGTTAGTTTGTTGAAATTGAACTTTATTTTTAACCTTGATTTTTTATCTTTTTGCAGATTTTCAGCGATGGCGGCTTGTGTTTCTAGCTTTAGGATTTGTTTTGTTGTTGTTGGCACCATTTGCCAGCAAGTGGGTTTCTTTTTACTACAGTAGTTCAATGGCTATTGGAATTATTCTTGTCATTATAATCCTTCTCTTCCAGGTATTTTGGTGTTCGTTAACAAATTCCTTGCACCTAAGTTGTTTTTAACATATCCCTCATTCTTTCGCTTATTTATTTCAAATTCCAATGCTATCATATGTATATCTCATGAAATTTTAAGTACCTTATCTTACTCTGTTGACCACTGTAAGCTACTTATTGTTTTCCATGTATTTTGAAGAACATGGATCTGTATTGAAGTTCCAGTTCCATGCAACTCTGTAGCTGAAACCTGTCTGTTTACATCCTTTCATAGTGCTCAAAATTAAATTGATTGATTATTGATTCCCATTCTGTCTCATCAGATGCTCATCATCTCACACACTATGATTGGATTACTTGGGAATCTACTAGTTATTAATTTCCTTAAGATCTATGTTTAAGTTATGTCAATTCCCGAATTACGGCCTTAGCTTCAGCTTTTAACTGTGTGGATTTTCTTTTGCCAAGCAGGGAATGAAATTGTTGCCGACAGGGAGGAAAAATATCTTCTATCTTGGTATATATGTCCCAGTGGTGAGTCTTTATTTTCATTTCTTTATAGTTTGACTAATGTTTCATCTACTTTGGGCTGCCAATAAACTCACTGTTCGGTTAATTTTTCAGCTTGGAGCTGGATCTTTTCTTTTACATCATTTGTCTGGGTTGGTAAATTCAATTCTTGTCAATTTTGGGCTTAGTGAAGAGATGCATAACCCGGTAAGTTCTTTACAACTGCCAGCTAATTCTCCCTCCTTTTCTCCTCATAGGCATTAATATTTTCACCACATGATATTTAATGTGGTCCCCTTTATTATCCATAATTTATGTGTGTATGATTTCATTGTCTAATGTCTTCTTTGAAGTTGTTTTTTTTTCCTTTTAAGAAAGTGTTATTTCAAATTGAACCAAGTTATTTATTTTGCTTATTTTTGTTACAGGTTGCTATATTTGTTTTGGTTGGAATTATTCTATTAGGAGCTGCATTGGGGTACTGGATGGTAAGAAAATTCGTGATCTCAAATGATGGAAGCGTTGATGTTGGTGTTGCCCAGTTTGTAAAATGGGCCATGCGTATCGTTGCAGCTACATTTATTTTCCAGGTATGCTTCTACTACCAACAATGCCTCCTTTAGTTGATATGCAACCTAGGCTATGTAGCAAGTTTTCTTCTTTTTATTTGAAACTTCCTTAAAGTCAGGTGATAGCTTCTGAAACCCATTAGAGGGATGCTGTTAAATATGTCAAATACGGTAGATTTTCCATTATATGCCCAGAAATCACTTGAGAGGGGATAAATTGACTCATTGATCCTACTTTGAGAAAAACTCACTGCCTCTTATCTTTAATAGGAGCTAAAAAAAATTCTAAATTAGAATATTGATTAGCTGAGTTTCCGGTTGGACACTTGAGTTTGAGATGTGCGTGGCTTTATTTGCCTCTATGGTTTCCCGCTTTGGTGCGCTAACTTGTTTTTTTGGGCTACCTTTTCCTTGTATAAAGTCAGCCGTTTTTGCACCTTCCCTAGCATCCAAGTAAATCACTTGCATGCCATCTGTTGGTTTAGCTGTCGCTTATAAATGGATAAATAATTTCCCTTAGGAGAAGAGTGTTAATTTCTTTCAATGTATGGTGTAGTGGCATCTTATGTTTCTGTCAACAGCCATACGGTTTATTGGTAAAGTGCTGGACTTTTAGTTCCAATGATCTGGGATCAAACCTTGTCAACCTATGTTACCAAGATTCGTGTGAGTGTGTCCAATATGGGTATGTTCAATGTTTTCTAGGTTTTCCTATATATTTGGGAGTTCCTTGTAGAATCATATCCTCGTATTTGTTTCCAAATATGTGTTGGATATGGATGTCAGACACGGGTACTTAAAGAAAAATGAAGAGTCTAAGCAATGTAGTTGGAAACCTCAAACAATAATAAAAAAAAAGGATGCCTTATGTTTAATTTTTCCTATCTTATACTGTTTTTCTACTCTTTCCAGAGCACTCTTGATACTCGGCTGGCAGTGGTGGTATTGGCTTCTTCTTCTGCTATGTGTTCTCTCATCACATCAACTAGAAGGAATAGTCACATGTAAGTTAAACATAGCTCCCTCCAATTCCCTTTTTATGTTTATGATCAATATGCTTGCCTGAAGAAGGTGATTTTGTTAGGCTTTGTTAATGGTCATTTTCATGTAAAATTTGTTCGTTCCAGTAAATAATCATATGATATGACAGCCTCTAAGTTCGTTTCAATATCCTTTATTACATCTAGACATGTTCATGGGATGGGTTATCCGTCCAGGCTCGAAGGTCTATCCGAAATTTGAGAGGGTTTGGGCAAAAATATTAGGCCTGAAAATGGGCTTGGACAAAACAATTAGTCTCGTTTAAAATATAGGTCAAGCTCGGGCTTGAACATTCGAGCTCGAGTCCGGCCTTACCCAACCCGTTTTAAGTTTATAATACTTTATATTATGTTTCTTTTATATATTATGTAATTTAGAATACTTTAAAAAAATAGATATATACTAAATATATAATACTCTAATGTAAATATTAAAATAATAATATATACAAAATTTAAATAAATAAAAACTGTATAAAATTATTAAATATTAAAATAATATAATGTAAATATTTTTTTTTAAAAATAAAAGA
Organism: Gossypioides kirkii; assembly: GCA_005610355.1. Taxonomy (NCBI): domain Eukaryota; kingdom Viridiplantae; phylum Streptophyta; class Magnoliopsida; order Malvales; family Malvaceae; genus Gossypioides; species Gossypioides kirkii. Next base: position 38,443,418 of record CP032253.1, on the reverse strand, counting down.
TAATATAGGTGGGTTTAAAATGGGCTTGAGTTAGTCTTTAACAAATATAGGTGAGTTTGGGCAAAATTTTAAGCCCAGATTTCGGGCTGAGATGGGCTTGAACAAACTTAAAGTATACTAATATCATGTTTAAACCTGACCCGGCGTATGAGCACATCTAATTACTCCCAAACAGTCGTTTTATTTAGATTACCTTAACCAACGCAACTTGTGGTAACATTTTGTCTAAATTGAAAGCTAAGCTTAACAAATTATTGTAAATCTCAGTTTTCATTATAGCCTCGGTTTATTTGAACCATAAATTTGGCATTCTGGCTTATGTAGGAACCAACCACGGTCTTGGGACGAGAGTCCTTGGGTGCACCGGTCAAGGCCAGGAATAATAAACCACGGCCGTGCTGAATTTTTTGATAGGTCTCCAAGAATGTATCCTAATAGGACATTGTGGAATGGACATACTGAACTGACTTCACTAGCATGGAATAGATTTCCTGCAAGAGGTAATTTTACTTTTAAATGTAATTCACTGTTCATACTGGTGCATTTTTCTTGGAGTACCATTTTGTTTTTCTTTCCTGCTTCAATTAATATCAACAAATGGATTTGTTTTCTTTTAATTTTTAGGCGGTATATGTGATCAAAGTTACTATTCTAGCTTTCACAAGACACGTAATCGAAAGAAATTCACTAAACAAGAATGGAAAGATTTCACTCGCGAGTCTACCCGGCATGCCATTGCAGATTTGGCAGCAACCCCAGAGTTCACTGATTGGATGATTGAACATGCTGACAGGATTAAACTCCTTCCATGTGATAGTTCAGGAGAATCAGTTGGAAGCAAATCAGATTCGTCCGATTATGACGAAGAAGGAAGCTCCAGCCGGTTCAGATTATTTAACTTGTAGCCTCCTATACGAAAATGGTTATCTTTGAAAATTTAGCCCCAGATTTAGGAATCATGTTACTCGAATTCGAGTGTGAATGTTGGATACGGATATTTGTCGTCGGAAAGTCAGGTCCTGATAATCAAGTCCAGATATGCGTTTAACACAGATAATTGAAGAGTTGGAGTAATGCCAGATTACCTGTTTCTTTTACAAGTAAATTTCTGGGCTGGCCTCATGTTCAATGTTTGGGGAAAAGAAAATTTTCTAACCATTTGACAGGCGGTAGAATCCAGTATAATATTCTGCATATTGTATAGACGACGCTGAAAAAAGATATTATTTTAGTATTTTACGTATGAGAAAAAAATTCCTATTTTTCATGGAATATATTTGTATGACTTTATGGTAACATTGATACCCAATTTAGCCGACCATGTTCTATGTTGAGCTCGGGTTTGTACTTGCCTTGTTCTGATTGTTGTTGTTCCATTCCAAAGAAATCAGGGAGTGTGAATTCCGTATGTTGGCCTGATGGGTAGGGTGTTCATTGTTTTAAATATGATTTGGATTCAAGTCGCGTTAGTCACGTTGCTATTAGAATTTTGTTTTCCTAATGTAATTCACAAATAAAAAATAAAAAAAAAATTAGGGACTGTGATGCTTCCAATTGAAGCATTCACCTGTTGGGATTTTGGGTTTAAAAATAAATATCATATCTTTGCTTCAAGATTTTCCTCCAAAGATGAATGTAATATTTGGAGTACAAAGAGAATAAGGTGTTTAAAAAACCTCCCAATTTGTACCCAAACTCCCTAATCCAATGGATTTGCAAATAACATCTTCATATCAGAAATTATGAATGATTTGATCCAATTTTCTCAGAGACAAGTTTTAGTTTCATAACAAATAAGGGTATAGAGGACAGAGTAAATTTGATGAGATTAAGTCCCCTAAAGATGGATGTTAGGAGCAAAATAGGCTTAATGATAAATTTGATCACTAATGTTTGCATATTTTATCAAAATGATTTTAATTGTATTTTTGAGCCTCTTTTGGTCATCAATCTTTGGGTTTTTTTTTTCAATGTCTTAATAAATTTAATGAATAAATTCAAGGTTTTAATCTTTATTTTCTTTCAAAAGGTTTCAGTCTTTTATATGTTTGTTTACCGAAATTTTTTTCTATTGAGTTAATTTTTTTAGATAATTACATTTATTTCTTTAAATTAAGAGTTATTTTTTATTTAATGTATTATTTATTTATTTTGTTATTTTCCACATGTAATTATTTTTGGGTTATCTAAGTAATAAATTACATCTCATTAAAAATATTCCACACATGAAATTTCACATCATTCCCGTTAACTTTTTTAACAATTTTTTTATTAAATTTGTGAAAAAAAGCATATTGAAAAAAAGAACAAAGGTTGATGACCAAAAAAAACTCAAAATTAGAACCATTTTAACAAAACATATAAACGTTAATGATCAAATTTATCATTAAACCAATAAAATATGATGTTAGTGTTTCACTAGATACAATTAATTATAAAATAAAACCCTAATGCTTTTATTTTATATTCTAAGCTTGGTTAATCCTTAAACAAAAGTGAAGTTGATTTAGTAATTTCTTTTTTGTTTTACGATTTAAGATTAGCCTTGTTCAGGTCTAGAGTTGATATAGGTAAAGTCCTTTCAACAATGACAACTCTAATATTTAAATTTACTTCAAATATATGAGAAAAAGTCCACTCCCACCTTTTTCAATCAATTGTTGTGTTTCTCAATACTTTTAAGCTCCTATTTAGGGGAATAAAAATAAAGGTGAATATACCTGAGAGGTCCTTCTATTAAAGAGATCTGATTAAATTAATCTCTTTACTATTAAATGGAACAATTTAGTCATTATATTATTAAAAAGAATCAAATAAAACTAAATTGAAATAAAGTTAACATTTATTATTTAAAAATATCATTTATTGTTTAATAGAATTAATATTTTTAAAGTTTTTATGATTCTGTAAATGAAATCTTTTGTTCCGGATTGAACTGTGATTGAAAAAAAAAATTTCAAGACATTTTTTTTCATACAGTAAATGTTTATTCTATTACAAATACTTATTTGATTCTTTTTAATAGTATAAAGATTAAATTAATCAATTTACTAATGGCAGAACTAATTTAATTCAATCCTTATAATACAAGAACCTTCCAAATACATTAACCAATAAAAAAAAAGTGTCCCACCCAATCTGACAAAGCTAAGATTATGAAGCAAAGTTAGGTCTACTTATGCTAAAGAATGTCTACTTATGCTAAAGAATCAACGAAGATAACGAAGTAAAATTCCTTACAAAAATGAAATCCACAAATACAAAGATGTTAGATTATGCAACATTATTTGAATGATAGGTTTTCGTGACGGTTCATTTGATAGATGAAGAGTTGTAAGTAATTAAAAATTATCGAATAGAGAATTTTTAATAAAATTGGAGTTCAGAAAAAAGAAGAAAGATAGTTGAAAGTGTGAGAGAGAGGAAAGAGATAGTTGTCGTGTTCTTATATCTATGAGTCTTAAAAGGGGCCCTCTAGTCTTTCTCTAGACGTGATAATTGAGATGTGATTTTTGGGATTATTTGTTGGGGTCTACGGGTTGGCGAAACAAACAAAAATAGTTTATCCTAACTTCGAAGAGAAAGAAGGATTTTTGCAGTAGTGCCAGAAGTTTATTTCGAAAGGGGTTGGATAGCATGAGCAGGGAAGAAGTGGGTATACGATGGGAGGTGTCGGAAGGGGAGTGGATAAAGGTTAATATTGTTGCAGTTGTGGAAGTGGGCTTGTTTGTTGCTGCAATGGGGGGAGTGGCCAGGGACAATAGGGGACGTTGGCTATGGGGTTTCCCGTAAATAGGGATTTTCCCCGTGTTGGAAGCTGAGCTGTGGGGGGCTTTTGAGGGATTTAAGCTAGCGCAGGAGGAGTGAGTTAAGAAGATTGTTTTAGAGATAGACTGTATAGAGGCAATTAATTTGTTGAGTGGTCATACTCAAGAACAGAACTTGCTAGAGGGAGAGTGAAAGATTTATTGGAACGGGTGGAGAAATTTCAAGTGATACATGTATCAATACAGAAAAACATAATAGCAAACGGTATGATCAATCTTACCATGAGAATGAATGTTTAATGAAAAGTCTTTAACGAATCTTGCTAGATGGTGTATGATATTATGATGGTTAAGACTCTCAATTCCATGACAAGACAAGACGAATAAGTTTATATTTACTTTGATTTTTTTAACAAAAAAAATGGTCCTCTAGTTTTTTTCTAAACGTTACCTGTCATTTTCGTATCAATTTTATATTTTTGAAGCTCAATCGATCTATTAATATCCTATCTTTATAAGTATGAGTTATGATGTCGAGCTAATTGATATATTTGACACGTAATTGACAATGTGGCTCCCACAGTGTGAGTGTTTAAGATCTTGGAATTACAGATGCTCTAAACTTGTAATGTGACTTTAACTCTTAACTTAGCTTACTTAAAAAGATAGAAATGTGACATGTGTTCATCGATTGAATATGAGATCAAGACATTTTTCACATTGTTTACTTTTTTTAAAAAACTAAAAACTATAATAAAGTGATATTTTAGATATCGAAATACATAAAAAAATATTTAAATATCAAAAAAAAATTATAAGGAAAATTATGAATTAAGTCATTACTTAAAAATAAATAAATAATGTTATTCTTGTTTAAACATATGCAGGGGCAATTTACATTATTCAACTTCACTCACCCAACTTAGAAATCAAAATAAATATGGAACAATATTGATTAATTTTGATCCGATTTCTCACTCACAATTAATTTAATTAATTAAATTTTTTAATAATTGAAGCCCAATGATAATACTAACAAAAAAAAACTTTCGTTAAATTAGATTATGTGGCCAACAATTTCTTGACTTGATGACAAAAACATTATGTTGTTAGATGAGAACTTGGGTTCAATTCTAAGCAACCCCATTCATCTTTCTCAATTATAAAAAAAATTGGATTATGTGGTATTTTTAAAATGAAAATTTACTTACACAACTAATATCACACAAATAATATCACATGCTTGAAAAGTTAACTCTCTTTCAAAAAAAAAACTGAAAGTTGATTCTTTTTATTAAAAAAAAACCCTTATACGACTTTCACAGTTTTAAATAGATTATATGAGAGTACTTTTTATTTTAAAATTATCATATAATTGAACTCATATGATGGCTTGATGATTAGAGTGTTCATCATCTCAGGTGTGATTGAATTCATGTCACGTCAGTCATATTTATTGTTTGGACTCTGTCTTATTATCGTATTTCACAAAAAAAATAAATTTTTAAAAACTCAAAATGATTTAAATGAACTTTTACAAAGTTTAAGACTCGCAAATGCTCTTAGCTCGCAAGGTAGCTTTGATTAGTTAAGTTAACAAGATGCGAGGCAAGCTCGCTAGGTGTATGTATAATTAACTTAAAAGATAAAAACGTAATATGCTTTTAATATCATTTAATTTTTTTAACTAAAAACTATAACAAAACAACATTTTAGGTACCCAAATGTATAAAAAAAATATAAATACCAAAATGAAAAATCATTTAAACTTTATAAACCAAATCATGAATTAAACCATTACTTAAAAATAAAAAAAATAAAAAATGTTATTCTTGATTCAACATACATGCAAGGGCAATTTACATTATTCAACTCCTCTAACTTAGAAATCGATTTCTTGAATGAATGAATTTATTAATTATTATAGTTTAAGTATGCTTCTTGTCTCTTTACTCACATTTTTAAATTTAATTTCCTTAAAAGTCTAATTGATAAGCTTATTTCGTTAAATTACATTATGTGATATTTTTAAAATAAGAAATTATTTATACAACTAATACTACACATTTGAAAAGCTAAATATGTAAATAAAAATTTTGAATTTGGAGTTAATAAAGTTTTTAATTCTAAATCCGAATTGTAACATCACGTTTGGCTGGAAGAATCGAATAAAGCTATAATGGAATAGAGCTGTAATTGAAAAGAGTTGTAATAATAATTCAATTGTTTGGTTGAATGGAATAAAATAGAGTTGTAATAGTATTTTTGTGTTTGATTGAATGAAATAGATATTGTAATAGCTTAAGGAAAAAGACTTAAATAACCAAAATACCCTTAGCATAATTTTTTTAAGTATGATTATTGTTATTGTTATTAAATTTTAATAGGATTATTATTAAATACAATTTAATAATAAATAATTTAATCATATATTATTATAATTATTGTTAAATACAATTTAATAAAAATAAAAAATATATAATTTAATAATATTCTTAATATAATTATTATTAAAATATGAACCAATAATAATATATAATATATAATATTAGAAAAACAATATACAACTTTATTATTTTTAAACTGCAATGTATATTTAATGTGTTAGAATATCCTTAACGAAACAAATAATCTAATTATCCTCTAAACTAAAAAGCAAAATATTAGAAGTAATAAATAATTTGAGAATTATATTTTGCATCCAAACATAATACTCATACGTTAACAAAAGGTTATGTGATGTTATTAACTTATATGTCATAATCTATATATTAAAATTTACAGCATCAAAAAGTTACATGAGATACCGGCTAGTGAAGATAAGTGATACTTCAAACGCTGGATTGTCTTCCTTGTGCCATGATCGTGCAACTCGAGCAACATTTCATCTTTTGTCTTGGTGTTCCTGAAAAATACAATCGAGAAAACGATAATAGAAAGTGAGAGCGAATGAAAGAATCAACACGGTTCGTCTGCAAACATGGTCGAAGAACAAGAAGCTAACCGAGTTTCAAAAATCTTTTGATTGGATTCTTCATCTGCTTGGTGAGCCTTTTCTTGAAAAAATTGTCCCTACCATACCAAAATCCTTCATTGGAGTCATTTAACTTGTATATTAACACCCAATTACCTAACACAGAATACCTATCGCAACTCGTATTTTTAAGTTTAAATTAAAAAAAAAGCTCCTACAGCCAGATACGCATTGCTAACAAAGTTAAACACCTGACACCAAAGTTGAACGTCTCTTTCCAATCGAAATTCCTCTCCTAGCATCTTGAAAAGAATGTCTTCCATATCCTTGTACATACTGTCATCGTTCCAACTACTGGATTCGAGTTCTTCACCCCAAAACAAAGACACTAGCTTCTATTTTGAGTCCACTTAGGTTTGGTTCCCGAATATGAGCCATTAGCCAAAGGGACAGATTTCATATACCCCTTTCCTAGCATGCTCAAAATAGTGCCTCTTGAAACCGGTCTCGCCTTTTGCTTCGGAGATCTTAAATCCTCATTTGCTTGACAAGAACTCTGAAAACTATTACAACAAGATGATTCCATATGTTCATCCTTTTTCCCATTGCCACTACATTCATCAATAGGGGCTGAAACTGGTTGATCCATTGTAAAAACTGGTTGATCCATTGTAAAAACCTTACATGCTTGTGAATAATTTCTGAACTTTTAACATAACTTGATCCCGAAGTTTCATTGTTTTTCACCTCGTTGTTAGATTGATCAGTGGTAACAAAAGGAGAGATCCGATGCATTTCACATAGAATTAAACCAACCAAATTCGGATTCCGACCGGCCTCACATTAATCAGAAGCGATGTCATTAAAAGAAAAAATGGATCCGAAAGCATCAAGCAAACTGTTCAATGCCTTCTCCGCATCATTTTGCAATCCATTCAAGCTAGAAACCTCCATTTACTGGAAATAATAAAGAATTCAATGTACAATTTAGGGTACAAATGATAAGATTTACATATTTAAACAAAGAATTTGTCATTCATGATCAACATTAGAACATTATTGAAAAGAACATGGATTTGAAATATACATGAGATACCGAAATCACCAGAAAAGTAAAATCAAAACATAGCAAAAAAATAAAAAAAGAAACAAATTACCAGTTTGTTTAAGTTAATAGTAAAAGAAAGTTAAAATTTCAATTGAGAAAGAAATTTCAGAAATCCAAATCAATCCCAAGCATCAAAGATTCATATTTTTCAAATTTTCAAGTTCTTGAACAGTTTAAAAAAAAAGCAACTTAAAAATCTCAAATCAAACTAAGTATCAGAGACCCATATTGTTCAGTTTTCAAGAAATTTGAATCTTACCTATGGAAATTGATGCCTACTTGGAGACGAATTCAACGTTTTGAACTTTCCTTTCCTCAATTTGATAGAATGATGAAAAGTTAAAGTTTGAAAGAAAGCCGTCCCAGGCTTTTTCCAAATAAACTTGTAAATTTATGGTTTTTGATGGGTATGCTGGGAAGAAATTTTTTTAAGTGATTTGTTAGGGTTTAGAAAACAAAATAGAAATATAGGGAGGAAGAAGATGATGAGAGAATAGAGATAAGAAAGAGAGAGAATTTAGAGGACATAAGTTTTGTACTGTATTCTTTTCATGCTTGTTGTCTACAACGAAAATTGCTTAAAAAGAAAGAGAAATGAAAATAACAAGGAGTTGGTTATTACCAGCCTGTTAGTTATTGGCTGAATGCAATACGCTCAATTTCATTAAACATCCAATACGCTCCGTATCACTAAACTGCTGCACACCATTTTGATCTCATCATTTTAACTCGTAACAACTACCCTTCCCCTACTGAGATCCTTGTCCTCAAGGATCAATCTAGGGATATTTGCTTCGAAGCTGTTCAAGAAGTTCCCAAGTAGTGTCTTCATGAAAAGAGTCGGCCCACTCCACCAACACTTCAATGACTGCATGGTGTCCCTTATTTACCAAACAACGATCTATGATTCGGGCAGGTTCTTTTGCCTAGGCTCCATGGTTGTCAACTATAGGTAGATTGTCTTGAGTAGTAGTTTTTCCTACATGCTTCTTAATAAATGACACGTGGAAAGTAGGGTGTACCTTTGATCCCGAAGGAAGCCGTAGCCTGTACGCCACCTTTCCCAAACGAGCTTCTACTGGAAAAGGTCTGAAGTACTTGGGAGATAATTTTTGGCTCCATCTTTTTTTAACTGAGTGCTGCCTATAAGGTTGCAGCCTCAAATACACCAAATCCCCCACATCAAATTTCCTTTCACTGTTATGCTTATCAGTCTGATGTTTCATCCTATCTTAGGCACGCTTAAGATGATATTGCAACATTTTCCTGGCAGCCTTCGTTTGTTGTAGGCTTCTATCGACCATGATCACTGGAGATGCACAAGTAAGGTAAGGAACATGGTGGGGATGAGGCTGTCCATAGAGTGCCTCATATGGTGAAATTTGGTTCGTTGAGTGATATGTCGAATTATACCACCACTCTCCCAGTGGTAACCATTTGGACCAATCATTAAGGCGCTCACCGGTCATGTAACAAAGATATCCTTCCAAACATCTGTTCAATACCTCTATCTGTCCATCCAATTCTGGGTGGTAAGCTGTAGACAAGTGCAACTTAGTTCCCACCCTCTTGAACAAATCCTGCCAAAAATTACTCACAAAAACTCTGTCTCTATCTGAAACAATTGAATCGGGCAACCCATGTAGCTTAAAAATGTGAGACATATACTTCTGAGCTATGGTTACTACTGTGTAAGGGTGTGTCATAGCTAAAAAGTGACCAAAATTTGTAAGTCTGCCAACCACTACTAGTATTACATTTTTCCATTTTAATTTGGGAAGACCTTCTATGAAGTCCATGCTCACTGATGACCTACCCTGTCTGGTATCGATAATAGTTGTAGGAGGCCTGGTTTAGCTACAATTTTTGACTTCTACCTCTAACATATAGAACAGTCCTTAATCCAAAGCTTCACATCCTTGTCATTCCTTTCCAGTAGATGAGTGAGGCCATGCGATTTCTGGTGGCGTGAACACCTGAATGCCCTCCAATTGCACTTGTATGAAAGTGTTGAAAAAGTTCTTTCCTTAATTCTTCATCTTTCCCTACAACGATCTTCCTTTTTCTCCTTAAAAATTTGTCATCCCAAGTAAATTTGGAAGATGATGTAGAGTTCTTCTTGATTTCATCACAGATTGCCTGAAGTTTACCATCAGACTGATATATGTTTGTATTTTACTGAGTATATCAAAAATTATGGAGATACCAATCATTTTCCAAATCTGGACAGCTTGAGTAGATTGGTTTCTCGAAAGGGCATCTGCTGCAGCATTACTTGTCCCTTTTTTATATATAACCTCATAATCATAACACATTTTTGCCACCCACCGTTTTTGAAAAGAAGTGATAGCCTGCTAATCTGAAAGGATCTCAAACTTTGGTGATCTATTCGAAATTTGAAGTGCCTTCCCACCAGATATGCATGCAATTTCCCCACTGCCATCAATACAACTAGCATTTCCTTCTCGTATATTAAAAAAGCTTGGTATCAGACTCTTAACTCCTTACTAAAGTATGCTATCGGTTTACCCTGTTGTTGGAGAACAACTCTTACACCAACCCTAGAGGCATCAATGTCCCCATAAAACTCCAAGTGAAAATCAGGTAACCTCAATACTGGAGCAGAACATAAGGCATTTTTCAGCTGTTGGAAAGCAGCAGTGGCCTGAGTATCCCATTTTCATGCATTTTTTCTTAAAAAGATTTGTGAGGGGTTTAGCCAAAATCCCATAATGTTTGATGAATCATCTGTAGTATCCAATAAGGCCTAGGAAACTCCTTAGCTCCTTAATACAAGTTGGTACAGGCCAACTTGGAACATACGCCACCTTCTCTTGATCCATAACCATAGTACCCCGTGCTATCACATGGCCGAGATACTCAACTTGCTCAGTTCCAAAAGCACATCTATTTTGCTTGATAAAGAGGGTGTTTTGCGTTAGGATCTAGAACACCACCTAGAGGTGCTCGAGGTGTTCTTCCCAGCTTGTTGAAAACACCAAAATGTCATAAAAAAGACCAACACTGACTTCCTCAGAAGGGGTTTGAAAATGATGTTCATGAGTGCTTGAAAACTCGATGGGGCATTAGTGAGCCTGAAGGGCATTACCAAGAACTCATAATGCTCTTCATGAGTTCAGAAAGCAGTTTTGTGGATGTCATCCTCGTTCATTCTTATTTGATGATACCTTGAGCTGAGGTCCAACTTGGAGAACACCGTTGCATGGCTTAATTCATCCAACATCTCCTCAATGATTGGAATGGGGAATTTGTCTTTTATAGTTAGTTGATTGAGTTGTCTATAATCTACATAGAGTTTCCAGCTGTCATCTTTTATCTTGACCATCACTATGGGAGAGGAAAAGGAGCTGGTGCTGTCTCGAATCACTCCATTATGCAACATTTCTTGAATAATTTTCTCAATTTCAGCCTTCTGAACAGTGGGATATCTGCAAGGTCGAATTTTGATCAAAGCATTCTCCTTGAGAGGGATTTTGTGATCTTGGGCTCTTGCTAGTGGTAGGTCTGTATAAACCCCAAAAATATTAAAAAAATCCTCTAGGAGATTTTGAATGTCTACATGAGTTTGAGTTCCTGTTGCTTTCAAAGATAGCTGATCAGTAGTAGTCATCAACATTATACAAGGACACCAGAATTGATCTGAGGGAGTAAAGCATTTAGAGGATTGAACTGCTATCATGACTTGTATACTTCTAGGGAGAATACCTTGCAAAATGCAGAGATTTTCACCAAAATCGAACTTCATGGTTAATGATTCAAAATTCTAGGAGATAGACCCTAGTGAAAGTAACCACTGCACCCCAAGCACTAGATCTCACCCTTCAAGGGTAATAGCATGAAATCAGTAACAAACTGGAATTCTTGAATCTCTCATTGCACCTTCCTACAAGTCCCTCTAGTAATCAAACACCTACCATCAACCACGGTCACCTTCAACTGCTTTTAACATTCAACAAGGAGAGACAATTTACTTGCTAATTTGGTGTCCAAGAAATTGTGTGTACTGCCCGAGTCTATTAACACAATAGCCTTTATATTCCCCACTAAAACTTCAAACCTCATTGTGTGAAGCCCTTACGACCCCTTCATAGCATACAATGATACCACAGGTTCCTGTTGTTTATCTTCCGTAGGAGGGTTCTCTAAATGATTTGAGCTTTCCTGAAACTCATTATCCCCTTCATCATCAAAATGAGCTTCCAACAGCACCTAATATAGCTGCCCTTTGACACATTTGTGTCCGACATGGTACTTGGCTCCACACCAAAAGCATAATCCCTTCTGTTTTCTTTCAGGCATTAAAGTTGGACTGATTCCCTTAGTAGGTTCCCTTGGACTATTAACCCCACTTGAGGATCCTGTGTTAACAATTGCAATAAGACCAACAGTAAGCAATGGGACTGTTTTAGTGGTAATGGTATCACTCTTAACTAAAGGTTCAAAATGGGTTGTAACAATGGGTTTTGACAGAAAACCCCTTTTTGGAGTCATGTCTAGGATATCTTCTACTTGGCATGCTAAGTTGAAAGGCTCTACCAATGACTGTGGTTTGAACAACTACAGATATTTCCCTACCTCTTGCTTTAGGTTATTGACAAAGATACTTAAAGCATGATTTTTTGGAAGATTACTTATCTGATTCAAGAGGCTCATGAACACATCATGATAATCCTCTATCGAGTCTTGTTACTTGAGGGTGACTAGCGCTGACATAGGGTCCCTATGTTTCCTTAAACCAAAACGCTCGTGTAGGCTAAAAGCATAGCTTGGCCAATCCAACATCTACATCCCTCCATATTTTTGGGCATGGAAGTAATGCCAATCGAAATATTGTTCGAGCTTTAACCACTAAGCCCTGAAGTCAGTAGCATCAAAACGTGGACAACCATGTCTGTAACTTTTCTCTTAAGTCACTGCCAGTTGGAGGGATTGAAGAAGAGTTTGTGAGTTTCCAAGAACTTGGGGTGCTTCAGTAGAGGCTTTGGGTGGGAAACTAAGAGGTGATTCCCCTACGACTCCTTTCCCTCGGTTTGGTACAACAGCTTGATTGGTAGTAGAGGGACTACCAAAATACTGCTTGAACAACCCATGGATTTTAGATATGAGATGATAAAGTTCAGACCGAATTTCCCTTTGAAAATCATCCTTAAACTCCTTCAAACGAGATTCCAACTTGGTCTCAAACTTAACATCCATTTGAGAAAGTACTCCTTGAATCTTCTCCACTTCCTGCTGCAAAGAGTTAATGTCTTTTTGTGCTCTCGTTGTGACTCCATCTCCGACCATCGAGATCTTAAAGCTTTGATACCTTTGTTAGGGTTTAGATAACATAATAGAAATATAAAGAGGAAGAAGATGATGAGAGAATAGAGATAAGAAAGAGAGAGAATTTAGAGGACAGAAGTTTTTTTACTGTATTCTTTTCATGTCTGTTGTCTACAATGGAAATTACTTAAAAGAAAGAGAAATGAAAATAGCAAAGGAGTTAGTTATTGCCAACTTGTTAGTTATTGACTGAATGCAATACGCTCCGTTTCATTAAACATCCAATATGCTCCGTATCACTAAACTATTGCGCACCATTTTGATCTCATCATTTTAACTCTTAACATGATTCCTTGAATTGCTGAATAACCATTACATGGGTTTACTGTTGAATAACCATTATGTGTTTTCAACAAATAAAGAAGGAATGAAAATTACATATTATGTGGGATGATTTGAACCAAACAATGGAATGGTGGTCTCTTGAGAATTTGGACATAATTGCATAGCAATTCTCTTCAACCAAATATGCTGTAAGTTTCTTCCGTCTTCTTATTTCAAAAAAGGTAGAATGAAAATAGGCCTGTTCTTGATATTTTTGGAGCTTTAAGCAAAATAATAAAATAGGGTCTTAAGTTTCTTAAAAGTTGGAGAAATTTTTTAAGTTCTTTAAAAATTGGCAAGAAAAAATTTTGGGCCTTTAAAAGTTAAATTTTTTTAGGCATCTTAAAAATTGAAAAACAATATTTCAAACCTTTTTTATCCCTGAGTCTTGGGCGGTCGCACCTTTAAATGACCTAAGGTAGGGCCTGAATGAAAATTAATTTTTGGGTGAATTATAAGGATAGAGAAAAGCTTGAATAATAAATATGAATAGTGTAACTCGAACCTAAACCACACCTAGAGCAATGAACACTTAAACTATCAGACCATCACATGTGACTCAAAAACTGATTTTTTTTTAAAAAAAATATGACTTTGACGTAGTTTGAATTGATATGTGAGAAATTTGTTTATTTAAAACGCACCACATAATCCAATTGAAGTGCAATCTTTTAATGACTTGATTAATTGAACTTCAAGTATTAAATCGAAAAGAGGAAAAATAAAAAGACTAGATTTTAAAGGTATAAAGAGTATAGGAATTGAGAGCAGAAATAAACCTAATTAGTATATGATTTAGCTATTCATAACGTTCGTGGGCGAGCCAATAACCTCTCTCGTCACATTCACACCATTAATCATAAAGTTCCAATTAAATTTAAGGCCAAATTCATCATTCCCTGTTTCCTGACTCAAATTTTCTTTCACTTTCCCAAGAAAACAACCAAAAATCCCAGAAACCTCTAAAATCTCCCCCAACCCATGCCCTCTCCTCTGGGTTCACCGACAAGCTCCCGGTCTGTAACCCAGACCGTCAATGGCTCCCACCGTTTCACGATCAAAGGCTATTCCTTAGCCAAAGGCATGGGCGTTGGCAAACACATAGCCAGCGAGAGCTTCACTGTGGGAGGCTATCAATGGGCAATTTACTTTTACCCTGATGGTAAAAACCCAGAAGATCATTCAACCTATGTCTCCGTTTTCGTAGCTTTAGCAAGCGAAGGCACAGATGTTAGAGCCCTTTTCGAGTTAACTCTTTTGGATCAAAGTGGGAAAGGGAAACATAAAGTTCATAGCCATTTCGATCGAGCTCTTGAAAGTGGCCCTTATACCCTTAAGTATAGGGGAAGTATGTGGTAAGGAAATCGCTTCTTCGTTTTTAAATTGTTTTTTCTTTTGGGTGTTCTTTAATACCGATGAACTTTGTTTTTTTCTAAAGGCTTTTGGTAGAATTTTCTATTTTTTTTTAGGGAAATAAGGGTTTGTAGAAGGGTTATTGAAAAAAAAAGGAAACGATTGATTTCTTGTTTAAATTCTTAGTTAAATTTTAGGGGTTTTTTTGGGAGGGATTTTTCTGGTTGATGGGTTTGAAGAAATTTGGTAGCGGGTTAAAGAAATGGGTGTAGAAAAAAGGGGGAAATGAAAAATATTGATGCTTTTGAAGAATTAGACGTGAATGGGAAATGATGGTTTGATGAAGGATGTATGATAAATGCACTGGAAATTGAGAATAATTTTGCTACTTGGCCTCAGCTCAAGTGGTAAGGATGGCGGTATGAGTTCAAATTTTAGATTCGAGCCATATCGCTTCCTTTTGTACCAAACAAAATCAGAAATTTTGATATTTTCTAGTTTATTGGTTTGTGATTGTTGTTAAAGTTTTGTTTTCAAGCTTTGTGATGGATATTTTGCACAATGTCTTAAATGACAGTGAGAAAATAAATAATGGAGAAAAAGGATCATTAACAAATTGAAAAATTGGGATTGTTAGATAGGGATTGATTAATAGAAGGGATTAATCAGAATAGATAGTATCTAGGTATATTGAGTGGTACTACTGGAAACAATAAAACTTGTCATATCATACTCAAGTATGATGCAACTTTTTAGTGAGTTTTTATGTCAAAATGAAGGTGAAGTATTCACTACAATATTGAAGCAAATAATCTTTTCCAAAGAAAAAAAAAAGAATCTCTTTTGGAGTGGTTATCATGTTAATTAAAATTCAGGATTGTAAGTTCATGGTGTTTCTATTCCCGCCAAACCTGCATTTTACTCTTAAAGTTTATCAAAACATAAGCCATCAATGCGGTTATTTGCCTCTTCATGCTATTGGAGTAAGTTGCTGTTACCATTTTTAGAGTTAGAGTTCCATCATAAATTTTTTGTAAACATTATTAAATAAGCATCTGTTTTAAGTGGTAGAATAGTGAAGAAATGGTTGGTCAATTCTTAGTCGTGACATGCAAATTCTGTTAAAACTTCTCGTTAAGAAATTAACTCTACTTTGAACTAAAGTGGACTTAATTTCATTATACAGAATGGGAAAAATGAAAAAAACGCAAGACAGTGAGATTTACGGAAATAGAACTAGGATAAGACATATAGGATAATAAATAAAAAAAAGTTCACTGAAATGCGCAAATAAATACTTAACCGGCTGGTAGATGCTCCAGATTGCATGGGATGTATGCATTTATGGGTATTATCTGTCTCCCTTTTTAGAGCAAATGAGAAAAAGAGTCTTACAGAATATGCTTTCATTTATGAGATCCACTTTACGTCTTGCTCTTCCATGAACTCTTTCTGCATATATACTCCTTTGCCTATACATGAAAGAGGAAGGAGGAAGATATCTCAGTGCCTTATAATGCTTCTGTTCTTTAGAGTTTTGCTACCATCTCTCTCTCTCTCTCTTTGTCTCAGCATGGTTATGAGGAGGGCAAGGAAGGAGATGAGGAAACAATATCTGCTGTTTCCTTGCACGACTAGCATATCTCTTGGGTTGAATACTTGGTTCCCTTGAGGAAGCATAAGATGATTTTTTTTTTCAAGTTAACATTTATTATTTCTTCATAAGATGAAATCTCAATTAGTTATACTTACTAAGCTATTCTTATTATCATTGGATTTCATCCATGTGGAGAATCTCTTCTCGTTACTCAACCTTTGATGTTTGTCTTATTCGCTTTTCAACTTTAACGCATACCCAATGTTACTCAAGCTTGGGGTTGAATTTTGGCTACGTGTATGTGTCTGAAAGGTCTGCTTATTTTTTCTAAGTATTTCCATTCATTTGGAGAGTTGTACTTTCTTATTCATATCCGAATATGTGTCCAACACGTCTTTCAGTGAAAATGAAGAGTTCGAGCAACATAGAACATACCCATATCGTTGCTTTAGATAGCTAGGAATCTCTTATGAAGAGTTTATCACCTTAATTTTTTTATTATTGTACTACTACAAATTGTTAAAAAAAGTTAACTGTGGATAATAATATTAGTTATTTATTTTCTATTTTATGAGTAGTCTACTGGTTTTCGAATATGTCAGATTTGTGTAACATTTATGTTTACCATATATAAACAAAGCAAAAGTAGACCGTTCACATAGTTTTAGTTAATTACGGTCATGCTTCTTTCGGGACTTTCTATTTTTCCCTCTTATCTTATTTGAAGCATATATTTTGAATGCAATTGCTTGCCTACGCTTGACTCGTTTTCACTTTCAATGGGTTGAAATCAATTCAATGTCTTCTTTGTTTTCAGGGGATACAAGCGTTTCTTCAGGCGGGCTATGCTTGAAACATCTGATTTCCTCAAGGATGATTGCTTAAAAATAAATTGCACTGTTGGTGTTGTAGTTTCTGAAACAGACTGCCCAAGGTTGCACTCAATACAGGTCCCTGAGTCTGATATCGGTTCTCATTTTGGCATCTTATTGGAAAATGAAGAAGGGTCAGATATTACTTTTAACGTGTTTGGGGAAAAGTTTCATGCTCACAAGCTGGTATTAGCTGCTAGGTCTCCTGTATTTGAAGCTGAATTTTCTGATCGGATGGAAGATGATAATGAAATAGTTGTTACAGATATGGAGCCTAAGGTTTTTAAGGTAACATTTTCTACTTACCTTGGATTTGGCTGTAATTCTGCTTAAATTCATGTTAGCTCTTTATATGGCACTAGAATCTGCTGTTGGTGTGGTCTTATTTTCCTAACATTCTCTATTATGTGTATTTGATAGGCTTTGCTGCACTTCATATACAGAGACAGTCTTATTGACGATGAGGAGTTTGTTGGGACTAGTTCATCTTCTATGCCGTCTGTATCTGATGCATTGGCTGCAAAGTTGTTGGCAGCAGCAGACAAATATGACTTGCCTAGACTTAGACTGATGTGCGAATCTGTACTCTGCAAGGATATATCTGTGAACTCAGTCGCAAATATTTTAGCGCTGGCTGATCGTCATCATGCTATGGATCTAAAATCTGTTTGCTTAAAATTTGCTGCTGAAAATCTTGTTGGTAAGTTTTTCGTTCTTTTTCTGCTTTAGCACTGGACGTCACCATGTGCAGGGTAAAGTCTGGTGGCCCTTTTCCAAATGTCTTGAGGTGATTCTCAGCATTCACAATTATGATGAACATGCAAAAAAAGTAGTATTTCCCTTTCCTGGCATGTTTGTGTGTACTCCAAATCTGAAAATGTCTTGAGATGATGCTAAGCATTCTGATTTATGATGAACGTAGTTTCTGAGAAGGGTCATATTTTGTATTTCTGGTTCCGGCTGTTCATGGACCCAGGCTCCAGGCAGCCTGCTGGTCTTACCTATTTGAGGTCAGGCTTCTGCCATGTTTTTCAAGCCTAAGTCAACCTGTCCCAGCCCATGGGTCAGGTCAGTACCGAGTATTCCAGATTATAAAAGCCATTCTTTTCTCTTTGTGAGGCTTTTTGCTCTTCAGAAGTTCCTGAAGTTAGTGAAAACCCTGGAATCAAGAGCAGAGCCTAAGGTTCTTGGCACTCTAACTTTGTTGAGTTTCTGACTATTCTATCGGTTCGGTGCAGCTGTTATGCGTTCAGACGGTTTTGAGTATCTCAAAGAAAACTGCCCATCACTGCAGTCAGAGCTACTCAAGACCGTTGCAGGATGTGAAGAAGAATTCAGTGGTGGGGGAAAGAGCCGGAGTGTGTGGGCACATCTTTCTGATGGTGGTGATACAATTAACCGTAGTGTAAGGCAACAAACCTGGGAAAACGGAGGGGAACAAAATCAAGGCATGTGGATTCAGCTTGATGGTGGTGGCGATGGCGAGGGGAGTCCAAGGCAAGAGGAATGATGTCACAGCCGCTGCTGATGGAAACATGGTGGTACATTGTTTTTACAACTAACTTTGGAGGACATTAGATAGGGATAAAGCAAAAGAAAAAAAAAATTATTAATTAGCGAGGAAAACATTTGCCTTGGCCTCTTTTTTATCTCTATCTTATGAATGTTTGTTTTTTCTTTTAATGTTTTTATGTTGTTGTATTGTATGTTGTGTCTGTGACTAAAGTTACCTTTGCAATGTACTTATGTTGGGCACATGCTGTTACAGTGCATGAAATACAGTATTATTTGCTCTTTAGGTTTGTATAAACTATATTAAATAAATAATCTTAAAAAGGAAAACAAAAAATCCATTATAATCATGTTTACCATTACTGATATCCACTCATGTCTGCAATTTTTGTATGTATATATATGTGTGATGTTTCTCATGTTGTGGCTTGTAAGAACCTAGACGGATTCAGTGATTAGGTTCAGAAAGCAGCTCTTTTATTCTTTGCTTTAAAACAAGAAAATCCTTTGGGACGATTGATTGGATCTTTGCCTAAAAGTATACGATTCACCATATTATTTTATATGCCTCACTTTCACTTTTGTATGTTTATTTACAAACAAACTATACATGATAGAAGGCTTGATGTTTTCCAATTTTAAAACCTTAAATTTTACTTCTTCTTTTTTTATTTTAAAAATTGTACCAAAACTGTAGGTACTAGACTATGGTCGAATCGATCTTACTTTTTGCATAAAATATTTTAGGTGTTGAATAATGATCTAAAAAGAATTAGAGTGCATGTATATTTTTTCTATCATATGTATTTACTTAATATTTTTTTATAAATATTTTAATTACAATTTAGACTATTCTATTTAATCTTTATTTATAGTAATTTTTTTTATTAAATTCGAAGTCACTAGTCAATTGAATATAAACTCAATTGAAAATTGATGAGAATATTTTTACTTTACAAAATAAATTATACTATTTTGAGAATGTTTTTGTTATTTTATATATTTTATGTTAAAAAATAGAAATATAAACAAGCATAATAGAATTTGAATTCAAAACCCAATAATATTTAATAGTTGTACTTTTATCATTTAACCAAAGCTGAATAAAAAGTACTAAAAATATATATATAGTAAAAAGTAATTTTTTTATAGATACAAAAAAATGAAATTGTTTTTACTTTATAAAAAGATATCATATATTTATCTATGCTGTAATTAAAAATTGGTTATCATTAAGCATCAATACTTAAAAAGATCATTCCATAAATATTTTATTTTGATGGAGTTGTACAATTTTAAATTGAAAATGATATTTCAACAATTAAAAAATTATGAATTTAACGAGTGTCTTTAATGAAAAAAAAAATATATATATATATCTTAGAAGATGTATGTACAAAATGTATGTGATCAAAAAGTTAAAAAAATATTAACAGTTATTATTATCTAATCATATCAGTATATTCGAAAAAACCTAAAAAAAATTATAATTGACAAAAAAAAAAAAGGAAATTGTAACTGAATCATCGCATTAATTAAAAATACCTGTTTTTTTCTATTAATGTCTTCAGTGACATTGCTGTTTTAATGATTTCTTTGTTTAGATTGGATTGGGATATAAATATGAAGACTCTGTTCCACGTAACCACGACGTGTTCGCCCCATACTTAGACCAAACCTGTTCTCTCTCTGTCTCTCAGTTATCTCCAACAAGTCAAAGCTTTCTTCTTTCTAATTCTTGAACGTTATTTGTCATATGGGTTTCCTGTAAATTCATCAAAAGCTCTTTCTTTTTATTCTTCTGCTAATAAAATTTCCATCCAACAAAACAGGAAGTAAACAAAAGGAATTTTTTTGAAGTATGATTGTTAGTATACAAGACAAGGGTGAAGCACTACTTTCAAAGTGTTCAAAGGGTTTCAAAAGCTTACTTAGAAGAAAACAAGTTGATTCGGTCCATGTAAGGAGAGAAGGTCACCAATTAGCCAGGAAACTAACTGCTCTTGACCTCACTGCCATTGGTATTCCTGCTATTACTTTGCTTCAATTTGTACTTCTGCTATTTGGGTTTTTTTTTTTATGTTTCATCTTATCTCATATTTTCATTTGATTCATATATATATTCTGGTTTTATAGGCATTTCAGTTTATTCCTGTGCTCTCCTGTTTTATTGGTTTTTGTTTTGAAGCGAAAGTGTTGGTTGTTTCTGTGAAAATTTGGTCTTTACTTTAGTTTTAGTCATGGAGATGGAACCAGGGTGACTGAATGCTGAGCTTGTTGAATTTGGGGTGATGGGTGTTTGTTGGTTTTCTTTAAGGATTTTAATTCATGTTTGGAGCTATAGCGGTGGTCGTTTTAGAAGTTTCATACACATTGACACTCGTTAAATGAATGTTGTATTAATCAGGAGTAGGGACAACCATTGGAGCTGGGGTATATGTTCTTGTTGGAACAGTTGCTAGAGAGCACACAGGACCTGCTCTTACTGTTTCATTTCTCATTGCCGGACTAGCTGCCGCGCTCTCCGCATTTTGTTATGCGGAGCTTGCTAGTCGTTGCCCATCTGCTGGGAGTGCATATCATTATGCCTATATATGCATAGGGGAAAGGTAATCTAAAATCATTGGATCATTTTATATTTTCCAGTTTTTCTATATAATTGCATCTGATTTCGGTTTGTAAGGTAAGAATGTGGTTACTTGCAGTGTTGCTTGGTTGATTGGTTGGTCTTTGATTCTAGAATACACAATTGGTGGTGCTGCTATTGCTCGTGGCATATCACCAAATATAGTGAGGATTTACTTCTAAATTTTTGTCATAATACTGTAATTTATTACCTCACTCGAGCAAATGTTGTAAGATCTTCATTGCTCTGTGTTTCAGGCCTTATTTTTGGGAGGTGAAGGTAATCTGGCTGCCTTTTTGGTTCGTCGCACTATCCCTCAGCTCGGAGTTGTGGTGGATCCATGTTCAGCCATTTTAGTTCTTATCGTCACGTTTCTGCTGTGTGCCGGAATCAAGGAGGTAGACTATTGGTTTTCTATCTGTTTTAGGTGTATCTTGTTTTTTTGTAAATGCTTTCATTTAACACTTGATATTACAGAGTTCACTGGTACAAACAATTGTTACAACGGTGAATGTGTGTGCCATGCTTTTCATTATAGTAGCTGGTGGCTATTTGGCTTGCAAGACTGGATGGGTTGGTTATGGACTTCATGGCGGGTAGCTATAATGTTTTTTTCTTCGACTTTGCTCAGTTGTTTTTGTATGCTTTACTCTCCTTTTTACGTTTTCCTTTCAAGTTTGCAGGTTTTTCCCCTTTGGGCTAAATGGGATGCTAGCAGGATCTGCTATTGTGTTTTTTTCATTTATAGGCTTTGATGCAGTTACTGGTGCAGCTGAAGAGGTATCACCGGATTTTCATGGTGCTCTCCTGCCATTATCTATCTTTACCATAGATAAAATAAGCACCCTAAATGCTAAATGTCCTTTTACATTGAGTTGATTCGCATGACTGACAAGGCACCTTATTATGATCTCTTTTTGATATATCCTTTTCCCCCTCTTCATGGCAGACAAAAAGACCTTTACGAGATTTACCGTTGGGCATAGGGATGACTTTGACAATATGTTGTATTTTGTACATGCTCGTTTCAGTTGTTATTGTTGGCTTAGTTCCATACTATGCATTGAATCCAGACACTCCTATCTCCTCAGCTTTTTCTGCCAACGGAATGCAGTGGGCTGCGTAAGCATTGTATTCTTTTGGTAGTTCATGGTGTTGTTTCATTCTTCAAGTTTTAAGGTCTCCAAAACTTATTTTTGAACTCCATGTTCGGTTTTTATACTTGTAGATACATAGTCACAGCTGGGGCAGCTACTGCTCTCTGTGCAAGTTTGATGGGTTCACTTCTTCCTCAGGTAAGTTGACATTTACTTAAATTCTCACTTCTTCCTCAGGTAAGTTGACATTTACTTACAATTAGTAATTCTCGTTCATCCTTATATTGCTGCTTAACTGGTTGTAAATTTACATGAGAATGTGGTATTGTATGTGTTTGACTCTATGCATATTTCTTCAGCCACGACTCTTGATGGCAATGGCCAGGGATGGATTATTACCTGCATTTTTTTCTGACATCAGTATATGCACCCAAGTTCCAGTAAAGAGCACAGTGACAACTGGTATGCTTGCTGCAGTATTGGCTTTTTTTATGGATGTTTCAGAATTGTCCGGGATGGTGAGTTGTTTCATACCAATTAACTATGAAGTACAAAAGTTTGTGGGGAAGAATGTATGTCTGTTAAGCATAAGATGCTTTTTTCTATCTCCGGTGCAGGTTAGTATTGGTACTCTGCTTGCATTCACTGTTGTTGCAATTTCAATCTTAATACTCAGATATGCTCCTCCAGAAGAGGTGCCACTTCCGTCATCTCTTCAACAGTTCATTGATTCAGTGAGGAAGCAGCTTGATGATGATAGTCAGTCGATGGAAAGAAAAGAATTTAATGATGCTGATATTGTCGAACAAAGTCCAAGTCAGTCAGAGCATGGGGAGGCTTCAATTCAGTATCCTCTTATTGAAAAGCAATTCTCTGAAGGTGATCAAGGTATACAAGTTCATTCAGATGGCAGTGTGCAGAATGAATGAAATTAGGCAAAGAAATGCAACAATTTAACTATAGGTTATATTTGTTAATAACGGAGGCCTTGGAACCCTTCTGTATTGACCTCTCATAGTCAAAGAAGTAAAACGTACTCATCCTCCTTTTTATCTAGAATGTGCCTGTTTTTGTTGCTTTTGCTTTCAGAATTAGCATAGCCTATATCATTTATGAAAAATGCATTTGTTTACCATGTGACCACATGTAGTTTTCATTCCATGAATGTTTAGAATCCTCCTTCCTTGCTTTTGAGTTTCTCTGACTATAGCATTTTGTCTTCACATTCCTTTACAGATAAACAAAATCCGCGGAGACGGAGGAACATTGCAGTTTGGAGTATAGCCCTTTTCTGCATAGGTGTTCTTGTTCTTACATCTGCAGCTTCTGCTGAATACCTTCCAAGGTTTGTCAACTTTTTCGAAGTCTTTCTACTTTAGTTTCTTCATCTGGTGCTTGTAAATGTCATTCTCACGAAAGCTGCCCTTCCCCAAATTTCACATTGTTACATAAGCACATGCCGACTAATTGAGTTGTTAAGGCCTTTTAGCTCTTGTAGTAGGGACACATCTCACTCGTGTAAGCTCAAATGCTTGCTTGGGTGCATTATGGCGGGGAACGGAAGGGAACTCTTTATTTGCATGAATAGTCTAAAGAAAAATGAGAAGATGCCTTCATGTGGAGGATGTAATTTAATGAGAAACATGAATCGAGCCGTTTCAGACTGATGGAACATGAGCTTAATGTCCTCAACGCGGATAGACTGAGAATCTCATATCATATTTCTTTGGAATGTGGAGTGACAAAGCATGATTTTATCATAGTTTATAAGTCAAACATTCTTATGCTTTTCATTGTCCTGTTGGGCTGTGTCAGCCTTGTTCGTTTCAGTTTGGGTGCAGTCGGTGCAGCAATCCTGCTGTGCAGTTTGGTTGTTCTTGCATGTTTAAACCAGGATGAAGCTAGGCACAGCTTCGGGCACACAGGAGGTATGCTCAAGTTTTAATGCAAGAAACATGGATGAGATTTCGCTTTGAATCATAACGTCCGTCATCTGTCATATGTTTACAGGTTTCCTTTGCCCGTTTGTTCCGTTTTTACCGGCAGCTTGCATTTTGATCAACGCATATTTACTAATCAGTCTTGGGTGAGTAATCAACCATGAACCTTCTCTTCCTTTTGCTGAAATCAACTGACAGATGCATTCTATCAAATACTACTGATAACCCCAAATGGTTCTGTGAAACAGAGTCGGGACATGGATCCGGGTTTCGATCTGGCTGATTATGGGGGCATTGATTTACATAGCTTATGGATGGCGCCACAGCTCGCTCACAAATGCAGTGTATGTTCCTATGGCATATCTCGACCACATTTACCGTGCATCGTCAAGTCATCAAATTTGAACTCTGAACTTGTGGGGGAGGCATCGGTTGTCTTCAAGCATCTGCCATTTTTTAGCAACAAAGATGCTTTACTTCAATGTATTATTCTTATTGTATGGCGAAGAAGACTAGCAATACAATCAATCATGACTTCATATTTTAAAAAATATAATCATGTTCAGCACATCTCTCTCTAAATGGGGAAGACTCTAAATAATGATATAAAATATAATAATAATATAATGCTTATAAACTAATTCTATATATAATTATTTGCTGGCAAATCCATTTAATGTAGATATCTTCACTTGTTCGATTTATAATGTCTTCTTATTCATAAATTGTGATGTGAAATGTCATTTTGATCATAATTGGAGACATCACTGTATTAGCTTACGCAACAATAATGCATGGACCACTCTAATTTTCACTATTTCTTCTGAATTTTCCCCAACTCTTTCTTTCAGATAAGATTTAAGTTCACATATTCTAAAATTTCTCTTTCCTTTAACAAATGTTGTAGGGATGGCAGTGGTTGCCTCCAAATATGCAAGCTGTGCTCATTTTAACTCATACCTACTACCCCTTGTACCCAACAGTCAAGCCAAACACATGCCTTTGGAAAGTGGAAAGCTCACCAGATCGGTCTGAATCTTTCTTGTCTTTTCTCTTTCTCTTTATCTTTGTTTTGTTTTTGTTTTTTAATATAATCTCGTTATAAGTTCTTATTATATCTGCTCTTTTTTATTCAATGTCTGGAATTATTCATAGCCTCTCTCCAACTTTTAAATAGGAGGATAATATACTTCAACACACTAAAATTCACGCCTTCCTCCACTGATAACAATGTTAATACTAATCAAACTAAAACTCAATCGACTCTATCTTTATTTTGTTAAATTAACAATTAATTATTAGATTTAATAATTATTAATTTTAGTTAATTATTGAGTCCAATAATTAATTTGATTACGACTTATGACATTTTTTTTTTTTATGAATTCAGTCTTTGAAATGCTTTATAAAGTATTTATTCAAAAGAATAGCTAACAGATTCACTCATTTAAATAAAAATTCTCCTTCAAATCACTATCATATTGAACCTCAAAAGATGCTTCCAAAGTCATTTTCTTTCAGTTCCCTGCTTCCTTCCATATACTACTATCAAAACCCCACCTTATTAGCATTTAGATTTGTTAGTTTAAATCTCCGGTGAGAAAAATCTTGAACACATGAATGGAATTCAAACAGAAAATAAAGAAATAGGATAAAGTTTCAAGGTTTGTATCAAGCCAATATTTTTAATGTTATATTCGCTTTAATCTATATTCAGTATGCAAAAGAGTTTCAAGCAAATTAACTTCGAGGATACAATGAAGCTGATGATTATTTGTGTTTTGTACTGACGAGAACAGTCTACTAAGCACTGAGTAATGGATAACAAAAAACTCAATTTTTACAAAAAAACTTCTGCAGTAACTTTTTATAGAACAATCTAATAATATTAGAAAATTAGAAAGAATAAAAAGAATTTTTACAGCTTGTTGGTGTGATTTTCAAATGAAATCTCATTCTTATTTGTAGGCATTTTCATGTCTCTTCATAAAGACATTTCAATAGGTGTTTTTTTCCAAATAATGTCTTTAAAAAGACATAATTATTCATCTAATATTATAATTATTCAAGTAATATAGTTTGAATAGTTATAATTTTTTTTTCAAAAATCAAGTGACATAACTCTTGATCAATGATCAAAAGATTTAACTTTTGATTAATTACACACATTCATTTATAATTATTGAAACATCAAAAATATTTGAAAATATTCCAACAAGATTAAAACTAGAAGTTTTTTCAAATAAATAAATAAAAGATTAAAGTTGCATCTTATACTTTGTTCTGTGATTGCCGTCAAATCAATGTGAATAGCATTCCTCTATAAGAGTTGAATCTTTAAATTTACGAGTGTTTGAATCACAAAATATAAATTTAATTATGATAATTAGATTATTGAAATGCAAATTTACTTAATACATTACTAGTTTTGTTACATTACCTTATTTAATTTATTTAATAAGAATATAAAATTTTATTGTTTGGTTGATAAAATATAATATCGCAATTTATTTTTTTTTTTACTCTTTACAACACAAAAGTTGAATGCTTATAACATTTTATTTTACTGATACATGAATTCGTTCTCTAATAAATTTATCTTATATCTTCTTTTTCAAATAAATAAATTGAAATCAAGAAAGAACAATAAGCAATTAGCGGCTCCTCTTTTGATCAAATTGACATGAAAAACAAAGAAAACGCATTTTTTTTTACTAAAACATGTTGTTTGTTATAGTTTAGGTCAAATTTGACCAGCATGATTAAAAAATGGTAAAATTATTATTTAGGAAGAATATAATACATAAAATGTTAATTTTTCTATAGTAATGATAATAAATATATAAGGGTAAAAGTGTCAAAGTAGCGTCACTAAGGTAGAAGTAATATTCAGATTATTTCATATATTTTAGAAACTCGTTAGTATATAAAGAATATAAAATTACTAAAGCAATAAATGTAGCACCCTTAATTTGTCTTCGTTGTCGGATTAAAGTTAAAGAGTATTATTAATTAAATCAAACATTTAAATTAATATTTTAATAATAATTCAACTTAAATCATATATTCACATATTTCGTATCAAATTTATACATTTGACCTTAAATCGTGCATTTGAGACTTTAAAAAATAGCTTAGGAACAGTTCATGACTAATTTAAATTAAATCATAAAGGTTAAGAAAAAATTGGAAAATTTGGTGAAACAAGGACACACGGCCGTGTGCAGCTCATGTGCCTGCCTGTGTGTGGCTTCGAAATTGAGTCACACGGTCGTGTATCAACCCGTTAAGATAACCTTCAAAATACAAATGAAACAGCATTATTTATTTATATTATCTTCAAAAATATAAGATTACTTGAATCAAACACCCATAATAGCTTAATCTTCATATCTTCCTTGAACCATTTATGTATTATAGGTTGCAACTTGTGCAATTTCACCACCATTTCTTGTAAATACATTATCTCTACACTTAGGGCTTTTGTTCTAACGAGCTTTCACTAATGGCTCGTAATCAGGAATGTTTAACCCTTGTAATCTACATGAGTTCAAGTATTCGGAGGAGCAGTTGTAATTTACATGTGTGCGAGTGGTGTAAGTATATTCTTATCGTATGTATGAATATTAATCTTTTAATTATACAATATTAAAAAAATGATCTAATAACTAGATTCTTAAGTGAGAGCTCATCATTCATCCCTCTCACATTTCATTGAGTGGATGGGAAAGGTTTATCTCTAAAGGTAGATATGACTACCTTAATCCTTCTTTCCATTGTCAACACAAAGGTAACGTATATTACTGAAATTATTTCCCTACCTTTATGTCTTAAGTTGTTGACTTTGTTGCTTATTTAGATTGTAAAATAACAAAGATTAATATATAAATATTGTTCCCTTCATTTGCAGAAGTGACAGTGATTGGTTTTTTTTTAAAAATATATTAGTGTGATTGAATGATAGTATCTGTTCATACTTTCTTAATCTTTTGACAACGCACACACACAAGTGCTCGAACTCGAGACCCTTAAGATAAACAATATCTTTTTTTCTACTAAAACTACTTGTTGAGTTCACAGTGATTGGTTACTTAAATAGCTTGTAGTTGTAATGGTTATGGAATCCTACCATTCATTTATGCGTCTGCTTGTCCCTTCTACTAACTTTTCCATTGGTTCCATGAAGTTTTTTCCAATCACTCGACTGTATCATGTTTGACTTGATCAATCTAAAATTTTAGATTTGTTTTGAGGTTTAGTTTAAGTTCGACTTGAAAAATAAGTTTAATATTTTGTTCAAATTTTGATCCAAATTAAAAATGTTGAATCTGAATTTGACCTGACATACTCGTATTTTATATAAAAATAAATTTAAAAAATATAATATATCAAATATACTAAAAATATTAAAATAAAATTCATCAAAAAAAGTAAAATAATTGTTTCTCAACAAATTAAAAATATATTAAAAAAAGTCTTTAAACTTAAATATCGCTTAAGTAGTTGCAACTTAGTAAGTAAATATCTCTAAAATAGTAACAAAATTAACAATAAAATAAGAGTTATACAATATTTAAATAATGACAACAAAATAATAGCAATATAATAACGAAATGACAGTAAAAACAGTAGCAGGAAAGAAAGTTTATGTTGATTCGGGTTGAGCTCGAGCAAAAAACTCTTACTCAAGACTAGATTCGTTTAGAAAATATGCCTTAATTTTTTGTCCAAATTTATTTTTCTAACTTACATTTTTATCCAAGTCTTTTACCTTTCAAACGAGTTTTTGAACTGAACAAGTGACCCGATACATGCTAAGTGTAATGTTAACCAAACAAAAGAATTGAATGATTTCATTTGAAAATTTAAAACAAATATCATTTAAAAAGTAAATTTATATTATTAATAACTTGTAATTTAATCCCAACCAAATAATTCAAAGCTGATGAAACCATATGAGTCTTAAACAAGTGGCTATTCTTCTATTTGTTTATACATTTTCTAAGGTTTTGACAAGCCGTGATGCGACCACAACCTTAGACAACGTTCAATAACAGCAATCTTGACTGTAACCCAAAAGAAAAATAAAGTACAAAGACTCCGACTTAATCCGTCGGTATTAAATTTTTTAAATTATCTTTTATAAAAATAAATTTAAAAATGTAATATATTAAATATATTAAAAATATTAAAATAAATGTTTTTTTATAAATTAAAAATATATTAAAAAGTATTTATACTTAAATAACATTAAGATAATTACAACTTAGCAAGCAAACGTTTTTAAAATAGTAGCAAAATTAATAATAAAACAAAAATTATATAATATCCAAACAATAACAACAATATAATAGCAAAAAGGTAGCAAAACAACAGTGAAACAACAACAAAATAACAATGAAACAACAACAAAATAGATTATTTTGGTCGAGCAAGGCTCATCTCATTTAAAAAATGAGTCTTATTTTTTTATTTAAACTCATTTTTTGAATCTATATTTTTACTTAAATCTGTTCATTTTTCAAGTAGATTTTCAGATCTAGACGAATAACTCGACTTATGATCAAATCTAACTATAACTAACTTATCATTGAATAGAACACATTTTATAATCTATTATCAATCTCGCCACCGAGGCTGGCATCACACCTAAGCCTCAAGTTTTCATAATATTGGTTCCTTCTTATTTTGAATTTTTGCAAATTTACATTTGTTTTCTCTTTATATTTATTTTATTGTTTTTTTTATAATAATTAAACCCCCCCTATATATTTGCCTTGCAGATTACTTAGTTGTGTCCACAATTAATTTTTAGTCACAATAGAATTTAATTCTTTTATCCAGTCTTTATGGGATAATATTTGACTTTATTCTATTTACGAGTTTATTTTGTTTTTAAACTTTAATTTCTTTATTTTTTATGAAATATTTTATACTTTTATCTATTTCTAACTATTTCGTTCAAAGAATCTTGCTGAGTTAATCACTTTGATCTAAAATGACCCATCCATGAAAAGGATTGTTCAACTCAAGATTCCTATACACTCCTCACATGAGCATCGCTTAGGTCAAGTCTCAATGCTAAGTCTAGTTAAACACTAATGTCAAGTTTCATGAAGTCTACTTAAAAATCCTTTCTATTACATCTTGATAAGGTACTCCATAATTTTATTACCAACTCCACGCATTACCATCCAGTCATAGCTTGATCATCGGGGTAGATCACCGGCACAATGGGGCTCATGCCACTCTTCCTCTATATAAGTTACATTTTTCTATAAGAAAATGTAGGGTACATTTTGACCTGCAACTCCATCCAAATTCCTCCACTACTTTAAGGTCGTTCATAGCCTCCTCTAATTGCTTGAGATATGTTAGTGTGAACCGCACTTGATCACCGTCTCTATAATTTTACTACCAACTTCATATGGTACCACCAAGTCATAGCTTCTCCTTAACCTTACGACAAATTTTATGGGGTAGATTATCAATGCAATGGGGTCTACATCAGACCTTTTTCTTCATATAAGTTACTTTCTTCTTTAAAAAAAGGCAAGGTTCTGTTTACCTAGCAACTCTGTCTATGTTCCTCCATAATCTTCTGTAGTGACACTCTCGTTACATTAATGTGAACAATATTCACCGTCTCCAAACCTTATATCAACAATATTTAAATTATATTTAAAATATATAAAATATTATATGTTTTATATTGGATACATACTCATATCTACATAGTAGGTATATAATTTTTAATATTATATAAAATTTGAAAGTTATTTGCACCAAACATCCTCAAACTACCGATGTTATATCAATCATGTCTTACTATTAAAATTATTAATTTAACCATTAAATGCAACACCAAATCTTTTGTGGCATAATTTTAAATATTTTTTAAAATTAATTAAAATGTCACCACAAAACTTTTAAAATTTATAACTAAAAATAAAGTAAAACCGAAAGAGAGAGAGAGAGAGAGTAAGCAATGAAGCTCTTATAAAAGTTATGGGAATCTCAAAATCAAGATTTTTACAACATCCACTTTTACAATTTTTATTTTCTTTATTTTTTTTTTCATTTTAAATTATCCTACATAGGATCTGACATCTTACCTAACGTTTAAATTAATGATTTTAGAAATGAAAAGACCTTATTGATATAATCTCGATAATTTGAAGATGTAATTAGAATATTTTAAAATTTGAGACCTATTTAAAATGAAAGTCATAGTTTAAGGATGTAAGGTAAAATTAAATCAAATTTTGATGAAGTTTTCTTCTTTAATTAACACCAATGAAATAATTACAAATTATAAAAAAATGAAATAATTAAAGATACAGGTAACTATCATTTTCATATTTCTAATTTTGGTCCTTTCAAGTTTCCTATACAAGTTTCATTGATCTAAAAAGACCTTTTTTCATTTGGAGATAGACTTTCACTTTCCTCCACAAAATATAGAAAAATAATACTGTAAAAAAACAAATAATTTGTTTTTATTTACTTTCCACCATTGCTCTTTCAGATCTAATCTCTGCCACGGGAACCATGGATATAGCCTACGGGCAACCCTACTAGCGTGTAGGAGTGAAGGTAAAAAAAAAAAAAATAGGGTACGAAATTAAATTGTGATATTTATGATAGTAAAAATATAATTTTATTATTTTAATAGTTTATATTTTTATAACTTTTAAAGGATTAAATCAAATTTTTATCATTTTTACAGGGTTAAAGTACAATTTTACCTCTACTAATTTAAAGTTTTAAAATTTTAAAGAGCCTAAATGAAACATTGATAATTCTTAAATATGACATACTTTTGGATATTAATTGGATATTAATTATATATATTTTAAGAGTATGATCCTATTAATTTAGGGTATTTATTATCTTTTTATTTTGTAGGGACTCAAGAGGTGGTAGAATATAAATTGGAAACAAAAAGTATGGTTTTGGAGGAAGATGGAAGGCTAAAAGAGAGAGTTTATAAGACAAAAAGATTTGGTTTTATTTTATTTTATTTTAAAATATATTTTTATTAGGATTTAATATTTAAGATATTATTTATTTTTATTTAATTTATGTTTATCTTTTTATATTTATTTTAGAGTTTAAATTGGATCCAATTAGAGAATTAATGTTCAATTATCTTTTTAAAATTTTTATTGGATTTAACTAGGAATTTATTTGTACTATAAATAGGGGATGGAGTGATTGAATTATTCAATAAAAGCTCTGTTTTTATTATCTTGTATTCTTTCCAAAAACATGAGTAACTAAAAAATCCTTCTAGCTAAAGGTTTTCAAATATTCCTCCAAGGTTTATGAGGCTTAGAATCCGCACTTAATTCTTTTCAACCCAAGTATTCATCAATTCTCTGTAATACGGGATCGACGCTTCCGTCCAAAATCCCTACAGAAGCAATCTTTTCATCTTGTGCAAAGCGGACCACTTTGTGTGTTTTGAGAAAGTTGCATAGTCGGTTCGCTAATTTACTGCATTAGAGGTTGCCGAGCCAAAGAGACAAAACAATGTTGCATTCATTGTTCGGAAAAAGTGATCTAGTGTAAGACAGTCTCATTGGAGCGACAGTTGGCTAGAGTCAGGTTCCTCTAAAAATTATATCGGGAGTTGGTGATCGTAGGCATCCTCTTCCAATATAACTGGCTTATTCGGGCACGAGAAGAACCATCCAAAGTTTATGATTGAACCAAGGAAGAATCAAGATAACCAGAGGCTAGATCTTTGAATACTAATAAAACTCTTCTTCTTTCAACTTGTTTATTTTATGCTATTTATTTATACTTCGACTTCTCTATTTTCTGTTTCTTGTAACTCTATTTTCTTTTATCTTTAATTCTGTTTCTTGTATTTTTCCTCAGATCACGACGATTTTCTTGAGCACGATTTGACTCACGATCTCGACAGACAAGACTTTTTACGACTCTCCAGTCCCTAAGGATTAGACCCTACTTCCGTTTTACTGCTATTTAATTTAATTTTTGGAATATGTTATATTTGGTGTTCCTGACGACACATCAAACATTTACCATTTTAGGGGGTGTCGAGCCTTGTCAGCCCTCCTAGTTACGCCTATACTGGTGTCCTTGTTTTTAGCTTTTAAATTATTTTTCGGTGATTGAATTATGGTTTTTCTCAAAATAATGTAATTATATATAAAAATTTTGTTGTAACTTATGGTTAATAATGCTTTATAAAAACAAATTGTGTAAGTAGTGATCGAAATGACAATGGTAGTGAGCATTTTGGATGGCACTACGATAATAAAAAAGTACATAGAAATTGTTTACGCAATTCAATTTCTTTATGTCTGTGAAGCAATCCACTATCTTTGAACTCAATACAACAGGTGACTTTAGTTCTATCATACCCCGATATAATAACTTCTCTTTTGTATCTAAAGTCTAGACCTCTCTTCTCTAAATTCTCCCCTTGAAAATTTAGGTTGTAAACATAATTTATTTACTCTTCAAATGCACTCACAAAATAAGTTCCTCACTGAGCCATAATGTGTTCTCTACGTTTTATATAAAACTTGTAAAAATCTCTCAATAAATAAAATTTTTATTTACTTGCTAACATACTAGTGATCAATTACAATCCTACCCCTTACAAGTAATAGCTATTGTAACAACCCAAAAGTTAGTGATGTGAAAAGTATAGTTTCCCGTTTCTGTAAATCGGACTCATAAATATTTTTATTAACTATTTACGAAGTTATATTACAGGTGAATTGAATTTTTTTAGAATCTTGAGAGTTTAATCTAGTTGACCTGTGTGTTATTTTTTCGGAATTGTTAAAGTTTTAGAATGATGTTATTGATGAATCTTTGAAGTTTTAGGTATTAAATTGATATATTTTAAGTTTAAGAGTGAAAAAGAACTAAATTGTGAAGTTATTTTATAGTTTAAGAACTAAAATGCACAAATTTCAAAATTTGTGGTAGAAATGAGAAATAGGAGGTCCTAATTGGACTATAATGAAAAAGGATTTAAAATATGAGTTCCAGATTGAAAGTTATGTTAGTCTCGATTTTAAGGACTAAATTGAATAGAATGTAAAATTTTCATAAATTTGTAATTGAGTGTGAATTTATTTGTTTATTGATGATTTGGTATGTTTATGTTTATTCGTAGCTAACGTCGATCTAGATTCCTCAAAACGGAAAGGAAAGGATAAAGTCGTTGATGAATAGCTTGGAGTTTACGGTTTGTGTTTCTATAATTTGAACTACTTTGATTTGTTGCATTAATTAAGAGAAGTTTTTTTTTTTTCATTTTCGAGTTTTTCACACTTATAAATATGGAATGTCTTTGTTTTAAAAGCTGAAAGCTTTAATTAGGAAGTTTGAGGATCAAATTGATAGAATTTGTAAATGTGATAGGTTAAATTATTGAATTATTTAGAATTAGGATCAAATGGATAGAATAAGGAATTATTAAGGACTAAATATATATTATACTAAATGACAGGTGATCAAAATAGGAATGAATTCAAATGTTAGTAGCTAAACTAAAAACTTTTAAAGCTGGGTGACCAAATCTAGAACACGGGAATAATTAGGTAATCATTTGTATAATTTACCTTTTTTTATTTAGTTTTGGGTACAATGTTGAATAATGGAACCAAAAGTCTCTCCTCTCTTTTTTTTTTTTAAGATTTTTTTTATTTAATTTTGGGTACCATGTTGAATCTCTCTTTTTAGTTTTCTATTTCAGATTAAAGGAACCAAAAATCTCTCCTCTTTTTGCTTTTTGTTTAAGATTTATTTGTGATGTAGTTTTGAGTATCATGTTGAATAATTGTAACGTCTCAAAAATTTGAACTTTTCCTGTTAAGTTACGTAATAGGTTAATGTTTGTTTTAGTGATTATGTGTTATGGTAGTTTGTTGAGGTCTCGAGTTTGAGTTGCATAAATTTTGGATTTTCTTGTTAACTTCTTTATTTGACTCTTTAGCTTTGGATGCCTTGTTTAAGTTTATTTCTATGCTAATCTATGTCAATGATGAGTTCAGTGGCTTAATGGTTAAGCATTTGCTTATTTTTTGATTCTGTGTTCGAATTTCCGCGTATGCATTAAGGAACTATATTTTTTTACTTTTCCGTAAAAACTGATTTGAATTTTAAGTTTTCCTTTGACGTTCTAAAGCATTTCTTCTTACTTTCCTTTCCGTTCTTCTTTCTTTGTTTATTTTTTACCGTTTCTACAACTCTTCTGTTACTTTCTGTTGCGTGATTGCTGAATTGTACTTTTGTGTTGTTGTTTGTTACGATTTACAATAAGTCAAATCCTTTGATTTTCTTGTTGCTATCATGTGAATTGGGGAAAACTCTTCAACTTCCGAATTAATGGTTGAATTACTCTTATTTTTTTTGTTTGCCTTTTCGATGCGTTAGGAGGAGACCAGGAGATGCTAAACGCTTCTCACGCTGTCTAGGATCTATACGTGTATCATTGTTTCGTCGATAAGCGTTTTGTTTGTTCTTGTAGTGCATCGAAGGTTTAACATAAATTGATTGTTGTAGTTAGCATTTTATTGTGAATATTATGTTAAATCG
The DNA here is from genome assembly GCA_005610355.1 of Gossypioides kirkii. Lineage (NCBI taxonomy): Eukaryota > Viridiplantae > Streptophyta > Magnoliopsida > Malvales > Malvaceae > Gossypioides > Gossypioides kirkii. The sequence continues at coordinate 38,407,316 of CP032253.1, read as the reverse complement.
GGCATTTAAAACTTGTTTTTAGGCTTTGAAAGTCTCGGGGTTGTGCTTGCATCGTCATTATATTAGGTGGGTACCAAAACCCCGACTTTGTGTTGCTCAATTACAAAAAAACTAGGTTTATCAATGCCACATGGGCTGCCACACGGACGTGCATGCAGACCGTGTGAGCCACATAATCGTGTGGTAGGCCTTGTGGCGGATCGTGTAACTCATTGTTTACTAAATTTGAGACACACGGGCTTGTGGTAGACCATGTGTGTGAAAATAAGATGCAGGGTTCGCACAGGCTGACACATGAGCGTGTGTACAGGACGTGTAACTCACTGTTTATGTATTTGGGACACACAAGCAGGAGCACGGGCGTGTGTCAAACTGTGTAAGGCACACAGGAATCACATAGGTGGGTGCCCAGACCGTGTAGCTCATTGTTTTGGAGATAGAGGCACATGGGCAGCCACACGGCTGTGTGCCAAACCTTGTGGGCACCCACACGGGCGTGTGAGCCTGAATTATGAAATTTCCGTTAAGGTCGTAATCGTCGTGCGAGGCAAACATAGGTTGGCTATAGGATTCGTATGAAATGAATTGGGCTATATAAATTGTTATATTGTTATTAGAAATGAACTTTGAATATCCATATGTGACGATTGATGTGTTAATAACATTCTGCTAGATTTGAACTGTATATGCATAACTGCATGTGAATTACATATCTGTCGTTTGAATTCTGCATTCACTTGGGTTGGGAAATATGTAAAGAACGACGTGTTCTGTATTGATTTGGTGGCTAAGCTACCCATAACTATAGTTGTATTTGATTTGGCAGCTTGACTGTCATTATTGAACCATGTCATACGGACTCTAAAAGGTGTGTAGGGTTGGATGGGTATTGTATACCTATATGGTGTGTTAGGATGGACGGAGATGGTGTGTAGCGGATATGCATTCGTATCTGTATCCATGTCTGTATATGTGTTTGATCCTCTGTTACATATCTGGAATGAAACCTTATATCTGATCTGTGAAATTTGAATAATCGATATTTGAGAAGGATAATGAAACTGACTCTATATAAGTTACTGCTTTTACATATTGAGTTGATTTTATTTTGTTATAAGTTGAATTTAATATTCACTAACTTATTGAATAAAATTTCAGGTAACCCTTAAAACTGAACGGGTCAACGAATGGAAAGCTCGATCATCCAAATGTTTTCTTTAATATACTACTAGTTTATTTCCGTAAATTTCAATAACTTAAGTTTCTAGGACTTAATTATGATTTCTTTTACTGTTATGGTGTTAAGATTTAATTATATTTTATTTTACTTGATTTAAGAATTGGGTTTGATTCTTAAAAAGTAATGTAGCATTTTAGACTTGATCTTACCATTTAAATCGGATATAGGGTGTTACAATAATGGTGAAATATAAGTTAAAAATTCACGAAATGGTGATTCATTTTTTCTGGAGTAAGAAGATATTTTCTTATTCCTTGATGCGTCGAATGACTATTCTAAGGGTCGTTAGTGAATTTTGTCATTGACTAGTTTAACCATGGATGCTGAAGTGACTAACAAAAGAAATGAAAAGTTGATACATGAGATAAAAATACATACATTTAAAAAATAGTTATAAAAATAAAAAATATACATTCAAAATAAATCTAGACAAATAGATGTTGAAATTTATTTTAGTGCATACATCAATTTGTCTGGAAAATACTATATAAATTATTAAAAATCTAAAAAGTATAAACTATTTTTTTAAAATATATTAATGTGGTAAAATATTATGAAATTATTAATTAATAATAATTTAAAAATTAATGATAATAAAATATATTAAAAATTTAAAAATAAAAGAATTATAAAGAAACATTAAGAAATTGTAAATAAAAAAAAATTCATCCTCAAAATCTTGTGTGAATGAGGTTAAATACTTGGGAGGTCTTATATTATAGGGATTGGATTAAATTAGTCTTTATATTATTCAATGAATAAACTAAGTCTTTATACAATTAAATAGAATCAAATAAGTTAAAATTGTAATAAATTTATTGTATAAAAATATCTTGAAAATTATTATATTTCAATTGCAGTTTAAATTCAAATAAAAGATTTTATTTATAAAAGTATAAAAACTTTAAAAATATTAACTTTATTAAACAAAAATGATATTATTAAACATAAAATGTTAATTACATTTCAATTTGATTTTATTTAATTTTTTAGTAATATAAAAATTAAATTAATTTATTTAATAATAAAACTAATTTGATTAGCTCCCTAAAATAGAGAGAGCTCTCAACTGACAAAGATGATGGCATTTAATGGCACCTTCATTGCTGTTGCGGGTTATAATCGATTGTTTTGATATTTTTAAAACTTTTTAATATTTTAAGAATTTTTAAAGAATTTTAATATTTTAACAATTTTTAAAAATTTTATAATTTTTTATAATATTATTTATCACCTTCATAATGAACTTCAAAAAATGAATTTAACTTTTATCGAAAACTATTCTCAACATGCATTTTAGTAACTTTTTTGGATTTTTTTTATTTTTTAAAATATAGGTTGACATGATATGTTATGTGTTAGTTTTTCATTATTTTCATTAACTGTATTAACATTTGTTAATGATCAAATTAATTAGTGACAATTTTTGTTAAAGTGTTAATGGAGGAGTCTAATTTTATTTTCGCTTAATGGTATTATAAGCCCTTAATTTTTTTTTTTTTTAAAAAAATCAATTGTCTTTTCAAGTTTTTTTCACTCAATTCAACTTTTGAACTAACAAAACAAGCCAAATAAATCCTTTGCCTGTTGTTGTCCATTAGTATTTAATGATAATATTGACATGATCGTTAACAGATATCACATCAGCAAAAACTAAAATAAGTACACAATGAATCTAGATAAATAGTTGTTTAGGTTCATTTGAATTTAGACACTTATTTGTCTAAATGCATTTTAAAATTATAAAAAATAAAAAAATTATAAAATTCATTAAAATTATAAAAACAATTAAATTTTATAAAATTATTAAAAATTCATTAAAATTATAAATTCTATAAAATTTATAAAAATAATTTATTATTTTTATATTATAAATTAAAAAACGAATATAAAAAACTTGTATCATAAAATCAAGATTAACAATTTTTTTGTTATATTTTTACCTATCACTTTTCAATTTGAGCAAGTTATATTAGTCAAATAATTTAATCAAAATGAGGAAAATAATTTTATGGTTTTAACTAATTTATAATAACTTTATAAATTGTTTTTTTTTTCTAATTTTTGTTTTTAATAAATTTTATACATTTTATAAAATTTTATTTTTATTAACAATTTTTTTAAATTTTTAGTACATTTTAATGATTTTATTTATTTTTTTATAATTTTTTTATAATTCTAAAATAAATCTAGATAAACTATTATCCAAATTCAAATGAACATGAACAATCATTAAATTTATAGTGTAATTATTTTAAAAATAATTTTAATATGTGTTTTCTTTTGAATTTTTATTTTTGCTGATGGGTAGTATTATGTTAATAATTAACACTGATGTGGCACTACCACATCAGCTATCAGTGATGATTTGGCACTACACATCAGCGATCGGAGTTATCGTGGTATTTGTTAACGGTCACATTGGCATTGTTATTAAGTATTAATGGTCAACGTCGATTAAAAATTTTATTTGATTTATTAGTTCAGATATTCAATTGAATGCAAAAAATTCGAAGAAACTTAATTGATTTTTTTTTAAAAAAGTTTGAATGCTTATAATACAATTAATCCTTTTAGTTTTTTTTGATTGAAAACTTTAAATATATATAGCAAAGGAGTCAAATAATATTTTAAGTTTTTTACTGAAAACGTTGTAACCTTGTACCTTAATTTTATATCACACACATCTAATAGATGAGAAAAATGTGAGTCTAGAATCTGGCTTTACTTGACATTTTCTATATCATCATATATAATCATACAGAAATTTCATTGGATGCCTTCCACTTCAATTTAGCAACAGACATCATCAAATTCTCAATGATTTCCTTTTGGTGTGTGGGTGGCCCTTTGCCCATTCTCAATTTTGTTTCTCATTGTTGAATTTGAAAGCATAGAATAACTTTTTTTTTAAAAGAATATTATCTTTTGGTAAAGTAGAATAATATTAATATTCAATGTGCTTGGATTTGTTTTTCTCGGGAAAAAAATGTGCTTGGATTTGCTTTACCAAAAATATATATTTATTATATTGATTAAGTTTTAGTTTGATTGGCATGAGTATTGTTACCAATGTAGGAGAATATGGATTCAAGTGCGCTGAAGTACATTATCCTCTTATTTATGGATTGAGGTAGGGCTATGAGTAATTTTAAGTATTATATTAAAAAAAGAGTAAATATAATCAGAACTTATAATAAATTTGTTCATATATATATATATATATATATATATATATATGAGATTAAATCTTATAAATCTACTTTTTAATTTTTTCCTTATAAATCTAGTTTTTATTATCACATTGTTTGTATTTGATTTCACATGTTTAATTTTTAATTAATTTTAAACGTTATATTTTTAATTAATGTAATTAATGTAAAATAATATTTTTCAAGTTGTTAAAATATATTAATTTAATTATATTTTGAATATAATTAACAGCTTGAAATATTCAAAATAACAACTTAAAATACAATTAATTTTATGTATATTTTATTAAGTGGATGTTCATCAATATTAAGATAAGTTTGGAAGAAGTTTAGATTCTAGTAATCATTAGATTTAGAGTTTTATTTCATTTATACTTTCTATATCATAAATATAAATGTTGGAGAAGTATTGTAGCTCACTTCTATTAATCAATAAAATATGCTTTCTCTTTTGCTCTCATTCTTTTTGTTCTTTACTCTCTGTCTTTTTATTTTATAATACGTTATCAGCACGACTCTCTTTTAATTATTTTTCTTTCTGTCGTCATTTGAGGCTGACGCATTATGGGTAATCATTAGAGCTTTTAACCACTCAGTGCTCATGATAATAGCTAGGGTGATAACGATGATGTTAAAGATTTTCAGATATATTTCACTATGATTTATTTATTATATCATGTTTATTATAATTTTAGACTAATCATGACAACATGAATAAATAGATTCTGATTTGAAATTTACGCATGTTTGCGCTGGTGATTATGGAATAAAAAATTTAGTGGGACATTTATAAGTTCGTCCGACTAAATTTGTTACATTCTTAGTAGTGAATGCAAACATAAAGAAAATAAAATATATAATCATGGATCACTAAAAGTGAGAATATAGTGATGAATAAGATAACAATGAGACTTCTCAAGGTAACTCTTCAAAGGGTAACGTTAACTTATGTAATCAAAGGTTATTGGCCACATATATAGCATATACCCAAATATTTTGTTTTTTTTAATTTTTTTGAGGAATGATATTAGAATGTAATAATGAATTCTATCATTATAAATAAAAATATTTATTTTATTTGTTACTGAAACAAACCAATATTATTTCAATATTTGGTAGTACAAAATTAGTCAAAAGCTCCAGAAGAGCTAGTATATTAATATCTTGTGATAGTTAATCCATTGGTTTTAGAAGATATTCATAATGGATCTCATATTGAGATTGTGAATGAGGAAAATATTATATTTCATATGAATCAAAAGAGGATTGAGTTATTGATTTATATTTATTATAAATTGAATTGATTGTAACTATCTTTGTGATATTATTTTGTCATTATTCCCATTAAGGGGTTGAAGTCAAAATATTTGACTGTAAAATATCTACTTAAATAGTGGAAGAAAAATATGAGCAGTAGAATGTGGTAATTCTATCTAAAGCTCGTTATGGTTGGATGCACCTGAAGTTGTAAATCTTTAAAACTATGAGTATAACTTTACAATATTCAAAATAAGTTCTCAATTAAAATTACGTAAAAAAATATTATTGATGAGAACCATGTAAGAGAGAACATATTCAACTTTCATGATTCAAATGTGCTCCTCCAATAGTAATATCATGAAAAAAAATTTACTTATGGTTGAACAAAAGTTTTTAACCACGAAACCTAACCCCATGAAGAGAATTCAACATAATATGATAAATTCGAAGGACATAATCTTTGACATGGATGTAGTAAATTGGACTATAATAATACTCATGAGGGATGGTTGTGATAATTTTTCTCACCACCAAAAGTGGAAAAAAATGAATAAAGTAAGAAAAACCAAAAATTTCCTAGAACTCTTTAAGAAGAGAGACAGCTTATGCGTGAAACGTTATTGGTTATGTACCTGTTATATACTTGGAAAATAAGATCCACTCTCAAAGTTTGCTATTAATAAATTTTTATTGGATTGAAAATTTACTATTGGAGTTTAATTTGCTTACTTCTTATCGTCAAGGCTCAAAGTAGAACGAAAAATGTACGTTTTTAAATATTAAATTGACTTCATATATGGTTTAAATATTTGAGATGATCTTTTTTTTTTAAGTTTTGATTCCATGGGTTACATATTATTTTCAAAATCTCATTGTTCATGAAAATGAATATTAGTTGATTTATTTATGTTGTTATAGTTGGTTTTATAATTAAATAATATATTTAATTAAAAATATCTAGTATGCAAATTTATGTTAATAAACCAATGAATTTCATGGTTATTCAGATTTGATTTAGTTTAAAGAATTGTTAAAGGTAACAGTTCATACTTTTTATATTATTCCATTTCTTAATTATTTAGAGAAATGACATGAGCAATTGTAAATGGTTGGATATTGAATTAAATTTCATGCATGTTTATGATGATGATTATGAAAGAAAAAAATTGCTAGTTTTTCATTATGTCATATTTTTATGTTTAAGATGTGACTTTTATTAATATATTTAATATAGACTTGTTTCTATACATGACCTAGATAGTTATTCTTGGTGGTTAAATTGATTGTGCAAAACTCTTGTTAAAAAGGCTTTAAAGTATTTTGAATTGATCTCATATCTCCTTATGGCTATACAAAACAACAAGTTATTCGTTTCACCAGTTCTGCTATGAAGATTTTGGACATGTGAATATTATGGTATATTCCTTAAAGTGAATATTGCATATAATTATTTTGAAATTATATTACATGACTTATTGTCATTATAAACTTCACATTGATTTAGAGATTTTCAGTAGTAAATGTCAAATGGTACTTATATGTGGATACAAAGTGAAAGGAATTATAGTAAAATTACCAATTTGCTACAATTTAGCTCAAATTGAAATGCATGTTAAAGTAAACTAGAAGTTTACTAGTACAAATATATTTACTACTCGGCATGACCAGTTAGACCAGCCTGAATCATATATGATGCGAAAATTAATTGAGAATTCATATGGGCATTTATTAAAGAACCAGAAGATTCTTTAATTTAAATAATATTCATTTGTTGATTGTTCTCAATGAAAATTGGTTGTTAAAAGCTCACTAGCTAAAGTTGAGATTTAATGTCTTGCATTTCTGAAATGAATATGGGCCCATTAATCCACCATGTGGATGGTTTTGATATTATATGATTTTAGTAGATGCATCTACAAAATAATCACATATGTGTTATCAACTTGCAACCTGTCGTTTGTAAGATTGTTTGAATAATTAATTTCAGACCATGCAATTAAGACAATTCATCTTGCTAATACTGATGAGTTTATATCTCAGACTTTTATTAATTGAGTTTGAAAAACTTTGGTAAAAGTTTGTTATTTATGCGTATAATGGTTTTGAGAAATTATTGATCGAATGCCTCTGATTAATTGCTAAACCATTACTTATGAGAACTAAACTTCCTCTTTCAACATGAGATTATGTTGATTTACATGTTTGCATCAAGTCAATAATTTTTAAATAATCCCCATTACAAATGATTTTTGGTCAATAGCTAAATATTTCTCATCTTTGAATTTTTGTATGTGCGTATATGTTTCAATTGCTCCACCACAATGCACAAAGATGAGTAAATCCTCAAAGAAATTTGAAAATATATATTAAATATGAGTCTCCTTTTATTATGATATATTAAGTGTATTGGAGATTCAATTATGATATGATTGTGATTACTATTTTGATTTGATAGCTTTCCCGACATTAAGGGGAGATAACTAATAACTTGTAATGAGTTAAAAGGGAGAGTGATTTAAACTAGAAGTTCAACAAAGATAACTCAATAAATTTCCAAATATGGAAATTTTCAAAAAAGGAAAATCTAGATGGTCATATAGTGAAGGCGAGTGCTCCAGAAGAGACCCAAGACATAACTAATAAGTAAAACTTCAGAAGAGATTTGGGTACCTGAAACTGAAGATTAAAATAGTGAAAACAAGATATCTCAATAAGTTATATCAATTTGAGAAAATGTCGAACCAATAATAAAAGTGGTCGACAATGGTTTTACATGCAATATTATTTTTGAAATAATTAAATAAAAGGAGGATATTGAATAAATCTCTTGGGAAATATAAATATAGAATAAATTGGCCAAAATAGAACGTCGCCACTCAATTACAATTAAATTCGTGGATTTTTTAGACCAGCAATCAAAATATCTAAAGGTATAAAGCCAATGAGGGTACAAATGAAGTAGTTTTACAAAGGCGAAATAAAAATATAAAGTTTTTCGCTAAGTCCTGACATTGATTATGAGAAGATATAATGTAACACCCAAAACTTGAAACCGTCACCGATTTGGGCTCCCGATGTTCTACTGTTCATCTATCACTGTTTATCCTTTAACAACATGTCACTCGATCTTATTTCATTTAAAGAAATACACTTAACATGTCATATTCACCGAATAATTATAATCATAACTCAACAAGGTCAAAAAGGTCATTTTTATGATTTCTGGAAACTTCTACCGATACTTGTTGGATAGGTATCGATAGTTGACTAGTCAGTGAACAATTTTAAACAATAACATACTTATACAGATACTTGTAATGGTTCTATTGGTACAAGTGTACCTTCTACCGATACTCGACATGTTTCTACCGATACTAAAAACTCCAAAGAGCTAAAAACTTTTACCCTGCAACTTCTACTGATACAAGCAGACATTTTACTAGTACTTCTATGTTTAAAACTACCGATACATCAAGTTCTGCTACCGAAACAACACAATTCAAAATCTAACCTCTCTCCTACTCTGTACTTCTATCGATACATGCAAGAGAACTACCGAAACAAGTAAGCAGATTTCATAAAAATGCATAAAATTCTTCTAAGTGTTGGAACTATTATAACAGAACAATTCATAACATAAATAAAACATGATATTCATTCCAAAATTACTCAAACAAGGCTACATCAAATCATCCCACTTCATACAACTCACTACAATCTGGTCAAACATTAGTAAACATTCTAACGAGTTTTTTTACAATAAATTATATCAAGTTTATAGATCCTACCACATCCCACATAAGCTAGGTGATACGAAAGACTACCAAATGAGCTCTTGGGATAGTGTGATTCTTCTCGGAGATCCGATCTCCAACAGCAAAATAAATATACAAAATAGAGACAATACATAGATAAGCTTACAAAGCTTAGTAAGTTCGTTGTACAGTTATCTTACGAATAACCGAAAAAATAAGAAAGTGATTATGGACTATCATTTCCATTACTTCCATCTTCAATATTCAAAATCCCTTTCGGGTCTACCAGGGAAATAACTCCTTGCGATCCAATATTTGCTCATACGAGCCAGTATTGCTCTTTCGAACCAGTATGCTTTAACGAGCCAATACGCTATTCCTTCCGCGTCTTCCATCACAATCCATCATCGAGAAATAAAAAAACAAGTAAGGTTACATTTAACAAGTAGAATATAGTACGTGAACTTACAGGACGAATTTGTAACAAAATGAAAACTCCGAGGATTACTCTGTAATTTTCCCTTTCTCGCGATCTACCGCCCGCTCGTGATCTAAATCAACAAATCATTATATTTCCATATTAAACCATGAAATTTAAATAATTTCTTGCATTTATGTCCTTTTGGAAATTTACAAAATTACCCTTATACTTTCACTTTTATTCAATTTAGTTCTTTAAGCACAAAACAAGCAAAATAGTCATTTTATCAACACACAACCCAACCGAACATTCATAACCCTCAACAAATCCCTAAAAATCCATTTATTTCACGCCAAATGCAATAATATCATCATTTTAACATTTTAGTCCTTAAACTCTAATTTCATTAAAATCTCTTTACAAAAAGATCTAACCTAAGTATCAAGCATTCAAATCTATCAAGAGCTTCCAAGAACAAGTATTTTCAACAATGGCAAGTTTCACAACATTTGAAAGATTCACAAATTAGTCATTGCATAAGCTAGATTAAGTTGATACGAACTCAAAAACATAAAAATTACTAAAAACGATTAACATTTGCTTACTCAAATCAAAGCTCAAACTTTGGGGATGGAAACCCTAATTCCTCTTGCCCTAGTCGTGTAGAAGAAGAAGAAACAAGTGAAATTTTTATTTTTTCTTCTTTTAATTTCCTTTATATACTAAAGGGTAATTTTGTAAATAATTAGACTTTCTTAATTAGTTTAATTAATCACTTGCTTAACATTAATAAATCATAATTTTAATCATAGTATACCATGATAATCCACCCACTAACATATTTTTGGTTAATTTACTCATTTGGTCCTTCCAATCACTTAATTCTACTTTTGCACATTTCACGATCTAATCCTTTCCATTCAATTAACTATCTAAACATTAAAATTTCCTAAACAAATTTTAATACGATGCTAACAATGTCGTAAATATTTAAATAAATAAATTTAAGACTCAACTTGTCAGAGTTGTGATCTCGAAATCACTATTTCCGACACCACTGAAAACCAGGCTGTTACATATAATATTCTTTTTTGTGGTGGATGCAATAACCTTTAGATATATTATTAAATTGACAGTTCATACTTGCGTCTCATGATTGTTGTTACAACCTTTTGTGAATCACTATATAGTAAAGTTTATATTAAAATCCTTGAAGGATTTGACAATTCACAGTTTTTATACTAACCATAAGTAAATGCATAACCTATCCAAAAGGGCCTTTAGTCCTCTGTCTTGGCAATTCACATTCAAGTCTAATCCAATAGTTCAATTTATCTCTATATACTCACATTAGTATTCTCATATGCATATAACATGAGAATGCAACAAATTATTATGATCTTAAATCGTAAATGTACAAACCGAGATTTCGCGAGTCACTCATCGATGATTTTTGCTTTTCCATTCACTCTTGATGATTCAAAATTTTCGTTAGCTATGATAGCCACAAAACATATCTCATTATCAATGTCCACCCAAATCATAATCAAATACTAAATTTCTCATATTTTGCAAATTATTTAATTTAATCCTTAAATCAGGACAAATATAACTTCCAATTTACGGCCTCGATTATGAATCCGATTTTACCAAAACTTATTAGGGACCCCTTATTTTCTATACCTACAAAAAATTCATGCATTTTATTTAATTTAATTTCTAATGTACGAAATTAACAATTAAGCTTTACAATTTGGTTCTTTTCACATGCTAAGCTTAATTTCTAACAATTTCAGACCAATTTTATTCAATTCTCAACCATGAAAACTTTCAAAATCTTTAACAGTTTTACAAATGATACATGGGCTAGCTAAATCAAACTCTCACGATAAAAAAATTATAAAAATCAAAGAAAAATGACTAAGGACTTACTTGTAATGTCGACTGAAAGATAAAGCTAGGTTTTTCAAGGTTTATTCAATGGTGAACGGTGTAAATGGTTGAAGAAGATGATACTTATCATCTTTTTCCACTAACAAAACATATATATACTTAGTTGATTTGTTAATTAAACTTAATTAATTAGTTTAATTATGATTAATTAAACATAAACCTTTAATTAACTAAGCTAATGACATACTACATCATCATCCACTAACATCCATTTTAATTTGGTCTATTTTCTATTTTAGTCCTTTGGATAATTACTATTTAAGTCCTCCAGCCTTTTTCTAATTAAAGATCTGTAGCGATTAAATTTTTATAATTTAGTCATTGAGCCTTAATTACTCACAATTTCGGCAAAATCGCTTAACAAATTTCCAATTCAAAATATAATATATCTATTAAATATTTTCAGATTCGATTTACAGAAACGGATTCCTGAAATTATTTTTTCTGACAACATTAAAAACTGAATCGTTACATTTTCAAAACAATATCAATAAATTTTAATTTAAAAATAAATGCTAATAATATTATAAAACATTTTGATGTTTTCAATGTGTTCAATATATAATCATCGCCATCATCCATCAGTAGAGTTTCTTGTTTGTCTAACTACACAATACAAAAATATTGATAATATCAAATAATAAAACTACTATTAAATATCAAATAATAATTAAAAATAAAAAACAATGAAAATCAAATATTTTTTGGTGATGAAAATAAAACCTATTGATTTTTTTTTTCGGTGATTTCTTAAATGCTACTTAAATGAAAATGTCTTGCTAATATATTTATTTATAGTACTAAATCTTAGTTTTTTTTTTATATTACGTATGTCATTTTTACTGTTTATAATTGAGGTTTGTGATTGTTCCTCTCAATAATATTGTCTCAAATGTTTAAACCTATGTTCTTCTCTTAAGAGTGTGTAATGTGTCTTACCATTACACCGAACCACTTATTGGTAAATCTTAACTTTAATCCATATATAATTGTAACACTGGTTAAGTGATAATTTAATATAAATACAAAATTTATTTAAGCGGTAATAATTGTAACACTAATAAAAAATTATTAATATAATTAAAATTATTGTATATTTTATATAAAAAAGCTATTAATAATTATTTCTATTTTATATTTATAATCTTTTGTAATGTTTATTTGAAAAGAAACATTAAAAGTAAAAAATTGCATCCACAAACTTTTAATATTTTTAATTTATTCAATTATATTCAATGATTAATAGTTAATTAATATTGTTTTTATTATTAACAGATAATAATTATAATATATTAATAAATTTTTATTTTTATTTTTATTTCGTATTATAATTAAAATATACTTCTGTCTCCCTAATAATTCTTTTGGGACTTATGCATATATATTATATAAAAGGATATGTATTATCCTTTTAATTTTAATATAATATAAATTTCTAAAAATGGCATACAAATAATAAACAATACTTGTTTGATAAATTAAAATTACAATCAGCTCAATATAAAATACAACAGACTGAAAATTGAAATTATCAAAACTATATAATGCGATTTAAATCCAAAATAATTTCAAAGAGAATCACACATGATATTTTTGCATAATAAAACTCGAATTTGGACCATCAAATAAGTATTAAATGTCACTCGAAAGATTTGATTAAATAAATTATTAAAAAAATAAAAAATGATTCAATCGTCAATTCAATTAATTTTCAGTTCGATTCAATAAATTCATATTAACTCGTAAATCAATCAATTTGATATTTCTTTTCATATTGATATTATAATTAATTTTCAATCTAATTAATCTGATCAGTCAATCTAATTCAAACATCCATTATCTCAAGAATTAATAATAAAGGGATGTGAAAGGAGATATGATGGAGTGATATAGGTGAAGTTGCCTTGCCCATGATCCGGCCATGCCACACGGATATTGAGCCACGTCGTTAATTATTGCGAAAAGGAATTAGGATGAATTGGTAGTATAATAGTTCCAAAATTGCAGGGCATTGAAAGATGAGATACGGAAGACCACCGCCCAAAAGCATGGTTGGCGTCGGGATTCGCAGCTGCCCACTTGCTGCTAGCCAAAGATTGGACCAACCTTCTCCTATAAATCTTGTGTCCTGTGCCTAAAACCATTAATTAACTTATTAGGTTCTGGATCTTCTTTAAAAGGCAGGCAATCCAAGTTGACCTCAATTATTTGTTGCCACAACTATTTTAATTCCATTCTTTCTGCACAACAAAGAGTTCAACTTGTGTAAGGCTCTTCCCTTACTGGTTTCAACTTTCAATATTTTTTATTCCATGTCCTTTTCGTATCTATAACTACAATAATCTTCTATTTAATTAATCTGATGTCACCTTATATTATTTTATTGCTGCAAATTATTATCCTATTTTTCAATAAAGATTTAAAGAAAATACTATTTTAATTATTAAATAAATGAATTTAAAGTAAAAATAAAAATATTACGAGTGTTTCAGAAGTTATGTAAAATATTTGATGACATTTATATTAAACACGATATAAATATACAAACGTATTAAACTTTATAACACGTTTATTAATATATAAAAATTTGGAAACATTGAGCACAAGAAATAATATCAACACGAAACACGTCATTTACATAAGCTTGAATTATTCAAGATATCTCATAAATGGAGACATGATAGGAAAACAAAATTTCCTTGAATTGAATCATAAAAATAAATCATATGAAATGAGCATGACAAAAAAAATTAATTAAAAATATAAAACATAACATGGATATAACAAAAAAAATTTGGACATATATATATATCAAGTTATTAACATATAAAAATATATAAATTTATAATATTTTAATTACACAAAAAATAATATAAATACGAACAGAAGATTTTTTTTTCCATTTCTTTCAATTTCATCCAAATTTTGTGCAAGTATCTATTTAGATGATTGTGCAAATTAAATCGTGAACAACTCGTAACATTGTGGCTTGAATCGTGAATAGCCAACATTGTGGAACTTCAACATTATGGAATAGCCAACATTGATGAAGATCGAGAGGTGACCATGGCTCGATTTTTGGCTAAATTGAAACGTGAAATAGCCAACATTGTGGAACTTCAACATTATGTTGAATTAATTGATATGGTGCATATGGCTACCAAAGTGGAGAGGCAACTTAAGCGGAAAGGTATGTCGAGGCCTGTGAATAATGCGGGGTCATCGTCTCGATGGAATCTGAATGCCAACAAAAAAGATGTAACACCCCAAGTGAAAAATCCATCTAAAGCATCTAAAGTTAATAAGCCTTTTGTTTCCAACGATAAAGGCAAGAATGAAGTGCAACAAGGCCGATCTCGTGATGTGAAATGTTTCAAGTGCTTGGGACATGGTCATATCGCTAGCCAATGTCCTAACCGAAGCGTGATGATTCTTAAAGATAGTGGTGAGATTGTATCTGAAGAAGAAGACGAGCAAGAGCTAATTTTACCAAACGAAGAATTGAGCGATGTGGAATTTCTTGTTGAAGGAGAGCTCCTTGTTATCAAGAGGAGTTTAGCCATCCAATCAAAAGAAGATGAGCAGCAACGTGAAAACATATTTCACACTCGTTGCCACATCAATGGAAAAGTGTGTAGTATGATTATCAATGATGAAAGCAACACCAACGTGGCTAGTTCAGTTTTGGTCAAGAAGTTGGGTTTGCCAACTACGAAGCATTCAAAACCATATAAGCTTTAATGGCTTAATGATAGAGGACAAATAAAGGTGATGAAACAAGCGTTAATTACTTTTCGATTTGTAAGTATACTGATGAGAACTTGTGTGATGTTGTTCCGATGCACGTTGGGCATATTTTGCTTGGAAGATCGTGGCAATATGACCGGAAGCTGATGTATGATGGTTATACCAACTGATATACCTTCAATCTTGATGGCAAGTCCATTACACTTGCCATTTTAATGCCAAAGCAATTGCATGAAGATCATATTCGAATGAAGGATGATCGTGCGAAAAATACTTCAAAAGAAAGTGAAATGATGAAATCGAGTGACAATAGTGTGAGTGAAAAAGAAAGGAGTGTAAGAGAGTCAAAACTGCTGAAAATGAGGTGTTAAAAATTGGATAGAAAGAAAAGGCAAAAACATTGAGAAAAAAAAGAGAAAACGTTCCAAAAGAAGTTGAATTGTTTATAAAAAAGAATCGAGTTTGTGAGAGCTTTAAGAATAGATTCAACAAAGAGAAAAAAAAATGTGAGGAGTGTTATGATTTCCTAACCCACTTCACAATTTTTTTTATTTATTTCAGGTTTCTTACCGTAGAAGCATGAAAACTTTTGATAAGGAAGAATTCGAGGGACGGAGCTTTGACGTGGTTGATTTGTCTTTGAAAGATTTTGAGGCCTTAAATTTCAATAAGAAAGCTTTCGATTTTGAAAATCTTTTTGATGATTGTTTTGAGCACCTGAACTTTAATTACTTGTTCCCTTATGATGTAGGTATCGAATTGAGGACAAATCGCTTCGAAGAGGGAGGGAATGATATGATCTCGGATCCCTTAATTGGTCAAGCCTGATGCTATTATTTGGGCCTAAAAATATGGGTTATGATGAGAAACTCAAAGAGGCATTTGTGGGCTCTTAAGGGCTAAACCCTGACATCGTAAATAATTTGCTTTGTAACACCCAAAATTCGTCACCGTCTCCGGTTAGAGTCCCAGGCTACTATCATACATATCTCTAATCGGTTGTAAAATCATATCTCAATCAAAATCAAGCGTTCATATAATTAAAAACACATCCATTTGATTTAACATTCATCATTTAATGTCATCCTATACAAGGACTTAATTAAAATACAACCGAAACGTCGTACGAAACCTTGAATTTCAGAGAAATAAGGGTTTCATGATCGTGCCCTAAGCCATGAGCATACACGAAATACCTTTACATGGACATGTCACAGACCATGAGACAAGTCGTGTGAACATGCGAAAGTACCCCACACGTCCGTGTGTCAAACTGTGGGCTAGACCGTGTGTCAACTCGAAATAGGGCCACATAGTTGTGTCCCAGCCCGTGTAATCCCTGCACCTATTTTTTTTTAGGGCACACGCCCGTGTGCTGGCCCGTGTTTCAAGCCGTGTGTACCTAGGAAAATGCAATTTTAAACAAACAAAAATCATGCCTTTCACCTAACAAGTGCAAATAACAACAATCTTCAAAGTTCTATTGATTTCCAACTCAAAACATACAAATTCTCATGGATGAAAAGCAAAACATACCAAATAACCAAGGTTCCACAAGACATTGTAACTTATACATACATGCTTACTTGAAACATAGCAAAGCATACTATCAAAAGTGCAACATTCAACCAAAAGAATATCATTTTACAACTTATTCAGAATTATATACTATAGAAGATAACAACATTGTAGTACATGCCATATAACAAGGTGATGTAAATGCTACAGAACGAGCTCCTGAGATAGTGTTATTTCTTCGAGATGATCTGATCTTCAAACAATAAAATAGAATCTACAAAATAACAACAATTCCAAAGGTAAGCTTTCATAACTTAGTAAGTTCGTAGAGTTTAACAAATTACCACATAACATGTGTTGACTAGTCTATAACTCAATCGAACTAGAATAGAGCTTTGTTTCACGAGCTATAACCAAAGTTTCATTCTCTTTTATTAGTGTCAACCTTTACCAGTATACGATGCTGCTCACATAAGCTGATGAGGACACGCAACGAACGCGATACG
The DNA here is from genome assembly GCA_005610355.1 of Gossypioides kirkii. NCBI lineage: Eukaryota > Viridiplantae > Streptophyta > Magnoliopsida > Malvales > Malvaceae > Gossypioides > Gossypioides kirkii. Next base: position 38,389,704 of record CP032253.1, on the reverse strand, counting down.
TCAATCATCAATATGGTATCTGTATGTCTATTCCCTAACTATGTTACTCACACAAGATGTTGAGAATATGCAATTCAAGCATAAATCTCAGTCATCGTAGGGCCTATAATCTCATCCAGGATTTGTATTAACATTTCTCGACTCACAAAACTGCTTATACAAGCTGATGAGAATCTGCAACATATGCAGGACCTCAGCCATCATGTCGGTTCAAAATCACAGGCTCTAAGCTTGATAATCATCTTCTTAAGGCCTGATATCTCTTTCATTCATTGCTTTCATCTTTCTTAATCTCAAACATCATATCTTGTTTGCAACAATTATAAGGAATATAAATAATGTGCTATTTAAATGAAAATTTAACATTATGAACTCACCAGACTGAAATGCAATTACGGATAGGCTTTAAGGACTATTTTTCTAATTTCCCTTTTCCTCGACCTATGGCATGATCGTAATCAATTGATGAAATCTAGCTTGGCCAAAACCTCCTATGGTGTTTTAGGGTTTTTTTTCTTCTTTTCCTTAGTTTAAAAAGAAGAAGATGACTTAAAATTATGGCTTTTCCATTATAATATTTATTTACCAATTTACCAAATTACCCTTGCTTAAATATAAGTAAATTTCATATGTTCCATGTCCCTTACCGTCCACTCACCCTCCTTATGGTATAATTACCATCTAAATATCTCTCCTTTCTATTTAATTGACATCTAACACCTTTAACCATTAGAACTCAACTTTCACACATTTTGCGATTTAATACTTTTTACTTTATTAACTATCTAAACGATAAAATTTCATAATCGAAATTTAATACAATGCTAACTGCATCATAAATATTAAAATAAATAAATTTACGACTCGACTCATCGGAGTTGTGATCCTGAAATCATTATTTTCGACACCATTGAAAATCGAGCTGTTACATCTTTCCCACTTAAGGAAATTTCGTCCCAAAATTTCTTACCAGTAAACAGGTTAGGATACTGTGATCTCATTGATGCCTCTATTTCCTAAGTTACTTCTTCCAACCCGTGACGATTCCATAAGACCTTTACTAGTGGCACTATTTTGTTTCTCTACTCTTTCACCTCACGAGCTAGAATTCTAACCGATTTTTCTAAATACGATAAATCCGACTGTATCTCAACCTCACAGGGAGTAATCACATGAGAAGGATTTGATCGATGTCGCCTCAACATCAAAACATGAAATACATTATGAATCTTTTCAAGTTCCGAAAGTAAAACCAACTTATAAGGCACAAAACCAACCCTCTCGATGATCTCATACGGCCTAATAAACCGCAGACTCAATTTTCCTTTCTACTGAATCCTAACACTTTCCTCCAAGGTGAAACCCTCAAAAAGACTCGATCTCTAATGGCAAACTCTATATCATTCCTCTTGAGATTTATGTATGACTTCTGTCGGTCAGACACTTCTTTTAAACAATCATGGATTACTCGAAATTTATCTTTCGTCTCATGTATCAAGTCAGTCCCAACCAGCTTAGGCTCACTCAACTCTGACCAATATAAGAGTGTTCTACATTTTCTATCGTATAGTGCCTCGAGCGGTGCCATTTTAATACTGGACTAATAGCTGTTATTGTAAGCGAACTCTACCAACAGTAGGTATTTCTCCCAACTACCCTCGAACTCGAGTACACAACATCGTAGCATATCTTCCAGAATCTATATCACCAGCTCAGGCTTACCATTTATTTACGGATAGTATGCAGTGTTGAAATTCAATCTGGTTCCCAAAGCTTCATGTATCTTACCCTAGAATCTCGATGTAAAACATGGATCCCTGTCAGAAATAATAGATGCTAACACCCCTTGTAGTCGCATAATCTCGGATACATACAATTCGGCTAACTTCTCAAGTGGGAAATCTACACGGATAGGGATGAAGTGAGCTGATTTAGTCAATTTGTCTACTATAACCCAGATCGAATCTTTCTTTCTTGGTGTCACTTGCAATCTTGTAACAAAATCCATAGTAACCCGTTCCCACTTTCATTCAAGAATGGAAATAGGCTGTAGTAATCTAAACGGTACCTAATTCTCTGCTTTTACCTGCTGACATACCAGACATCTAGTCACAAACTCAAAAATCTCACGTTTCATACCTGGCCACCAGTACATTTTCTTTAAATCATTATGCATTTTCACACTTCCCGGATAAATGGAGTAAATACTGCTATGAGCTTCTATCAAAATGTCCCGTCTCAAATCTGGATCATCAGGAACACATATTATGTCTCGGAAGTACAACATACCTTTCACATTAATAGTAAAGTCAATAGTGGCATCACTCTAAATCTATTTTTTCTTGGTTCCAAGCTTTGAATCATTTTTCTGCAATTCTCGAATTTGCTGTAGAAATAACGGTCTCGTCTTGAGTTTAGCTACAACAGATTCGTCACTCTCTAACGACAAATGAGGATTCATCACCCTTAATGCAAACAACGATTTTCGTCTCAAGGCATCTACAACAACATTAGCCTTTCCCAGATGATAATCAATCACAAGATCATAATCTTTCAATAGCTCTAACCATCAGCGTTATCTCAAATTCAGCTCCCTCTGTATCATCAAATACTTTAAACTCTTATGATCAGTAAATACATGACATCTCTCACTATAAAAATAGTGATGCCAAATCTTTAATGTAAAGACTATGACAGCTAACTCTAAATCATAAGTCGGATAATTCTTTTCATGCGGCTTTAACTGTCGGAAGGCATAAGCTATCACTTTCTTAGCTTGCATCAAAACGCAGCCCAAACCATTCAAGGACACGTCGCTATGAACAACAAATTCCTTTTCTGATTCAGACTGTGTCAATACCGGAGCTTTTGTTACCATTTTCTTTAACTGATTGAAACTTTCCTGACACTTTTCCAACCAAACAAACTAGACATTCTTTTGTAGAAACTTTGTCATCGGCAAAGCTATAATAGAAAAATCTTTCACAAATTGACGGTAATAACCTGTTAATCCTAGAAAGCTGCGTACCTCAAAAATATTTTTAGGAACTTTCCAATTGAGAATAGTTGAAATTTTACTCAGATCAACCCATATTCCTTTCGAAGATACCATATGACCTAGAAATCCAACCTCTTAAAGCTAGAACTCACATTTGCTGAATTTTGCATACAATTATTTTTCTCGCAAAATCTACAAAACCTCTCTCAAATGTTGAGTATGCTCTGACTCTATCTTGGAATAGATTAGTATGTCATCAATAAATACCACTACAAATCTATCCAACTGAGGTTGAAAGACTCGATTAATCAGATCCATAAATACGGTTGAGACATTAGTCAACCCAAAACGCATACCAGAAACTCATAATGTCCATATCGGGTCCTGAATGTTGTTTTTGACACATCACAATCTTTTAGTCGCACCTAATAGTAACTTGATCGAAGATCTATTTTGGAGAATACGGTTGTACCTTTCAACTGATCAAATAAGTCGTCAATACGAGGTAACAAATACTTATTCTTGATTGTCACCTTATTCAACTGCCGGTGTAACAGCCCGTTTTTCAGTGGTGTCAAAAATAGTTGTTTTGGGAAACATAAAATTGATAGGAAAATTTTTATAATGAGTGTTTAAATTAAATAAGTTAATAATAATTCTATATGGAATTTTAAATTTACGAATTTTAATTATTGAATTAAAATTTAGTAAGTGGTTTGGTTTAAAAGTCAAGTGGTTTTAGAAAATGAGGTATCGAGACCTTGTTTCCAAAAATAAGGGCCGTAAATATTTTTATTAAATATTTACTGAGTCTTATTATATGTGAATTGAAGTTTGGTTGGGTAATTTTGATGGTTAATTGCTTAATTAAGGAAAAAAGAGTAAATTGTAAAAGACGTCAAAGTTAATTGCTATTGATTAAATAAAAAGGATCAAAGTGGTAATTATACCAAGGTCAAAAAGTCCAAGCGGTGGTAGATATGATTACCATCCACATACTTTTGGGTTATTTATTCATTTAGTCATTTTTAGTTTAAGGCTAAATTGTAAACAAGTTGGTTTAATTGGAATTTAATATAATTGAAGGATCAAATAGGTAAATTAACCTATGGCATTTTAGTGGATGAATTATTATGGGGTAAATTGATCATAAGTAAAGTTAATTAAGGCTAAATAAGTGATTAATTAATCTAATCATGAAAGACTAAATATCTACAAAATTACCATTAAGTATAAAAATGAAATTAAAGAAGAAAAATCACATTTTTCTCCTAATTTCTTCTTCTTCTTTACGGCTAAGATAAGAAATCCTAGGGTTTTCCATTGATGAACTTTGAGCTTTGATTTGGGTAAGCAAACCTTGACCGTTTTTAGTAATTTTTATGTTTTTGAGCCCGTATTAGCTTGATTTGACTAATCGAAGGACTAATTTGTGAATCTGTCAAATGCTGTGAATCTTACCATTGTTGAATATGCTTGTATTTGAAAGTTTTTGATAGCTTTGGTTGCTTGATGATTAGGTTGGATCTTTTTATAAAGTGGTTTTTGATGAAATTAAGGTTAAAGGACTAAAATGATAAAAGATGAAATTATGTGTATTGTAGGTGAAATAAATGGATTGTAGGGACTTGTATGAGATCATGGTATATTCAGCTAGTATGAGTTAAGGAGGAAATGAGTATTTTGCATGTTTTGTGTTAAAAGGACTAGATTGAAATAAATGAAAGTATTAAGGGTAAAATTATAATTTTCATGAAAATGACCAAATTATTTTAAATGATTTGATTATGTGTTTTTAATGTGAAATTTGAATGAATTGTTGATTTAGATTACAATCGTACCACGGATCGCGAAAAAGGGAAATTAACGGAATAGTCTTTGAATCTTAGCCAAACTGCAATTTCATCCGGTAAGTTCGTAGTGTTAATTTATATGCATTGTTTATTTCTTGTGTTTCACTATTGTTACAGCATATGGAGGAAGGTTAAACATTCGTGATAATGGAAAGGCAAAAGAAAGAAACGAAATGTCAGGCTTGGGCCGGTTATCTGATTTGAAGCGATGGCTAGGATCCTGCATATGTTGCAGTATCCTGACAGCTTGTGTGAGCAGCATCGCAAGTTAACAGATTCTGATCGAATAGTGAATTATGGATCCCTCTGATGGCTGAGTTTTCACGTATGTCACGGATTCTCATCAGCTTATGTGAACAGCATTGAGAGTGGGAAATTCTGGACCATATCGATGGCTGAGTCTTCGCGTATGTTGCGGATTCTCATCAGCTTGTGTGAACAGCATTGTATACTGGTTAAACTCTGTCTGGGCTCGTAAGAGCTAACCATTGTAGGCTCGTAAGAGCTAACCATTCTGGGCTCGTGTGAGCTAAAGTTGTCTAGGCTCATATGAGATAAATTTCTGGAAGACTCAGTGAGATCAATCTGATGTTAATGCCACGAGATACGAAGATATTTCATTACTCTTTCCATAACCGAATATGTTATTCTATGAGTTATTTGTTCTTACGAACTTACTGAGCTTTGTAAGCTTACCTGTGTATCTGTTTATTGTATTGTAGATTCATCTACTGTTGAAGATCAGATCCTCAGGAAAAATCACATTATCTCGGGAGCTTGTTCGGTAAACTTTAAATCACTTGGTTATATGGCATGTACTAGGATGGTGTTGTCCTTATATTACTTATTTGGGATTGTTGGATTCCTTTATATGATCTTAATGAAATATTGTATGTTTGTTCAATGTGAAATATAGACTTTAAGTAATATGATGTATTAAGATCGAGTTACTTAAGTTGTTTTGGTGAAATGGTTAAATAGTATGGTATCATTTGGATGAATGATTTAATGAGTATGTTTTTGAGAAATTGGTAAATATTATAGACTATTGTGCAAAATTAGAAATTTATGTATATAATTGACATCTGCATACTTGTTTCGGTAGAACCCAAGGTTGTATCGGTAGAAGTACAAGGTAGGAGAGAGGTTGCTCACTGACCTGATTTGTATCGGTAGATGAAAGATAAGTATCGGTAGTTCTACTCATAGAAGTATCGGCTGCTTGTGAACTTGTATCGGTAGAAGTGGTAGGGTAGAACTTCTTAGCCCTCTGGAGTTTTTAGTATCGGTAGAAGCATGACTTGTTTCGATAGTAGTGTCACATGTATCGCTAGAGCAATCTCGAGTATCGATAGAGCTCTGCAATATTTTTGAACTATTTTTTGACTTGACAACTACTGATACTTGTTCAACAGGTACCGATAGAAGTGTCCAAAAATCATGGAAATGACCTTTTTACCCTTACTAATTATGGTTATAATGGATTGATGATTTATGATGTATTAGGTGCATATCTTTTTAAATTAGATGGAAAAAATGATAAACAATGATAGATGAAAAATAAGACACCGAGACCTGATCGATGATGATTTTGAGTTTTGGGTGTTATAGCCGGTAATCTATACACATTCTCATTAAGCCATCTTTCTTCTTTACAAACAGCACAGGTGCACCTCAGGGCGATACACCCGATCGTATAAAACTTATGTCTAACAATTCTTGCAACTGAACCTTTAACTCTTTCAACTCAGTCAGTGCCATTTTGTACGATGGAATCGAGATCAGTATGGTGCCAGGTATCAAATCAATTCCAAACTCTACCTCTCTGATCAGTGGTAAACCCGATAACTCTTTTAGAAACACATCTATAAACTCATTAATAACCGGTACATGTTTCAATTTTGTCCCTGAATCCCGTGTGTCGAGTATATAAGCCAAAAATGCCTCACAGCCTTTACGAACCAAATTCTGTGCTGAGATAGCTAAGACCACTCTAGTATCACTATTTAATCTACCGGACTCAACTGTGATCACCTCTCCAGTCAGACATTTCAAATCAATCCGTCTTTGCTTATAATTAACCACCGCGTCATGCACAGATAGCCAATCCATACCCAAAATCACATCAAACTCGGTGAAGGGTAATAGCATTAAATCAGTAGAAAATTCACAGTCCTAGACTTTCAGTGGACATTTACGACACACCAAACTGACTATAACACTCTAACCCAACGGGTTCGTAACTTGAACATCAAATTCAATCGACTTAACATGCAAATTTTTATCAATTTCTAAAGTAGTACAAATATATGAATGAGTCGATCTCGGGTCAATCAAGGCACACACAATAGCATTAAAAAGATAAAATATGCCAGTCACGATATTAAGAGCAATAGCCTCTTCTCTAGCTCTGATGGCATATGTCCATGCAGGTGCTCGGACCTCAGATCTGCTTACATTATCTTTGTTATCTTCTCGGGTTCCTCCTGTATTACTGCTCTACCCTGGACGTCTATCTTTTTGCAGTGTAACTAAAGGTTTCATACTCCGATCCTTTTTCACCTCAAAAGCCATCGACTAGTTTTGCATAAAGTGACCAAAACCCCCACAGCTGAAGCATGCTCTTTTAACCAGTCGACACTCACCCGAATGGAATCTTCCAGAATACTCACATGCCGGGTTAGGTGCATTAAGAATAGTAGCCACACTTTTCGTAGGCCGATTCTGGAATCTAAACTCTAGTTACCCCGTTTTACTTTTGCTTTGAAATCCAGATGAGACTGCCTCACGAGTTTCATTTTCCCTGAATTTCTTCTATGACGACATAGAGAAATTCCTGGTAGGATTCTTCTTCCCAGCTCTCAGAACCTCTTTTCTCTCTATCTTTTATGATTATAAATTTCTTCCATCTTCTGAGCTCTGTCTGTCATAACAACAAATGGTCGCAATTCAAAGCCGCTCATCATCATCTTGATCTCATCATTCAACCCGTCATCAAAATGAACACACATGGCCTCATCTGTCGATACAATCTCCCAGGCACATTTGCTAAGATGTACAAATTTTCATTCATATTCTACCACTATCTTATTTCCCTATCTTAACTCTAAGAACTCTTTCTTCTTTCTATCCAGGTACCATTTGCTAACATATTTCTTTTTAAATTCAGACTGAAAGAGTTCCCAGCTAATTTTATTTTCGAGAACCACTGCCAATATTATCGTCCACCAGCTATAAGCCTCATCTTTCAGTAGCGAAGCAGCACATCTCAGATAGTTTTTTGGAGGACAGGCCATTTCATTCAAAACTCTTAAAGTGTTTTCCAACCAGTATTCAGCTTTGGATGGATCATCTTCTATACTTCCTCGAAACTCCTCGGCCTCATACTTTCTAACCTTGTTTGTCGAAATGCAACGTCTCTGCTATTTTACTAGAGGAGGTGGAGGCACAACTGGAGGTGCTATTGGTCGGGTAGTAAGCTGTGCAACAAGAGGTGGAGGGGGTGGTGTCATCGAATTGTGCCTCAGAAACTCTGAGAACCATTGTCCCATTAGTCCAAAGAACATATTCTTTGCTTCATTCTCTATCATAGGCAATATCGGTACTTCGTGACTTACCTCGAAATCATTAGTCGGAACATTGTTCTTTACCTCGTTGGTCTCATCTCTTCCGAAATAAGACATCTTTTAGTTATCTACAAAAACTGTAGTTAGATCAGATCCATCTATATCACACTATCACAGGTTCATATGTCATGTACTTCTAAATCATTTATACACAGTCAATGCAGTCCAAAAATCGGTTAAATCGTAGCTTTGATACCACTAAGTATAACACCCAAAACCTATCATCGTCTTCGGTTAGGGTTCCGGGCTACTATCATACATATCTCTAATCGGTTGTAAAATCATATATCAATCAAAATTGAGCATTTATATAATAACAAATACATCCATTTGATTCAACATTCATCATTTAACGTCATCTTATACAAGGACTTAATTGAAATACAACCGAAGCATCGCACGAAACCTCAAATTTTAGCGAAATAGGGGTCAAACGGCCGTGCCTCAAGTAGTGTGTGTACACAAAATACCTTTACACGGTCATGTCATAGACCCCACCGGCCCGTTAATCGGCCTATAACGTCACAGTTATTTTGCAAGCGGGTACACGTCGATGCAAGTATAGTTGATAGATTAAATCTATCGGATATCGATCCTACAGAGAATGGGTTCTTGATGTCTATATGTCGAGGAAATTAAAACTAAGATTAGAGATAATGTGAGTAAAGATGCCAGCGCAATTAAATCTGATCTGCATATTAAGATAGTTAAAATTGGCAATGTAATTATAAAAGTTAAATGTTAGTGCAACTGAAAGTAAATCAAAGTGTTGTTAAAGTGTTGAGAATTTAAATGCAGAAAAGTAAAAGTGTGATCAAGTGCAAAGGTCTGGAGTGGATCACTGATTTCACTAAGTCACAACGCAGGATGTATCGACAAGGGTTTGAATAGATGAACTGTCGCAACAATCGAGATCCAATGAAATCTTACCAATATCAATTCTCCGCTTAGTCAAGATTCAAGCACCCTCAATTACCCCACCTCTCGGTGTGAGCAACATTATGCACTCAAGAACAAGTGATCAAAATCTCTTCTAATCCTAAGCAACTCTCACTGTCTTGCTTGTTAACCTAACTTGTCACCGCATCTCTCGATGTCGGTAGATTGCAAATGCACTCTCGTGTTTGATGCAATTAGATTAAGAATAAACAAATGAAAAGAATTAGATAAGAATCAAAGTAAATCTAACAATGAAAGATACTCTCGTATTCATTCAAATGTCAATAATAGTTCATCATCATAAGAAGAGAAGAGTCAACAAATACATCAGAGCATATTATCTCTAGGCTACTCAAATTATCCCCTAATTGCTTCACTTGCACAACATAAAGCACTCCTCGTTAGGAGTTGTTGCTCGTCGGCTCAGTCAGCTCACCGTTCTCCAGCTTAAATCTCTAAAAACACACAGTATTTACAGAATTTAATTCCTCTACCTCTTGATATTTTTCTTCATCTTTTCTCCTCAATTTATAGGTTTCAAGAATGGTAAACCTTCTCTCTCCTCAGATCCAGATCCAATTGCAGTTGTAAAAGTTTGTTACAGTCCAGCTGTGCACTCACATAGATCTGGTTGAACTTCATGGATCTGTAGATTGTCACCGTATTTTTGGTCGCGATTTGAAATCTTTAATTGCGGTGACAACTTGTGAAATTCCTGCATTGGTTCTTTCAGGTGTAATTGTTGGGGCATCTTCCTTCTTTTCTTCCTGCTCTTCAGCAGGGTTCTTCTTCTTATGCTCTTCTTCTTCATTTTCCTTCTCATTCTCTTGACCTTCTTCATGTTCTGCACTTTCATCCCCATGCTTCTCTTGTTTAGTTTCGGCAATATCAGCACCATCCTTTGCGTCCATACCCACGGGGTATGCAGCTCCTCAATAACATCCCCTTACCTATCATGGTCGCCCCAAGGCTATTCAAAAATTCCTCTTCGAATAGGCTGACAATTGTTCTGTAGCAGTCTTCCATGGCATTAGAATGTCCCTCGCTCTCCTCATCATCGAATATATGAATTCTTATTGGGGATGGAACATTCTGAAGCCTACCATCAGGAGTAGGCTGGTCGGAGGATGATGCCATTGGGCGAAAAATGGAGGGGAAGACTGGGAACTCAGGCATCGGATTTGGGCTTATGCTGCACAATGCAATGATATTTGTTTCATTCCATGCTTTTGTATATGCATAGAAGATATGTTGTCTATAGTCCATATCCTCTAATACGCCAACAGTACGAATAGTGCGTATGTCGATGCGGTCAATATTAGCTTCCATAATAGCTAGTCTCTTTCTTAATCGAGGATCTATAGATGTATCACCCTATTTTTCCTTCTTCTTCCCTTTACTCTTTATCCTTCTTCTTTGACGCTTCCCTTTACTCAAGTCATCATTGATAGGGCTTTTGTTCTCTAACACTTCCTCGCCATCCCGAGGCACAATCCCCTTCTGTTTACATAGCAATAATATTAGGGACGGGAAAGGTAGTATATCTGTTTGCTGTGCGGCGGCTTCAGCAATTTGGTCGTGGAGGATCTTGCCAATGTCAATGTGACGGCCCTTTAAAATTGAGTGCAGAATGCACATACAATCCAATGTGCCGTAGTGCTGTGCGTAGAAGGTAGGATGCGATTATTCACAAAACGGAACCAACCTTGCTGAAGGTCGTCAGATATCGACGGTCCATGATGTAGTTGTGTGGATCGTTACCTGTCTAAACCATACTCTCAACGTAGAGGTCCTTCATGACCTGATCAGTTCCTTCATCGTCTAGCTCATGTTCAAATGGTGTGTGGTCATCTACCCTCTCAAGAATCTGAAGCAGAGCATTTATATTTACGGCACTCCATGGAATTAAACCTTCCCTTACAAAGATAAATTCTTGTTCAGCATCAACAAGATTGGCATAGAATTCCCTTAACATTGTGGGGGAGTAACCAGCAGGGAGTTCACAGAAGAACTCCCATCCTAAATGGTTGATGGTCCTGGCAAGTTGCTTTCCCAATAGTTGTTTTGGGGACAACTGCAATCCTTACTCCAGATGGCAGTTTCTTTTCAGCATCATGTTTTATATCGGTCTTTGGTAGCATTCAACAGAAATAAGATCGGCTCTTTTGGTGGGGGTTGGTCTGTAGACCTAACCACGGTGGTGAAAATTTTCAAGAGTGGTTTTAGAGGGATTTTTCGCTCCTCTTGTTCTGGCCATAGTAACTTAAGAAAAAGGATGAAAAGATATTTGTAGAGAAAATAGTAAACTGGTGAGATTTAAGAGTAAAAACAAGGAAGATAAGTTGCAGCAATAATGGCTATTGTGAGTGGAAAAAGAAAACATCAGAGAAGGGTTTTTAACCTTGAAAATTAAGGAGACGTGATGATTGTAAAAATTATGGGAAAACGTTGTCTGTAGCCAATAAATGTCAAGCTGCAAATCTTACCCCTTTGTCTTGATCCAAAAAACTGAGGAGAAAAGAAAATCAATCGGCATGATCCTTGCTAAAAAAAATTGCTGAGTCATCACAGAATGCGTCGACAATTTGTGCTTGTGATGCATCGATAAAAAGATGATTTTTATTCCTGCATAAAATTTAAAAACGAAACAAGTAAAAGTGAAACAAATAAAAGAAAATGTAAAAATGCGTTGACATTATTTAAATGTGACCAGATCGATGGTCTCGTTTGATTGTTTGACATTTGGGCTCACATAATGTGTAAGACATTGGCTTTAATCTTGAACTGTTGCCTATCTTTCAGAGTCTCAATTGTCATCGCACCGTTTGGGAATGCGTCAACAATCTTGAAAGGGCTTGACCATCTTGAACTCAATTTACTTGTGTGCAGTTTTAGACGTGAGTTAAACAAAAGTACTAACTGACTAGGGTTAAATTGTCGATGCCAGATGATATTGTCGTGCCATCTCTTGATCTTTTCTTTGTATAGTGCGGCATTCTCATAGGCATTGCGGTAAATTTCTTCTAGTTCAGCAATGTCCAATAATCTTTTCCTACCAGCAGCATCATAATCCATATTTACCTACTTGATTGCCCACATGGCTTTGTGCTCAAGCTCAACTGGCAATGGCAAAACTTACCAAACACTAGCTGATATGATGACATCCTTAGCGGGGTTTTATATGCGGTGTGAAGCGCCTACAATGCGTCATGTAGCTGTGAGGACCAATCTCTCCTAGATGGATTAACCACCTTTTAAAGGATGCTTTTAATCTACCGATTGGACACATTCGCTTGACCATTTGTTTGTGGATGGTATGTTGTGGCCATACGATGCTTGACACCATATCTTTTCAATGCTGTCGCAACTTGATTATTGTGAAAATGAGTATCTTGATCACTTATTAATGCTCTAGGTATTCCAAATTTCGTAAGGATGTAAGTGTGGAAAAACTTCAACACCGTTCGAGCATAATCTTTTGGCACCGCGATTGCTTCAATCCACTTCGAGACATAGTCAACCACAACTAGAATGTACACATTCCCAAAAGAGTTAGGGAATGGCCTCATAAAGTCTATACCCCAAACGTCGAATAGCTCCACCTCCATAATAGGCTATTGGAACATCTTATTGCATCGAGATTTTGAGCCAGTGCGTTGACATCGATCACATTGTTGTGCAAAGTTGTGGACATCTCGAAATAATGTGGGCCAATAGAATCCTGACTAGAGGACCTTTGCAGCAGTCATTATTCCACCAAAATGGCCTCCATATGGAGCATCATGACAATGTTGCAGGATAGAAGTCATCTCCTCTTCAGGAACACAACGACGGATAATATTATCGGCCATACCTTGAATAGGTATGGTTCGTTCCAATGATACTTTGTAGTGTCGTGCAAAAATCTAACTTTCTTGTGACCAATAGCACTCAAAGGTAGCTTCTTACACACAAGATAATTGATAACATCAGCATACCATGGTGATGCGTCAACAAAGAACAACAACTTGTCTAGAAATGCATCGATAATTTGGATTTTATTCCCATATTCACTTCCAACTTCTAGTCGAGACAAGTGGTCAGCTATTTGATTTTTTGATCCTTTTCTATCCTTGATTTCAACATCAAATTCTTATAGCAACAGGATCCATCTAATCAACCTCGGTTTGGCGTCCTTCTTCGCAAAAAGGTACCTCAAAGTAGAGTGATCTATGTACACTGTAATTTTTACGTCGACAAGGCATGAACGGAACTTGTCGAATGCAAAAAATATTGCTAGCAATTCCTTCTCAGTAGTTGTATAATTGACCTGCGCTTCAGTCAAAGTTTTGCTAGCAAAATAAATAGAATGAAATACATTTTCTTTGCGCTGACCTAGCGCAGCTCCAACAACAAAGTCACTTGCATCGTACATTAATTCAAACAGTTGCGTTCAGTCCGGGACGACGATAATTGGGGCTTGTACTAGCTGCTTCTTAATTATGATGAATGATTCCAGACAAGTGTCATCAAACACAAACTTTTTATTTTGCTCTAGTAATGAGCATAACGGTTTAGCAATCTTGGAAAAGTCATGGATGAATCTCCTATAGAAGCCAGCTTGTCTAAGAAAGCTTCTTATTCCCTTCACATTTGTTGGCAGTGGCAATTTCTTGATGATTTCGACCTTTGCTTTATCTACCTCAATGCCTTGATATGATATGCGATGGCCGAGGATAATACCTTTAGTGGTCATGAAGTGGCATTTCTCCTAATTCAAAACTAGATTTGTGTCGTTGCATCTCTTCAAAACTTTCGCTAGATTGTCAGCGTATTGGTCAAAAGTTTACCCATATACCAAAAAATCATCCATGAATACCTCTAAAGAATCCTCGATCATGTCTGAAAATATAGCCATCATACACCTCTGGAATGTGGCTAGTGCATTGCACAATCCAAAAGGCATACGTCGAAAGGCAAAGGTTCCAAATGGGCATGTGAACGTGGTCTTTGCTTGATCTTCCGGTGCAATGACAATTTGGTTATATCTAGAGTAGTGATCTAAGAAGTAATAATAGGCTTTACCAGCTAGCCTATCTAGCATTTGGTCAATGAATGGTAGTGGAAAGTGGTCCTTTGTGACGGCATTCAGTTAACGATAATCCATGCATACTCGCTAGCTAATCGCAATGCAAGTAGGAATTAATTCATTCTTGTCATTGCTTATAACTGTGAAACCACTCTTCTTGGGCATACATTGGATAGGGCTCACCTAATTGCTATCAGAAATAAGGTAGATGATGCCCGCGTCTAGCCACTTGATAATCTCCTTCTTCACTACTTCGTTCATCTTCTCATTGAGTCATCGCTGTTGCTCATTAGATTGCTTCCCTTCATCTTCCAACTTGATCTTATGCATGTAAAAAGAGGGACTAATACCTCTGATATCTACAATGCTCTAGGCTATTGCTCTTTTGTGTTCCTTTAAAATCATGAGAATCTTTTCTTCTTGAATTACTTCAAGGGTTGCGTTGACAATAACAGGTAACGTTCCATTATCACCCAGAAAGACGTATTTCAAATGCGTCGACAATGACTTCAACTCCAAGGTAGGAGCTTGTTCAATCGACGACTTAAACACAAGGATCGTCCTATTAGACAAATCCAAAGATTCCAATTGCCAATTCTGTCTCAGCTCATAACTATTAACCTTAGCATTGTGGTCACATTCAGTTAGGATTTTATCAACGGAGTTCGCTACATCTTCATCTAGGATTCCTGAACTCTGTTCATTAAACTCTTCCATAATTATTTCATCCAGCACGTCAATTTTGTGACATTGTTCTTTACTCTTGGACGGAGATGCCTCAAATACACTGAAGGTCACATGCTCATCGTTATGACGCGTGACAAGCTCATCCTTGAAAACATCAATAAGAGTGTGTCTCGTTGCCAAGAATGGTCGCCCCAGAATGATGAGTACTTCCTTATCTGCCTCGCAATTAAGGATAATGAAATCGGCAAGGAACACGAGCTTATCAACTTGGACAAGAACGTCTTTAATCTGACCTTCAGGTTGTGCTAAGGATCTGTCCGCAAGTTGTAATGTCACCGTAGTGGGCTTCATTGATCCAATACCTAATTTCCTGAATGTAGATAAAGGCATGAGATTAATACTAGCTCCCAAATCACATAAAGCTTTACTAAAATAATGATTCCCAATGGAGCATGGGATTGTGAAGCTGCCAGAGTCTTTCATTTTTTGTGGCAACTTGTTATTTAGTACAGCACTACACCCCTCTGTGAGCGCAATCATCTCGATTTCGGATAATTTTTTTCTTTGATAACAGCTCCTTCATGAATTTCCCATAACTGGGGATTTGCACCAGAGCATTAACAAGAGGTATATTAATATGTAATTATTTCAAAGTAGAAACAAACTTTTGATAGTCCTTATCATGGTCTTTCTCTTTAAATCTTTGCAAAAATGGCAAAGGTATCGTAGCAGTGGGTTGTTATGAAATAACCAGTTGCATCGACACAAGAATTTGTGTCGACAACTTCGTTGGGCAAATAGTAGGCATAGATGTCACTACAATTGGCTCCTCCTCACTTATTTCTGTTAAGTTTCCTTCAACTGTAACTTCTCCTTATTACGTTGGTTCGGTTGCCTCGACATGGTCTCGATTCAAACTGCTTGGTTCAACCGTTTGCTTTCCACTTCACAGTGTAATGGCCTTACAGTGCTCCTTCCTTCTTTGCTTTGGATTCTCAGTATCACTAGGTAGAGTAGTTGGTGACCGTGTACTCAAATTAGAAGCCAACTGTCCTAGCTGAGCTTCTAATACTTGGATAGAGGAAGAATTGCCTTGCACGATTGCTTTAGTTCTCTTGATATGCTCTCGCATCAGTGCTTCAAAAGCAGCCATAGGATTTGACCTTTTTTGAGAAAACTGCTCCTGTTGTTGATGCTGTCCTTGCATATGTGGCATTGCATTATGTTGTGGCTACATTCGTGATTGTGGTTGCATTTGGCTTTGTGCCTACAATTGATCAAGATACGAATGTACCTGCGAATTCTGATTAAAATTCTGCTGTTGATTGTTGTGGTAACTCCCTTGATTTGAGGAATTTTCATATTTGAATGTGGAAGCATTTTGATTTCTCCAAGGTTATTGAGCTCTATTGTTATATGAATTACCATAGGAATTTCCTCTGATATTATTAACGTAAAAAGCATTTTAAGCATGTTGTGGGCAATCTTCGTAACTATGGTTGTTGTCGCAAATCTCACAGGAAAATGTCGGCACATCCATTTGTTGTGCCACTCAGATAGGAGCAACATCACTTGTTCCCTTCATATTGTTTATAATATTGGTCAGAGAGGATACTTGCGCACTCAAAGCAGAAATAACATCTAAGATTGGATATTGATAATCATTTTGTGCAATTCTCTCTAGAACTCGTATAGCTTCATTGTTGGTGCAATCCAACAAGGGACTGTTAGCAGACGCGTCGACAAGATTTCTTGTCTGAGCATTCAATCCATTATAAAAGATCCATATCTTGGTCTCTTGCTGAATTCCATGCATTAAGCAACGTCTAAGTAAAGTCTTATAATGCTCTCATATTGTAGATAAGTTCTTATCATCCAGCTGATGATACGCTGTAATGTCATTTTGCAACCTTGCGTTCATTGTCGGTGGATTAAAACACAAAACAAATTACGTTGCTAGCACATTCCAAGATGTAATGGATCCAGCCGGAAATCCCAAGAACCATGTTCTCGCTTTACCCTGCAACGAATAAGGAAATAATTGCACTTTCAAGGCATCATCAGGGACACCATGTTGACTAAAGGATGCACAAATAAGCAAAAATGATTTTAAATGTTCTCTTACGTCTTCATGAGGCAAACCAGAATATTGTCCATTTGAATTAAGCATTTGAAACATCACCGGTTTCAACTCAAAATTTCCAGCTTGAATAGCTGGTCTCACAACCCCTGGTTGTAAATCATCAAGATTAGGAACAACAAAATATCGGATTGTCCTATTTTACACTTGTTCAACTTGTGGTGACGGTGGTGGTAGATTATTAACAACTTGTGGTTGTATTGGAGGAGCTACATCTTATGGCAGCAATGGTGGTAAGTTCTTATTGTTGTTGTTACCAGCCATTTTTTTTTTGTTTTTGTTTTCTCCTCCTAAGTGTTCTCTCGAGTTCCGGATCAAAGTTCACAATATCCTTCGGATTTCTCCTTGTGGACATGCAACTCTTGAGGAATTCTGAAAGAAGTTAACAACAAGAAAGTAAACAAATTAGTAAAAATTAGAAATTAAGTAAGAAGAATTAATTGTGTCTACAAACATAAACATCAAACAAACACCAAGTTCCCCGGTAACGATGCCAAAACTTGATCGGCCTGTAACGTTACAGCAGTTGTGCAAGCGAACAGACGTCAATGCAAGTATAGTTCATAGATTAACTCTATCGGATATCGATCCCAGAGGGAATGGGTTCTTGATGTCTATATGTCGAGGCAGTTAAAACTAAGATTAGAGATAATGTGAGTAAAGATGTCAACACAATAAAATCTAATCTGCACACTAAGATAGTCAAAATTGTCAATGTAATTATAAAAGTTAAATGTCAGTGCAACTGAAAGTAAATCAAAGTGTTGTTGAAGTGTTAAGAATTTAAATGCAGAAAAGTAAAAGTGTAATCGAGTGCAAAGGTCTGGAGTGGATCACTGATTTCACTAAGTCGCAACACAGGATGTGTCGACAAGGCTTTGAATAGATGAACTGTCGCAGCAATCGAGTTCCAATGAAATCTTACCAATATCAACTCTCTGTTTAGTCAAGACTTAAGCACCCTCAATTACCCCACTTGTCGGTGTGAGAAACGTTGTGCACTCAAGAACAAGTGATCAGAATCTCTTTTAATCCCAAGCAACTCTCGCTGTCTTACTTGTTAACCTAACTTGTCACCGTATCTCTCGATGTCGGTAGACTACAAATGCACTCTCGTGTTTGATGCAATTAGATCCAAGAATAAACAGATCAAAAGAATTAAATAAGAATCAAAGTAAATCTAACAATGAAAGATACTCTCGTATTCATTCAAATGTCAATAATAGTTCATCATCATAAGAAGAGAGGAGTCAACGAATACATCAGAGCATACTATCTCTAGGCTACTCGGATTATCCCCTAACTGCTCCACTTGCACAGCATCTAGCACTCCTTGTCAGGAGTTGTTGCTCGTCGGCTCAATCAGCTCACCGTTTTCCAACGTAAATCTCCAAAAACACATAGTATTTGCAGAATTTAATTCCTCTACCTCTTGATATTTTTCTTCATCTTTTCTCCTCAATTTATAGGTTTCAAGAATGGTAAACCTTCTCTCTCCTCAGATCAAGATCCAATTGCAGCTGTAAAAGTTTGTTACAGTCCAACTGTGCACTCACGCAGATCTGGTGTGAACTTCATGGATCTGCAGATTGTCACCGTATTTCTGGTCGCGATCTGAAATCTTTAATTACGGTGATAACGTGTGAAATTCATGCGTTGGTGCTTCCAGGTGTAATTGAAACTTGAATTCATTCATTCTAAAGTAAAGATTCCTATGCGGCGACATTACTGGTCGCAATATATATATGCTGCATGTGGTGACATTAGTGCACAAAAAGAGATAGAATAGCAAGAATTTAAACCAAACAACAATGAGTTAGAAAACATAAAAACTAAGTATGGAATGCCTAATATGCATACTAAATATGGCACAAAAGAGAAAATTAATACACAAATTTAGGGAGAAAATAGGTGTCATTTCTAATGCTATCACTCGTGTGTCAAATCGTGGGCTAACCTGTGTGTCAACTTGAAATAAGGCTACACGGTCGTTTCCTAGCCTGTTAATCCCTGCACCTATTTTTTTTCAGGGCACACGCCTATGTACTGGCCCATTTGCACCTATGAAAATGTAATTTTAAAGAAGCAAAAATCATGTCATTCACCTCTCAAGTACAAAGAATAGCTGTCTTCATAGTTCCATTGATTTCCAACTCAAAATATACAAATTCTCATGGATGAAAAGCAAAACATACCAAATAACCAAAGTTCCACAAGACATTGTAACTTATACATACATGCTTACTTGAAACATAGCAAAGCTTACTTTCAAAAGTGCAACATTCAACCAAGACAATATCATTTTACAACTTATTCAAAATTATATACTATAGAAGATAACAACATCCTAATACATGCCATATAACCAGGTGATGTAAATACTACCGAATGAGCTCTCGAGATAGTGTGATTTCTTCGAGATGATCCGATCTTCAAACAACAAAATAGAATCTACAAAATAACAACAATTCCAAAGGTAATCTTTCATAGCTTAGTAAGTTCGTAGAGTTTAACAAATTACCACATAACATGTGTTAAACAGTCTATAACTTAATCGAAGTTTCATTCTCTTTTGTCAGTGTCAACCTTTATCAGTATACGATGCTGCTCACATAAGTTGATGAGGACTCGTAACGAACGCGGTACCTCAGCCATCGATACGGTATCTATATATTTGTTCCCTAACGATACTGCTCACACAAGCTGTTGAGAATATGCAATTCAAGCATAAATCTCAGCCATCGTAGGGCCTATAATCCCGTCTAGGATTCGTGTTAACATTTTCGGACTCATGATGCTACTCACACAAGCTGATGGGAATCCGCAACTTATGCAGGACCTCAGCCATCGCATTAGTTCAAAATCATCGACTCTAAGCTTGATTATCACCGGCTCAAGGCATCTCTTTCGTTCATTGCTTTCATCTTTACCAATCTCAAACATCATATATTGTTCGCAACAATTATAAGGACTATAAATAATGTGCAATTTAAATTAAAATTTAACGTTACGAACTTACAAGATTGAATTACAATTACAGATAGGCTTAAGGGATTATTCTACTAATTTTCCTTTTCTTTGATCCGTGGCACGATCGTAATCAATTGATGAAACCTAGCTTGGATAAAACCTCATATGGTTTTTTAGGGATTTTTCTTCTTTTCCTTAGTTTAAAATGAAGAAGAAGACTTAAAATTATGGCTTTTTCCATTATAGTCTTTATTTACTGATCGACCTGTAAAAGTCACAGCATTTAAGTGCAAGCGGACACTTTTCGATGCAAGTATAATTAATAGATTTGATCTATCGGATATCGATCTCACGAGGATAGAGTTCTTGATGTTTAATTATCGAAGCAACCAATTTTAAAATTAGAAGAATTGTTCCTAAAAATGTTCGCGTAACTGAATAAGATCAACACAACTAAAAGAGTTAATTTGTTAACATAAATATGGAACAAATTGTCAGAGCAAATTAAGATAAAATGAATAGTTGTTGGGATGTTTGTAAAGGTAAATTCAGAACTTAAAATAAATGATCAAGGGCAAAGAAGTGGAGAGGATCACTGATTTCACAAGTCGCAATGCTAACTGTGGCTACAAAGTAACAAATAGATGAATTGTCGCCGCAATTATATTTCAATGAAATCTTACTACTATCACTTCATCTGCTTAACAAAGACCCAAATGCTAGTAACTACCACACCATCTAGTGCTGGTAATACCTTGCACTTAAGAACAAGTGGCCAGAATTCCTTCTTAGCCTCAAGCAACTTTCGTTGTCTTGCTTGTTGATTTAACTTGTGACCATACCTTCTAGTGACTGTGACTGCAATCGCACTTCCGTGGTCAAAACGATTAAATCCAAAGATAAACAGATAAAGAAAGTAAAGTAGAAATCAATTTAGATCTAACTTCAAATGGTACTTCCATACTCAATTGATAATCAACAGTATTCATCACAATTAAGAGGTATCAAAGAAAAAAGTCGAAGCATCCTACTCCTAGTTTACTAAAATTATTACGTGACAGCTCCTCTTGCACCGTAGATAGGCACTTCTCATCAGAAGTCTTCCTCCTTTGCTCGTCAGATCACCTTCCTCTGCACCTCAAGCTTCCATGGTAGCTTGCTTAAAGATTTGAGAAATTTTGCAGAGTTTAATTCTTCACCACTTGATTCTTTATCTTCTTCTATTCTCTCCTATTTATAAGCTTTGAGAATTCTAGATCTCCTTCCTTCTCAGATCTAACCATTTTGATAGTTGTACAAGTTGGTTAATTCCAGCTGTACACTCACGGAGATTTGTTCTTCAGGTATCTGCAGATTGTCACTGCATCTTTGGGCGCAATCTATGATCCTTACTTGCAGCGACAACTTAGCGTTCTCCTGCACTGGTGCTTCCAAGTATGTTTGTAGCGTGAATTCACTTGTACGAGGTGAAGTTCTTCATGCGGTGATAGTTTTTGCTGTAATTCCATGTTAAATTTGTGGCTGCATCTTTGCACACTTTCCAGCACTAATCTTCAAAAGTGAATCTTTGCGCTGATAGTTTCAGGCGCAAAACTTATGCTACATACGATGACATTAGTAGTATAAAAGAGGCTAAAATGAAAAGAATTAAAGCCATTCAACACTAAGTTAGAAAATGTAAATATTAAGTATGAAATTTTTAACATGCATACTAAATATGATACAAAAGGAACAATTAATACACAAGTTTTAGGGACAAAATAGGTGTCATTTCTAATGCTATCACACCCCCAAACTTGAGTTTTTACTTGTCCTCAAGTAAAATAAAAGTTAACAAAGTCACAATCAAAATTGTCACCGCAATCATCATTCTGGTAACTTAAGCTCTTTGGAATTCTGATGTATAAATTGCAATCATATAATAGAATAATGCACCGTCATTTATAGATATGAACAATCAATATTGCAACTTCACTCATGTTAGTATCATGCTTTGAATCTTAACCTTTCTTAACCAATACTGTATTTATTGTAATATAATTTTTTTTTTGCTTTTTCTCTTCTTCTTTGCTTTTTTTTTTCTATTTTTAGACTTAACTGAGAGATGTCATTGCATTACTATACCCTTATTCCTGGGAAGTAACGATGGGATGTGACAAACCCCCAGGAAGTATGTAATTGTCCTGGCACACACTCTTGCAGTGACAGTCTTTGGCTAGATAATTTTTCTAACACATGCAGTGGAGTGTTCTCCCTTAATAAGTCACAATGCACTCACATTGGAGTGTCTTTTTATTAGTAAATATCGCTGCAATTGGCAAGTTATTTCAAGATTCAAAAAATTGATACTACCCATTCATTATTAATGCAATTCCAAATATTCATTCAAAAATAGAAGGACTCAATATTCATTCACATTCATCCAATTCATAAATCAGCATTTCAAACAATTTAAGATTTACGCACAAAACAAAAATTGTGACCACATTTTTCCTGTAACTTTGCATACTTTCATTAAACTAAAAAGAAAAGTAAATTCTTCAAATATGTGAGTGTAATTGCATTCCATTTCACACAAATTCCCCCCAAACTTAATGACTACATTGTCCCCAATGCACTGACAATATTATACAAATAAGAATGGAAATGCATCTACAACGCAGATGAACTAATAAGAAAAATGCAACGACAACTAAAATGAAATGACAATTAAATGAGATGCATGCAACTAATTACTGAAAAGTAAACTAACTCATTGTTATGTAGCCGATAAAGTGGCTACCTTGGCTTTCTTCCTCTTCTTTGGGCATTCTTCTTCTTGCTACATTTCTTTGTGTCCTTCCTCTTCATTTCTTGTCCTTGGAGTCAATTGGGGCAGCGGATTGCTCCTCTATAGTCGGTTGAGGGGAGGCTTCACCGACAGTCACGTCAGATGGGTGTACTTCAACAAGTGGTGCCACATAAGGCACAATGGCTAGAGGATTAGAATCCTTAGTGCTGCTGGTGACTGCCTCGGCCTGGCTCGCTTTAGATGGCGCCTAGTGTTCAACAGATGCCCCGGCACTGGTTGATGCGTCAACAAATTCTTCCTCAAAATTTTTCGAGGCATCTTTCTTCTCTTCATTCTTCTCCTCTTTTTCCTTCTATTCTTCAGTTTCCTTCATCTCCTCAGGCTTCGCCTTCTCGGTTGTGCCTTCCTTATCTCTTTCCTCTCCTTCTCTTATTTCTAGACCCACAGACATAACTTGTGTGCGTATATCCTTAGTAATAGTTTCTTTTTTCACCATGTTAGCCCTAAGGCTATTTAAAAACTCATCCTCGAATAGACTGGTGATGGTTCTGTAATAGTTCTCTATGTCCTTGGAATGTCCCTCGTGCTCCTCATCATCGGAGATATGAATTCTAGTTGGGGATGGGACGGGCTGAGGTCTACCTTCAAGAGTAGGCTGCTCGGAGGATGATAGGAGCAGTATGGGAATCTTCCTTCTCAACAATGTGGAAAAGCTCATTGATATGGGTGGCACTCCAGGGCACTAGACCCTCGCGTACAAAAACAAACTCCTATTCAGAATCCACTAGGTTAGCGAAGAACTCTCTTACCATAATGGGTGAATAACTGGCCAGATGGTTGCAAAAGGATTCCCAACCTAAGCGAGAGATTGTCCTTGCAACTTGTCTCCATAACGGCTGTTGTGGGGACAATTGGAACCCCTGTTCAGGGTGACAATTCTACTTGATCATCACTTCATGATATTTATCCCTTGTCGCCTTTGAGAGGAACAGAACATGTTCTCTCTGCAGTGGTTGTTTTGCTTGATGAACCACCGACTGTTGATTCAGTATGAGATTTTGAAGGGTTTTCGCTCCTCATTTTCGGGCCATAATAACTAAAGAAAGAGATTAAGAGTAACTGGTAGAAAAATAATAAAAGCAATAAAGAAAATAATTACAGTAGCAATGGAGATTGTGAGTAGAAAAAGAGAGTCGATAGAAGAAGGATTTTATAAACTCTAGAAGGAAGGAGACGTGATTATTGCAATTGGCATGGGAAAACATTGCGTTTGCAACTAATAAATGCCAGGATTGTAGATCGTACTTTTTAGGTTGATCCAACGGTTAAGGATGAATGAAGATCAACCGGTGTGATTCTTGGCTGAAACACTTCACTGAGTCATCACAAAGTGCGTCGACATGTTGTGCTATCAGTTGCGTCGACAAAAAGGAGATTTTTTTATTCCTGCATAAAACTAAAAAGGAAATGAATGAAGATAAAAAACAAAAAGTAAAAGTAAAATTTACAATGACATTAAATAAATATGACCAGATTAATGGTCTCGCTTTGTTCTTTGACATTTGGGCTTAAGTAGTGTTTCAGTCGTTGGCCATTTACTTTAAACTGATGATCGTCATTCATATCTTCAATTGTCACTGCACCATGCTGGAATGCTTCGACAACTCTAAAAGGGCCTGACCATCTCGAGCTTAATTTTCCTGGATGCAATTTCAAACGAGAGTTAAATAAAAGTACTAACTGACCAAGGAAAAATTGTCGCTGCAAGATGATATTGTCGTGCCATCTCTTAGTCTTCTCATTGTATATGGCTGCATTTTCATACGCATTGCGTCGAATTTCTTCCAGCTCGAAAATATCCAATAACCGTTTCTATCCAGTAGCATCATAATCCATGTTTACTTGTTTAATAGCCACATGGCTTTATGTTCAAGCTCAACTAGTAAGTGACAGGATTTACCAAATACCAACTGATACGGTGACATTCCTAACGGAGTTTTATATGCAGTGCGAAGCGCCCACAACGCATCATGTAGCCGCGAAGACTAATCTCTTCTAGATGGATTAACCACCTTTTCAAGAATGCTTTTAAGTTATCGATTGAAAACTTTCGCTTGGCCATTGGTTTCCGGATGATACGTTGTTGCCATACGATGCTTTACATCGTAGCGCTTTAACGCTGTCGTCACTTGATTGTTATGGAAATGAGTGCCTTGGTCACTTATCAATGCTCGAGGTGTTCCAAATCTTGTAAGGATATATGTGTAGAAGAATCTTAATACCGTTCGAGCATCGTCTTTTGAAACCGTAACTGCCTCGATCCACTTGGAAACGTAGTCAACAGCAACTAAAATATACACATTCCTAAAAGAGTTTGGAAATGGTCCCATAAATTCTATACCCTAGACATCAAATAACTCCACCTCCATGACAGGTTGTTGGAGCATCTCATTGCATTGAGATATTGACCCTGTGCGTTAACATTTAACACATTGATGGATAAAATTGTGGGCATCTCAAAACAATGTGGGTTAAAAAAATCCTGATTGTAGGACATTTGCAGCATCCTAACACCACCAAGATGGTCTCCATAAGGAGCATCATGGCAATGCCTCAAGATAGAAGATATCTCTTCCTCAGGAACACAACGGCGGATAATGTTGTCAGCGCATACCTTGAATAGGTATGACTCATTCCAATGATATCTCGTAGCGTCTCTGATGAATCTGATCTTCTTGTGACCTATTGCACTCAAAGGTAACTTACTACAAACTAAATAATTGACAACATCAGCATACCATGGCGATGCATTGACATAAAATAATTGTTCATCTGGAAATGCGTCGATAATGCGTGACTTATTGCCATCTTCGCTTCCAGCTTCCAAACGAGATAAGTGGTCTACTACTTGATTTTCGGATCCTTTCCTGTCTTTGATTTCAATATCAAATTCTTGTAAAAGTAAGATCCATGTGATCAAGCATAGTTTGGCATCTTTCTTCAAAAAAAGGTATCTCAAACCAGAGTGATCTGTGTAGACTATAATTTTTGCGCCGACAAGGTATGAGCGAAACTTGTCAAATGCAAAAACTACTGCTAGTAATTCCTTCTCAGTAGTAGTGCAATTCACCTGCGTTTCAGTTAAAGTTTTACTAGTATAATAAATTGAGTGAAATACCTTCTCCTTGCATTGTCCAAGGACAGCTCCCACAGCGAAGTCGCTTGCGTCGTACATTACTTCAAACGGTTGTGACCAGTCTGGTGTGAAGACAATTGGAGCTTGTACTAGCTACTTCTTTATTGTGACAAATGCAACTAGACATACGTCATCAAACAAAAATTTTTTATTCTGTTCCAACAATGAGCATAGTGGCTTTGCAATCTTAGAAAAATCTCGAATGAATCTTCTATAAAAACCAGCGTAACCAAGAAAGCTTCTTATTCCTTTGACATCTGTGGGTGACGGTAACTTCTCAATGACTTCTACCTTTGCTTTATCTACTTCAATGCCCTGACATGATATTTGATTGCCAAGGACAATGCCTTCAATTGCCATGAAATGGCATTTTTCCCAATTCAGCACTAAATTTGTGTCCTCGCATCTCTTCAATACTTTCACTAGATTGTCAGCGCATTGGTCAAAATTTTGCCATACACAAAGAAATCATCCATGAATACCTCCAATGAATCTTCAATCATGTCCGAGAAGATAGCCATCATGCACCTCTAGAATGTAGCTGGTGCATTGCACAAACCAAATGGCATACGTCAAAAAGAAAAGGTTCCAAATGGACAAGTGAACATTGTCTTTGCTTGATCTTCCGGGATAATAACTATTTGATTGTAACCAGAGTAGCCATCTAAGAAACAGTAATAGGCTTTACCAGTTAGCCTATCTAGCATTTGATTAATGAATGGTAATGGGAAATGATCCTTCTTTGTGGCCACATTTAGACGATAGTAATATATACACACTCGCCAACCTGTAGCAATGCAAGTAGGAATTAACTCATTCTTCTCTTTACTTACTACTGTGATGCCGCTCTTCTTGGGCACACATTAGACAGGGCTCACCCATGTCCTATCTGAAATGGGATAAATGAGGCCTACGTCCAGCCACTTAATGATCTTTTTTCACTACCTCTTTCATTTTCTCGTTAAGTCTTCGTTATTGCTCAATGTACTGCTTCCCTTCATCTTCCAGCCTGATTTTATGCATGCAAAAAAGGGACTAATGCCTCTAATGTCTGTAATGCTCCAGGCAATGGCAAGTTTTTACTACTTCAAAATTGCAATAAGCTTTTCTTCCTGACTCGCATTGAGGCTTGCGCTGACAATCACAGGTAATTTGTCGTTATCACCTAGAAAGACATACTTTAAATACGTCGATAATGGTTTTAACTCCAAAGTAGGAGCTTGATCAATTGATTATTTAAACACAAGGATCATCCTGTTAGATAGATCCAAAGATTCCAATTGCCAACCCTGTCTCAGTTCACAAATATTAGCCTCAACTTTGTGGTCGCATTCAGTTAGGATATCACCGGTGGATGTCACTGCATATTCGTCTGGAACTGCTGAATTTTCTTCATTGAATTCTTCTATAATAACTTCTTGACGGAGATGCTTAGAACACACTGAAAGTGACATGCTCATCATTATGATGCATAATCAGTTCACCTTTAAAAACATCAATGAATGTGCATCCCGTTACTAAGAATGGGCGTCCCAAGATAATGGGCACCTCCTTATCTGCTTCACAATCAAGGATGATAAAGTCAGCAAGGAACACGAGCTTGTCAACTTGAACGAGGACATCCTTAATCTGTCCTTCCGGTTGTGCCAAAAATTTGTCTGCAAGCTGTAATATCATCGCATTGGGCTTCATAGATCCAATTCCTAACTTCTTGAAAGTGGACAGAGGCATGAGGTTAATACTAGCTCCCAGATTGTATAAGGCCTTACCTAGATAGTGGTTTCCAATAAAGCATGGAATCGTGAAACTACCAGGGTCCTTCATCTTTGGTGGCAACTTGTTCGTAGCACAGCGCTGCTCCCCTGTGGGAGCGCAATCGTTTCGATGTCAGAAAGCTTTTTCTTTTTCGATAATAGCTCTTTCATAAATTTCCCATAACTGGGGATCTGCACAAGAGCATCAACTAGAGGTATGTTAATGTGTAATTGCTTCAAGGTAGAGATAAACTTCTGATAATCCTTGTCATGATCCTTCTCCTTGAATCTCTGTGTAAATGGAAAAGGTATATTGTCAGTGGATTATTGTAAAAGATTCGGTTGCGTCAACATGGACAGTTTTGTCGACATCTTTATTGGTCGAATTGTGTACATAAGAGTGACTACAGGTGGCTCCTCTTCATTTATTTCTACTGAGTCTTCTTTTTACTGCTGTGGTTCAGATGCGTCGATATGTACTTGATTGAAACTGTTGTTTGGTTCAGTAGTTTGCTTTCCACTTCTTAGCGTGATAGCCTTACAATGCTCATTCCTCTTTTGAGTCAGATTTTCAATGTCGCTAGGCAAAGCATCTGGTGACCTTGTGCTCATGTTAAAAGCCGATTGTCCTAGCTGAGCTTCCAACGCATGAATAGAAGAAGAGTTGCCTTGAATGATTGCTTCCGTTCTTGTGATATGCTTTCGTGTCAATGCTTCAAGAGTAGCCAACGGATCTGTTCTTGGTTGAGAATATTGTTGTTGTTGTTGATCCTGTCCTTGCACATTTGGCATCGCATTCTGTTGTGGCGATATTCGAGCTTGTGGCTCCATCTGGTTGTATGAATGCATCTGATTTTGTGATCGCATCTGATCATGTGATCGCATATTATCTATGCGCATGCAATTGCGAAGTATGATTATAATTCTACTGTTGCTGGTTGTTGTTGTAACTCCCTTGTCTAAAATTCCCTTGAGTTAAGGTATTTCCATATCTGAATATGGACGCATTCTGGTTTCTCCAAGGTTGTTGTGTACAATTAGGATTACTGAATGAGTTACTATAGGAATTTCCTCTAATGTTGTTGATGTAAAATGCATTCTCAGCATGTTGTGAACAATCCTCATAACTGTGATTGTCACTACAAATTTCACAGTAAAATGTCGGGACATCCATCTGTTAGGCTACTTGAATAAGGGCAACTTCACTTGTTCCCTTCATATTTTTGATCATGTTTGCCGACAAGGATACCTATGCACTCAAAGCTAATATAGCATCTAATTCCATAACACCAAGATTAGTTTTTACCTGGGCAGAACGAGAAATTGGATATTGATAGTCATTCTATGCAATTCTCTCTAGTATCTGTACGGCTTCATTGTAGGTATAATCCAACAATGGTCCATTGGCAGATGCATCGATAAGATTTCTTGTCTACGCATTCAACCTATTGTAGAATATCTCAATTTGAGTTTCTTGTTAGATTCAATGCATGGGCAACGTCTCAGCAAAGTTTTGTAACGTTCCCATGTGGTGTGTAAATTTTCATCATCTAGTTGATGATATGCAGTGATATCATTCCGCAATCTTGCATTCATTGTCGGTGGATTAAATCTCAACACGAACTATGTTGCTAGCGCATTTCAAGAAGTAATGGACCTAGCTGGTAGACCAAGGAACCATGTTCTTGCCCTCCCTTGCAAAGAATAAGGGAACAGTTGCATCTTTAAGGCGTCATCAGGAACATCATGTTGACTAAAAGAAGCACATATGAGCAGAAATGATTTGAGATGCTCTCTAGCATCTTCATGAGGTAAACCTGCATATTGCCCATTCGAATTAAGCATTTGAAACATAACCGGTTTCAATTCAAAATTACCAGCTTGTATTGCCGGTCTAACAACCCCTGGTTGTAAATCATCAAGCACAGGAATACCAAAATCTCTGATTGTCCTGTCTGGTATTTGTTCTACTTGTGGCAGTGGTGGTGGTATGTTATTAACTCCTTGTGGCTGTATTGGAGGAACTACATCTTGTGGCAGTGGTGGTAAATCATTTTGTTTCCAGCCATTTTCTTTTGCTTTTGCTTCCTCCTTCGAATAGTCCGTTTGAGTTCTAGATCAAAACTCACAATATCGTTAGGATTCCTCCTTATGCACATGCAAATCCTAAAGAATTTGAGATAAAATCAAAAGAGTGTGAAACATGTTAGTAAAAATAAAAAGTTAAGTAAGAAAGAATAATTGCAACTACAAAAAATGAACATCAAACAAACGCCATCCCCGGCAACGACGCCAAAACTTGGTCGGCCTGTAAATGTCACAGCATTTAAGTGCAAGAGGACACTTTTTAATGTAAGTATAGTTGATAGATTTGATCTATAAGATATCAATCCCACGAGGATAGAGTTCTTGATGTTTAATTGTCGAAGCAACCAATATTAAAATTAGAAGAATTGTTACTAAAAAATGTCAGCGCAACTGAATAAGATCTACATAACTAAAAGAGTTAATTTGTCAAAGCAAATATGAAACAAATTGTCAGAGCAAATTAAGATAAAATGAATAGTTGTTGGGATGTTTGTAAAGGTAAATTCAAAACTTAAAATAAATGATCAAGTGTAAAGAAGTGGAGAGGATCACTGATTTCACAAGTCACAATGTTAATTGTGGCTGCAAGGTAACAAATAGATGAATTGTCACCGCAATTATACTTCAATAAAATCTTACTACTATCACTTCATCTACTTAACAAAGACCCAAATGCTAGTAACTACCACACCTTCCAGTGCTGGTAATGTCTTGCACTTAAGAACAAGTGGCCAGAATTCCTTCTTAGCCTCAAGCAACTTCCGTTGTCTTGAGTGACTATGACTGCAATCGCACTTCCGTGGTCAAAACGATTAAATCCAAAGATAAACAGATAAATAAAGTAAAGTAGAAATCAATTTAAATCTAACTTCAAATGGTACTTCCACACTCAATTGATAATAAATAGTATTCATCACAATTAAGAGGTATCAAAGAAAAAAGTCGAAGCATCCTATTCCTAGTTTACTAGAACTATTCATCAGAGGTCTTGCTCCTTTGCTCGTCAGATCACCTTCCTCTGCACCTCAAGCTTCCATGCTAGCTTGCTTAAAGATTTAAGAAATTTTGCAGAGTTTAATTCTTCACCATTTGATTTTTTATCTTATTCTATTCTCTTCTATTTATATTCTTTGGGAATTCCAAATCTCCTTCCTTCTCAAATCTAACCATTTTGGTAGGTGTACAAGTTGGTTAATTTCAGCTGTGCACTCACGCAGATCTGTTCTTCAGGTATCTGCAGATTGTCGTCTCATCTCAGGGCGCAATCTATGATCTTTACTTGCAGCGATAACTTAGCGTTCTCTTGCGTTGGTGCTTCTAGGTATGTTTGTAGCGTGAATTCACTTGTACGAGGTGAAGGTCTTCATACGGTGACATCTTTGGCCACAATTCCATGTTAAATTTATGGCTGCATCTTTGCACACTTTCTAGTACTGATCTTCAAAAGTGAATCTTTGCACTGACAGTTTTGAACGCAAAACTTATGCTGCATACGGCAACATTAGCCGTATAAAAGAGGCTAAAATGAAAAGAATTAAAGCTATTCAACACTAAGTTAGAAAATGTAAATATTAAGTATGAAATGTTTAACATGCATACTAAATATGATACAAAAGGAACAATTAATACACAAGTTTTAGGGAGAAAATAGGTGTCATTTCTAATGCTATGATTTACCAATTTACCAAATTACCCTTACTTAAATATAAGTAAATTTCATATGTTTATGTCCTTAACTGTCCACTGACCCTCCTTATGGTATAATTACGATCTAAATACCTCTCTTTTATATTTAATTGACATCTAACACCTTTAACCATTAGAACTCAACTTTCACACCTTTTACGATTTAATCCTTTTTACTTAATTAACTATCTAAACGATAAAATTTCATAACCAAAATTTAATATGATGCAAACGACATCATAAATATTAAAATAAATAAATTTAAGACTCAACTCATCAGAGTTGTGATCCCGAAACTACTATTTTTGACACCACTAAAAATTAGGCTGTTACATACTTTATTCCATAACTTTTTATCTATTTAAGTTTTATTTCTTACAACGTTTTAATATGTTTCTATGTCTTGTGTTATTGCCTATTTAATGAGTGTGTTTAATTATGTCTTTACAGGTTTTAAATATATCCATTTCATATCATGTTTATTATGTGTCTTAAGTGTGTTTAATTTGTCCTAAAGAAGTGTTTAATTTCTGCCCAAGTTTACTACAAATTTATTGTTGCATTTAGTGTGTTCTAATATGTATTTATTTTGTCCTAGGAGAGACTAATGGCCAACCTAATTAAAACTTGAAAGGGGTTGCTTGTTTTTGGCAAAAAGGAATCAAGATGTTCACACCTTGTGGTTGTTCGGATTTGAAAAACATCCCTTATGTTCATACTTGAAATGGTGTATGAACAATGGCTTTTAATGGAGCAGAATGAAGCCATGGAGAAGCCTTCTAGAAGCTAACTTTTGATCCTTTTCGTGCTCCATTAAAGGCCATTGTCCATCATAAAGGCTGTTTGTGACTTTTAAAGAACGTTTAATCCTTAAGTATGCATGGACGAATTTATGAGGTTGTTTTCTTTATACTTAAGCATGCATGGATAAAATTATGAAGCACATTTGGCTGTTCGACTGTAATGTAGGATTTAATGTATTTTTTAAGAACAAATTAATTGCTTGTGTAAACAAATCTAAATGCCAAATTTGAATATGCATTTTAGAGTTTATATATAGTTTGTAATTGAACATTTTGAGGTTATACATTTTATTATAAATCAGATTTTGAGTTAATTATCTTTGTTCTTCAAGAACTTATGAACTTATCAAGAACTCATTCTTATGGCGTTAAAAACCGATCTTATCACTTTGCTCCCTATCCAAAAGTGTGGCGATCTACCTTTATACCTTTGGTTCTTATCTCATTATAGATAGCAGGTCAAGGTTCCATCCTTTTCTAAACTTTAGAGTGTTAACAACAATATAGAAAACAAGTCGAGTTGTTATATAACTTCGGTTCTTTTCTGGTTCATTTATAATTCAAGAGTTATATCGAAATATCTATCCTTTGTTTTGTCATTTCTTTCAATTTCATCCAAATTTTGTGCAAGTACCTATTTAGACGATCAAGCAAATTAAATCGTGAACAACTCGTAACTGGGTTCACGTCTCTAATGTAGGCGGACGTAAGGATCCTCAAGGAAATCAAATATTTTAGAAGAGTTTCATATGAATAGAGACTACCTTAACGGTTAGAACAATGAATGGAAGAAATGGAATTATGTATGGATACCCATAATACAAATAAAAATGTTGATAGATGTGAAGTAGAGGAATCAACCTAAACATCATGTCCAAAAAAGCATAATCTAAACTTCAACGACAAGACAACATGGAAGACTCAAAGTAAGAAAAAGATGTAGATGTTGATTTGCTTATGGAATAAGGGAATGAACTAGATCAACTAGCCCAAAGGCCTACTAGAGATGAAAATTTTGGACTTAAAAGTATATCTTTCTTCTTTTAAAGGGAATTTAAATATTAAGGAGTTTATGGATTGGTTGATAGAGGCAAATAGGTTCTTTGACTACATGGAGATTCTAAAAGAGATTAGGGTAATATTAGTAGCTTACAAATTAAAAGGAGTTACTTCCATTTGGTGGGAACATCTATAAGATACAAAGCATTATGAAGGCAAAACACGACTCCAAACGTGGTACAAAATGAAACAGTTATTGAAGGCTCAAAATTTATCCCCTTAGTTAGAACAATATCTATTCTGATGGGGTAAAATTTATTAAATTTCATTCATCAAAACTGCCAATTTCAAGTTTGGAAAGTCAATCGACTTGGGATGACTTTTTGGATGGGATCTAGGCATTTTTAGGTTGATATGTTTTCATAGTGTTCGAAGATCTATCTTTTAGCTTTGAAAAACACTTTGAATCACTCGATTCTGAACTAAGGGGCTCAAGATATCACCATTTTAGTGAAGACCATGCGAGCAGAATTTCTGGACAAGATTATTACGAAAATTACGAGCTTTGGGTTTTTAATTTGAGTTTATTCATAATCATACTCCATGAAAAGAAAAACTCTTCCAAAATCTATTAAATGTATCTTTTTAGGGTACTTACACAATAAAAAAGGGTACAAATGTCATGATCCTACTACTAACAAATATTTCATTTCTACAGATGTTACTTCCTTTGAAACTTCTCCATATTTTCTTCTCAATCCATTGATCAAAAAGTTGTTGACAAAAATTTTCCTATTCCTATATTTCCCATTCATGATTCTACCCTTCCTTCAAAACCCCTTCAAGTCTACTGTAAACAATAAATTATGTGTCCTACTGATACTTCTGTAACTATTGAACGAGAGTGTAATCCAAGTGACTCGTTTCCTCAACTGTCATCTTCTCCTTCTCCGATCATGCCTTAAGTAGACAAACCTATTGCCCTGTGGAAAATATATTCTCTTCTATAACCCTCATCCAATTTATAATTTTCGAGTTATCATCGAAAAAGTATACACTAATTCCCTTATTATATAGGATAGAAGTATTGCTGGTTATCGATGGGTATACGTAGTTAAAACCTATTTTGATGGA
Organism: Gossypioides kirkii; assembly: GCA_005610355.1. NCBI lineage: Eukaryota > Viridiplantae > Streptophyta > Magnoliopsida > Malvales > Malvaceae > Gossypioides > Gossypioides kirkii. The sequence continues at coordinate 38,354,972 of CP032253.1, read as the reverse complement.
AAGATATAGAGTGGTTGAAGGCTGTTTTGGTTGTACAAGGGTATACACTGATTCTTGGTCTTGACTATGGAGAGATTGTTTATCCAGTTACTAAGATTGCTTCAATGCGATTATTAACTTGTCTTGCTATGATGCATCATTGGCATATTACAAATATTTGGGATAATCATTCAAAAGTTTAGGATGAAGCGAAATGAAGCAGATCATTCAATCTTTTATTGTCACAAAAATTGCAGAAAGTGTATCTATTTCGTTGTATATGTGGATGATATTACTATTACAAGGCATAATCATGAAGGCATTTCACATCTCAACCAATATCTGTTTAATCATTTATAAACGAAAGACTTAGGGAAGTTGAAACACTTTCTTGGCATTGAGGCGGCTCAGTTGGAAAAAAAAGTTATCATTATCTCCCAAAGAAAGTATGCTTTGGATATTCTGGAAGAAATTGGAATGTTGGATTGTAAACCTATGAAAGCTCATATGGATCCTATTGTCAATCTTGTTCCAAATCGTGGAGAACCTTTAGAAGACCTTAGTTAGTATCGAAGTTTGGTTTGGAAGCTTAATTATCTTACAATCACTCAATCAAACATCTTATTTGTTGTAAGTGTGATTAGTTAGTTTCTTTAAAATCCAAGTGATATCTATTGGGATACAATGATACATATTCTTCGATATGTCAAGGGTTCTCCTGGACATGGACTATTATATGAAGACTATGGAAGGACACAAATTGTTGGATATTCATATGTTGGTTGGGCAAGATCTCCTTCAAATAGACAATCAACCTTAGTATACTTTGTTCTTTTTGGAGGCAATCTAATACCGTGGAAGACTAAGAAACAAGATGTGGAGAGATCTAATGCAGAAATTGAATATTGAGCTATGACACTAGTTACCTATGAGCTAGTTTGGTTAAAGAAATAACTTCAAGAAATGAAACAAGAAATCGTCAACCCACTAAAGTTAATATGTGATAACCAAGCAGCACTGCATACTTCCTCGAACCCAATGTTTCATAAAAGAACAAAGCACATAGAAATTTATTGTCATTTTGTGAGGTAAAAGATTGAGTCTAAGTGTATTACTACCAGCTTCATTCATTTAAATGGCCACTTAAAAGATGTTTTAACAAAAGCTCTTATAAAACCTTGCGTCCAATATATATGTAACAAGCAAGGAGCCTGTGATTTATATGCTCCAACTTAAGGAGTGTTACGATATTATTAGTATCTGTAGGATTTATTTTTTCATAATTCTAAGGATTAATTAGCTTAAATTTAAGTATATTTCGATCTTAGTATATCTTCGTACTAGCAAGGATTTAAATAGCAGTCGGGTAGCAGAATAGCGGTCAATATATAGCGATAGTGGCTTCGTCCGAAACCGCTATTACCAAAAATAACGGTGTGAAGTGAAATCACACCAATAGCAATGGATCACGGTTACAATTTAACCGGAAATGGTCAATTGCGGCAATAACGAGTCGCTATTCCCGTTATTGTTCTATTACCGTAAAATATAAAAAAAATCAATAAAAATATAATTACAAAACCAAGGGAATATATTCTTCACCAAAATCAGATAGTTTTCAATCAGAAAAAGAAAAAGCAATCCAAATTCCAAAATCAACAGAAAAAATTAGTAACTTACCATACCAGTTACCACCGTTTTTGGGAGGATTTAGGGAGCACTGGAGCTACAGAGCACTTCGAAGGTAAGAGTATTGGAGTAGACTTACATGTTACCACAATTTTTTTTTGTTTTTAGGCAGATTTAATGGTGAAGGTAAAGGCAAGTGGTTTCCTAAAGGGATGGTCTAGGGTTTTCTTTTGTTTGCAGCTTTATTTTTTTAATTTAGTTGGTTTTTTCTTTTCTTTATTTCTTTTTTCTTTAGGTCGAGTTTGTGTCCACCTTAAGTTTTGGGTTAAAACATTATTTGTCCAGTTTACTTGGTTTTTTAATTTTTTGTTTTTTTATCCCGCTTTTTTTAAACATTATGTACTTTGATATTTTCCTTAATAATAGTCTGATCCTAGTTTATTTCAAAAAAATGAGTAGCTTTAATTTTTTAGGGTTTTTTTTTATAAATTATCAACTACCCCATTCTTTCTTTTTTAAAGTAAACCGAACTTCTTTGTTAATATGAATAAAAAAAGAGCAAAGTGCAATTGGTGTAATTTTTTATTTGTTAATTTTATCTTTTAATTTTAATAATTGTATCTGTTAATTTTAATAATTTTATCTTTTAATTTTAATATTTGGTGATAAAAAATCAACTATGGGCTTTATTTATGAGGCTGTTGATAGAGCTAAATGAGCAATTTAACAAGATTGTCGATATTTTACTGAGTATGAAAAGATTATTGACAATAGATTGAATCTTATGCATTCTGACTTGCATTCAGCTGGTAAGATAAAATGTTTCATATAATTAAGAGCTATTTTTATATTTTATTATTTTAAGCTTTAGATTATTATTATTTGATGATATTATAAACTATACTTAAGTTATTTTCTCAATCTTCAATTTCAATTTGGAGTGGAGCATTCTAAGGACGTACTAATAAAAACATTAGAAGGTACAAGATCAATAATTGAAATATTAGAACCTTTTCTTTATACTCAAGTCAAAATGGTTAATCAGGTTAGATTCAAATACTATTATTTGTAACTTAGTTACATAATTTGAATTGGATTTTTTTTTTCATTTTACTATCTTTTATATGTGCAGCAGTTGTTACTATGTAGAGATAAACATGAGACATTCAATACTCCACAAGCACAAAGAGCTTGGAAGCAAATGAATCCGGGTAAATATTAATTAAATTATTTAATTTAATTTAATTTATATTATTTAATTATATTGTACATTTGAAGTTATTTTGAAATTTAAATAATATTATGTAGTTGAGTGGTAGATAATATACAGCACATGTGTTCCTAAGTTACAAAGATTAGCAATTAAAGTGCTTAGTCAAACAACTTTTACTTCAAATTTCGAACGAAATTCACACCAAGGCAAGAAATAGGTTGAAGTATAAAAAACTTGAGAAACTAGTGTTTACTTACTATAATATGAGGCTTCAGATAATGAATCAAAAAAGAATGAGCATTGATGATATAAAGCTAGTTTTAATCCTATCAGCCTTGATGATATCTTTAAAGATGTTGATCCACTATCAAAATGACTTCAAGAGAAAGAGAATCCATTGTTAGATGGTGAAAATGCCGGTGTGTTGCTTGTGGATACCTCTGATGATGAAATGAATGTTGATCAATCTCAAAAACAAAATTTGTCTCATTCAAGTTCTAGTGCAACGCCAAGTCAGAGTGGTGATGGACCCGATGGTGGTGGTTTAAGTCCAGTTGATGATGATGATGGACATAGTGGTGATAGAGGTGAAATTAGGTCTTCTAGTCGGTATGGAGGAGAATATGGGGTTGGTACCATTAGTGGACATTTCCGTGATAGATCAAAATTTGATGGAAATATGTTTCCTGAACCTAGGAGAGATGGAAGTGAACCTAAAGCTCCATCAAAAGGAAAAGGCAAGAAGCATATTTCTGTAGGCTCTTCATCTGGTAGGAGATCGAGTTCTAGTAACCTTGGGTATAGTGATTCATCTACTAGCACGCAAGGTTTTTATCTACCGAAACAACCTTCATATTTTCAACTTTCACGTGGTTATCCACAACTATATGGTTATTATCCATCATTTCCTAATTATGGTATGCCATATCATCCTCAAATGCATCCTCCACCACCAATGTATCCTCCTCCTAAAATATATCCTCCATATAAATTATATGGAAACCAAGGTGAAAATGTTACTTTTTTGGATATATTTTTGGACAAAGGCCACGAGAATTAAGTCAAGAACGCTCTTAAAGTGAAGGTGAAGGATCTGATCCTCCTCGTCATTCCATTACTTGGTGAAAACTAAATTGTATCACTACCACTATTTGTAAGGTATGTTATTTTTAAAGAAAACTTTTGTTAATGTGTTTAATATTAATGATATTAACACATTTAAAATACATCTATAGATAAATGAATGGAGTATATTTTATGAAAAGATAATTAAGAATTGAAGCATGTTAAACTATACATGAAAGTAGAATGTGAATGAGAATAAGTGGTAAGAAATAGGAATAATTAATGAGAATCTAAACATTTATCTATTCTTTTTTTCCTTCTGCAACATAGAATGTTTTGATATCTTCACCATCTTCCAAGCTATTGTAACACTGAAAACCTGTCACCGTCATCGATTAAGGTCCCGAGGTCTTTCAGATCATTTACCATTATTTAAATCCTCAAATCTCAACAACACAGTATCACAAGAATTCACATGTAATAAATTTTGAGCTTTAACAACATTTCATTTCAATAAGGGTTAAAAATGTCATTTTACAAAATCTGGGGGACTTCTACCGGTACCAGTTGGACAAATATCAGTAGAAGTCATGTCAGTAAGCTTTGGAAAATAATTGCAGTTTCCTACCTGTAGAAGTGACGGTTCTACCGATACAAGTATGGATACTCCCGATACAACCCATGCTTCTACCAATACAACAAATTCCAGAGAGCTAGGTAAGATTTCCCTGCAACTTCTACCGATACAAGTGATCATACTACCGATACTTCTATAACAATCAATACCTTTAAAAACTTATACTAATACAATGCAAGTCAGTAACCAAAGTTAAAAATGTTTTATATTTCTACTGAAACATGTAAGAGTTCTACCGAAACAAGTGAGTAGATTTCAAATTTTACACATAATTTCTAAGTTTTCCAAAACATTCATTTTCATTTGCATAATTCTTCAAGATCATACTTACATAGTTATTTCTATTTTGATTTCAATACCATTACAAAATAATAGAATACATTTTAAGTGCATTCATCAAAGATTTCGCCATTCTATTTAACTAACAACACTTCAACAAAGCATACTAAAACATCTCAAGTAATACAATCCTAATACATGCCATATAAGCCAACTCATACAAAAGACTACCGAACGAGCTCCTAGGATAGTGTGATTTCTTCGAGATGATCTGATCTTCAAACAGCAAAATGAAATCTACAAAACAACAGAACCACGGATAAGCTTTCAAAGCTTAATAAGTTCATAAGGTAAGAATAGTTTACCACATCAATTATAGTCATTTCAACATAACACAACTCATTTATGCCTCGTGCAAAATAACGTTTCTCTTGGTTGAAATTGCCTTATGCTCTAACCGAGTTGTAAGTAGTTCCATAACCTTGCGCTCTAACCGAGACATAAGAAAAACATAGCTCTACTTGAGTTGTGCATGGCATTATGCTCTAATCAAGATGTAAGCAGGTTATAGCTTTACCCGAGTTGTACATGGCATTACGCTCTAACCAAGACGTAAACAGATCATAGCTCTACCCGAGTTGTACATGGTATTACGCTCTAAAAGAGATGTAAGCAGATCATAGCTCTACCCGAGCTGTACATGGCATTATGCTCTAAACGAGACGTAAGTAGATCATAGCTCTACCTGAACTTTACATGGCATTACGCTCTAACCGAGACGTAAGTAAATCATAGCTCTACTCGAGCTGTCCTTCAATGAATCTTCAAGTTTCCTCTTGCCAATTAGTTCAAAAAGCTTCTAAGACAGAGAGATAAAAATAGCAATAACAATGTTAAAATAACCGTACGAACTTACCAGACAAAATTGCAGTTAAAGCGAAACTCTAGGGATTATTCTACGATTTTCCCTTTTCCACGATCGGTAGCACGATCTTGATATATCACAACAAATCATTCAATTCTCACATTAAATCATGTAATTTAATCATTTAATACATTTAATTCCTTTTGGGAAATTTACAAAATTACCCCTAACATTTTATTTTTATTTAATTTAGTCTTTAGACTTTAAACATGCAAAATAACCATTCTCTATTCAAACCTATACCAAATGAATATCCAAGGGTGTTAACCGAACCTCTACATGCAATTATTTCATAACAAATACATGAAATTTTACCCTTTTAATAATTTAGTCCTCAAACCTTAAAATCATCAAAAATCACTTAACAAAATCATCAAATCTAACAACCAAGCTCACAATACTTCCACAAAATTATAAGAATAAGCTCATTCATTAATGGAAAAATATTTAACATTTGATAGATTTACAAATTAGTCCTTGAGCTAGCTAGATTAAGCTAACACGGACTCAAAAATATAAAAATTACTAAAAACGACAAGATTTCACTCACCAAATTCAAGCTCAAAGCTTGAACAAACTTAGGTTTTTCTTCTCCTAGTTTTTGGCTTGTTGAAGAAGAAAGAAAGAAAGAAAATAATGAAATTTTAACCTTTGTTTTAATTTAATTTCTTAACTTGCATAATTACTTATTTACCCTTTCTAATTTACATGAAATCTAGCCATATAAGAAGTCAAAATTGTCCACTTACCTATTACATGGTTTAATACCATTTAGCTTCCTTAACTAACCTTCCAATTGACACCTAATACTTTTAATTAATATAATTTAACTTTTGCACCTTTTACGATTTAATCCTTTTCATTTAATTAACTATCTAAATGATTTAATTTCTTAACCAAAACTTAATACGACCATAATGACATCATAAATATTAAATGAATAAAGTTTACGGACCGACTTGTCAGAGTTGTGGTCTCGAAACCACTAAAATCGAACTATTACAGCTGTCAAGAAATATTAAAGACCTCTCTCATGTATGAATTTTTAATTATTTTATCTATAAAAACTTTCAAACTTATTAAATATGATGAATGTTTAATATTTCCTATTTTTTTTACTTTGTTATTAGTATAATATTCTTAAAAAAATTATAAATAAATATAAGAATAATTAATGATTGTAAAAATTGTATTCTCATATTAATAAAAGTTCATAAGTGTTGAAAAACACTCTAAAAAATCATTAAAATTAATTTTTTATAATTATAATTATAATTATTATGTTTTACAATAAATTTTACGAATTTAAAAAAAATCACAATCGCGATACTCGTAGTGGCCGCAATAACATTCGTTATATCCGCAACCGTGATAACGCGACTGTAACCATAATTTAAATCCTTGAGTACTAGTATAAATATGCTATGTAACATAATGTATAAACACAAGAAACACATTTAGAATGTTTTTCTTTACTTTTTCTACTTCTTTCTCACTGTTGAAACAGCCTTAACAGTGACAACAAGATTGTCTTTTCTCTCTCTCTCATAGTTATTTATATATTAGATAAATATAAAAGTTATTTAGTTTATTATTTTTCATGTATTTTAAAATCTATAAATAAACCAAGAGGTGAGCTTTGTTATTCAAATCATTTAGAAATAAATAGTTCTTTAGGTTTCTCTTGCTCAGATTTTTTTTTACTTTTTAGCTAAGTTGTATAATTATTAATTTTTTAGGTTCAATATACTATTTATCCCAAAGTTACACTCAATTATCACTTTCGTACTTAAAAAAATTATTTTATCTGTTTAGCATATAAAGTTTTCAATTTGTTATCAGTTTTCCAAAAAAAATTAAAAAAAATCTCAATTTTTTCAAAAATTAGAAAAATATATAATTTTATAAAAAACCAAGAATTTAAAATTTTTTATTTTTAAAAAATACATAAAACAAAAAAAGAGATAAATTTAAAAAAAATTGTCAAACTAATTCAGAAAAATCTCAAAAAAATTTAACAAATAAGAAAATATATATAGAAGGTTATAGAAAAATTCTAGAAATTAAAAAAATATACTTATATATATATATATATATATATATATATATATATATATATATATTGAATAAACTAGTGTAATTACAAGGTAATATTTGCTCATACTTTCTTTAACTCGTTGACAATGCACACACAGGTGCTCAAACTCGGGTCTTTTAGGATGAACATCATCTTTTTTTCTACTAAAACCACTCGTTGGGTTCTACTTTTATATTTAAAAATGAATAAAGTTAAAAATAAGAGCAAAATAAGAAAACCAACTATATTTTCTCTCTCTAGAGTCAAGAGTGCTCTCGTCTAGTTTTCCCGAAGAAACAAGTTTGTTGTGGTTGGGTTGCGAAAGGGTGGCGATTTTGAGAGAATGGAAGGCGATGCGATCTCCCTATTGGAGGATGAACTTAAGAAGCTAACAGTTAAGAGCTCGAAGATAATACCAAAGGAGAATCCAACATTATTATGTTCGGTATGGATCAAAAAATCTTATAATCCATAGAGTTTTCAGGCGCAGATGAGAAGTATATGGAAAAATAAAATGAAATTTGAAATTCAATTGGCTGGTTAGAATTTATTTTTAATTTCCTTTGATGATGTAAACGATATTGAACATATCATGGAAGGGCGTCCATTGCTTTTTCAAAAACAGCTTATCTTATTTGAACGAATCCTTGGGCCAATGGAGAGGAAGCAAATCAAACTAGTTCAATCGCCTTTCTGGATGAAAATTAATATGTGCCCACCTGAATGTGACAAAAAGGATCTCTTTCACGCAATAGAGTCATCTTTTGGAGGGGTTTTGAGATCAAAAATTAAGGGTGATTACTGTCGTCTGAGTGTTTCCATTAATATACAAAAACCTTTGCAAAAGGTTATATTTGTCGACACGGACGAGAGTGAACAAATGTGGGTGCCTTTTAATATGAAAACCTCCCAGGATTTTGTTTCAAATGTGGGAGAATGGGTCATGTTTCTAGAGATTGTGTTTTCTCCCAAACTTCAAACTTCAGAACTGACGATGGAGACCTCCCATATTCAACATCACTATGAGCATAATCTAATATGTTAGGTCATGAAACTTTTTTGTTTGATTCAGTTAAGAAAAATCTATGAGTCAAAGTAACTACAAAGGTCAAAACTCATATGGAGGAATGTCGACAGCTGCTGTCGGCGATGACGCTATAGCGTTTCAACATACGCCTTTGAAAGTCGATGGAAACACGGAATCAAAGAAATTAGAATCCAAATTGAATTCTAGCTCACGACAAATTTCAAGGAACAACACAATTAGCTCGGCCTCGTACTTTGCAGGAATTGATGTTTTGGAGTCCATGTCAAACTCGGTTGCGCTGCAATAATTAAAGACCAATGAAACTAATCTACTTCCACCAAGCATGGAAGCGAAATTTGATCACAACTCTACATTAATGAATATAAATGTACCACTCCCCATTTCTCAAAACGCTTATGATCACGATGGGCCCGATGTAACTCTTGCTCATAAAAATAATAAAAAGCCCAGCTGGAAGAGATTAACTAGAGCTCACATTGAAACTTAGAAAAGTGAGTGTGTGATGATGGGAAAACGCAAGAATAAAAATGTGGATTCCTCTGATTTAGACTCAACAACTGATGAGAGTATCGAAAGCAAAAAAAGAAAGCTGGAAGACCACATTTTAGATCATGGTACTTCACTCGATGATAAGGTGGTTACAATAGAGATGGGTTACAACTATGAAAACTTAGGATTGATGGCTGCCTGTAAGCATGACTATAGGACACAATAGAAACCTTAAGTTGGAATGTTCGTGGATTGGAGAGTTCAAAGATAGTGAGAAGACTTCGACATGTGCTGAAGTTACATAATCCCCACGTGGTCTTCATTATGGAGACTAAAGTGGACACTAAAAAATGGAACAAGTCATGAAAGATGCAATTTTCTAAACGATATTGAAGTTAGTGCGGATGGTTCGTGTGGAGGCCTCTGTTTGGCTTGGAAAGAAGCCCCTACAGTTACTTTATGAAGCCTCTTTAGATACCATATTGATGCAGACATATGCAAACCAGATAATTCTAAAAAATGGCACTTTACAAGTTACTATGGTAGCCCGTTTCCAAATAATAGAGCAGAAGCATGAAATTTATTACAAAGGCTAGGCGCGAAACAACAATCCCCTTGGTTAGTCTGTGGGGATTTTAATGAAATTTTATATTCCTTTGAAAAAGTTGAGGGTCTTCTAAGAATTGAACGAAAAATAGAAGAATTTCGAGTGGTTCTAGAAGATTGTTCCTTACCCGACATAGGCTACCATGGTCCATAGTTCACATGGGAGAAAGGCAACTTCCAAGAAAATAACATAAGAGAACGACTTGACTGGGGAGTTGCAAACGATGAGTGGCTACTACAGTTCCGTGCCACGCAGGTTTGACATATTCCATATTCCTTTTCTGACCATTGCCTATTATTAATCAATACCTGGTAGGATAATTTTCCTAATAAATAGTCAAAATTCTGATTGGAGGCATGGTGGATGATGGAAAATTCCTTTAAAGATGAGGTCAAGCTATTATGGGTAACGACTTCATGTTCCCTTGTCGAGAAACTTCTAATGTTAAGCAACGAATTGATGATTTGGGACAGGCGAACTAGAGAACAAAAGGTTAATCGACGTAAAATACTTACCAAATGACTAGAAGATTTGAGCAGTAAAGGTCGTGATGATGAGGCTTTATTCGATCTTATGGAAACAAAATTTCAATTAAATTTGGAAATTGATAAAGATGAGGCATACTGGGAACAAAGAATGAGGGCCAATTGGCTCAGGTTGGGTGATCACAATACTAGCTTTTTCCATAGAAGTGCCACATTGTGAAAGAAATCAAACACGATCAGGAATATTCAAAGAGTGGATAGAACGGAGGTTAGTTTTGGCAAAGACCTAGATGAAGTGGTCTCTAGTTTCTTTCAAAACCTCTTCACCTCAAAAGGGGTGGGAGATACATCATACTTATTGTTTGGAATAAAGAAACATATTAACGCTTCCATTAATTCTACTTTGATAGCCTAGTATATAGAGGAAGAGATAGTTGCTACTCTTAAATGCATGGGGCCGATAAAAGCACCCGAAAAAGATGGTTTCTTGGCTTTCTTCTTTCAACGTTATTGGCACATAATAGGTGGAGAAGTTAGTTGGTTCTGCTTGGGCATCTTGAACAATGACGATGGTCTCAATTCGATTAATGAAAGGGAAATAGTTCTTATTCTAAAAAGTCAAATCCCAACCACAATGGCCAACTTTCGCCTTATCAGCTTATGTATGATTTTATACGAAATCATTACAAAAACCATAGCTAATCGGTTGCAAGCTGTTATAGGAAAAATTATTGATGAAGCCCAATTCACTTTTATTCCAAATAGACTCATTTCCAATAACATTTTAATAGCCTACGAAATATTGCATGCTCTACAGCAAAAGTGTAGTGGCAAAAAAGGCTTTATAACACTCAAATTAGACATGATCAAAGCTTTTGAAAGAGTTGAATGGGGTTTCTTAGAGGTTTTGATGCATCACATGGGGTTGATAGAAATTGGGTAGATCTCATAATTAGATGTATTTCTACTTTCCTACTAGGTAAACGTCAATGGAGTATGGGAAAATCCCTTTCAACCAATGCAATGTCTATGCCAAGGAGATCCTCTTAGTCCTTTCTTATTCATTATTTGTAGTGAAGGCCTTTTGGCCCTACTTCGTTTGGCAGCAAGGGATGGACGTTGATCAATCTGTAAAGTCACAGCAGTTGTACAAGCGGACACACGTCGATGCAAGTATAGTTGATAGACTAATTCTATAGGATATCGATCCCACGAAGAATGGGTTCTTGATGTTCAGATGTTAAAGCAACAAATACTATAATTAGATGAAATGCGAGTACAGATGTCAGCACAATTAAGTCAATTTGCACACTAAAATAGTTAGTATCGCCAATGCAATCTAGGTTAATTATCAAAGCAAATGAAAGTAAATCAAAGAGTTGTTGAAGTATTGAGAATTTAAATGCAGAACAGTAAAAGTGTGATCAAGTGCAAAGGTCTGGAGTGAATCATTGATTTCACTAAGTGCAATGCAAGATGTGTCGACAAAGGTTTGAATAGATGAACTATCGCAACAATCAAGTTCTAATGAAATCTTACCAATATCAATTCTCCATTTAGTCAAGACTCAAGCGCCTTCAATTACCCCACCTCTTGGTGTGAGCAACATTGTGCACTCAAGAACAAGTGCTTAGAGGAACTCTCGCTGTCTTGCTTGTTAACCTAACTTGTCACCACATCTCTCGATGTCGGTAGACTACAAATGCACTCTCGTGTTTGATGCAATTAAATCCAAGAATAAATAGACGAAAAGAATTAAATAAGAATAAAAGTAAATCTAAAAATGAAAGATACTCTCGTATTCATTCAAATGTCAATAATAGTTCATCATCATAAGAAGAGAGGAGTTAACAAATACATCGGAGCATACTATCTCTAGGCTACTCGGATTATCCCTTAACTGCTCCACTTGCACAGCATCAAGCACTCCTCGTCAGGAGTTGTTGCTTGTCGGCTCAGTCAGCTCACCGTTCCAGCGTAAAATCTCCAAAAACACAAAGTAATTGTAAATTTAATTCCTCTACCTCTTGATGATTTCTTCCATCTTTTCCCTTCTATTTATAGGCTTTAGAATTGCAGATTTCCTCCCCTTCATTCTCAGATACAGATTCGTTTTGCAGCTATTAAAGTTTGTTACAATCCAGTTGTGCATTCACGCAACTTTGGTGTGTTCTTCACAGATCTGCAGGTTCTCGTTACAATGTTGGGCGCGGTCTGAAATCCTCAATTGCGGCGGCAACGTGTGAATTTCCTGCGCTAGTGCTTCCAGTTGTATTTGCAGATTGACTTCACTCATCCAAGTATAGGTTTCTATGCGGCGACATCGTTGGTCACACTTTCAAGTTGATATTGTGGCTGCATTCTTCTTCTAGTATTGATCTTTTGAGATGAGTTCCTGTGCTGACAATTCTAAGACGTAATATATAGGTTGCTTGTAGTGACATTAGTATATAAAAGAGACAAAAATAACAAGAATTTAAACCAATAAATAATGAGTTAGAAAACATAAAAAACTAAGTATGAAATGCTTAATATACATACTAAATACGGAACAAAAGAGACAATTAATACACAAATTTAGGGAGAAAATAAGTATCATTTGTGATGCTATCACACCCCCAAACTTGAGTTTTTACTTGTCCTCAAGTAAACAAAAATTAGCAAACTCACAAACAAATATGTCACCGCAATCATTATTTTAACAACTTAAATTTTCTGAAATCCAAATGCACAAATTGTATTCACATGATAGAATAATGCGCTGACAATTTATAGGTATGAATACTTAAAACTGCAACTTCATTAATGTTAGTAGCATGCCTTGAATGTTATCCTTCCTTTAATCAATACAGCATTTAGAGCAATATTTCTTTTTCTTTTCTTTTTCTCTTCTTTCTCATTCATTCATTTTTTATAAGTGACTGGGAGATGTTATTGCATTACTCTACCTTTATTCCTGGGTAGTAACGATAGGTTGCAAAAAACCCCCAAGAGGTATGTAATTGCGCTGACACACAGTCTTGCAGTGACAACCTTTGGCTAGATATTTTTCTAACACTTGCAGCGGAGTGTTCTCCCTTGATAAGTCACAATGCACTCTCATTGGAGTGTTCTCTATTAATATAATGTTGTTGCATATGGCAAGTTAGTGCTAGATTCAAAAAATTACTACTATCCATTAATTACTGAAGTAACTTCAATCATTCATCCAAAAATAGATGATTCAAAATTCATTCATATTCACCCAATTCACACATCAGCTTTCCAAACAATTCAATATTTACGCATCACATAAAATTGTGGTTACATTTTTGTTGAAATTTTGCACACTTTCATTAGCTAAAGAAACAAGTAAAATTCAAATATGTAGGTGCAATCACATTTCCATTCCACATAATATTCCCCCCAAACTTAATGTTTGCATTACCCCCAATGCACTGACAATACTATACGAATAAGAATGGAAATGTAACTACAATGCAACTAAAGTAAAAAAATAATATAATGAAAAAATAAAAATGCAATGACAGTAAAATACATGCAAACTATCTACAGGAAAGTAAACTAACTCATTCTTGAGCAATCGATGCAGTGGTTGCTTTGGTTTTCTTTTTCTTCTTCCTTGGGCGCTCACCTTCCTCTTTGTGTTTCGTTTATTATCTTTGTGCCGCTTCTTCTTATCCTTCGAACCAATCAGATCGGTGGATTGCTCTTCTACAGTCGGTTGGGTGGCGACCTCATCGATAGTTGCATCCGATGGATGGACCTCAATAAGCGGAGCCACATACGGCACGATAGCTAACGGGTTAAAATCCTCTGCAATGCTGGAGACTACCTCAACCTGACTTGCATCTGGTGGAGTTATATCATCACTAGATGCCCCCACACTCACGGGTGCTTCACAATATCCTCAGCGATATCTATCGGGGCATCTTTTTTCTTCTTCTGCTCCTCTGTAGGGTCCTTCATTGCATGTTCTTCTTCTTCTTCATTCTTTTTCTCTTGGCCATCTTCCTTCTCCGCTTCATCCATAAGCCTCTCTTACTCAATTGTAGCAATGTCAATGTCATCCTCAACATTCACACCCACAGATGCAATTGGTGTTTGCACCTCCTCAACCACAGCGACCCACTCAGCCATATTAGCTCCAAGGCTGTTCGAGAACTCTTCTTCGAACAAGCTGGCTATAGTTCTATAGCAATCTGGCATGACGTTAGAATGCCCTTCCTGCTCCTCTTCATCAGAGATGTGGATCTTGTTTGGGAAGGGACATGTTGTGGCCTATCATCAGGAGTAGGCTGGTAAGAGGATGAGGCCATTGGTCGAAAAATAGAGGGGAAAGCTGGGAAGTCTGGCAGCAGACTAGGGCTTATGTTGATTAATGCAGTGATAATTGCCTCGTTCCATGCTTTGGTGTACGCATAGAAGATATGACATCTATAATCCATATCCTCTAATACGCCGACAGTACGGATAGTACGCATGTCGATGCGATCAAGATTGACTTTCATAGCAGTCAGCCTCTTTTCCAACTACAGATCTGTGGGTGCATCAGTATATTTTTCCTTGTTCTTTCCTTTTCCCTTATCTTGCTTCTTTGGTGCTTCTCTCGCCAGTGGCGTCTCTTGGCCCCTCATCATTCTCTCGACGGAAATATCATTGATAGGGCTCTTGTTGTGGAGTACCTCTTCCCCATCTCTGGGCACAATGCCCATTTGTTTGCAGAGTAGCATAATTAGGGAAGGGAAAGGTAATATACATGTGTGTTTGGATGCGGCTTCAGTAATTTGCTCGTAAATGATTGTGTCGACATCAATGTGACGACCCTTTAGAATTGAGTGCAAAATGCACATACGGTCTAATATCGCTGTGGTACTGTGCGTAGAAGGCAAGATATGACTATTCACGAAGTGAAACCACACCATACCGAAGGTTGTCAAATATCTCAAATGCATGGTGTAGTTATGTAGGCCATTACCCCTCCAAACAGCACTATCAACACAGAGATTCGCAGTACCTCGTCAGCTTCCTCGTCGTTTAGCCTTTCCACAAATGGAGCATGATCATCTACTTTCTCAGGAATTCGAAATAGAACATTGATATGGGTAGAAATCCATGGTACTAAGCCCTCTCTCACAAAGATAAATTCTTGCTCAAAATTCATAAGATTTGCATAAAATTCCCTTACCATTGTAGAGGAATAACCAGTCGGGTGCTCACAGAAGAATTCTCATATTAAGCGACTGATTGTCCTTGCGATTTGCTTCCCCAAAGTTTGATACGAGGACAGTTCAAGACCTTGTTCAGGATGGCAATTGCGTTTCACCATCACATCTTGATAACGGTCCTTGGCCGCTTTTGACATAAACAAGACCGGCTCTCTTAGTGGAGGTTGGGTTGTGGTCGGAACCACGATGGTGAAAGTGGCAGGGATTTTGGATGGAGTTTTTGCTCCTCTTGTCTTGGCCATAATCACAAAATAAGAAGGATTAAAAAGAACTTGCAGAGAAAAATAATGGACTGAAAGAGTGAGAATAAAAGTAAAAGCACAGAAGAAAATAAATTGAAACAACAATGGCTATTATGAGTGAAAGAAAAAAATCGGTAACCTCTCAATGGCAAGAGTCATAATTATTGGGGGTTTGTTTGGGGAAAACGTTACGTCTGTAGCTAATAAATGCTAGGCTGCAGATTGTACCTTTTTATTGATCGAACGACTGGGAAAAGATGGAGATCAATCGGTGCAATTCTTACTAAAAAAGCTTTGCTGAGTCATCACAAAATGCGCTGACAAGTTGTGCTTTGGATGCATCGACAAAAAAATGATTTTTATTCCTGTAAAGAAATTAAAATGAAACAAGTAAAGTGAAACAAATAAAAGGAAATGTGAAAATACGTTGACATTATTTAAATGTGACCAGATCGATTGCCTCATTTGGTTCTTTGACTTCTAGACTCACGTAATGTTTTAGACGTTGGCCATTCACCTTGAACTGTTGCCCATCTTTCAGATTTTCAATTGTCACCACATCATTCTGAAATACTTCAAAAACCTTAAAAGGCCCGACCATCTTGAATGCAATTTACCTGGATGCTGTTTTAAACGTGAATTGAACAAAAGTACTAACTAACCAGGGCTAAATTATCAACGCAAGATGATGTTACCGTGCCATCTCTTGGTCTTTTCTTTGTATATTGCAGTATTCTCATAGGCATTGCGACGAATCTCTTCTAGTTCAGCAATGTCCAACAATCTTTTTCTTTCAGCAGTATCATAGTCCATATTCACCTGCTTAATTGTCCACATGGCTTTATGTTCAAGCTCAACTTGCAGGTGACATGACTTACCAAACACTAGTTGATATGGTGACATCCCCAACAGGGTTTTATATGCAGTACGAAGCACCCACAACACATCATGTAGCCGTGAAGACCAATCCTTTCTTGATGGATTAACCACCTTTTCAAGTATACTTTTGATTTGTCGATTGGATACTTCAGCTTGGCCATTCGTCTATGGGTGATATGTAGTAGCCATACGATGCTTCATACCATATCTCTTCAATGCTGTCACAACTTGATTATTGTGAAAGTGAGTACCTTGGTCACTTATTAATGCCCTTGGTGTTCCAAATCTCATAAGGATATATGTGTGGAAAAACTTCAACACCGTTCAAGCATCATCTTTTGGCACTGCGATTGCCTCGATCCACTTCGATACATTGTCAACAGCAACTAAAATGTACACATTCCCAAAAGAGTTTGAAAATGGGCCCATAAAGTCTATACCCAAACATTAAATAACTCCACCTCCATAATAGGCTGTTAGAGCATCTCGTTGCGTCAAGATATTGAACCAGTGCAGTGACATCGATCACATTATTGTGCAAAGTTGTGGGCATCTCGAAATAATGTGGGCTAATAGAACCCTGACTGTCGAACCTTTGCAGCAGTTCTTACACCACCAAAATGGCCTCCATCAAGAGGGTCATGGAAATGTCTCAGGATAGAAGTCATCTCTTTTTTAGGAACGCAGCGACGGATGATGTTGTAAGTGCATACCTTGAACAGGTATGGCTCGTTCCAATGGTACTTTGCAGCGTCGCGAAAAAATCTGACTTTTTTGTGACCAACAACACTCAAGGGTAGCTTCCCACACACAAGAAAGTTGACAACATCAGCATTCCAAGGTGATGCATCGACAAAGAATAACTGCTCGTTTGAAAATGCATCGACAATTTAGATTTTATTCTCATCTTCACTTCCAACTTCCAGTCGAGACAAGTGGTCAGCTACTTGATTTTTAGATCCTTTTCTATGCTTGATTTCAACATCAAACTCTTGTAGCAATAGGATCCATCTAATCAACCTTAGTTTGGCATCTTTCTTTGTAAAAAGGTATCTTAATGCAGAGTGATCTTTGTACACTGTAATTTTTACACTGACAAGGTATGAACGAAACTTGTCGAATGCAAAAACTACTACTAGCAATTCCTTCTCAGTAGTTGTATAATTGACATGTGCTTTAGTCAAAGTTTTACTAGCATAATAAATAGAATGAAATACCTTTTTTGCGTTATCCTAGTACAGATCTTACAGCAAAGTCACTTGTGTCGAACATTAGTTCAAACGGTTGCGTCCAGTCCGGTGCAATGACAATTGGAGCTTATACTAGCTGCTTCTTTATTGTGATAAATGCATTCAAACAAGTGTCATCAAACATAAACATTTTTATTTTGCTCTAGCAATGAGCATAACAGTTTAGCAATCTTGGAAAATTCACGGATAAATCTCCTATAGAAACTAGCATGTCCAAGAAAGCTTCTTATTCCCTTAACATATGTTGGCGGTGATAATTTCTCGATGATTTCGACCTTTGCTTTATCTACCTCAATACCTTGACATGATATGCGATGACCGAGGATAATGCCTTCAGTTCCCATGAAGTGGCATTTCTCCCAATTTAGAACTAGATTTGTGTCATCGCATCTCTTCAGAACTTTTGCCAGGTTGTCCGCGCATTGGTCAAAAGTTTGCCCATAGACCAAAAAATCGTCCATGAATACCTCTAAAGAATCATTGATCATGTCCAAAAAGATAGCCATCATACACCTCTAGAATGTGGCTTGTGCGTTGTACAATCCAAATGACATACGTCGAAATGCAAAGGTTCCGAATGGGCATGTGAACGTAGTCTTTGCTTGATCTACTAGCACAATGGCAATTTGATTGTATCCTAAGTAGCCATCTAGAAAGCAATAATAGGCTTTACTAGCTAGTCTATCTAGCATCTGGTCAACGAACGATAATGGAAAGTGGTCTTTCTTTGAGGCCGTATTCAGTCGACGATAATCTATGCATACTCGCCAGCCAATTGCAATGCAAGTAGGGATCAACTCGTTCTTGTCATTGCTCACAACTGTGAAGCCACTTTTTGTGGGCACACATTGGACAGGGCTCACCTAATTACTATCAAAAATAGGGTAAATGATGCCCGCGTCTAGCCACTTAATAATCTCCTTCTACACTACTTCTTTCATCTTCTCATTGAGTCGTCATTGTTACTCAATAAATTGCTTTCCTTCATCTTTCAACCTGATCTTTTGCATGCAAAAAGAGAGACTAATGCCTCTGATATCTGCAATGCTCCAGGTGATGGCTCTTTTATGCTCCTTTAAAATGGTGACGAGCTTTTCTTCTTGTGTTGAATCGAGAGTTGCGCTTACAATTACTGGTAATGTTTCCTTGTCCCCTAGAAAGACGTATTTCAAATGGATTGGCAATGGCTTCAACTCCAAGGTAGGAGCTTATTCAATTGATGGTTTAAAACACAAGGATCATCCTATTAGACAGATCCAAATATTCTAATTGCCAATTCTATCTCAGCTCACAATTGCTAACCTCAGCATTATGGTCACATCCAGGTAAGGTTTCATCAATGTATATCGTCGCATCTTCATCTAAGACTGCTGAACTCTATTCATTGAACTCTTCCATGATTAACTCGTCCAGTACATTAATATGGTGACATTACTCCTTACTTCTTGACAGAGATGCCTCGAACACACTGAAGGTAACATGTTCGTCATTATAATGCATGACAAGCTCACCCTTGAAAACATCGATAAAAGTGTGTCTTGTTGCCAAAAATGGTCGCCTCAAGATGATGGGCACTTCCTTGCCTGCCTCGCAATCAATGATTATGAAATCGACAGGGAACATCAGTTTATCTACTTGTACAAGGACATCTTTTATCTAACCTTCAAGTTACGCTAAAGATTTGTCTGCAAGCTGCAATGTCACCGCAATGGGCTTCATTGATCATATTCCTAATTTCCTTAATGTGGACAAAGGCATGAGATTAATACTAGCTCCCAAATCTCATCAAGCCTTACCTAGATAATGATTTCCAATGGAGCATGAGATTGTGAAGCTGCTAGGATCTTTCATTTTTTGTGGTAACTTGTTAGTTAGCACAGCGGTGCACCCCTCTATGAGCGCAATCGTCTTGATTTCAGACAACTTCTTCTTATTTGATAACAGCTCCTTCATAAATTTCCTATAACTAGGTATCTACACAAGAGCGTGTACAAGAGGTATGTTAATATGTAATTGTTTCAAATTAGAAATAAACTTTTGATAGTCCTTATCATGATCTTTCTCTTTAAATCTTTACGGAAATAGCAAAGGTATCGTAGTTGTGGGTTGTTATGAGATAACCAGTTGCGTCATGTCTTTGTTGGGCGAATAGTAGGTATAGATGTCACTACAATTGGCTCTTCTTCATTTACTTCTGCTGAGTTTCCTTCAGCTGCAACCTTTCCTTATTGCGTTGGTTCGGATGCATCGACATGTTCTTGGTCAGAATGTCTTTTTGGTTCAACCGTTTGCTTTTCACTTCTCAGCGTAATAGCCTTACAATACTCTTTCCCTCTTTGCGTTGGGTTTTCAATATCGCTAGGTAGAGCATCTGGTAACCTTACACTCAGATTAGAAGCTAATTGTCCTAGTTGGGCTTCTAATGCTCAGATAAAAGAAGAATTACCTTGCACTATTGCTTCAGCTCTCGTGATATACTCTCATATCAGTGCTTCAAGAGCAGTCATAGGATCTGACCTTTGTTGAGAAAATTGTTGCTGTTGCAGATGTTATCCTTGCATATGTGGCATTGCATTCTGTTGTGACTGCAATCGCATCTGTGATTACATCTAGCTATGTGCTTGCAATTGATCAGGATGCGAATGTACCTGTGAATTCTTATTAAATTTCTATTGTTGATTGTTATTATAACTCACTTGTCTATAACTCCCTTGAGCTGAGGAATTTCCATATCTATATGTGGAAGCATTTTGATTTCCCCAAGGTTGTTGAGCTTTGTTATTGTATGAGTTACCATAAGAACCTCCTCTGATGTTATTAACGTAAAATGCATTTTTAGCATGTTGTGGGTAATTTTTGTAACTGTGGTTGTCACTGTAAATTTCACAAAAAATATAGGCACATCCATCTGTTGGGCCAGTTGGATAGGAGCAACGTCACTTGTCCCCTTCATATTCTTTATAATATCGGCCAAAGAAGATACCTGTGCACTCAAAGAAGAAATAGCATTTAATTCAAGAACACCAGGGTTAGTTTTTACCTGAGCAAAATGAGAGATTGGGTATTGATAACCATTCTGTGCAATTCTCCTTGGAATTCATACAGCTTCATTGTAGATGCAATCCAACAGAGGACCATTAGCAGATGCGTCGACAAGATTCCTTGTCTGAGCATGCTTGTCTGAGCATGCAATCCATTATAAAATATCTTTATCTAGGTCTCTTGTTGAATTCAATGCATTGGGTAACGCCTAAGTAGAGTCTTATAACTCTCCCATGTTGTATGTAAGTTCTCGTCATCCAGCTGATGGTAAGCTGTAATGTCATTACGCAACCTTGCGTTTATTATCGGCAGATTGAAATGTAAAACGAATTGCGTTGCTAACACATTCCATGATGCAATAGATCCAGCCGGCAAACCTAAGAACCAAGTTCTCGGTCTTCCTTGTAATGAATAAGGAAATAATTGCATTTTCAAGGTATCATCAGGGACACCATGTTGGCTAAAAGATGCGCAAATAAGGAAAAATGATTTTAAATGTTCTCGTGCATCTTCATGAGGAAGGCTCGCATACTGCCCATTTAAATTGAGCATTTGAAACATAACCGATTTCAGCTCGAAATTTTCAGCTTGTATAGCTGGCCTTACCACTCCTGGTTGTAAATCATCAAGGATAGGAACCACAAAATCTCGGATTGTCCTATTTTGCACTTGTTCTTCTTGTGGAGGCAGTGGTGGTAAATTATTTATTCGTTGTGACGATATTGGAGGAACTCCATCTTGTGGCAGCAATGGTGGTAGGTTTTTATTGTTGTTGTTGCCAAACATTTTCTTTTGTTCTTGTCTTCTCCTCCTAAGTGTTCTCTCGAGTTCTAGATCAAAGATCACAATATCCTTCGAATTTCTTTTTCTGGAGATGCAACTCCTAAGGAATTCTGAAGAAATTAACAACAAGAAAGTAAACAAGATAGTAAAAGTTAGAAGTTAAGTAAGAAGAATTAATTGCATCTACAAACATAAACATCAAACAAACGCCATTCCCGGGCAATGGTGCCAAAACTTGATCGGCCTGTAACGTCACAACAGTTGTGCAAGCGGGCACACATCGATGTAAGTATAGTTGATAGAATAATACTATCTCTAGGCTACTCGGATTATCCCCTAACTACTCTACTTACACAGCATCAAGCACTCCTCGTCAGGAGTTGTTGCTCGTTAGCTCAGCCAGCTCACTGTTCCAGCGTAAAATCTCCAAAAACACAAAGTAATTGCAAATTTAATTCCTTTACCTCTTGGTGATTTCTTCCATCTTTTCCCTTCTATTTATAGGCTTCAGAATTGCAGATTTCCTCCCCTTCATTCTCAAATCCAGATCCGTTTGTAGCTGTCAAAGTTTGTTACCAGCTGTGCACTCACACAACTTTGGTGTGTTCTTCATATATCTGCAGTTTGTCGTTACATTGTTGGGCGCGATCTGAAATCCTCAATTATGGCGACAACATGTAAATTTCCTGTGCTGGTGCTTCCAGTTGTATTTGCAGCTTGACTTAACTCATCTAAGTATAGATTTCTATACGGCGACATCACTGGTCGCACTTTCAAGCTGATCTTGTGGCTGCATTCTTCTTCAACATTGATCTTTTGAAATGAGTTCCTGCACTGACAATTCTAAGACACAATATATATGCTGCTTACAGCGACATTAGTATATAAAAGAGATAAAAATAACAAGAATTTAAACCAATCAATAATAAGTTAGAAAACATAAAAAAAACTAAGTATGAAATGTTTAATATGCATGCTAAATATGACACAAAAGAGATAATTAATACACAAATTTAGGGAGAAAATTAGTGTTATTTGTGATGTTATCAAACGTCTAAAAGGCGCTAAAGTTAGCAAAGGTGGCCCTCAAATATCTCATTTACTCTTTGCTGACGATAGCATCTTCTTCGGTGAGAGTTTCTTAGGCGGGGCTACTATTATTAAAAACATTCTTGGAACCTATGAGCTTTGTTCAAGTCAGTGCGTTAATTTTGATGAATCCATAATTTTTTTCAGTTCAAATACAAAAGAGGATGATCGTTTACAAATTATCGGTTTCATGGGTATGCGAGTGTCTGTTAATTTCGAAAAGTACTTTGGGCTACGAAACTTTCTCGGCAAAGGAAAACGAGCTTCATTCCAAATCTTAAAAGAATGAATTAAAAGTAGAATAGAAGGTTGGAGCACTCGAGTTTTATCACAAACAGGTAAGGAAGTCTTTGTCAAGTCAATTTTACAAGCTATCCCAACGTACACTATGTCTTGCTTCCTTCTTCCTAACTCTTTATGCAAGGAAATTGAGCAATTAATTGCTGGTTTTTGGTGGCAAAAAAGGCATCCATTGGTGTGCATGGACCTATATGTGTAAATCAAAAGATGAAGGAGGGATGGGCTTTAGAAATATGGAGTAGTTCAATGTTTCCCTTTTGGCTAAACAAGGGTGGAGGATCATCTCATTTCCTAATTCCCTACTGTCCAAAGTCCTAAAGGCTAAATACTTTCTACATACAGATTTTATGAATGCGCCCCTAAGAAGAAACCCATCATTCACTTGGAAAAGTTTATGGGTGGCAAAAGGCCTTTTACAATAAAGACTTTGGTAGATAGTTGGTTCAGGAGCTAAAATTGCAATTAGTGATGCTTGGGTGTTGGGTTAAGCTAATTATAAACTTTGTCATCCATCTTACGGCATGTAATTTTCTATAGTAGTGGATTTAAAAGATAGTAATACTAGAAAGTAGAAGTTTGACCAAATTGTCTATACCTTTGCGCCAGACGATACCGAGCGGATCCTCCTCATTCCGATAGCGGAGGATGCACACGATAATCAACAAGTTTGGATTAGCGAGCCAACCAGGGAATTCACAGTCTGCAACATCTACAAACTATTTCAACATCTTTCTCAAAACCCTTACTACTGCTTATGCATTACAAACCTCTACTAAGAATTTTTACAACCAATCATGGGTTTTAAACTTGCCTAGGAAAGTAAAAATTACAGCCTGGAGGATCTCGTGGAATTACATTCTTACCTATGTAAATCTAAACCTCAAAAGACTAATTAGTAACACGAATTACCCCCAATCTTCTACCGAGCTTGAAACTACAATCCATGTCTTTAGAAGTTATCTAACATCAATAGCAGTATGGTCAGAGCTACAACTATCGTTGGTCACAAATAAAAATGAAATGGATTTCAAGCAATGGTTTACTTGGGTTTTACAACTATGTTCTCCCGTCTTACGACGCATCTTTTGTTGTGGCCTTTGGGCTATATGGGGAGACAGAAACCAGCAAATTCATGAAAAGAAAAGTAAATCTAGTAAGGAAATTGCTTTGTTTGTTTCACATTATATTGCTGAATTAGACAATCTGGAAATACGTACCTTTCACTCGGACGACTCAACAGAGCAATGGAAGCGCCCACCTAAAGACAAGATCAAAATTAACTTCGATGGTGCGTACGATGCCTCAGCCTTCAAATCTTCCTCCAATGTTGTTGCCCGCAATCACGAAGGGAGAGTCTATTCTCAATCGGAGGTCCATGAAAGAGTGGCTTCCACTTTTGTGACAGAGGCTCTAGCCTGTTACAAAGCAGTCCGCTTAGGGTCAGAAATGGAATGGCACTCAATAATAGCGGAAGGAGAGTCTCTTACCATCATCAAGAAGTGCAAATCTACCACACCTGATAGATCTGTCCTCAACGCCCACATGCAAACATTAGGCAAGCAGCAAGCAGATTCCATAAAATCGAGTTTGCACACATCCCCCGTTTGACAAATGACCTCGCTCATGCCTTAGAAAAAGAGGCAATAACAGAATACAAGAATATGCATCTGTCTAGCGAAATCCCGTCGTTTGCAGAAAGGGATGTGAAAATCATTTGGGCTCGCGAATCAGATTAGACTGTCAAGAAAGGGAAAATGAAGGAGAGAAAAGATGAACTGCTTAGTTTCTTTTTCTGAAAAGTCTCTCCCCACCTAAAACTGTTGGAGCATTGAATGCTGATTTTTTGGGACGAGTATCAAGAAGTTTTGATTGTGCTATCTTTAAGTTTTCTTTAATTTCTTTTTTTTTTTAATTTTCCACATTTTTAATTTGGTCAACTAATCAGTCAACTTTAGTAAGTTGTTGATTCAGTTCTTATTTTATTTGGTTTTAGTTCATCAACCCCTTAAGTTGGGCCTCTACTTTTATTTTTGTTTTGAATTAGCTTTTGTATTTTGTTCAGAGTTTCATTTCAATAAAAGTCCAATCTGAACCATTAAAAAATAAGAGCAAAATTTAAAAAATTGTTAAAAAGTTTCGTAAAAATCTCATTTTTTTTAAAATTAGAAAAATATGAAAAGCTATAAAATATGTGAATGAAAATATACAATTTTAAAAAGTGTGATTTTGGTTTTTAATTTCTTTTTTGAGAATTTTATGAATTTTTTGACAATTTTTAAAATTTTTTCTCTTATTTTTAACTTTATGTATTTTTTTAAACATAAAATATATATTTTATTTTTTACAAATTTTATATAACTTTCCACGTGTTTTTTTTTGAAAATTTAAAACTTTTGAGAATTTTCTGAATTTGTTTGTATTTTTTTTTTGATAAATTTTTATGTTTTTTATTCTCTCTTGGTTTTATGTAGTTTTAAAAATAATAATTTTTTTTGAACTCAATAAGTGGTTTCAGTGGAAAAGAGGATGATATTCATCTTAGGAGTCTCGGTTCGAGCGCTTATGTGTGCAAAGTGTGTGTCCGTTGTCAAAGGGTTAAGAAAGTATGAACAGATACTATTATGTAATCACATTAGTATAATCAAAAAATAATAATAATTTTTTAAATTTTGAGATTTTTATATAATTCTATATATTTTATTTCTAATTTTTAAAAATTGAGAAATTTTCTGATTTTTTTTTTCTTTTTTAAATTTATTTTTGAAAAATAAAGTTTGGTGATGTGTTGTACTCTTAATATGTCACGTTTGTTTTTTCTAATGCGATTAACAGTTAGGGTAAATTGATAACGGATTGAAAATTTAAAGTATCAAATTGATAAAAAAAAATTAAATATCAAAGTGATAATTGAATACTACTTTAAAAAGTAATTATTTGAACTTTTTTCCTAAATGCTACATCATATACTAAAAGTTAAAAAATGTAAAAGTTCAAAATAAAAAAAATTTAAACCCTAAAAGTTAATATCACGTTTTCTCCGACTCGCATGGATTTTAATTTTTTTTTTGTCTTTCTTTTTATTATTATCATTATTATTTTTTAAAGAATATATTAGAACGAATCTAATAATTAATCTTTCACATTTTGTAAGATTATTAAAGAGTAGATGATAGTCAAGAGTTTTAAAACTGTTTCATACCAAGACGATGATCGAACTCTCGACTACTGGTTAAGGCATAAAAGATCTTTACCATCTCACTTAACTCCCATGATTATTTTTCTTTCTTTTTTAAATGTTCTAAAATTATACATAAAATTTTTGTGCATTTAAATCAATTATTTTTCTATGCTTTTAATTTGATACTAAAAATTATGAAACATACAATTTATATAAAAAAATATTATACTTGTCAAAAAAAATTAAGCCTTGCAAATTAATACAACACATTTTCTCCTTGACTCTGTCAATAGATTTTTATTTTTCTTTTCTTAATTGGTAGGCTCATTTTCTAGATAATTTATATAAAAAAATTGAAATGAGGTTCTAAAAAGTTTTAATTTTTTAAAAATATAAAAGTATTTTTAAATTTGATTTTTTTTTTAAATTAAAAGATGTATAGTTTTCTAAAACGTTATTTTTTAAAATTAATAAAATTGTATCTTTTTTATAATAATTCTATTTAATTTCTTTTATTGAGTTCGGCTAGTGATATGAATTTAAAGAATATTAGATTTAATAATGCAAATTCATAATAAATGCATGTGAAATTAACGAATTCGAATCTACGTCATCTTATATTATCAATAATATTCATATTAATTGAGTTAACACTTAATCGAATACTTAAACATTTTATTAAATTAAGGTTACTCTATAAAAATATACATTTTTAAATTATAATTAATATATATTTTTTTTTTTACTTTTATAGTATCTTTTAATAAAAAGAATTAATAACTACAAATCTAAAAATTGAATACGTGTACTAAAACAAAAATTCGTCTATCTTCAAAAAAAATTATTAACTCCACTAAAATTCATTATTTGATAAATTATTTGATCTTCAACATAAAACAATTATTTTATCTCTACATTTAAAATTTTATCCCTTTTAGTTCATTGATTAATTTTACTAATATGACATACACTAGATTATCACGATAGTAATTAACTAATTTTTCTAGATATAAAAAATTCAAAAAAATAAAATTATTAAAAATTTTAAAATATTAAAGAATTATAAAAATATTTTTAAATTTTTAAAAAACTAATCAGTTGCTAATGTGTGATAAATATGAACTTTTATATGGATACCATGTCAATAAGTTAACAAATGTGAATTTCTTTTATTAATTTTGAGGTAATTTGATAAATGATATAAAAAATTAAAATAATACCTTATTTAAATTGCGTCACGTGCTTGTAGCGGTATAGTAGTATTTTATTATCCTAAGAAAATCATTCTTGGGTAGCCCGATTATTGTTGGTTCCTGATCAACGGGCAACGGGCAGCTTCATTTTTACTCTTTAAAATCCAAAGTCTCATCATTTCTTTGAAGCAGCACCAAGTAAAAGGCTAAACAGAGAGAAAAAACAAAAAAATACACCAAGTTTTTTCTCTCTTCTAAAACTGGCCTCTCTTGTTTCCCTTTCATCAACGATAAATAAGAATATTCAAAGGTTGCTTTGAACCAAAGTTATATATTGAAAGGGTTCAGGGGGCTGATATTAATGTTAATAGTTCTTTTTCTTTTTCTAGCTTTCTAGTAATTTATTGTACATAAACTTGTTTTTTTACAAAATCCAGGTTTGTGAAATACTATTAATTAAAAAGTTTATATTTGGGGGGAACTTGGGTGGAAATTCTTCATGGGTGTTTTGGTTGATTCCCAAAAGGAAGGGTTTGGATCTTCATGGGGTGGTTTAAAGAGTTTGATAAGAAGAAAACAGGTAGATTCAGCTCATTCCAAGCGTTCTGGTCATCATCAGTTGGCTAAAGAGTTGACAGTTCCACATCTCATTGCAATTGGTATTATTTCATGTTTTATACTTCTTTTGGGGTAGTCTTTTGCTCTGGTTTTTTTTTTTTGGGGGGGGGGGGGTGGAGGGAGAATTCAATATTGTTTTTAGTGGGGGTGGGGGATCTGATCCTAAACTTTTTTTATGTGGTGTGTGTGTTTTATTTTTATTATCGGCTTGCTTAGCTGTTTTTGGGGAAAATTGTGATGACCTTTTTTGTATTTTTGCTGTTCTTTTTTAAACTTCACAGCAGTCTGAACATTCAATTATCCGTTCTATTTTTAGTTATTTTCTTTTGGGGAGAAATTTTGATGGTGGTTTTATGTTTTTAGTTGTTTTATATTAAATTTTCAGGGTTCTATTTTTTATTTTTGTATGATGGGTTTGGATCGTTATTTTGTTGTAAATTACCAATTTTTAAACTTATTTCCTCATATTGATTTGGGGCTATTCTTGTTTTCGAGTTATGTTTGGTTTGATTTTATTTGTTCAAGCTGGGAGGGTTGCCTTGTTTTAGTTCTTTTTACTTTTAAGATTATGTTGTTTTTCCCTGCTTTTATTTTTATATATACAATAGATAGCTTATTGTGAATTTTGGTGCTTTGTGATTAGGTGTTGGATCAACAATTGGAGCTGGAGTTTATATTCTTGTTGGAACAGTTGCGAGGGAGCATTCAGGGCCAGCTCTTGCCATTTCCTTTCTAATAGCTGGAATTGCTGCTGCACTCTCTGCTTTTTGCTATGCCGAGCTTGCTAGTCGTTGTCCGTCTGCTGGCAGTGCCTATCATTATTCATACATTTGTGTTGGTGAAGGGTAAATTGCAATTCGAAAAGTTGATATTAGGATTTAACTTTAGAAGTTTATTGTTCCTTTGTTAGAAGGGGAAAAAACAGTGGCTTTATTGGTACAATCTTGTTCTCATGGATTTATCAGTTTCCAGCCTCTGATACAAGTAAATGGCATTTTGCAGTGTTGCCTGGTTGATTGGTTGGGCTCTGATATTGGAGTATACAATTGGTGGTGCAGCTGTTGCTCGTGGCATTTCACCTAATCTGGTTTGTGAATTTACTTGGTAGAACTTTTTTGACTTTTTTCCCCTTTGGTTGGGTTTGTTGGGTTGGGGATTGGAGGCAAGGTACTTGAGGTTTTTGTGGGTGGGAGCTGCATTATATTATTTTCTATTTATATTTCATTAATTATCTTTTGATATTTGCATCTAGGCTTTGCTTTTTGGGGGTGAAGATAGCCTACCTATTTTTCTATCTCGTCAATATATTCCCGGGCTTGATGTTGTGGTAGATCCATGTGCCGCAGTTCTAGTTTTCATTGTGACAGGGCTCTTGTGTGTGGGAATCAAGGAGGTGCTGTCGATCTCCTTTCGTATTCCATTTCCATTTCCATTCCTTTTTTGGTGTGTGGGTGATGACCATTTTGATACCTTAAATTTAAAACCTCTATGCTCCTCTGATGCAGAGTACATTTGCACAAGGAATCGTCACCACTGCAAATGTATGTGCCATGATCTTTGTTATTGTGGCGGGAGGTTATCTGGGTTACAACACTGGATGGGCTGGATACAAACTTCCTACTGGGTAACTGGCATTTCATGCTGTATTTCCTTGCTGATATAATAGTTCAAAATTTGTTATTTAATGTTTTTATCCCATAGGTATTTTCCCTTTGGGGTGGATGGAATGCTTGCTGGGTCTGCAACAGTCTTCTTTGCATATATTGGATTTGATTCGGTTGCCAGTACTGCCGAGGAGGTATATGGTTTCTTATAGTAGTTTACTCCGTATTGAAGTTGTCTTCCTAGTGATCTGAAATATTTGAAATCATGTATTGTAGGTGAAGAATCCCCAACGGGATTTGCCTTTGGGTATTGCAACCGCCCTCTCCATTTGTTGTGGATTGTACATGCTGGTCTCTATCGTGATTGTTGGTCTGGTCCCCTATTATGCAATGGATCCTGACACTCCCATCTCATCTGCTTTTGCTAGCCATGGGATGCAATGGGCAGCGTGAGTATACATGGTGCATTCAAAGTGTTTATTTATTTGTCTTTTATTTTCTCAAGCCTTTTTACATGAAGAACCTTCATGTTCTGATTTCAGTTACATAATAACCATTGGAGCGGTTACTGCTCTTTGTTCAACATTAATGGGCTCACTTCTCCCTCAGGTATGAATCAAGTTTTATTGGTACCAGTACAACCATGTAAGGTTTAATTACACTTGAGATCCCTTTCAATCAGTATAGCATTTTGGATTCGATTAGGATTTCTTACTACTAATAAACTTGATTGCAGATATGTTAATGTAACGGTATGTCTAAACTAAATATTCAATGCTATGTTGTCCACACTTCTACTTACCTGCTTGGGATCCTAATCTATAATTAATAAATTGCTAGCACTTAAATCCTACATGATTGATCTTAGATTTTAATTTTTTTTTATTTTATGTTAATTAATTAATTAATTGTGTGTTTCAGCCTCGAATTCTTTTGGCAATGGCTAGAGATGGATTGTTGCCATCCTTTTTTTCAGATGTTAATACTCGCAGCCAAGTTCCTATCAAGAGCACATTGACAACTGGTCTAGTTGCTGCTACCTTGTCATTCTTCATGGATGTTTCACAGTTGGCAGGCATGGTAAGTAGGCATTTCTTGTAATTGGGTTAAGATTTTTCCCCCTATTTGGATTTTATGGTCTGGATCACATTATTATTGTCTAAATTTAAACGTTGATATAAGCATGCAGCTGTGTGTTTGCAATGCTTGCATTACTTGATCTTGAGTGCATTTTGTTAATATGGTGACTCATTCTTAGTTAATTGAATCTTTGTTGTTCTGGCTCTTCATTGTTATTGAAGTGCATGAGTCCGACACTTATTTGGACATTGTGACCCTCCAAGTACATTGGACAACCTATAAAAGACCAAACATACATGTAATTGACACTCACGCTTGAGTTCGCATAACATAGCATTTAATAAAGGGGAACTTTTACCATATAACTTATTGTTGCTATAATTTGTTTGATCATTTACAGTTTGCAATACATCATTAATAGGCTGACTACTGACCTAATTTCTTTTGAGTTTTGATTCCCTGCAAAGAAGGCGGCGTTTTGTTTTGTTACGGTTTATATTCTACAGAATAGGCCTTTGCTTTATCACAAAGATTAATGTCACATGATTTCCATGAACTAGGCTCCTGCTTAAGTTTCAATTTTATCAAGAGCCCCTTGGATGCTTATGCCAACACGGAACTCCAAAAAGTTGCCTTTCCTTTGCAGGTCAGCGTGGGTACGCTTCTTGCATTTACTATGGTAGCTATTTCCGTGCTGATACTTCGATATGTCCCACCTGATGAGGTGCCATTTCCATCATCACTTCAGGAGTCTATTGATTCTGTCACATTAAGATATTCTCAGAGGATTAGTGGGAAAAACCCCGAGACAAGTACATTTGAAGACGGTTCTCAGTCTTTGCTTGGCAATAAAAATGTAGCAGTTGATTGCCCCATTATTGAAAAAGAAGAGGCTCAGGCTTATTGTAAGTTCCTTGCTCTCTGTCATGTTTTGTTATAGAATCGTATAAAGTTAATTTAAGCTATCAGTAAAAATGTTTATCACTAGCTTCTGCAAGCACTGTGCTTGAAGGCTTTCTCCTTGCTTTTAGAAGAGCAAGAAATGCTTATTTGTAATTTTATAGAATATTTTGGAACTTCAGTCAAAACCCCTTTCAATGGGGAGTGGGTGGCGACTTTCTGGAATATCTGCAGCATTCATTTGTTGTGTGAAGCTTTTCGTGAACTGGCATTGCTTGAAGTCTTGATTCTCTCGCTCTGTAATGATTATTGCAGGGACCCTCACTGAACGGAACAGGCGAAAAGTTGCTGGTTGGACCATAATGTTATTATGTGTAGGGGCATTTGGCCTTACCTTTGCAGCTTCAAATGTGTGGATTCCGAGGTAGGATGATCATGTCTGTTGTTGAACTATAATTTTTTGCAGGATGAAATCAAGGCCAATTTATTAGTATTACTCTTAACCATTATTAAGCTTTTCATTCAATGTTGCAAGTTTGGGAAAGGTGGTTTAGAACTTTCCCAATGTATTGACAATAATTATGCAAAAGAAAAGATGAAAGAGTGTAGATAAACAGGAAATTTACCGTGCTCTGGTGTTATTCATTGATTCGGATCAAGGGCATTGAAACCCATTTTTCCAATACTTGGCTGGAGGACATGTATTATGTTCACTATTTGTTGATACAGGATGATAGAAAAATAGGCCCAGGAACATTTTAGTGGTTTGTGACATATAGCTTAAGAATATTCAATTTATTTTATTATCTTCCCGTTGAATCTTATCTTCTCAAATTGTTTCATTATCTAATTTCTTCTTTGGTCTTTGATGGTTGTTGGTATCTTCCTCTAGTCTTATTCGGTTAACGTGTTGTGGAGTTGGCGGTCTTCTTCTTCTGTCTGGTTTGATTGTGCTCACTTGTATAGATCAAGATGATGCAAGGCATAATTTTGGCCATACTGGAGGTATGTTCTCAGCACTCTTATTTCATAGATGCTTGCCATTCCCATACTCATTATATCAATGGTTTAATCAATTTATGAGGCAATATTTGATATTATTTTCAGGTTTCATATGCCCTTTTGTTCCACTTCTACCAATTGTCTGCATTCTCATCAATGTCTACCTGCTCATCAATTTGGGGTAAGTCTCAAAATAAGGTAGCTCTTCTTTATTTTCCGAGTCTTTGGATGCTACTGAAATTGGTCTTTTCAGAATTCTCATCTTTATGTTCTTTGCAATCATCAGGGCTGCAACGTGGGTTCGGGTATCGGTGTGGCTTTTGATAGGGGTGGTTGTATACATGTTCTATGGTCGATCCCACAGCTCTCTGCTGGATGCAGTCTATGTGCCTGCAGCTCATGCGGATGAAATTTATCAATCCTCAGGTGACTCGTTGGCTTAATGGAATATGTATCGGAACCAATGGCTTAATGGTATTTTTATATATATCCCATTTCCCCAATTTGTTGTATTTGTAAGCTGTTGTGGCAGATGACCTTAAATCACCCTAGCTTGTATATAGCATATGTATCTCCTGAGGTTGGGAAAACTCATTCAAAAATGTAAATTGAATATGGATTTTCCTCTCTTTCTCTCAAGAAGGGATGAAATTTTAGCCTTTGAAGTAATGAATCACATAAATGATAATGAAGTAAGAAAAGAAGCATTATAATCTTAGGCAGCTTGTGCTGGGAATAGGGGGATTGCCGGCAGACGGAGGCTTGGAATGGTTGGCCTTTATATTGTTAACAGCACGTACTAGTATCTCAATGGATATGTATTATGGATTAGCATTTATCAGTATCTTTAGTAGATTAAATTATGAGTTTTTTTTTTTTAATATATTGATGTGATTATATGGTGATATGTGTTTATATTTTTTTATTTTTTGATAAAGTATACATATTTTGCATGCATAGTTGCTCGAATTTAGGTTTTTTAATATGAATAAATTTTGTTTTTACTGAAACCACTCATTGAGTTTGATTATGAGTTTAAATTAGGTTTGAGTGATTGAATTTAATAATCAAAACACAGTTGGGTTTGGAATAAAATTCAATTATTGGAAGTGGTCATCTCGAAATATCAACATCCAATAATATTTTATTCTCTTTCACCCCCTAAAAAACCAATCTAAAAGGTAAAAACCATTTGAGAAGAAATCAACTCTCCAGAGGTGGGCGGAATCTTCGGTAAAAATATCTGGAAAGTCCTTGTACTTAGTTAGGGGTATATTACATTTCGGTCTCTCTATTGTAAAAAAATAAATTGATTAACTTTTATACATTTTAAAACGTACAAATTAGTCATTCTGTTAAAATTTTTTGGTTAAATGGTGACGTGGAATATTAACTTAAATGGTTAATTACTAATTTGCTCTTTAGATTATAGCTAAATTTTGATTTTTTTAAAAAAAAATTCTGAACAATAATTCTAAAAAAATTAAAAAAAATCTTAAGAATAAATATAATTTATTAAAAATTTTGTTAAAAATTCAACAACCTCGAAGAAAAAGACAAAAATATGCAGAAAATGCAACAAAAATAATATAATTAAAATTTATAATTAAAAAAGTGTATTTAAATGATTGATTATCATAATGTGTATTTTTTTTTTATTATAGCTGTTTTTCTTTTGAAAGAATTATAGCTGTTTTTCTTAAGTTAATAATTACAATTACATTAAACATAATTTAACTTTGATAAAAAATACTGAAAACTTAATTAGAATTTCAAATGCAGTGTAAATTATATGTTAATGTAATATTTATAATTATTTTTATATTTATTTATCATTCAATTTAAAATATTTATATATATTATCATTTTTATTAATTTGTCACCATCTGATTAATAATTTTTTAACTGTTCAATTAAGTCCTTATAAATAAAAGTGAAAGCAGGTAAACAATGTCCATACTACAATTGTTAAAAAAATATTCTCTTATTTATAATTAAGTATTGTGAACTATGTACAACAACAAAATGCATTTGAAAGAATTATAAAATTTTAGCTATAGGCCAAGGGCTAAATTAGTAGCTATCTATTTAAATTAACATGCCACGTCACTTTCTTAATGGTAGTTAACGGACAAGTGATCAAAATGTAATAATTTGATAATGTTAGTGAATATTATGTAACTTTCGAAAGATGAGTGGCTGAAATGTAATTTTAAATAAAATTTAAGGACAAATTGTGAATTTATCCTAAATTTTTTGTGTTTTATCCCAATTTTTTAGAGTTTTTTTGCAAGTGACTTCAAATAGTATTATTTTTTTTTATTTTAATATCTGACATTGGCCAACTAATGGGTTATAAAGGGTTAAAATGATTTTTTTAATATATTTTTTATTTTTAGAGTTAGGACTAAATTGATAGATTTTGTACATGTTAAGTGCCAAATTTATTGAATTTTTAAGAATTAGAACTAAAATGAGGGACTAAATTTGTTGATTTTTAACACAATTTTAATATTTTAAATAAATTATATATAATTTTTTATAATTTTTTTACAATTTTTATTTTTATATTTTTAAATTTTAATTACATTTAGAATTTTCTAATATATATTTTTTATATTTTTAATGATATTTATAAATTTGATAAGTTTTTATTTCTTTTACCAAGAGCTTTTTTGAAATTAGACATGTAAGAAGAAATGGTTGGAGTGAGATGAAGGAATAGATAAATCTAATTATTCTCTATTGCCTCTTCTATCGTTAGATGTTTTTAACTCGACTTTCTTTTTGAGTTTTATAATATTTAAATGATTTTGACTTTTGAATTTTTATTAGAATTTTCTATTTTCATATCTTTTTAGAATTTTCTAAACCATAGAAGGTTAGAGACCAAATGTGTATTTAAGTCAAAAAATTAAAGAAAAAGAATTAAATTTCTCAAAAAGAAAAAAGTATAAGGATTAATTATGAAATTTGACATAAAAATTTTCATTGAAATAATGATATATGTGCCACATCAGTTTGCTACTATGTCATTAAGGCTTAGTGATCAAAGTGTAACAACTCAATAACATTAGTAATCATATTGCAACTTTTTAAAATTTCAAGACTAAAAACATAACTTAAACTATACATAAGTGATTATATTTATAATTTAACCTTTTCAATATGGTTTAAGATTTATTAATATTTTTTAAAATATTTAAAATATGTGTATGAAAATATTTATAAAAAATCAAATGGATTTCAAATGTAACAATCGGTACACATTATTACATTATCTCAATCAGTTGTTATTGATACGAATACAAATTTTATTACAATTTACTTTTGAGCTTCTAAAACTCACGAGTTTTGCAAATCCATAATTCTCTCTAAAAATTTTTTCCAACTAAAACAAGAAAAGTTTTTCAAATCCAGTTCAGGGGTGGCCGATTGCTTGGCCTCTGGTGGCGTGCCACCCTCTCCTCTTCCCTTCTTTGCTTTTCTCATCTCTAGAAGAATAAATCTCTCATTGTGGTTTTTGTGGGTGTGTGGAGTTATGCCTCGTATTTTTCGACTTTTTTTTCTTTCAGTTAAACTCTGTTTTTAGTTTTTCACCAAAACTTTGATTAGCATAGGTTATTTTAATATTATTTTACCTACGAATTTAGCTTATAAACAGGTCCTTTTCCACCGTAGAAAAATAACCCATTACACATTTCGTGTAACAGCCCGGGGTTCAGTGGTTTCAAGATCACAACTCTTACGAGCCGAGTTGTAAATTTTATTTATTTAATATTTATGATGTCATTAGCATAGTATTAAATTTTGGTTAAGAAATTAAATCGTTTAGATAGTTAATTAAATGGAAAGGATTAAATTGTAAAAGATGTAAAAGTTGAATTATTCTAATTAAAGGTATTAGGTGTCAATTTGAAGGTATGTTAAAGCACCTAAATGTAATTAAACCATATACTATGTATATGGACGATTTTGACTTTTTTTTTGAGAATATGGTTTTGACTTTTTAAATGGCTAAATTTCATGTAAAATTAGAAGTGCAAAAGGGTACTTATGCATGTTAAGTGATTTAATTAAAACAAAGGTTAAAATTATATCATTTTCTTCCTTTCTTCTTCCCCTAAACTGAAACCCTAAATAAGCCATTAGAGAGAGCTTCATTTGGCTTTGCTTCCTTATTTGGGTGAGTAGATTTTGCCCCTTTTTAGTAATTTTTATATTTTTGAGTCTGTATTAATTTAATCTAGCTAACCCAAGGACTAATTTGTGAATCTATCAAAAGTTATAAAATTTACCATTGTTGAATATGCTTGTTCTTGAAAGTTTATGGTGGATTTGTATGCTTGGTGATTGGGTTTGATATTTTTGTAAAGTGATTTTTGATGAAATTAGGGTTTAAGGACTAAAATGTTAAAATGATGAAATTGTGTGCACTTGGTGTGAAATGATTGGATTTTAGGGACTTTTATGAGGACTAGGAATATTCGGTTGATGTGGGTTTAGAAAGAAAATGGTTATTTTACATGTTTTGTGTTTAGGGATTAAATTGAATAAAAATGAAATGTTAGGGGTAATTTTGTAAATTTCCCAAAAGGACAAAAATGTCTTAAATGATTTAAATATGTAATTTAATGAGAAAATTGGGTGATTTTTGTGATTAGATCACGATTGTGCCGCGGATTTAGAAAAAGGAAAATTAGCAGAATAATCTTTAGAGCCTATCCGTAACTGCAATTCAGGCCAGTAAGTTCGTAACATTAAATTTATGTTCAAATAGTACCTTATTTATATTCTTTGTAATTGTTTCAAACAAGATATGATGTTTGAGATCGAGAAAGATGAAAGCAAAGAATGAAAGAGATATCAAGCTTTGAGCTAGTGTTTTGAATCGACGCGATGGTTGAGGTCCTGGATACGCTGCAGATTCTCAAAAGTTTGCGTGAGCAGCATCGTGAGTCGGGAAAATGTTAAAATGAATCATGGATTGGATTATATGGCCCTACGATGGCTAAGATTTATGCGTGAATTGCATATTCTCAAAAGTTTGTATAAGCAGCATCGTTAGGGAACAGTTATATGTATAGATATCGTATCGATGGTTGAGGTACCGCATATGTTGCGAGTCCTCATCAGCTTGTATGAGCAGCATCGTATACTGGTAACAAAGTTGATTCAGACAAGAAGATGAAATTCTGGTTATAGTTTGTTGAAGCAAAGTCCTATCTAGTTCAATTTGAGTTATAGACTGTTCAACACATGATATTTGGTAACTTGTTAAACTCTACAAACTTACTAAGCTATGAAAGTTTACCTATGAAATTGTTGTTGTTTTTTAAATTCTATTTTGCTGCTAGAAGATCAGATCACCTCAAGAAATCACACTATCTCGGGAGCTCGTTCGGTAGTATTTACACCACTCGGTTATATGACATGTACTAGGATGTTGTTATCTTCAATAGTACTTGATTTTGGATGAGTTGTAAAATGACAATGACTTGGTTGAATGTTGAACTTATGTTTTGTAAGTTTTGTTAATGTTTCAAATAGACATATATGCATAAGGTATAATGTCTTGTGAGTCCATGAATATTGATATGTTATGCTTCCTTCTCATGAGAATTTGTATATTTTGTGTTGTGAATTGATGGAAGTTTTGGTATCATTTAGTGATAAACTTAGAAGATTTAGGTGTATATTTGAAATCTGCATACTTTTTTCGATAGTACTCTTGCATGTATCGGTAGAAAGTACAAGGTATTTGAGACTTTGGCTACTGACTTGCCTTGTATCGGTAGCATTACAGAAGTATCGGTGGTTCTGGTCATAGTAGTATTAGTAGTCTGAATATTTGTATCGGTAAAAGCTACAAGGTAAAACTTCTTAGCTCTCTGGAGTTTATTGTATCGATAGAAGTGTTAATTGTATCAGCAGTAGTCATACTTGTATCGGTAAAACCTTCACATCTACAAATAGGAAACTGCAACTATTTTTAATTTGTTTACTGACTTGACTTCTACCGATACATGTCCGACAGGTACCAGTAGAAGTCCTTCATATTTTATAAAATGATGATTTTACCCTTACTGATTTATATTGTTATTAAAAGCTTATAATTTTTCGTGTGCACCTTTTTTTAGAAATATTAAAAATGATGAGATATGAGGGTTTACAACGATAAATAATCGGAAAGACCCAGGAACCCTAATCGACGATGGTGTCAAGTTTTGAGTGTTATATTTAGGTATTAGCTTTTATAAGCTTTCAAAAATTTTGTATTTACATTTTGAGGGTTCTTATTTCAGATTTTGGAGTTTATTTTTATCTTCATCTTTTATACTTTTCGTTTTTGACATTTTAGTGAAATTATATTTGCCCATAATTTTTTATTCTCTTCGGAGGGATTTTTTCACGTAAAATATTTGTGTTTGATCTTTTCAATTTCTTTGTTATTTTACTTGTTTGTTGCTTAATTGGATTTATCCCCAATAAACTAGTATCAGAGCTAGTTCGATTTTTGCAATCAACCTGTTTAGAGATAGAAACACCAAGGTTTGATATTGATAAGTTCAATGACATCACAAATTTTAATATATGGCAAGTTCAGATGACGACACTTTTGATTCAAAGCGATCTTGAGAAGATCCTAACAGAGAAAAAGCTTGCAAACATGGATAAATCAGAATGAGATAAGTTTGATAAAAAAGCTCTATCAACAGTTCAATTATGTCTAACAAATAATGTGTTGCAGAAGGTTTTGATGGACAAAATGACATTCACATTATGGAAAAGGTTAGAAACCCTCTATACGACAAATTCTATGGCTAACAGATTGGTGTTGAAATAACATTTATATATGTTTCACATGGACGAAAGTGAGCACCTTAGAGGTCACATCAGCCAATTTATTTTTCTTTTGAATGATTTAAAAAATGTTGAGGTTCAAACTGATGATGAAAATCACGCTATGCTATTATTGTACTCTTTATCTCCTTCATACAAGTCTTTCAAGGAGACATTGATTTATGGCAGAGATAATCTCTCGTTCGAGGATGTAAAGAGTCATTTGTTAAGCAAAGACAAACTCGAAAATGAGTTCGGTTTGAATAGGAAGTAAAATAGGCAGGCCTCAGTTTTGGTAGCATCAAGAAAGTTAGACAAGAAATGTCGCTATTGTAAGAAGTTAGGCTATGTCAAAGCAAATTATTACAAACTTCGAAAAAAAAGGGTTGTTGAGAGCAACGATGAAAATTTAGCTAGTGCTAATTTGACTAGTGACAAGTGTAATGATTTCTTGTTGATGTCAACAAGTGAAAGCTCCGATATTACATCCAACTTGATCCTAGATTCGGGGTGTTCTTTCCATAAGTGTCCCAATAGGGACTGGTTCTCCACATACAATTCAGTTGAAGGTATAGTTATGCGCATGGGGAATGATTCACCTAGTAAGGTAACCAGTATTGGTATTGTTCAAATCAGGATGCACAATGAGACAATTAGGACACTATCAGATGACAAACATTTGCCTGACTTAAATAAAAATCTCATCTCCTTGAGAAATTTGCACTCGAAGGGTTGTAAATTTAACATCGAGTCAAGCGACATTAAAGTATCTCGTGGAGCTCTCGTTTTGATGAGAGGTAAAAAGATTGACAGTCTTTATGTTTTGGAAGAATCAACGGTGACCAATGAAACAAGATGTCTATCGTCTGTTAAGGATTCGAAGTCAATTCATTTGAAGCAAAGACAACTTAGTCATATAAGGGAAAAAGGTTTGACTATTCCGTATAAGAGAGATTCTCTTTTGGATGCAAGCAAAGATAGGGCACTGCGTTCGTGAAAATCAAACCCAAGTCAGTTTTGATTTGACAGTGTACAAGTTGAAGACTAGAAGACTTTCAAATTTTAAGCACAACTTTGACTCAGTTAATACCCTACATAGTTCGAGATAAACCCGTGATGGGCTTTGACAAAGAAGGTATTGTGGAAAAACAAATCAAGGTGGAGATTTGTGAAGTTATGCCTTGTATTTTTCGGCTTTTCTTCTCCTAGTTAAACTTTATTTTTAGTTTCCCCATTATATTTTGATTAGTGTAAGTTATTTTAATATTATTTGATCTATGCATTTACCTTATAATTTGACCCTTTTCCACCCTAAAATAATAGCGCATTACACATTTAAGTATTAGTTTTTTCAAGCTTTTAGTGAATTTTGTGTTTACGTTTTGAGGATTTTTATTTCGGAGTTTATTTTATCTTCATCTTTTTTACTCTTCGTTTTACCATGTAGTGAAATTATCTTTGCCCATAGTTTTTTATCCTCTTCAAAAGGATTTTTTCATGTAAAATATGTTCGATCTTTTCAATTTCTTCTTTATTTTACTTATTCATTACTTAATCGAGTTTATCCCCAACATGGTAATAGTTTCAAAGGCAAATCTTTTGGTGAAAGTGTTTGATCTAGTCTCCAGACGTCACCTCCACCTTTACTGTTAAGATCCTCTTAGAGTTGGTCCAAGCCCGTTTTAGTGTTGGCAAAAGCCTCCAAGTGTAGATAAAGCCCACCAAGGGCCTAAGGAGGCCCCTTTAGCTGCAACAAATTCAGAATGGTGCATGTGCAAGGAGTCCAAGAGTTCCTGAAACATCCCAAAAGTCTAAAACATATGAGAAGACTCAAATCCCCAAAAGAGTCCAAACGTCTAAAAAAGATGCCAAAACCTTGTGAAATCGAGTAGAACCTTTCAAAAGGTCTAGAATACTCCAAAAATGTAGAGACTTGTATAGAATTGCATAGATTGTTCTAGAAATATGATCTTGATTGTCCTTTGTAATCAATGTCAATCGTTCAATCAAAAGGCCTTGGCTATATAAAGGAAGACATCATCCCTCATTTGTCATTGAAGCTAGCTTAAGAGTAACAACACTTCCAACATTCTCCCAACTCTCTTGTGTGCTTTGTAGTACTCTTTTGTTGTGTTTGTCTAAACCTAGAAGCTAGAGAGTGCCTCTCCGAGAAATATCAAAATTTGTACTTAGATTACAAAACACCT
The DNA here is from genome assembly GCA_005610355.1 of Gossypioides kirkii. Lineage (NCBI taxonomy): Eukaryota > Viridiplantae > Streptophyta > Magnoliopsida > Malvales > Malvaceae > Gossypioides > Gossypioides kirkii. The sequence continues at coordinate 38,313,101 of CP032253.1, read as the reverse complement.
AGATGGCTAACACAAACCTAGTCACTTCAATTATTTCTCAGCTTCCCTAAATATCAAATCTAAACTCTCTAAATTTTATATCCCAAATTCTCTAAACTTCAAATTTTATTGTATGTTCTCTTACCATTCTCACAATTAGTAAAGCAATAATATATTCATCTCAAACACCTCTCTATTCTGCTACACTATCATTACTTTCAACCTCTAAATATCAACCTTGTTATTATCTAACAATTACTATATGCTCAAGCATCATCTCACCACCTAAAAATCTATATTACAACAAATCCCCCCCCCCCATTGCCTAAATATGTTTTATCTCACTACCTAAAAATATTATGTTTTATCTCACCATCTAAAAATACCTTTTAAATAACACGAAATCAAAACTCATCCCCAAAACAAACAAATAATAAATAAAAATCCACATTAATAAAATTAATATAAATAACCTAACAAATAATAAACGAAAACTACATAAAAAAATTTTATTTTAACCAAGAAAGATGTTAAGCCAAGGCTAATCCAATGAATATTATTGTTGCAGGAATTTGATCTTGAAATTAGAGACAAAAAGGAGACCGAAAATCAAGTGGCTGATCACGGCATTACCTTGACATGCTTATATAATAAATTTTTTGGTGTGTGGGTTAATGCCAGTTGGGTTCAACGCCAAAGAAGAAGAAAATTTCTTCATGATGTCAAGCAATATTATTGGGATGAGTCTTTCTTGTTCAAGCACTATGCAAATCAAATAATTCGAAAATGTGTGCCAGACGAAGAGATTCAGAGCATCTTGAAACATTATCATTCAGTGTCATATGGACATTTTGGAGGGATGAGCTCTACTACTAAAGTTCTCCAATTTGGGTTTTACTGACCAAATTTATTTAAAGATGCTCATGATTTCTCTCAGACATGTGACCGCTGTCAAAAGACGGGAAACGTATAAAGGAAAAATGAAATACCGCTGCAAAATATTGGAAATTGAGTTGTTCTACATGGGGGGAACAGACTTCATTGGTCTATTTCCACCTTCTTGAGGCAAGGTGTACATACTTGTAGCTGTATATTACGTTCAAAATGAGTAAAAGCCGTTACTCTTCCTACTAATGATGACAAGTCGATAATGCCCCCCATTGCCTAAATATGCTTTATCTCACTACCTAAAAATATTATGTTTTATATCACCATCTAAAAATACCTTCTAAACAATAACACGAAATCAAAACTCATCCCAAAAACAAAAAATAATAATAAATAAAATTCACATCAATAAAATTAATATAAATAATTCAAAAAATAATAAACGAAAACTACATCAATAAAAAGAAAAGACGAGACTTATTTTAACTCAATTTAAACTTAGAAAAGAGTAAATCGCAAAAATAATAACATAAATAACCATTAATTAAAAGTAAGATAATAAGAGTAAATTAAAATCATTGAACCAAATGTTTTTAATTTTTCAATAGACAACCGATGCTATTATTTGAATCAAAGAATAATTGAACCATGAGATTTTTTATAATGATGGCACCCATATATTGTTTTTAGTTTTTTTTTTATATACTAAGAGCAGCATAGAAACAAATTTTTTTCAACAACAGCATGTATCCAAAATTTTTTTTTTCCACTACTAATTTAAAATATAAATACTTACTAGATTTTTTAATCCAAATTACTTAATAACTTAACAATTTTTGCAATTACATATATCTCGTTTACACATTAATTGCTTTTGATAAAAAAATTAAATATACCTTTTTATAATAGTGCCAAATCTGACATGGTTACATGGAAGAGTTAAAAAGCAAAATTAGTTCAGGAAGATTGTCAAGAACCAACATGAAAACTCCCGCCAACATAAACATCAAAACAAAAGCTAACAAAACTTTTGCAACATAAAGAAAGTTGATTCCTGGTTTTGAAACCATTTTGCGAGAATGAGAGAGATCTACGTTCTGTTAAAAATGAAAACAAATATAATAAAACATGTTAGCCAAGAGAGACATCAAAGTTCTATTAAAGTCAACAAATATAATAAAAATATATATTAGTCAAGAATATGAGATGAACATATACTAGATAGCTGAGACAAGAAGATGACTTACGTAAATCCAGATTTTTATTGTTAAAAGTATAATCAAGTTTGATATTTATAATAAACTTACATTTGTTGAACATGGTATGAGCTTGTATGGTTATTTGAACATATTAAAAACTCTGAAACAAAATTGATTTCCCATCACTAATTTCAGGTAAGGGCAACTTGATCATGAGGAAATAGCACCTGGACTAGGAAGGTTTTCGATTTGTGATTCCCTTTTTACAACACTTCGTCTATGTAATGACACAACCACTATGATTCCAAACTAGTCTTCGAACTGCAGATATGCAATTGAAGACGTAAAGCAGCTTACCGGAGGCATGTAATGCTTACAAATTTTGTTTCTTCTTTGTCATGAACACATTAATCAAATCATCCTGATAATTGTTCAATCTAAAAACCGCTTGACAACATAGATTAAAGGAAATGCTAGAGGATGTTATTACCTTTCCATTAGGGATCTGTGTAGGAAATCTCCGAACATGTTCGCCTTTTCCGATGCCTAAACAGGAAACACGGGCAAGAATGTAAGAGAATGAGAACCTACACAATCCCAACACTCAAAATCATAATTATATTTTAAACTGATAAGAAGTGAAGTACCAGGAAAATCCATTTCAGAAACTGTCTGCAAATTCCAACCATTGCCATAATTCACAAGAACAGCATCAGGGCCAAAAATAATGGGTTCCTCCCCTTCTCTAACGGATTCAATATGCAAGGCAACCGGAGCTCCAATACCCAACTTTCTATTTATCAATGATACCGCAAATCCGGCCTTAGTACCGGCTGCAAACCGGGTTTTCTTGCCGGAACTTTTGCATAAAACCTCTAAATACTACACATTCGAACACAAATAAATAAATGATAATCGATTTGACTGCTTCCGGAAAGCAAAATCAGCATAAAAAATCGTATTTTTATGGAACATGTAGTGAAAATTAACAAACCCCATTGATAAACTAGTATTAAAATTCAAATTTTCGAATCAATTTCACAGTTATAGGAGATAATTTCCATCCCCCACCAGCGGCAGCATATGTCGACATGCATGAACTTAAACATATATACATGGAAAAGAAAAATACACAAAATTTAAGATAAATGAAGAGAAAAAGGGATAGTTTACTGGAGGAGGCTTCGGGGAATTGACTTGTTCAGCTTCTGACATGGATGGGGATCGGAGAAGCAGGGAAGAAACAGCTGCAAACGAGTTGACATCAATTTTAAATTGTTGACGAAAGCCCATTGTATCTCAAATCTAGCCCAAAAATCTTAACCCATCATTTCTTCCTCAAAAAATACAAATCTTTGCATCAAAATTTTAAAATTTTCTTTTTTTTTTTAGTTATGACTTTTAAAATGCATGCTTTAAAAATACTGGTATTTATAATTATTTTGTTTGGATAAACATTTTTAAATAAATGGATTATTGAAATTTCAGGAAATAATGATATTAACAATTAAAATGTGGATACATGCTTAGAAAAATATGTAATATGAGTATTATAAATTTGTGAAAATATATAAATATGATTAATAATATAAAATATATATTGTATGTTGAGTTTTTTTATTTAGTTTTAGTGGATTTATATGGATTAAAATGATAGAAGTTTTATTATAAATTTTGAAAAACCACCCCGTTCTGCTCAAATCATGATCTGGATGGCAAATTTATCATTTTAAAGAAATTTTAAATTATGGTATTTTAAAGCTGGCTTTTGGTTTCTTTTAAAATACTCAAATTAAGAATTGGCATAATTTGTTCTTCTTATTTTTATAATTACATATAATTTCAAATAATTAAAATTATTAATTCTTCCGGTCATTAGTAAAAAAAATAGCATTCAATAAAATATATATTTTAAAAGAAGAAACTTACTTTTAAAGAATAATCAACCACGACAGCAGCAGTATTTAACAATGTTAACTACTAAAGTTCAACAAAAATATTATTAATTTATTTATTTTTTACTTAATTTGGTCCCAAAAAATATAACTTAGAAAATTAATTAAAGTACTTGTTAAAAACAAGAGAGCTGGTAACAAGAATAAAGAAGGCAATATTTTTTAACTTTTTTTTATAACAATCATGATTAAATTAGTTATATATGTCGGTTTTTTAAATTATTTAAATAAATTTTTTTTAAATTTTAAAAAATAAATCGATTTTGAAGAAATAGTATAAAAAGCGCATTCAAATGAGCATACTTTTTGTATAATTTTCAAAAAAAACTCATCCAATTGAACGAACTTTTAACACAATTAAAAGAAAAACACGTTCAACTGGATGTACTTTCACACGCTCTCTAAAATCGATTTACTTCCCTAAATCTTGAAAAAAAATGTTCTATTTGACTAATTAACCAAATATATATATACATATATGGCTTTAACCAAAAAACACATTCACAAAATTATATTCCAAAATCAATTCAAAGGCTACAATAGACAAGTGGAATTTGAATGAAAAGTTTTAGTTGTTTAAATTTATTTTTGAAGGTCCATATGAATTTTGAAGTTCGTAATTACTTATAAAAAGAAAGAATCAATTTTAAAACGTTGATTTATTTCTATTTTAATTTCAAAATCCTAATTGTTTTTATCGAAACAATTTTTAGAAATTTTGAAGAAGGATAAAATCCATCGTCCAAAACTTTCCATGGGTTTCCAGTTTCAGTATTTAAGTGCGAATGAATCCATTAAAGACGAGCAAAGCAAAAAGCTAAAGCTCCCCTGATCCATAAGGCTGAAACCAACCTCAAAACCTGTTTCTTAACATATAGAATGGCGCACCCAAATGACTGAAATGGACAGAAATTCTACCATCATCATCACACCCCCCTTTTCTAAATGTAGACATCATCAATATTTCTATGTATTGCGACTACATCATATTTGAAGGCAACGTGCTATTGATTTAAAAATCATACCAGTACCATGGGGAACAATGAGGCTCTCTCAGGAAATTAATTTTACATTTCTATTTCATCAAAGTTTTTATAATTCACTAAACTCCTACATCATAAGCATCACCCCTAGTACCATTTGCAATGAAACATGCCAGTCATCAGTAAAAAAACAAAAACACACCAACCTCACCTCTCCAATCAAATCAAGGATTGAAACCAGTATTCATTTCATTTCCCAATCCTTCAACTTCTTGCTTCCTTTAGGTTTCGCTATCGGTACATTCACGGCAGCCATTTTTGCGTTGTATTTTGCCCGAAGGGGATCGTTGTATGTCCATCTGCACAAGAACGCAAATAACAACAATTCAAGGTCAGGAACTTGTTTGTGTTTTATATATGGTGGTTATACAAAAGAGAAACATACAGAGATCTTTAGGGTTCAAATCCCATTCATCCAATGAAACTACAATTTAAAAGGCCATTTCAGAGATTATGCTCTTCAAATAAAATATCTAAACGGAAAAATAAAGTGCCTTCATCACCTACCTACTACCTGCCTCTGAAAATTGTTCATTTATGCTATTCAACTTAAAGCATGCTCAATTTCAATTCAGATGATCCATTACAGAAACTATGATAATTTACTCCAAGCATGTTCAAACCATCATTAAATGGAATGGCACAATTTAAGGCAACAAGTTCCATTAAAATGAAGTACGAAGAAATCCAACAATAATATCCTAATACTATCCCATAGACTGATACAGTAATGCAACTGAAAACAAGATATGCCTCAGGATATTCTGTTACACTTCCACTCAATAAATCCAAAAACAACTCATACCAGATATTAATAATTAGAATCAAGTGCACCAGCAAATGCGAAACCAATTCCACATAAAATTTCCCAGCTTTGCCTCATTAGAAACAAGTTTTAGATGATAAAATTTAACGTCACCCTTCAAGTCAAAAGTCATATTTATTGACATTGTTCATACTAAGTGTTTTCTTAGTTGATATAAAATGCTTATGCAAATCCAATATATATAGAGAGAGACGGTAACTAATTCCAAACTTAAAATCTAAGAGCTAAAACATATTTCAGAAAGATGAGCTTATATAGAACGTACGGATTGTTCCAATCAGTTGTATCCTCGTTAACAAGATGAGTCCATTTGGTTCTGCCACTACGACCGAAATGCTTGACTTGCATGACCTTGGGCAATATTGTCTTGTCCATCTTGTCGTCACCGGTCGGGGCAGAGAAATCGCGATGATAAATATTGTGGGCTCCTGCAGTTGCAGCAGGATCATCAGCATCTGTCTGGAAGAAAGCACCCTTGTGATAGTATTTCTGCATAAACTTCCACTTCTGTTTAGCCGGTGGAGCAGGTTTCGGATTCTTCCTCTCCCATTCTCGTCTCTCTTCCTCTGTCATATTCCTAACCTTCTCGATCTCCTCCCTCTCCTTAATCATTGCTTCCCTTTCCTCCCTATCTCTCTTAATTCTAGCAATCTCTCTTGCCTTCCAAGCTTCGTATTCCTCAGCCTCATTAAGCTCGTCATCAGTATCCACATCTTCTATGTTTGCCTCCAATTCCATATTTTTCTGAATCTCAGTATCCTCTCTAATCTTCTCGACAACAAGTTGCCTTGTCTCAATCTTCCTATGTTCCAACTTCCTCTTCACCGCCTCCTCCATAGCCCGTTCTTCCTCCTCCAATCGCTTACGCTCAGCTATTGTCTCTCTCTCCGATTTCGGCACAAAAACTGCCTTGGCCATTGCAATTCCCATATGTTCCTCTTCTGAATCTGTCTCATACTCCGACTCTTCCTCCTCTTCTTCCTCCACTTCCTCCTCCTCTTCCTCTTCCAACAGTGGAGTTTCCTCTTGTTTCCTTTGAAGCATCTTCTCCCTAATCCTTCTCCTCCTCTCTTCCAAGGCATCCTCATCTTCTTCCTCAGCATCAGCCCCTTCGTTCCTCCGGTTCCCCTCCTCTTCCGTTGACACAATCTCAGCTTGCCTTATTCGCCTATGATCAGCCCTAATTTCATCTCTATTGTCAACTCTACTCTCAGCCAAACGACGTAACCTAGGATCATCTTTTATAACAATACCTGAATCTTCGTGAGTAGGAAAGGCTTTTTCTAAAGCAACGGCCCTAGCCATCCTAATATCGCCATCTTCATCGGCATCATCAGCCCACTCAGGAGCTTTCCCAGGCCAATATCTTTTAACTTTGGTTTGCCCAATTTTTCCTCTAAGTTTATCCCGAATTGCTATTACTGTATCACTAACACCTGCCGTGACCGACATTTTTTCCCCTTTCTGGTTTTCCTACGTTTTCTTAGTTAATAAACAACAACTACACAGATGAAAATAAGTAATTAAACAAAAGATTGAGAAAACATAAGAAATTATGACACAAACTAATGACTGAAATTTGAAACCCTAAAACCAAAATACCTGAAGCGAGCTTTTCTGGAGAAGAAATGAAAAAAAAAAAAGGTTAAAGAAGGGAAATTTTATAGGTTATATAAATAATATATAAGTTTTACGGAGTCGAGTGTACATTCCGATTGGGAGAACAAAAAAGATTGAGATTTTAGGCTAAACTACACCGATGGTCCTCTAGCTTTTAGAGTATTTCAATTTTGGTTATCCAATTATTGGAAATTTTAAACTTCAAGCCTTTTTGAAATATTAAATAATTCTATTTAAGCCTTTTAGTTCTTAATTAAATAGGATTTTTTTTTTCATTTTTGGCCATTCCAAAAAAATTATAATGCAATTTATTTTTTTAATTTGACCCCTCCAAAAATTTATAATTTTATCTCGACCTCTCTAAATAAAATTTCAATTTCATGGGCTATTAGGATGAAAGCCCGGCAAAAACTCAAGACTCTTGTCAAAGATAATATGATTACTCTTATGGACTACTTTGTCGAGACCGTGGATAATGAGGTCAATTGGGACTAGAACTTACAAATTGAAATAGTGTTAAAAGCTTGCTCAAGGACTTTGCAGGCTTTAGGGCTGCATATAACCTTGGAAATAAGAAACTGAACTTAAACAACTCATGAACGAGATACAATCTTTTGAGTTGATATTAAATGTGTTGGATTTGTAGTCTTAAGTGTAGTATATTTATTTGTATACTTGCATATTTTTTTCAAACAGATTGATTTAATAAAATTATCTATGAATCATATTAATATCCTTTGTACATTGTCCTCAATGGTTTTTGCACGCAAAGTAAAATGAAAATAAATATTAGCTCAATGGTTATCTAACGTTTAACTAATACTAAGTCGTATTATGTGGTCGAATCATAATACGAAAAGATAGCTTGTATTAATAGATGAATCTAAATATGTTCTTAGGCTAATCGAAAATGAGCAAATCGATTGAAAGACTAATATGTTGTCTATCAAGTCCAATTGGGTAGATAATTTGTCTTGAGTATAGGAGCGGATGACTTTCAGAAGATAGAGACATAGATGTCACTTATTAGACTAACAATACATCGAACGGAAACCAAATAGAATAGATCTTGAATACGTTTATGAATCTATTCAATTATGACGTTCACAGTGTGACATACCTTAATCTTGAGTGAATGGTGGAATATGTAAGGATGACTCGTATATTTTTATGTAAGTAAAAGCCTAAGTTCAAATAGATAAAGAACTGAAAGTTGGTTTGTTGGGTATACAACTTTCGTAGTATGTAGTATCATTCACAATAGTGGAATTCATAGCCCAAGAAATGGGTAAATGATATCCTATCATTAGCATTACATGATAGATGAAAAGTAAACGTGGTCACTTGTCGTTTGCCTTTGTGATAAATAACTTAATTACTATTTAATAGTAATTGATTTTTCATGAAAGAAGATGTAATGGTTATTATGAAATAAAATAGAATCATATTTGGAGAACAGATTTATCCCAAAGAGATTAAGGATATCCTATAAGGGTAATACATTTGTGACAAGGTCATTGGACTAGCACTTATTAAGTAGTTTCGTAATTGTATGAAATTAGGGAAAGCTCAATCACGACACTATAGTGAAATGATTTCGTTGGCAAATAAGTTTATAATTAATTGGTGAATAGCTAAAAATTAATTATAAATAATTTGAACTCTAATTACATGTGTTCAATTTATCCCTCTGCTAACTCGTTGAAACCAAAAATAAATTACACTTAGAATCAAATGAATAGAAATGGATAAAAATAATAATGTTACATTTGAAAATTAATGTGTTTATGGAAATGAAGTAAGAATTAATTTAAGTTTTCGAATAATTATTTAATTAAATAATTGAAGTTTGAAAATGAAATTAAATTAATTAGTCTTTGTAAATCCGTTGATTATAGAAATTAAATATATTTTCACATATATTCTTTTACGATAAAGTTATCATGACTTTAACAACATGAGACTTGGGTTGAGAAAATTATTTAGTTGGAAAATTAATTTAATAAATAATATATTTTGAGAAAAAGAAAAGCATGTATTGGTTGGATTAAATTATAATTTGTTGGGTTAAAAGGTTGGAAAGCACATATAATTAGATTCAATACAGGAGAAACCCAAAACCCCTCATAATATGTATGAGGGTGGCAACCCTAATATAATTAACTAGGGTTAGTCACCCTCTCTCTTAGTAGAACTAGGGTACTTTTTGTCTGTCAAATAAATATTATTTTATTTTTACTAATTCAATCAAGATTCTTAAATCTCTCCCTATAAATAGATGGAATCGTTAGGGATTAAAATACACAAATTATATACAAATTTTAAATATTGTTGTTTTGCCCGAAAATATTTGAAATTTATTTTTAAGTATAAATTTTATTTTCTAGGAATAAAAATTCTACCGATTTCTATTGAGAGAGAGTTTTACTTTCTTACTAAAAGTAAAAGAAATTATTTTTGGTTTTATGTTTGATTTGTAATTGTTCGAGCCCACACTCGAAGCGATTTGTGGTATGAAAATAGCGAAAAAGATCGTTTGGTTGAAAGTCAAGAACGTCTAGGATCCGTCTCGCACAAAACAAAAGTACTTTTCGAGAAAAATTTATTGCTATAAATATCACGAACCGACTCGGTTTTTAAATTTTAATTTTTCTCTGTAACATAAAACTATTTTCAAATTGTATTTTTTCCAACAGAATGACAGTCAACTAGCTTGAAAAGAAAAAACGAACTTAGTAGTTGTTTCTCCCTCTAAAGATAAGGGAAAACATGCTAAAAGAAAAAAGACTAAGTCATTTGGGCCACCTAAAGCAGAAAGGAAGAAAATTAAGAAGCCTAAAAACTTATGTGACTGTTTCTTTTGCAATATGAAGGACATTTCAAGTCCAACTGCAAAGTGTGGAATTACCTAGCCATTAAGGGCAAATGTATGAAATTTTTATGATAAAAATTTGTTTAGTGGAAGATTCAATAGATCACTAGGTCATTGATTGTGGAGTCACTAACCACGTGTGTCTTTCTACAGGAGTTCAAGGAAACGAAAGATTTTAGAGATAAGAGTATCGTTACTGACTAAAGATGGAACAAGTGTGGTGATTGAAGTAGTGGGAGATGTACATCTTTATTTTGATAATTTTAAGAAGATTATTTTAAAAGACGTTTTCTATGTACCTAGTTTCAAGAGAAACTTAATTTCTGTTGCATGTTTATTTAAAGATGGCTTTATCGTGACTTTTCATAATAGTATTGTAATTTTTAGAAATTGTACTCTTATATGTAATGGATGATGTCAAATAATCTTTAATTTATCAAATCAAAGATGTACATGAAAACACAGAAATATATAGACTATTTCAACCCTTTTTAGCTCTAATTCATGTAGTTTCGTAGTAATTTTGTTGAAAATTATATTTTAATTATAAAATAATTAATTTACACTAAAATTATCAATATATTAAATTTTAATTATTTTTATAATAAATTTACATAAATTTAACTTATTTTCAACAGTTTTGCACAAAAGGTGAAAATCGACTTGGCAATTACCTTGAAAGACTTGAACTGATAGGGCAATTTCTTGCATCAAGTGAATCAAAAGCAAGGCTAATTATTTTTCCAGCCAAAGATGATCCAATAATGATTATCAAATATATTTTATAATTAATTTTGATTCAATTTATGTTAGGTTAAAATTAATTATAAGTCTGAAGAAGAAAAAGGATCCAATTATGCTAAGTAAAAGAGGACTAATCCAACAAGTGTGAAGCAGCCCAAACCGTCCATTTAGGTGACCCAATAGGCATATTTTGGCTGATTTTATTAATTGCAAAATATCCTTGAAGTTTCCCTTAATTCCGTTCAAATCCCTCCTCTTTTCATGCTTCCTATTTGTAGTCACAAACTAAAAAATAACAAGTTTCAATCAATCAACCCTTCCACCATGCATGGCCAGCCAAGGGAGGGGGGATTGGCTGATATTTCTTTCTATTTTTAGCTGCAAACTCCACCCATAAAACCCCCTTCACTTCCTCATTTCTCATTTCTCATCCCACAATTCACACTTCATTCTCTCATTCACTTTCCCTCTTCCATTTTCTTTGTTGCTTTTCATTTCCCTTCTTCCTTTTACAAATTCCCTCTTGAAAAAGAGCTTGCACATCTCTTGAAGTAGCAGTGATCGAGTGTTCGTGAAAGTCTTGGATCAGCAAAAAGAGCAAAAAAGAGAGGAGCGTACTAGTCTGGCTTCGAAAAGCCACCAAGATTTGTCTTCTAGTTCTCTTCTCTTAATCTTTATTTTAATTTTGTTTTTTATCATGAAAATGAATATTTTTGTTATTGTTCTTCAATTAATTAAAATGACTTAAATTTTCATGTTAGATTATTGCATTATGTCCACTTAGATTATTAAAAATGTGTTTGTGTTGATATTAGGCCTCGATAAATTGTTCAATTAAATAAAATCACGCCTATGTTATGCTTGCATTCTAATTGTAAGGTAACAGTTGAATTAATTATTAATCAAATTGAAATTATAATTAATTGACACAATATTTAATTGGTGCATGTTTAATCTTCTAATGTAGCTGAAGGTTAAATTAGCGATGGTATTAAAAGATACATTAGCCTTGCATAACTTACAATATTATTATGGTAAATTGTTTCAATATAGAAATATATTCTTGCCTCACTTAATCTTTTATATGCTTATTAAATTTTAATTAATTGTTTGCATTGACATAGAAATATGTTTAAGAGATTAATAGGTTTTAATAGGTAAGTATGTGCATTAGTTAACAATTTATTGAGTTTCCGTGAAATTATTTGTGACAACATGAACACAACTTTAATTATTCTAAGTTAAAGAATAAAATTGATCTAACACATTTATGTCATATTGATTAAACTCATTTTTTTAAAATCGTGCATTGGAATATTTTTACTTTTAATTTTTCTTAGGTTAATTTTTAGTTTTTATAAAACCTTTCCAAATCATCATATTTTCCATCACCAAGTTGTTTCAATTTCATTTTATAAATATTTTCTTCCATAGTCCCTGTGACATTACTTGTCACTTAATTACTTGATACGATTGTATATACTTGTACATTTTCGTCGTTCCAGTACACACTACTTGAACCTGAATTAATGAATAGAAAACTTAAAACTACTCACTCTAACGAGGTGTACCGTTGACATTTGAGACTTAATCATATTAACCAAGAAAGAATAACTGGACTTGTGAAAGATGACACTTTAACTTTAAGTTGCTTAAGGAAGTTGATCTTTCAGTATGTGAATCTTGCTTGGAACGTTAAAATGACTAAGTGATCTTTTAATGCAAAAAGAATGAGGGTCGTTAAACCTTTAGAAGTTGTGAACAATGATGCATGTGACCCCATGAACGTTTATGTAACCTTTACAAATGATTATTCTAGATATTAGTATGTGTACCTAATGCACCACAAAAGTGAAACATTTGATAAATTCAAATAGTTTCGTGTTGAAGTAGAGAAACAACTAGCTTTACCCATAAAAACAATTTGATCTGATCAATTTAGGAAATACTTATTTGATGAGTTCTTAGGATACCTCGTAGAGAATGAGATATTATCTCAATAATTGCGTCGGGAACTCCACAACGAGATGGAATGACAGAGAGAATGAATCGAACCTTGTTAGACATGGTTCGATCAATGCTAAGTTATTTACAGTTGCCAATATCATTTTTGGGATATGCTTTACAAAATACTTACTACATTCTGAATGATGTACCAACTAAGGTCGCACCTAAAACTCCATACGAATTTCGGCACAGTAAAAAGCCAAGCCTAAAGCATTTTAGAATTTGTGGATGCCCAGCCCACGTATTGGATAAAGATGCGAGAAAGTTGGATTCATGAACAAAATTGTGCATGTTTGTGGGATCCTAAAAGATTAAACGGTAGTTTGTTTTTTATAACCTAGAAGAGCAAACAATTATAGTGTTGACTTATTCTACCTTCATTTAGGAGAGTTACATGAACGACTTTAAACCTCGAAGTAAATAAGTACTCAAAGTACTATCGGGGAATATACACAATCCTACAGTAATGTTTCGGAACCAACTCCTAATAGTAAATATGTAAACAATCAATAACATAGGGAGCTTTGTCGTAATGGGAGAGTAGGCTTGAGTTCTTCCAATCTGACGGAAGGGCTTTAAATGCTGAGTCTATCCAAGAGGAAGATGATGACCCACTCACATTTGACAAAGTGATGTAAAATATTGATTCCAAGCTCTAGGAAACAACTACGAAAGCTTACATAGATTCAATGAAATCCAACTCAGTGTGAGAAATTATAAACTTATCGGAAGTGTAACAGCCCAGTTTTTCGGGTTTTGGGTGTTACAGGAAGGGATAAAATTCATAGGGTGTAAGTGGATATAAAAGAAGTAAAGAAATGCAGATGGAAAAGTGGAAACTTATAAGGTCAAACTTGTAGAAAAAAAAAGATATATTTTAAAAGAAGGTATTGATTTTGAAGAAATAGTTGAAAAAAACTTGGTTAGAAAATAGTTTTCTTGCATAATAAAAAATTAAAAATTTGAAAATCGAACCAGTTTGTGATATTTACAACAAAAAACCTTTATCAAAATCACAAATGTGTTTTCGGCTAGACGGATTCTTGTCATTCCCGACTTTCAATTGAATAGTCTTCTCTGTTATTCTCGTATCATGAACTGTTTTGAGTGTGAACTCGAACGAATTCGAATCAAACACATAAACATAAATTATTATTTTATTTTCAATGAGAAAATAAATCTCTTTTTAATAGAAACTAGTAGAATTGTTATTCCAAAAAATAGAATTTATACTTAAAAAACAAATTCTCACTATATATCTTAAAATTTTGTATTTAGCCCTAATTAAAACATCTATTTGTAGGGAGAAAGAGTGAAACCTTATCAAATTAATAGAAGTCTATTTTAATATAAAAATTAAATCCTAGTCTAACTAGGATTAGGGAGGGGCAACAACCCTAATTAAAAAAACTAGGGTCTCTCTTGTATCAGTTCGATTATAAATACTTCCTGAACTTTTAACCCAATACTTTATAGTTCATTCCAACCTAATACATATTTTTCCATTTCCCCAAATAAACATAATAAATTAATTTAAACAAATAAATTAGTTTCTCAATTAAATAATTTTCTCAACCCGATTCTAATTCCATTAGAATTATGAAAACTTTACTGTAAAAGAATCTATTAGAAAATATATTTAATATTTCTACATTTAATAGGTTCACAATGATCAATTAATTTAATTTTATTTCGAACTTCGATTAATTAATTAATAATTCAAAAACTCATAAATTTATTTTCAAGTCATTTTCATTTAGATAAAACCACATTCATTTCCAAATGTTTCCCATTTCTCTAACTCTATCATCTCTATCAATTTTTGTTCATTTAATTCAATATGCAATTCATTTATAGTTTTAACGAGCTAACGGAGGGATTGACTGGATTTATGTGATTAGGGTTTGAATGATTTATAATTAAATTTTAACTTTTCGCCTATTAATTATAAATTCATTTAGTCACAAATTCATTCCACTATAGTATCGTGACTGAGCTCTCTAATGACATACCATTATAAAAGCAACTCGATCAAATCTTGTCCAATAACCATGTCATAAATGTGTTACCATAATAGTATATTATTAATATTTTTGGGATAAATTCACTCTCTCAAATGATCCTATTTTATCTCATGAAAACTATTACATCTTCCTTAATGAAAAGTTAATTACTATCAAATAGTAATAAAGTCATTCATCACAAAGATGAACAACCTATGACCTTGTTTTCTTTTCATCTATTGTGTAATGTCAATGAGAGGATATCGTTTACCTGTGTCTTAGGCTATGAATTCAACTATTGTGAATGATACTACACAATGTAGAAGTCGTATACCCAACACACCAGCTTTCGGTTCCTTATCTATTTGAACTTAGGCTTTTACTTACGTCAAAGTATATGAGTCACGCATACATAGTCCATCATCCGCTTAGGATTAAGGTATGTCACACTTTGGACATCACAAGTGAATAAATCCATAAACGGATTCAGGATCTATTCTTTTTTGGTCCAATCCGATGTACTGTCAGTTCAATCAGTCACATTTATGTCTCTATCTTCTGGGAGTCATCCGCTTTGATGCTCAAGACAAGACATCTCCCTAATTGGACTTAATAGACGATATATTAGTCTTTCAATCAGTTTTCTCATTTTCGATTAGACTAAAAACATGTTTAAGTTTGTCTACTAATATAAATTATCTTTTTGTTTTACGATCCAACCACGTAATACTATTTATTCAAACAATAAATTTATAATTTAATTTTATCCCCTAAAAAAATTATAATTGACCTACTCAAGAAAAACTTTAAGAAAAAAATCATTCAATTAATTGTTTTTATTTCTTCAAACTCAAATTTATTATTTTAGTTTTAAATTATATTTAAAAGGTTGATATCATAAGTAACTATTAAGCTAATTAAAAATTTTATTAAATTCATTGGAAAAAAATTAAAATTATAAATTTTATTAATTATTTAATTTATCCGAATCATCCATATTAAACCTATATTTAAAGTCGGTTCACATAATCAATTTGGGTCCATTTAGAACTAGTATCTAATCTAATTGAGAAACAAAGTTAGAAAAAAATTAATTAATTTTTTGAATAATTATTATAGGTTATTATTATATTGTTTTTTTGACATAATATTTAAAATTATTTATAGTTTTTCCCCAACAATAAATAAGAGAATAATACGCTTCAGCGCATTCGAACCCACGTCCTCTTACATTAGCAATAATGTCTATATTAATCGAACTAAAACACAATTATTTAATTGAGTATTTAAAAGAATTTGTTTGAATGTTTACATGATTATTAAAATTCATACTCAATGTGCTATAAAATATTTTAATTTTTTGAAGTGATGTTTAAAAGAAATTGTTTCACTCCTTAACAATCTGCATTTAACTTAGTCATAATCCCTCCCAAATCTAAATAGGAGGATAAAACATGTTTGAATGGATTTTAATTCACGTTTTTCTGTATTGACAATAATATCGATGTTAATTTAATTAAGACTCAATCGAAAAATAAAAAAAAAAGTTATAATACTTAAACAATTATCATAAATTTAATTTTCATAATTATTTGATTGAAATGATAGTGCCTCAATTGGTGGGGTTCTAACAAAACCAGCGATTTTGTTGGGTTTCTCATTTTCTTAATGATGTTATTTAGAGGTGAATTTAAAAGGTTAGCAGGGGTTTCGGTCCGCCCTAAAATGAAAAATTATTATTTAGGTCTTTTATTTTTTTTTAGATATTCAATTAGTAAAGATAAAATTACATTTTAACCTTCTTAAAATTATAAAAATTTGATTTAATCCTTTAAAAATTAAAAATTATATTCAATTCACTAAATTTTTTTTCTAACTTTGCCCATGATTTATCATCAAATTATAAAATCTTGACTATGGTATAAAAGTCTTAACAATGATATATATATATATATATGATCAACTTTTTGGAGTTTTTATTTTATATTTTATATTTCAGGAAATTTTACATAATCTTTTTATCAATCTTGTGATTTTTTAAAAATTGTTTTACAACTATTTAGGATATTTTTATTTTTTTCGAATTTCTAGAAACTTTGGAATTTTAGCTTTTTTAATATTATATTTTTAATTTTCTAAAACTAAAATTTTATTTTTTTGAATTTTTAAAAAAATACCATCATATATGACACATGTCTGTAATGTTAAAGCCATATTATTTGATCCCATCAACTTCTATTAAAGAAATAATTAATTATAAATATAATAAAGAGCATGTAGTTAAATAATAAAATGATTTTTACAAAAATATCATTAATTTAATATGATAAAATAGATCAATTTTTTTTATAAACCATAATTCCAAAATGAAATTAATAAAATAATCAATATTTTCCCCTAGCCTAATCGAATAATAAACTTCATATTATACAAATTTGGGAATTGATACAGTATTTGTATATAACTTTCTCTCATTCGAAAATTTCTTGATCTTGCAACTTGGTCCTTGAACCTCAAAATGATTATTCTCAACTGAAATCAATTTCATTATCTATCAAATTAAGTCCATGAAAAACCCGAAACATAATTTAATTAATAAACCTGGACATGAATTGAAAACATAAACTAGAAGAAGTAAACACTAAATGCAATTATGCTAGTAAAGAAGACTGGCTAAAAGGGAAAATTTAAAAGGGTCTTGCCTACTAGCCATTACATTACAAGAAAAGGTAACACAAGGCCTACAAACAAAGAGAAATTCTTTCCCTCGCTGCCAGTGGAGTTTTTAAACTCTACAACAAAACCGCGCCTTCTTCAGCCAAATGTTGCAATCAGGAAAGCCTTGTAAATGCTCATGAATTTGGCAACAAATGCTACAAAATTATCAGAAACAACACAACATTCATGAAACTGATTATAGCCAAAACTGCATAGCAAAGCAAATTGTCATGCAATTATGTTACAAAGGAAAGAACCATTATGTGGTATGCAATGGAAATTTTCCATACCTTCAATGTGAAAGATGGCTTTCTGTCCAAGACGCATCCTATGCTCCTGTTAAATTAAAAGAAATCAATGAGTACACATAGAGCTAAATTAAGTAGTATTGTTTTACAATAAGCAGGGTGATGCCTCATAACTTTCACATTCTCTAAAAACATAGCTTCGGATCCTATCACCTTACCTGACCACCCATACTAATCTGAAATTTACCACATAACTGCAGAATTATCACTTATTTCATATTTAACTGAATTTCTACCAATCACTTCATGGCTTGATTGTGATCCATACTTTTGATAGCCATCATGTCTTTAAATTAAATCAAAGAAGAAGCCCTTTTATGCTGAAACCCCTCTTTGCAAAGAATTTGAGAATTTCTTACGTCAAAACCCATTCAAACCAGTGGGAAATCAGAAATCCTGGTGGACTATGTCTTGTGCAAGCAAATTGCATGATTGTTTAAAGGTCTCTCCAATTTTTTGTTAAATAAAAGGTATTTAAAGATAGTATGACTGTTTGACCAATCCATGCATTCATCATTTTCTCCCCTTCATTTGGGGTTTCACTGAAACAACCACATTGTGAGATGATTGCGTTGTTTTAAGTCCCAAGAACTGAGCTGAGAATTGAGATTAACATGCTTACAATTATTTTCCATGAAGCACAGGATAATCAGTCATAATTAACCAAAAGAAAACAGATATCTAATGTTGCTCTGAAAGTTAAAAGACATTGCCAACTCAGCATAGCCAAACATTACAGAGGCATAGAAGATAGGACACATTATTCAACTTACATAATATGCAGCCCAATGGCAAACCTCATGCTTTAGCTCTGCATCCAATTTCTTCAATAGTTCATGGAGGAGCCTCTGAGACAACAAGGAAAACAAACTTTAGTTGGAGAAAGATAACAGACCACAACATAGCATCGCATTATATTTACCTTCAAGACAATCTCTGGAGGGATGCAATTGATGAGCAATTCATACACCTTGCCTCTGACCTGAAACAGCCTAAAGAATATAGAAAAATGGTTTAAAAGAAAGTCCGCAACCAAATAGATACCACAAGGACATTTTATGTCCAAATTTACTTTCTAGTCTATTATCCTAAACATCTTTCCCATATTAACTTTGGCAGCTAACAGCATGCATTACACAATTAGCTCATTCCCAGATAGGTATTGAAAAGAATTATATAACTGTTAGCAATTTTACTAACAGAACAATAAGATACTTTAAGGTGCTAGGCAAGAACCTTTTAGGACTCTGTTCCTTCATTATGTCAGTTGCTATTTCTGATATATATTCTTCCCAATCCATTGGCGGAATTGCTTGGTTGCTTGTAAAAGGATACCTATAATAAAAAAAATATATAATACAAAAACACAGATTTAACTAAGTTTCCTGCATAGATTTGCATGGCAGAAGTATCTATAAAATGAAAAGAACCTAACTGTTGAACACGGCAAGTCTCAAATGACAATATAGCTCTCCTTAAATTCCGGTTTGACTTTTCAGCAATGCGGGCCGCAAAACCAGATGGAAGTTGCAGCCCTTCTTTCTTTCCAATGAACTCCAACACCTTAACAATCTGGTAAGGGGAATTTTACAGAAATGAAATCAATTCACCGATAAGACAACAAAGATTTTTCATGGAAAATAATATTCATGCATACATCAAAGTTCTTTTGGCCACAGCCCATTACAAGGGTTGGTGAAAAAGGAGTTGAAGTATTGTTACGAGGAATTTATCCATACATTCTTTCATGTATTTAGTAATAAATAGTAGCGAACTTCCTTAACCTGTTCTGCTGAAGGTGCATTTATTTGGATATTCAGACAGCGAGATCGAATCGCCTCGGTGACTTTTGAAGAACTATTACAGCACAAAATTAGCCGGCAAGAAGCACTGTACTTCTCCATTGTTCTACGGAGAGAATGCTGAGCTTCTCTAGAGAGCTTGTCAACGTCATTGAGTACTAGCACTGACATTCATAAGAGATCATAATGAAACAGTGAAATATGCAATTACTCAAATTTTCAAAGAAAAGAAACCCACTAAATTCAAATAAGCATCAAGAAGAAAATCAATTAGACATTATAAACATAAAGGACAAGACAGATGAATGTTATATCCAGAACATTGAATACTAAATATATATATGAAATTCCATTTTGGAGATATAATTTACAAACCAAATTCGAACAGAAAAACATGCTTCTAACATGGATTTATAAGGTTGCAAGAAAAATAATATCAAAAATACCCTTAAATCCTTTTTTCCCTTTGGTGTCAATGGGTCTATTTTTAGCCATTTCTTTAATAATCTCTTGAATAATATATCTGTCCTGAAAGCCTACATCACTTGGACTCAGCTCCACATGGTTTGTGCTTGCCAATGTGGTCAACTCCAGATCAATGGTTCTACTTCCAGCCTAAAATAAAATTAAAAGAAGAGGAGACTCTAGTTAGAAAGCAAAAGTTTAGAAAACGCACCGATTCAATTAATAATGGATTATGAATACTCAATGAAACCATAAGCTCCACTGTAGCATATAAAGTTAAAAAAAGGTACATGTAAATCATGCATAAAGGCCAATGAAACATTAAGGTTCAAAAGAAAATATCCAGGATAACTTATAGATCAAGGGCATGAAAACTCAATCTCAGTGCTCTTATATGTAAGCCATCATTTGAAATTCTCATTCTAACAATGGAAACTTTACTGCAAATTTTATCCATAGAAAGTACACGCATAGAGCAGAATATTATATTTTAATATATCAAGAAATTTTTATATGAAATTTACACCATCATTTGAAACTTACATCAATTTTCCAATTCCTATTCTCCACTTTCACCTGTAACCAAATAAACAAAATGATTCTTCTAAGTTAAATAAGAAGAAAACCAACAAAAGAAACCATTAATTAATCCAATGGAAAACAACTCACTAAACTTCCCCCCTTAATGTTTATCCCAAAAAGAATCCCTTAATTCTATGAAAATAACCCAATCCAAAACTTAAGAAGGAAAAAGGGATTACCAAGTTCAAAATCCACAACATTTCAAGCTCCCAAATTAATAAGTAAATAATCCGTTCAAATGGACCAAAAAATTTGTTTGAAAAAAAAAAAAAACTAATCGTAGTACGGAAACTTTCCCACTTAACAAACATTTATAAAAAAAAAGCCTAAACCGGCTCAAAGGGTAAAAAAGATGAAAATTTTGGAAAAACAATTAGAACCTTTTCAGCACTGGGACCAAATATTTGTCTAAGAAGGGCCATGATTAGGGTTTTTTTGCCAGACCCAGATGGTCCATAGAAGAGTAAATGCGGGCAATCTTGCTCTGTAACCTGTTTAATTCAAGAGAAAAAGGAACATGAAATTTCAATAATTAAAGAAAAAAATGGGCACTTAGAATTAAACAAAAGTTTGTTAAAGAATTAAAAAAAAAAAAGTGTACCAGTTTTGTTAGATTTTGGGCAATGTCTTCATGAACAATGACTTGAGCTAGGGTTTTGGGTCGATATTTATCAACCCACAACATCTTTGAATAGAATTTTGCTTATGTCAGTTTATCTTAGAGGAAAGAAAATCAGATGAGACAGACTAAGAAGAGAGAATATGGCGGGAAAGACATGAGATTTGGGAGAGAAGATAGAGTAGGGTTTTATTATATTGGATCAGCTGTGGAAAAGGTGCCTCCATTATGGTTATTTTTCTTTTTCATCCAATTAATTCTTTTTGTCACTTAATTATTTAATTTTGTGTTTTTTTTTATCACCAGTTAGTAAAGGGTGAGTGTTCGATCGAGTCAGATTTATTTAAAAAATTTTAATTTAATTGAGTTTACGAATACTATTTTAGCAACTGAACTCAATTTGAATTTTTTTCGAATCGAGTAAAAAAATTTCGAGTTGACTCGAGTTAACGAATCTTATTATTTATACTCAATGTTGTGTTTACATGAATTAATTATTTAACTAATAGACAAAGTACAAGCTTTTAGATTAATTTCGAGCAAAGAAAAAAGGGAAGGTGGGGCGATTCGGGAAGGAAAGTAAGACTAATGAGTAAACATTTATCAAAACGATGTAGTTTTACTTTTTAACTTATAGTTTTGAATACATTTAATTTTTTAACCCTTTTCATAAAAATTAGGGTTTGAGAATTCCCTCTGTAAAATACGGGGGAAAACTTATCGCAATAAGTATTATCGACAATGACAATTATGACGAGAAGGAAGGGGTGAATTGCTTCACGAAGAAGGTGCGGATTAGAGACGACAAAGGAAGCGATGATGAGGCTATAGAGATTGAGCCATCTCTAGAGAAAATACGAACATGGAAAGACAAATTGATGGGCACCGAGCTCATGGCTAAAGAAAGGGCACCATCGATAAATGAGTATCAAGACGATGAAGAGTTTGAGTTAACAGAGGCAAATGTGATACGATCCTTGGTTAACAAAATTCCTTCAATAGAATTTTTGGAAAGGATAAACCATATCCTAGTAGAACATATGGCCCTCACGGTGGTAGTTAAGCTCTTTGGAAGAAGTATCGACTATGTGGCGCTATACAATAAGGTGTGTTCGCTTTGGAAACCCTTAAAACCGTTTCGATTAATGGATGTCGAAAACAGGTATTTTCTAGCTAGGTTTCAAAGCTTAGAAGATTTTAAGAGGGTTTAAAGTCAGGGCCCTTAGATCATCTATGGACAGTATCTAACTGTCCAACCAAGGACAACAAACTTTAGCATTACACACCCATACCATAGTACGATTATGGCTTGGATTCGCTTTCAAGATTACCAGGGCATATGTATAAAAGGAAGATCTTGTGGGAGATAAGGAGCCTTGTGGGGAAAGTAACGAAATTGGACTTTAACACAGATAATGAGGCTCGAGGGAAGTTTGCCTGTATGGCGGTTTATGTCAACCTAAAGAAAGCCCTAGTTTCGTAGGTCCTGGTTAATGGAAAGTTACAACGAATCAAGTAAGAATACCTTTCATCGGTTTATTTCGCTTACGGGCACTATGGAAATGTGAAAGAAATTTGCCTGAAAATCTTGTGAACACAAACTGGTTCAGAGGGCACTCCAAAGAAGGGAGGAGATACAACGATGCCGGAGGAAGGGCTCCAACCTGATAGCAAAAACAATGACCAGTATGGTCCCTAGATGTTGGTGGAGAGGAAAGGTAAAAGACCAAGGAAGAAAGCATAGGGTAATGCTGGCAGGGATACGGGACCATCAAACAACTCTCGTTTTCAAGTATTGGAAACCCTAACATATAAGGCTGAAATTCCAGTGTATGAAGAGTTCCAACAGGATAGGGGCTCAGGTCTGGTTCTAATAGACCCAAAGCCAACAGGCTTGGGTTCAAGGTTAGGTCATCAAGGAACAAGTCCTGATCCGAATCGGGGCAAGGCTAATCGACCCACACAAAATAAATGGGCTGGCTAAAAGAACAAAGGGGTGCAAAACATGGCAGAGGCTTTCCCAAATGGAAAAGAGGACATGTGACCCAATAAAGGGAGGGAAGAAAATAGAGTTTCGACTTATCAAAAAGATTGGGCAAAAGAGGATAGTGTAGGAGAAAATAAAAGGAATGATAGGTTAGGGCAAGGATCAAGCTCTAGGGGCCCAAAAGGAAAGGAATTAGGGTAGAAGGGATTGGTCATCTCTCTCAACCATAGGTTGATGATGCCGATTTGGGTGATGACCTCTTTTATAACGCGATAAATGAAGAAGGTGAGGGACAGGAGTTGGTACCTACTGTTGGCTCGTCACGTCACAAGGGAGAGAAAGACCACCAGGGAACCGGGTGTTTGGAGGAAGCTTCTGCCATTGATGAAGTCTTCGCACCCTCCGGTAGCCATGACGCATACGACACTGGGCCGATTAAACCTAGGGAAATGCCTTTCTCACCGACAGTGGGCATTTTAAACCTGGATCACCATTCGATGGTAGTCTTTAAAGAAGATGATGGCCCTCGATTTTTAGTGAGCTCAATCGATGAAAATTCTCAAACTTCGGTGCAGAGGGGGCACTTCATTCCAAACGGTTTGGAGGGACACAAGGTAGTGGCCAAAGAAAAAATAAAAAAAAATTAAGTACAAGGGAGAGTGGTAGCTCTTTCAAAGCTTCACCTTCAAAAGTGCCTCTCAAGCTCCATTAAGAATATTATGGACCTCCTACAAAGTCAGTTTTAGTAGGAAGGGGAGGATGATAGTTAAAACATTGATGAGGTGGGCTCGACCCAACAAGGGGAGGCCTAGTAAAAGGTTTTGGAATGTTTGCTGGTTCCAACGAGTTTTTGCAGGAGAAAAGGATTGTCTTTGTTAAAAAATTTTCATATGACGAGCTTCAATCCCATAATTTTTTCTTGGAATTGTTAAGGATGTGCAAGTGCCAAGTTTTCTCGTATCTTTATAAAGTATAACGTAGAGCACAAGCCAAACATTGTTAGCCTATTGGAAACCAAGGTTAGCAGAAGGAAAGCTAATGAAATAGTAGCAAAACCAGGATTCCAATTCGCATCGGATAGAAGCCCGAGGCTTTTCAGTAGGAATCTGGATTGGATGGAGAAACATAATTGATCGCGTTTGTAACGTCACAGCGATTGTGCAAGCAAACACATATCGATGCAAGTATAGTTGATAGAAAATTCTATCGGATATCGATCCCACGAAGAATTGGGTTCTTGATGTTTAAATATCGGAGTAACTAATACTGAAATTAAGTAAAATGTGAGTAATGATGTCAATGTAATTATGTCAGATCTGCATACTAAAATAGTCAATATTGTCAACGCAACCAGAGTTAAATGTCAAAGGTTAAATGTCAATGTACTGAAAGAAAATCAAATGTGTTGAGTGTTGAATATTTAAATGCACGAAATATAAATATGATCAAGTGAAAAGGATTAGAGTGGGTCACTGATTTCACTAAGTTGCAACGCTAGATGCACCGACAAGGTATTGTATAGATGAAATGTCACAGCAATAACGCACCAATAAACTCTTACCAACAGCAATCTTCCATTTACTCGAGACTTAAGTATTCACAATCACTCCACCTCTCGGTGCGAGCAACGTTGTGCAATCAAGAATAAGTAACTAGAATCTCTTTTGGTCCCAAGCAACTCTCATTGTCTTACTTGTTAACCTAACCTGTCACCGCATCTCTCGATGTCGACAGACTGTAAAGCCACTCTCGTTTTTGATGCAATTAGATCCAAGAATAAACAGATAAAAAGCATTAAATAAGAGTCAAAGTAATCTAACAATGAAAGATACTCTCGTATTCATTCAATTGTCATTAGAATCCACTAAAAGAATACAATCGAAGCTTACTATCTCTAGACTACTAGGACTATTCATTAATCGTTCCTCTTGCTTTGCATCAAGCATCTCTCGTCAGAAGTGGTTACTCTCTTGCTCCATCAATTCATCGTTCCAGCTAAAGTCTCCAAATCACACAGAAATTGCAGAATTTAATCCTCTACCTCTTGATATTTTCTCCATATTTTCTACTCTATTTATAGGCTCAAGAAATTACAGATTTCCTCCATTCTCAGATCCAACTACTTTGTACAGCTGTAAAAGTTTGTTATTGACAGTTACGCAGATTTGATTTGTTTACTGGATTGTTGCAAAATGTCAATGTAAATTATAATTTGCGGTGACAATTTGCCATATTTCTAGACCAACTTATGGTCGCAACTTTGAATGGCTTCAAGAATGATAGATCTCATCTTTTCTCAGATCCAGATCTAATTATAGCTATCAAAGTTAGTTAAATTCCAGCTGTGCACACACACAGATCTAGTGTGATCTTTATAAATTTGCAGATTGTTGCCGCATCTTTGATCACGATCTAAAATCTTTAATTGCGATGATAACGTGTAAAATTCCTGCGCTGGTGCTTCCAGATGTGCTTGTGGTGTGAATTCAAACAAAGTAAAGATTTCTATGCGTCGACATCTCTGGCCGCATTTCCAAGCTATACTCTGAATTCTTTTTAGCCTTGATCTACTTAGATGCGTCCTTGCGCTGACAATTTTTAGACGCAATATATATATGCTATATGTGACGACATTAGTGTACAAAAAGAGATAAAATAACAAGAATTTAAACCAAATAACAATGAGCTAGAAAACATAAAAACTAAGCATGAAATGTCTATTATGCATGCTAAATATGCCATAAAAGAGACAATTAATAAACAAATTTAGGGAGAAAATCAGTGTCATTTCTAATGCTATCAACAATACAACTCAAAATCCTTAAAAACCATCCACAATTTGTCCTAGCACATATTTCCTTTGGAATTCCAATAAGAAGTGCCTTAATCATCTTTGTTTATGGAAGCCTTAATAGTACTAAAAGGAAGAATCTTTGGGGCGTATTATAAAAAACCATCCCTAACGCCTCAATTCCATGGATGGCCATAGGCGATTTCAATGCAATTTAATCTGTTAACGACAAAAAGGAGGGATCCAAGGGAAATGTTATCCTCTTTTGGGGATTTCATTGATGAAAATGAGCTTTAAGATTTGGGATTTAGAGGGTCATCCTTTACTTGGCAACGGAGAGGAGTTTTTGAGCGATTGGATCGGGCTATGGGGAACATTATATGGGGCCAAACTTTTCCAAAATGTTTGGTAACACACCTTGTTAGGTTAAAACCTGACCACAGGCCTCTTCTCGTCAACCTTTACTCTTATCTCAGGTTACCTAAAGGGCGACCCTTTTGATTTCTGACAGGGTGGACCTATCATCAACAATTTTCAGCACAGTTGAAGGTCTATGGAAATTTTATGGAGATATGTTTGGAACTCTGGAAAGGCTTACGGTAGGTCTTAAAATTTGGAATAAAGATATTTATGGGCATATTAATGTGCGCAAATGAAAGTTAGTGCATGAGCTAAACAAAACACAAAAAGAAATTGAACGGGTAACATTAGGGGTGCTTGTTTCAAAAGAGTTGCGCATCCGAGAGGAATTGGAGGAAGTTCTTAATCACGAAG
Source organism: Gossypioides kirkii (assembly GCA_005610355.1). Lineage (NCBI taxonomy): Eukaryota > Viridiplantae > Streptophyta > Magnoliopsida > Malvales > Malvaceae > Gossypioides > Gossypioides kirkii. The sequence goes on along the minus strand of CP032253.1, from coordinate 38,285,919 downwards.
AATTATCATGGAAGCAAAAATTGAGATGTGACTAGCTCAATTTAGGCGATAGAAATACAAATTTTTTCTATAACCGTAAGTTATTCAGGCGGAAAATCAACCGTATTAATGGTCTTCGTGGCAAAGATGGTGTTTGGATCTATGACCCAGATGACATACAGGCAGAAGCTATAAACTATGTTCAGCATCTATATGGAGAGGCACCAGGGCAAAGTGTTACACTTCCGCCAAATAGATTTCCCTAGATAGAGTAGGGCAATATTAATTTTTAAGTAAGGAAGTTACTAATGAAGAAATCAAAATAACGTTATTTGATATGGCCCATATGAAAGCCCCAGGAAGTGTTAGTTACCATGCAATATTCTTTCAAAGTCACTGGGATCACATAGGGGGATCCATTTGCGAATGGGTTAAAGGTGTCTTTAAAGGAAAACCTATAGATCCTAGTCTCAATAATACTCTCATTGTACTCATCCAAAAAGTTGCTCAGCCGAAAGAAATATCGCAATTTAGGCCTATCAGCCTTTGCTCGGTACTGTACAAATTAGTTATGAAGTTCATAGCAAATAGATTCAAAATGGTGTTTCCCAAATTATTGGTCAAGAGCAAGTAGGGTTCATAACTGTTCGGAACATCTCCAACAACATCATTATCGCTCAAGAGGTAATACACTCCATGAGAGGAAAGAGTTAAAAGTGGATAGCCATAAAGATAGATCTAGAGAAAGCTTATGATAGAGTTTGCTAGGATTTCATTGTGGCTTCGCTCAAACACAGTTGGGATTCTAGTTTTTCTACAAGAGGTGATTATGTCAGCAATATCATCTTCTACTATGCAAATCTTATGGAATGGCGTCCTTACTGAAAAGTTCAAACCTGCAAGAGGTGTCAAACAAGGTAGTCCCTTATCGCCATATCTTTTTGTTTTATGTATGAAATGACTTAGACATAGTATCAAAAGGGTAGTATCTTCTAAAGAATGAAGGCCCATTAAGCAGTCACGAGCAAGGCCGGGCATGACTCATCTATTTTTCGTGGACGATTTGGTGATCTTTTTCAAAGCCACACAAGAAAAAAATTAAAAACACATTTGAGCACTTTTGTAGTTATTTTGGACATCGTGTTAACAGTAAGAAAAACATCTTTTTTTCAAAAGGAGTAGATGAGACACTGCAACATGATCTAAGCAAGCTCCTCAGATATCAGCAAATCCAAGATTTGGGATCATATTTAAGAGTTCCACTATTACATAAAAGAGTAACCAACTCAACCCTTGGGTTTGTTGTTGAGAAAATTCGAGCTAAACTTAACAGTTGGTCTGCAAAATAGCTCTCTATGGCTAGGAGGTTCACCTTAACACAATCGGTTCTCTTGGATATCCCAACTTACTTTATGCTAACTACACAAATCCTAGTAGAAGTCTATTTAGAAATTGAGCGATTAGTAATATAGTTTATTTGGGGAGCAAGTCCCATGAAAAAGAAAATGGCATTAGTTAATTGGGATTCTATCTGCTAGCTAAAGGATTAAAATGATTCATTCCTACTAAAACTCGGATTTAAACTTGCCTCAAATGATAAAGCCCTATAGGTCCAAGTATTGCGCACAAAGTATAGGATGGAAGGAGTTGTTCCAGATAATATTGCGCGACAGAATTGCTTAGCTATCTGGAGTGGCATCATTAAAATCTGGCCATTACTTAGAGAGAACCTGCACTGAATGGTTGGCTCTGGGACTTCAATTCGGTATTGGGATGATCATTGGGTTCCCAAATTGGGACCACTTAAAATTTACATAACTCCAGCAATAAGGTCATCATCGGACTGTCTTTTGAAGGACATTGTATCTTTCGAAGGTACTTGGAACCTTAAGGCATTCCAAGGGAATTTACAAAGAGATATTATTTGACAAATTGCATATGTTCCCCTCCACACCCTTTGGCTGGTCCAAATAGGTTATGTTGGAGGCCTTCTACAACAGGGATCTTTTCTGTCAAAAGTGCGTATCATGCATTGAAGCAACATACGTGGCACTCAAAGGATGGGTAGTGGAAAACCATATGGGAGTATAAAGGACCATACTAGGTCCGGTTCTTCTTGTGGTTAGTTCTCAAGCAAAAACTTCTCACTAACTTCAAACGAGTTCGTTGAGGGATAGCGCAAGACATGGCTTGTCCGGTTTGTCATCATGGAGTAGAAGACGTCCTACATGTTCTTCGTGATTGCCCAGTCGCAAGAGAGGCTTGAAGCTTCTTTATACATGGACCACGACAAGCTTTCTTCTTCTCCAGGAATCTAGAAGTTTGGATTAAGGCAAATTTGGGTAACTCTACATGGAAAATTGGGAACAATGTTCCACGCTCAACTCTTTACGAATTATTAGCATGGCGTATATGGAAAAACAGGAATTTAATCGTTTTCCAAGAGCTTTCATGGAACTTCTTGGAAACCATTAAAGTATCAATTTGTTGGGTAACGCAATATAGCTTAGCTCAAAGTAAAGGTCAAAATAATAGCCTAGTTAGTTCCAGTAGCTCAAGGAGTAAATAGGAATAGTGTGTAAATCTCTCTAAAGAGAGTAGTTCTTTCTTCTTTTCACCAAAAAAAAATTGATAGTTGACTTTTAACTTTATAAAAAGTAAGCATTTATCAAAATGATATAGTTTTGGATTTTATTATTTAAATTTTCAGATAACTCAAATTAAGGGTGAGCGTTCGGTCGAATCGTTAAATTAGAAAAATTAATAATATTAAATTAAAATCTTGTTACAATATAACTATTTCCATCCTAGAGCATATAAATTCGAAACCATATATATGTGAAAACTTTTTAAAAGCAAAATAATAAAAAATAAGATATTTTAGTATGATAAACTTGGATCATTAATCACTTATTTAGATTCCAAAATTATTATTTTATAAAAATTTTAAATTTTTAACTTTTTTTATTATATATTTTTAGTTTTTTTTAAATTTTATACTTTTTTAAAAATACAAATTTTAGAATTTTTATAAATATTTTGAATTTTAAAAATTATTTTCAATTTTTGAATAATTATTTTGATTATTTTTTAATTTTTGTTAAGAGAGACCAATTTGCTCATTTTTAAAATTGACAGGGACCAAGACGGTATTTACACTATTATGTTATTCGAATTATTTGAGTTATTCGGATTGTAAAAATTTAACTCGATTTGAACTCGAAATCCAAAATTTCTTATTCAAGTTGATTTGAATAATTCAAATAACTCGATTCGATTAATTTGAAATTCGAATTTTTTTTCAAATCGAAACGAATCAAATTTTGGTCACCCCTACCAGCTGACTAATGTAAAAATGGAAACACCAAAAAATTCAAGATAGTTGGGTGACAAAAAAAGATAAATTTTAATATTTGAGTGATCATTTTATAAGTTTTCATAGTTGAGTGGTCAAATAAGAAATATATTAATAGTTGGGTGACTATTTGTAATTTTTTTATAATTGAACTACCAAAAAGGAAAAAAAATATAATTAGGTGACTATTAATATAATTTACCCTATTTTATTTAGAGGTGTTTGGTAAGTTAATCTACATGGTCTCTTGTTTGATTTCTAAAACTATTTTAAAAGTAAACTACTAGTTTGATATTCTAAATATTCTTTAAATATAGGTAATATTCATTTTGGTCATCCAAAGAAATTTGTTAATTTAATTACCTTGATCATATGAAAAAACTATTAATTAAAATGATCAAATTGATTACTCCCTTGGTTATTTTAATGGAATGCTAATTGTGCAATCCATGTAATTAATGTTTTAACCCCTGCTCCACAACACTTCCATTCCCTCTCAGGTCTTAAACCTCTACCATTTTAATAGTCCTCTTACGACAAATTACTTATCAACTATCCTCAACCTCTATCAGCAGGCCACTAAATCGACACTCAAGTCATCACTTTCACCACCATAACCTTCATCATCACCTTCACCAAACCATCCCAAAACCTAACACTAAAGCATAAACAAAAAGTTCTCACCACATCACCCATGATCATTTTTCAGTTATTTAATGATATTTCAACAATTTTTTTCCATATCATTAACACGTAACATTGGTAACTTTTTAACTTTGAACCACAAACATCAAACCTTAAACTTGAACCCAAACTTTAAACCCAAACTCGAACCTCGAACCCTAAACACCAAACATGAACCCTAAACCCAACCATTAAACCCCGAACCTTAATCCTCAAACTTTAAACCACGAACCACAAACTTTAAACCCAAACTCAAACCTCGAACCCTAAACACTAAACCCAAACTCAAATCTTAAATCCCAAAACTCGAACCCTAAACCCTAACATAATCTTAAACCTTAAACCTTAAACTTAAGATTCAAGGTTTGGTTTGAGGTTTAATATTTGGGCTTTAAGATTCAAGGTTCAGGCTTGTGTTTAGGTATTGAGGTATAAGGTGTAAGGTTTAAGGTTATTTATGTTTAGGGTTTAGGTTAAAAAATTAACCAAATTATGTGTCAATGACATGAAAATAATTGTTGAAATGTTATTAAATAATTGAAAAGGAGCATGAATGATGTGGTGAGAAGGGTCCATAAAATAATTTCTCCTGATACATAATACTTCCATTCCCTTTCAGGTCATCAACCTCCACCACTTTTATATTTCTCTTTCAACAATTTACTTAACAACTTCCTCAATCTCTATCTTCAAGCCACTAAATTGAAACTCAAGTCGTCACTTCGACCACCATAACCTTCATCTTCACCCTCATGAAACCACCCCTAATCCTAACACCAAAATTTCCCAATTATTGAGCCATTGCCTAACCCAACCACTCTTTAATCTAACATCACTCGACCATCATCTTCTATACCTGACCCTTGGTTTATCCATGACCATCATTTTTTTTTTCAAAAATACCAAGTACCCAGCCATACCTAAAAAAAGAAGCAAATAAAAGAAAGGCTAGAAGGGGAAAATTAAAAAAAAGGGGGAACAAAGAAGTGAGACTCATCTTGTAGAGTTTCGAGACTCTTTCTGGTTATCCATGCAATGAAGAGGCAAGTTCGGCTGGGGAGAACGACATACTACCTGTAACGCCCTGAAAATTATATGTTTGTTCATTCTATATTGTCAATAAATATGTGTCTGTTTCATTTGTTATGTATTCTGTTTCATTTGTTATGTGTTCTGTTTCATTTGTTATGTGTTCTGTTTCATTTTTTATGTGTTCTGTTTGTTTTCTTGGGATTTGAGGTTTGAGCAGCACTCTTGAAATTTTGTTATTCTTTTGTTGGAACCTTAGTTGGGAAGTTTCAACTCAAATTTATTTATTCGCTAATTTATGTTAATGACGAGCTTAGTGGTTTAATGGTTAAGTTTTTGTTTATCTTTTGGTCTTGTGCTTGAGTCTCGGCGTAAGTCGTTAAGGAATATTTCTTTTTATTTGCAAACATTAGTTTAATTTTTCTTAAATTCTATAATTTTCTTTTCTTAAAAATTTCCCTCCTGCGTTATTTTTATGTTCTTCAGTTGCCATTTCTTTTTTTTCCTTTTCTTTTTGACGATTGGCCTCGTATTATTTTTGTTATTGATTAAATCAATTGTTGATTCGAAATTCTTCTATGGTTGATTTTGTTGTTAACTGTAATAATTCGTGTTTTTAATTCGTTCATTGTGGTGGTTTTGTTGTTTGGGGTTTTCCCTTTGAATTTTATTTAGTTGATTTGATTCCTTTTGTCGTTTCGGGTACTTCGATGCATTGTAAGAGAAGACCAAGAGACGATATCGCCCTCTTGATTACTTAGGCTTGAGTTTCTACGGTATTCTCATCAGTAAGCGCAAATTCGTTTGAGACTTGAGCGTTGAAATTTTTGACACCGTGTTTGAGCATAAATTTTACGTTTTTACTTTGATTAAGTCATTAAATAAATGTTTGGTTGTCGTTTTTAGGTCCGAGAATTGCTTGTGGTTGATCTTGCTTTGAATATATCACAGGTGGGTACTGAAAAGCCCCACTTTTCACTATTTTTGGTTACCAAAAAACGGGACTATTGATGCCACATTGCCATGGTCAAGTCGTGCGGTAAACCGTGTGAGCCACACGGCCATGTGACAGGCCGTATAACTCACTGTTTGTTGAAATTGTGGCACATGGGCTAGCCACACGGGCGTGTGGTAGATCGTGTAACTCATTGTTTGTGAATTAGGGTCACATGGCTAGGTGACACGAGCGTGTGTTAGATCATGTGAGGTAGACAGACTAATACATGGGCATGTGTCCAAACCGTGTAACCCACTGTTTTGGAATAGCGCTACACGAGCGTGTGCCAGACCTTGTGAAACCACACAGGCCAACCCTTCAAGCAGTGTGAAGCCACACGGGTGTGTGAGCCTAAACACTGAAATTTTCTTTAGGGCCGTAAGTGTCGTGCGAGGCGAATGTAAGCCTTCCGTAGGATTCGTATGAATTGAATTGGAGTGTATAAACTGTTATTCTATGATCCGAATTGAGCACTGAACATCTGTATGCGATGATCTTATTAGTATTGATATATTCTGTTGAGCATGAACTGTAAATGCATAACTGTATGTGAAATCTTATATCTGTCATCTAAAATCTGCATCTGCATGGGGTGGGAAGTATGTAAAGAAGGAAGTGTTCTATTATGAATTAGTGGCTAAGCCACCAATATTTGTAATCTGATTTGGCAACTAGACTACAATTACTGAACCGTGTCATATCAACACGATGTGGTGTGTAGGGTAGGATCGGTATTATATACCTTATATAGTGTGTTGGGAAGGACAGAGATGGTGTGTAGCAGGTGGGGGTAGGAAAATTGCATTCGTATCTGATCTGCTCTGTATCTAAGAATGAAATAATCTGTTATCTGTCTAATTTGTTCTGATTGGTTAGCTTAGACATGATATCTCTAAAGCTGATTCTGAATATGAGTTTGGTAAAATTTTGGATTATCATTAAATATGTTTGAGTTAATAACTGTTATGTTCGTTGAGTTAATCACTCACTTTGTTATTGATTAGATTTCAGGTAATCCGCAAACATGTTCAGGTAGGCGTGACGAGAGCTCGGTCAGTCTATTTAGTTGTTTTACTATTGTCAAGATTTATTTAATATTTTTCATCATATTGTGTTTCCTTAGGATTTGTGGACTGTCAACTAGGTTGTATGGATTCTGCTATCGTTGGTTGATTTGAACTACTTTAAAAATTGCATTTATGAAAATACGTTTTCTGGAAATGTTAAAGTAACTCTCCAGACTATGTCTTAAAATCTAGGCCGAGTATGAGGTGTTACATTAGAAAAACAATTTAATGGTTGGATTAAGAGTCTAGAGTGTTGGAAATATGCTATTGCAAAACAAAACCATTAGCATTAACAAGAAACCAAACTGAGCGTAAATAAATAAAGCAATCACTATGTCGTGGAAGAACCACTGCCTTAAAAAGAAATTTTCCCTAATCAATGTAATTGTGTAGTGGACATCGCCCCCAAAGGTTAACAAAATAGTTTAATATTCGTACACTCGAATAAAGAAGGTAGAATACAATTGGTATTACTCTTCTCGAAAGGAATCGAAACCAAAACCAAAAAAAGTAGTTGATCGAAAATCTGATAAAAAAATAATCTGGAAGAAAATCAGTGAAACCACACTAGGTTCAATTCATAGGAAAGATTGGAGGGCTCACAGATGATCCCACTTAAAACCCAATCTCCTAGACAGAAAATTCTTTTCGTGTAATTTTGCACTAGACTAGAATTTAGAGAACAAAAAGATGAGAGAAGTTGTTTTTATCTTGTTAAATTCTATGAAAAATGAGGAGAATGACCTATTTATACTATTTTTGAAGGAGCAAAACGATAATTTTTCAAAGTCAGTTTCCTAAAAATTCTCAACAACCAGATTCTAATTTTATCAAATGGTAACAAGAACCTAGATTCTGATTTTGTCAAATTGTAACTGTTTAAAAAAAATTTTTAAAAATTTCTTTGCATTACCAACATTCCCCTACTAACGCAAAATAACTTTTGTAAACATGAAAAAAAGAAGGTAAAACGTGAGAATAACAACAGCGAAATTTGCCATTTAAGCACTAGTATCTTGTGGATTTAAACTAGTACGTAGTGAAATGAGTGGTTCTTCTCTTTAATAAGTAAACGAATCTTGAACTTGTTAAGATAGAGGTTAACTTATGACACACGACTAATCTTAGATCCAATTGATGTTCAGCGATAAATAAACAAGTTTTAGCTAATACTCCTTGGGATGCTGGTAAATGCTTTAGAAAGATTGCCCAATGTCTTTCATAGAAGGTGGCTAGTTCTTCACACTTACGCATGTGATTTCATCAAGTCTATCTCAATATATACCACCCGAATCAGCACTATAAAATCATTAAAACCATATATTAAGCTCATCCTCTCAAATTTAAATTCGGTCAATTCATCAAGTTTGTCTCAATAGGACAACCCAAACTCTAGGATATGATCTCATTAAGAGTAATAAACTCAATCTCACATGTCGGTGAATTCTTCAAGTTCGTCTCAATAGGACCACCCAAATATTGGGATATGAATTGATTAAGAGTGAGAACTCAACCTTATGCATGTACATCGTTTGCCATAGGGATCGATAGAATATACACTATGAATCTTTCCATGGTTTCGTTTGACCACATTGAACTTAGAGAATTAAGTTGGGTATCCACCATGACTTCCTCAACCATTAAGTGTAACATCCCGAATCTTTGAAGATTAGAACAGTAGCTCGAGGCCATGTGTTCCGACGAATAGGATTATAGATATTAAAAATAATAATAAAAATGTTGGGAGTTGGCTAGAATATGTTAAAGTATGGGTGAACTTGGACTAAATAAAGATTTAATATTACTAAGGAGTTAAGGGTAGAATTGTGAAATTTACCTTTATGAGTGAAATAGGTGTAATTTTAATTAAGGGTGAAGTTGGGGGAACTAAATAATAATTAAACAATAGCTATAACTAAGTGGAAGAGTTAGTGAATCATCATGGAAAATGAGTGGTGAAAAATGCTTGATTATTATAATAATAATAAAAGAATTTTAAAAGAATAAAAGAAAGGAAATGAAGGGAGTTGAAGACTTTCCCTTTCTTTTTCACCTTTATTCACGAGAGAGAGAGAGAGAGAGAAGGAAGGCTTAAGAAAAAAATTGAAGCAAGTTCAGCTGGTATATTTCATTCAAGTAAGGGTTTTAGTGAAAATTTCCCTTTTATTTTGTTATAATAGTATTTGTGTTACCTTGATTCACCGAAAATGGGGGGATATTGCTTGTATGGTCCTTAAAGGTCTAGGGTTTTTACCTTTTGTGATATTAATGGGTTTTGTTGACATAAATAGTAATTATTGTGTGTGGTTGATTTATAATTGAATGTGGTTTTGAAAGATAATAAATTTGATAAATAAATGGGAATAAGAATGAAAAGATGAGTTTTGATTATTAAACTTGGTATATGTGAATATGGGTTAGCATGAACTAATTTAATGACTCTAATATTGAAGTTAAATCTAAGTGTTAATGGATAAAAATTGTTATCTATATCAAGTTTCCCATCGTGTGGAGGACGTACGAGGCAAGGGCAAAGCGTTCTATTAAGTTGGTTGGAATACTTCCCTCAACATGTAAGTTATATTTATAACTTATTCTATTTTTAAATTGAATATTGTTAGTTATGCCAAGTATGAATATTGTAAACGTATATAAGCTGACGAGCGTAAACGTGTGCAAGCTGACGAGTGTAAACATATATAAGTTGACGAGCGTAAATGTGTGAAAGTTGACGAGCGTAAACGTATATAAGCTGACGAGCGTAAATGTGTGCAAGCTGACGAGCGTAAACATATATAAGCTGACGAGCGTAAACGTATATAAGCTGACGAGCGTAAACGAATATAAGCTGACGAGCGTAAACATATATGGGTTGTTGTGTAATAGAAAACGAAATTGATAATAAGATTATGTTAATTTATTGATGTGGGAGACATTTGTTATTAGATGTGATGTTGATGAATGCATGAAAGTTCGAAGTTTATGAGGACAGTTAATTTGTGTTTAATCTCTAGAAGATTGAGTATAAATTCCTCAATCTTACTTGATTTCCTTGTTTTGTAGATTTTGATTTTGATTTCTTCAAGATTTGGATCACCGGAGCAATCACATTCTCTCACATCCACCTTCGATAGTTTGTTGCCTAACTCCTTTTGGTTAATCATGGCATGTATAGGGATTAATGTTATTTTGTATAGGTTGCATTCTGAGTCATGATCTTTTGTATTTTGTTAATTTAGATTGGTATTTGTGGGTATGATGTTCTTTTTGCTTATACTTGGATACTTAAAAAATTCAAATTATTTTGAGACCTGTGTACTTCTACTGGTAGAACTCAATTGACTATCGGTAGAAGTACAGGGCAAATGATATTTCACTTACTAACTTATTTGGTATCAGTAAAAGTACTTTCAAGTTTCTATAGTACTAGAAGTATTGGTAGAATACTCAGTTGTATCGGTAGAAGTGGTATGACAAATCTACCTTGCTCTTTGGAGTTTTTGGTACCGATAGAAGTATTGGTTGTTTCGGTAGAACTTATACTTGTATCGGTAGAAGCTTCACTTCTACGTGTAGAGAACTGTAGCTAATTTTCCATATTTTCTCCCATGCTTTCTACCAATACCCAATTTATCAAGTATCAATAGAAGCCCGATAAATGTCACATGAAAAACTTTTAAACTCGAAATGAGAGTGGATGTCGCTAGAACTTGAAATTCCTTAAACAAATATGTTTTAAAGCACTGTTTAATGTAAAATTTAAAGGTTTTTAAGTAATGATAAGTGAAATATTATTGAAATAACGACCACCTTTTTGAGTCCGTCGATCAGACCGAGCAAGGGGAGTTACATTTAGTGGTATAAAAGCTATGGTTTAGTCAATTTTAGGACTAAACTTAGCATGCAAAGAGTCTAGAAGTTACATGCCATGTTAACCTGTAAGTTATGTGATGCTCGTGATTCGATCTAATACTATATTTTTTTATAATAACAATGGTAAATAGAAATAATCCACCGGTAAATGATGAAGTGGAGAGTCATGGTCCGACAAATAGTGAAGGAGGAAATCAAGATGTATCCGGGTCTCAAACGGTTGGGAGTGAAAACCGTGATATGTTCTTCCAAATGATGAATGAGTGGTTTGCTCAATTCATGCAGAATAATCCTATGGCCCCACGGCCTCCACCTTCTTTCGCGCATACTCATATACCTATACGACCTCAGAAACCAGAACAAGCATCGGTCCATTGCTTGTCTACTGATAAGATACGTAAGCGGGGAGCTAAAAAATTTCTTGGGCTTTACCACGATGAGCCGAAAAAAGCTGAGCATTGGCTAGTTAATACACAGCGAGTGTTTAATGAACTCAATTGCTCCGCTGAAGGGAGTTTGAAATGTGCCATTTCCCTTTTGAAAGAGGATGCTTATGAATGGTGGATCACTTTGACCTCTATGATTCCGGGTGCACAAGTAACATGGGAATTTTTCCAAAAAGAATTCCGAAAGAAATATGTCAGCCCTTTGTATATAGAAGACAAGAAACGAGAATTCTTTTATCTGAAACAAGAGAATATGTCGGTGGTGGAATATGAGTGCAAATTTGTGAACTTAAGCAAATAGGCCCAAGAGCAAATGACTTCTGAAGCAGAGATGTGTGCCAGGTTTGAAAGAGGATTGAATGAGGACATCCGAGCTATGGTAGGGATGTTAGAAATTAAAGAATTTTGTGGTACTAACTCAACGAGATCAGAAGACGGAGGCTATATGGAAGGAAAATAAGCAAGCTACGGAAAAGAAAGAGACCTTGAGTAAACAAACTAAGTACAGAAATTTCCCTGCTCCATCACCCAAGAAGTTATGTGAATTTAGTAGTTCTTCTGTTCCTACAGTGGGGAATTTGGGAAGGAGTGTGTTTAATCAATTTCCTCCTAAATCATAAACAACTTCAGTGGTAAGCGTCGGGAGTGTAAGAAATACGGGTATTCCCGTCTGTAAAGTTGTGCAGTAAGACTCATGGGGGTGAATGTAGGGTCAGATCTGGGGCTTGTTTTTGTTGCGGATCATTTGAGCACTATATAAGAGATTGCCCTCGCAAAAGTGAATACATCTCAGAACCAGTAATGAAATCCACCACCACTGTACCAAAAAGCAAGAAATCAAGACTAGGGGGTACTTCGGATGGGAATCATAATGAATCGCGTGATTCAACTTTCAGATCCGAGGGTTAACCACTAGCCTGAACTTATGCATCGAGCAATGGAAGAGACTACTGCACTCAACGTCATTGCTGGTATTTTTACTCTTCTTGATACTACTGTTATTGCGTTAATTAACTTTGGGTCCACACATTCTTATATATGTACCACACTAGCCTCTGAAAAGAAAATGATTATCGAGCCTACCTAATTTGATGTTAGGGTGTCAAACCCAATAGGTCAGAGTGTAATAGTCAACCAAATCTATAGAAAATGCCCACTAAGAATTCGAGGTTGTGAATTTTCAGTCGATCTGATGTTATTACCATTCAATGAATTTGATGTCATTTTGGGGATAGATTGATTAATTGTTCATGACGCGGTGGTTAGTTGTAAAAACAAGCAGATTATCTTGAAATGTCCGAACGGAGATTCGCTGTGTTGAAACAGAAAGGTTTGATTGCACATCCAACTTGATATCTGCCTTGAAGGCACAAAAGCGTATTCATAAGGGTGCGGAGGCGTTATTAGCTTATATTTTAGATACTATTGCCAGTGAACCAAAGATAGATTTAGTTCGACTGTACGGGAGTTTAAAGATGTTTTTTTCGAAAGAATTACCGGGTTTACCGCCGAAACGTGAGATTGAATTTGCTATTAAGGTAACATCGGGAACTGCACCGATATTTGTGGCACCTTATGGAATGGCTCTGACTGATTAAAGGAGTTGAAGACATAGTTACAAGAATTGTTAGATTGCTGATTTATTAGACCAAGCGTGTCACGTTTGGGAGCTCTTGTATTATTTGTTGAGAAAAAGGATGGTACATTAAGGTTGTTGATTGGCCTATAACGTCACAGCAGTTGTGCAAGCAGACACACGTCAATCCAAGTATTGTTGATAGACTGATTCTATCAGATATCAATCCCACAGAGAATGGATTCTTGATGTTCAGATGTCGAAGCAATTAATACTAGAATTAGATGAAATGTGAGTACAGATGTCAGCGCAATTAAGTCAGATCTGCACCCTAAAATTGTTGATACTGTCCATGCAATCAAGGTTAATTATCAAAGCAACAGAAGGTAAATCAATTGTTGTGGAAATTTTAAGAATTTAAATGCATAAAAGTAAAGGTTTGATCAAGTGTAAAGGATTGGAGTAGATCACTGATTTCGTTAAGTCACAATGCTAGATGCGTTGACAAGGTATTGTATAGAAGAATTGTCGTAGCAATAGAGCTCCAATGAAATCTTATCAATAATAGTCCTCCGTTTAATCAAGACTCAAGTACCCACAATCACCCTACCTCTCGGTGTGAGCAACGTTATGCACTCAAGAACAAGTGACTAGAATCTTTTCTAATCCCAAGCAACCCTCGCTGTCTTGCTTGTTAACCAACTTGTCACTACATCTCTCGATGTCGGTAGATTGCAAATGCACTCTTGTTTTTGATGCAGTTAGATCCAAAAAAATGCATTAAATAAGAATCAAAGCAATCTAACAATGAAAGATACTCTCGTATTCATTCAAATGTCATTAAAATTCATCAGCATAAAAGAGGGGTCAACGAATACAATCGAAGCTAACTATCTCTAGACTACTAGGACTATTCCTCAATCGCTCCTCTTGCATTGCATTGAGCACCTCTCGTCAGAAGTGGTTGCTTCTTCGCTCAATCAGCTCAATGTCTTCCAGCTTAAATCTCCAAAAACCACAAAGTAATTACATAATTTAATTCCTTTCCTCTTGATATTTTTCTTCATCTTCTTTCCTCTATTTATAGGCTTTAAAATTGCAGATTTCCTCCATTCTCAGATCCAACTACTTTGTACAGCTGTTAAAGTTTGTTATTGACAGCTATGCAGATCTGATTTGTTTACTGGACTGTTACAGAATGTCAGCGCAAATTATGATTTTAATTTGCGGTGACAATTCGTTAGCAGAATGTCGTCGCATTTTTGGACATCTCTTCTCAGATCCAAATCTAGTTGCAACTATCAAAGTTAGTTAAATTCCAACTGTGCACTTGCGCAGATCTGGTGTGATCTTTATAAATCTGCAAATTATCGTCGCATATCTGGTCGCGATCTGAAATCTTTAATTGCGACGACGTGTGAAATTCCTGCACTGGTGCTTCCATATGTGCTTGTGGCTTGAATTCACTCAAACAAAGTAAAGATACCTATGCGTCGACATCTTTGGCCGCATTTCCAAGCTATACTTGTGGCTGCATCTTTGACTCCTTTCTAGCATCAATCTACTGAGATGGATCCCTGCGCTGACATTTTTAAGATGCAATATATATGCTGCATGTGGCGACATTAGTGCATAAAAAAAGATAAAATAACAAGAATGTAAACCAAACAACAATGAGTTAGAAAATATAAAAACTAAGTATGTAATGCCTATTATGCATGCTAAATATGCTACAAAAGAGAAAATTAATTCACAAATTTAGGGAGAAAATAGGTGTCATTTCTAATGCTATCACTTCTGCATAGATTATTGGCAACTGAATAAAGTTACAATTAAGAACAAATATCAGTTGCCATGGATAGACGATTTATTTGATCAGCTGAAAGGAGCGACTATGTTTTCTAAGATTGATTTGCGCTCAAGGTACTATCAACTAAGAGTCAAGGAATTAGACATTCAGAAGATGGCCTTCAGAACTCGTTACTACCATTTTGAGTTTCTGGCTATGTTATTCGGATTGACAAATGCTCCTGACGTATTTTTGGACCTCATGAATAGGTCTTTCGACCCTACATAGATAAATTTGTCGTGGTGTTCATTGATGATATTTTAATTTACTTGAGGAATAAAGTCAATCACAATCAACGTTTAAGTGTAGTGTTACAAATCTTGCGAGAAAAACAACTTTATGCAAAATTTAGGAAGTGTGAATTTTGGTTGGCTGAGGTTGCCTTTTTGAGACATGTAATTTTCGCCGAGGGTATCCGTGTGGATTCCAGTAAAATTTCAGCAATTGTGAATTGGAATCCTCCAAGGAATGTCATTGAAGTACGAAGCTTTTTGGGGCGGGCAAGGTACTATAGACGCTTCGTGAAGAACTTTTCAATTGTGGCCTCGCCATTAACGAAATTAATTCAGAAGGGCGTCTAGTTTGTTTGGACTGATAAGTGCTAACACAGTTTTGAGCAACTGAAAAAGATGCTAACTGAAGCCCTAATTTCAACCCAACCTGAATCTGGGAAAGAGTTTGTAGTCTTCAATGATACTTTCTTAAACAGATTAGGATGTGTACTTATGCAAGAAGGCAAGGTAATAGCTTATGCCTCAAGGCAATTAAAGACACATGAGAGAAATTATCCTACGCATGACTTGGAGCTAGGTGCGGTTGTTTATGCCTTAAAAATTTGGCAGCTTTATCTCTATGGCGAGAAATGTCACATCTACTCAGACCACAAGAGCCTGAAATATTTGATGATGCAAAAAGAACTTGATCGGTGCTTTTACGTCACACAATGTGCAAGCAGACACACGTCGATGCAAGTATAGTTGATAAATAAATCTATAGGATATCGATCCCACGTGGAATGGGTTCTTGAAGTCTAAATGTCAGAGCAATCATATTAAAATTAAGTGTAATGTGAGGACTAATGTCAGTGCAATGTGTCAGATCTACACACTAAAATAATCAGTAATGTCAACGCAATTAGAATTAAACTTTAGAGGTTAAATGTCAATGTACTGAAAGTAAATCAAATATGTTGAGTGTTAAGTGCTGAATATTTAAATGCATGAAATGTAAAAGTGATCAAGTGTAAAGGGTAAAAATGGTTCACTGATTCTGCCAAGTTACAACGCTGGATGCGTCGACAAGGTAGAATATAGATGGAATGTTGCTGCAATAAAGTCCCTTTGAGTTCTTACCAACAACTTTCTACTTTATCCTGACTTAAATATCCACAATCATTCCACCTCTCAGTACGAGCAGTGATGTATATACAAGAACAAGTAAATGGAGTTTGTCCTAGTCCCAAGCAGCTCTCGCCTAACTTACTTGTTAATCCAACCTGTCACCGCATCTCTCGATGTCGACGCACTACAATTTTACTCTCGTGCTTAAAGCGGTTAGATCCAAGAATAAACAGATAAGTAGTGTAAATTAAGAATCAAAATGATTGAACAGTAAAAGACACTCTCGTATTTAATTAATATCATCAAAATCCATTAGCGTTTAAGAAGAATTATAAAGTACAATGAAGCTTACTATCTCTAGACTACTAGGTCTACTCCCTAATTGTTCCTCTTGCTTTGCATCAAGCACCTCTCGTCAGAAGTGGTTGTAAACTTGCTTCATCAACTCCCCGATTTCCAGCTCAAATCTCCAATTCACACAGAATTTTCAGAATTTAATCCCTTCGCTCTTGATGTCTTCTTTCCTCCTTTGTTCGTTTATTTATAACCTCTAAAATGTTGCAAGTTTTAGCCTTCATTCTCAGATCTAGATCTAGATCTTGTAGCTATAAAAATTAGTTAGATTACAGTTGTGCACTCACACAATTCTAGTATGTTCTTCAAAGCTCTGCAGATTGTCGCTGTATCGTTGGGCGCATTTTGAAATCATAATTACAGCGACATTTGTGAAATTCCTGCATTGGCGCTCCTAGTTGTGAATCCAGCTTGATTCTACTCATTCAAGGTTTAGTTTCAATGCGGCGACAATTTCCAACTGATCTTGTAGTTGCATTCGTCTAGCATTAAGCTTCTGGATTGAGTTTCTGCGCTGACAATATTAAGACGTAATATATCAGTTGCTTGCGTAGACATTTGTACAAAAATAGATAAAAATAACAAGAATTTCACTTGACTAACAATGAGTTGGAAAATATGGAAATTAAGTGTAAAATGCTGACGATGCATGCTAAATGAAATGCAAAAGAGACAATAAACACACTAAATTGGGGAGAAAATATATGTCATTTGTAATACCATCACAACTTAATCTTCGACAGAGGAGGTGGCTCGAATTATTAAAAGATTATGACTTGATCATTGACTATCATTCGAGAAAGGCTAATATTGTTGCTGATGCTTTAAATCGGAAGTCGATGGTCACGTTAAAGGCCTTAAATGCTCATTTAACATTAGAGAGGGATAGTGGTCTCATTACGGAATTGAGGGCGCAACCAATGTTTCTTCAGAAAATCAAAGAACTGCAAGAAGTAGATCTAAAGTTAGTAGCCAAGTGGGAACATATTCCAAATGATCCAACTACTAGATTCTGAATAGGATGTGATGGTATGATATATTTCCACGATAGACTGTGTGTTCCAGACAACTTGGAACTCAAAATAGATATCTTATTTGAGGCTCACAATAGCCCATACTCTATACACCCGGGTAGCACCAAGATGTTCAATGATTTGAGGAAAATGTATTGGTGGTCGGGAATGAAAAGTGAAATATCTAAGTTTGTAAGCAAGTGTTTGGTGTGTCAACAAGTAAAAGCTGAACACCTAGTACCGTCAAGGTTGCTGCAGCCCATCACTATTCCTGAATGGAAATAGGAGAGAATCACAATTGATTTTATCTTAGGATTACTAGTAACACTAAGGAAGAAGGATTCAATTTGGATTATCATGAATAGATTGACCAATCTGCTAATTTCGTTCCTGTCCGGACTGATTATTCCTTAAAAAAGTTAGCAAAAATGTACGCGTCAAAAATCGTCAGACTGCATGGTGTACCACAATCAATTATCTCCGATCGGGATCCAAGATTTACATTAAGATTGGAGTAAACTTCATGAAGCTCTGGGCATAAGGTTAAATTTTAGCACTGCGTTTCACCCACAAACGGATGGACAGTTAGAAAGGGTGATTCAGATTTTGGAAGATATGTTACGATGTTGTATATTAGAGTTCGATGGTAGCTGGGAGAAGTATTTATCCTTGGTAGAGTTTACGTATAATAACAGTTACCAATCTAGCATTAAAATGGCCTCATTCGAAGCTCTATATGGCAGAAAATGTAGAGCACTGTTATATTGGACGAAATTAATTGAATCCAAATTGTAACACCCATAACCCCTATACATCACCAGATTAGGGTTAGATATCATTAGTATTCACACACCATAATTTTAAATCAATGAAGCACAAGAATAATTCAATTCTGTCCTCCAATTCAATATCGTACATTTCATACTCAAACATATAAATTTTCAAGCTAAAAACTAGTTTAACAATAATTAGAACCAAGTTTATTATCAAGTAAAAAGTCTGGAAGAAAGTGAGAAATACATGTGAAACAGAGGCACACAGTCGTGGGCCAGACTGTGTGTTTACCATTATGCGATTTCGAAATAGGGTCACACGGTCGTGTATTAGCACGAGTGCTCGCTCGTGTTCAAATTCGAAAAGACCTTACAAATATACAACCCACGCCTGTGTCTTGGGTCATGTAATAGCTTGTGTCTCTACTTGAACAAATACCCTGCAGCTAAAAATACACACACGGCCATGTGGCAACCCGTGTCACAGGCTGTGTACCTACTCAAAATAAATGCCCTGCACTTAAAATTACACGCACGGTCATGTAACAGTCTGTGTTACAGGCCGTGTACCACCATAACTTCTTCTAATCCAAGATATTAAATTTACCCTACCGTGTTGACCAAGTTACACTAGCTAAGGACATATTTCTAAAACATATGTTCACTACTCAACCTATTGTATTTTATCTCATACATGTTATATAACTAGAAATACATAAATCTACCACTCCATTTGACTAGGGGATTTTAACTTCCTATTAGCCCTTAGTAAGCATAAAAGTCTCAATCCAACAATTTACCAATTCACAAGAAATGTATACAATCCTATTTCCTGTCACGCAATTACACCAAAAATGCAAAGTTAAACAAGATTAACAGCAACAGTTAAGCACAATGAACATGAATTTATTCAACCAAGATTTCATCACATCCATTACATTGAACCTTAAAACTAAACCAAGAAATCTACCAAGTGTGATGGATAGTGTGATCCTTCTTTCAGAACTTGCCAAAATCTACAAAATAGTCAAAACAAACTAAAGTAAGCTCAATGCTTAGCAAGTTCATAGAATGTAAAATTTAGTAACCTTTAACTTAAACAAAATGATAAAATGTTAAAAATCACATTATCCCGATCATATTACTTTAAACTCACGAAGACTCATTTGCATATAGAAATACAGTTCACTAAACATTACGGGGGCACCGAAGTCCATTTATAGGGGCACCATAGTGCAATTCAGGGGCACTGTAGTGCTTTTCATGGGCACCATAGTGCAATTCAGAGGCACCGTAGTACTATTCAAGGGCACTGTAGTGCTATTCAGGGGCATTACATAGTCTTCATGACAAATTTAAATTTCACATTATCCATGAATAAACCAATATAAATTGCACAACACCATTAAAGTTCTTTTCAATTCTATACATACTTAATATTTGTATTCTTCCAAAATACCACATATACCCAATGCAAATTTTCATGGAAATTTACAAAATTTAATCAACCCAACAAATATCAATATAAATCACATAAGAAATTTTTAATGAATAAACTACTACGAACTTACCTTCGATTTGTTTCCGATGAGTATGGAGTTATTCTACCACCTTGTCTTTCCCTCGATTTTGGTCTCTCAAACTCGGCTCTTGATCTAATGGAAAATATTCAATTCTCGTTACACTAAGATCATGTTAAAATCACCCATAACCACTATATCTCAAATTACTTTCCATTCACATCTCATTAAACCACTTGCAATTCACTCAAGAATTTTAATTAAACAAAGAACAAAACTTTGACATGGCATCAAACATGAACTCAACCTTAACATAAATCCAAAATATCAAGAATTTCAAAAATTAAAATGTAATTTAGCTAAACCCATTTAGCTTAGTATCCAAAAACATGAAATTTAGCCAAGACAAGTGTAAAACACCTACCATGCAAGCTTGATTAACCCTTGTTTAAGCATATATGAAGCTATGGCTTCTTTCCCTCTCTCATAATTGGTCAAGAAGAAGAAAAATAAAAGAAAATTCCCTTTCTTTCCTTTTTTCATTTCATTACACTCCCATTTTGTAAATTACCTACTTAACCTTACCCATTAAATATAATTTCACTAAAACCAAATCCACCTCATCCACTAACTCATTTTTTTACTTATTTATTTTTTTACCTTTTTATCTGTTATATAATTCAACACTTTCCACTATAGCTTGGGATAATTACCACTTTGAACCTTATTTCTTCCTACTCAAATTAATTAAACTCTATCATTCTAACATATCATTCTGGTACTATTAGTTAGATGAAAACAATGAATCCCAACTGCCACGGTTCCCGTTCTCACTAAAAATCAAGGTGTTACAATTCTTCCCCTAAAGGAAATTATCGTCCTCGAAAATTCTTACCGGAGAAAAGATGAGGATATTGAGACTTCATACTCTCTTCTGTCTCCCACATTGCTTCTTCTACTTCATGCCGTTTCCATAAAACTTTAAGTAACGACACTGATTTGTTTCTTAATTCTTTCGTTTCCCGAGCTATGATCTTCACGGGTTTTTCATTATACGTTAAATCTAGTTGTACTTCAATTTCTTCAATGGACAATATGTGTGACGGGTCAAATCGATAACGTTGTGAATTCTATCTAGCTCTGGTGGTAAAGCTACACGACAAGCCACAAGTCCTATTCTTTCCAACACCTCATACGGTCCGATAAATCTGGGACTAAGCTTCCCTTTCCTGTCAAATCTCAACACTTTCTTCCACAGAGATACCTTCAAGAATACTTTATCCTCAATAGCAAATTCAAAACCCTTCCATTTTAAATCAACATAGGATTTTTGTCGATCAAAAGCTTCTTTTAGATTGCATTGAATAATCTTTACTTTCTCTTCTGCTTCGCGAACTAGATCAACACTAGTGATTTTCTGTTCACTCAATTCTGACCAACATAACGTATTTCTACATTTTATTCAATACAACGCTTGGAATGGGGCCATTTCAATAATTTCCTAGTAGCTATTATTGTAAGCAAATTCAGCTAGGGGCAAATATTTCTCCTAACATCCCTCAAACTTAATAATGCAACACCATAACATATCTTCCAAAATTTGGATAACATGTTCTGATTGTCCGTTTGTCTGCCAAAGAAAGGCAGTACTAAAATTTAACTTTGAGCCCAATGCTTCCTGTAGTTTTCCCCAAAACTTGGAAGTGAATCTCGAATCATGATCTGAAATCTACAACTCGACTAATTTTTCCAACGAGTAATCCATCCTAACAGGTATAAAATGAGTTGACTTTGTCAAACGATCTACCACGACCCAGATGGAATCTTTTCTTTTAGGAGTTAAAGGTAGCCCTGACACAAAATCCATTGTAACTCTATCTCACTTACATTCTGGAATCATGATCAGTTGTAACAATCCCAACGGAACTTGATGTTCTGCCTTCACCTGTTGACAAACTAAACATCGAGACACAAATTTTGTTATTTCTTACTTCATGCCAGACCACCAGTAATGTTATTTCAAATCATTGTACATTTTTGTACTTTCAGAATGAATTGAATAAACACTGCTGTGAGCCTCATTCAACAACTCTTGCTTTAAATCTACATTGTCAGGTATACATAATCAACCTCAAAAGTATAAACATTCATTCTCTCAAATTCTAAAATTAGATTTCTCATCACTTTTAGTTGCCCTGAACGTGGATAACAATTATAAGTCTATCTTCTATAGTTCCCGAACTTTGGTAAAAGCAACAGTCTTACCAGCAACTCAGCCAAGATAGAACCGTTAGGTTCTAATATCAGATTTACATTCATAGTCCTTAATGCAAACAGAGACTTCTGACTTAAAGCATCAGTAATAACGTTGGCTTTTCTTGGGTGGTAGTCAATAATCACCTAATAATCTTTGATCAACTCTAACCACTTTCGCTGATGTAAATTCAATTATTTCAGAGTTATTAAGTAGTGTCTCCATATTTTTAAGGTAAACACGATAGCTACTAATTCCAGATCATGCGTTGGATAATTCCGTTCATGAACTTTTAATTACCTTAAAGCATATGCTATAACTTTCCCATTTTGCATTAAAACGCACTCTAAACCACACAAAGATGCATCACTGTACACAACAAATTATTTACCCACTTCTGGATGCATTAAAACTTATGCTTCTGTTAACATATTCTTTAACTGCTCAAAACTTCTCTAACATTTCTCATTCCAAATGAACGGAACATCTTTTTGTAATAATCTAGTCATCAGTGAAGCGAGAATAGAGAATTTTTTAACGAATCGTCTATAATAGCCAGCTAATCCCAGAAAATTATGAACTCCTGACACAGTCTTCGTAATTTTCCAATCCACTATTACTGATATTTTGTTTAGATCCACCCTGATGCCTTCTGCTGAAACTACGTGACCCAGGAAGCCCACTTCACATAATCAAAATTCACACTTGCTGAATTTTACGTAAAGCTACTTGTCTTGTAGAGTGTAATACAATTCGTAAGTGCTCTTCATGCTCCAACTCGTTTAACGAGTATATCAAAATATCATTAATAAACACTACAAAAAACTTGTCCAAATAAGGTTGAAAAACCCGATTCATTAAATCTATGAAAGCTGCATGTGCATTAGTTAGCCCAAAAGGAACTCATAATGCCCATATTGTGTTCTAAAGGAAGTCTTCGACACGTCTTGCTCTTTAACTCTTAATTGGTAGTATCTCGATCTCAAATCAATCTTCAAAAATATCGTAGCCCCCTTTAACTGATCCAAATAAGCTCAACCTTTATATATAGCATAGTAAATTACAAACCATGACACTCCCACACTTAATATGTCGATGCCCTCATAAACATGAAGCCACACTTTTAGTAACCTTGTTGCATTGAGTTGACATTTCAATCTCAAGTCCATCTTGGGCCTTCAAGGCCTAAGGTTATGATCCATTCAACGCGCATCGAACATAGACTCGAACTTGGTCTCATCTCAATTGTCGATGTAGTCTTGTTTATGCACATTCCTCCAATGAATGCTCAAACTCAATGCCACAACATATAATCATTAGGTTATAACCTTGAGTAACCATCCCTTTATCGAATGAATGTTACCATGTTTTTATACTTAAAAAAGCATTCATCTGGGTGTGGTTTTTGGCAACCATCCCTTGCTGCACTAACACAAAAGTTCTCAAAATAAAAAATTCAGACACACTGGTCATCCCCATCTTAGGCCCTCTTGGCCCCTCTATGGTCATCCCATTGGGTATGGCCATCTTCGCCAACTGCAACACACGCGACACCACTAAACTAGGTTGATCTCAATCTCAATTTCGAACTTGAATTCTCATTCACGCAAACTCTGACATGCTGCTCCTTTATTCGCACAATCTCATTAGTTGCCTGAACAAGACATCCTCCACTAGTTCTCTTGTTCAAGATCTCAAACTCGATAATCCTCTCCAATCTACTTTGGTTAAAAACTCAGTGATGCTTAGACTATGATAACTCTTGAAAAGAGCTATATTTTATACCTTTTAGACTTGGGAAATTATTTGTACTTAGGCAAATTTAGGCATTTTAGGGAATTATTTTAGTGTTTTTAGTATTATATTATAAAGCTTGGATTACGCTTAAATGTCTAAAATTGTTACTTTTTAATTGCAGGAGGAAGTGGAATTGTGTGTGGTTGTGATAAGTGCAAGGGTGAGTCAAGAGATAAAGGATAAAAATATTGCCATGGAAAAAGGTTTAGTAGTTTGTCAGCAAAGATGCCATAGCAATTCTAGGAAGGAGACTTAGCAGTGCAATTAGCACCAGACCTAACCAGCTGGACATGTACCAAAAAGATCTACCAGACGAGGGAGAAAAAACATAAGTTGGGGAGAGTACCTGCCAGTAAGAAGATCTATAAAACTCGTGGGAAAATCATAAGAAAAGTGCGAAGAATTGTGAGCAGAAATCACACGAGAAACACGCGCAAACACCCTTAGAAAAATCTGCAGCAGGAAGGGAAGGTTAAAGTTGTAGCGTAGATTAGAAACTCGAGGAATAAGATGACGCATCCACCTAGGGTCGTAAAACATTGCAACGCAAGGGAGGAGGTTGGATCAGCATCACCTGCAGTTCTTCCTTTATCTCTGATTTGTGTTTTTCATTTACTTTGGAAAAATGTTGAATGATACAGTTATTTTGATGGATAATCTTAAATCTATGAGCTAAATCTCATTGGGTTGTGATTATAGGGTTACATTTTGAGTACCTTGTGAATGTTTGGTTTAATTCTAAATCTGTTTACTGTTTCATTCGATTGAGTTTTTATTCACATGCATGCATGCTCTAGACATAGTTGGGTGTATGTATGATTTTAAATTAAATTCTGAAAAGATTATTTAAGTTGGACTTCTTTTGAATGATGCAAGCGAATACTCGAACGATATTCATAGCACTCTAGACATAGAGTTGTGATCTATACAAAGGACGTAGGTCTGGGTTAATTCTCGACTTTTATAGACATATAATGCCTCGAGAATAAAAACGTTAAATTTAGCTCTCAAAAGAAGTAAGCTACTTGAGAATTCCTCTGAGCAGTGGACTAATTAAGGATTTTGCCATGGCATTTTGTTGTATTAAAATAGACACTCGGTAATCCCAACCTTGTTATTCAACATATCTCACCCTTGTTGCTTGCTCAATATTTTTCCATAGGATTTTGTCGTACATTTTCCCATTACTTTGTCATTTTAGTATTGTTTATTTTATCTTTACTTCATAGCAGTTTTATAGTTCAATCACTTTGCCATCACATATTTTTGCTATTAGCAGTAACTAAACTGAATTGCATCAATATGATCCTTGTGGAGACGATACTCATACTTATCACTTTATTACTTGTCACGAGGTGTATACTTGTACAATTGCATAACTCATTTTCATGCAACAGACTAGCTCCACAAATCTTGTGTATTAGTAGCTTATCATGGGTAAAGGCATCGTAAGCCCTATCCCAAAAACAAGGATCCAGTGATTCGCTCATGGTCCTCCGACCAACACAAACTCAAGAGACCTCTAACCCATCTCGGTTCAATACCGTTAAGCCTTCCAAGCCCGACTTGATTGTAATGGCCCACTGGCCAACATAGGTGGAGCATACAACCACTCTAATCCTTCTTAGGCATACTCTTGCACTACTTAAATGCCCTTAAACCGATTGCCTCAACAGGACACTTCACTTGCTATAACAATACTCAAGTGTACTCCAGCTTGTTGCCTGTAGAAGCCTTCATTGGTTCTAGTAGTAGGAAATGAAAAAGATTCTCATGTTTAAACAATAGTATAATTTACTTCTAAATTGTTGGAAATATACTACTACAAAACAAAATCATTAGCGTTGACAGGAGACCAAACTGAGTGTAAAGAAATCATTGTGTCATGGAAGAACCACTTCCTTAGAAGCAAATTCGCCCTGGTCGGTGTAATCATGTAATGGACGTCACCCCCAAAGGTTAACACAGTTGTTCAATATTCATACACCCAAATAAAGAAGATGCAACACAATTGGTATTGTTCTTCTCCAAAAGAATCAAAATTGGAAAAATAAAAGTAATTGGTTGAAAATCTGATAAAAAATAAATTGGAAGAAAACCGACGAAACCACACCAAGTTCAATTCCCAGGAAATAGTGGAAAGGTCACAGATGGTCCCGCTTAAAACCCAATCTCCTAGAGAGAATTTTCCTCTCATATAATTTCATAGAACTCCAGAATTTAGAGAACAAGAGGGTGAAAGAACTTGTTTTTATCTTGTTGTGTTCTATGAAAAATAAGGAGAATCACCTCTTATTTATATTTTATACTATTTTCTAAAGGGAAAAAACTATAAATTTGTAGAGTTAGTTTCCTAAAAAATTTGAACAGTTAGATTTTAATTTTGTCAAATTGTACCCGTTTAGAAGTTAGATTCTGATTTTGTCAAATTGTAACTGTTTAAAAATATCTTTTCCCAATTTTTTTCGTTATCAACATAGAGCATAAAGATTCGAAAGTGTTGGGAGTAATTTCATGGTTTTTGAAGAGTTTTTTTGGGGAATAAATTGATATATGAAGAGAGAGGAAGGAAATGAGTCTCTTGGTGGTGGCGATTGACCGAAGATGACACTAGAATCAACTGAAGGCAGTCCAAATGGTAATGAAACTAAGAATAAAGAGTTGGCTAGGGTTCCTTTATTTTGATTTGAGAGAAAAGAGATGAGTTTCTAAAAGAAGATGAAAGAAAAAAGTAAAAAGAAAAAAAATTTATTTTAAACATTGTCCTTAATAGAACTTATATGGATGAACAATCAACATTCAATTTGGGAGAAAACAAAGTAGTGATCAATTTGATCAATTTAATTAACAACAATGATCAAATTAACAAAGTTTTTGGGTGACTAAAATAGGAACTACTTTTTTTTGGAATGATTAATGATGTATTTACCTTTATTAATTCTAAAATTATTTTGAGTTACCAATGTTAAAGGCCATTTAGTATGATGAAAAGTGATTACTTTGGGAGAATTTAATGGGTGAATTTTATATGTTAAAAAGTAAGATAAATTGATTTGGGTCACCCAACTATTAGTAATTTTCTTTTTTGGTTGCTCATGTAACACCCTATGCTCGATTCGATCGTTGAGTTCGAGCTACAATATGTCACATTCGTTGCTTTAGGAACTACGTTCAATTTAGATATGAATACACATTATTAATCATACAACCATGAGAGTTACGAACAAACAATACAATAAATACACATTCTCGGGCCTTGAACAAACTTATGAAAGCCTTGAAGTTAACCTAAAATCAAATCAAGACTGAATTTAAAAAAAATTCAAATTACAAGGTTGACGTCGTGACATGAGGGAGTTCCTCATCACGACGTGACATATTGACTTGACCTGGTTGAGACGATGGGGTTCCTCATCTTAATGTGGCCTGGAACCCAACCCTCGTCACGATGACTTACGTATGATGTCACGACGTCACATACTATTTATGCAATTTTTATTCCAAACCTGCAATTTCCTGAGTATACTAATGCATATCCATTGCAACCTCATTTTTTAACCAAATATACAGTAAATATAGGTTCTATAATAAGTCAGACCCCTTTCAATTCATATATATATATATATATATATCATGTTTTAACCATCTACTATTTACATTCATTCAACCAATTCCATCTAATTATCTAATATGAAAAATATACTTGGCACAAACCTAAATATTCAACCATTATATAGGAATTAACTTACCATTTCAGATAGCAATTCCTAATCATACCATAGCAAACCCAAGTGGCACCTATATGTACATAATATCACCTAATATAACAACCATTAGCTAGGTTCATACAAACCTTCCATTCAAGTGTCATCACATAATTCAGGTCTTGATCAAACTATAGAAATCCTAAATTGCATACACATCAACCACATACATCAATACTAAAGATTCAAAATGCAACATTTGATTATAAATATCACTATATTCCAACAAGTCTTAACATAGTAGGTACATGCTAACTCTAAACATAGAAGATGCATGAACATTGTTGTGTCGAGAATGAATTTTGGATGCTGAAAAGTCCTCCACACGATCTAACGAGAATCTAAGTTGCCAACGAATTAAAACATATATAAGCATGTATATGCAATATGCACAACTTCAATTCTAGATCAATCATGCCATTTCATATATAATATTTGAATCTACCTAAATACACATATATCACAACCATTACTTGACAATTAAATGGTAATACACATGAGTGCTTCAAATTCTGAATTTGTTTATAGATCATTAGGCCTATTTCATTCACTTTGCATAGTATAATCAATGTCATTCATTTCACCTAAGTAAACACACACACACACACACACACACATATATATATATATATATATATATATATATATATATATATATATATTCGTACTCATCCCATTTCATAGCATAATTAACATAACTATCGAGTCTACTGACTCATTAGTATACAGTCGCCCCCATAGCTCATTTTCATTTTATATATCTTAGTGAATTTTCATAACATACATCATGTCCCACATAGAGCATATATTTCTTTCGTTTATTATCCTATTAATCAACACACCATAATTTTATGACTTATATAACATAATTCCTTGTCAATTATCAAATATCAAGTAAATTTTAAATTTTGTACTTTATTCAATTTAATCCCTATCTCGGATATCATTCTCAAACACACCAAATCAGCTCAAAAAGTTATCAATGACTTACCTCAATAATGTATAATGCAAAATGACATAAAAATACAGTAATTTAATAGGTCCCGAATCTTACCTAGTAACTGTTCGAAGTGTGAAAGGGTTAGTCGAGCCTGAACAGAAGCCAAAGCTAGAAGTTGTTGTGAAAATGATGAGGTTGAGAAAAGAAAAAAAGAGCATAATCTAATGCTTAGAGATTACAAACCTCAAATTCCATATCCAACAACATTGAAGAGAGACCACATAAAAGAAAAATATGGTAAATTTCTTGAACTCTTAAAAATTGCATATTAACTTACTTTTTGTTAAAGCCCTTTCGCAAATGCCAAAGTATGTAAAAATTTTAAAGGAGTTGTTAACAAATAAAAGGAAGTTAGACGACTTGTCAACTGTGGAGCTCAACGCATAGTTTGTTTGGCCATTCTCCAAAACAAACTATCCAACAAGCTTAAAGATCCAAGGAGTTTTACTATCCTTTGTCTCATTGGTAGTTTAAATGTTGAAAAAGCTTTGGCTGATTTGGGAGCTAGTATAAATGCTATGCCTTATAAATTGTTCAAACAACTTAGTCTTAAGGAACCAAAACCCACTAGGATGAGTATTCAATGAGCTAAAATATCAATTAGGTATCCTAAGGGTATTATTGAAGATGTACTTGTAAAAGTAGATAAATTTATATTCCCTATTGATTTTGTTGTATTGGACATGGATGAGGATATTGAGGTACCTATGATTTTAGGTCGACCCTTTTTACCCATTGCTAGAACTATTATTGATGTGGGTATTAGTGAACTTGTGCTTCGTGTAGGTGGTGAAAAGATTACTCTTCAAGCACGTGATTTTGTGAGAGTCCCTAATGAGCGAGATGATACTAATTGTTCTATTAATGTTAGTAATCATGTGGCTCAATGTTTTTTGTAAGAAATCCATCATGAAAATGTGTGGAAGGCATATTTTATTCAAAGTGATAAAACTCGAGGGACTAGTAAAGAGCGAAAGGTTCAGCTCGACGAATTCGATGAATGGTGAACAAAGGTTGATGAGAAACCGAGAAAACACAAGGAAGAAACAAAACAAATTCATTATGTGCATGTGAAGATAATGAACAAATTCAAAGTTGGGGACAAAGTGCTATTAGCCAAATCGGATCCACGAATTTTTCCTTCAAAGTTTAAGTCAAGAGGATTTGACGCATGTGTGGTAAAAACCATTTTTCCCTACGGTACAATAGAAGTAACGCATCTTGATTATGACACATTCAAGGTAAACAGTCATCGTCTTAAATTTTATTTTGGTGGTAATATTGATAACGAGAGAAAAGAGCTTCGACTTCAAGATCCACCTTAACTATTTTCGTAACAGAAAAGTCGAGCTTAGACTCTAAATAAGTTCTTCTCGAGAGGCAACCCAAGTTTTTATTTTTATTTATTTATTTTACTCCCATGTTATTTTTAAAAAAATTCAAAAAAATTGAAAAAAAATATTACATTTATTTTTATTACTTTAAAAAATACTAAAAAATTTTGAAAAAAAATTAAAAAAAGTGGTCTACACGGTCTGGGATAATCCACATGGCCTGGCCACACGAGCGTGTGCGACACAAGTCCTAGGCACACAGGAGTGTGTGAGATCGTGTGCCCCACACGGGCATGGAATAAGCGAAGGGTTGGAAATCGCGAATCGCGACCATGTGCCAGACCGTGTGGAAATCGCAATTAGCATCCAAAACACGTAGGAAAACGTAATTTTCAGTTTTTTGGGCATTCTAAGACCTATATATACCAAATATGAGAAGAGAGGAGTAAACTGTCGTAGAATATTGAAGAAAACAACTCGAAAAACACCATTGAAGCGGCTTGTGAATTATATTTCCATCAAGATTGAAGATCTATTTTTTATTTCTTTGAAGTTTATTGTGAGTTTCTTCGTTTCTTGTGGATTTACTATCTTTTGCATGTTTTTATTTACGATTATGAACTAATTTTCTAAATACCTAGGGGAGATGAACCTTATAATGAATTCTGTCTTTTGATTTCTGTTTCACGGAATAAATACTTAGATTTTGTTCTCAATTATATGTGCTTAATCTTTGGTTTAATATTTCTAGGCTATTAACCCATGTTTGATGTGCTTAAATCAGAGGAGGAATAGATCTTGTTTAAGAGTAGAACTAGCATAATTGAGTGGAGTTGCATGCAATCCTAGAAATAGGATGACATAAATCTATCGGATTAGATCAAATCTAACAGGGGGATCCAAATATTGAGTTAATGCGATAATAAGGATTTTAATTAGAAAGAAATTTCAATTAATCAACCTAGAGTCAGTTACTTTTATACTTGAATAGAGATATTAGTATAATTTAGGGATTTCTACAAGCAAAGATATTAAGTGAAGAAATTATTTAATTCAGATTTATAATGACAGATGAAATCTAGGTGGATTTTTCCTAGGTATTGTTTCGCTTCTTGATTGTTAATCGTTTGTTTTCTTGATTTTTGCTTTGTCGTGTTCTTTAGTTAATTTTAGTTTTAATTAATCACTCTAAATTGTCGGTTAAATAATAGAAATATGATAATTACTAGTACTTTTAATCCTTATGGGAACGATATCTTTGCTCACCGTAACTGTACTATTAATTAATAGGTGCACTTGCCTTAGTCAGATTTTTAGCTGGTTTACGACTACATCAGAATATGAGAAAAATGAACCAAAAGTGGGAGTAATCCAATTTCTTGTAACATGGATTGCTGCGTAGGAACCAAATTGAATAAGTAGAGAAATATGAGGTACCAAATCACAATTTTATCAAAAGTTATAAGTGATCTAAGGATGAAATTTTGAAGAAACATGAAAGGGAAAATGGTCAAAACCCAAAATATAATTATATGGTGTGATAATTAGAGAAGAAAAGTGTTGAAATATGATTGGTTGGACATTTTATTATAAAATATTTTAATATTTTAATTAATTATAGAGATATTCGTATGGAAGTATGAAGTAATTTCTTCATACTTTCCATGCATCAACTTGACCACCATTATAAAAGGGAGAAGTTCTACTTTTCTTACAAATTTGGTCTTTTACCATAAAATCCCACTAATTCTTCCTAATTCTTTGAAATTTCCATAGCCACCCAAAAGAATAAGTAAAGTATAGATACTAGAGAGTTAGAGTATCAAATTAGAAGTAAGAAATTGGAAGATGGAAGTGAAGAAAAACAGAAGAAAAGAGGAGGATAGTGATGAAGTTAAGAAAGAAATGGAAGTGAAACAAAGGAGGTAAGTGTTCATTTCAATTTCATTGATACTTCAAACAATTAAATTAAAGTATATTATAAATTGAGTGTTAAATATGTGAATTTTATTTAAGTAGTAGTGATGGAAAGTATATTATAAATTGTAATCCATAGATAGTGATATAATTAGTGCTATCAGAAGTTATGATAAAACTATATGTTAATAATATGTGAGCTTAAAGGATTAAATTGACTAATAATTTAAGTGTGATGATATACATAATCGAGCGATCGTGTATAACAATTTAATAGTTGATAAGTAAAATAAATGTTAAGTGTTGGCATGAGTAATATAAATCATAATAAGCAAATAAATTCATTAAAACAGTTTTGCACACCAACAATAATTTAACTTTGAAAATTTACCAAAAATTGTATAAATTGATTTAGAGGTTGAAATAAATATGGAATTAAATCTTATTGACAAGGGCGTATTTAGGGAGGGTTGGTAAGGGCCCGACCCCACCCTCACCCCTCAAATGAAAAGAAATTCATTTAGGACCTTTAAAATTTTTAAAATTTTAAATTAGAAAAGATAAAATTGCATTTTCCTCCTAAAATGATAAAATTTTGATTTAATCTTTTAAAATTATAAAAACATAGGCTATTCAAATGGTGAAATTGTATTTTTACTATCGTAAAAATTATAATTTAATTTCAACCTCCCTAAAAAAAATTTTTGCTTCGCCTTTGTTTATTAAGTCTAGTTTTTCGTAAAAGAAACGGTGTAAGTAATGGAATTGTAGATTATGGGTTATATGAAATTTTGTGAGACAAGGTCAGAATGATTTCAGGTTCCCTTGTTCTGATTTTAAATAATTAATCAAATTTTTTTTAAAAATTAGAAGATGAAATTTATATGCTTAAAATATTGGTGAGTCTATTTTTAAGAGAAATAAACAAAAACATTATACGAATCTCGTACTGAAGGATAATTAATTTGTAGTGAAGAAGGTCAAAGCTGTCTAGTAACTGAACATGGGAAAGTTTTAAAAAATACTGTATTAAGTGGAAATTATGAAATTTTTATGGTAAAAATTTCATTGAGTCTAGTTTCAAAAGCAACAAATGGATCCAAATTTTGAATTCTGTAGGCTAAGATATAAATAATTTAGTGACTGCTACTCAAGTAGACGGCCTTGTTAAGAGTATATATGTAATTAGTAAAATCATAATTAATATTGCATATAGTCATGCTATACCAAAAGCCATAAATTCTCATATAAAAAATGCACTTATAGGATTTTGAATGGAGAGGAGGAGGAGGAAAAGAAAAATAATAATAGAAGAGTTGTAATATTAAGAAGTTGTTATAAGTGATGGAATTGCTAATAATAAAAGCTTAAATGAATTGTTGAGACATTAAGTGAATAATTTTTATATGATGTATTAATGAACTTATTTGTAAAACTTTAATAGTTGTGTTAATCTTATAAATTTGATTGAGAATCATATGCTGTTGAAACTAGAAATAGATACATGTGAATGATATGTTGAGTGAAATTGGTTGAATTGTGATATATAAACTTGATTATAGGTGATGAGAAATGATAGAATGGAAATCAATTGGACACAAAATCGACATCGCAACAAGTTCACGTCGCGATGAGCTCAAGTCAGTGGGTGACGTCGCAACGAGGAGCCCCCAACATTGTGACGTCAGCTCAAGGTTTTGAAAACTTTGTAATTTGGTCCCTATTCAATTATAAATAGTTATGAGAGCTATTAGAAGCTCGACTTGAATTTAGATAAGTTTTTAAATTGTATTGTAAATTTTAATTGATTTTAGTAGTTCAATTGAAATGATAAAATGGATTGAATTTAACAGTAGTTACTTCAGCAATGAATGTAACAACTTGGTACCATGACTCGACGATCGAGTTGGGTATGAGGGTGTTACATCGAGGGTTAAATTTTTTAGAATTAAGACTAATTGACACAGTATATAAATATTGAATTTAAGTTACTATTATATCAATTTTAAAAGTTGTCACATATCTTCCCATCAATCGTTCTAATGATGGTGACCAAAAAAGAAAAAAAATAGTTAAGTGGTCATTTTATAATTTTTCATAATTGAGTGACAAAAAAATTACTAATAGTTGGGTGACCACAAATGTAGTTTACCTTAAAAAGTATTAATTTTCCTATACTTTCATTGGAAAATAACTTCTCTGGGATTAAAGTTTGCTCTAAGTAGCACGCTTTGTCTGCTCTTAGTAGCACGCTTAATGTCTGTTTTCTTGTTATTTTGTCTCTGATTATTTCAAGTTTTGTTCCGACCAGTGGAAGTTTATTAACATAGAGGAGGAATTAGCGAGGTTGAATATTGAAGATGGTGAAGAAGAAGATGCAGCGTCACTACCGATGGATCCGGTGCTACATCAGTCGGCTTATGAACACTATTTGGTTGGTTGTTTCTTAACAGCAAGTATTGTTCTTTTTCAGGCAATGAAGAATACGATGGCTAATTTATGGCATCCGTTAGGTGAGGTGCAGATCTCAGATCTGGGAGCGAAGAGATTTTTGTTCAAGTTCTTCAATGGAATGGATGTGGATCAGGTGGGTCAGGTATCTCCTTGGACGTTTAATAATCATCTGCTGATTATCCACCAACTAGAGAAGGAAGTGGATCCAATGCAGGTCCCCTTAATGTTTTCTCCTTTTTGGGTGCAGATCCATGATTTAACTCCGAGTTTCTTTTCAGAATATGTGGCCGTGCAATTGGATAACTTTATTGGAAAATTTATGGAATATGATTCCAAATAGATTAATAGGGGTCTAAAAGGTTATCTAAAGACCGTAGATGTGAGGAAGCCTTTGAAGAGAAGAAAAAGACAGCACTTCCGTTATCCAAATTCACTTATGCGAATTTTAAATATGAGAAACTCGCTCTCTTTTGTTTTCATTGTGGTTGTATGGGTCATAATGATAAGTTTTGCTCGGTTCGACTGCGTAATGGAGAAGATGGTTCAAAATTTGGTTGGGATATTTTCATTAAAGCTCAAGGGAGGCGTGCATCAACTGTGAACAACATTTGGCTATGAAAGAAAAGCGGTGGTGCCTCAAAGGAAAGTTTTTGGCCAGCTCAAAGATCAAGTAGTAATGTGAGGAGCGATTTTAGGAGTGATTGATGAAATAATATAAATACGGTGTTGGGTTTAAATTTGGAAAGACATCCAAATAGTGATGTGGTAAATCAATTTAGTAATTCTAACGAGTTGAGCCATATTAGAATGGAGCATGAATTTGAAGAAGACCTAATGGTGCGAGCAGAAGGAAAGAAAAGGTCCAAAACTGTTTTGATGGCTTCTAACGTTTCAGATTTGAATGATTCCACAGGAGATTTGGCTAAGCATGATAATACTCTATCTAATCAAATATCGACGGCTACCAAGGGGAAGACCACCCGATCGCAATAAAGATCATTTTTTGGAATGTTTGTGGATTAGGGAGTACACAGACTGTTCAAAGGCTTTAGCATATGCTGATGGCTATAAATCCCTAAATTGTCTTCTTAATGGAGACGGAATGAGATGAGAAGAGAATGACAAGGGTTCAATAAAGATGTGGTTTTATTAATGGTTTAGATGTAGGTGCTGATGGTTCTAGGGTAGACTTAGTTTGGCATGGAATGAGATTGAACTGATTAATATTTGCAGCTTCTCTAGAAACCATAAAGATGTGGATATCCATGAAATAGAAGAGAACTTGAACTGGAGATTGACGGGATTTTATGAAGCTTCGAAGATAAGAAATAGAGAGGACAGTTGGTCTCTTCTTAGACGGTTAAGAAGAAACGATGATTCCCCATAAATTATTTGTGGTGACTTCAACGAGATCTTTTATTCTCATGAAAAGGTGGAAGGAATTCCTAGAGAAGAGATGTATGGGCAGCTTTTGAAAAACTTTGAATGAATGCGAGCTGTTGAATGGTGGTTTTCGGGATCTTGATTCACTTGGGAGAGAGGGAACTTACTTTAGACGAACATTAAGGAACATCTTGATAAAGGGGTGGTCAATTCGCATTGGTTGAACATGTTTCCAGAGTATTCAATTAAGCATTTGCCCTACTTATTTATGGATCATTACCCTTTACTTATTAAAACAGTTCAACTTACCACAAAGGGAGGAGGAAGTAGAAAATTTAGATTTGAAGCGTGGTGGATTATGGATGACTCATGTGAAGACTTGGTTCGTCGGGTTTGAGAATCAATTCCAAGTGATGTTTAGATGAAAATAGAGGTGTGTAAGGAGGCATTGATGGTATGGGAAAAAAACATTAAATACAATCAGAAAAGGGTAACAAATGTGCTAAATAAAAGGTTAAAGATTGTGTTTGAAGTTGAAAGAGATTATGATACGCTGGCCAAGATAATTTATGTGAAACTCCACCTTAATTAGGAAATTAAAAAAGATGAAAGGTATCAAGAGCAGAGGGCTCGAGCTAATTGCCCACAAATTGGAGATAAAAATACAACATTTTTTCATAGATTTATATCACAACGGAGACGTGAAAATCGAATTAGGAGGTTGGAGGATGCAACGGGAGGATTTGCAAGGATAAAGGATAAGTTGGAGGCTATCGCTCGAAACTATTTTGAAAAGCTTTTCTATACGGAAGGTGAGGGTCCCATGGAACATACTTTATCAGGAAGAGAGGAAAATAATGGATGACATGAATCAAAAGCTTTTAGCCGCTCTCAAAAGAATGGGTCCTACAAAAGCAACAAGAAATGATGGTTTTCTAGTAATTTTCTATCAGCATTTTTGGCATATTATCGGACTTGATATGGGAGGATTATGTCTCATCCTAAATGAAGGTATGTCTCTAGAACCTTTAAATACCACAAATATAATGTTGAGTCCAAAAGTTACACAACCTACAAATCTAACAAATTTTAGGTCCATAAGTCTTTGTAATGTGCTCTATAAAGTAATTTCTAAAATTGCAAATCGTCTTCAACACGTTTTGGATATTTGTATAGACAAGGCCCAAAGTGCGTTTGTCCTAGGTAGGTTGATTACAGAGAATGTACTTCTTACTTATGAGATCTTTCATGCATTCCAGCAAAAATGGTCAAGAAGAAAAGGTTATTTGGCATTAAAGCTAGACACGAGTAAAGCTTACGATCGAGTAAAATGGTCCTTTCTATGATAAATGTTATTGAGGATGGGTTTTGCTAATTCATGGGTGGACTTTATTTTACACTGTATTAGTTCAGTTTCATATCCTATTCTCATAAATGGGAGTGAAGGGAAATGTTTTAGAGCATCTAGAGGATTGAGACAAGGAGACCCATTGAGCCCTTATCTTTTTTCTAGTGTGTAGTAAAGGGCTTTCGACGTTGCTGTGATTGGCCAAGAATGAAGGGTTAACTTAAGGAGATAAAGTAAGTTATCGAGGGCCACAAATTTCCCATTTATTGTTTACCAAGAATGCATTATTTTTTGTGAAACTTCTCAAAGGAGAGCACAAACAATCAAGAGGATCCTAAAGGAATATAAAGAGGCATCTAGGCAGTGTGTAAATTATGATCAGATGAGACTGATCATATCGCAAGAATTGAATGTTCAAGTATCGATAAATGCCGAAAGATATCTTGGGCTGCCTAACATGGTAGGAAGAGGGAAAAAATTGGCCTTTCAAGCTTTGAAGGATCAGATGAAGAGCAAAATTGATGGATAGGGTGTCAGAAATTTGTCGTGAAGGAAGATAAGTGTTCATAAAATCCGTTTTACAGGTCATTCCTACTTACTCTATGTCCTATTTTTTTTACTACCAAAATCAATTTGTTATGATTTGAAGAAAATTTGTACGAGGCTTTGGTGGCAAAAAGGATATGGTAGGAGGGGATTCACTAGTGCGAGTGAAAGAATTTGTGTGAGCTTAAAGAGTTTGGTGGCTTAGGCTTTCACAATTTTACCAATTTTAATGTATCCTTATTAGCAAAGCAAGGTTGGTAGTTGATCAGTTACTCAAATTCTTTACTTGCACGCACTTTGAAAGCTAAATATTATCCGGATCGAGAATTTTTGAGTGCCAGATTAAGTAATTTACCTTCGTATACCTGGAAGAGTATCTAGGCATCCAAAGGAGTTCTTCAGGATGGTTTGTGCTGACGTGTTGGGACTGAAACTAAAATCTCAATTAGAGATGATGCGTGGGTTCCTAGATCTACAGGTTATAAAGTTCATGATAGTGAGAGTTGTCCGGTTAATCTTATTGTGGCTGATCTTAATGAAAATAGCACTAGAAGCTAGAAAAGGAGAGTTTTTAAGGCAAACCTTTTCTGAAATGGATGTTAATCGTATTCTGAAAATCCCTCTAGGCAATGCCCATCATGAGGACTTTATGATTTGGAAAGGAGAGGCGATTGGGAGTTCACTGTTAGGAGTAAGTACAAGACTCTGTTACACTACCCTATGGCATCTACAAATACAACCAACCAGATGGCCCAAGCAAATATTTACAAAAAATTTATGGGGTATGAATCTACACCCAAAAGTAAAGCATAAATTCTGGAGAGCTAAAAAAATTTCCTCCCTACTTTTTCTACTCTACACTATAAAAGACTAGTTAATTTAAGTCTGTATCCACGATGTTCTAGGGAGTCAAAATCTAGTGAGCATGCGTTGAGGGACTGCCCTGTGTCAAAATAAATTTAGGAACTATTGGATATTCACTGGACTGAGTTGATAGGAGAAATGGAGCTTTTGGAATGCTTTACCTGGTTTTTCGATAACAACTCAAATTCTCAGTGTCTAATGTCGGTTATTGCGACTTGGGCCATATGGTCTGAGCGGAATAAATGGCTACATGAAGGACAAAAAAGACTAGGGTTAATAGTAGTGAACTTCATTAGAGACTATATACAAGAAATAGATGAGATTTCTAGTTTCAGACCTAGGGGTGGAGTGGAAGAGGAGAACTGGAGACCTCCGACGAACTTAGTTGCAAAGATAAATTTTAATGTCTTTCTCAAAAAATACGAAAACAAATCATACTCAAGAATAGTTATTAGAAACTCAGAAGGTGATGTTTTGGGATCTAAAATTATTATTAATGATAACATACCTTCTATTTTACAGTAGAAGACATAGCATGCATCCAAAGTTTGAGGTTTGGTTTGGATCTAGGACTCTTGGAGATTGAAGTTGAAAGAGACGCACTTAGTGTTATCAAGAAATTGTGAGGAATTAGTGAGGACAGATTTGAAATTAGGGCGTTCACAAGAGATGGAAAAGAACTAAGCAGATGCTTTCATACTTGTCAATTTCAACACGTTAAGAAATCGACAAATGGAGTTGCTTATCAGTTGACTATGGAAGGTCTACACCAAGGTTTTCAGATCTGTATGCGAGATAGAGTCTCCGATTTTGCAAAAGATGCAATGGAGAATGACAGAAGTCTTGTGGGCAGATGATCTATTCTTTGATTTTGGAAGAAGGGAACTGAGTAGAAAGAGTCTAGAAGAAGAATCACGGAATGGAGATGAAAGGACTGAAGGAAGATTTGGAAAGGCATGTTAGGCTTTGCTTTACATTAAATGACACTTTGTTGTTTTTCAAGAGAATTTACTTTATTTCTCATTGGCTGAAGCATCGATGCCTCCAGAGCTGTTTTTTCCTTTTATCTGTTGGATTAATGTTTTAGGCCCACGACTTTAATCTTTGTATTTGGGCTTGTCTCTTTTATATTTGATTAATAAAAGTTCCAGCATATTATACAAAAATAAAAAAGAAAAACTTCTCTACGATTTTTCTTTCTAGAAGAATCTTTTTTTTTCTTATTTATTTATTTATTTTCATAATATTATTTTAAATAAATAAATTTAATTACATATTTATTAGTAATAAATTAAAATTTATTAATAATAAATATTAGTAAAATATATTTCTTTAAGCTATATTATTGAAATATGTAAAATCTAATAAATTTTGTGTTCTAATATATGATGAGATAATTTCAAAATTTTCTGTCACATTCTTAATATTTAGTGAATCTTACCATGAAAAAAATACGAAATACCTCATAATATTCTATAAGATAAGGTTAAAGTAGCTGCTTATATTTAACTTTTAACCATCCAAATAGGACATTTCTATTCCTCCTAAAAACTTTACTATAACATATGTATAAAATATGTAGACAAATTAGCTTTTCAACGTTTTTTCCACTTTAGTTGTTAATTTTTTTTATCTCATTTTGTTACTTTAATTTCAATTTTAAAAATATATAAATATTTATTTTGATATCTAAAATTTAATAATATTAAAAAAATAATCAATCAAAACACATCACATCATCAATGACTTTATAAATTAATTGATGATGTGACACATTGATTAATGATGTAATAAATTGACTAATAACATAACATGTTGATCAAGTTGACGAAATATTGATTGGTCAAAAAATTATTAAAATTATTTAAAAAGTAAAAAGTTGTAAATAATATATAAATATATTTTTAAAATGTTTTAAAATTGATTTAAAATATATAAATATTAAAAAGTTGTAAAATGTCTTAAAAAAACTTAAAAAACATATAAAAATTGTAAATATTTTAGAATGTAAAAAATTATGAAAATTATTACTATTTAAAAAATGGTTAAATTTTTTCATAAGAATTGTAAAAATTCTTAAAAATTATAAAAATTGAAAATTTTTAAAATGAAAAAAAAATATTAAATAATTTAAATTTTGTTAATATCATTAAAATTTTAAAAATAAAAATGTAAAAATTATTATAATAAAGAGCACAATATTATTTGTTAAAATAAAGAGACTGAAGATTAATTCCTTCCTAGTCAACATCGACCAATAGTTGCTCAACGTGGGTTAATGACGATTATCATGAGTAAACGCCTGATCACGTTGGTCAATATTCTACATCTTTGATAAACTTATCATGTCATCAATGATATGGATAACAACCTAAAATTTAAGTATTAAAATATAAAAATAATTAACTAGTATAACATAAAGCTTAAGTTGTGAATAAAGCCAATATTTATAATATTCTCTATTCAAAAAAAATATTTATAATATTTTATTTTTATCATTGCTCTCCTATTATATTTAACGAATCGAGTATCACTTAAGATTAAGTCCATATCAGTGATGACAAACTGAACGAGATAAGCCTACAAAGCCAATTTAACCAAAAATCCAAAATCCATCCAATGCATGTACATGCTATACGAGAAAAAAAAATCAAAATCATAACATATGGTTGTAAATATTGAAAAAGTGTAGAAGTTTAAATCTATAATATTTGATTAAAAACTACACTAATGAACTAAATGCATATTTTTATTAGGGATAGTAAAAAAATTCCAAAATTGTCCGATTCCGAATTGATTTGATCTAATAGGATCACATTTTTTTCTTGAAATCGGAAATTCCAAAAACCTTTATATATTTTTTTTAACATTGAGTTAAAAAAATGACTATTTTACCAAAAAAGACTCATTTCAATATAAATTACGGAAATCGGTTATTCTAGTTTATATTTACAAGAATGATCCGCTTTCTCAAAAACGTGCTGAGTCAGTGTTGTATTCAAGGGGAAATCAAAAAAACATGTCCAGCTCAGCGCATTTTCCCCTTGACATGTAAAGCGCACTGACGTGGACATGCTTTACAAAAGCGCTTCCACATCAACACATCTTTTTCCCATCCCAACCGTCAATTCCAACAACTATTTCAAATAGCCGGTATATTCCCCCATCGGTAAAAAAAAAAAGTATAAACCCCCCTCACATTTTTCACTCACAATTCTCTTCTAAATCTCTCAAAATTCTCATTGAACTCTCAAAAATCTCTCAAATACTCTTTTAATTTTTTTTCTAAATTCTATTTTCATCTAAATTATATATTTTATTATTTTTCTATTAATATTTTCAAGAAATAATTTTTTTATTAAAAATTTGTTCGTGTTCAATTATATATTTAGCAATGATCGGATCTCTAATCTGTCTTGATAACAAGCACATCTCCGTTAACCAATTGCAAATGGTAAGAATAATTTTTAATAATTTTTTTTATCTTTTTTTATTTTTGTTATTTCATTGTTATATTTTAACTTAATATATATTTTTTTAATTTTTATGTAAATAGCCTGAAGATCAAATTTTACAATGCCATAATCATCATCTACCCGATCCTCCATCGTTGATTGAAACATACTTGGTGGAGAGGTGGAGACCCGAGGCACACATTCTATCTTACATGCGGCAAGTGTATGTGCATTTACAGTTGGGGTTACCCGTGGACAGGTTGATAGTCGTCGGGTCTATTCAGTCTACTGATTGGGGAGTTGTATGTTATGATCTTTTGGGTGTGATTCCGGAGACAATTTACGGAGCTCGGATTGAAATGGCCTGGTTACAAAATAATTTCGTGGAGCTAGCAGGGGATTCAACTGAAGTCGAAAGAGAACGATACGCTCGTGCATACATCCTTCAGATCATCGAGGGTATGTTGTTTACGGATAAATCACGAAACCTCGTACATCTAAGTTGGCTACTAAAACTCATCGATTTTAGAGGAGTCGATGACTCAATTAGGGGTCCGCTGTGTTGGCGATATTGTATCGGGAGATGTGTCGGGCGACGCAACAAAAAAAATCAAAATTGGTGGTTGCCTTTTAGTACTACAATCATGGGATCGTTTCCACTTTCTATTTTTACGTCCTCGAGCGAAGTACCTGTATACATTGCCAATCGTAAAATCTAGTAGATATCCTCATGATTAAATTTATTTAAATTAAAATTATTATGCTAATAAATTATTTAAATAGGTAGAACCATGTATCGAGTTACGTGAAATTACGTACCAAGCTTCAAGATATACAGCTTCTATTAGACCAACGATTGAAAGCGGACGAATGTATTTATTTAATTTTAAGCTATATACAAATAATGTAGTCAATTTCATATTTAGTATTATATATATAACTAATGTTTTTGTCACGTTAATATAGTTTGAATGGACAGCATACGAGGATCTGGCAATTCAAGCAGTAATTCCTGAGGAATTCTTTGTGAATCCCAACGCCTAGCACGTTATCGTCGAGATGCACGAGGCAGATAGAGTGTTGTGACAGTGCGAATTTCGACAATCGATTCCCGTGCCACCTCAGGAGCTTGATGATCTACATCGTATCGACTTACGACGATCGGATATTAATTGGCCGATATTCCACTCGCAATATATCAACATCTGGGATAATCAATATGATTTTTTACCTACTCGAGAACCAATTATCGTTTCGGAGTTAGTGTGCGATCCATAATACATGCCACAGTTTAGGATCCATGGCAACCATATTTGTACGGGGAAGAGGAGAGGCATCGACATCCCCATACGAGTAGGCCACGACGAACCCCTTTGAATCCAATAGGTGGCAAGGTGGGCCCATCATTAGCGCCTACATATGAACCAACCCTGACGTCCTCAACACCGATGGCATGTATCGTCTTTTTCTTAACATAAACCATGATTTTCCATGCGCATCTACCATCTCGCATTACACACTTGGCCTCGAACTTCTCAGATTTGGATTTAACCACATGAAAGTTAACCCTATTCTTAATGTTATATCACTTCAATTCAGTGAGAAAACCATCTTTATTGGAAAACTCCATGTCCACTTCCAAATCACCCGAATCCAACGAAAGACTTGCATGGCCAGGCCTCCTCTATGTTAAATCTACAAACTCCAACCCATCCTCTACCAATAGATTGATATTATGCATGTGGGCTAGAGGTCAGTACGCCGTGAATCGTGGATTTTCTTCTTCATCTTCACCCCTTCACCGTCTTTCCGGTTCAATTGGAACAGGTTCTGATTCAGAAAATAATGCAACTTCTGAATCGTCGGCACCGAGCTTCCAAGGTAGACCCACATCAAATTCATTGCCATCTTCATTCTTTGACCCACCAACATCTGTCATAGTGGAGGTCCCCTTGCCCGTGGACGTTGTAGGGAGTACATCATCCCTTTTCGTGTACATGTCGAAACGTCTAGAATCACATGTTGATTGCCAACCACTTGAAGTTGATGTCATTCCCCAATAAGTATTCCTAGCATTGAACATTGACCCACTAAGATGCATGTCCCATCTACTAACTGAGTGTCATCTAGGATTGTATATTCCGTTCTACCACCAAAACCCGATAATTAGGTGTTCTGCCTCCCACGATTGAAATATAAGGCTGAGACAGATGAGTATTCCCATTGATGATTTTGAGATATCATAATGGGAACTTTCTAACAAAATGGTTAGACTATCAACATTTTCAACCATTCTCGCCTTTCGAACGAGAAGAGATGTTGAAGTTACAAGTCCTTTATCTAGCCTTAAAAGTTCCATATATAACTTAAGAAACGGTGATCCACTATCGAGGTGCATTTGCACCATCACCTCGAGGCCCCGAACACCATTGATATCGAATGAGCCATATCTCACGGGATCGACCAAAGCACAAAATCCATACTTAATAGACGAAACTCTCATTATCATGATTTTTCGCATAATCCTTTTCCGAAGTTCTGTCAACTCTATGTTCTAATTAGAAGTTCTTCAATAAAAAAAATCACGCTGTTCTCGGTGTTACGGACCTGACCGTTGTAATAAATAATAGCACTAATCCGTCCACTC
Organism: Gossypioides kirkii; assembly: GCA_005610355.1. Lineage (NCBI taxonomy): Eukaryota > Viridiplantae > Streptophyta > Magnoliopsida > Malvales > Malvaceae > Gossypioides > Gossypioides kirkii. The sequence goes on along the minus strand of CP032253.1, from coordinate 38,241,301 downwards.
ATTTTTAACCAAATTATTTCTCAAGAGAAATTCGAAACAAAAACCTTATGCAAAAAATATAATGCTTCATATAAATATCAATACGAAAAATCATCTTATACCTTCCCTACGAACTTTCATTCTTCCGAACTTCTTCAAATTCTATTGCTCCAACTTATGCTATCAAAGGCTGATATATGGGTCATTTATAGCCCAGGTGATAATATCTCACTCCTCTTTGTAAAATGCCCCGGATAGTGGGGATTGAAATTTGTAGAGGAAAAGCGCTCCAAGCAGGACGCACTATCAGCAGTAATACTGAAAAGGATGTTCAATTGGAAGCTTTTTCAATACTTTTGCTGAAAGTACATCTTGCTTGGAGCGTTTTTCCTCTACAAATCTCAACCTCCACTATTCGGAGCATTTTTAAAAAACGTGTCAAATATCCCAAGATTCTCGAGTTTTTTTTCATAACTCATCTCGTCAAAATTATTTTTTCAGAAACAACAATACTAAAAAGGATGTCTAGCTGAAAACATTTTCAGTACTTTTAACAGTGCATCCCTAAACCCAAAACTTTAAAATTAGACATAAACCCAAAACCCTAATAATAAATTCATTTTCTCTTAAAATCCAAAAACCATAATTAATAAAAACTTAAAAATGAAATATAACATTAAAATCCAAAATTAATAAAAACTTAAAAAATTAAATAAACCACTAAAACCCTAAAGCTAAATACTTAAAAATTAAATAAACCTTAAATCCTATTTTAAAATACCTTAACTCTAATTTTAAAAACCCTAAACCTTAATTTTAATAAAACTTAAGTCTTAATTATCAATTAAACCCCTAAAAAACAAGGAAAAAATGCAATGACATGAAAACACTTTACAAAAACGCTTCCACGGCAACGCACTTTATAAGTCAAGAGAGAAAAACACGTTGAATTAGACACTTTTTTAATTTTCTCCTAAAAACAACACCAACTCAACGCATTTTCAAGAAAACGAATCATTCCTGTAAATATCCACTAAAATGGCTATAACTTTTTTTAAAATGGACTTTCTAATAAAATACTCAAAAAATATCCTTAAATTTTATCACCACCAACATCATTTTATCAACTTTATTCCCATTTTGTAATAGTTTCTTTCCCCTTTCATTTTAATTTATTTTTCCAAACCTCCCTCTCATTTTCGCTTATTTTTCTTCTATGATGTAACATATTTTTACTTACTCATCCCAAGCATGAATTTTTTTTAAATATTTTTGAATTTAATTAATCACATTTTCCAATAAAAAAAGTTTGAACTCAAGTTCGGATCAAGGTTGGGTATGCAATTAATTTTCAAGTTCAAATCAAGTTAATTTTTTTTATCTCAAGGACAGGTCAAGGTTGAGGCATGACGATAGAGTATCTGGTCAGAGTCAATGCAGCCAAAAGTCCGCCCCGCCCTGTTGCCATCACTAATTTTTATCAACTACTTACCATATATAATATTTAAATTATTTAAAAATATTTGAATTCTAGTTTAAATAAATAGACCGATCCAACCAATTTGCCTAGTCCTTTTTTTTCTTAACCTTGCTTCAAATGCATAGATATGTATTTACCAAACCCAAGATCCAATACAAAACAATTGTCCAAACAAAAAATAGAAAACAAGGGAGCTAGCAGAGCATGAAATCAGTAACTTTCCAACCATTAAAATGTTGTTTCTTTTTTCTGCAACAGAACTTGAGATCCAGCTTGTGGCAACCTACCTGCCTTAACCATCTAACATAAAAATATGAGAGCAAGACTAGCTTCTGAATCACATTTCACAAGCAGGCCTCCATTTATGATGAAATGTACCTGTACAAGAATCTAATATTTAGCCAATTCACTAGTAACAATAGATTTCAGACGATCAGTATGAGCATCCAGCACCATTTCATCCAATGAGTATATTGCTGCTGAGGTTCCAGTGCCATTTCATTTGTTTGAAACAACCCAGGCATTTTCCCCCTTTTCTTACCAGTCATAATTAATGTCGCATGCTTAATTGGTAAGTTACCTCATGATAGGCAATTCAAGAACTAATCTGATTAGTAATTTATAACTCCACATGGAACCCAAACAATAAGAATGCAAGTTCTCATAATGGAATCACAAGCAATTAGTAAGACTAGAAAGACGTTTATGTAGTCTGCTTTTTGTAACAGCATATCTGCTTAAAATGGTGTTTAGAAGGACGAGTGAACAAAAGAAAGTAGGCTGCCTTACCTCTGTTTCTTCTATGTGAGGAAGCTATTCTGTCACCTTTCGTACAATGGTCATTGGAGATGGAAATTCTTGTCAGCATATTATAAGCACAATAGAACTCCGATTCGGTTAGACTACTCCCCATCATTGCTGGAGACACCAGTGACAGCTTTACTGTCACTCTTCTTTACTCTCTTAAAAACCTTCTTCCGTGGAAGTAGAGTGGTCTCTGCAGAATTACTTTTGGATGAGCTTGCAACTTTGGTAGCACTGCTTTTAACCTTGGCCCTATCAATCTTCTCTTCAGCTAAACCCTCTGCTTTGGGGACACTCACATATTTTTGAAGTAAACCTTCGTCAGATGCTTTACCAGAATCAGCAATAACAACCACATCTGGGTTGCCAGTAAGCTGCTTTGAACTGGGATCCACTGGACTTGTTTCAGGAACAGGAAGAAGTGCACGGCGGCTAAGGCGAAGTTGTCCCTTATCATTAACCTGCATTAGGTGACACAGTTAATGAAGAGAGATTCTTTGAAGGAAGGAAAAAGGAGCAGATAAAGAAAACAACTAATAATTGATGCAATCTAGCTTTTTGATGGATTTACAAGACCAGCAGTAAGGATAAAAATTTGGGAACAACTTTTACCATCTCATTGATTATATATTTAACATCATAGTACTAGAATATAGCTCAAGCCCATAGAATGGTTGAGTACTGCATGAACAAGCCACAGAATAATGGTAAAACATCCAGTAACAAAATAGTTATCATCAACTTATTAAGTGGTAAGTAGCAAGCCAACATCGAATGCATAGAATAACAAGTTTTTAATACAAAGAGAAGATTAGTTGTTAAGCATCCAACTTTAAAACCAATTGATAATAGGAGAGGCCCAACTTTAAGATAAAACCACAAGAAATCTAATACTTAGTAGATGTGAGATAAAACCACTTAACACTCCTCAAGTGTAGCTTACAAGGCCTACATGTGGACAACCTCACCGAGGGTCGTCAACCTCACATGGAGATAGGTAGGAAGAACAACATAATAAAACCTAGGTTCTGATACCATGTTCAACATTGAATCTAAATCAATTGGTAATAGGTTGAGAGACCTACCTTAATACAAGGAAACAGGAAACCAATACTTGATAGATGTGAGATAAGACCACTTAACAATTAGTAATGTACTAGCATGATACAAGCAAATATAGTAGGGATACAACACTTAAATGCATGGATAAATCAATTTTAAGTGGACAACATTCACCATATCTAGTTTATGATTGAATAAGCTTGTCAACAAGACAAAAATAAGTTGCTTACCTCAATAAGTTTAACATCAACACGATCACCGACTTTAAAAGCCTGGAACCAAATTACATCAAATAATAATTTCAATAGCTCATCAGTCATCACAATAAAGCATCTATAAGTTGAGGATAAAGAAACAGAAAAATATGCTTACATCTTCGGCCTTGGCCAACCAATCTGATGTCAGCTCACTAATGTGGCAAAGTCCCTGAGAGAACAGATTTTTTCATACATTTGAATCTCCCATACTCGTCACTAAAAATCTCACACTTTCCTTGTATAAAATTGTTAGTATTTCATGCACCACAGGACTCTTCATTCAATATTTTTGCTCAATTGCTTCAATTCAAAGTAATTTCATTGCGAGAAGAAAAGTCATTTTCGTGTCAACTATAAAAGGTATCACCAATAATAGTGCATACATGTGTATGTATATACACTTTTTATACATCCCAATTGTATGAACCTCAAATTAAAACACAAATGGAAATGTGAGTTAAAGCAAAGGAGAAAACTTTCTACGTAAAACAAATTCTATATTAACTAAACTTAAAAATAAGGTGACTGTATAAGTCATCAAAACTTTTACCAAATAATGTGCAATTTTCAGGATAAAAAAATGTACCTCTCGCCCTGGAGCTATCTCAACGAAAACCCCGTATGGAACTATTGATTTGATCTCACAGTTCCTGCTTGAAAAGATGATAGAGACTCAAAGACTTCCCCACTATACATTAACATCCAACAAGCAAACAAGAAATGATATGCTTCTCAAAGATACAGAGAACAGAACATAAAACTTGTTTCCTACACTGAATAGTAGCTTCAGTGACTTATCTACTGACATACGACAAGTTTGGCCCCAATCATACAATACCAATAGCGAAAATTAGCTCCCTAAACTACCATAATAATTAACCTTTGGCAAGTTTTGTCTGGGAGACATCATATCTGTGTAAAACTGTTTCCCAGGCCCCACAGAAAGAATCAGACACATCACACAAGAACTTTGACAAACAGAAAGAATGCTTGAGCATCTATTGTGCTTATCTCCAATATGCAGTTCTAAGACATCTTTACTATAACATAAAGATAGAAAGTTAACAATTGTATTCTCCGTTTATCTGAAAGGCGAGGAAAATGAAATGGTAAATAAACGAGATACCTGTATATATCACCAACAGTTGGAACCATCGTCAGGCTGCTAATAATGGATTTGGACTTCTCCAGACTTAACAGATCTTTTGCAGTGATTTTTACCTGTGAAAAACATAGATAAGAAACCTTGTGTTGAAATAATCATGTCTATTGCAAAAAAGGTTGCATAGGATCTTACAATTCCATCTTGTGTGTGTCAATAGCTTCTACTCCAGTTTCTTCAATAATGCTTTTTACCTTTTCCCACCAGAACCTATAATAATGTTAACTTTCTCTGGAGCAACCTGAAATTGACACAACAAGGCAATGGAGTGCATTATATACTGCAGAGCGTCCATTAAATGAACAAGAAAAAAGAATGGGTCTAAGATCAACAAACCTTCATGATATGAATAAGTGGAGCATACTTCGAGAGACTTTTTGCAGGGGGAGGGGAACATTTCATCATTTCAGCTTAAAGAATTCAGTCAAGAACAAGAATGTATGGAAAAGACAGATAAATTAGTTTATATGATGAAAAAAATATAAAATATTAAATTTCTTGGATAGCATCTCTACATCTAGAGCATGGCAATCATCAGACAGTTTTCCACCCCATGCATATAAAAACAAGCTGCAATCAACAAAAAAGAGTACATATTGCTCAAGGCAATATATGGTTGGCATGCCACCATATATGTAAGAAATTTAAGCCATATCCATGTCTAATATACATGACAAGGAATACAAATGAACTACAGATTTAAAGTACCCATGGCTGAACCTTTAAAGAAAACCTAATTCAACAGGAACATGTATAAGAAAGAAAGGTATTAACAAGGGAAAATATATAAGATATTAGAAAAGGGATCAGGAAGCAACTTTGCCTGGCATAGAAATGATTGTATAATTAAACATATTAATGTGCCATCAAATTATATATGATGTGAAGAACCACACTCAAACTATTAACTCAAGAGTTAAATAAGGTAATACAGGTTTATTACCAAGAATAAGTCTCCGCCCATCCCTTGCCTGTAGGAGTGCCTCTCTCATAACAGGTAAGGTTATCCCTTCTACCTGTCAGAGAAGAATAATGATCATCTATTATAATCTAAAACTGACAAAAGGATGGGAAACACATATCAGTAATTGGAGCCAGAAAGGCAGATTACAATAGTGTATGATCAGTGACCTTTATGTCCATCTGAAATGCAGTTATGCCATCTTCATTTCCAGCAACCTGCAAAGAACATTCTTGCAACTCAATGATCGGTTTTAAGAGGACACTAACATAATTTTTTATCTTCCCAAGAATACTTCACTGAACAATATAGATCACAAATATAAACAAAATCCATGAAGACCTTGAAATCCATATCTCCAGAAGCATCTTCAGCTCCAGTAATGTCAGAAAGAATAAGTGGTGTACCATCTCCTCCAAATTCATGTGTGTCTAAAACCAAACCCATTGCAATCCCAGCAATAGAGCATTTCAGTGGAACACCAGCATCTTGCAATGCCAAGCAACCTCCACAAACAGATGCCATACTGTTATGCAGCAAAACTTCATTTTAAGTGGTATCACAACATAAAACACTTAACATGCAGATCTTAAAGAAACAGAGGTTTTGAATGCAGAAAAGAGCATGACAGCATTTGGACACTTAAAATTTTCAAAAACACCTTGAGGAACCATTGCTTTCAGTAATGGTACTTTCAACTCGTATAGTGTAAGGAAATGCATCTTCATTAGGTAATATAGGCTCAAGAGCTCTCTCTGCAAGAGTTCCATGTCCAATTTCTCTTCTACTAGGTGCTCCCATCCGTCCGACCTCTCCGACACTTGATGGAGAAAATGAGTACTGAAATATCAGATAAAATATCGCAAGTTGTTAGTTGGTCTCTCTTAGGAAAGAAGGGGTTTCTCATTTGATTAGGAAACAAAGCTTTCATTCCACTAATTATTAGCAGATTAATTATGGTGTTGAGCAAAGATATTTCTTTAAATATGTGAGCATCACCCACAGCTTTTCACAGGGAAAGAGTACAACAGCCCCCTATTTAGGAGAGGCGGTATTGAAGAAAGTCAAAGACTAAATTAAGCAACTATTTGTACTTTGACTAAGATGCATTACAACTGCAGGTGCATGTGAACTGAATAAGTAGATAGGCAATTTTCAAAATGAATTCAACACTAGTTCTCCAAGGCAAAGTTTCCTATAGCATAATCATATAATGACAAAGTTAACTACATGTGATTATTGTTAGTCCTGCAAAACTATTACAGTAAATTAAAATTATCCATTTCACCATACCACTTATTTCAATAATCAAGCACTTCATCCAACCAATTTTATGGGATAGCAAAGCAAATCACAATAATTATCTATCTGAAAAGTATGACATGAACATGATAACCAAATAACCATGTCAATACCATCCATGTTTATCACTTCCATTTGCAGGTAAACCACACGCCACCCTATTAGCCAGGCTAACAAGTAGAACCTAAGGATGCAACAAAACTTCAGTGAATAGTTCCAAATTAAACAGAGAAGACTATGTAAATTATGATCTTGGTTTCTCTTATATAAATACAAACTCATTAATAATGTATTTGTTGAAGATAAATGTTGTATTAGTGGTGTCAAAGGTTAACTGCAAATTTGAAAAGTTGAGTCCCACAAAAGCAGGAACTACTATAACTGAAGAAAAGAACAAGATATTGAATATTTCAGACTGACCTGAGAGATAGAAAGACTCTTCTACTTCATGTGCTAGATTGTCCATTTTTTGTGCCATTTGTTTATCACCAAGTGTGACCACTGCCATCGACTAAAAGAAGAATGGATGACAAAGATAAGATAAAATAAGGATTAAGGCATAGTGAAAACATAGCAATAAGCAACCAAGCATCATGCAGATAAAATCAATGGACAGAAAGAAATGAAAAGTTTTCTATCAGGAAGGAACATATGAAATTATGAAACTGAATGTTACCTTGGGGACACCTTAATGTAAACCAGAATTTAGAAAATATCAAATGAGCAGGAATAACAGTCATATGGGCATATTAAATCACTTATCCATAAGACAAGGATGCATGTGGTAACAGAAACCATGGGTGCACACTTAAACATTCTAAGCAAAAGCACTGCATTTACAAACCTGTGTCTCCCCACGTGTAAAGAGAGCACTTCCATGCGCCCTTGGAAGCAATCCACAGCTTGAAGTGATTGGACGTATATCTTCTGGAGACCTCCCATCACTTCTTTTTCCTCCCTGTAACAGTTTTCAAGATAGAATGTTAAGAAAGTGTATCTGCTAGGAAGAATTCACGTTTGGCTGAAAAGCACCCATCCCTAAGAAGCAAAATAGGTTATTCACCTTTCTCAGTGCAGTCCAGCATAAACTGGCTAAACAGATACTATTGAATGTATATGACATGATTTGCCACTTGAGAACAGTTTCAAGAGAAAATTATGTGTTCTAGAGCAAAATGATAGTATTAGAAAATGACCGTAGTCTTAGAAAATATAGGTTTTTATTTTTTAGTACACAAAATTCTAGTTCACAGGATTAACACCGATTTCACTTAACTACTTTAATGATCAGGAAAATAAAAGATTACAGATGGAATACATATAAACCTCCAAGGATAAAGGAAAAAGCTGTCCCTTCATAGTTTCAGAACCACTGCTTCATTGCTTTGAAGAGAAAGCAGAACTCAGAGAAATTTAATACCCATAAAGTTATTATCAACCAATGGTTATTTGGACCAAAAATTCCCGTTTCCTAATTGAAAATATGCCTTATTACCTCCACAATACGTCTCCGTAAGATTTTGGATGAAACCTCCTTAAAGACCAGCTTCACATCTACCTCAGTAAACTATAATAGAACAATAGGAATAAGAAAATGTGTCATTGAAATGACAAACGCCAAATATTTACTAGATATTACAAGACAGGCAAATGAAATGCCAATTACCCTGTTTACAACTCACCAAAGGAGTGGATTTTCGGGAAACCGGCTTTATGTGCACATCACCTTCATCTACTTCACCATCAACAACAATTTCTTCATCCTCATCTTCCTCATCAATTAAGTCTTGTATTGTTTCACCAGATCCTGATGAGCCATCTATGCTGATATATCCCTTATCCGTTAGTCTGTTAATAACTTTCTCTTCTAACAATGAGATGGCTTTTCTTCTTGGTATTTTACTCTTAATTTGAAGCACATTATGCAATTCGTCACCTGCAATTTTCTGTATATAGAAATTAACCATTCTATTACCACAAAGTACATTTTGTTAGAGGAAGCTACAAAGAAAAGGTAGAGAAGTAAATACACATGGAAAACAACAAAACATTGAAAACACTATAATTACATAACACTGAGAAACAGGACTCTAAGTTATAACTACAAAGTTGCAATGTATGCTCAGTTGACTCAAACTATCAGCATTATCTTCTATCACCACTAATTGCTCAAAAGTTCAATTGTTAAACATATAAGAGCTAGCTTTGTTAAATAAGATCACATAAATTAGTGAAAACAATAGAAATTTATCTGAAAAAAATATCAAAATCAGTTCAAAAGTCAACAGAAAGGAAAAAACAATACATGCTAATGGAAATAGTAAAGAAGAACCATACTTCTACAAGCCGATAAAGCTCAGGAGGTGGCAATCTGATAGCATCAAGCATTTTGGGTTTCCCACACTTCTTAACCAAAGCCTTCACAGCGCTGCAGATTTCTCTCACTGCACCCTGGTATTAGTGAAGTAGAAAAGATTAAAATATATAATCAAGATAATCTGGAAATCTCTTGATTCTTTTTTTCTTTTGGCATTTGTAAGATGCAATGCTGATTAACTTTCAGCATAATAATGCAGGACAGATATAGTAAATGCAAAATTACAATTGAAAAATGCAAAAGTACATTTCCATATATGCCAGTTAATATATCTCTTCAACTTTTAAAATAGAACAGGTCCCAGCCAAGAAAGGTAAGGTGAATGCACAATGCTCATTCTTTTCAAAATTGCCTATTCAGTTTCCTATAATGAGTAAACCAAAGATTACAAGGATGAGCCATTTAAAATGTAACATAGAACTTCCATAAAAGTTGTTAATGGTTTCTTCTCTAAAACCTCCTAAATAAAGTTTTTAAAATTATCATGGAAAAAAAAAAAAAAGAAAAAAAAACAGAAGAAAAGGATATGACAAGACAAGCTAACTGGTAAGAATAGAATCTAAAATATGCATCCAAGTGACATGTTGAAATCAACATGCCTTCAAAATCTAAATAATGTCATGCAGAAAACAAGACACTTTCAGGCTAGGGGGGTGTTCACAGTTTGAAATAGTCCAGTCTAGCATTCTGAAACAAAAATGAAAATCTCGATTTTATGGTTAGAAACTAAGTCCTTTTTATTTACTATAGAATTCAGTTTGAGCTTCCTTTGGGGTGTTCGTAATAAACCTACCAAATTCTGAATTTAACACATTCAATTCATGTCTTAGCCTCTCACACACTGTCTTTCCAGTTGGGATCAACCAAGGTAGTATATTGATGCCATTGCATGAAGACATAGCAACTCTCGTGGGCAATAGAAAACCGAGTTCCTCAAATGACATCAAATTGACAACTCATGGCTTTAAGAAAATGAAATACTAGATAAGTAATATGCTAAGATATAAGAAACAACCTGCCCTACTTGTACTGCTTCAAGCAACTTTTCTTCAGGTAGAAAATCACAATAGCCCTGCAAGGGATAAATTTTGGAACATCTGTGACCATCAACATGCCAATGAGTGGTAGTTAAATAAGAAAATAAGTAAATAAAAGAACCAAAATCTAGAACAATGTATAACCTTGAATAACATTCATACAGGCAAACAAAGTGAAATAATAAATGGCCTTTGAGCTCATAAAAATGATAAAAACATGATATTTGAAAACTATTTTTGCTTATTTATGTACCTCATAACATTCAATTATTGAGGAGCACAGGCTCCATTACTAAATAGAAAAATTTAGAAACTGACAAGTCAGCTCCACATCTATGAATCTGTTATGTGTGTACATTGAATGATGATCTTGTAAGGTCCTAGATTCAACTCTCAAGTTTGGATCACAAGTGCAACTTATCCAATAATAAACCTAGTATAAGAAATTTCTTGGTCATTAGAAAAGATAAAAACTTCAAGGGTAACATTTACCCACATCATTGCATACAACTAGGGAATTTCTTTGTGCATAAATTATTGTTTTTTTTAGTTGCCTCTCTTGTTTGTGAAATCCTTGATCTTTTCTATCATATCACCTAAGAAAGCAGGCTACATACTATATTCCATCTGTTGACAACCATGTCCACTTTCTCATTCTACTGTAAACTTATTTTATAATGCTCTATTGAAATCCGAAATGAAATAACTTGCAGAAGCACAACTGCTTAACAATTAAACCATAAGCCCCATTCTAATCATGGAATAAAATAAAGGAGATAGCAAAAAAACAGGTAGAGGAAAACACGGGCACTTCTACCATGAGCTTCAGCTTAGAAAAAGCTTTTACCAATATTTCTAAGACTTTAGAAATATTGGCAAATCCTTGGAAATATTAGTAAGTCCTTAGATATTTTGGTAGTCTTAGAAATATTGGTAAATCCTTAGATGTTTTGGTAAAAAGGTTTTCTAAAGCTTTTTTTTTTAGTGAAGCTCACCCTAGAATTTCCCAGGAAAACATATCAAATTTCATGTTTCTTAACTTGAAATTCCTTATATGACAGTTAGAACAGGCTTCAACATCCAACAAATGAGGTAAAAGTTAATAGGAGACGATTTAGATGGAATCATACAAACAGGACATACACCAATCAAAATATTTCCATGAACAAACGATAAAAGGAAAAACAAAAACAAAGATTCTTTAGAAAAGAACAAAATCAGCAGCTATGTGTTCTAGTAACTGGTAAAAAGTTCATGACAATCCTTTATATCCTAATAAAAGAATTAGGATTGAAATTAACCTCTATCATTAATATAGCATTATCCGTGCCTGCTAAAAATAGGTCTAGTGTTGAGTCTTCCATCTCCTTTGTCGTTGGATTTACAACAAATTTATCACCAAGTAAACCAACTCGAACTCCTGCAATAGCTTCTGAGTGTGGCACTTCAGAAAGCGCTCTGTGGCATTGGTGAGTGTATTGAACAACATCGTCTCAAATGTTACTATGCATATAAAAAGGCCACATATGCAAGGAAGACCAAAAACTATAATAACCCTTACACTGCTATACCGGCTGCAGTAACTGCCAAAGCATCTGGAAAGTGCAAACCGTCATAACTCAAAACCTGAAAGAAAAATGCAATTTAGATATGAACCAAGAAATGAAGTGGATACAAGTCACGTGTAACTAATGCCACAAATCCTAGAAAGCAAGCAACAATAATAGAGCATAGGGAACAGAGAGAAGCACATCATGTACAACATATTGGTTAAAATTACCATCAGCAGATAATCTGCTTCTATGGGAAACAAAATCCTCAAGTGTATGTCACTTTTGCATAAATATTACAATATATACTTACACAGAATGCAAGCCCCTAAATGATTTTATGTACATAATCTTTTAGAACAATAATCAAACAAAGACAACATCAGCATTCAAAACATCTGCCAATAGTAACTGCTTTCCAACTATGGATGGTGCAAGGACATTGTGGACATGCATCTTTTAATCATTGAGGTGAAGGTTAGAGAGAGGATCTGCTAGTCATGTAGATCAGTTGACAAAGCAAACATCCCTCTACAGAGGGAAAATCCAGGAGAAGGAAACAGGAAGTAAATTCTCCAAGAAATAATTACCTAATGTTGCTCCCTCTATAACCAAATTATAGTCTCTCCCTTGACCAATGAAGCATGGATGCATTAACATTGAGGGAAAGGAGAATGAACCAGGAATTAAGTTCTCCAGAAACAATTACCTAACGCTGCTCCCTTTTACAAAATAAGAGTCTCTTTCTTGACCTAGGAAGTATGGGCACAGCAACATGGGAATTTCTATAAAATCCTTAACATTGTCCAATTTTTTTGGCATGTCGTTATGCGAGCAACACATATCCGGCCATGTCATGTGCCCGTCTCAGACACATGTACAAGACTAGCATGCAATGGTGAATGATCTCTCCATGTTTCATATCCTTTGATCAGGTACAAAATCTAATAAAATTTCATGTTACTGCACTCATGTGACATATTGTTTAGTTTTGGTGTTTTTATCAATGAAAAAGATGGCATGCATGCTAATATTTCTACAAAGGAAAAATTAAAGAACAAATAAATAACAATGACATGTTCCAAGTTGTATGAAAGGGTAATGCATGTAGATGTTTTGCATTAGAGTAACAAGTTGTGCTATACACAAAAGCATAATCATATTCTAAAATTTCAAATCATGGTCAAGCTTCCAGGTTAGGCACTTTCTGTAAACCCAAAAAACAACTAATAAACAAGGATGCAGTGCTTCAAATTAAACAGAAGTCAGAAAAAAAAGAGAGTCAAAAAACGAAGCAGCTTATCAAGCATGGAGAACAAAAGGGTTGGTTACCTCTCATTTTAGCTAACATTTGAAACAATATAAAAGAATTATTATTTAGCCATTGCAGATAATTAGGCTTTGAAACCTTACCGAGTAGATTTAAAACAACTGCATAGATAAAGTTCACTTATTTTCTACACCATCATGTGTTTAAGAATCACCACATTATCAAATTTAGAAAATGAATTTTCACCAAAAAAAATCAAAATGCAAGTCAAAATTACATAAAATTCAACAGAGGCTAGCTAAAAGAAAAACAATCACGTGGAGAAAAAGAAATAAGTTTTACCCAAGATAGTAACTGAGTTTCATGGTAGAATCCCTTAAGCATAGTTGGGCGCAATGGTCTATCAATCATCCGACAAATAAGAACCTACAAATAAAAAAGAAAAAAATAATAGATAAATGACACATTAAAAGGCATTTGTATAAGTGACTCATGAAGACATGGAAGCCATAAAATAACAAAAAACAACTGCAGCCTTCAGTAAGTTACTAAAGAAAATAGCTCCTCAAACACCAAGTGCTGAGCCAAATTGAACTACTCACATTGTCCTAGGATTGTCAAATTTAAATACTCATTTTTAAGAAAACTGAAACAGGAAAGTTACAAATAAAAGAGATCAGACTAATAGTCTGCCTAGTGGAGTCTCTTACTTTTTAATGGTAACTATGAAAGAGTAATAATGGAAACTGAAGTATTAATATACTGACTATTAGAACAAGGACATTTTAGTTGCGATGATTTACAATGATAAAGTGATGAAATGATAGGATGGATGGAGAATGTCCATGGTTTCAAGAATTCTTCATATGTCAACTAGGTCTAAAAATTTTCCGTGCTTGGATAGCAGTGATTAGTACCTCATTGTCCTTTGTCTTCCCTTCACGTTTAAAGAAACCACCACTGAAGCAATAGAAAAAAGTTTAAGCATGATATACATAAGTTCATTTCAAGTAATTAATAAAACTAATATATAGGTTGAAAAAAGACACACCTAGTCCGACCTGCAGCCGAAAAACGTTCTTGATATGTAACACTAAGTGGGAAAAAATCAGAAGGCTCGCTTGGGACATCTGACAAACAAACAGATGTGTATACAATCTACAAACAAAAAAGAAGAAAAATAACAAAAATAATAAAGCCATACTATTTCTTTTAACATATGAAGTATACATATATAATATACAAATCTAAATGCAATGAATTTGAATTTTTTTTCATAGGAACACATTACTCATCCAGAATACTTACTGTTTCTCCATCAATTGCCATCACAGAACCACTAGCCTGCCTCCCTATATGACCTGTCTCAATCAGAATCTGCAATAAGCAACAAAATTACTTATGCAATCAGCAAATGACATCAGGTTGAGTTCAGTATTCGCCTGATTATCACCATGAAACCCAACAAGTAACAACACCAGAACAAAACTAGCATTTCAACTAACCCAAAGCGCAAAACCTGAGCAAGAAAAGAAATGCAGAAAAATGTATGGCCGCCATTTTCTAAAAGAAAACTGCCTATATATGTCCCAACTATTGCAATAGCAACCACTTACCATACACTCATTTCCTAAACATTTCCATTATCAAGTTCCCGTAACACATTATATTGAATTTGCTCAGATATTTTTTTCGCAAAGCTAATGGTAAAAAGGCTGCATTCAATCGAAAGCAAGCAACTTTTAGATAGTTAAAATATTTAGATAACAAAATTCATGGTTCTAAATTTAAGTTGTAAATCACTTGAAGAATTTGTATTTACATTATACTCTATCTACGATTAAATTTTGGCATTAAGAGTAAAATAATAAGTTCCCTCAGCTTACCTCTCTATCTCCAAAGGGAATTTTGACAGAAACAGGTGGCAGTAAACCAGAACCACCAGCACCAGCTCCCCCGGCAGCAGCAGCAACAGACTCGGAAACTTCCGGCTCGGCCAAAGCTTTAACGGAAAACCGGTTACATCTGACGCCATCTCGCGATAAAAGCAGTGAGAGAGAGCAAAACTTAGAGGTTTTTTTTGAACTAAGAAAGCGAGGGCGATTTGTAAAAGATGAAAGAAGTTTGCAACGGCCAGAGAAAGTGAAATGCGAAGGTTGAGCATAACACGGCGTGCTTAGTACGCCGCTAGGGTTTGCCAGCATTTCGATTTTTTTTTTTTTTTCTTCTGAAGTTTCAGAGCTTGGAGAGGGAGAAAAGAAGAAAAAGAAAAGGTTTATCCGTTTCCAAAGCGCGCTACGGGTAAAGAGAGTGGAAGGGAAGGGAGATGACGTAGTTTGGGCTCATAATGGATATTGATTCAATGGGCCTATCGATATCTGAATTGAGAGGGTCATTCGTCCGTCAATTTCAGGGTTTTATTTTTCAATGAATTTAATGTGTCTTTACATGAATCCCTTTTAACGTTAAAAATCCACTTGTTTATTATCAATTTGGCTTAACTATGAATTTGGTTCCTTAACTTGTCACCTTCTACAGAATTTCAAATTGGTACTTGAAATTTCATTCCGTTAATTCATTTAGTACTTTTTATGAGACACCGTTTAGAGGGAAAAATTTTGGACCTATCAGACTCCACCCTTATGAAAGTTACTCGATCAATACTAGTTCAATGATCTTATCATAAATGTGTTACCCTCATGAATATTTTTAATCTCTTTGAGATAAATTTGTTCTCTCAATATGATCCTATTTTATCTCATAATAATCATTACATCTTCTTTCGTGAAAAGTTAATTGCTATCAAATAGTAATTAAGTCATTTGTCACAACGACAAACGATTCATGGTCACGTTTATTTTTTATTTATCATGTAATACTAATGAGAGGATATTATTTATCCATTTCTTGGGTTATGAATTCAACTATTGTGAATAATGTTGCATACTACAGAAGTCATATACCTAACGCACCAACTTTCGACTTCTTATCTATTTTGAACTCGGGCTTTTACTTATATTAAAGTATGCAAGTCACGCATACATAGTTTGTCATCCATTCAAGATTAAGGTATGCCACACTTTGAATGTCACAAGTGAATAAAACCATAAACGGATTCAAGATTTATTCTTCTTGAGTCCAGTCTAATGTACTATTAGTTTAGTCAATCACATCTATGTCTATCTTCTACGAGTCATTTGCTTCGATGCCCAAGACAAGGCATCTCCCCAATTGGACTTGATAAACGACATATTAGTCTTTCAACCAGTTTGCTCATTTACGATTAGACTAAGAACATGTTTAGGTTCGTCTCTAATATAATTAGTTGTCTTTTCGTATTACGATCCGACAACGTAATACCGCTTAGTATTTTTTTAAACATTAAACAACCAATGAGCCAATATTTGCTTCTCTTTTGCTTTGCACGAAAAACCACATGAGGATATTATACAAAGTATATTAATGTAATTCATGAATCATTCTATTAACCAATTTGTTAAAAAAACTATAAGTTTCCAAACAAATATACTACAGTTGAAAATGATTTTCTTGTACAGTGGAAAATTAAAACTTTGAAAACTGACCCGATTTGTAAAATTTATAGCAATCAACCTTAAGTAAATACGTACCAGTGTTTTCAGATAAGCAAATCCTTAATTTTTTCGGCTTTCAACCAAACGATCTTCTCCACTATTCTCGTACCACGAATTGCTTCGAGTGTGGGCTCGAACCAATTGAACCAAAACACAGAACTAGAAAAAAGTTTCCTTTTTGGGGTGAAAACGAAAATTCTCTCTTCTTAATAAAAATTGGTAAAATTGTTATTCTAGAAAAATATATTTAAAAGTTGAGAATAAATTCTCTCTATTTTTTGACAGAATAAAAATGTCTCAATTGTTGTGTTAATAGCTTTATCGGTGCCATCTATTTATAAGAAGAGAAGGTAAAACCCTTGTAGAGTTGTAGAGGTTTATTTTTAATAGAAAAACAACATCCTACTTAGAGTAGGAGAGGGGTGAACATCCCACCCTTGTATTTCACTAGGGTTGTCGCCCCTTTCAAGTTATATGAGAGGTTTCAACAAGCTAACGGAGGGACCAATTGGATATATGTAGTTGAGGCTCAAATGATTTATAATTAAGTTCTGGCTTTTCACCTATTAATTATAAACTCATTTAGTCATAAAGTCATTCCACTATAGTATCGTAACTGAGTTCTCCCTAATGACATACCATTACGAAAGCAACTACTCAGTGCTCGTCTAATGACCCTGTCATAAGTGTGCAACCCTCATAAGATATCCTTAATCTCTTTGAGATAATATTCGCTCTCTCAATATGATCCTATTTTATTTCATGATAATCATTACATCTTCCTTCATGAAAAATCAATCACTATCAAATAGTGATCAAGTCATCCATCACAAAAACGGACGACCCGTGGCCATGTTTACTTTTCATCAACCATGTAATGCCAATGAGAGGATATCATTTTCCCATATTTTGGCTATGAATTTCACTATCGTGAATGATGCTACATACTACAAAAGTCGTACACCCAACGCACTGGCTTTCGATTTCTTATCTATTTGAAGTCAAACTTTTACTTACATTAAAGTGTACGAGTCACGCATACATAGTCCATCATCCACTCAAGATTTAGGTATGCCACATTATGCATGTAAAAAGTGAATAAATTCATAAACGAATTCAGGATCTATTCTGCTTGGGTCATGTTCGATGTACCGTCAGTCCAGTCAATCACATCTATGTCTCAATCTTCTAGGAGTTATCTGCTTCGATGCCCAAACAAGGCATCTTCGCAATTGGACTTGATAAACGACATATAAGTCTTTCAATCGGGTTGCTCATTTCCAATTATACTAAGGTCATGTTTAGGTTCATCTACTAATGCAAGTTATCTTTTCGTATTATGATCCGACCACGTAATACTACTTATTATTAGTTAAACATTTAGACAACCAATGAGCAACATTTGCTTCCATTTTGCTTTGTGTAAAAAACATGTAAGGACAATCATAGAAAGTATATTAATGTAATAAATGATTTTTTATTAACCAATCTGTTCGAAAAATTACAAGTGTATATTGACAAAAATACTACACTTTGGGCACCATATCCAATAGTCTCCCACTTGCCTTAGTGAAGTAGATGTGTCATATTTCGCATTCTTATGCCCTTCCACATGCTTCCCAAAAAAACTCTTTAGCTATTAGAGTCTTGGTAAAACAAACCCCAAGGTATGTCCTCATATGCGTTCTTTGACAACATTCATTATTCCATCAAACACTACTGTCTCCCTTAATGTGTTTTGTCCTTATGTGGTTTCTTTTAGGTTTGGCTATATTCGCACTTGTTATAGTGCCATAGCTTTTCCATACCTCATATTCGGTCCTCCATAGTGAAGTTAGTAATGCAACCCTACTTGCCACTTATTCACATGATGGACCTACTGTTTAGGACAAAATACAACATCACGTTGATTTCCTCAAATCCTGACACGTTTGGAAGTCAAAATTGATATATCCGATAAGAGTAAGGTTTCCTCCGGAATACATAAGTGTCGAAACCCTTTTTTTGAAAAAAGTCCCAACTTATATTTTGAAAAACAAAAATGGAGTCATCACGAATCCTTTTTTTAAAATAGGTGTGATTGGATCACCTCGTAAGATTTTTAAAATTATTAAAACAATAATTTTAGTCTTTGAAACCATAAAACGGGTTCGGGAGTCAGTTACGTATTAGAAAGGATTTGCGTCCTCACATGCCCAAAATTGCTATCTAATCGATTATTTAATGTCTTAGTTATTAAAAATCGAGAACTCAAGTAAAATTTAAAATACGATCTTTAAATGAATGACATATTTTTATGTTGTTTAAAAATAGAATTTTACAAAGAAATGCTCTTTTATTTCGAATTAATCGAGAGAGAAAAGTAATGTTTAGAACGTTAGGGCACAACATTCTCAAATCTTCGAAAATAAAGAACATTTAACCAAACCTTATATATCTTGATTTTAAATAGGATATTCAATTACGAAAGTTCAAAAAAAAATCATACCCAGTACGTTAGGACATAATTTCTCGAATCCCTTAAATAAAAAAAACATTGCCTCGGTTTAGAAAATTGCTTATGCAAATTAGAATATCATTTGATTTATTTATTAAAACATTTTATGAAAAATGAATAAACATGTACATAATTTATAATTTGGTGATAGCCAAAAAAAAAATTTACATACATGAATTAAATGAATAAATAAATACAAGTAAATACAATCTATAACACAATTTTAAAAATGAGAGTAGTAATAATAAATAAAATAACAATTCAATTGTAATAATAATGACAATAAAAATTAATTAATTATACACATAATAACAAATATATAAAGAAACACAATAATGGGAAACTCTAAAATAATTAAGTCAAAAACACAATAAAACATGTGATTAATTAAAAGGAAAAAAATGTAAATGACATACAAATAAATAAAAAATAAATAAAATAAAATTAAAAATAATGAATAAATAAAATTAAATAAAAACAAAAGTATAAATAGCATAAAAAATAACAAATAAATAAAATACATAAAGTTAAATAAAGGCAAGAATATAAATAACGTAAAAAATGAATAACAAATAAATAAATAAAAATTAAATACTAAATAAAACAATACAAATAATATATATATAAAATAGGACCAAATTAAATAAAAATGAAAACAGTAAGGTCTAATTTGTAAAAATAGAAACTAAATGGTGTTAAATTAAATAAAGGACTAAATTGAAAATGTAAATAAATTAAAGGTACAAATTAAAAATACAAATAAAATAAAATTAAACTAAATTCGAATTAAATAAAAATTACAAGGACCAAATGGATAAATATCTCATCCTCTGTACACGTGTCATACCCTAAAAGGGTCCACTATTGGTCAAAGGACCAAATTATAAAGCAATTAAAATTAAAATGTGAAATTAAAATAAAGGAAAAAGGAATAAGGAATAAAATAAAACAAATAAAATCTGGAATGACCAATGGGCAATTAACCCATCCGCAAGAAAGCACATGGACCCTAGGCAAGGTCAGGTCGAATTTCGGGTTATGACACAAAACAACATCGCTTTAGGGCTTATGGAATTAAGCCAAAATGACGTTGTTTTGAAGGCTTTATAAAAGCCAAAAATCTTTTTAAAAAAACTTCATTTTCACTTCTCCTTTTAAAAAAAAGGTTTTGTTTCTTTTTTCTCTCAACCCCTTTTGAACCCGATCACTAGGGATAGTGGAGCTCCGCCGTAAACCTCAAAACACTTCCCCTTAGTCTTTCGACACCCATGAACCCAGATATGGGGTTCTTTTTCCCAAAATCAAAATCAAAATACCCTAAAAGCTTGAAAACCTTTCGATTTTTAAATTTTTTCAAAAAAAATTAAACTCCGATGGAGTCTCGATGAACTCTGAAGGGTTTTGGATATCCCTAGCCATACAAACGCTATCTTTCATCGGAGATAGCCACCTGGGGTACCAACGACGATGGTGGAAATCGAAAAGTCAAGGTAAATAAAATAAAAAACCCTAACACTATTATTTATTTTTAGATTAGAAGTAGGAAAAAGAACTACCTTTTGCAAAATTTCTTTTTGATTTGCTCAGTATTCGTAAAAAATTACAATGGATATATTTGTGCTTTTATAGCATGATTTTTACAATTTTTTCATTTTTCTTTATATTAATCTCTGTCTTTTTTCCTATTTTCAAGTATTTTTTGGATCTAGAAGACCCTTGCGGATTTGGCGGTGTACATAATTGCTGACGTGGTTTGTACGATGACTGAATGTGGTGGGGAGAGGAGCGGCGGCAACTAGAGCATCCAAAGGCAGCTAGGGTTTTTTTTTGAAAAGTTTTAGGTTTAGTTAGTTTGGGCTTGTAAAATTGGGCTTAGGGCATTTGAGTTTGTATTTTGGGTTTGGGGCATTTGGGTTTGTATTGTATTTGGACTTTTATTTTATTATTTAGGTTTTATAAAATTTGGGTTTTTTATTTTGTTTTATTTATTTTATTAATAATAATAAAAATTAGGTCTTAAAAGTCCGAACGAAATTAGGTTTTAACAGCTGCCCCTCTTTGCTCGTTGTCATGTAATGAGAACGGAGCAAAGACTCAAAAGAAGATCAATTTTGTCCAGTCCTGCTGAATTTCGTCTTCTAGTGTTTCTCTTTTTCAGTAACCTGCTCTTTCATCTCGTTGGTTATTCTACTCCACTGTATTTGCTTCGCTACGATTTTAGGAAGACAAGATCTAGTGACACAGCTTCAACTTGCCCCATTGCAACTTAAATAAGATAAAGTTTGCTGTTGTAGTTTCATTCTGAACCGCTGAAACTCCAGAGTGATTACTGTTTGATCCACTTCATTGCAACTTTAAGAAGATAGGATTTGCTTTTGTAAATTCAATCCAACCGATTACAACTTCAGGGGTATGAGATTTGGTGTGGTAGCTTCATCTTGCTCTATTTCAACTTCAAAGAGTTAAAGATTTGCTATTGTAGCTTTAATCCGATCCCTACAACTTCAGGGATATAGGATTTGGGTTTGTAACTTCACTCTATTCCATTGTAACTTTTGGGAGATTAAGATCTGTTACGGTTAGTTTTAATTCGCCCCTCTATGACTTTAGGGGTATAGGATTTAGTGTGGCTTCACTCTATTCCACTAAAACTTCAGTAAAGATTGATATATGCTACTGTTAGTTTTAATCCGTCCCTTTAAAACTTTAGGGGTATAGGATTTGGTGTGGCTTCACTCCATTCCACTGCAACTTCAGTAGAGATTGAGATATGCTACTGTTAGTTTTAATCTACTCCTCTACAACTTTAGGTATATAAGATTTGGTGTGACTTCACTCCATTCCACTACAACTTCAGTGGAGACTGAGATTTGTTACTGTTAGTTTTAATCCACCCCTCTACAACTTTAGTGGTATAGGATTTGGTGTGGCTTCACTCATTCCACTGCAACTTCAGTGGAGATTGAGATCTGTTACTGTTAGTTTTAATCCACCCCTCTACAACTTTAGTGGTATATGATTTGGTTAGCTTCACTCCATTCCACTGCAACTTCAGTGGAGATTGAGATCTGCTACTGTTAGTTTAATTTGATATATTGCATCTTCAGGGATATAAGATTTGGGTTTGATCTATCATGCCATTCTCTAAAGGATATGACCTTTAGAATTTGTTTTATGTGCCTCATCTAGGCCATGCAACTAGGATGCCATGATTTGAATGAATCAAATGCTCCTAACTAGATGTGTATGAATGTAAAAATGTCATGTTTTTGGAATGAATTTGTCTTTTAGTCTTTAGGTCAACATTTTTCATTGGTTGCCTAAGTTCCATCACTGATGTGTCACAATGTCTTCTTTTCAAGTCTGGTGTCCTCAATATGAAATCTAAAAAGATAGTCATAATTTGAGCTACTTCTTTCAGGATCCTTCAGACCCTCAAATTTGGTTATTTCCAACTAGTAGCTCTGTTTCAGGTCTCTATACTATTTTAGAAATTTTTCAGAGCAATATGTAGATATCCTTTTGTACCTTATATTGTCAAGTCCACTAATCGTTATTTCAATGCAAAGAATACCTTGAACATGGTTATGAAAAATGGATAAGATTGAAGTTATTAGAGACAAGGCATAGATGAGAATGAACGATAGCAAACATTGGTCAAAAATATAAAAAATCGGTCAAAAAATAGCAAAAATTAAATAATGGCCAAAGATTACAAATATTGGTAAAAAATAGCAAATGTTGGTCAAAAAATAGCAAAAATTAAATAATGACCAAAGATTACAAACATTGGTAAAAAATAGCAAATGTTGGTCAAAAATCACAAACATCAATTAAAAGTTGCTAAAGTGAGCAAAATGAATACAACTAGATGCCCCAAATATCAAAGTATGAGTTTCTTTGAACAAACTTGATGAGGACCATTTTGAGCCTAATGTGTACCCATAAAAACTGTAGTACTTTATCGATGCCTAATGTTGGAGCTCAATTTGCCCAGGCCCAAATAAAAAACCAAACCTAAAAGCCAAAATAAAAAAAAAAAAATATTTAAATTAAAATTCCATTTTAATTTTAAAGGTCTAAGTCCAATTACAAACCCAAATTACCTAAACTACCCAAACCCAATTGCATACAAGTCCAATACCACATGAAGCCCAACAACCCCAAACCCTTGGGAAAAATCTGAAAACCTAATCCTCCATGCAACCCTCGGCGTCGCTCAGCCCCTGCCACGTCAGATCCGTATTCCTAAGGCCGCCCACCACGACTCTGACACTAACCACCACCATTGGGGGGTGTCAAAGAGTCCTCTTCCGCTGTTCAGATCTGCCAAAAACAGAAGTAAGAGACAAAAAACAAGAAACAAATAGCAAATAGACAAACAACAATTATCAAAATGTAGGCTATATAAAGCCATGTTGTAATCTGTTTAAATTTTTACGAACACAAGAGATTACCAATAAAAATAAGATTTTTGCAAGGTATTCACTGATTTTGTATATAGATATATATTATTTTATTTTTCTTTTTTCATTTCGAAGAAAATAAACCAAAAATAAAAGAAAAGGGGTTAGGGTTTTCTTACCCGAACATCGTCGCCATCGTAGCCACGAGAAGCCCTCGAACATCTCCATGTTTGTAGGGGATTTTCAAAAGAAGAAATATAAAAAAAAACAAAGTATATTCTAAAAAACCCTAAGGAAACCAAATATTTTAGGCCTTTTTAAAGATTTTTGCTCAACATTTTGGTAAATCAAAGCCCAAATCTGACATCGGGGCTAAAAAAGAAGCAAAGGGGCCTTTTTAGGGATTTTCAAACCACCGAAGATGGTGGTCGTCATCACCGACGATTGGTGGTTGAGGTCGAGCTACGGTGGACCAATGGTGACCGACCCTTAAGAATTTGGGAGAAAAAGAGAGAATGAAATTGGTTTTTTGTTTAAAGAGGAATGAGAAATGAAGATTTAAAAAAAATTTGCTTTATATAGTTGTAAAAAATGGCGCCGTTTTGGGCCAACTTCAATGGCCTCAAAATAATAGCGTTTTGAGCTTCAACCCAAAGACCCGACCCGATCACAAGGAGGATCCGCGCGTTTCCAACAAATGGGAAATTTTACTCTGCAGTCCTTGTAACAGCTCGATTTTTAAGGGTGTCGAAAACAGTGATTTCGGGATCACAAATTCGATGAGTCGAGTCGTAAATTTATTTATTTTAATATTTATGTTTTTATATGTATCGTATTAAATTTTAGTTATGAAATTTTATATTTAGATAGTTAATTGAATAGAAAGGACTAAATTATAATAGGTGCAAAGTATAGAAGTTAAATTAGAAGAACCAAATGAGTAAATTAACCAAAGAATTGTTAGTAGGTGGATTATCATGACAAATATTGATGAATAATAGGATTAATTAAGGCTAAAAATATAATTAATTAAGTTAATTATGAAAGTCTAAGAAATTATAAAAATGCCATTGATATATATATTAAATTAAAGAAAGAAAAGATGATATTTTACATTTTCTTTCCTCTTCTTCTTCTCTAGACGGCTAGAAGGAGGAAAACTTAGGGTTTTTCATTTCCAATCTTTGAGCTTTGATTTGGGTAAGCAAACGTTGATCGTTTTTAGTAATTTTTATGTTTTCAAGTACATATTATATTGATATAGCTTATGCAAGGACTAATTTGTGAATCTATCGAATGTTGTAGATTTTACCATTGTTGAATATGCTTGTTCTTAGAAGTTTTGATAGTTTTGAATGCTTGATGATTGAGTTAGATCTTTTTGTGAAGTGATTTTTGATGAAATTGGGGTTTAAGGACTAAAATGTAAAAATGATGAAATTACATGTATTGTTGTGAAAATAAATGAGTGAAGGGGTGGGATAAATACCCTAGAGAATTCGGTTAAAGTTGATTGTGCGAGAAAATGGCTATTTTGCATGTTTTGTGTCAAAAAAACTAGATTGAATAAAAGGAAAATATTAGGGGTGAAATCGTAATTTTCCAAAATGGACTAAATTGTATTGAACAAATCAATTATGTGATGTAATGTGGGAATTGGATGATTTGTGATCGTAGACTATGATTGTGCTACAGATCACGAAAAAGGGAAATTGGCGGATTAGTCCCAGAAATCTTTCCTAACTGTAATTCAGTCCAATAAGTTTGTAATGTATATTTTACTTAACATTATTTATATATATATGTATATATTGTAAATGTTCAGCCAATTGGAAGCATGTTGAAAAGTACAGACGCGATGGTTGGGGCACCGCATATGTTGCGAGTCCTCGATAGCTCGTGTGAGTAGTATCGTGATTCGGAAAGAGATATGCATCCTAAATGGATTATAGACCCTTCGATGGCTGGGACTTCTGCTTATTGTATCTCCTGACAGCTCGTGTGAGTAACATCGTTAGGGGACAGTTTACAGATAGACACCGTATCGAAGGTTAGGGTACCGCATATATTGCGAGTCTCCAACAGCTCGTGTGAGCAACATCGAGTATTGGTAACAGAAAGCTATAAACAGGGAAATGGAATCGTATTTAACTCAAAGAGTAATGGGATTATCATGGCTCGATGGAGTTACTGTTGCTTATTACAATATTGGTAATTACTTAAACTATCAAACTTACTAAGCTATGAAGCTTACCACAGTTATTGTTGTTGTTTTGTAGATTGTTTTGCTGATTGAAGATCGGATCATCGTCATCTCTTGAAGTCACACTATCGCGGAGTTTGTTGGTAGTTTTTGCATCACTAGGTCTTATGACATGTACTAGGATGATATTATCTTTTTATTTTTGAAATAGAAATGATAAACCTTACTACATTGAATGTGGTTATGTATGAAGTGTAAATTTGGTACAAATACTTAAGCTACCATGTAGAGACTTGAAAATCATGTAGGTTGTATAATGGCTTAATGCATAATTGTAATGGTGTATGTTGAGTTGTTAAACTTTTGTTTTAGCATAATTCTTGAGTTTCTACATACTTGTTCCGGTAGAACCTAGGTATGTATCAATAGAAGTACAGGGTAGGAGAGAGTTTGCTCACTGATTTGGGTTATATCGGTAGTTAAATTACGAGTATCAGTAGTTTTGTGTCTTGAGGTATCGGTAGTTTGTGTACTTATGTTGGTAGAAGTTGCAGGGTGAGAATTCTTGCTCTCTAGAGTTTTTAGTATCGGTAGATGTATGAGTTATATTGGTAGAAGTTATACTTGTATCGATAGAACTAGCATAAGTACCGGTAAAAATATGCACAGTCTCTGAATTGTTTACTGACTTGCAACTACTGATACCTGTCCAACAAGTACCAGTAGAAGACTCCAAAAATGTCAAAAATGACCTTTTTACCCTTGTTGAATTGCGTTTATAATCAAATGATGATATATGATGAGTGGAGTGAAATTCTTTAATAAAATAAGTCTGATTCATATGATGTTAAAGATGAACAGTGATAAATAAATAGTAAAATATTAGAACCCTAATCGATGATGGTGTACGGGTTTTAGGTGTTACATTTAATGGTATCAAAGCTTACAGTTTAGCCGTTTCTTGAACTATTTTGATTGTATTTAATGACTTAGTAAGTACATGCCATATGAACCTGTGATAATGTGATACAGATGAATCTGATCTAACCATAGTTTTTACAGATAAAAGTAAATATGCCAGATTCTAAAAGAGATGAAACCAATGAAGTAAACTGTAATGACCCGACGAGTGATTCCGGGACTAGTCATGGGGCACCTATCTCACCGATGATAGAGAGCAAAGCCAAAAACATGTTCTTCGGCTTAATGAGTCAGTGGTTCTAAGAATTTATGCAAAATAACCGTATGGCGCCACCTCCTCCACCCCTAACTACACAGCTTGCTGCCTGACCTGCGACACCTCGTATGATGTCTTCACCTCCTCCGGTAATGAAACAGAGGCGATGTATCCTGACAGATAGAGTGAGAAAGTATGGGGCGGAAGAATTCCGTGGGAATGTGATAGATGATCCATCTAGAGCTGAGTATTGGTTGGAAAATACCCTGAAAGTATTGAATGAAATGGCCTGTCCACCTGAAGAATTTGTGAGGTGTATCGTTTCGTTGCTAAAAGACGAAGCTTACAATTGGTGGGTAATGATTGTAGCAGTGATGTCGAAAAACGAGGTTACTTGGGAATTTTTCCAAATGAAGTTTAAAAGAAGTATGTTAGTAAGAGGTATCTAGATAAGAAGAAGAAAGAATTCTTAGAGTTCAGACAGGTAAACAAGACTGTGGCAGAATACAAACGGGAGTTTGTATTTCTCAACAA
Source organism: Gossypioides kirkii (assembly GCA_005610355.1). Lineage (NCBI taxonomy): Eukaryota > Viridiplantae > Streptophyta > Magnoliopsida > Malvales > Malvaceae > Gossypioides > Gossypioides kirkii. The sequence goes on along the minus strand of CP032253.1, from coordinate 38,213,650 downwards.
GTATGCCCGGGATATCGTACCTACAGATGAGGCTATGTGTGTCTAATTTGAGGATGACTTGAACGATGAGATAAAGATGATGGTAGGTGGTTCAGAAATATGGCCATTTGTCTTGTTGGCAGACAGAGCACAAAAAATTGAGGAAGTATACAACCAAAAGAAACAGAGGGAGAAGAGACTTCAAGATTTTGGGAAGAAGAATCCCAATAGAACTTTCTCAATGCCACCACCGAAGAAATTAAGAGATAGCGAAGTCCAAGGAGTAGTCTCTTCAGTCTTTCTGAGTAAAAGCCGATCAGGACCACTAGAATCCAGATTTCAGAATCGGCCAGCTGACAGTGTGGCTAGTGTTTGTAACGTGCCAAAACCAGTATGCGGGCATTGTGAAAGAATCCATTCAGGTGAATGTCGATTGATTAAGGGAGCCTGTTTCAGATGTGGAGGTACTGATAGGAGTATTAACCCTCCAGTTACATCGTAGAAGGGCCGACGCTAGGGGCAAAGTAGTGGTGCAGGTGGAAATCAAAATGAAAATAGAGATAATGTAAGTAGATCGAAAGTTCGAGCACTTGCACGGACTTATGCCATCCGAGCTAGAGAAGAAGCACCGCTCCCGATGTTGTGACTGGTATATTCTATCTTTTTAATGATATTGTGTGTGCTTTGATTGACCCGAGATCGACTCATTCATATATTTACACTGCTTTATCTACTGATAAGAAATTATTTGTTGAGTCAACTGAATTCGATGTGCAAGTTACAAACCCATTGGGTCATAGTGTCATTGTTAATCTGGTAAGTCGTAGATGTCTACTGAAAGTCCAAGGCTATGAATTTTCTGCTGATATAATGTTATTGCCATTCATCGAGTTTGCTATGATATTAGGTATGGATATGCTATCTGAGCATGACGTAATAATAAATTGTAAGCAAAGACAGATTAGTTTGAAATGCCCGACAGGTGAAGTGATTACCGTTGAGTTTGGCCTATTGAATTATGAAATCAGGGTAATTTTAGCTATTTCAGCACAGAAGATGGTTCGTAAAGGCTATAAGGCCTTCCTAGCATACATACTTGACATGCGGGGTTCGGGAACAAAGTTGGAACAGCTACCAGTTTTTAATGAGTATGCAAATGTGTTTCTAAAGGTGGAGTTCGGTATTGACTTGTTACTTGGCACCACCCTGATCTCAATCCCACCATATAGGATGACACCGACCGAACTAAAAGAGTTGAAGGCTTAGCTGCAAGAATTGTTAGACAGAGGGTTCATACGACCTAGCGTATCACCTTGGGGTGCTCCCATGCTATTCGTGAAAAAGAAAGGTGGATTGATGCGAATGTGTATAGATTACATACAGCTAAATAAGGTGACAATAAAGAATAAGTACTCGTTGTAACATCCACGTTTTTGAACCGGAGTTGGAACAGTATAGGGAAGGAGTCAAGAATTAGAATATGTAGCTAAAATAAGAAGATTAGGAAAATTTAAGAATTAATTAGTAATTGTGAGAAAGGAGGAGGGACTAAATAGTAATTTATCCAAATTAAATTATGAGTCATCATGGGAATTAGATTGATTAAGGAGGGGAAAAAGAGTAATTTGGTGGAAGATATCTTTGGAGGCAAAGTTTTGGGCCGAAGTGTAAAGTTGGAAGCTCTAGGGACTAAAAGTTCAATTTTACCATTTTTATTAAAGAGAGATATTTTAGTGGAAAATTCTAGAGAAATTTAGAAAAGAAAAAGGAAAAAAAGATGAAAATATCATCTTCTTTTTAAAAAGTTCAACCGTCCATGTCATTCTTCTCCATCCAAACTTTTGCTTTTATTTCAATTTAATCCCTTCACCATTGTTAAGCCCCCAAGCTTCAAAATCCTCCATTTTCTTTGAAATTTCCTTAAGAAAGGCATAGAGGGAAGTTAGTAGACACCTTAATTTCTTTATAGAGTCCACTTTGAAGTGTTAAAATGGATAGGGATTGAATTAGAATTTTGGAAATTTAAGAACAAAGGTAAGAGATGATTCAATTTTCATGACATACATATATATTTACATAATCTAGCATGAAAAAGTATTGAATTTTAATCTTAAGCTTATATGTGTTTGTATGAAATTGATGAAAGAGGGAAGAAGGAGAAGGACCAAATTGAAGAAAAAGGAAAGGAGAAAGCTAAGGTGTGAGAAGAAATTATCTACAAGTGTGGTAAGTGCTACAAGTATTAAAAGACTTAGTAACAATTAAGTTAAAGTGTTTATAATTTTAATATATATGATTAATCATGATGAAAATGAGATGTTTAATTATAAGTATGAGAATTATGTGTGATTGAATGAAATTTAGTATAAAGAAGCATGAGAAAGGAATTAATCTCATTGAAACAATTTGGACAGAACAGAGGACTAAATTCGAAAGTTCACCAAAAATATTTAAAAAGAGTTAAGAGTTGAATTAAATATGTAACTAAATCTTATTGAGTGTAGTTTCATATGGAAGAAACAGTGAAATAAAAGGAATTGTATATTTCGAGATATACTAGTTTTTGTGTAACAAGGTCAGAGTAGGTTTGAGTTCCCCTATTCTGACTTTGAAAAATCATAGAAAAATGTAGAAAAATTATTATAGACTGAAATTTATATGGTTGAATCCTTAATGAGTATATTTTCAAAAGAAATAGACGAGAACATTATTAGATTCCTATACTAAAAGATAAATAATTTTTAGTAAAGAAAGATCGAAACTGTTAGGCAGCAGAGAAGGGGTAAATTGAAAGAATTTACTGTAGAATTGGCTAAATTAAAATTCTAGAATTTTTATGGTAAAAAGATATTTGAGTCTAGTTTCAAGAACATCAAGCGGATATTAATTTTGAATTCTGTAGCTGAAGATACAAATAATTTAGTGACTGACACAAATGTACAACTTTGAAAATTAATTTAAAAAAAAAGAAAAAGAAAAATTGATGCATATAAAATGATATGTGATGAAATTGAGAAATGAGAATGAAATGGATAAATCAAAAGTTTCCAAAGTTATTAGTACCTAATTGTTTATGATATTTGGTTGTTATTTGGTTAAATTGATTTGTTATTGATTTGTATTACTATAATCTGAATTATTCATTATTTAATATTTATTTTGATATTTATATTTAATAAGTGAATATAAGGTAAGCGTTAATATTGAGATGAATGAAAATTTATATTGAATTAATAGTATATTTGAATTGAATTTGAATGATTTGTGATCAAAATTGAAAGTGAAAGTGAAAGTGAAATTGGAATTGAAAGTGATATGAATTGTAAATTGAAAATCCCTATTAACTAGTCGGGTTGAGTCGGATATAGTTGGCATGCCATAGGATTGGAAGAGTTCAGGGATACTTCGACCTTGAGTCGATGAGACACTGGTGTCATTATTTTACTTTGGATAGATTCGATGAGGTACTGGGTACCACTTTACTTCGGCTAGGCCGATGAGACACTAGGTGTTACTTTATTGCTTTGAACTATCTGATGACGCACTGGGTTCCATTCTGGTGTGTTTGGGTGGATCCGTGTATCCGCCAAGGTCCAAGTCTTGTTAATAGGGTAAACAATGTGAAAAAAGAAAGAATGTACAAATTGTGAAATTGAGGTAAGTGAAATGATAATCACATGAAAGGTAAGTACAATATATGTATAAGAAATCAAAGAATGATAAAACTAAATAAGCTAAGAGGTTGGAAGGACTGTAATGTGAAATGAGGAAGAATGTGTGAATTTATAACACTACTGTAAATTAAATGTTATATAAATAAAAGGTATATATTTTACATGAATAAACAATTATATGAATTAGATTGAAATGAGTGATTAAAAGATGAATGATTAATGACACTTGTAGTAGTTACTAAGCCTTCACCAGCTTAACGCGTTTATTTCAACGCGTAGGTATAAGACCTCTGAGAAGCTAAGGTTGGATTAGGTGCCTCTCATCAAATCACATCAACATCGGAAGATTGCAAGGCAAGATATATTTATTTTGTGTGAAATGACCTGTACAAATGGTATACCTATGTGTCTCTAATGAATGAGTTATCAATATTGCTTTGAAAATTTACATGAATTGAATGAAATGGTTAAAATTGTGTTTTGGACTGATTTGAAATATTGGGAAAATTTTAAGTTGTTTCAGGGGATTATTACTAAGTTTTCGGCTATATTTATTAATTTTAGAACAGAGGTATCAATATTTTTATGGTGGTATCGATATTTGCCCTATTTTGAGTAAAAATTACATTTTCATTATTTTCAAACTTGTTTTAAGTCTCGATTTTGATTATACTTGATTATTTTGTGATATTTTGAGTAAAATGATTCAATTACATAGTATTTCAAAGAAAATTTTGTTATACTCGTTTTTAATTCTTTGACACTGTATTTAAAACTCTTATACCGAGTTTATACGTGTGAATCGGGTATAGGGGTGTTACATTTCTTGGTATCAGAGCAAAGGTTTTTTGATGTCTAAGATCGGGAATGAGTCCACGTGTACATGCCATTTTACATGTTGATGTGATGAGAGGATGGTTAATTATTAAAATTGTGAATATTATAGAAAGAAGAATGCCGAATAGGGCTCATGATGAGTCCAGAGATGAAGTAGAGAGTAGGGCTCCAAACCTTATTAGAGAATCAATACACTAGGATGATCATAGGGGGCATATGTTAAAAGAAAGAACTCAACCCCCAAATGAGTTGATATTATCTCGAGAAGAAATCCCGATTGTGATTCTATTGCAAGCGATGAATCAATTGTTACAACAAGTTGTGAGGGCTAATAATGTCTTAAACATTCCTTTACCTGGTGCTCCTCAACCATAACTGTCTACTTTTAGCTATCGATTTTCTCTGAAAAAAATTAAGAAAAATATGGTGCCGAAAAGTTTAAAGGTAAAAAGGATGATGATCCAACTGAGGCTGAGGAATGGTTAGATAATAGTTAAAGGGTGATAGAAGAGCTACAGCGTACTGAGAGGAAAAATTGAAATATGTGGTATCATTGTTGAAAGGTGAAGCGTATCAGTAGTGGATTATAGTGTTGAATATCCACCCCGTTGAGAAGATTCCATTAGAGAAAATGTCAGTTGAACAGTAGAGCTTGTTTTAAATTTGATTCAAAGGACCATCTGATCCGAAACTGCCTACGAAGAGGTAAATTACATGGAAACACTGGTGACTCTGGTACGAGATCGGCAAGAGAGGTAGTCAATGGATTAGAAGTCCGTAGACCTCGAACTTCTGTTATTAGAACAAAGAGAAGAAGAGGACGTTCCTGATGAGAATACCGGTAAATCTTCTTTTTTGTGATTTTTCTATAAATTGTGTTAATTGACACATTCGTATATATATGCATGTCAGAAGTGAAAGAGAGAGGGAATTAGCGATAGAACCTACTAAGTACGAGATAGTTATTACTAATCATTTAGGACAAAGTGAAAGAATTAATAAAGTATGCAAGAGGTGCACCCTAAAAGATTCAAGGTTATGAGTTTCTAATAGATCTTATGACCTTTATATTTTACGAGTTAGATGTGATAGTGGGAATAGATTAGCTGTCAGAAACGTGGGGTCATGGTTGAGTGTAGAAGAAAAAGATTTTCTTTAAGAATTTCGGATAGCAAAGAAATGATTATAATTGATGAAGATAAGCGAATAATATACTGATAAAAAGTTTAAGTTTTAAAATGAAATGTGAATAAGTTTAAATTCATAGAATAACTAAAGCGAAGTTTAAAATACTAGAGTTGTGACTAATTAGTTCGTTCAATGAAAGAATGGAAAAATCTAGGGTTGTGAATGTTTGAAGGAAGATGAACTCTGATAGCTAATAGTTACCTCGAGATTTTATTGACGTTGTAGAGTCAATAAAACTAGAAGGAAGGACCAGGAGACGTCACTCCTGTTCGAACTATATAGGGATCCGAGGATTCTTCTAAAACATTCATTGATCCTATCATTTTTTCTAAATGGTATAAATGAACATAATGATGGAAGAAGTTTAATAAGTAAAAGGGAAGTGTTCTTTAGTGAATGAAAGGATATGAGATAATGATAAGATTTACGATGCGAATAAGAAGTAAAGAAATTTATATGTTAGTAATTAATCTAGTATAGATATTCGAGAGATAATTAGTCACTTTCGAGTTACGAAAGAAATAATAGAAGAAAGATAGAATTTGAATGCATGGAAGAATTACGAGAATGAAAATAGAGTCATATTTATGTTACAAAAGGATGAAAGAAAATACAAGGAGTTCTTTAAGTATTGATATAGGAAGATGAAAAACAATTGTATAATTTTAATGGTAATCAAGAGTTATGATGTTATATGTTTGAAGTTATGAAATAACATAGTAAATTATATGTTAGTAAAGTGATGTGAAATAAAGGAAGTGTATATTTAGATTAAATAATGAAAGGTTAAGATTTAAGCTATAAGTGAGAGAAGTGTGAAATTTTATGATCAATTAACTAAGTTTACTCTCTTTCATCTGGTCAGAACCGATTTCTCCTTGTATAAGTATGCTCAGTTGTTTATAGATGAAAGAGTAAGACTTCATGATATGCCTATATCCATTATTTTTGATTGAGATCCTGAATTTACATCAAAGTTTTGGAGAAAATGTAGGACTCCAGTATGTTGAATGGAGTTAAGTGAGAATAAGTTAGTGAGTTCTGACTTGATTCAGAAAAATAGAAAAGAGAGTGAAGTTGATCAGAGATCGTTTAAAGGCTGTTTCAGATAGACAAAGGTCATAGGCTAATTTAAAAGAGAAAAGATATTGAGCTTAATATGGACGAGAAAGTATTTTTGAAGGTATCTCCATGGAAAAAGATTCTTTGATTTAGCAAAAAGGGGAAGTTCAATCCAAGATTCATTAGACCATATGAGATATTGAAATCAATTGCATATAGATTAACACTCCCTTCAAAGTTGGACAAGATTCATAGTGTTTTCTATGTATCTATGTTACGAAGATATTAGTCCGATGTATCTCATGTGATTATTTCGCAAGTTATTGAAATGCAATCGGATTTGATTCATGAAGAAGAACCAATTAAGATACTTGCATGAGAGGTAAAAGAATTGAGAAACAAAAGTGTCCCCTTTAATAAAGGTTTTATGAAAGCATCATAATTCAAAAGAAGCAACATGGGAAAGAGAAGAAAATATGATACAACAATATTCGCAATTATTCGTTACAGGTAAATTTCGATGACAAAATTTTTTTAGGGGGGACGAATTGTAACATCCGCGTTTTTGAACCGGAGTTGGAATAGTATAAGGAAGGAGTCAAGAATTAGAATATGTAGCTAAATAAGAAGATTAGGAAAATTTAAGGATTAATTAGTAATTGTGAGAAAGAAGAAAGGACTAAATATTGAGTCATCATGAGAATTAGATTGATTAAGGAGGGGCAAAAGAGTAATTTGGTGAAAGATATTTTTGGAGGCAAAGTTTTGGGCCAAAGTGTAAAGTTGGAAGGCCTAGGGACTAAAAGTTTAATTTACCATTTTTATTAAAGAGAGATATTTTAGTGGAAAATTCTAGAGAAATTGAAAAAAGAAAAAGGAAATAAAAGATGAAAATATCATATTCTCTTTAAAAAGTCCAACCGTCCATGTCATTCTTCTCCATCCAAACTTTTGCTTTTATTCCAATTTAATCCCTTCACCATTGTTAAGCCCTCTAAGCTTCAAAATCCTCCATTTTCTTTGAAATTTCCTTAAGAAAGGCATAGAGGGAAGTTATTAGACACCTTAATTTCTTTATAAAGTCCACTTTGAAGTGTTAAAGTGGATAGGGATTGAATTAGAATTTTGGAAATTCAAGAACAAAGGTAAGAGATGATTCAATTTTCATGACATACATATATATTTACATAATCTAGCATGAAAAAGTATTGAATTTTAATCTTAAGCTTATATGTGTTTGTATGAAATTGACGAAAGAGGGAAGAAGGAGAAGGACCAAATTGAAGAAAAAGAAAAGGAGAAAGCTAAGGTGTGAGAAGAAATTATCTACAAGTGAGGTAAGTACTACAAGTATTAAAAGACTTAGTAACAATTAAGTTAAAGTATTTATAATTTTA